>JANXHW010000001.1:243506849-244755849 GCA_026170595.1 Plestiodon gilberti rubricaudatus | reverse complement strand
TAAAAATACAGTTATAATAGAAATTTCATGCTGAACAATTGTACAGTGTCTGGATTTCAGCCAGCTTATTCCCACACCAGTCACCATGTTTGTGGCACTTCTTAATGTCAGAAAAGAGACGTGGGTTACAAATTATAGAACTTCATAATCCCAGTGGGGCTTTTTACTTTTATTTTCCCCAGAGAGAAAATGTTGTTTGTTTGTAAAGTGGAGTTTCTAGAGGAACTTTTAAATCGGTTGATAGTTTTGGCAGTTTTTGTGGGGGAGAGAGAGGGGAGGGAGATTGGCCGAGATGCTGTTGCAAGAAAAATAAAAAGAACCACTGAGCACCCACAAGGCCTTGTCCTGCACAGGAAGGAGTCATCTGGCTGATTGCAGTTGCTTAAAGAGAGCGCATGTTACTGTATCTTATATAGGGAGAGGCTGTAGCTCAGTGGAAGAGCATCTGCTTTGCATGCAGAAGCCCCCCGGTTCAGTCCCTGGTATCTCCAGGTAGGGCAGAGAAATATTTCTGCCTGAAACCCTGGAAAGCCATTACCAGCTGGGGTTGACAGACAGTACTGAATCACAGGGACCAATGGTCTCACTCGGTATAAGGCAGCTTCCTATGTTTCCTTCAACTTTTTCAAGAATGCCCTTGTGTGCATTATAGAATTTTACAATTTATATACCACCTGAGGTTGTTCCTGGTCTAGAATCTTGAAGAAAGTTTTATAGTATTATGCTTTAATCTATAATGCCTGTAAATCCTGGTTCTACTTCATACCTGAACTGGAAGAACCAAAATATAGTACTTGAATCTCTCCTCTAAAGATTTGCTATAGTTTCCCTTTGTTTGGTTTCTGCAGAGCAGTTGTCTGACATGCTTTTTCTTTCTCTTGTATGTTGTATCTGTCCTGTTTCTGCATCCCTCTCAAACATTTAATTCAACTAACTTTTCATCTATCCCTACAAGATGCACAACTTGTAATCCAGCTATGTATTTTGGTTTGGTGAATGCTTGACAACGTCCTGTTTTTGCAGTTACAGGCAGGCAACAATAACTGGTGGTTTATCAAGTCCTTGATATGCCAACTGACACTGTATGGTGGACTGCAGTTGCGTCACATGTTGTGAAGACCTGATGCAGTCAAGCTTACATAGTGTAGTTATTTTATTCTGTATATGATAGAATGTGCAATGCAATGCAGTGCAGTGTTTGTTTTCTGGGTCCTTAACACTGGAAGTGAGGTGCTTAGGTATCTCAGAACAAGTAAGAGCTCAAAGTGTCTAACTATTAAAAGGAACTATTGGGAATAGTTCCTTGATCAGCTGTCACACTGTAGGAGAAGGCTACAAGTAGTGATATATTAATAAAGACTAGTCTGTAGTCACGTCTACAATTTCACTATTCCAAATATGGAAAAGTAGGTATTGAAGTTTCTTGTTAACATTTTTTTGCATAGGAGCTACCCTAGATTGTAAGTAACTTTTTCTCCTTGGGGAACTTTGAAGAAGGCAGCTACCCTGGAGGAACAATTAGTATTGCGAGTACCCCATTTGTAAATTTTAGAGGCAACAAAAATGATAAGTGCAGTAAGAGGAAGATAAAGCTTTCTGGAAAGCACTATATTGTGTGCTCCCTTCTTAGTTCTGAAGGTTTCAAAGGTTGGTGCAGTAAATGAGAGCTTCAGAGTCTCAAGAGTCTTTGATAGGGTTGGCCAAGCAGGGGGTCTGCCACCAATCTAGTTATCTGGAAAAGGAGAATGTGATATAGGTGTACCTGAATTAGTAGCAGCTCCCCTCCATGTGTACTTTCTGGGTATACCTGTAAGACTGCTGTTGGAAACTTGATGCCGAACTAGATGTGCCCTTGGTCTGATCAAACAATGCAATCTTACATTAGTCCTGCAGAGTGAATATACAAGATGGTAAATGAGCCCTATTTGGTTGTAATATTTTTAACTTTTCTTTTTGTCATGTCATGCTCTTATCTATCGTCTCCATTTTTCAACTGTATATCTGTAAAGGAATTTACAGTGGCATGCCTGTGAGACAGAATAGAATGTAATTACCCTTAAACTGTGTCTTAGCTGTTGTAGATGGTTAATACATTTGTCTAGTGGAACACATTCTTTTGCTTTCATTCAGTACTCAGTGAGAGTTCAGGAGCATGAGGTTGTCAGAAGCCTGCGCACCAGGAAAATGTTAAAATTCCAGCCAGTGGTCTCTTGTATCTTTTGAAGCATTGTATTGCGGTGTTTATATCTCACAGTTTTTCAGACTGGAGCCACACAAAGCTATGCTGTGAGTTGTGAGGAAAGTATAACTAGCTGGAAGAATAGCTTCTTGGAAAAATCTATGGTTGCATGTTTGGGTTTTTTAGTAGTAGCAGGGAGAAAGCTGATTACTAATGGCATATTTATTTCTACTCTAAGGACCCAATTCTGTCCATCTTTCTACCTCTGATGCAGCCGCATTGCATCCCTGAGGTAAGGGAACAACTGGAATGAAGTTGTTCCCTTACCTTGAGGAGGCCTCCATGACTGCCCACCCCCACTGCAGGCTGCAGTGTTGGCATGGCTGCCTCAGCGCTGTAAAGTTGAATTGGCCCCTAAGACATTTTATTGTTACAGAGAGTCAAAGTAGACGTGACAGTGAATGTGTTTATTTCCACTTGTTTGTTTTCTGTTAAATAAAATTGTGTGTGTGTGTGTGTGTGTGTGTGTGTGTGTGTGCACGCGTGCGCGTACAATGAAACTATCCAAAGTCATGATGAGGTGGTTGCGGGGCTTTAGTACCCTGCCCCAACTACTGTCCTGATTGCTACCCTCACGTCTGGAAACTATTTTTAATGGGAAGGAAGCTTCTGACTTCTTCTGATGATGCCCCGAATGTCAGGGGTGAAACGTAAAGTTACTTGTAACATCTTGTTTTTGTAATAAAGAGTTTGGAAACGACGTAGTCTTACCCGGAAATATGTGGGTTTTTAACTCAAAAATATGGTCACGTCGTGAGAGTCTACAATTGTATCTCCTTTTTTATTTTTAAGTTTACTATTACTGTATTATTACTGTACGGGGGGGCGCCGTATCTGAGGGGGATACGTTCTAGCCCCCACCGTGGATACTTGAAACCGCGGAAAGGGGCAAATGCCCCCTCCACGGTTTTCAAAGCCCCCCCACGACCCCCGCTGGCCGAGGTGTGTGTGGAGGGCGCGGGGGGTTGTGCCTGCCCCCCACGACTCCCCAGGCACTTACTTTTACAGGAGAAACCTCCTTTTTTTTCTTCAAAAGGCCGAGTGAGCAGCTTCCTTGCAGACCTCCTCACCAACAAGACTTTGGTGCTAGAGAGTCTCAGCAACCTTGCTGAGAGGTTGCTGAGACTCTCTAGCACCGAAATCATGTTGGTGTGGCCTGCAAGGAAGCTGCTCACTCGGCCTTTTGAAGAAAAAACGGAGGTTTCTCCTGTAAAAGTAAGTGCCTGGGGGGTCGTGCGGGGGGGGGGATCTGCTATCCGTGGATAACTGAATCCGTGGATAGCAGATCCGCAGATATGAGGCCCCCTGTACTTTGCTTTGGTAGTGTATGCTCCGATATGAAGGTAGACACCAGCCTCAAAATACTAGTTATCCTGCCTCTTAAGAGCTGCAGGTAGGGCTCTGCAGAGAATTCTTGTGCTGAGAGAGATTAGAGCCCATGTCATCGACCAGCATTGTTGCTGTTACTTGTGTTGATGGTGAGCCACTCTATTGGGAATAGTTGTAGGAGACAAGGCAGCACGTGGAGAACCCTGTCTTCAGCATACCCTTGCAAATAGTGGTTTATGACTACCAACGATCATTATAGCAGACACATCATCTGTGCAAGCTGTGACTACCCATGTGGGGTTTGCAACCACACATTTACTTCAGTCTGGTATTTATCATGCTAGTCCCTCCTCTGGTGCTGTCAATCATCCTTCGACTGTCTTCCTGTGACTGCACGTATCTCAGCAGCACTTGCCTGCTGAAAGGGGCGAGAGTATCCCTCTAAGGACCATTTTGAGGCTGTAGACTTCTTTGTCCTGCAAACCATCCCCTGGAGATAGTCTAGGATGCCATCTCACCTCTTTTGAGGACTCAAAACTCATGGACATCAGACAACCACGTGAGTTTTCCAACCAGCCTTTCAAAACCCACATAGAAGATTTCAAACTCCTAGATTAAGAAGTGAGAAAGGTACTTGGCTTATTACGTGTGAGGTGAAGGCCAGTGAGAGGCCAGACTGCAAAGGATACCATCTGGAATGAAGTTGTTCATTTATATAATGGTAAAGAAACCATTAGAGGGTTTGGGAAAGCCTGCCCATGTAAACCGCCTTGAATTAAAGTCTGAGGAGAAATCCAGGCGGTATATAAATACTGTTGTTGTTGTTGTTGTTGTTGTTGTTGTTGTGTTCTGTGGGAAAAAGCTCACAAATAAGGAAAACCTACATGAGTTTTGCATCCAAACATGCGGTATATATGTGTGAAGCGCTGATTTTTGTGTGGGCTTTTGCACATTTGTTCTGGGCTTTGGTCTGCGGACCTGGTGCCTTAGTGTCAGTGCAGTAGAGATCGGTCCAAATTCATCCCTCTAGTAATACAAACATGCAGAAAGCAAATGAATTTTTTTAATTGCTTGGATTTTTAATGCAAACATCTTGTTTATTAAAAAACAAACCTGAAGCACTTAGGAGGTAATTACATTCCATGAGAACAGAAGAAATGTGTTGGATTGCAAAACTGAAGAGCGTACTATTATAAGGATTTTTGAAAGTTTATTTTGCTGTGAAAATTGTCCCAGGAGTTACTGAGAAATGTTTTCAATTTCCAATGAATATAATCAGTTCCAGAAGTGACGCATTGCACCCAGCAGTCTTTGCACCTAGCTATACATTTTCTAGCCATACACATTTTCTGTTGAGACTATTTAGATGTAACACCCAACCATGGTTTGACACTGTAAGAAGGTGCCCCAGGCTCATGATTTGGACAAAGGCAAACTAGGATTTGCCACAAACTGGGATTGAAAGTTTCTCACATCAGCGTGTGAGGAGAAGAGGGAGGTGAGCCTGAGGCAGATGAAGGGAATGTTGAGCCTTGCTCCTTATGTTTCCCTTAGGCAGACGGTTCAGGTGGGGTGGGGATGTCAGGGGTTTGTGCACTCTGTCTCCAAGTTGTTCCATTCCAGGGACATGACATTCACTCTCAGTGGTTGAAGATATGAGAGTGGTACCATGCTTTAGTTGCTTTTGCCTTCAGGTGGTAGCTCAGGAGTGTTAACCTCATTTCATACAGTGGGCAGAATAGCATTCATGAAGCCTGCTGGGGGCCGGAAGTGATGTCACTTCTGGGTGAGCTGTTCGGACACGTCCCTTTGTGACGTCACCTCCGGGTGAGTCGGCTGCACACGCCCCTGTGATGTCACTTCTGCCGGAAGTGACACCACGTTCCTGGACACGGCTCCCGTTATGTCACTTCCGCCCCAGTTTGCCTCCCTGAAAATCTGGTAAGCCTAATTAGAGTGGCAGACACTCTGTGATTAATCAATACAATAAAAAGAGCCAACACTCTGTGTCTGTTGGCTCTTTTTATTGTATTGATTAATCTTAATTGATTTGTTTTATTATTAATGGCTCTTAATTATGTAAGCCACCTAGAGTTCCCAGAAGGATGAAAAGGCAGGGTATAAATCTTTTAAATTGACATAGTAACATCTGGAAACAGTTTTATATTCCTCCATGTTTGGTCTGTGAACAAAGGTATAAACTTTTTTATGGTTTAACCCTCTCCCCTCTCCAAAGCTTGATATCCCATTCACATTGGGTCTAATGCTGGGACTTGAGATTAAGCTGTATGATTTGTGCCCTATGCCTCACGCTATCTGAGCTGCTGTTTCTGTCGAAAATTGGGGAGAGGGGAAAGAGGGAGCACAGACTCTTGTATGCTTTCACATAGAAAGTCGTATTGCTTTTCAAGAGCAGTGATCAAAATATAGTGTGTTTACTACATCTATTTCTATTATGTTTTGTAGCTTTTCATGACAGGGCAATCTTTATTCTTGTTATTGGGCAGCTGCTTTTATATCTCTCCGCCTCCCCCCCCCCCATGTGAGTTTAGGCTGTACTAGCAATTTAAGTATTTTGTTCATGCTATTTTATTAATTGGTAGTGTTTGGGCTGCAGATGGTAGACAAAATAACGCATCAGGAATGCATACGTGAGGCCTGTGACACTTGCTGAAACCAGCCTTGGTCTGTTTCACACAAAAGTGCCATTTTGGAATTACTTATTTCTGAATTGTTATAAAATAGTATCTGATTTCTTTCAGAGCGACATTGCAGTAATAAAGATGTGTATATATTGGAGAGAACCAATATTATCTAAATATGGCTAAGATCAAGTGTAATATCTGTTTTTCAAATTATCTGTGTATTTTTTGAATTTTGATACTTTTCTATAGATTTTCAGAATCTTGCTTTTCCTTATATTTAGTGAGATCGTATCAGATCAATTATAATCAGTTTGTTTTATCCCTGGCAATAGACTTATTCAGAAAAAGGATTACCAGTTCATTTTTATGGGCTATGTTAGAACACCAGGTTCCAGGACTGTTTCCAATTGTCCATGTACTAATGTGGTAATCTTAACTATGTCTCTGCAAATACTTGTATAAATTAGATAATAGAATGCGCCAATTACATGTCTGTCTCATCCCTTTGATAGCTTTTTTCAAACACTTAGTTGCCTGCTTTCAAGAAGTTCAGTATATTCTGCTTATACCCAGGGTAGCCAAATCCAGAGAAGGAATTCTCTGTAGCCTACTGTGTCATTTTTGCCAAAGAGAGCTGATTATACCCAGTATGACTTGAATACCAAAACTGTTGCCTGACAAGCCTTTTAATTTTTTTATGTGTGCAGAGAATTATGCATGTATAGACAGGTACGTGGTGCTGGGTGGCTGCCAAGAGAGCACAACCCAGGCAGGTAGCGTGGTTTCAGCAGCTGGACTGATGGCAAGAGGCCTCCAATCCATAGGCTAAGAAGAGGGCCACACTTGTGAGATTAGTCACCCCACCCCATCAGGCTGGCTTGGAACCTTGCCTGCTCCTTGGAAAATTCCATGAGTGACTGCACTTTTATTGTACAACACATTTGACCCTGCCAACAAAAGCCACCTCCTATGAACTTCCTGACTTGGAGCACATAAGTTGTTTAAAGAATCCGAGCTGTCCTCACCAACTGCAAGGCCAGATTCAGTCAAGGCAGCATGCTAATGGACCAGCTGGCCTCATGAGCTAGCTACTGCACCCTTAGTCAGGTGCAAGAACAACAGAAAGACCTTTTTAGGATTTGGGGATGGGTCATCAAGTCACAAAAGAGAATTTCTTGATGAGCTCACTCCACAAAAGATCCCATAGGACCCTATGAGAGAAAAAGATATAAAAAGTTGGGCCACTCGACCTTTCTGTCTTTCATCCCTCATTTATCTTGCCTGCCTTGCTGTCACTGTGTGTATTTGTTTGGCGCTTTAAGCCACTTCCAGTTTGGCTGCAATCCAAGAACCACCATGCCAAGCTAGCACCCAGGATCAATAATAACCCCATACTTCCTTCTCCTTTCCAGCCTTTTCCTCCAAAACCACTGTGTCACCGTGGGATGGACAGTCATCCTTTTGAGAGGATGGGGAGCAGCTCTGGCTATCTTGCCCTGCTTTGCTCCCTCAAGCCAACTAAGGCTATTGCCTTCTTCCTGAGATTTGCTTTAATTAGGCTTACCAGATCTCCAACCGGGACAGAGTGCTAGACCTTTAGGAGAAGGAATGTGGACAGGTGTAGCTTGTTAAACCTTAGAGCACAGTCCTCTGAGTAGACATGCCTAGGATTGTGTTCTAAGGTTTAACAAGCTACACTTGCCAACATTCCTTCACCTAAAGGTCTAGCACTCTGTCCCGGTTGGAGATCTGGTAAGCCTAGCTTTAATGCCCTTTTCTGCCTTTTTAAAACCCCACTTGGAACAGGATAATCACCCAGTCTTGGCCCTGTGGCTCCTGCAAACACACCTACCCCATCCAGCGGAAATGGGTTGGTAATCTTTGTCGATGCAGCCTTGCCATTGATCCACAAGGTCTTTGTGGATCTTTGTCTCGGGTGCAGTCAAATTAACAACATGCATTTTCCTCCTTTTGTGTGAGTGCATTGTGGTGTGTTTGTGACCTAGGTGTATATATGAATGGCTGAGAAACATTGAATTGCTGTACAGTACAGTCTTATGCATATTTATTTTACTTAGAAGTAAGTACCACTGTGTTCAATGGGACTTATTCCCATGATCGTGTGCATAGGATTGGGGCCTCGGCTTGATTCCAATTCCCTATTATTGTTAAATTATCTCCACAATAAAAGTTCTAGTTTGCACCTTTCAACCTCGCTTCATTCCCTATTGAACCATTGAGCTGTGCCATTGGCCGCTGCACAGGATCCCAGCACACAAGATATTTTTCTCCCATGTGCACATTAATACATGTTTAAAAGCACACCTGGTAACAGAGCTGTGGCAAGAGCTCTCAGAGGCAACTGCTTGTTCCAGTTTATTTTAGAATTTCTATACCACATTCACCATCAGGTCTCAAAACCACTAACAACCATGTATAAAAACAACTACAATAAAACAACCATAAATGCACATTAAAAACTAAAAAAAGTAGAATCCCAGAACAGCTTGAAAAAGATTTTCCATCTCAACCCATCCCAAATGCATATGAAATAACCGGGTCCTTAAGAGTAGGCTTACCAGATCTCCAACTGGGAGAGAGTGCTAGACCTTTAGGAGAAGGAATGTGGGCAGGTGTAGCTTGTTAAACCCTTAGAGCACAATCCTAGGCATGTCTACTCAGAAGCAAGCCCCATTGTGTTCAGTATGCCTAGATATGACCAAAGCCGGAGTCCTTGCGGCTAGATCTCCTTTCTCTCAGAAGGGCCGCATCTAGCACACAAGCTGAAGCTGTGCAAAGGTACTTCAGCCCTCAGCTGAAGGGCTGAGGAACTGTTCTCCAGGAACAAGGCCCCAAGCTACACTTTTGCTGCTTGAGGCTCTTTTGGTCTCAAAGTGGCTCATAAATCTTAGAATTTTAAAAGAAGCCACAGCTATTGCCATTGCCATTCTGGACCACAGTAGTTTGCTTAATTTGAATCATCCAGTTGGCATTGAGTGGCTTGTCTGTTGTTGTTTCAGCAATACTTGTTGAGCACTGTGGTATCTGTTGTGTGGGTGTTCCGGGCCCCCTAGCTGGGGACTCGAGATGTTCTTTTGAATTCTGAGGAAGCAAACACATGAGGCTCCAAGTAGGCACATAAAGAGCTTTATTTCTAAGTTCTCAAGCATAAAGCACTTACATAAGCATTTTCAAGCAGCCCCTCAGACACCTAGGTCTGAGGGGCAGTGGCACCCAGAGGCACCTTGGACACCTAAGTCCAAGAGAACCCCCAAGAGGCCACTCCAAGTGGCCTCCAAGAGAGGCCAGTCCAAGAGGCGGCTCCAAGGGACAGCCATGCTAAGCTAAAGTATGACTTACTGCTATATAGGCTCCGCAAACTTAGCTAAACATAGGCAATTGGCAACAATAGAATCAACAAAGTTACTTCTCGTAACAATTGACATTGCTTCTCATAATAATGGACACTGCTTCCCATAACAAAAATCAATTAGTTGGCATGTGTAACACATTCCCTCATTTCAGAAGGGCCTAACCGAGCAGGTGTACCAATTAGGGCGCACAGCTGGGGCGGATAGTGGGTAAACATGTTTTGGAAAGAGCACTAAAGAATGCGTCTTCTCATTACTTCACTCCTGATAACCACCTTCCCACCCTGATAATGCTGGGCAGCTAGTCATTGCCTTTAGCCCATCATGTTCTCATGGGAACAGCCAATCTCCTCATGGGAACCAGCTCAACAAGGAAAGCGGACAGGTTATACAGAGAAGATGCTAACAGACTGCCTAAGATGGCCATCAGGCCCCTGAAATGGCTGCCAGGGTATACAGTGGGGTATAATAGGTTGAACATTTTCATATACACAACCTCTGGGTAAGATTGTACAAAGTTTTGGAATGAGGTGTATGCTGATGACACTCACTCAGCAGCTACCAACAGAATCGGCTTGGTGCACTATATACACTCATACTTGCTCTGGGAAACCCTGACCCTGGCCATATATGACGATTCCTTGGTTTTCTGGGCTCCCCATCATAGGCTCACCAGCCTCTAGTCCTGCATCCTTTTTTGTTGTTTTGTTAACTAAGCACTAGGGAGCAGCTGCAGTAGACTCTACTAGGCCATTTAGAACTTTAAAATCAACGCAGGACCTTAAGTTACATCTGGAAGCTAACCCAATAGATAGTGCAATCGCCAGTGTAATGGTCTAACATGATTTGATTAAGGATGCTATGAATATCTATAACTTTCTATTTTGGGAGCAAAAATTGCATATCTGCAGCTGCGAATAGGTATCCTGGGTATAGCAAAGGGTTTCCAAACAGTTTTGGCAGATCTATAGGAAAACGTAGTGTCTTGTTAAGCAATGGACAGCCCAATTCTATCTCCCACGCCGATGCAGTGGTGCCAGCGTGGGCTATGCTGCATCCCGTGGGGGAATTTAGCAGGCAGAAGGTCTCCTTGAGGTAAGGGAACATTTGTCCCCTTGACCTGGGAAAGCCCCAGCCCAGCTGATGCCCAGATACAGACGGAGCGGCTGTGCTATCCATTTAACTGCTTGTCTGCCTGTTTCCCAATTCAGCGCCCTGCTTAGTCAGGAACTGCTTGCCTCCAGACTGTCAGACTTAACAATTACCATTATCTCTGGTCATCCAACATGTAAATTGCAAAACAGAATCTTCAGATACTTACCTAATGATATTAGCTCAACAAAATGAAAGCTGTCTCCATGAAATTTACTAGCTGTGTGTGGGTGTATCGAACCTTGTTTTCTGCAATAATGAAGACTATAATGGTAATATGCAAGTTTTCCTTAATATTTGTGTAAATTACATAGAAGATTGCTTATTAATGCATTAGTATTACTCTAATTCAGGGGTTCTCAACCTGTGGTACGGGTACGCCTAGGGGTACACGGACCTCTTGCTGGGGGTACGCCAAGCCCTGCCCCTTATCTGCCCCATCAGCAGCTAATGAAGTGTTAATTGACATGGATTTTAAATTGTAATTATTTTCAGAGCCCTTCTGTGTCTCTGATTTTGGTTTTGGGCTTATTTTTGTACTTTGGAAAATGTACTTTGGTGGGGTGGGGGGAGGGAGGAGCTGATTTTGGGAAGTGTGACTTGGAGAAAAAAAGAGATCCTTGCATGTGTGACTCCCTCTCCCTCCCCCCCCACACACCCCCCACACACAGACACACAGTTAAATAAGATATTTTTTCACATTTAAAATTGTTTTAGTACTTTTTATTTAATTAATTACCTAATTCATTCCAGTTAGGCAAAGGATGAGATGGTTAGACAGCATCACCGATGCAACGAACATGAAAATGAGCGAACTCAGGAAGATAGTGGAGGACAGGAAGGCCTGGTGGGATATGGTTCATGGGATCACGAAGGGTCGGACACGACTTAACGACTGAACAACAACAAGCAGTTAATTAGCAGGGAGTACTTCAGAAAATTGAACCGTGATAGGGGGTACCCGGACCTCCAAAGGTTGAGAACCCCTGCTCTAATTCATATAGCAGGGGTGGCCAAACTTGCTTAATGTAAGGGCCACATACGAGAAACTTCAGATGTTTGAGAGCCATAAGAGAGATGTTCAAGAGCCACAATATTTAAGAAGCATTTAAATTCTGAAATATATTTACTCACCATGAACATTACTTATGTTTTAATCCAGTGGGCTCTCGGTTTATACCTGGTAAATAATTATAAAGCTTGAAAAATTCTTATTTACCTTTTATATTATTTGTGATGCATAAAGGAGCTCAACCAACATATTTCCAAGAGCCGCACATTATATGTCAAAGAGCCGCATGTGGTTCAGGAGCTGCAGTTTGGCCACCCCTGTCATATAGTATCTGTGGTGCAATTGGTGATTATCAAGTTTATTACCCTGGAACATGAATAGAATCCTTGTATCCTTTTCTTGCACATTCCCTGGTAATTTTGTCTTATTTATGATATTTCATTTTAAAATCATGCCTTGATTAAATTATTTAATCATGTGCTAGCAGCTATTCTGTAAACACTTATTGCCACTTCAGTTAGGATGCTTAGTGCCGGCTCACCAATCCTGAGAACTGAGCAGATTTGAGAACTGCACCCTCCCTTGATGTGTTCTGACAAGGACTGAAAATGGTTTTGTCTTGGTTGGCTTTGGGGTATTTAGGATAGGTGGGGGGAATATTTTGTTTTATGCTTTATGCCCCTGGCTTCTATGTTTCCCGGCTGTTATGATATTTTCTTGTATACTTTGACACCTGTTAATTTTCATTATACTATTTTGTGGTCTCTGTTTATATTTTTCATTTCATGATTTTGTTGTGTTTTATGCCAGTGATTTATTTCTAATAGAGGAATAGAATTCTCTGTTTGTTTTTTATTCTACTGTTTTATTGCTGATGTGTGTGGGGTTTTATGCTATGGGTTTTATTGTGTAATGTTTGTTTTACGTGATTATATGTATTGTTTTTATGAATAGTGTTAGCCGCCTTGGGCATACATTTCGTGAAGGAAAAACGGGATAAACATTAAATAAATAAATCCTGCTTTAAACCCATTATAGCATGTTTTTTTAAAAAAAAAACAAATTAGAAAAGTGAAACTTTTCCCTCTCACGGGTGCAAAACCGAATTTTTCACCAGTTGTCTCTAAAACACTGCTAAAGTCATGCATTCAGTGGTTGCTATGAAATAACAGCTGCCCATCCTCGACTCTAGTGGTTTGTATTTTTAATAGACTTCCAACCAAAATCAAGATACATTTGAAAAAAAAAGTACATCATGGAAGGTATGCTTCCCCCATTCTTCCATTATTATATGTTTGAGATGAAGGAAATGTGTTTGTAATTCTAGCTAAATTTAGCTAAAACTAGCTAAATAATTCTCAGTATTGCAACGTCATTACACATACTTTGCTCATTTTGTTCAGAATGGTTTCATATATATTTCAAAGTATCTGTGGCAACACAGATCCAATTCACTGGTGGTGGTGTCAACATAGAATAGTGCAGAAGAGGGGTGAATATAAACATCATGCTCCTTTATCATGCCAGCCTCTTTTTTTTTTTCTATCAGCTCCAGCTGACCAAGCTTGTTTCCAGGTCAGCTGCAGCCTATAAAAAGGAATACGCTGACACAGTATGAGATTGATGTTTTTCACCATCTCATCCCATGATGCTGTGCTGGCAGCAGCTCAGGTCAACTGGACACAGGTTGCCATGAGTGCTATCAATGATGTCTGAAAGCATCCTTAGACTGCAGCCTGAAACTCCTCCGAGCTTTCAAATCATAGTGAAGTATCTGAAGCTTCCCCGACAAATAGTTTGAGAATGGTGATGTTCTGTTTCATTTAGGGTTAGAGACTGTGTTTTTTTGGGGGGGGGGGTTGTTTTGTTTTTAATGCAGGGCCAAATGCACTATTGGTATTCAACAAATAATTAACATTTCCTTCCTGAATTATTTCAGTGCTACATTTTACAGCAGCAGATTGCACAGCTGGATGATCAATGCCCAGGGAAATGCAATCAATCAAATGCAGGGTCTATATTAATCTTGAAGTTGTTAATTACTAGGATCATCCACTCATTCCTGTGCTCATTGCAGTGGGGGGGAGGCTATAAATAGACACCCCCTTCCCAACCTAGAAGTGGCAGATATGCTTCTTCATGTTATAATATTTACTCCAGGAATCGCCTTAGGAGCTTGTCATCTGCAACCTTCACTTTGCTGTTTCCTACATTAATTGCGTAGGATCATAGTCCAAATGTATCCTTCTGCTACGGAGAAGATCATGCTAGAAATCCATACTTAAGATCTCTCTAATGATTAGCCACACAGCATACCCTAATTTTTCAACATTTTGTGAGAAGAAAATGGACTGTAATGTTGTTTTTGCTTCCCCTACAAAATGACTCGGCATACAATTAAATAGCTTTTATAGGTTGACTGGTATATGTTTTTAAATATATAATTTAAAAAATATTTAATCTACACGAGAACCTTGGGGGGCAGCATTTCCATGCTACATCTCAAGATTGTTCCTAATAGAACACTGTTAGCTAAAGCCTAGCAATTCTGTGGCTAAACATTTAAATGGCACTCCTCACCCCTGTCCCCAGTTTAAGCTTCATTATTTTCAAGAAGTTGCTAAGACATATTTTTTCTCTGCTTTGTACCCCTGTTGTAGAATTGGCACTCATTAGTTTAGTTTATGAAATGATAAATTGTAAATAACTTGAATGCTGTATAATAGCGCTACCTGATTAATCTCAAAATACCATGTGGAAATGTGTTTAATATTAAACCAGAGTGTTTTCTCTGGGAGTCCACGAGTGACCTATTGTGTCTTGATTTGAACTGCTACAGCAGCCTCGCCTTCTCTCACCCCTCCCCTTGCACTCGGAGTTGTGGCCAATGGCGAACAGACGGCGAGGGGGAAAAAAGGGAAAAACTCTGAGCCAGGTTTGCTTTCCCACCCCCTCGAAAACCCTCCTTCCCTGTTGCCCTCCTCCTCCAAGGTCTCCACTGCACCTGCCTGCCTGTGTTGACGCTGGCCATTAAAGGAAAGCGACTCTGAAATGGCAAGTCCGTTACCTCAACGAGTGCCAGTCAAGTGTGAGTCAGTGCTGAATTGCTTTTGGATGAGTAAGAGTCAAGTGCAAGTCCCGTGGGTCACAAGTCCGAGTCAGGGAAAAAAGCAACTTGTGACTCGAGTCATTTGACTCGAGTCCCCATCCCTGCTACATATATATGTAAGCATAATATTACATGCTTAACTTATGTAGTGTTGCTTTAATTGAGCTGTGAGAACATGGTATTGCCTTTCTCCATATGAGACCATTTCTGCTTGTCTCCCAAAGCAGACTTTCTGCCTTTTTTTAACAGCTGGGTGCATTTGTTTGGAGTGGCCTTGGATTTTATTCAAGGGAAAGAGGAAAGGAAACAAATTCTTCAGAGGGAGGAAAGGACCCATTTTGGAAGTTTTGCTCCTTTCTGTGTTCTTCATCTATTGCTTGTAAAGCTGTTGTTATACCCAGAATACTGAGTGCTTCTTGCAGCTATGGAATCAAGGGTCACTGTAAAGTAGGACTGATCTTGGTTTTCTTAGGTCTTATGGATGCCTAGTTCCTTGTGAGAGATTGAACTTGGGGCCTTTGTAGAAGCTGGTGTAGTTTGGTGGTTAAGAGACTGAGCTTTTGAATGGAAACTTCATGGTTCATATCCCCCTCTACCATGAACCCAAGTCATTCCCTCTCCGTTTCAGCTCCCCAATTACAACATGGGGACAATAATATTTACCTACCTTACAGAATTACTGTAATGTAATTGTAATTACAGCCAATAATAGTTGTGAAGTGCTTTGCACAGAAAGTGCTGTATGAATACTGCAGAGGATGGTTGTAGTAGTAAATGAAAAGTACCGTATATACTCGCTTACAAGGCAAGAAATTTAGGCCAAAAAAAGGATCCAGAAAAGCTGCCTCATCTTCACATCGGATCAATGCACATTCTCCTTTCACTGTATCCCCCCCCCCGCGGCCCCCTCCACCACCCCATTACCTTTGTTGTTGTGTTTTAATTCAAGCCTGTTTCTTGCTTTTACAAAACGTCCGCTTCTATGCTTTACAGATAACTACGGTAGCTCAGAAGCAGACAAGCCTACTGGAGGGTAGAGAGGCTCAGCAATTAACAGGAAGTAGTTCCAGTTCCTGCTTGGACTGAGCCTCTCTACCCTCCAGTCGGCTTCCCTGCTAGTTAAAGCATAGAAGCAGACGTTTTGTAAAAGCACGACACAGGCTTGAATTAAAACACAAAAAGGTAATGGGGGGCACGGGGGAATTCTTCAAAGCGTTATTAATGCGTGTGTGTTGCTGGAGGGGAGTGCTGTGTATGAGAGTATTTTTGGCTGTTATTGCTGGTTTGTGAGTGGCATGGATATCTCTCTTTAAAGGGAGATGTTTGTGCATGCATGTGTGTGTGTGACAGAGAGAGGGAGGATCTTTAAAATGCAGCTCCCAGGGTGATCTTTGCAAATGGCAACCCCACCTCCACGGCAGCATGAATCTTTAAAATGCTGTGATGAGACTGAGTGGCAAGCTGCTCCCTCTGAGCCTCCACTCCCAAGCTACAGTCCCTTGTCTCCCCTCTTCCTCCAGACACCCTCCTCCAACCCTTCAGACTCCAGTCATCGGGGGGGGGGGGGAACCCGACCAAATTCAAAGAATTGCACAAATCCTAAAGTTTTACCCTCGATTTATCAAAGGGTCATAGTAAATGTCAGGATTTTTGGCTCAGAACTTGCCTCTCATCTTATATGTGAGATCGCCTTATATGCGAGTATATACGGTATTTGGTCTGTCGCAGAACTATAGTTCCTGTTGCTGAGCTTGTAATCTTCCTTTAACACCGTACTTGACTTTGGAAGTGAAAAGGGGGCATCCAGAAATGAGGTATTGGTCTCTGCACAATTGGGGGACTCCCGGGTATGCAGAATTTATATTATTTTTTTTCTAAATTAAAAGAGAGATTACAGTATTTGGAAAAGCAGCTCAACATGGGTCTCATCTCAGTGGCTCCAGGACCTGTGCAATGTCGAAGGTGTCAGTTGAAGGAAAAAAGGCGTCAGTTGAAGGAAAATGGAAGTGAGGGGAAATTGTCTGCTTACTGACAGTGTGTAGTATTCTAGCACAGGGGATTAGTGCTAGGGGGATGTGTGCCATTATTGTCCTTGTAGTGTAGCTGGGGTTCTAAGGCTGAGAGGGAGTGTCTTATCCCTGGGTTTAAAGGCTCTTTCTCTTGCTACATGTACATCCAGGAAGGAAGAAAACTCTTTCTTCCTTAGCTATTGTCGAGAGCCCCCCCTCCCGCTACATGCCAATATAAAGTGCTTAGGTTTGACTAGAAGGCAGCCCTGGATCTGAGTCTTTTAATGCTATATATAGCACAGTGGGGGGGGGGGGAGGTTTCAGGAATGTGGGGAAGAAAATATGCCCTTATTCGTTCCCTCCCCCACTCCTGAAACTATTCTGCTATTCTCCCTGCCCCCCACCCCACCCCACCCCACCCCACACTTCAAGCCTTGTATTACAGACTGGCTGAAGTCTATCAAGAGCCCTCTTATTGAAGTTTGGAAATGTACACTGCACTGTTTTGTTGGGGTCCCCCCTTGTTCCCTCTGACATAGAGCCTTGGTGATGATGATGTGCATTATGAATGTTAATGAAACATTACCCATAAATAAGGTAGTGCTTTCTTCATACGTGGGTAGGCTTATCATAGTCCTGGAATCTAGTGCTGCGGCGGCCTGCAAAAGACACGAGCCTCTCCCAGAAGTGCACCGCAGCGGGCCAATGCAAGCCGCGGCTTCCAGCACTTCCGGTAAACGAGACAACCACGTTGGCCCCCCGCGGTGCACTTCTGGGAGAGGCTCGTCTCTTTTGCAGGCCGCGGCATCGCTCGATTCCGGGACTATGGTAAGCCTATGTGTGGGGGAACTCCTCAGGTATGTAGAAATACATTAGTTTGAAAATGTAAGAGATGAACAAAAACCTCAAAATACTCTGAGTACTAAACATGCTCCTTGCCCTCCAGTAGGCACAGGATATTGAGTGTGTCGGTCGTAAAATTGAAAATGGGAGTGGAGGGAACTGGCCAAATCAAGCCCGTAACAATTTATGGTATCCTGGTGAGGGTTGCAGGATTGTGCTATGAAGCACATATTCCTTCAACCCTAATCTACCTACCAGTCCAGGGTGTGGATAGTCGAGGGGGTGGGATTTATTAAGATCGGAGGAAAAGTGCTTCCTCCTATCTCAGTTAATCCCCCACCAGGGCTCTGCAGCTGCAGAGGGGTGTCACGAAATTCCACTGCAACCCACTCAGCTGTCCTGTAGCGAGAGACCAAAATCCTGCCAGGCCCAACTGAGGGTCAGTCGTGGGTTGGCTTTTTGAAGAGACCACGAACTGGCTTAACTTAGCCCAAAGGTAGGTCTGCCACCACCCTGTCAGTGCCAGTCCTTAAACCCAGGGATGGTAAAGGCCTGTAGGCATCCCAGCTACTCAGAGGAACAGAAGTACTCAGGCCTCCAAACTCCCCCTCCTCCTGAGTACTGGCAAAAAGTTTCAGTAGTGTAACCTTGTGGTCAGCTCTGGATTTATTTGAACCAGAAATTCTCTACCAAGAATCACACGCTGCTGAAAGATTTAAGAATAAAAGAAAAGACACCAGTAAGACTCTCTTGTAATACTGATATGGAAATTATACAGAAAATAAGGAAGCTAAACTCCTTACGTAACACAGGTTACCCTCACTTGGGAACATAACTTATTACATGTGCAGAAAGCTGAAGCACCATCCAGCAGGATGGCTGGCTGCCCTGCTGGGTCTGGCGATGGAAGGCAACTAAACACACCCTGGGAAGGGTCTTTTATACCTAAGAGATACCTTTTAGAGAAAAAAAATTAAGAGTGCTGCTGGATCAGGCCAAGGGCCTCCTGTATCTACAGTGGCCCACCAGATACCCCGTTTCTCCAAAAATAAGACCGGGTCTTATATTAATTTTGGCTCCCCCAAAACACGGTAGGTCTTATTTTCAGGGGAGGTCTTATATTTATGAGTGCCAGCAAAAATCACGCAAAACTTTTTATGTACAACAATTTACATTTATTCAAACACAGTCATGTCATCTTCTTCTGGAATATCATCATAATGCTCCAAACCCTGAGTTCCAGCTTGAATTTCTTCCGACTCCTCCATTGCCTGTAGAACCATTGGCCCCAATCTCTCATGTCCAGCAATAGAGCTCTCCTTAAATGAGTACTTCTTGTCCAAGTAGCCTGCTCATAGTGCATTGACAACACAGCTGTCAGTGATTTTATCCCATGAAACTGCTTGTGTGCACCAGGCTTTTTCAGTTTCAAGAACATAAATGCCTGAAACATGTTCAATCTTATCTTTCTTGTCCTTAGTGACGATTAGAGGTGGGGCTTTCTTTCCATCCAGATGAATTGCCAAAATACAAGAAACACGTGCACTTTCGTAACCAGTGGAGGAAATGTAGATTGATGAGGCACCCCTATGATCAATTGTTGTTTGAGATCCTTGGCCCATATACATTGCAGTTTCATCCAGAGCAATCATGTTGGACAGTTGGTATTTAGAGAAGTCGATGCCATCAACAAAGGACTTGAATGCAAGTGCACGTTTAATAACTTTAGCATCTTCCAGCTTGAACAGTGTTGTTGTTCTTCTTAGAGACAGTTCATATCGCTGAAGGAAGTCATCCAGCCAGTGTTGTAATGCTTTGAAGTCTTCTGGTGATATTTCTAACTGTGCTGCCATTGAAAGGGCAAATTCTTGAATATCAGCACTGCAAACAACCAAAGACTTTGTTCTCCTGTCAGCAATCCAATCACTAATGATGTCCTCCAACTAAGGAAATAATGGATACCGACCTGATCCACACTTGCGCTTCTTAGCATTTCCCTTCTCCACCTGTTGACTGAGGTTATCGTACTTGCTCACCATATTCAGACCAATCGGAGATCCAATTTATTCTCTTTGCAGTAAGCTGTAAGATTCTTGCCCTGGGTGTCCTCCACGATTCCTTTTTGTACTCGACGGAGTAGCTCTTTCTTTTTGCGCTCATCTTATCTGAGGGTAAAAATATTATTCTCTTTAAATCTTCAGTTGCAACACACGGGCGCAGGGGGTGCTCCACTCACCTCAATGAAACCTTCAGATCAGAAGATGATTTCCCAGCAGCTAAAATGCTGCATATCAACCCTCCTCTCACCTCAATGAAACCTTATCTCTGCCATTTTCCTTTGTTGTGCAGATACAGGAGAGGCATTCAGTCAGTGTGTGATGCAAGCCACCACGGCTTACATCACACACTGACTGAATGCCTCTCCTGTATCTGTATCTACAGTTGTGAAGCTGTTACGGTAACTGCTACAGTGACTTTAATTGCCTTCTCAATGGGAGTGGGTGGGTGGGGGGAAGAAATGGGGCCGTTCTGCCCTGTTAAGGAATCGGGCTAACCCAGGAGCTAGTGGGAGTACAAAAGGTTCTTCCTCACCTTGCCTTCTCTCTCTCTCCCGCTCTCTGCGTGTTAGAAGGAGGCCGTTGTGCCGCTGCCAGCAGGCACGCGGTCGTCAACAGTGCTGTCGGGCGGAGCTGACCGCAAGCACGCCCTGGAACTAGGCTGCACAGGGCGGCAATGACGAGGAGGCAGGGGAGAGCTCACGACAGGAGGCAGCAACACAAGACAGCCTCAACCGCCTAATGTTCGTCGGCAGTAGCCGTGTCATCCCCCGACGCAAAGATCCTATTCCCTTTCCCCTCAATCTCCAGCCGCGCGACCTGTCGGCCGCCGCTAACTGAGGACCCTCGCACTGATTGTGGCACACAAACACTCTGCACCCGTACAGGCACGGTACTGGTAGGTCTGAGGTGATGGGGGGGGGGAGACAAATGAAGGGAACCCAGCAGGCTGGTAGAAGGAAAAAAGGTGATGATCTGCAAGGAAAAAAACTGACCTCACAAGGCTCTGCGAAAAGGCAGTCGACGCAGTGACGCTTCTGAGGCTCAGTACAGTAGAGTGCCGGTGGCTGCGGCACATATTTGTGTAATCAGCCACGCTAGGTCTTACTTTCGGGGGATGACTTATATTCAGGGAAACACAGTACCTCAGGGAGCACTCAAGACAACAAGATACCTGTATCTTGTTGCTGCTCCCTTACATCTGGCATTCAGAGATAGCCTTCCTCTAAAACCCAGAAATTGCATATAGTCATCATGACTTGTAATCTGTGATGGACATTTCCTCCATAAATCTGCCCAGTCCCCTTTTAAAAACATACGAGAGTGAGGAACCAGAGGTGCCAGACCCTCGAAAAAGTTAGAAGGATGATGCAACATCTTCTGGCAGATTGCATCAGGTATGTGCCCAGAGAGTTGTATTTGTTTGGTTGATTTATATCCCACATTTCTTCCTAAGGGGCACCCAATCACAGGCCTCGGACCACAGAACCTTCTAGAATGATTTTACAATTTCAGCTACGGAATTAGAACTTTTAACAATTGGAAGTATTCTAGGACAAGGGGTGGAACGAGGGTTGAGGCATGCATTCGGTGATCCTAATCCTGGCCATGACCAGCTTTCCCATCCAGTGCAAGAAGGAAGAAGTTAAAATATGCTCATCTTACCACATTGTTCCACCTGGGTTGAGGTAGGCCCAGATGAAGCTTCCCTGGCACCTTGGGCAAGAGCTTGGGCTGCTTTTCCCCCCATGGTTCACAAACCACCACACAATTTTTCCCCAGTCCCTAGAACGTACACCGCACTCCCACCATGTTCCGGTTCTCCCATCACACATCAGCCCCAAATCATCTACTGTGTCACCACCTGATAGCCCTTTAACCTGCTTAGCATTGTTGCCACCTCCTGCTGCTGCTGCTGCCTCCACCGTCCTCTTGCCTCCCACCATCTGAAAAGGCAGGAAGGGCAGAAGTGGAGAGGCAACTGGTTGCCTACAGCTGTCTTTTTCTATTTCCACCATGTTTCCCTTTTCAAATAGAGGGCGGCAAGAGGAAGATGAGGAGGGCAGCAGTGTGGTGGCAACGGTGGTAGCAGCTTGCTGGGACACATTCTACCGCCCTGCCCAAAGTGCCACTTGGTAATTAGAGTCTACTGGGATCAACTGGATGGCCAGCCCTGGGGTCAGGACTAGCTTTCTGCCCACTTAGCCTCAGAGCTTTAGTAACCAGCCCTGGAGGGTAATTGCACTACAGCGCTAGTTTGCTACAGTTCAGAGCTACTCAACTATCCCCAGTATTGTCCCCAGAGGTCAGGAGGGAATTTCCTGGTTGTTAACCATTTCCTCCCCCAGTTCCTCCGGGCTCCCAACTTGAATATCTTATCAAGCCCATAGCTTGGGATACTCCTGGATCTTGTATTATTGCTGGAGTGTCAGGTGGCATGTGTGGCTAAAAGGGCCCTTACATAACTTTAGTTAGTATGCCAGCGCTTCCTAGTGAATCCAGATTTGACTTTGGCGACCTATGCCTTGGCCGCATTCAGGCTTGAATGTTGCAGTATACTCTGTAGAGCTGCCGTTGAAGACTGTTCAGAAGCTGTGGTGGTATAGAATGCTACTGCCGGGCTGCTATCAGAGGCTTGTTTTCTGGAGCTATTTACTTCAGTTCTCTTTGATCCGCACAAGCTCTCAATTTGTTTTTTATCCTCAGATTTTATCCTCAGTTCAAGATGCTGTAGTTGACCTTTAAAACCTTTTTAAAATGGCTTAAAGGGTACCTGAAGGAATAGGGTACCTGTAGGCAGCGGTGTCACTAGGGCGCGCGCCGCCCTAATGACCCCCGTGCCGCCCGACAGCCGGCTGGCAAGGATGTCTCCGGAGCCGACAGCAGCGGAGCCTCCGCTGCTGCCGGCTCCGGAGACATCCTTGCCGGCCGGCTGTCTTGGGCAGGAGGAGGCCTCGGAGCGTCCGCCCTCGGCGGAGCTCCAAGGCTTTCTGAGGGAGGCCCGATGCGTGACGTCATATTTATAAGTTTTCGCGCATGCGCAGTACGTTTCTGAGGGCAAATTTGCCCTCAAACGTTCTGCGCATGTGCTAAACCTTGTAAATATGACGTCGCGCATTGGGGTTCCCTCAGAAGGCCTTGGAGCTCCGCCGAGGGCGGACACTCCGAGGCCTCCTCCGAGGTGTCGCTGGAGCGCGGCGGGGAGGACCGCCTGCGCGCGACGCGCGGACTGCGCGTCACCCATTGCGCGCGTCACTCCCAGGCGGTCCGCCCTTCCCGCTGCGCTCCAGCGACGCCTCTGCCTGTAGGAACACCTTTCTTCATATTAACTTGCCTGCCCTGCCAGGTCATCTGGGACTGCTCCACTCCAGCCCCTTCACCAGACATGGTGATGTTAGTGAGGACTCAGGACAGAGCCTTTTCCATAGGTATATCCAGGTTGTGGAATTTCTTTCAAGGATTTTCTGACCCCGACCATTACAAACTTTTGGAGGGTTGTAAAAACAACCTGCTTTAGTCGAGCAAATGCTTGACGTTGAGATTTTTGGAGTTTCCTACCTTGTATTATTTTCTGCTGTTATATGTAAAACCTGAAAAGAAAAGCATCGGATGTTAGTATGTAGCTTGGTTTTTAATTTGGTATTGTTTATATTTTGATGTTACGTTATATACTGCCTTGAATTCCTTTTAGAGGCAGAAAGATAATATAAAAAACCTTTTAAATAAAATGTGTCCTGCCAGTAACTAATGTGATGATCAGATGAAGAACTTACCCTGGGCAAAGGAGCTTGTTTAGGTCATATTACAAAGCATCAGGCCCAGATGTTCGCATAAACGTAGTTGTGGAGTTAAGGATGAAAAGTAAGTTGGCAAGCAGAGGGGCTTGACCTCCCTTGTTGCCATTGGGGGAGTGCTGTGCATCTTTCAGAGTGTTCTAGAGAAAGAGGTATGGAAGATCAGGGAACCTAGGAAAGGAGGAGATAGTAGCCTTTGGAGGCAGAGGCCCCAGGGAAGCAAATA
Organism: Plestiodon gilberti rubricaudatus; assembly: GCA_026170595.1. NCBI lineage: Eukaryota > Metazoa > Chordata > Lepidosauria > Squamata > Scincidae > Plestiodon > Plestiodon gilberti. The sequence goes on along the minus strand of JANXHW010000001.1, from coordinate 244,732,063 downwards.
ATAGGGAATACATGAAAGAGGAAGTGGTTCAAGGAAGGGAAGAACACCAGACAGTCCAAGTGTTGAACGGGTACAGAGGCAAGGAGCTAACAGAGACAATGGCAGTAGCTAAGGGAAGCAAGTGCTCTAGGAAATGAGGGTTGGAAGGAAGAGAGAGGTTTCCAGGTATGTGGAGAAGGCGCGCGCGAGAAGCTGTGATGGTCCATGTCACGCTGGTCCCAGGGCTAATTACTTCTTGTGTTGATTCAATACTACTACAGGGAGTCTAGACAACCACTATGTCATTCCCAATCCAAGTAGTTCTCCCCTTAGCCCTCTACAACACGGTCCGTCTGTACCCCACAGACGCAATAACTCCCACTTCTTCCTATGCCAGAGCCTCTCCACTTTGCAGCTCAGCAGTGGCAACAGAAAGAATGGGAAAACCAATTAGCTTATTAAAGCCAAATAATCTCTACCACCGTGTTGGGTTCCTTGGGACCATATATAGCTTTTCTGGTCAAAGAAGGATATGTACATTAGCATTGTATAAAGAGAAATTTATTTAAAAAGCAACTCAATAAAAATGAAAACTCATCCACCTTCTTGCTGAAGGAGAAGGCCATAAAAGGAAGAGCTTCAACACAAACACATTACATAATCTAAGGCAGCACAGTAAAACAATAAACTCTAACTAAATCATACATACAAACTTGTTCTGGTTTCCCAAACAGTTGTAATGCTACATAGCATCCAGGACACCAGACTCAAGTTCTAGGTTCCAAGCTTAAGATCGCTAGCTTGACATCTCCTCAAATAAACTCCTACTCAGGTTTATAGCTCTGAAGTTCAACCCCTTGGAATTATCCCACCAATAGAATGACTCCCAAATTCTACTGAGTCATGATTGACTATTCAGCTCTCAAGCACATTTGCACCTGAGGTGTTCTTACTCCCCTGACAGTCAGGTAAAACTTAGCCAATCAAATGTTTCCCTTTAAAGTTACAGCTCCCTTTCCCTGTGGTAGAATGACAAACAGGGAAAATAACCCCACCTTCTTGACAGTCCATCCCATTTATGAAATAAGAGCATAAGAAGATCCTTGCTGGATCAGGCCAAAGGCCCATCTAGTCCAGCTTCTTGTTTCCTGCTGTCACTCCCTTGCACCTGGCACAGAGATATGCTGCCTTCTTGAAGATCCTGTGTTGTACCCTCAAGTGAATCTGTTTCTTCTGTTGGAGTGGGTGGGATGAAGGAGGCTTAGAAAGAGGTGAATATCCTCTTTCCAAACCCCTTTCTTTCCCCATTCTCGTTGCCTCTCCCCCAACTCCGGTATAAATCCTATTGACAAACTGCAATTTCTGCTCTGAATCCAGTAAGCAGGGTTTAGAATTTCACTCTTGACCTGTTACCTTGCACCTAATCAACATGTGCTTAAGTCTTAGTGACATCACCTGGGAACAAGAGGAAAGAAAGTGTGGCCCTTTCACCAGCTAGAGGACCAACAGTGGTTTTGGGCAACTTGCCCTGCTTCTCTTCCGAAGAGAGCAGCACCATCATAACTGTGGATTTCTGCCAAAGGGTGCTGACTATTTTGGGTCCATTTGTACAATGTTGAGGGAAATAACCATTATTCATTTTCCATTTTCAATTGTGTAACTAAAAAGTCATATGCTAGCAAACGAGAGCCTTAGATATAGGGTGGAAACTTCACATGCATCCCAACCCTATGCACGTTTACTGTTGTGTCCAATGGGACTTTCTCTCAGGGAAGTGTGCATAAGATTCCAGTCTAAATAGGTGTGTGTAAATGGGAGCAGGTTTTCAGCCTCCATGGTCAGTGTATGTGAATAGGGGTAGATGTGATCATTTTCTTGTTTGCCTTGTGCATTTCTATGGGAAAGAACATGTGCACCTTGCTTGTTTTCCATTATCACCAAAGCAATGATTTTATGCTACTGCACCACCATAATAATTTGTAGAAGAATGTTTCCCCCTCTTTTAAAGGGAGCATCTCTTAATATATAAAAGAAACTAGTTTGCACCCGCCTGAGAGCTGTGCACTAATAATTCTTAAGGGTGTGTTTTAAAAATATTACCAGAATTTTAATCTGATTTGATTAAAACAATTTCAAGAAATCCGTCGAAATATCTTGAAGCTTTGCAATTTGGCTTAGAAACTTAAACTAAGCCTATTGTTTGAAATACCTGGTTGTTGTTGTTTTTAAAAAACAAACCATCTATGCAAACGACATTAACAGATAATTTTTAAGGACCAGCCTCTTTCTTATTTAAGGAATACAGTGTCTGTCTTTTTAGAGCATCCTTCTCATTAGTATTTCATTGTGTTAGCTTTCAGAAAGGCACAATTTTTGTATAGGGAAAAGGTGCTCATGAACATACATGCCTTGTTACTATTTAAATTATGCAGATTCTTGATGCTGTGAAAATTTGTGCTTGATGACGCCAAGGCAGCTGCACGTTGTTAGCATTGTAGGCTGTCAGATGATCATGTGGGATTCTTGCAGCATGCAACATTCAATAGGATTGAAAAAGGGCTTTTGATGCAAGGCATATCTTCTGAAAATATTTGTGCCTTTTATCTACTTATTCCAGCAAGCCAATTTTAACTTTAGATTTTAAAATGCTGCCTCATTTTTCTTCTGGTTGGTTTCATTTTGGCTTCACTAGAAGATGCATCTGGTACATCCACGATTGAGGAGTTTATTAATGCTACTGTCGTTCAGTTCACTTTCTTTTTCTTTTAGACTCCTAGCTAGCACACAGATGACATGATCACACGTTTGTTCAGCCGCCACCGTGCATGGTTTCTTCCTCTGCTTTCTCTGCATTATTCTCTCCATTAAGTTGCACTGTCATGTTCTCCTTTGCCATTAAGCCTTGTCTTTGTCTCTTTCCTTCTTCTCTTGTTTGCTGTTATATTTTTCCCATGTTTGGTTACTGCAATATTATTTGATTAACTGGCTGTGATAATGATGAACCTGCACACTGGAGGAGCAGCTACTACAGTGGTGATGAAGGGATGTAATAATGGTCGCTATCCTCGGAATTCTCTCTACAGTGACTGCATTATAGAAGAAAAGGCAGTGGTCCTGCAGAAAAAAGACAATGAAGGATTTGGGTTTGTGCTCAGAGGGGCCAAAGGTATGTGGATTTTTCTGTGTCTTTCCGATTGGGTGAGTGCCTATGTGGAAAATGGCATGCATTTCTGAAAATAAACAGGAATTATTCCTTCTGCATTAGGTTGCTAGACAACAGTGTTCTCTCTGTGCAGTGGTACTGACATGGATTTTACTGGTTTTTGATTGAGCAGTTTTGAGAGTGTGTGTGTGTGTGTGTGTGTGTGTGTGTGTGTGTGTGTGTGTGTGTAAATACATTTTTTAAATATTAAAATGTATAGAGCAGATCAATAGGATAATTTTGTGGGGGGAGTTGCCTAGTTGTTAGCTATGTATTCCTGTTCAGTTTATGCGAACTGTTAGCACCCTGGCTAAAAAATTAACAAAATTGCTTCAATTGAAGTGTTAGTCTATTAAAATTAATTGCCGAGAGAAGAAGCATGTTGTCCTCTTGCATGAGACAGGGTTGTAACCTGTTCAAGGTGAAACTACTGCAGTTTTAGTATGAAAGTCTGAGCGTTTTTATCTCTTCAGAAGCTGCATGTATGTTGAATGGCCTTTTAGTGTGTGCTGTCTTTGAGGGCTGCCTGGCTTCATGTGTTACAATCTTCAAAGTCGTCTTAAGCCTAAATCTACTTTGCAAGGTTTTTGCTAAAGAATAAAGGGCATCTATTTAGCACTCAGCATTTTATTCCTTTTTTTTCCATTTCATTTTTTTGAAGTAGTGGTTTGTCCTGGTTCCTTCTGCCATGCTCCCCTCATTTGCTGGATGGGCTCTCCCTCACACTGCCTGGCTTCAAGGAAAGGCTAGCCCATATGTGCTCATGGAGGATCCTCCACGCCCTTCCTATGGGGATACCATTTTTATCATTCCTCGCTAGAATGGCAAACACCAATTGGGCTTCCCTAGCTATATAACAGTTTCTGATTTAACCCTCCTGGCTAAATGCACATTTGGTGGGGTCTGCTGGAAACCCAGTGACTTCATCACTGTGTCGATCAGCTGGCGCTGAGCTATCTATGCAGCAAACAGGGGTTCTTCTCACACTGTACATGTTAATTTCATAAGGACCTGAGCTCTTCAAGTGGTGTATCCAAGTGCTTTTTATGACACATTTATATCCAGTTTAATATATAATTTATTGTAAAGGGGTTTGATACCTTACCAAAGCATGTATCTGTAAGTGTAAATATGTCAGATCATACATTGCATAAAAATGTATCTGAATCACAAAAAACAGCATTTATATACTTATACTGGATGCCAGCTATGGCTGATTAGCTGCTAGCTAGAGAGATTGAACATTTAAAATGCCCAATTTTTCCATGCAGCCACCTAAACATTTAGTTTCTCGATTCAATTCTACTAAATTGGTTTGTTTTTGTTTGTTTTTATGTAGCAATTAAAATGCTAAGCTCCATTTATTTATTGAGCAAATCTTAGTTCCATGTAATCGTTCACATCAACACCCCCCCCCCCCCCCGGAAACAAAGAACAAGAAGCTATGCATTATGGCAGGGAAGTCTTGCAGTATTTCTGGCCTTGCACGAATAATTACATGAAATAATAAATCATATGTTAATAAAGGCTTGTTTTCATTTAATTTAAAATACGACATTTCTTCTTCCCAAAGCTGATACCCCTATTGAAGAATTCACCCCAACTCCAGCCTTTCCTGCTTTGCAGTACCTGGAATCAGTGGATGAAGGTGGAGTAGCATGGCAAGCTGGCTTGAGAACTGGAGACTTTTTGATTGAGGTAGGTTAATTCTGTGTGGTGGTTAATTCATTGAGGTTAATTGATTGAGGTAGGTTAATGCACGTGATCGTTTGTTTTCTGTTCTGGAAGATATTGCAGTATGTTGCAAAAGTTTCTCTGAAGGCTTAAAATAGATGCATTTGACTACTGCATTTGATGGAGAGGTGGATTCTGCAGTTGACTGCAACTCCTGATTATTCTTTTGTAACTTATTTTAATTGTGTATTTTCTGCTTTGATACAAATTGTATGAACATAGATGTGTGCAGTTTCAGGCACCACATTGTTACTTGTGAGAAACTTCCTTGTGAAGGGCTATTAAGATAAATTCTGCTTGTAATAGGTTTTTCTGAATATATTAATTTTGAGGGTTATTGAATGGATGTTTAATACTATAGCATTTTAAAAGATGCGATAAATGGCTGCTGACCTGATTCATCATTTATGAAGCAGCAGGTGGCATGTGGTGATATCTTCCTTTCCATAGAGATAACTCCATCTCTGTGGTGACAAGAGATTCCGTTATTTCTTTGACCTACCAGCATGCCTTTCTTCAAGGTAGCTTTTCATGCATTCATTTTAGTCTATGATGCCCTTGATGGTGGTTTGTTGCTACCGTAGTCATTTAACAGTGAGAGAAGTACATCCAGTGATTAGGGTATTGTGAAGTAAAGTGTTAGTGTCAAAAGTGTGGCCCTGCATTTCATAACCATAGAACCAGATTTTTGTGATGTTTGATTTAAGTGGGCTAGTTTGTTTTGCTTTCTAGCCTTCCCTTCACATTCTAGTTTGAAGAAGAAATTGAAGATTGTTTTCCAGGAGAAAAAAAAAATTATTAAATGAAATGAATTATGGTTTGGATGGTGCTGTCTTCAGTTTCAAAGAGATCGTCGTAGATCAATACACTGATATTGTGGTTTTTGTGTCGGGCTTGTAGCATATATCTAAATTCTATAGAATTATTCATGCACTGTGGGTAATATTGTGGCATTCATTTTGTTCCTCTCCTAAGAAATAGTAATACTCTTTGCTGCATGAATGATTTGCTTTTTTTCCCCTTAGGTGTGCATTTCAGGCTAGTGGACAAAAGTAATTTTGGGACATATGACATAAAAATGCAAGGTAGTTTTTTACTCGGGGTCTGTAGACATCTATGCAACTTCTGTGTTGGTTGGATTAGAATAGTGTTTTTCAAAGTTCTCCCCGCAAGGCGGGGAGAACTCAGTGTTTGCGGGGGCAGCAGCAGAGGAGATCCCAGGGATCGCACTGCCGCTGGGGGGGGGGAATGTACTTTTTTTAACTTACTGGGGGGGGTCCTGGAGGGCTTCCGGAGGGTGCATGGAGGCCCACAGCCCCCGGTAAGTAAAAAAAGTACATTTCCCCCCCCCCCCAGTGGCGGCACGATCCCCAGGATCTCCAGTGCCGCTGTCATGCTGTCCCCACCCCTTAAGGTGGCAGGGGACAGTATCCAGTTCTCCTGGTAGGTTGCAACCCACCAGTTTGAGAACAGCTGGATTAGAACATTCTAGTCAATTTCTTCCATTCCATCAGTAGAAAAGCAGACCTCTGAGACAGAATAATTGAAGTTACTTGAAGTTTCTTGTATCTTAGCTTTGCTGTTTCTTAATAACCTTGTGCATTTACATAATGGTTTGACCATTGTTTTTTATCTAGTGTGCTCTTCACCTCCTATTTTTCAGTATGTAGGTATCTGAAATAATTATAATGCATTATAACTTTATTTATAAATACTTTATCTTGGAGTAAATTAAAGCGTTTACTTTGTTTCTGCTTGATAGTGACTTATATGTTACTATCTTGATATTTAGACTGGACTTCCTGCGGGGGTGGACATAATAATAAGGGATTCAAAATTTTAAATGTAGGCCTTCGGGATTCTTTTCAAAGTGAAAGCTTTTGAACCTAAGTCTTGCTACACCAATGAATACTTGCTTTTGGGCCTTGCACTGCTGGAACTGCAGCAGCGCAAGTCCCTTTACAGTGGTGTGAAAGCCAGGCTGCCATTGTGCGCTTCCAGGCCACTGCTGCAAATGAGCAGCAGCACACTTTGGATCCCAAAACCTTCACTGGTACTGGGTATGTTTATAGCAGAGGCATGTTGCGGGCTGAGAGGGTGAGTTTCGAGGCATATTAGGGGGTGGGCTGGGAGAGGGTGAATCTCTGCATGCCAAGATCCTTTCCCCTCTTTCCCAGGCCACCCTGCCCCTTTTCTCTCCTCAGGTTTACACCAGTGAAATGGCTGGTGTAGGTCTGAGGAGGCACATAGGTGATTGGGCAGTCTACCAGGCGGTAAGATTTAATACTTTTAATATAAAACTTACCTCTTGCTGCCTGTCTGACCGCTTCCCCCACCATTGGATGCAGCATGTGCTCCATCAGTGTGGCTGCATCGGCGCCAATGGAAGGAGATAGGATTGGGCAGTATGATAGGAAAAATATTAATATAGGTTCACTATCACATTGGTTGTGTTCCTAAGAACATAAGAAGGGCCTCGTTTGAATCAGGCCAAGGGTCCATCTAGTCCAGCTTCCTGTGTCTCAGTAACCCACCAGATGCCTCTGGGAGCACATCAGACAAGATACCTGTATCCGTTGCCACTCCCTTGCATCTGGCATTCAGAGATAGGCTGCCTCTAAAACCCAAAGGTTGTATACAGTCATCATGTCTTATAACCCACGATGGACTTTTCCTCGATGAATCTGTCCTATACCCTTTTAAAAGGTTCTAGGCCAGGTGCCATCACCACATCTCATGGCAAGGACTTCCACAGATTACTACCCAAGGACTTTTCATGGCCAGTTTTGATTTTTTGTTTTTCTTCTTCAAACAGTGGATCCTCAGATATACAAACTGTGTGTCTAATGTCACAAACAGCTTTTGAAAACCCTCAAATTAAAAAAAAAAATGCTCTGTCATGTAAGTGTTCAAGAAGCACAAGTCCAAAGGCGCCCCCCCCCTCCCCAGGTGCCTGGAATTCATTCCATGTTTCTTTTGGATGCTGGCCAGTGTTACAAAGAGTAATTGCATACCAGCACTGCAGTGATGTTTCTCCTGTGTTACTAGAAGGTACATAGGAACAATTTGGCAAGGAATATTCAGGATTGGAGTGTCAGCAAAAGATAACATGACTCATTAGAAATTAACAGTCCTTAGGAAAGCGTGGCGAATTTTGAATAGCTATAGATAAATGCTGCACAGATATTTTGCCACGAACAAGCCATTTTTGCAGGGGATGCCAAAAAAAAATGTACACACAAACCAAGGGTGGATTCGTTTTAAATTGCCCAGAAAAAAGACTGATGAACAGCGCAATTCTGTCCAAGAAAGGACCAGCAGAACTATCATTCTGCTGGTGACGGGTGTCGCAAACATGCCATAAAGGACGTTTTTGACACCCAAAGAGTAAGTGGTGTTGGCGCCGTGGCCGGTGCTGCTTTCTCTGCCATGGATGCAGGCCACCGCCGCTTGACGCAAGTAATATCTGCGCTTAGGGGCGTTGGGAGGGTGGAATGGGGCGTAACGGGAAGGAGGATTGGGTGGCCAGGTCCAGAAAGTGGTAGGGATCATTGGCTGCGTGCTCCACCAAATCCTATCCCCCCTTCCCTGGGCCTGTTAGGCCTTACACAGGCCTCCCAGATTTCTGCCGGCCGTTTTACTAGCGTACAACCAAGGAGACCCATTGGGGCGGCTGGGCCATTACGGGATGAACGCCCCTTTACCCCAAAGAGGCCTCCACCTGTGCCAGGGGTGGCCCACTCCTGGATAGGATCCAGCACAGCGTGCTTTTGCATGCTGTAGTGGTCCTAGACAGGATTGGGCTGCCTGGCATTAATTTAAATCAAATTTTCATTTTTAAAATTCATTTATTTCTGAGCAAGCTTGTATACTAACTTGGTTTGCAAGTTAACCCATTTGGGACCCATTTCTTCCCAGCCCATGTACACGTTTAACTCCTGTTGCGTATATACACCCTTGGGTAAAAATACGTTCAGGGCCTTTAAACAATCTAGGAACATAATCCCAAACCTGGTCATGTAGCCCAGATGCCTTTTGCCCTGTGAGGTTATAACTGCTTAGACACCAGAGACTGACTGCTGTGTGACTGCCTGGGTTAATATGCAAGGATATTAAACAAGGACACTTAAGATGGTAAGGCCACATCTGGAGTATTGTGTCCAATTCTGGTCACCACACCTCAAAAAGGATATAGTTGAATTGGAAAAGGTGCAGAAAAGAGCGACCAGATTGATTCGTGGGCTGGAGCACCTCCCTTATGAGGAAAGGCTACAGCGTTTGGGGCTTTTCAGTCTGGAAAAAAGGTGCCTGAGGGGGGACATGATTGAGACATATAAAATTATGCATGGGATGGAGAGAGTGGATAGAAGGAAATTCTTCTCCCTCTCGCACAACACCAGAACCAGGGGACATGCACTAAAATTGAGTGGAGGGAGAGTTAGAACAAACAAAAGAAAATATTTCTTTACCCAGCGTGTAATTCATCTGTGGAACTCCTTGCCACAGGATGTGGTGATGGCACCTGGCCTAGATGCCTTTAAAAGGGGTTTGGACAGATTCATGGAGGAAAAGACCATCACAGGTTACAAGCCATAAGCAACCTCCTGGTTTTAGAAGTGGGTTTTCTCTGTGCCAGGTGCAAGGGAGTGACAACAGGAAACAGGTTATCTTGTTGTCTTGTGCTCCCTGAGGCATCTGGTGGGGCCACTGTGTGATACAGGAAGCTGGACTAGATGGGCTTTTGGCCTGATCCAGCAGGGCTCTTCTTATGTTCTTAAGGTTAAGGATGCCATCTGATACATCTTTATTTGAAAGCAAGTTCTGTTGAACAAAGTGGGACTAACTTTTGAATAAAGTTTATTTTATTTAAATGAGTTTTATATTCCGTCTTTTCCTCCAAATAAACTGAGTGCTCAAGGCTATGTACAATATAGAGAAAAAACAGTAATATGCAAAAACAGGAACAAAATAGAAAGTGCTATAATATTAAAGAATATTGCAATTAAAAACATTAAGACAAAAATAGAATACAACCACAGTGTATTCGCAGTGGCCCACCACATGCCTCAGGGAGCACACAAGACAACAAGATACCTGTTGCCACTCCCTTGCATCCGGCATTGAGTGATAGGCTACCTCTAAAACTCAGAGGTTGCATATAGACATCATGGCTTGTAACCTGTAATGAACGTTTCCTCGATGAATCTGCCCAATCCCCCTTTAAAGCATCTAGGTCAGATGCCATCACTTCATCCTGTGGCAAGGAGTTCCACAGATTAGTTATGAACTGGGTAAAGAGATATTTCTCTTTGTCTGTTCTAACTCTCCTGCCAGTCAATTTTAGTGGTTGTCCCCTGGTTCTGGTTTTTAGTGAGAGGGAAAAGAACTTCCCTCTATCCACTGTATCCATCCCATGCATAATTTTATATGTCTCAATCATGTCCCCCCCCTCAGGCGCCTTCTTTTTAGATTGATGAGCCCCAATTTTTGTAGCCTTTCCTTGTAAAGGGAGGTACCCAGACCACTAATCATTTTGATCACTCTCTTCTGCACTTTATCCAGTTCCACTATATCCTTTTTGAGATGTTGACCAGAACTGAACATAATATTCTAGATGTGGCCTTGCCATCGATTTGTACAACGGTGTAATAATATTAGCCGTTTTAGTCCCCGTTTTAGTCCCTGTCCCTTTTTCAATGATCCCAAGCATGGAACTGGCCTTCTCCACACTGGGTCGACACTTTCATTGACCTGTCCACCAGCACCCCAAGATCTCTCTCTTGATCCGTCACAGACAGGTAAGAACCCATTAGCGCAGAGGTTCTCATCCTGTGGTACGGGTACCCGAACCTCTTGCTGGGGGTACACCAAGCCCTGCCCCTTATCTGCCCCATCAGCAGCTAATTAAGTGTTGATTAACATGGATTTTAAATTGTAATTATTTTTGGAGCCCTTCTGTCTCTCTGATTTTGGTTTTGGGCTTATTTTTGTACTTTGGAAAATGTACTTTGGTGGGGTGGGGGAGGGAGGAGTTGATATTGGGAACTGTGACTTGGAGAAAAAAAGAGATCCTTGCATGTGTGTCTCTCTCCCTCCCACACACACAGTTAAATAAGACATTTTTCATATTTAAAATTGTTTTAGTACTTTAATTTAATGATTAATTACCTAATTAATTGATTAATCCAATTAATTAGCAGTTAATTAGCAGGGGGTACTTTAGAAAATTGGACCGTGATGGGGGTACCCGGTCCTCCAAAGGTTGAGAACCCCTGCATTAGAGCATATGTGAAGTTTTGATTTCTTGCCCCAGTGTGCGTCACTTTACACTTACCTTATATTGAAGCACATCTGCCATTTTGCCACTCATTTCCCCTGTTTAATGAGATACAGAGATCTTCCCCATCCATTCTGGCCTTAACCACCCAGAAAAGTTTGCTGTCATCTGCAAACTTGGCCACCTCACTGCTTATCCCCAACTCCATGTCATTTATGAATAAATTGAAAAGCCCCATCCCAAGACCAATCCTTTGTGCATAGGCATACTACTTTTCACCTCTCTCCATTGTGAAAATTGTCCATTGATACCCACTCTCTGTTTCCTGGTCTTCATCCACTTCTTAATCCATAAGAGGACCTGCCTTCTTTTTCCCTGACTGTTGAGTTTGGTGAGGGACTGTGTCAAATGCCTTCTGAAAGTCCAGATCTAGGAACGGGTTCACCCACATGCCTGTTCACCTATTCAATTAATTCTAAAAGATTGTGAGGCAAGACTTACCCTTACAGAAGCCATGCTGATTCTCCCTCAGTAAAGTTTGTTGTTCTACATGTTTCAAGCTTTTATCCTTGATTAGACTTTCCACCATCTTCCCTGGAACCGATGTTAAGCTGACTGTACTGTATACAAAGAGGTAGGTTTTACAGGATTAAAAGCCATGTAAAAATATAATGTTTCCTTTATATTTAAAAAACATTAATTTTTAGTAATTTTAGCAACGAGGAGCAGTGCCTTCCTTGTGGCAGGACCCTCCTCCCAGCGGGATTAAGAAAGGGCCCAGATGGCATCCACCCAAGGAACTAAAGTGTGAAATTACTGATCTTGCAACTAAAATATGCAACTTGTCCCTTAAAACGGCTAGTGTGCCAGAGGACTGGAGAATAGCTAACGTCACACCAATCTTTTTTTTAAAAAGGGAGGGAGAGGAGACCTGAGTTTTACAGGAGTTGTACTGTAGTTTTACAGTACAGTCAAAGAACCATTGACATCCAACCTCTACCAGCAGTTTCCTCCATCATGGAGGACAAAATGAAACCCTGTGACACTCCGTACACCAAAGGTCAGGGTTCCGAACAGGAGTTCCCTGGTAACACCTTCTGGGACCTGTTGTCAGAAAGGGCTGGAATCACTGCAAACAGTCCCCAGCCGAACATCCCAGAAGGGACACCACAGTTGATGGTGTTGAATGCTGCCAGAGGTGTCCAGAAGCAAAAGGTGGTAGTAAATGAGCAAAATAATGTTTCCCCATGAGACAGTAAGTACATGTGCATGCTGTCTGTTTGAAGAACTCAGATTGGTGGAGGGCAGAAAATATGTGGGCTTTTGAGGAGGAGTTTAAAGGAATATTTAGGGGAAATAAAGGAAAAGTGACATCTCTAGGCATTCTGAGTGGTAGATCCAGGCATAAGTGCAACAAGAGAGCAAAATCATCCACTGATCTTTCTCCCTGGCTGCCTCTTATGCCTGGAACCGCCTCCTATGAATGCCACCTCTCCTTTATGAAGGTCTGCAGTACACCGGTAGAGCATATGCTTTCTATGTAGAAGGTCCCAGGTTCAGCTGGCACCTCCAGGTAGGGCAGAGGAAAACATCCTGTCTGAAACCCTGGAGAGTTGTTGCTAGCCAGTTTTAACAATACTGAGCCAGATGGACTAGCTGTCTGGCTCAGCATAAAGCTGCTTTCTTTCTTCTTTTTAAATCTCTCCTCCTCCTTAGCTTCTGGCCCTTCTCCCTAATATCCATACTATACTGGTGCATGAAATAATTGCATGTTCTTTTCTGCTTCCAGTCCCTCCCCCCTCCTCTGTTGTTTCCCTTGTGAGCGCAATCCACCGGAACTTTAAAACGGCAGAGCGAGCGCTCTGCCGTTCTAAGCCGTCACGAACATGCCTTAAAGCACGTTTGCAACAACCGGAGAGTAAGGGTGGCCGACACTTCGCCGCCGGATCGGCCATGTGGCTGCTGGAGGAGGTAAGCGATCCTCCAGCTGGGGTGGTCCGGGTGGTGAGGGAGGCCGGGGGTTGGCAGATCCAGCCCAGGAGGTTGGGGATGGTGACCGCCATATACCCATCTTCCCGGGCCGGATCTGCCATTACACGGCCTCCTCGGACTTGCGCCAGCTAAATAGCTGGCGGAAATCTAAGGAGGCCCATTGGGGCCTCCCCACATTACACTGGGGGAAGGGGACGAATGTCCCCTTCCCCCGAGGTGACCGGGTAGACCCAGGGAAACGGGGATAGGATCCGGCGGACGGCCTGGGCCACCCACTGGATATGCAGGATTGGGCTGTGAGTCTCTTTTTAGATTGTTAGCACTTCAAGACTGGGGGGGGGCGCTTCAAGCACTTCAAGACGTGGGGACCTAACTCTGTGTAAAGCACCAGGTACATGAATGATAACAGTATATAGATAAATAAAAGCAATTAATAAAAGTGCAATTCAGAAAGGTCTCTCTTAGATTCTGATGCCTGTGATGACTTGCTAGTTTCTGGGCCTTGCACAATAATTGATATTTTATAATAAATTGTTATATACTTTTATGTTTGTCCTTGGAAGTCAGATATTTCCCTCTATAATTTTCAACCTCAATATGTTTGATAGATGTTGTTTTCAGTTTTAAGGGATTATGTATAGGCCTTAACATTGTTCTATGAAACTGACTTCTCTTCTTAAAATAGTCTTTTAAAAATCTAATTAAAAAATAGGATAGGATTGAGCTGTTGTTCATGTTGCATCCCAGAAAGAAATATGTTGCAATATGAGTAAGTAGTAAGGTTTGCATGTACTTTTCATCAGATCTGATTGCAATAATATTGGGTGTATTTGGCCTTATCTCTTGTTGCCAAGTGATAGAAAATCTTCAATGATTCAGACGTTTACAGTATTACATTCTTGCAGCATAACCATTTGCTTCAAGCATATGGCTAGGGTGCCATTTTTGTTAAAGAAAAGTAAACTATTTGATAATTTTATGTAGTGTTGCTCTTTCTTGCCAGATTGTTGAATGTTTATCTTATTTTTTTAAAATCGTTTTTAAAGAGGATTAACTTTCAGTTGCTGAGATTTTGTAACTTGCAGCATAGAAATATGTTTCGTGACTTTGCATCAAAATGTTCTTAGTTATACATGTATCATATACTCAATAGCGTCACTAGGACGTGCGTCACCCTAGTGACACTACGATATCGGCGCAGGGGGGCGCGAGCCGGCTCCCCCCTCGCGTCACCCTCCGGACGCTCCGAGGCCGGCCTGGGAGCCGGCCTTGGAGCGTCCGACCCCGTCGGCTTTTTGCCCTCAAAACGGGCCTGCGCATGCGTGAAAATCCGGGAAATACCCGGATGGACGCGCTGCCTGGGCCTTCTTTCAGAAGGCCCTGGAGCGCCGACGGGGTCGGATGCTCCGAGGCCGGCTCCCGGGCCGGCCTCGGAGCGTCCAAAGGGTGTCGCGCGTCACGGAGGTGGCGCGTGCGGGGTGTGCGCGTCACCCCGTGGCGCGCGTCACCCGGGGGGTGCCACGCCCCCCCGCCACGCTCCAGCGACGCCCCTGCATATACTTAGTTGTTACATAGAAATTGGTAAAAAAAAAACATAGATTTCACCATATCTTGGATATGGTGCATCTCAGAGCATTTATAAGGCTTTTACCTGTAGATGATTTGGTGGAGGGTTCTTGGGATGAATTTGGCAAGGAGGAAGTAAAACCCTTGAGAGTGAAGCTACTGCTGTTGATATTCTCTGTTCTCTCCCATACCTCACCTGTTTTGCCACAGAGCAGAAAGTAATAGAGAACTGTTCATAGAACTTGTCCTAATAACATGTGGGAACAGAGGAAAGAGAAAATAGCAGGCTCTTTAGAGCAGGCTCTTTAGCCTGTGGCTCCTCCTTTTTGCCCCGCAAAGCAATGCTTCTTTCTCATGGTCATGCCGGTCTTCTGGGCCATTCTATGCTTCATATGACAATTGTGTTAGAAGAATAGTAACAAGGAGGCCTGTCAAGCCTTGCAGGGGACAAAGTTCCACAGAATGGGGGCAACTACTGAGAAGGCTCTGTAATGGATAGCCAGCCATATTTGAGAGGATGATGGCACCTGCCAGAGGTCCTCTTTGAAGGACCTAACACAGCGGTTCTCAAATTCCTCCCCCCGCCATGACCCACCAACTCCCCGGCAGAGGGTGCCACAACCCACCTCATTCTCCCACAGTCGACCTCTGCAGGCCTTCCGTGAACCTGAAAGTAAACCGGAAGTCACTTTCCAGTTGCTTCTGGAGGCCTATGGAGGCCCAGCGCAGCTCAAGAACGGCCTACAATTGTGTCCAGAGGGCTCAAATTTGGAGCCAGACAGGCGCAAGGGGAGTGGGAGGTCTCAACTGGCGACCCACTGGACACCAGGCCGTGACCCACCAAGTGGGTTACGACCCACAGTTTGAGAAGCGCTGATCTAACAGGGTGGACAGATTCACGTGGGGGAGGCAGTCTTTGAGATACTTAGGATCTAAGCCACCTAGGGCTTTGAAGTTAATGCCAGCACCTTGAATTGCATGCAGAAACAAGCAAATGTACCTGCAGTGGAGGTATATATGCTTGCAAATATATGCTTGCTAGAACATGTAACATGTTTCATACAGCAAATGCATGGTGTGTGAAGGACACATGAATGGCCTTAAGTGACCATGCATAGGTGTCATGAAGCCACAACTCAATGGATATTTACATGCACATGTTCCATATTGTGTATGTCGTATGCTGCGTGGTGGACCTTGGTTGCATGGCTACTGTCTGATATTCTGAAGCCTCTCGCTTAGCTATTTTACCCCATTTCAACGGGTTTTTTTTTTACAAACTGCTGTTATCTT
This sequence comes from Plestiodon gilberti rubricaudatus, assembly GCA_026170595.1. NCBI lineage: Eukaryota > Metazoa > Chordata > Lepidosauria > Squamata > Scincidae > Plestiodon > Plestiodon gilberti. The sequence continues at coordinate 244,716,020 of JANXHW010000001.1, read as the reverse complement.
ACTGTTTATACATATGAAGATCAATTTTGAATCCTGGTACTGTATTACTCGTGCTTGCCAGAAAAGAGAGTGAACAAAGTCATGCTATATGTATTGTGTTATTTCTTGCGGCTAAGCTTGTTGTTTTAGATGCATTTTGTGTGTGTGTCCTTTGCAGCAGGCACTACAGCTGCTGAATAATTAAGGACAGAAAGTTCACTTGTGTTGAATTCCATGTTTCTAATACTTTTGGGGACACCCTACAGTCTACGCAGAAAATAGTTAACTGAAACCTCATGGCTACTTTTGTTAGACTGATTAGTAATGTGCAATACAAATCATAGCTTTTTGCCTGTTTGTTTTTCAATATAAGTAGTACTGTTTTGTTTTGTTTATTTTTCTAGTATAACAATGTTGGTTTTGTTACAATCCGGTACACATTGGGAGTGGAAGGAGAAAATGTGCTGGTGCTGTGACATGAACAGTGCAAGTGCTAGTGGACAATTTCTGGGAGAGGTAGTATGGGGGAGGAGTTGCATTATGGTATGATGGTATGGTACCTCCCTTATGAGGAAAGGCTACAGCGTTTGGGGCTTTTCAGACTAGAAAAATGGCGGCTGAGGGGGGACATGATTGAGCCGTATAAAATTATGCATGGGATGGAGAGAGTGGATAGAGGGAAATTCTTCTCCCTCTCGCACAACGCCAGAACCAGGGGACATGCACTAAAATTGAGTGGAGGGAGAGTTAGAACTGACAAAAAAAAATATTTCTTTACCCAGTGTGTAATTCATCTGTGGAACTCCTTGCCACAGGATGTGGAGATGGCACCTGGCTTAGATGCCTTTAAAAGGGCTTTGGACAGATTCATCACAGGTTACAAGCCATAAGCAACCTCCTGGTTTTAGAAGTGGGTTTTCTCTGTGCCAGGTGCAGGGGAGTGGCAGCAGGAAACAGGTTATCTTGTTGGCTGTGTGCTCCCTGAGGCATCTGGTGGGGCCACTGTGTGATACAGGAAGCTGGAATAGATGGGCCTTTGGCCTGATCCAGCAGGGCTCTTCTTATGTTCTTATGAGAAACAGTGTGAATAAGGAAGATACAGGCTGTAGCAAATAAGCTGTAGTGACCATAAAAACATCCTGAAAAGAGCATGAGCAAATTCTTGTGCAAGAGTTTGCACAAAGAGCTTCTCTGGTTCTGGAGTTGCCTTTCTCGTGCATTGCCCTTTCCGTTAAGTTGGAAATAGCCCTTTCGTGATTGGAAGCTTCATAGAGAAGCCAGTAAATTATGTGAGCTTTAGGCTATGGTTGCATTTTAAAGGTTCTTGTTGCTTTACTGTCAGATCTTCTAAATGAGAACTCAAATTCTTAAATATCTCCAATTATGTCTTGTATACTTTACAGTTCTATGTAGTTTATTTTAATCTTGGTAGATATTTTTCTCATCATTGAAAATAAATTTGCTTACTTGTTGTTTGGTTGAGTTCGTTTGGCTATTTTACACAAGTGTGTTTCAATTTAAAGGTTTGTTTTCTGTCTTTGTTCATTGCTCTGGAACACGTGAAAAATGCTTTAATCAAATTCAGATTATGGCCATTATACAAGTACAGTTACTTCAGTAGCATCTTACTAATATATGATTTTGTTTGTCCTCTGATGTTAAGTGAAGCGTTGAAAAACTTGCATTACTGCTCTTTCAATAATATTTCCATCTCTATACAATGTTGTTGTCATATTAGGCAAACTAGAATTTAAGTAGGGTACTAGTAAAATAATGTCACAACTCGAAGAAAATAACATTCTGAAGGTTTAGTTTGGCAATCGGGCAATTGTGTCATTGGATTATATCTTCACCGCTTTCTCCTGTTCTCATTATAAGCTTCTCATCTCATCTCTCCTGTAACCCTATGACTACCGGTCGTTCCATTTGACTCCAGTATGACTCGTCATTTCCCTTTTGCCCATACCTCTCTTTTAATCTCTTTCCTCAAGACCTTTCCACTCAAATTAATTTTTTTTATTATTCCTTCCTGCACCACTATCCTGTCTCAGATTTTTATGCCCTATTTCTTGTCATCTTTTCATGTCCCATTTTCTTGAGCATTAGATATGTAACTACTAATTTTCTAACTTTTACCCTTTTAATCAAGATGTCCTATGGCCACAATAGTGAAGCTTCAGCGTTTAGAGATATCAACATTTTGTTTTTGTAGGACCGGTAGTCCTTCTGCATAATTTTACCTGAATTCATTTATTGTCTACTTGACGTTTTGTCAATGCTCACTTGTTTGTTTTTTCATATTTCTATACCTTTTTGCATTTTTTAACCTATACAATTAATAGAAACAGTGAAAAAATAAAATAATGGTTACTGATTTGATGAAAAAGTCAACCTATAGGTTATGTCCAAAAACAATTATTTGTTGCATACATTAGAGGCTTTCTATTAACAGGAGCAATCCTAGCCAGTCCACTGTCTGAGCCCATCCACCACTGTGCACCACAGTCCCCTCCTCTACCAGTGTGCATGTGCACACACCAGCACTCACCCTACTATCGTTGTCTTCTCCAGGTTGCTATTGCTTTTGTAAAGTGACCTGGCAGGGAAAAACCTGGAAATGGAACCTTTCCATTCTCAACATTCTCTCTGCTGGCCACTTCACAAGAAACAACAGCGGAGCTGGAGGAGGAGGTAGTAAGCGGTATGTTGAGGATGTGGCAGCTCACTGGAGTGACAAGGCAGGCAATGGGCCAGGAGAGGTGTCGGGCAGGCACAGGGTGCGGGGCATCTCCCGCGAGCTTGTTACTCCCCTGAGCCCACTGTCTGAAGTGAGGGATTGAGCCAGCCTCATGGCTGGGCTGTCTTTGTCTATCACATAATTTAACAACCATCTTGTAAATGGTTTTGCTCACATCAAAATGACATGGCTAGTCAGGAAAAGGGTGGAACAGAATAAATCTATTCTATGGCATAATTGTAGGCTCTTCTACAAACTGGTGCTTTTTTTTAATATGCATGGCCTTTGCAAGATCTTTCCAGGAGTGACAAAAAGCAACTGAAAAGGCCAGAGAATTAGTGTTGCTGTGCAAAACAGCAACAGCTTACAGTATGTTTCTCCATTGTCTGTCATCATTCCAATGATAGAGGTCCGGGGCTGGCATGTTAATATCCACCTTAAATCAACTTCTTATAAAATTTCTGTTGCTGCCAACTTGGCTGCTTTCCTTTTGAGTTGAATTGGAAAAGGTGCAGAAAAGAGCGACCAGAATGATTTGTGGGCTGGAGCACCTCCCTTACGAGGAAAGGCTACAGCGTCTGGGGCTTTTCTGCCTAGAAAAAAGGCGCCTGAGGGGGGACATGATTGAGACTTATAAAATTATGCATGGGATGGAGAGAGTGGATAGAGGGAAATTCTTCTCCCTCTCGCACAACACCAGAACCAGGGGACACGCACTAAAATTGAGTGGAGGGAGAGTTAGAACAGACAAAAGAAAATATTTCTTTACCCAGCGTGTGATTCATCTGTGGAACTCCTTGCCACAGGATGTGGTGATGGCACCTGGCCTAGATGCCTTTAAAAGGGGTTTGGACAAATTCATGGAGGAAAAGACCATCACAGGTTACAAGCCATAAGCAACCTCCTTTTTTTTTTTTTTTTTTTTTTTTAGAAGTGGGTTTTCTCTGTGCCAGGTGCAAGGGAGTGGCGACTGGACACAGGTATCTTGTTGTCTCGTGTGCTCCCTGAGGCATCTGGTGGGGCCACTGTGTGACACAGGAAGCTGGACTAGATGGGCTTTTGGCCTGATCCAGCAGGGCTCTTCTTATGTTCTTATGTTCTTATGTTCTTTTTAGAAGCATGCTTTCCTTGTACTGCAAGAGAGACTGGCAATGCAGCCTGTACTGATCTATTCCTGGAGAGCATACTTGTTGGCTCACCAAAACAAATGAAGACCCATCTCAGGTGTCTCTTCTTAGAGACACACACAACTTGGAGCCTGCCTTATGGTGCACCAATATCACATAGTAGGGTTACACAAAGCCCATCTTGCGTTGTATTCCTCCTGGTTTCTGGTGGTTTTCTGTGAAATAGTATAGCCCGTCTTATGGCTTTTGCATGTATTTTAAGAGGAAAATGATGATGATCGAAATTGTCCATCAGGCTAATATACTATATATTGGGTTGTATCCAAAATTGTGCAAGCTCAATAAAGTTTGCAGAAGAGATTTCAACCACCCTCTTTCCCCTACTGCAGCCCCTTGAGCCTCTCCTAAAAGCCACTTCTGAGTGTCGGGACCTTTGTGGTATGTGATGCACAAGGGTGCAGTGAGAAAGGAAACCCCCAGAGACCAGGCATAGGTGTCTTCTGTGAATGGAGCTCCCACTGGTGGATGGTGCCTCTGCCCAGTTTCTAGGGATTCCTCCCTCCTACTGTAGCTCACCCACACCGCATCCCATGCTGTTCCCAAAGGCCCCTCAGAAGTAGCTTTTGGGGGTGCTCAGAGGCCAGAAAGATGTGTTGTATAAGCCTTGTTGTGCTTGCACAAGTTTGGATGCAAGCCAGTACAGTGGACCCTCCTTTACACCATTGTATTGTGGAAATTTTGGAATCTGAATCCAAAAATGCATTGTTTTTTTGGTAATTTGTACCGACCTCAACATCTGCCACAGAACTAAGCTATTTCCCTCTCTAAAAAGTGATTTAGAAGGTGCCTACTGTGGTCATTCGGGGGCCATTGCTATGTTAAAAATGCTTCTACAAGCCTGAGACACTACTTCAAAGACTTCTCTGCTTCCCTCAAACACACAGAGCTACTATGTTAAACAGACTGGTAGGAGCTGCTTAAAGGGTTTCCATTTTCCTCCCCTCAACACTCACACAGCTGCTACATTAACAAGAGCTGAAAGGATCCTACAAAGTCTTACATTTGCATTTGAGTCCGTCTTTGGGTCCGCTTTCCCCTCAAATACACAGAGCCATAATGTTCAACACTCCTATTGGCTGAGACGCTACCAACACTTGCAGTTGGCTTATCTATCACCCACAGGGGTCTATTGGAGGCAATCGTAAGCCCATCGTACAGCGAATAAGCTATCATACACAGTGAGCTTTGTTTTGCCATGAAGGGTATGTTGTAAAGTGATTTGATCACATTGTGAGCCCATTCTAAAGTGGGGTCCTACTGAACTTGTTTTCCTTGCAAAAGTTTTTTTTAACACCTATATAGGGTTGGGAGTGTGGAGTAGTGTGTATATGTATACGTAGGATACTACTGGCAGTACAGGTGAGCTGCTTGGCATGGGTATAATGATAAAAGTTGTAAGTAAGTTGACATAGTCTTAAAAAATCCTGCTAACAATCATATTAGCATGTATAAAATGTTTTTAAGACTCCTTGACTGTCTTTGTTTTTTCTTCCAAAATGCTTTAGGCAGTTTACAAATTAGAACAACCAACAAAGCAACAAAAAAGAGAAAATCATTAAACACCCCTAACAGCACCAAATATACACAAATTATAGTAAAATCACTAAAAGCGGCAGAGCAGAACTGTTTTGTATATAACCTACAATTCCAGGACATTTTAAAAGACCTGTGAAATGTCTCTTAGTTAGCAGCCACCTGACGCTATGGAGATTCATCACCTGGCCCTGTCCAGAAAGAATCCCAAAGTCCTATTCTTCACACTTGCAGACTTTTATGTATTGATATCCAGAATGTGGCCACATCTACTGACGTTAGTGGGCAGATAACACTCAGGACGAGAATGTGTTTGGAGATGTGCTAGGTTCGCACTATATAGGGCTTTATATCTGAATTGGGTCCAGAAGCAAACTAGTTGCCAGGTGAGTTGAGCAAAGCAGGTAAAATATACTCCATGAATCCAGCTTCTCTTGCAGCATTTTCCACCAGCTGTAGTGTCCAAATGTTGTTTAGGAACACAGCCATGTGTGGTGTGCTGCAGTAATCAACCTGCAAGCCTAGAAGACACAAATGATGGTGAAGGTCTTTGTTCTCCAACTAAGGCACACCAGTGTATCAGACAAAACTTATGCAAGCACCACTAGTGTCAAGTGCCAGCTGTGACTCCCATGCTGTGGTTCTTTTTCAGTGATTCAGCTGTTTGGAACAGGCAAACTACCTCCCTGAGATCAGAAAGCCTGGTCAGCATAAGAAACTCTTTATCCTGGGTGAGGAGCGCAGTTGTGTCACAGTTTAAAGTGACCTGTTGAAACCTCAGTCTCCAACTAGGCAGAAGGTTTTACTAATCTGCTCATTTATCTGCAGAAGTTTTGCTTCTTGGCTGGGTATTGCAATGCTGGTGGGGGAAAGGTCTCTTGCTGCAGTCATCAACTTAGACTTCACATGAACTTTATTTTATTTATTTGAAACATTTCTGCCACACCCTTCCAACACAACTGCTCCCAGAGTGGCTTTCTGCCATGTTTGATTTGTTGTATCACGTTTTCTGCTGTTTGCATTCTGGTGGTCTTCCATTGCCTGAAACTGCTATATAAATGAAGGAATTGAGTTTTTATGAAGCCATGGGAAAGGGCACCTAAAAGCAATTGTATTAGTGGCCTGTGGCAGCTTCCCTCTCCACAACCCAACACAGCCAGATCCAGAAAAGCCAGCAAGGGGGCTGGAGATTCCTTCAGAGAATTCTGGAAACCACCAGGATCCATACATCTCCGGAGGGCAACATCTTCACTGTTGCTCCACTGTTGCAAACATTAGGAAATCCCTGTGTTTGCACCCTTTGCCAGATAACGATCTATCTGTGACAGGGGTATTACTAATACATTTATGCAACCAGGGCCAGTGTCTGAGGTTGACAAGGTCAGGCACTGGCCAGGAGCCCCAAATGATCATCTCTTGAAGCTCCCCCAACACTGGGCAGTGATGGCACAAGTCACTTGGTTGAGCGACTCATGCTGCCGCTGCCTTATCCTACCCTCCCAATCTCTGCAGTTGGGCTTCCTTAGAGGATCCTGTGATGAGGCCCTGAGGAAGCCCATTTGTGGATGGTGTTGCTAACACTGCTCATTCATACACATACACGTCTATTCCTACACATGTACGCACACACGGTCTTTGGTCTAGATCTGCCTAGCCCAGAATTAAACTCAAATGGGGGGGGGGGGAATGAGCAATACTTATGGAGTGAGAGATCAAATCTGATGGTTTTGGGATTGTTGACATGGATAGCGGGGCAAAAATTGGTGTGATATTTGGGATAGATAAAGGGAGGTGGTACTTCACACAGTGCATAAGTCTGTGGAAATCATTGCCATAAGATGTGTCGATGGCTACTAGCTTGGATGGCTTCCAAAGACAAATTCACAGAGAATAGATGGCTTCTTGTTATGATGGCTATGTGCTGCTATTTCTGAGTTCAGGAAAAGTATTCCTTTGAATACCAGTTGCAAGGAAGCAGTGGTGGGAGAGAGCTATGCCCTTTTCTCCATCTTGTGGGCTTCCCAGATGCATCAGGTGAGCTAGATGGGTCTTTGGCCATTCCAATGGAACCAAGGAATGTGTTGACCAGGGGTGGCAGGGCTTTTCTTTTGGTTTAGTAAAGAAGACTGATTCTTTGCAGATTACTCTACATCCGTATCCTATCCTAGCTGGTGCTTCACAAAGTATCGGACTTGACCCAGTTCAATCAAAGTTGGCCTCCAGAATGATATATTGATGGCAGATGTTTAATAGCCACTCACCTGGCATTAACTAGTACTAGCTAAAGAAATGGAAACTACCAATAATGCAGCTGTTGCTATTTATAGTGAGGGAAGGATCCGAAGGATCAGTAGTCTAAAACCGTCAGTTGCTTTTCTACTGACTACATGCCCCTTTTGATTTGTGTTGGTATTGTTTTGTATATCCATTTCCTCATAAATATATTTATTGATGGCGCAATCCTGCCTATATTTAGGCCAGTGGAAAGTGCCGAAAAGCACTTTCGCAGCACCAAGAGAGTGAGCGGTGCCAGCATGGAGGTTCACTACGTCAACTTCCAGGACCTGAGCCACCGGACACAGGTAAGTTCTGTGCCGGTTGGCAGGAGGGCGGACCGCTGTGGCAGGGGTGGGGGTGATTTTCTGGCCAGGCCCAGGAGTGGCCGGGGATATCGGCGGCATACTCCGCCATATCCCTGTCCCCTTCCCAGGAGGGCCCGGCCTTACACGGCTTCCCCGGACATGTGCCGGCCGCACAAAGGCTCTTCCTCCCCCCTCCCAGACTTGTTCCAGAATGCATCCTGGGGCAAGACTGGGAGGGGGGAGAGCCTTTGCGCGATATGGAAGTGGGTCATTAAGCTTCCAGAAGCCCTGCAGATGCTAGAAAACAGTACAGTTTGCTTCTAAAAGGTTAAAAACCCCAGCGTTTTTTAACCTTTTTTTCTTTTTTAAAGCGTTTTGCATGTGGACCCCTGCGGCTTCGGGATCCACTGTGAGACAAATCTGCTGGTCCCGAATCCGCGGATAGAAAGGGTCCACTGTACATATTTTTTACTCTTCAGCTCTTAGAAGATGAGCTCTTAGAAGATGAGCTTTGTGGACAATATTCTGCTGTTGCTTGCAATGGCCTTTTAATGTCTCTCTGGTTTTTCCTGGTGTTTGATTCATCAAAAAGACATAGTTTTGGATATTTAGGAGCGAAAATGTGCCAACTTTGAGGAGCTTGATAATTGCCAAATATATTGCAAACTCACTGCAACAGTATAGTGAGAAAATGCTTTCTTGAACTCTGGGTCGTGTAAGGAACAGCTTTTGATTCTGAATAACCTGAATAACTTGAATAACCAATCTCCAGATAGTGCAAACAGAACATATGATACTGCTCAACTTCCTTTGTACTGATTCATTGTAAACTCTGCCTGCTAAACTGGATGCCTCCCTCTGGAAGGGGAGAAGTTGGATAAAAATATTTTAGATAAATAAAAATACCAGTTGTGGTATGTGCCTTGTCTGGGATAAAGAGTTATTCTTGTCTGGGATAAAGTTAACCCCTGCTAACTGGGCAAGAGGCACTTTTTCAATTGGTGCTCCTCTTATATTTAGCAGGGGGAGAGTAACTGCCCCCCTTTCACCCCAGCACAGTGTCTTTCTGGTGGCTGTTTGCTGGTGTTCTTCTACATCTTTTTTAGATTGTGAGCCCTTTTGGGACAGGGAGCCATTTAATTATTTCGTTTTGTCTGTAAACCGCTTTGTGAACATTTTGTTGAAATGCGGTATATAAATACTATTAATAATAATAATAATAATAATAATAATAATAATAATAATAAAGAGCGACTTAACTTCATGAAAGTGGCTTGTGGAATCTGTTTCCCCCTCTCAACAGCTGACTGCCCTCCCATATCCCAAACTGCTTTTTAAGCTGTCCACCATTTCAAAAGCAATTTGTCACAAGGCATGAGAGCCTACTGTTTGAGCAAAACAAATCTAAGGTGCTGGGGTTCATGGAACTAGTTTCATTAGTCTTTTGACTCTGACCCTTGAGCATTTAGTCACTGATGGTTGTCATGTACCTAGGTGCTCAATCCAAAAGTAGTCACAACTGTGTGTATATTGCTTCATATTTTGAGTATCAAAAAGCCTCTTGTGTTTCTAGCACTCTTGGTAGATTTTTGGTCTTCTGCTGTTCTTCTCGTACTATTTTCCTTTTAGGTCTTCTTGCCCTCATCCTCATTTGTTCACACTGTTACTGAATCCTATTGGCTGTAGTGACATATGTGATTTTATCAATGACAAGTGGGGGCAAAGAAAAAAAGAGAGAAAGAAAATGTTTCTTCGAAGCAGCAGCAAGGAGAGTAAAAAGGTGAATTGAAGTAGTATTGAAAAAATGTGTGCTTGAGGTATTTCGGCATAATTTGCTTGATTGAGTCAAATGTGTGACTTTCAAAGTGAGTGTCGAAATCAGAGAATATTTGGTTACTCTCAAATTCATTTTAAATTGGACTGTAGTGCCCAAATCTAATATTTTCCAGGTGTTCATCAATAGTGAAATGTACACCTTTCAAAATTATGCATGGGATGGAGAGAGTGGATAGAGAGAAGTTCTTTTCCCTCTCACACAACACTAGAACTAGGGGACATGAGTGGAGGGAGTATTAAAACAGACAAAAGAAAATATTTATTTACCCAGCGTGCAGTTGGTTTGTGGAACTCCTTGCCACAGGAGGTGGTGATGGCACCTGGCCTGGATGCCTTTAAAAGGGGATTGGACAGATTTATGGAGGAAAAGTCAGGTTTTCTTTGTGCCAGGTGCAAGGGAGTGGTGACAGGATACAAGTATTATTTATTTATTTATAGAATTTTTACCCCGCCTTTCTCCCACCAGGGCAACCAAGGCGGCTTACAACAAAAATATTAAAATACATAAGTACATTTAAAATCAAGAATTAAAATAATTAAAAACAATTAAAACAAACAGCCCCAGTGGGTCATCCACATTTGTTAAAAGCAATTTGTAAAAAAGCCAGTATCTTGTTGTCTTGTGCTCCCTGAGGCATCTGGTGGGGCCACTGTGTGGTACAGGAAGCTGGACTAGATGGGCCTTTGGCCTGATCCAGCAGGGCTCTTCTTATGTTCATGTTATGTTGAAATGAAATATCTTCTGCCTGCTAGTACATATCGGGAAATAAAGGTCTGGTAGAAACGTCTTTAAGCTTATGTACTGCTCTTGCCTTCAGACAGGACTTCAGTGCTATGTGTCTACATAACTTACTATACACCCCTTGAATCAGAGAGAGAGAGATGGTGCACCATGGTGAACAACAAAATGGTCCTTGCACTTGGTATTTGGGAGCTGGATATAATCCTCACTCCCAGAGAGTTAGGGCAGTGCTGTCCAAACGCAAAAGCATGTGTGCGGCCAGCCTCCTTTGCTGGATGTGACAATCCACTTCCTCTGTGTTGGACTTTGCTGTAGTATATGCTAAAATGCTGCTCTGCCACCTCGGACCTTGCCAACTGCTGTTGCTGAGGGGCCTCTGAAGGCCGAAGCACACCGGGCGCGTTCTGTGTGGCGTTCTGCGTGCACTGCACGCGCCGCAACAAACGCAGCAAATGTTGAGAATTCTCCAAGGGAAGCGTCAACGCAAACGTTGGCAGCTCCCGGTGGCCCTTGGCGTTCCGGCCGGAGGCAAGTCCCACGAAAAGAACGCAGCCAGCCGCAACGGGCTGCACGCACGCAGAACGCGCCCAGTGTGCTTCCGCCTTGAGGTTCCTTCAATTAGGGAAAGGAGCATTGAGAGTGGTGGGTGTCTGCTATTTATTGTTTGGGGATGGGGTTTGCTGCATATGCAAAATTTAGGTTATAGAAAGCATTTTACTACTGGTCAGAGTGGCTACCAACCTTAGGCTGTGTGCTCCCCTGTAGCATATGCTTAGCTCATTCATTTAAGCCATCTTGATTGATCTACTCCCTACCTGTGGGTGCTTCTGCCACTTAGTACCTTGTTTTATCCCACCCCTTGCTGGTATGATGGTGTTGGTGTAGATATGCGTTGACGTCTCTGTTGTTAGAGGAGTTAGGTGAGATTATCTGTGGATTTATTCCAGACCTATAATTTCAAAAAGAGAAGTTGAGATCTGCTGTACAGTATTGTTGTGACTGAGTGAGACCAGGTCTTTGTCACCAGTGGTGACCAGGATCAGAAACCAAAGTCATTTGCTTTCTATCAGTCTATTATAATGCATATAGAGCTGCTTTCATGTCGGTGAGTAGTGAAGGCTACCTACAAGGTATCTGGATGCAGGGAGTCCGAGCTCCTGCAGTTTTTTCAGTAGAGTCCGTCATCTCATAGAAATTACGTTTGCCTTGCATACTACCATTATAGATCTTGGAATTACCCATAATACTACCTGCTCTTCTCAGAAGGTGAGCAGACCACATTGATTATTCTGTCCCTCACTGCCTCGGCTTACTTTAAATACCTTATGGCAGAGTTTCTTATTTCTAGCCACTTCCAGAGAGAGAGAGGGAGAGAGTCATATTAGTTTGTTGCAACAAAAACAATGCGAGTCTTGTGACAACTTGAAGACTGGTGCATTTATTTCAGCGTAATCTGTTGTGGACTACAGTCCACTTCATCATATGTATGAAATGTTATCCTCAGTTGGCATTTATACACAGATAGACAAAACATAAACATGGTCATTGGGGCCAAATGACCATGAAATGCAAGAAATACAGTGTGTGACAATTCTATGTAAAGTTTAAATAGTATATAAGATATATACACTGTCATTTAACTGATCTTTATATACATTTAAGTTTTACATTGAATTATCACAGGCTGTGTCTCCTGCATTGCATGGTGATTTGATCGGTTTACGTTTTTATCCCCTCTATAGCTATGTATGTATACTGCGAGTCCCTGCCAACTGATAACCCTGCATCTGATGAAGTGGACTGTAGACCATGAAAGCTTATACTATAATAAATGTATTGGTTGTTAAGGTACCACAAGACTCTTTGTTGCTTTTGTTGTTAGCCCTAGTCACATCACATTATTTCCTGAATACTCTAATTACGAACATATTTACTTGTCTCTTGAAATACAACGGTGTATGTACCACATCACTTAACATCCATTTAGCCACACTGTCAGCATATTATCACCCAATTAACCATAAGCAGCTGTTCTTGTAGCCCATCTTCTAGATTTTTCAAAGGTCTGGTGGGCCTTTTATTCTGTCTGCTACATTCCTGTCAGTTTAGTACTTAATAACAGCTTAAGCCTCCTATCACAACGAAGATAATTTTCTGAAGTTATATGCTGCTACCTGTTCTATTAATATGAATGTATCATGTGGATAGTTGTCATTGATGACTTTTGAATGCATTGACATGTCTGGTCCTGTAGTACCAACTATTTGTATTTCTCCCTCCTCAGCTGAGGCTGGTCCTTTTCCTTCTGGTTTTCCAGTGGTACCTGAAGACTTTTCTATTCCGTGATGCTTTTCCAGATCACTTCTGATTGCGAACTTGTATTTTAAATTGTTAGTATTATCCTTTTTTATTGTTAGTTGCCTTGCATGCCTCTCTTAAGAGGGGAAAGGAGGGATATACATTTGTTTAAATAAATATGACATGCCCTTCCTTCTACTCGCTCGCATGGCCCAGTAGTAATAGACCTGAGCTTAGAAGTTTGAGAGCAACAGAGACTGGGGTATACAGTAGTTGTATCACTTAATAGTGGCTATTGTGCATTGTAGGCTAGCTAATGGGAGTGGCTCTCCAGATATTCTACTGTTTTAGAATGGAATCATAGGGCCTGCTACTATAAGTGTGTATTATAATTGGTGCTGCCATGTTTAGTTGATTGATCTTGCAGATTAATTCATTTAAAACATTTAATTACCAATAGGGTGGTCTGATTAATCACTTGGCAGATTTTAAAAACTGTTTTAATATAATTCTTAAATACTGTATTGTAGATGGCAAGTACCCCCTTAAAAGAAGCACTCCCTTTTGCCTCTTCTAAATTGATGTTTGTTGTGACACATGTGCATCATCTAAAAACAAAGTGTATGATGTGTTTTCGTTAGAACTGTGTTTTTTCTCATATGCAAATTTTGCAGACTTAATAGATTAAACAGTTGACTAAGATGGATTTAATCAGGGGACCAGTTTAATTGTAATTATCAGAAATTAAAATTCCCCCCCCTCTCAAATGTCATTTTGGGGTTCCTATATTACCGGAACAGCATGAGAAGGAGCTACGCTCTGGCAGGTTCCCACACTAATATAATATAGGAATAGGTCTTTATCCCTGTTGCTCTTGTTTCAAATTCTGATAGTGACAAAATGTAGTCAGCCAGTTAAATAAAGCAATCATTGGACAATAGTGTTTGTTTAGCTAGGGCTCTTGCATGCACCACCATTTTGAATAAATGGCTCCATGATTAGGCTTACCAGATTTTCCCGGTTCTAAACCGGGACACCCCCCCCCCCGAATAATTAATTAATTAATTTAAATTGATTTTTTGGGGGGCGAAATTTTATTTATTTGCTGTTACTTAATTAACTTACCTGTCCCACCGCCATTCATGTTGTCTTCTTCACGGCCGCTGCTGCTGCCATTATTTTATTCGTACCACAAGACATCTTATAGCGTTTGCTGCAGTAGCAGGCTAACCTGACTGTATCCCTCTGGATTGGGCCTATGAATTAGGTATACATGCCAAAGACACAAAATTCCTTCTCTAAAAAGAAAGGGTGTGACTGACGTGTTGATAATGCTTTTTTTAATGCTTCATCATTTTTATGAAATATCTGGACTGAGATGTTGCCAATATGCTGATGACAGCCAGCTCTTCTTCTCATTTCCCATTTCTGATTTTAGTGAAGCAGTAGAAAACCTGAATTGGTGTTTGGTTGGAGTTTGCTCTAATTTGGAAGAGGGCAACAAGCTGAATCCAGATAAGACAGAGGGGCTGTTGGTGGGAGATACCTGTGCTTGGATGAAGGTATTCTGCTTGTTTCAGATAGTATTGCACTTCCCTTGAAATATCAAATATACAGTCTGGGAGTGCTGCTAGACACAGCATTATCCCTGAATGCCCAGGTAGCTGCGGTGGCAGAGCATCTTCTACCTGCTTTGGTGAATGTGCCAGCTGTAACCCTATCTGGGTAGGGAGGATCTGGCTTCAGTTTTCCATGCATTGGTTACATCCACAGTTGACTACTGTAATGCTGTCTTTCTTGAACAAAAAGATGGAAATTACTGAAAGACGGAAATTTCAGTTGGTACAAAATGCACCCACCAAAATTCTATAGCAATGGCAGAGTGGCAACAGTTGTACCAGCTTTGTTCCAGCTTTGCCAGCTTTGTTCCAGCTATGCTGGATTTCAGTACCCTTCTAAGTTCAATTTAAACTTCTGGTGTTAACCCTTTAAAAGCAGCTCTAAATTTCCCCAGTGTCCATTTGCCAGGTACCAGTGGCACCCCAATAGGTTAGCTTGATTAGACCTTGGTTGCCAGGGATGCCAGGATGCTGTGACCAACTTGAGAGAATGAACCTTGGAAGAGGTGGGGCAAGGCCTTAATTGGGGGGCTGCTGGTGAAGAGCTTCAGTAGACCCCACGGCTAGGGGTCAAGAAAGCACGAGGAAAGTGGTTGAATGGGCCGTGACAAGGCAATTACAAAGAGTGTCTTGGCCTCTCATGTATCGAAGCTCAGGGTACTGGGCATTGTGTTAGAGCTGAATAAGTAGGTCCTAAGGGTGTGTGGGGGTGTTGTTGTAAATAGTAATATTAATATTTGTACTGCTCCTAACAATTTTATTAGGTAATTTGTACCCCACTGAATACAAAGTTGGATATTAAAATGTAAGATAAGTTTTTAAAAGTCACAGCATTTTAAAATGCATTTTAATCGTGGATATTCATCCAAGACTAGACTCTTAGCTCTTGCTCTCCTCACCCCCACCTCTCTACGATATTTATTGATTCATTTCTATCCTATGTTTTACTGGATAGTCCCAAGGCAGCTATAAAAACATGAAAACAACATACGGTAAAAAGGTATTCAATAATTTTAAAGTAATCGGGGATTTACAAAAATACAACATTCTAGTCGCAATGGATACTGGAACAGCTCAGCTTCTCAACACAAAATCTTGACAGGTGCATCCTGAATGCCTTTTTTAAAAGGGGGGGGGAGCGTGTCTCCCCAACGTCCTGAGTCATTGAGCTCCACATTCAGGAATTAAGAGGGCTACTGCAAAGAAGGCACTGTTTTAATGCATGCAACCCTTGCTCTGTAACTACACAAGGAGTAGAGTCTCCTCTAAAGATCTAAATGGAGAAGTAGCTTCATGTGGCAGAAGGTGTCCTTAAGGCATTTTTGCCCAAGGGTGTATAAATGCATCTGGAGTTAAATGTGTACACCTGTGGACTGGGCGGAAATGTTTAAACTAATGAGGGCCCAAACCATATAGGGTCTTAAGGTAACAACCAGCAGCTTGGACCAGGAAACAGATGTACCGGTAGTTCCTACAGGATGGATGTATTCCCCTTGCTCCCACGGCTTCCATCAGGAATCTGTCTGCAAAATACTGAACCAAAAGTCATTTCAGAATACTTTTTCATGGACTATCGCACATAGTGTGTATTGAAATGGTCCTGTCAAGATGTGACAAAACCATGAATGACTGTGGTCAGATCTGCTTTCTAGAGGAAGGGCTGCAGCTGGCACACCAGCCAAAGCTGGGCAATGGCACTGCTGGCCATGGCTATCACCAGCTCCTCTACACACCTGATCCAGGTTGGACTGGAATCAGCACTACACTGCGCCTGTCAATCCCAATACTAAGAGGTGGGCCAGAAGGATATCATGGTTGATGGTATTGAACACTGCTGAGAGGTCTGGAAGAACCAACAGGGACGCACTCCCTCATCTAGTTCCCAGCATAGGTTGTCAACCAAAGCAATTTAAATCCTATGAACATAAGAAGAGCCTTGCTGGATCAGGCCAAAGACCCATCTAGTCAAGCTTTCTGTATCTCACAGTGGCCCTACCAGATATCTCAGGGAGCACACAGCCAACAAGATAACCTGTATCTTGTTGTCACTCCCTTGCACCTGGCACTGAGAAAACCTACTTCTAAAGCCAGGAGGTTACTTATGGCTTGTCCCCTGTGATGGTCTTTTCCTCCATGAATCTATCCAAACCCCTTTTAAAGGCATCTAGGCCAGGTGCCATCACCACATCCTGTGTGGCAAGGAGTTGCATCCTGCACCCAGGTCGGAGGCCAGATTGAAATGGGTCTAGATATTCAATAAATGGCATCCTTGACCAAACTGAATTCACTAGCTTTCGGAGTTTGAGCAGCTTTTGATCTCTAACTTGCATTTAGCTGTAACAGAGCATCTAATTCCAGAAATGTCCAGAAGCTGTCAGCAGATTAGCATTCAAATCAGTATGAATTGTGCCTGTTAGTCCTGGAAAGAGGACTACAGGTGGGCCCCCATATCCACTGATTCGCTATCCACGGTTTCAGTTATCCACGGATCGTGGGGACCCCCCCCAGGCTTTTACTTTTTTCCCAGTAAGCTTCGTTTCTTCCTTAAAGAAACAGGAGAAGCAGCCAGAGGCTGCTTATTATAGGCAAGTAGAACGAGACTAAGTACTAGAGAGGCTCTGCAAGGTTAACAGAAACCTTGCAGAGCATCTCTAGGACTTAGTCTCATTCTACTTGCCTGCAATGGAGGCTGCTTCTCTGTTTGTTTTAAGGAAGAAACAAAGCTTGCTGAAAGAAAAATAAGAGCTGGGGGGGCAAGCATGCCTGCCTGCAGGGGAGGCAGGGTGGGGGGGCCCTCAGGAAACCATGGAGGGGGTGTTCGCTCTTATCCACGGTTTCAAGTATCCACGGAGGGGCCTGGAACATATCCCCAGCGAATATGGGGGCCCACCTGTACTCATGTGCCTGCAGATGCTCTTGAGAAGCTGACACAAATAGGAGACGATATGGTTACTCAAGCTGGAGTATCACGATCTCAGAAGGGATGCAAGCAAACAAAGAGGGGCTACTGCTGCTACTTGAACACGCGATGTTATAGCTGCTTGATAATCACAACTAAGCCCTTAGCTATCAAATGTGGCCCAGGGCAATGAAGGCTTTTAGATGATCGAACACATTGTTATCATGATTGCTCCAAAACATGTGTGACTCTGGCCCAGGCAGACACTTGGGGCAAGATAGACACATTAATAAGGGATTTTAAACCATTGGCTATGGCGCACACACCTCCTGACGTAGCACCTGAGAAAATCAGAGTCAGAGCCTGAATGTGCTCTGTGTCTGAAAAGAATATACAGTTTACAATATTGGGGAATGAGGAAATAGCAACTGAAAATTGACTAGAAAACTGGTGCCATTCTGAATAATGAAAGCGAGTTACAGCATCTGTGGGGGATCTGAGCAAGAGGATGGTGCTCCTGTGCCACAGCATGTATGCAGAGTGCTGGTTTTCCTGGGATTTCAACAGTTTCTAGAGAACAAGAGAGTTGAGAATGAGCAGGAGAGAAATAGAGAGGCAGAGAGAAAGGGGAAGCTCAGCTGGAGAAAGAGGAAAGCTGGAGCGCGACTTTAGGGAGAGCTGCTGTGAGGGAGGAGGAGGAAAACGTTAACACAACAGGCTTCCTGGAGCCAAGCCGGTTGCTTATGGCAGGGAAGTTAGTCTCTACTGTTCAGTCATCTTGATGGACTCTGCAAGCCTCTGAGACGGGCTTATAGCCAGAGAAAGAGGTGCTTTTCCAAGGGCTCGGAGCTCTTGCTGGATTGGTCAAGGCAGACTGAATCCACAGAAGATTGGAGGTCCTGCCTGACTTGGCCAATAAAGGGAGCAGGACATGTGGGCTTATTCTACAGATTGGACTTCAGGAAACATCAGGCTGTGGCTTCTAGATGGCAGGGGACTGATAAACTAAGAACACTGGGTCAAATTCCCAGGGAGGCTCAGTGGCAGGCCAAGGGTTGATCTGAGGAGGGCCACTTGGACTCTGGCCCAGGCAGACACTTGGGGCAAACAAACTAAGCAAGGGAGATTGTTGTGCACATGGAGGCCTCAGGGCAGTGGACTTCAGGGTCCAGGTTGGCGAAGCTAAGGGCCCCAGTTATATTTTTCTGCACAAACGAGAACAAAAGGATTTCTTGACCGAAATGGCTAGTACTTAGTCCAAAATGGTCCTGACACTGTGTGTCTATGGTGGGGATAGGTTTCCAGAGCCATGTAAGAGAGCGTCTCTAGGGCACTGGGTGTGGATGGGGAGAACAAAAGAGCAGTAGCTCTTTGGTGGGGATACCTTGACCAAGTTAAGGCCACCATCTCGGGCACTTGGGTTGGGGGCAAAAGGCATCATTCAGTCTTTGAGGCAAAGCAATGAAGGGAGCATGTGTGCTTGATTTAGGTTTCAGGCAGCAAACAAATAAGGCTGTTTGCATTAGAGGCAAGGTTACTCTTCTTTCTATTATTCCTGCCAGGCTCCGTCTTTGTTCAAGGTTTGACTTGTCTGGTTTAACCACAATTCCTTGGCTCTCCATGCCAGAGGAAAAGCAAAGAGACAAAGTTGAGCTGTTTGGCAACGTAAGTCTACTATGTATTGCTGGAACAATTATACATTCAGGTGCTTGGAAGTATTTTGGAGTAAAAGAGGATGTGCATGCAATATGTCATTTTGCACAAAGTGATATACAATGAATTCACAGTTCTGAAACAAAGTGTCAATATCCTTTAAAACACAATAGCTTTTAGACTTTACACTATTAAAGAAAAAGCTGGAGAGTAATGTACTCTCTGCAGTCATACTGTGAATCAACTTTGTTAATGTGAACATCATTTATTCTAAAGGAATTATTTAAGAGACAGTACACTGATGGAGTAGCACATATTATATTAAATGGCTTCTTCAACTGATTAAAAGGTAAAGTGACAGACATTTGATAATTGTAGAAGTCATTTATCATAGAATCTCAGAATGATAGGACTGAAAGGACCCTCAGGAGGAAATTTAGTCTATCCCCTTGCTCTGAGGGAGAATTAATTAAATAGTTTCCAGCCCAGACAATCATGTTCATGATTCCCCCCCCCCCCCCAATTTCTAACAAGAGATTTTCTAGAATCTGCTTGGTTACTGCTCACTGCATAGTCACGTTTGTCAGCAGAGAGGTGTTTCTTTAATCTAATTTTCATTTTCTGCAAATCAAATATATTTTGCCTTCTGGAATTCTCATTAGACAATATGACATTTGATTCCTGACCTGCTTACTGGATCCTTCCACAGTAAGGGCTGTCTTGCATGTATTTCCTGCCATGTGCACACCAGCTCTTTGCCTTTTTAAGTTAGGGTGGAGAGTGTATTTCACACTACGGTATTTCCAGAATGGGGATAATAGGTTCATCAATTTCCCTTTTCTAGAGCTGTTATCATGTCTAATGCACTCCTTTTTGAACCTATTCCTCACTGCCCAAGTTTGTTGATTTATTCTTATGGCATTAGTGTACTTCATGTAAGGTCTGAAAATTACAGTGTGAAAAAGCACAGTCCCTCAAGTACCAGTATATCTATTCCCGAACTGCCGTTAGCTTGTGTTACAGTATTATATCATTGGATTACACTGATATTTCAGCACAGAATTGGACTACACTGATATTTCAGCAATCAATGAGTATTCGATGCTGTCTGACAAGATATCATCTGGCAAAATAACCACACCTGGATGCACCTGGATGCTTCATTTTAGACAAATACATTTGCCAAGCTTTGTCGGAACTTGTAAGACTTTCAGCGCAATCCTGTGTAACTTTGCACCGGTGTAACAGCAGATACACCCCAGTGTAAATGCAATTACACTGACATAAGTGCACTTACATCGATACATCTACTGTTACACAGTAGGTTACACAGGTTACACAGGATTGTGCTGTTTAGGAGTGAGTACACATGCTTGTTTCTTTTGGAGTCTTCATTACACTATGAAAATGCAGCTGTGTCTTGTTTTACTCAGAAAACATAAAACTTGTGTTGCCAATTCTAGAAACTGAGCTGCTGTTTCAACCTCTCAGCCTTTCCTTTCAGTATGTCTATCTACAGTATATGGTTAGGCTTGCATTTATGCTGGCTAGAATCTGTCTGTCGGCCCTAGAAACTTAAAGAGAGAAATCGCGCCCGAGTTACATGGATGAGGGTGACCAGGTCAAAATATTTTTTTTATATTCATGCAAGAATACATGGAAGAAACTCTGGAATATCTCCAGTTTAAAGGTTAATGTAATAAATGGGAAGATATGTCTACTAACAGCAAATAGTGGTAGTTGAATGCCTATCAGATTGGAAACAAAATGGGGCCAACCCCAAATAAGTTCATGGGATAGCATCCAGCATGTCCTTTCTCCAGCGGAGGGGTTACTTGAGATGCTCCCTGTGTTTTTGATACACTAGGGGAACTTCCTAGACACATCGATGTAAATAGTTTTGTTTTTAATTGAAAGGGAAAAGATCAAGAAGCCAATGGAAGCTTTTTTCTTAATGAAAGCAGGACAGTGCGTAATAGCATGTCGGTTGTGTGTTGTACAGTCTGAATTAGAACCATGGTGGGGGCAAGGTATTAAAGTCCCCTTACCCCCACTGTAGCTTCCCTGTGGTATGCATGTCCTGTCCCTTTCTCTCCCCCACCCCACTTACAAAAGGAGAGAGAAATCTAGATCAGTAGCAAGCGCTTGGATGAGCCTGTTCTTCTCAGCTGCCTTCTCTCTATACTTTAGGAATCCTACCCTCCAAATTACTCTAGTTGCTTCATGAATTGACCAAATGTGAATATACTTGCACTGTTGTCTGGTTTCCCAAGGCCAATAGACAGTGAGCTGCCTTGATCATCTTTTTGTTAGTCAGTCCTGTATGGCTTCACTTTAAAAATACAGTACTGTATACATTTCCACAAACTTATCCCCATCGCACCATAATGAATTATTTAATTACTGTGCCATAATATAAATATGTGTGCTGCTGCTTACACTCACAACTGTCTTAACATGAAGTCCTAAGGAGATAATTTTCAAAGATTCAGTCCTTTTTTTTTTTGGTTCTGGATGTTTTAAATCTCCCTTCAGGCATTACCTTATATATGCTCTGCCATTTTGCTGCATGTCGCTTTTCTATCATACATCCAACACGTTTTGTGTTGATGCTTGTTTCTCTCTTTCCCTTCTTGAATATAGCAGTTGTTTTCCTTCAACAAGTTTGTTTGAAATATACCAAGTTTTTAAAACTTTGAGAGCCAGTGTGATAGACTGTTGGACTTGGACCAGGGGGATTTCCATTCAAGTCCTCAGCGGCAATTCTATGTACACTTTCCTGGGATTCAGCTCCATTGAACACAATGGTACATAGGATTGCACTGTCAGTTGGATAATACTGGACCAGAATCTCTCTCTCTCTCTTTCCTTCCTTGTCTATCATAAAGGGTTGCTACAAAATAAAATTGGATTGCCCTCTCTAAACCACATTGAATAATGACGGGATGCAAATGTTAAAAACAAAAATGATATTAGCACTTACGCTTGTTAATTTGCCCCCCCCCCCAAAAAAAAACCGTTTGTGCAAATTAATTGAAATGAGTGGTCATACTTTTTTTCAGGATGATTTATATGTCATTTGTTTACAGAATTTTATATACCACTTTTTGAGGTATTATGTAAAGAAAACGAAGTTATGGGTCTTGCAGCCATGTGATTTTATTGAAGGAAAGAAAAACCTCTAGTCCCCGCTGACGTTTCACCCTGCACTTTCTTCAGAGCAAAAACCTGGCACCAGCCAGTAGATGTTAACTGCCAGTGGAATGCCTGGAAAGTTTAAAGGGACATTGCTGCTTAATCAGAACCGGAAGTGTCAATCTTCGCTGTGACCGGAGATAACCTTTGCTGGTGCGATGTCTTAATCAAGAACGGAAACCAGTTCTTGTTCACAAATACCAGTTCTTGTTGGCGGTTCAGAGGGTTCAAAGCCCTCCTTTGAGAAATTAAATTGCCTCCAAATTTCTTCTCAGTCTGTTTTTAGACTTGCTGAACAGCGAACGAGTTTCCTCGAAAGCAATTGAGTGCCTGGTTTGAGCCACGTGTGTCGCTATTGCCGATTTCTCTTCTGGCTGGTGCCAGGTTTTTGCTCTGAAGAAACCCTAAGTGCAGGGTGAAACGTCAGCGGGGACTAGAGTTTTTTCTTTCCTTCAATAAAATCACATGGCTGCAAGACCCATAACTTCGTTTTCTTTACATAATACAACAAGCCATGAGAATCTTCATACCATGCACTTTTTGAGGTGATTTGCAAAATGCTTTGCAACATAAAACTGTAATGAGCAAGCAGTAATCAATAACAGCCATTGTGAAACATTATTTCATAGTCCAGATATTTAAAGCTGTCATGTGTGAGCTACCATCAATACATCTTTTCCCATCATGTGTGGATCCTGAACTGATTATGTAAGGAGCAGTGGCGTCACTAGGGGGGGCGATGGTGCGGTGGGCCCCAGGGCATAGGACACTGAAGCTGTTCAGGGGGCGCAGGCCCCCTTAAGTTTTGGTTTTATTTTTCCTTTTTTTGGATTTTTTTTCTCTTTCGCGGGCAGCTGCCTCTGCCTCATGTGCGCCCCCCAGGGTGTGTGTATGCTTTTGGAGTGCTTAACTTGTCTTGTCGGGGCGCAGGCAGCATTTTCCCGGGGCGCAGGCAGCATGTTCTCGTTCTGGCGCCACTATCTTGAATGGGTGGGACTCTCTAGGACTCTCTCTCCGTCTCGTTGGTCTCGCTGGTCGGTCCTCCAGAGCCCTAGAGAGGGCTGGAGGACCGACGGACCAGCGAGACGGAGAAAGTCCCAGAGAGTCCCGCCCATTCAAGATGGTGGCGCCGGAACGAGGACATGCTGCCTGCACCCCGGGAAAATGCTGCCTGCGCCCTGACAAGACAAGCTAAGTACCCCAAAAGCGCGCACACAGCCTAAAACTCATTAAAAACCCCGGAAAACCCCAAAACTGACAATGAAACCTAAAATCAAAAACGAAACCTAAAATCAAAAACAAAACGTAACTGGGGGGCGTATGGTCGGCCGCACCCCCCCCCCCCGTGGGGGCATAGGATCGCCACTGGTAAGGAGGGAAGTTCATGCTTTTAGGTTTGTTAGAAAACCATTTAATGGGCTGTGGAATGTTTTCAAATGTGAATACTGTACCTGGTATAAAGTAAATAAGTACTTCTCAATAAATACTCCCCCCCCTCAAAACTACTGTGTGATTGAAACAATCTGTTAGTTCTGCTTTCTGCATCCTTTCTCCAGTTTCAATCTGCAAAGTCAGGTTTCAGAGATAGTTAGGTGTGCTTCAGGGCTGACTTTGAAATGCATGTCATGGGACTGTGCATATAAAATCTCCAGGAATGACAGCCGTAGCTGGAAGTAACGCATTTAATTTGAAATTGGATATGGTGGATTGAAATGTGTGGGTCTTTAAATTTGTGTGTGTGTGTACACACACACACACACACACACACACACACACAGAGTTCTGCTTCTCCAGCACTAGCTATCTTTTTGAATTCTATCCTTGATAGGTTCAAATATAATTAGCATCTTTGATAAACCTTCTTTTACAACTTGCAACAAACTGTAGGAGGGTAATCAGTAAATATATAAGTAAAGCCATGCTGGATCAGGCCAAGAGCCCACCTAGTCCAGTATCTTGTTTCTTACAGTAACCCACTAGCTGTGTCTGGGAAGCCCACAAAAAGAAAAGGAAGGCAAAAGGAATTACCTTTTCTGGCCATTGCTTCCCTGCAACTGGTATTCAGAAAGCATAGTGCCAAGAATCTGGAGGTAGTGTGTAGCCATCATGACTATTAGCCATTGATAGACTTGTCCTCCATGAATTTGTCCAGTCCCCCTTTAAAGCCGTCCAAACTATTGGCCATCACCACACCTTGTGGCAACCAGTGCCACAGTCCAACTTCAGTATATACTACCATATATGAAATAGTACCCCCTTTTGGCTGTTATAAATCTCCCGTCAATCAGTTACAGTGAATGGCCTCTGGTTTTAATATTGTGGGAGAAGGAGAGACACTTCCCTCTATCCACTCTCTTCACACTATGCATAATGTTATAGGTTGCAATCCTATTCACAGTAAGTCCCATTAAACTCAATAGGCCTTACTTCTGAGTAGACATGCACAGGATTTGGCTGTCAATCATGTTTCCCCTAATTGTCTTTTTTGAAACTAAAAAACTCCAAAATGCTGTAGCCTTTCCTCTCATGGAAGTTACTTTAGCCCTCTGATCATTTTGGTTGCCTTTTTTTGGTACCTTTTCAAGCTCTAAAATTACTTTTTTGAGGTGTAATGACCAGAACTGCACGTAGTATACCAAATATAGCTGCACCATAGATTTGAATAGGAGCAATAGCATCTTATTCTTGATCTGTTTCCTGTTGATCCCTAGCATGGAATTTTCCTTCATCACTGCTGCACACACCACGACCCATGATCTCTTTCCGGGTTTGTCACCAACATCTAAGAACCCATCAGTGTATGTGGAATCTTTTGCCCTAATGTGCGTTACAACTTCTTGACTTTGAATCACATTTGCCATTTGGTTGCCCATTCACCTAGTTGAGAGAGATCCTTTTGGAGCTTTTCACAATCTGCTTTGGTTGTGTGTTTGGTTATAAACTTGCATTATTTATAATGGATGTGTGAGAAAATAAGAGTGACTGGACAACAAGCAAAATATGAGCATGATAGACTATAACAAATATTTTTGCTAGCAGCGCTATTTTGCGTTGCTAGTTTAGTAACTCAGAGCAACAGTCTCCTAGCAACGAGCATTGCACTGTGTCACTAGCTGAGATGTAAGACTTGCGGAGAAGGAGGGGGGATCAGGACAGCTGTTGTAGCTTCTAATGCTAGCCACTGAACTTGCAGATTACATCTAAGATGTCTTGAAAACAGGCAAGACAGAGCTTTCTGCATTTAATAGAATGACACGTAGATGACTAATTATCTTGCAGATTTTAATTATTTGGTCAGTTAATAGAACGCTCCATGTGCCATTTAATCGGAAGACCCTTTGGTGTGTCTGCATACTCTTTATTTGCAGCAATATTTCTCAAATATATTTATTTTCGATGTTTGGGGAGAAAGGTGGTGTATACATATTTTAAAGTCATGGGTTATTTTTGTCTGGTACTGTGGTGAACAGTTCATCCTTTCCCTGTGGCTATATGGATTAAGGTTTAGCCTCTTCCCAAAAAAATTCTGCAATATTGTTCAGTTGCATAGAGCATAATGCAGGATTGGGGTTGGGAAACCCAAATCTTATTACCGTATTATCCCAAGTATAAGACGCACCTGATTATAAGACGCACCCTTAAAGTTTGGTGCTATTAAAAAAATTTAATTAAATCACTGGCATTAAATTGCAACAGCTTGATTATAAGATGCACCCCTAGTTTAAAAATTTAAATTAGGAGAAAAAAGTGAGTCTTATACTCAGACCAATACGGTACTTGAAGAAAGAGGCAAATGGACAAATGTTTCATCTTTGAATAATAGCAATGCCTCATAGCTAGGATTTTTCTGTGTGTTCATAATATAAAATGAGGGGGGTAGTTTTATCATTCAGGCTAGCCGTTGTTGTTGGTGTGTGTGTGTGTGTGTGTGTGTGTGTGTGTGTGTGTGTGTGTGTGTGTGTGTTTTACAGGGTGGCTGATTTCTAACTATTGAGACATCTATATGGTGTACTACATCAGCAATGATCCATAGCAAAATTTGTATTCAGATAATGCCCAAGTTGTCCACACTTATACAGTTCACTTGGATAGGTGAATCTTGATAGCATTGGTATGTACTAACCTTCACGTTAGGTTATAACATTGCACACACAACTCTTTTAATCTTTTCTCCAATTGCCAACTCAGCATGTTTTATTACAAGCACAATCTGAATAACCCCTGCTAACTGGGCAAGAGGTACTTTTTCAGTTGCTGCTCCTCTTATATTTAGCAGGAGGAGAGTAACTGCCCCCCTTTCACCTCAGCTCAGTGTCTTTCTGGTGGCTGTTTGCTGGTGGTGTTCTGCATCTTTTTTAGATTGTGAGCCCTTTTGGGACAGGGAGCCATTTAATCATTTGTCTGTAAACCGCTTTGTGAACTTTTTGTTGAAAAGCGGTATATAAATACTGTTAATAATAAATACTGTTACTAATAAAATTTTAAGCATGCTTAAATCCCTGAACTAAATGAAACTTGCAGCTGAATCCTAACCAATTTTCCAGTGCTGATGCAGCCACAGCGCAGCCCCGCGGTAAGGGAACAAATGTTCCCTTACCTTGAGGAGGCCTCCATGACACCCCCCCCCTCCACAGGATGCAGCACATGCCCCGTTTGCACCGCTCCATTGGCACTGGAAAGTTGGTTAGGATTGGACTGTTAGGCATTTGTACAGTGATCTGTTGGTTTTTAAATGGGTATTAAGACTTGGGTATTCATTTATACCTTATATCTTCAGAGTTGTGCATACATGGAGCTTGTTTCTCATTGGGGCTTGGGTTCAAATGCTGACTCAGTTATGACCACTGGGTTACCTTGTAATAAATAGTGGAAAAGACCCTTTCGAGAAGGTCCATAGTTGCTCATTAATGAATCTTGTAGTCTATGAATTTGGAGCAATATTGATCTACTTCATAGCGTTTTTGTAAAAATGAGTTACGTATGAAATGAACAACAAATGATGGGCTTTTTTTGATAGTTTTCTTTATAATTGCAGAATGAGGAATGTTGAAAAACATGTTAGGCCCCATCAAACTTTCTCTTAGCTACAGTTTGTTTCCATTTGGGTTGGATGAGTGAGGGCTGGTTTGGACATACACTAACAGTGCGATCTGGCCGGCGATCTGGCGGCCCAGGAGGTCTATTCGGGGAAGGGGACGTTCGTCCCCTTCCCCAAATGTAAATGCCGTCCGGCCTCCTCTGATTTAGTTGGAGGAGTCCGTGTAACGGTCCAGCTTCCCGGCAGGGACCGGGATATGGCCGAGGCCATACCCCGCCCCCCCGGGCCGGCTGGGCCAATGGCCCCCCTCCCTCGCCCAGCAAAACACCCCTGTGCACACCGGATCCTTATCCGGGGTCGATGGCGGCCGCAGGGGTGCTCCGTCGACGGAGCAGGGGAGGCCGACCTCTGCGCCGGCCTTCCCTGCTCCAGAGTGGTCGCGAACATGCTTTACAGCACGTTCACAACTACTTCCGGCGATGGGAACACTTGTTCCGTCGCCGTGTACTTACGCAGGATTGTGCAGTAAACGATGTTTCCCTTCTGTATGGTGTCCCTTAGGCTGACAAGTGTCTGTGTTCTTAGAAACTGTATAAAAATTCATACATGAAAGTTAGTCCATACAAAAACTATTCAGATACTGTAGGTCTGTCCAAGTACAGTCTAATAGTGTGAACAATTCATTTGTGCAAAGTATAACATGTTTTCAGATTAGAGCACCAGACAGAAATTACGGTAATCACTCACAGCATCGTTCAGAGGGGGGAGAAAGCCATGCACAAAATTTCAAAATTGACCTCAGGGACAGATGTAAAATCCAGGAAAAAAAGAACTGTAACCTGTAACCTTGGCTACCATTTGAAATAACTTTTTTGTTACACATTGAGAGAATACAGATGTGCATTTATTAAATAGTTTGTCTCTGTGGGCATATAGCCACTTGGGAAGCCAGCCATTTGTATCATGAAGTCATCCAGTAAGGAGGTATTTCCTGCCCCCCTGTTCTCCACATTTCTAGTCAGGAGTGGATGTAGCACATCCTTTCATCCAGGGTAAATACTGCAGACAGCTGGCTATGTGCCCACTGTGGTAAGTTACCACTTGGCAAATGGTCGTTAATACTTGCACATGGTTTCGAGCTCGAGCTTTCGAGCCTCCTCTCTCCCACAGAGGATCAGTGCAGGCCATCTCAGCTTGTCAGCTGAGATATCACAGCTGTTGGTAGCTTGTCGGCTGTCTCAAATAGATCTGAACCGAACCCATCCTAGTTGTTCTTCAGACAAGGCGGCAGCTCAACCACTAGACAACACATCCTGCACCTCCTACAAGTAACATCTGTAACTTAAGAATTTTGATGTATGTTGGCTTCTGACCTGAAATAGGTGCACAGAAGAACATCTTTCTGTCCTGATCTTTCCCTGCTTATAGCTGTACTACAGAGGTGGGCAACCTTCCACCATTAGGGACTCTGCGTTCTTAAGAGTTGTGTAGAAGACAGAATCTTGGCAGCTGCAATTGCTGATGGTGCTGCTAAAGCAGCTGCACCTGCTGAAATGCCCTCACCTATACACTCATTAAAGGGCCAGGAGCATTCATGTTGAAACGTTGGCCACCCCTGCTGTACTAGAAGCTTTCATTTAGGAAAGGGGCAGGAGAAGGCTGTACCAGGCAGGCTTCTTCATAAGAAGAGCCTTGCTGGATCAGGCCAAAGGCCCATCTAGACCAGCTTCCTGTATCTCACAGTGGCCCCACCAGATGCCTCCGAGACCATGCAGCCAACATGATAACCTGTTTCCTGCTGTCACTCTCTTGCACCTAGCACAGAGAAAACCTACTTCTAAAGCCAGGAGGTTGCTTATGGCCTGTAACCTGTGATGGTCTTTTCCTCCATGAATCTGTCCAAACCCCTTTTAAAGGCACCTAGGCCAGGTGCCATCACCACATCCTGTGGCAAGGAGTTCCACAGATGAATTACATGCTGGGTGAAGAAATATTTTCTTTTGTCTGTTCTAACTCTCCCTCCACTCAATTTTAGTGCATGTCCCCTGGTTATGGTGTTGTGCGAGAGGGAGAAGAATTTCCCTCTATCCACTCTCTCTATCCTATGCATAATTTTATACGTCTCAATCATGTCCCCCTCAGGTACCTTTTTTCTAGACTGAAAAGCCCCAAAGGCTGTAGCCTTTCCTCATAAGGGAGGTGCTCTAGCCCACGAATCATTTTGGTTGCTCTTTTCTTCACCTTTTCCAATTCAATTATATCCTTATTGAGGTGTGGTGACCAGAACTGGACACAATACTCCAGATGTGGCCTTACCATCGATTTGTACAAAGGCATAATGATATTGGCCGTTTTATTTTCAATCCTTTTTTTTTAATGATCCCGAGCATGGAATTGGCCTTCTTCACAGCCGCCGCACACTGGGTCGACACTTTCGTCGACCTGTCCACCAGCACCCCAAGATCTCTCTCCTGATCCGTCACAGACAGCTCAGAACCCATTAGCATGTATGTGAAGTTTTGATTTCTTGCCCCAATGTGCATCACTTTGCACTTACTTACATTGAAGCGCATCTGCCATTTTGCTGCCCATTCTCCCAGTTTGGAGAGATCCTTCTGGAGCTCTTCACAATCCCTGCTAGTCTTCACCACCCGGAAAAGTTTAGTGTCATCCGCAAACTTGGCCACCTCGCTGTTAGATGTTCAAATTATTAGATGATTATGAGGCAGTTTGATTCTTGTTAATGAACCTTTTCTGATTACACTTTTATAAGGTCACTTTTCTGTGTAATGAAAAAGTAAGCCTTTGGGAAGATAATACCATTGAACAAGAGTAGTGAAACCACAGAACAATCTGTCCCTCTTAATGCAATATGATTGGGTATAATCAATTCATAATTAGTATGATATGTTCATGATACGCTACTTGTTCTTCATATGAATTTTGTAGAACAAGTGCAGATTTGTTCAAAACATTGTTTTCATTTCATTTGCTGTGAATTTTAAAATCTTAGTTGATGTTTGGTTTAACTTCTGTTGTTTATAGTCTTCCTCCATAACTTAGGACCAATCTTAGGAACCTCAACGTTTAGTTACCTGTCCACTTCTCTTAAAAAACCACCTGGTATTCTGAGTGAGAATAAAATGGAGGTCTGTTACTCATCCTAGATTGTTGAGGAGGTGGCACATGGTGAAAAATACAGTGCTATTAAATGCTGAGTAATTCTAATGCCTGTGGAGTGTTAAACTTTTTTACCATAACTTGGCAGTAGAGTGTTAACATATTCTCTATATGGAACATCTCTGATCTTACATGAACTAAAATAAGGTCTCACTGCTCTATTACATCCCCAGTTAATTTAAGAATGGAAGAAATGAGATTATGATTATTCATTTCTATTGTACACATTTCTGAATAGCATGCAAGAATGTTTTGCTTCTTGTCATATTACTATTATTAAGAATATTTATATACTGTTTTTCAACAACAAAAATTGTTTACCAAGTAGTTTACATAGCTAAATAAATGATTGTAGCCAAAGAAACTTAGTCATGTCTGAGGCCCATTGAAATTAATTGGACTTAGTCATGTCTACTTTGTTCTATTGATGATTACTTCTCTTTGGTTTACAACTCATCATGATTGTGAGATTGTAGTACTGCAGTGTAAAAGCATGTCCAGGTCTACACCAGAAAGGTTTCACCCATTCACGTATAATGTAATCCAGTTTATATTGCCCATGACCCTGAGAAGTTATGATCATACAGGTGTTCCATAATCCAGTATGGGAAGGAAAAGATCTGTGTTTGTGTGGAGCTTGAACAGATATGTTTGTGTTTCATAGGTGATTCAATGAACTATAAGTTTGTCTTCCTTGAGGTAAGCCACTATATATACACCAAGTTTTTTTTATACTTCTGGCTCATCTGAAGGCTCCTCTAAATCTAGTGTTGTGCATTTGGCGCATGTCATTAGTTGGTTTATGCCAAACAGGAAGTAATTCTTTTAATTGTAACCCATAGCAATAGAATGCACAGACTAAATCTTGACTCACCCACAATGCTGCCTACTTATCTCCCACCATTGTCACCGAGGCAGCCGTGCTGGTGGAGTGCACACTGCATCCAGTGTGTGTGGGGGGGGGGAGGGGGGAATCAGGAGGCCTGCAAGAGATGAGTAAAATATTTTTTTAATTATCTGCATAGACCTCCCAGTGTCCTATCTCCTCAGACCCACGCCAGCTATATAGCTGGTGTATGTATGAGGAGAGAAAGGGACCAGGGCAGGCAAAAAAAATGGGGAATAGGATCTGGTGTGCGCTTGGCTGCTGAGATCCTCCCCCGCAGGTGCACTCCCTGCCCTCCCTGCACCCGCCACCAACTTACTGGTGCCTGTGAAGCCTCCTGGAGCTGCTGCTGCATGCGTTGCATTTCACACCACATTTGCTGCAGTGGCCCAGCAGTGCACAACAGCAACCCAGCATGCATTTCATGCCAGAACACTAGTTACTTTCACAATTTTTAATTGAGGAGAGCCATTCTTTCCAGGTTCTGTGTTCCCCTACAATTTTGTTTGCCTGTTGAATGATTATTAGGGTTGTCTGCCAGTTAGAGATTTCTAGTTTTATTTTCCTCCAGCTGAGCTGATTGGTTAACAATGAAATTTGAACAAATTTGTGTATTACCAAAACTCCAGTATAGGGCCTTTTAGAAGATAATAAATGAAGCGTGAAATAGCAATTTAATACATAAAAGCTACCACTGATTATTAGAATGAAAAACCATCTCTGTACTTCTTTTTTCATTTTCAGTTATGGTAACACATCAAAGCCGAAGTGGAGTAAAAATTAGGCACATGTGTCCTTCAGTATTGATTCCAGCATTTTAAATTTGCCTCTCCTGATCAAACTTTAGCTTATGAATTTAGGCTGCAATCTGATACACACATCCCTGAAAGTCCCAGTACTTTTGAGTAGACATGCATAGGATTCTACTGTTACTGATTGAATCAAAGATTACAACCCTAATAATTATCCAAGAAATTTAAAAATTGCATTAAAAAGAACAATTTTATCAAAAGTATTTCATAGAACCTTAGAGTTGGAAGGGATCCACATAGTCGTCCAACCCCCTGCCTGTAGCATGAAATCCTCCTAGAGCATCTCCAGCAGGTGCCTGTCGAGCCTCTGCTTGAAGATGTCCAGTGAGGGATAACCCACTACCTCCCTCGGCAATCTGTTCCACTGCCGAAACGCCCTTACTGCCAAGAATTTATTCCTGATGTCCAACCAGAATCTCCTCTTGCAGTTTGTACCCATTTGGTTTAGTTCTGCTCTCAGAGGCAGTTCAGAACAAATTTGTTCCTTCTTCCATATGACAGCCTTTCAGGTATTTGAAGAGTGATATCTTATCCCCTCTCAACCTTCTCTCCTCCAGGCTAAACAAACCAAGTTCGTTCAACCTTTCCTTGTTGGACTTGTTCTCTTCTTATGACCTAATAACAGAGATGCTGCATGACTCTCTTTCTCTTTTTTTGCTGAGGAAAATATTGAGAGAAGTTCTTTTTAAAAAACCCTTCCAGGATAGGTATTTAAAGGCCCATATCAAGTACAGGTGATAAAGGTGAAGTTTAGAACTAATTGACAACAGGGGATGGGGAAGAAACCTTATCAGAGAGGAATGACATTCTCCTGAGAGCACCTAAGGAACTAAAATGGGAATGTGAAGTATTAACTAGCCACTAAAATTGGTTTCCATCAGAAATTGGAAAGTGGCCACTTGTTAACAAATACCTTTTTAAAACTGATCAAGGGGGTAGGAATTGAAGTTCTGTTGAACTAACTTCTGACCCAAGTAAATTGGTAACACTAGATTTGTCATTAAAGAACACTTTTTGCTGAGAGAAAAATAGAATAACTTTTTCAAATAGAAATCTTGCCTCACTAGCTGTCTGAGATGGTATGGGTGTACAGTATACACTGGAATTATCACAAACTCCCACAGTCATAGAATAAGAAACTGGCTCCTTTTTATGAGTTAGTCATTAGTTAAAACATAAGAAGCAGTGTCTGTATCTGTCTCTCTTTCTTGGAGGGACTTAGAAGGACCTTCTTATTTAACACAACTTGCATATAATTTGGAGTTACAGTAAATAGTGAAGACAGCAAATTATTCAGGATAGAAATTGCAAGTACAGTCGGAATTGGGAAAAAGGATTTAAACAAAATGGGGAAAAGGGGGTGGAAAAAGTACAACAAGCAGGCTAATGGAAAATGCATGAACTCTACTGTATGGACACAACAAAATAACTTGACCAAATTGGATGCAGTAACTAATAATGCCCAGCAAGGTGAGCTGGGTAGCTACTTAAGAACAAAGCACATGAACCCCCAATGAGTTGCTAAACCTGTGAAGTTTGCAGGTTGGCTTGGAGTGAAAAGAGCAAACAAAATAAATTAACATCCCAATCCTGTCTAGTAGGACATGGCAGTGCAAACAAGGCACCTGCCTTATCCTACGCAGGATGGGGCCTGTGCCGGCGGAGCTGGAGTCCTCCTCAGGGTAAAGAGATGTTCGTCCCTTTACCCCGAGTAGTGCCCCCGCCGCCCCAATGGGTCTACTCGAATGTGCACCAGCTATTTTGTAGTAATCCAATACTTTGTAATACAGTTGGTCCTTGGTATCCGCAGGGGTTCCGTTCCCGGAACCCTCGAGGATGCCAAAATCTGCTTAAACTGGTGTCCAGCCTCTCCAAAATGCATTCTGGGGCGATCTTGGGAGGGAGGGAGGGAGTTGCGCGACTTGGAGGAGCCTTCCAGAGAGCGATTTAAGCATGAATAGCACAAGAACACACAGCGGTTTGGATTTAAAGGGTTAAAAACATGGTTTTTAAAAAAAAGTTTTTTAAGCATTGAAACAGTGGACCCTCTGGGACCCGCATTGAGTCAAATCCGCGAGTCCCAAGTCCGCGAATAAGAAGGGTCCACTGTAATCACGTTAGGCAGATACAGCAGCAGCTGTATAATTTTGAAATGTTGGCTGTTCAGTCAGTGTATTATTGGCGTACCTATTGTGGCTAAGCTGAGCACATGCAGCCAAAATAATAACGTTCCATCACCCTGTTCGGCTTTGCCTCCATTCTCTCCCACCCCCATTTGTGTCTCTTATGTACAAATCTAGATTGTAAGCCCTTGGGGCAAAGACCTGTTTCTTTCATTCTGTGTAAAGTGCAATGCACATTGATGGCTCTATATGAATAAACGAGATAGTAATACAATTGAAAATGCTTGTGTGTTCATTTTTGTGCTTGATTTTTCTTAATGACGTGCCTCACCTCTGAGCACATTCTCATAACATTCATTTAACAGTTCTAGGGCCTTCTCTTCTTTCATCCGCACTGATTCAGATGCTCTCTTTGAACTTCTCCATCCATATTTCTTCCTCAAAAAATGGGTTTCGTAAGGCCCCTTCCAGCTCAAGTTTAGCCTTTCATCTTTTTATGCCAAGCTATATATTTTCTACCTGTAGGGAGAACAGCCATCACACTCCCAGGTTTGAAATGTGCTTAGCATAATTTGTTTCAACCTGTCTCTTGTTCTTGTTTTGTTACCATTCAGAAGCATAGCCTGGGCAGGTTGTGGTAGAAGAGCAATATTTATGTGTCTGGGGAAAGGACAAGCTCACAGTTAGCACAGTAACATGGCACCAGTGCTTACAGTTTATTATTAGTGCCATTTTGGCACAAATATATGGGTGCTGTAAACTGTATAAGCCTGTTGCATGTGTCTGTTTCAAGCTGAAATATTGTTTGTTTTCTATTCCAAAATTGCGAGTAGTTTTCTCAGTTTTTGCAGTTGTAACTTTTTCACTTGGTGATTTGGCTGCTGTGCTTTTCTAAAACAATAAGCATTAACATTGTGAGAATTTGAAGTACAGTACTGTATTATTAAGTTGTGGAAAGCATTTTAGGAGGGTTGTAGTATAAGAACTGATGCCATTCTGCCATCTCCTATTTCACAGATGTGAACAAAATGGGCAACATAATGAACATGAAATAAAAATAACTGGTCATCTTCAATAATGATACTCACTTCACTAGATCAGAACAAGCTTCTGGCTACTCCTCTAGTCACAGCACATGAAATTCATTGGAACCATGCATGTTTTTTTTTCCTTGTACAATAACGTTGGATAGACTGTAGCAGTAAAATGAAATTGTTATAGTGGGCCTCCAGTCTGAAAATGGGCGTTGATTCATTTTGAATGCATTCTAAATAGAGCAAAACAGATCATTACAAGTGAATGGGGATGGGCAGATTTTCTTCAAGCCCTTTGAGTTATGATCAGTAGTAACATGGGATTGCTTTTGTTACATAGCGCGATATTTCCTTAAATATGGTCTATAGCAGGGGTTCCCAACCCCTTCCCGGCCGAGTATCACTTCCGGAATGCCACTCTCCTTCTGAGTACCACCAGAAGTGACTGGTGATGACTCTATCACCAGTTACTTCCAGGTTTTCAGAGGCCAGAAAATGCAGGGAGGAGGCTCTAGGCAGGTGGGAAAGCCCTTCTCAGCATTGCTGAGAGGCTCGGCCAAAGGCAGGAGCTTCTTGGGAGCAAAAGCGCACCACCAAAAGCACTGTGTCGGAGTGGGGTTCCAGTGGTCCAGCAATCCGAGTACCACCAGCAGTCGGCCGAAGTACCACTGGTGGTACTAGTACCACAGGTTAGGAACCCCTGGTCTATAGCTCTTCTCAGTATAAAGAAGTAAAAGTTAAGACCCTTTTAATATAGCACCCTTCATTTTTATGTGTCTCAAACTATTTGGGAGACTTGTACATTTTCAGTTAGGCATACTGTATGCCACATTCTCATAAGCCAATAGAATAGCATACTTTTCAGCGCCAGAACTCTGTTCAGAAGGAACCTGAACCCTGCTCATTTTGTGAAGGTGATTATCTTTTTTGATATACGCAAAACAGTTGTGTCATCAAGTCATTTGTCATGCAATAGAAATAGCATTACACTTGTAATTTTGTTCTTCCATGAAAACAAGGAGGCGCACAAACCAGAAAATATAAAAGCGCACGTAAGCCTTATTGAAATCAATAGAAGTTATTGTCTCAATCCCCTTCTAGGTGCAAATAATTAATAGGTGTCTCAATCCCCTTCAATGTCTAGGTGTCTCAATCCCCTTCAATGGAGCAAATAATTAATAGCTATCATGGATTGATTATAATCATACCCCTCTCTTCTTTAAGGAACTCATATTGGGTTACTGGGCATAGTTTGCTAAGCAGGGAACAGTTCTGCTTAGCTTCAGCGGTTTAACAGCGGTTCTTAAAATGTGGGTTGCGACCCGATTTTCGATGAGTCTCAAAACTGACAAGCTGATAGCTGACAAGGAAAATGTATTGAGCCCTATGGAAACAGAAATGGAGCAGCACGTGCTCGAGTTAATGCAGCTCTTGTGCATTAAAGAACTTGAATGCACACACACAGACAGGGTGGGCCAAAAGTAGGTATACAGTACTGATCAGGTCATGTTTAGTCTCTTGGGTGCTCGAAATGTCCTCCATCAACGTTGCAACATTCGTGGAACCTGTCCCCGACACTGTGACACACAGTAAAACAATAAAAAGAAGTAGTAATGAAAAATAAAAATAAACTAAAAAAATACCATGATCTGATCAGTATTGTATACCTACTTTTGGCTCCTCTGTGTGTGTGTGTGTGTGTGTGTGTGTGTGTGTGTGTGTGTGTGTGTGTGTCCAAAAGTTGTGTACGAGGACCATAGTTTTAGTATTTGTGTACAGCTATTTTAAACGTAAAGTAAGAAAAAAGTATTGTCATTAGTTAGCATCACTATTTTTAGTTACTAAGAAATTAAAAAAAGAAATTGATGGGGTGAGAAAGTCGCTGTCCAGTTGCTGGCTCTGCACTGCCAGTTCCAACAGAAGCTCTTCCCCACTGTAGTGACACACAGCAAACCACTTTGGAAAATCAGGGGAGTTACTATAGCAGTTCGTGATGCAGCATGTTGTCTGTTTAAAGACAAATAGGTCAGGTGTCCACTGAGTACATACAAGCTTTTGAACATGCCTGAAGTAGTTATTTGGATTGTGGTCAATGTCATTAATTATGAAAGATATAGAATTTTTTTCTGAATATTGAATACACGTTGCATTCTATCACTATAGATATGTCTCTGGCTCCCTCCAGAAAAGCACACTTCCGATCAGAGGGGATGGGTCAAGGATATGAAAGGGAAGTCCCACACAGCTGTGTTCTGTCCCTACATAGTGTAGCTTCCATTGTGGTAGTGTATTGCTTGCAGTTAAACTCTGTTCAAGAAGGAACCTGAACCCTGCTCATTTTGTGAAGGTGATTATTTTTTGTAGTAAGATAGAAAGTCTTAGATTACATTGATTCCATTGTATTTATTTATATCCTCCACTTTTCAGGCGTGGAAAGTCCCAGAGCAGCATATTGTCATTCATATTTGTTGGTAAGCAATAGTTTATTTGGCTGTGGAGCAATACATTTGACAACAGCCCTCCCAGATCCCTTTTGCACCTCATTTGTGGCCTCCGAACCTGTTGGTCTCCAGGAGCCTGGTCCGTGACCTGGAAAGCAGCCTTCAAATGAATTGCCGTACAAGGCGTCTTTAAGAGGCCAGTTGGGGCTCTAGAAAGCCCCACCTTGCAAGAGGGTCTGTAGTGTAGCTTTAGGGGTTGCCAGTGCAACAGGAGTGACAGATCCAGGTTCTGGGCAGGGAGCAGAGTGAAGCCCCACATGCTCACAAAGTCTAGGAAGGTTTAAAACCCCAGTCGTTGATGGTGATGAGGCAGAGGAAGCACGATGCAAAGCTGAGGGCCAGGCTTAAAAGAGCCTGAGGAGGAGGAGGAGGTGGATGCTGCACATTGTTCACTCCTCTCCTTGTTGCAGTGAAGCTCCTGGGAGAACAGCCGAGTGAGCAAGGATTGGTGCAGCAGATCCCACCCCCTTAGCTGGGTCTCTCGCATGGCATCCTCGCATCAGGCATCCTGTTCAAAATAAGCATGCTCCACTCTTCCTTTGTATTTAAACAAGTTTTTAAACAATACAAGCTCCAGGGTCACCATGCCTCCCTTCCAGATGGGCAAAGAGAAGGGTGATGAGGTAGCAGCATGTGCACTAATATGCATGACAGAGAGGGCAGGCAGGCAGCATTTGCTACCCCACATCAGGCAGCCCTTTTTAGGCTTGATAGGTCACACATTTTCTGACTCAGTCCGAGACTCTATATGAAGTTCTTTCATCAACCCTTCCCTCTTGTAGTCTCTCCTGCTCTTTCCTCTTGTTAGTTTTATGTTTTCTTCAAAGGACTTTGAATGTCCAGATGTTTAGCAAATGATAAGACTATCATTTATTGTTCTCATCAACATTAAGAGGATGTGTGGAAAAATGAGAGAATTCAGTAAAAAAAAAGGTGTATTTTTGAAAACCCAGTACCACACCTTTTATACAAATCTCTCAATTGTTTTCCTCCCCTTGGACATCTCTTATAGCTTTTTGTATTTTATTCTGTAATCTTGTGGTCTAGGCTTGTTCTGGTTAACACAGTCACTGTACTACACCTACCAGTAGTTTTAGAGATGTTTTATCAATAATATTTTCATTTAATGTTCAGTTTCATTTTAAGTATATTGTTTACACTATACATTTGTGCTGATGACATGGGATATTTTTAACAAATATAAATAGGGCCAATTCATTCTGAAAGATTTCTTAGCGGAACTAATAATAAGTATGAGGGTCTAGATAGATGGCATGTTTCTTTTAATTAAGGAATGAAGGATTAATACCTTTCGGTCCAAGTGGTTTGAACATGCACAATCAGTTGTGCAGGTGGCATTCTATGTGTGGCTTTTTCTAAAGAGCAAGAGTTTCAGAATACTAGCATTTGAAGGAGTAGGAGGATCGGGAGTGGAGGTGGTTGCAGACTGCAGAAATTATAGCTATAGCAACAGCATTACTCTTCCCCCTCCTTTAAATCCAATTTTATAAGCTTTGTATGTTTTGAAAGAGAATGCAGCAAATTAATAGAAGCCCTTAATAAATTGCTTAACATAGGAGATACAATACTACATTTCATGGTTAGATTGCTTACGGTAAATGTTGCCACCATAAACATAACATTTCAGAGACTATCCTTAAATAATCAAGTTGTTAGGGCTGATTCACACATGCATGGTGAGTGCATGCATTATTTGTTGTGAACATGTGACTTGCCCCCATTGGGAAAAAGATATTGATTTTTGAGGTGATTTCTCAAGGGTTAAGGCTGACATGAATAGACCAGATGCAGGTGCCCCCAGTGGAGAGGAAGGGGCCATAACATCAAGCATAGCTGGTAGTGGTGAATATAGGTGGGCCCTCATTATTTGCGGGTTTGGCATCCGCGGATCTCAATATCCACAGATGCAGCCCACAAATAACAGGGTGCTGGACTCCAGCACCCGATGTCTCCATTACCGGGGGGCCCTCTGGAGGCCTGTTCCACGTTGTGCTGGCCTGCAAACCCCTTCCTGGGCCTCCGAAAGCCTCTCCCGACCGCTTGGGAAAGGCTTTTGGAGGTCCGCAGAGGCCTAAGGAGGGGTTTGCAGGCCGGCGCAATGTGGAACAGGTCTCCAAGGCTCCCCCCCCCCGGTGAGTAATGGAGATATCGGGTGCTGAACTCCAGCATCTGCGGATCCTGGTGCGGAACTCCAGCACCTGCGGATTTGCGGGGGTCTGGAACAAATTCCCAGCAGATAACAAGTGCCCACTGTATCTGCTATTTCAACGTTTCTCAAAGTCTTACAGAGGAGTTTGCTCCCCTGTATTTGCGGGGGTAGGGTAATGGTGGCGGTATGATCCTGGAGCGCCATCACCACCATCGGGGATTGCAATGGCCCTTAAGGGGGCAGCGCCAGCTCCTGCCTGGTGTGGTAGCGACCCACCACTTTAAGAACCCCTGCGCTATTTAAAATCTACATGAAACCACTGAGAGAGATCTTCCGGAGATTTGGAGTGGGATGCAGTCAATATACTGATGACATTTTGGGTCTCTCATTTCCACCAAATACTGGGGGGGGGGGCAGTCAAAGTATTGAAGTGCTGCATGGAGGTGGTTGGGAACTAGATGTGGGTTAATAAACTGAAATTAAATCCAGATAAAGCAGAGGTAGTCTTGGCCTGGAAATCCATGGTGCTGATCATTGGCCCGTTCTGAATGAGGTTGCGCTCCCTCTACAGGAATGGGTACGCAGCTTGAGGGTCCTCCTGGATCCACAGTTGTTCCTGGATTGCCAGGAGGTGGCTGTGGCCAGAGGGCTTTTGCAAAGCTTTGGCTGGTGTGCCAACTAAGGCCGTCTCTGAATCAGTTGAACCAGACCACAGTGGTCCATTCCTTGGTAACATCTCCTTTAAACTACTGTAATAGGCTGTGAGACTGCCCTTGAAGACTGTTGGAAACTGCAGTTTGTGCAGAATGTGGCAGCCCATGTGGTCTTGCGCTCGGCGGTTGGACTCTGTCAGACCGCTACTCCGGCATTTACATTAGCTGCCAGTTCATTTTTGGGCCCAATTCCAGGTTCTGGCCTTAACCTTTAAAGCCCTTTTTGTTTTAGAACCAGAGTACCCGAGGAACCATTTTCTTCCATATGCTCTGGGCCACCCCCATTGACCACCTGAGAAGACCCCTCATATATGTGCCAACCCATCAGAGGTTGGGGGTGATGATAAGAAGTAAAGCCGTCTCTGTGGTGGCAGCACAATTATGGTATTCACTCTCTGGCAAATTAAGAACTGCCACATCACTAGATGTGTTCCAGCAGGGATTAAAAACCTTTCCTTTTTCAACCAGCATTTTCTGTTTAGTTGGGTGTGTGTGTGTGGGGGGGGGATGTTGGGTATGTGTTTTTGAGCTACCTTGTTGTTATTACGTGACTAGGTATTTTTATTATGACCGTTTGTATTCTATGGCACTTTTTCTGTGACTGTCTGCTTTCTTGCCTTTGGGGGGATTTCCTACTGCCGGTTTTTAATTGAGGATTGCCTGCTGTTTTATAATTGATTTTCAGTGCAATTCTATGAATGTCTACTCAGAAGTAAGTCCCATTGTGTTCAGTGGGTCTTACTCCCAGGAAAGTGTATATAAGATTGCAGCCTTTGTTGTGTTGGGGTTTTGTATGTGATGAGCTGTTTCATATGTATTTTTTATTGATTTAATGCTTTGTTATTGTATTGTATTGTATTTTATGTTTATATTATATTTATCGTTGTTAGTGACCTTGGGCTTTCAGAAACATGGAGATGTGGGGTAAATTTTTGTTAAATAAGATAAAATAAGCCAAGACCTACCCTTGAAATTCCTTGTTCTCTATACATGCTATTCATCCAAGCAGTTATCTTGCATTAAAACTGGTTCTCAAAAATGTCTGATGCTATAGCCCCAGTGCAAGGATGTTCTCTGTCTATATAGCATTAACCACAGCACCCTAATATGCTTAAATCAGTTGTACCTGGTACAGTACCTCTTTTTGCTATGAGATTTGCTTTCAAAATATCTATAGATCAAAGAGTCTGTCCATACTGTATCACTATGTACCACACAGTTTCTCATATCATGTCTTGGAAATTCTATTGAGAGAGAGAGAGAGAGAGAGAGAGAGAGAGAGAGAGAGAGAGAGCAGGGTTAATGTCTTGACTGCAAGGCTTGCCTGCTGATGAGGCATACTATGCATGGCCACGGGGAACAGGAAGCACGTCATGGTACTTCCTCAGGCATAGCCTGTTCTTGGGACAGGCCTGCCATGACTGTGTGTTCCCCTAGGTATTGGCTGAGCTGCTATGATGTCACAGATGGTTCACAACCATGCTAACTATTGCGAAACAAGTTGATAATGCAATATTGAAAAACAGTATTGTATGGACAATGGAAGAGATAACTGTATGACTGAGATGAAGGGAGGGAATTGATATGGAAATTAGGGACAGGGTGCTATGTGCTACAAGAAGGAGACAGGAAAGACCAGAGAACTGACAGGGCAGAGGAAGAGCAAACAGGCAGAATGAACAGTGGGAATCCTACAGGGAACTCACTGTAAACTAATGTCACTGTCATGTGAATACAAGGTGTAACTGATTTTCTGGGGCAAGGTACAGTACTGAATGCATCTTATGTATGTTGAAGAACAGCATGTCTTGGATGGGAGCACAATTTTTTTTACATTGCTGTAGTGCAGGGGTGGCCAAAGTTTCAACATGAATGCTCCTGACCCTTTATTGGTTGTATAGGGCATTTCAGCAGGTGCAGCTGCTTTAGCAGCGCCATCAGCACTTGCAGCTGCCAAGATTCTGTCTCTTACACAACTCTTAAGAGCACAGAGGCCCTCATGGTAGAAGGTTGCCCCCCCCCCCCCCGCTATAGTGGATGGATGTTCAGTTTAGCTGTTGTCAACTTGAATTGTAGGACTCACAGCACAATCCTTTGCATGTCTACTCAGAAGTAAGCCCCATTGTGTTCAATGGGGTTTTCTGCCAGGAAGTGTGTATAGGATTGCAGCCTTATGACCCAATCCTATATGCCATTTACGCTGGCTGAACACGCGTTCCTCCAGCGTAAACAGCTTTGTAGCTGTTGCAAACACGACTAGGCCAGTGTACAGAGCCTGGCTGTTGCTGCAAGCAGCGAGTAGCTGGGTCTGCACAAAGATGGATGCTGGACACCTGCCGGTGCAGGTAAAGCGGCACAGGGGGTTGGAGGGAGGTGGGGCAGGGGTGGGTGGAATGGGCTGGTGTCGGGAGCAGGGAGGATGGCGGATTAGGCCCAAGGGAAGGTTCGGCAGTGCACGCTGAATCCCAACCCCTTTCTTGGGCTTGATCCACCTTCATGGATCAACTCAGACTTGTGCCAGCTATTGAGCTGGTGCAGGTTTGAATTGCCCCATAGTGGCTGCTGGGGCTTACCCCGGGAACTAGTGTTCCCTTACCCCAAGAAGGCCTCCAGTGGCCAAAGTTCCGCTGCAGGATACAGCGGTAGCTGCGTTGGCACTGCTGCGTTACTGCGCAGGGAGTTGGTTAGGATTGGGCTGTGAGTTTATATGACTTCTCATATGAGCTGCAGGTCTGCCGTATGCAATATGCATACATTGCAAACATCTGTATTGGTATTACTATGTAGGATGGAGTTTACATTACTGGCTTTATAATGCATTCTCTAATCTTGTAGAGACTGCAGATACTGTTTTCACAACACAGATAAGGCCTTGTGGCAGAGAGATTGCTGTTTGTCAGAGGCACAGTATGCTTTGTAATCCTATATCCACAGTGAATGAAATATGCTCATTGTACAGTAATTGTATTAATCTCTTTTTGTGGCAAAAGAGTAGAGGTGTTTTGTTTTGATCGTGAACTTCCCCAGTGATCGGCGATGATCATACATCACATTTTGTTCATATAAAAAAGGGAAAGGATGGTACTATTTTTCCCTTAACATTTTAGTTCATTTAAGGTCATGCAATGGCATAGCACATTCATGTTGCCTTTCTAAAATTCACGTTTTGTTTGTTTGGTTTTTCCCTCAGAGGAAAGAACAGGGTATTAGGTTCTGTATCAGAGTTATTTAGTTGCTGACAAGATACTCATACCCTTTTTCAGTAGGTAGAAGTTAATATGTGAACCAGAGTTTTCTCTTTTAAGGCCAGATGATTCCTCTGGCTGGAAGCCTATAAGCACAGAT
This sequence comes from Plestiodon gilberti rubricaudatus, assembly GCA_026170595.1. Lineage (NCBI taxonomy): Eukaryota > Metazoa > Chordata > Lepidosauria > Squamata > Scincidae > Plestiodon > Plestiodon gilberti. The sequence goes on along the minus strand of JANXHW010000001.1, from coordinate 244,671,958 downwards.
GCTTTTTGTTCCGGAAAGGGGAGCCAGAATTCAGTTTGCCGTGTTCGAGGGTTAGATAAGCTTATATTTTCACAGAATATTTACAGTCTAAGCTACAAAGACAAGAATATTGAGTCAGACATTAACTGTACATGGCAATATCTATCATATGAACGTCCTTTTTCTCATTCATCAAGGAAAACTGGATGACCAGGGCATTATCAAGCACCAGCAGGATGTTGAAGGGCAGGTGGTTCTGATGGCAGTATCGTTCGACCTCAGGCACAGAGAGATAGAAAACCAATCCTCAAAGATGGTCAGAGTCACCCAGCCTTACGGTTAGACTTCCATACAACAGGAAGTGAAGCTTTTGAAGTGTTTCTTGAGGGCCCTTGAGTTTTCAGCCTGGTAAACTAAAAGGGGTTTCAGCCTGCAGTCTCCAGTAGCATTTCTACCAAGCCAGAGTGTGAGCCTGTCCTTGGAAGCCTTAAAACCTGGCATGCTCTTCTCCTCTTTCGCAAAGTAAGCTCTATCTGACTTTTTCCCCCCAGAATAATCCTGTCTCATCACCAGCATTAAACACCTGTTGTGGCAGGTAACTACTCTTCTTGATTATTTCTGACAGTCGTCAAACTCCATAGTGGCTCCTGTGTCAGCACTGGCAGCCTCACCATTCACGTAAATGTTATGCAGCTTTGCACAATTGGTGAACCTATTAAACCAACCACAACTGCTATAAATGTTTCATCATCAGCACTCTCACCATATTTAGCCTTTAAGTCCTCAGAAAGACTCAGTGCCTTTTCTTGGATTAGCATAAGGCTAATAGGCATTCGACTCTGATTCTGGTCTTCCAGCCACACGCTCAACAGTTTTTCCATCTCCTTGAGCACTTTTCCTCCTTTCTTGGTAATAACCGTTGATTGCACATGTTTTATAATTCTTTCTTTGTCGGTTAAAATGGTTCCCGCAGACAAACAACTTATCCCAAAACCACGTGCAATGTGTCATTTTATCACCTCTCACTTAATAATTTTCATTTTCATTGTGTGCCTCTTCTTACCACTACCCTTGAAACTTGCACTACTCTCACACTTCCAGACGTGATGGGGTTGATGCTGTCATGTCCTCTTTTTCTAAGGTTTGACTCTTGGGTGTCCACTGTAAATACAGAAGGGTAATGTCACAAGAATGTTCCTTTGGTCTAGCCCCACCCCTCCCAAACCAGAAAACCATACAGAGGAAGAGCAACCCTAAACGTTTATTTATTTTTTATTTATTTTTCACATTTTTATAATGCCCTTCCTCCAAGGAGCTCAGAGTAGTGTACATATTTCCTCCCCTCCTTTTTGTCCTCACAACAACCCTGTGAGGTAGGTGGGGCTGAGAGATAGTGACTGGCACAAAGTCACCCAGGCACTAGCGTCACTAGACGCGCGTCACCCTAGAGCAGGAGGGTGCGCGTCCCCCCGCCCTAGGGTGACCCCCCCAGCCAAACTCGAGACCGGGGAGCCGGCCTCGGAGCGTCCGGCCCCGCCGGCGCTCCAGGGCCTTCTGAAGGCCCGATGGTTCAAAACGTAAAGTTTTACATTTTCCGCGCATGCGCAGTACATTTTCTGAGGTAAAATGGGCAGCCCTTTTGGGGGAGCCGGCCTCGGAGCGTCCGGAGTCGGGACGGTGATGTGCGGGTGACGCGCGTCACGAAGGTGACACGCACGGGTGCGCGCGTCACCCCTTTGCGCGCGTCACGCGTGCGTCACCCCCTGGCGGTCCGCCCCCCGCCACGCTCCAATGACGCCACTGCACCCAGGAAGCTTCGTGGCTGAGCGGGGATTTGAACCTGGATCTTCCAGGTCTAAGTCCAACTCCCAAACCACTACGCCATCCTGGCTCTAAAGGTGCAGCACAACTGTACGGTGTAAAGGCAACACTCCTCTATAAAACATCCAAGCATCAGGTGAGCCTGCTGAATTGCCAATGCAACCTTTGGAACTGTCAGCACCATAGAGGTAGGCTAAGCAGCTAACTGAGACAGCACAATTCAAGAGCTGAACTCAGTTCATGTGATGACCAAATGCAAAGGAGGGCAGGACTCCTGTTCCGTCCCCTCGCCATGTTTCTCTGGAGGATTATGAACCAATCTACATAGGTCTAAATCTCTCCTTAAATGCACCTATAGAAGAATGTATCAAGTTCTAGCTCTGTTAACTCAGATTCAAGATTGATACTTCATGTGCAGATTGCCTCAGTCTGTGCTGCTAACTCGGGCTGCAATCCTGTGCATACTTCTGAATAGCCTAGATTTGCTGCAGAGGTTGACACTCGGAATTTGTTTTTAAAACTGGTGGAAAACTTGTAGGGTAGATTCTTTAATTGGTTTAACTTTTATGGCTTATCCCAGAGAACCATAGGGACTGTAATGTTGCAAGGCCTGAGATGTGTATTTGTTGTTAGAAGTAATCCTTCCCTTTGAGAACTAAAGTCCTCAGGCTTACTTGCTTGGGAGCCATAACTTGAGCAGGCATGAAACTGATTAAATGAGTCAGGTAGATTTAACCTTTGAGAAGATAGTAGCTCAATCCTCATGCCCAGCTCAAAATGTCCTGTCACCAAACTTCTTCCTAACATTTCTCCATCACCAGTGTCGCAATAGCTGTTTCTCCTCTTGTTCTTTCCCCTTCTGGCTGTAGTCGAGGCCTCATTAAGTGAACAAAGCTTTGATACTTATTTACCTTTTAGCTGAAGACTGAAAGACAAGTCTGTTTTCTGCTTGCTTGTTCCACTGCCAGCCCAGCTTTCTCCTTCCCACTCACTCTATCCAACACCAAACCAGCGCCAAAAGCAGCGTTGAACGACATACTTTGCCTGTGTGAAAGTACTAACGTAGCTGTCCCTAAATTGGGGACCCAGTGTATAAATCTCCTGCCAGTCACTGTCATTGGATGACCACTGGTATTGGATCTAGTATTGTGAGAGAGGGAGAAAAACTTCTCCCTGTTTACTTTCTCCACATCACGTATACAGTAATTTTATAAGCCTCATTCACCTTTTGTGCTCCACTGTGCATCACTTCATAGTTGTTGACGTTGAACCAGATTTGCCATTTGGTTGCCTGTTCATCTAGTTTAGAGAGATCAACATTTTGGAGACCTTCACAATCTGCTCTGGTTTTTACTACTCTGAATAGTTTGGTGTCCACTGCAACCTTGGCCACTGTTTACCCCCAACTCCAGACCAAGTGTGAACGTTTAAAAAAATGCTGGTCCCAAGACAGATCCTGGTAGAAAGGGAGCAGTGCCTAGTGGTTAGGAACAGTTCCCACCATTCTGTTCTCCTTGTCGGTCTCCTTGCTGAATATACTGAGATTTATTGGGAAAATGGAAGTCTTCACTGACACCACCCAAAGCTAGGAATCTATACAGAAAGAGGCCACATTGGGAAAATCCAGTGAGTTAAAGCCAAACAGTAGCAACATTTGAGCCTCGTCGTAGGCATGTATCAGGGTCAACGGGACCTAACTTCCCTTCACTGTAAACATTGGTCATTAGCAATTCTTAGGCTTATAAGAACCTGTCCTCTTATTCCATCAGTGCTTAGTTTACTCAAGAGCATTTAGAGAGGGATGTGGCTGAACGCTTTTTGAAAGTTAATGTGCCGTGTCAATTGGATTGCCTCTCTCCATGTGCCTGTTTGAGCACACTCTCAAGTGTTCTAGAAGGTTAGTGGAGCAGGAGTTACATTTCATGAAACCATGCTGTTTCTCTTTCAGCAAGGCTTGTTCTATCTGTTTAATAATTTAATTTTTAATTTTTTTCCCTGCAATTTATCTGGAACAGATGTTAAGCATACAGGCCAGTAATTTCCTGGATCCCTTTTTAAATACATTGGCTACCTTCCAGTCCTCTGGCCCAGAGGCTGATTTAAAGGACAGATTGCATATTTTTGTGAGATCATCAACTTCACATTTGAGTTCCTTAAGAATTTGTGAGTGAATGCCATCTGGACCCACTGACTTGTTAGTTTTTAATTTGCTGATATGCTCTAGAATTTAAGGAGACATTTATGGAAACGGTGATTTGATCTTCTAAAAATGTAAGGTTGGCTTGTAATTCAGGTGTTCTGGGGTAATAAAAAAAAACACGTTTTAAAATTTCTACCTTGTTTGTATGTTAAATTGTTGGCCTTAAGTTGCTAAATAAAACTTGCTTGCACTTCACTTTAAACACCTGCAAAAGCAGCGAATCAATGCTAACTCTACTGAAGGTCAACGGATTTTTGGCTCTGCTGGTCTACAGAAGAGAAGAAAAATTTAAAGTCCAGACTGAAAGAATCTTGCTACAAGTTTACTGCTCTAGACCCATGGGCTTTTGAAATACTGCAATGTCACCAAAGTGCACCGCTTTGTAGAATATGAATCCAAACTACTGTATTTCTTATAGATGTCATTGAAATATGCATCTTTTGAAATAACGTGTCTGTTTCTGTGCTTGCTTAGATTCAGCATTCAAAAAGAAACGGATGATGATACTGTATTTCTTCGATTCTAAGACGCATGTTTTTTTTCCCAATTAAGCATTTTAAAAAATGGGGTGCATCTTAGAATCGAAGGTCTCTAAAAAAGCACCCCAAAATGCAATTTCCTTACTTACCGGGGCTTGGGGGAGCTTCAGGGAGGCCTGCGTGATCCTCTGCAGGCCTCCCCGATCTTCAGTTCGGTGAAAAACAGCGATTTTCGGCCATTTCCAGTTTTGGCGAAAACCGGAAATGGCCGAAAATCGCTGTTTTTTTTTACCAAACTGAAGATCGGGGAGGCCTGCAGAGGGTTGCGCATTTTCTGGCGGACCACAAAGGCACTGCTCAAATGCAGTGAGGAGATCATCAGCTGCTGTGCGGGGCATGCTGGGGCGAGCTCTCAGGTTCAGGAATAGAGCTCGCCGCTGAGCAGAGGGGGCAAAATGGTGCTGTAAAAATCGGACTGCCGTGGCAGGCAAGCTGGGGAGAGTTGGTGCTGAGCAAGCTGGGGAGAGTTGGTGCTGAGCAGGAAGGATGTGTGTCTTGCAATCTATGGTCTTTGGGTTTTTTTCTGCTGGTGTTCCTGAAATTAAGATGCGCCTTAGAATCGATGGCGCCTTGGACTCGAAGAAATACGGTAATAAAAAAGCAGTCAGTCACCTTGAGGCTTTTTTTAATGGTCTGTTTTAAGGAAAACTCAGGGAATATAAATCTAATAGTACTGTACTATTACAATACTATTGTTACAATGTATTGTATTGAAGAAAAGGTTTGAACCAATCCTCATGTGAAGGACTGTCATTTCTCCTGATGTGCCTGGGGAGGTCGCAGTCACATCTGGGATAGCACCCCTTCTAGGTTACTGGCAGGATAAAGTTGCTACGATCCCAGTGGGAAGGCTGTCCCAGGTTAACCCTGCCTGCCTAGCAGTTAACAGGGTTTTCTTCGAGCTTGCAGCTGAGCTCAGCGAAACCATTAAAACAGAAAAGACCAGCATTTTTTTTTTCCTCTTGCCCTTTCTGTAGTTTCAAGGAACTTGAGGAAGAAAAATCTTCAGTGGAAAAAGCAGCAAGAATGTATGAGACCACTGCTTTTTCCTCAGCCATGTGAATTCCAGAGGCACAAGTCAAGGTGGCTTTCCTCCCCCTCAGTGGTGGGGAGGCAGTCACAATTCACAGTCCAGTTTTGCCCCTGAGAAGTGGAAGGTACATTGCTGTGTGGGAGCCCTTCCATTCTCCTGCCCACTCTCCATGGCCGCGAACAGGCCAGCCTTAAGGCCAAACTACATGATACATTAAGCATGGATCAGGATTGTGGCTTGGTGGGAAGGGCTTTGCCTGTACCATGGGCTGAATCCAGATTGGGACGCTACAGCTGCTACTTGTCCCGTGAGGGAAACTCCCATTGGCAGCAAACCTCTTGATAAATTTCAGTTCAGCAGCTGAAACTATTGAATTAGCATTTGTCCAGGGACTTGATTCTATTCATTCAAGTTTGAGTCTGGACAATGGTTTTCTGTTATATTAAGACTGTTAACTAACTTAACAAGGCTAAGAAAATGTTGTCATCAGTTACTGCTGTTATGAATTGCCACTCTGCTTCATTATTTATATTTTAAGCTTCATTGACTCCCCCTCTTGTGTTTCATGACCATTTGACCCCACTGTTTTTTACATTTCCCCCCTCCTTTCGCTATATGTGCATGTATACCCTTACCTACTAACGAAGGCTGCAATTCTATACACCACTGTTTCTCAAAATTCTCTCCACGAGACGGGGAGAACTTTAAGTGTTTGCAGGGGTGGGGACGGCAGCAGCAGCAGCGATCCCGGGGATCGCTGAGAACCGCTGCTATACTCAGTTTTCTGGGAGTAAGCCTCATTGAACACAATGGTACTTACTTCTGAGTAGATATACATAGAATTTTCCTGAAAGGACACCTTGTTAAAGGGCTATAGTCCATGAAACATGAACGCTTCTGCCACAACAAATGTATCAGTCGTTAAGGTGCCACAAGACTTGTTGTGGTGGTTGCTGCACAGACTAGCGCAACTTCCCTTCTGGAATGCTTAGTGAATTCGGGAACAGAGCTTTAAGAAAAAGAAGTGTCCAGAAAAAAATTGAAGGAATAAGATTTATAACATTTCTAAAACAGATGCCTGAATTTATGCATTAATTTATTTCTGTATTCATGTTTTTCATATGGACTGTTTTTGGTGTTAAAACAGCTATTTTCTGTGTGCATGTCATATAGGTTAACTCTTTTTGCTGCCTTCCGCTCCTGCTTCCTTTGATCCTTGCTCAACCTTCTCACCCAAAGCGAAAGCTGCACATGCTGCCCAATCCTATACATATTCATTTTCTCAGAAGTAAATTTCAGTGAGTTGAACAGGGCTCTCCCTGTAAAGTCAGTGAGCGCAGAACTGCAGCTCCTCAGAGGCGTCGTTAGACCGGGGCCCCTATAACCCTGGGCCCCAGGCGCCATCTTCCGGGGGGCGCCATCTTCAGCTGGGACACCGCCGCCACCTCCGGCCCCGCGCCGCTCACCTCGGCGCGGCTGTTTAAAAGTCGCGCCGAGGTGAGCGCGGGGCGGCGGCGAGGAGGCTGAAGAAGGTAGGGAGAGCGATGGGGGTGGGCGCTCGGGGGCCAGGAGCGCCACCTCTCTCCTTACCTCCTTCTTCAGCCTCCTCCTCCTCCTCCTCCTTACCGCCGCCAGCGGCGGCCCTGCGCTCACCTCGGCGTGAGTCGGCTGGGCTCCTTTTAAAATTGGCTGTTCTGCACATGCGCAGAACGCCTAAGAGGCCAAGAGAGGGCAATTTTGCATGTTTTTGCATGTTGGTCAAGCTTCTGAGAGGCTAGGAAATCGTGACTTGCCTAAGGCTACTAAGTGAAGGCCATGGCTGAGTCTCATCCAAACCCAGTGCTCTGTCCTCTTCTTGCTATCCACTATACTTGTTTAACAGCAGCAAGAAAAGAACCCTTTTTTAATTTTGTCAAACTAAGAATTAAATTATGATACTGCCAATGCTTGGCATCATTTTTTTTCTTTGTTTGGCAGTCTCCCATATGACATGATCTAATTAAAAGAATGCCAGCATGGAATTAGTGAAGTACGCAGTTGTAAAACCAATTTCGTTCCCAACTTAATATTGTGGCATCTTGAGCAGATCATTTGACTGTCTCTTTAGATTCTCCTTGTATTCATTTTTCACATGGCTCGTGTCAGAATTAATCAACCAATGCTGGCATAATGCAGAAGACTTGTAGCAAATTTCTAATTTTTACTAATAAGAAAAACATGCTATTGTGTAGGTTCTAAGCATGCATTCATACTAATATGTTTTGCTGTGGTGATGGAAGATTCTCTTGTCTGTCTGATTTTAAAAAAAAAACTACCACAGTTTTTTATGGGGGAGCATTTAAACTTATGACTTAACCTCACATCCATGTGTGCACACACTTTCTAAAATGGGACAGTGCAAGAACTACAGGTGCCCCCCACTTAACAATGTTCTGCTTAATGACCCCCATGGGGAATTTCCCCGCCATGGGGAAAAAGTGTAAAAAAAGTGCTTTTTTTACCGTCCCTGTGGGGTGTGCTGGACCCCTCTGCAGGCCTCCCCACACCTCAGAACGGTCCTCCGACACAATCGCGACCCACTTCCGGTTTCATCGGAAAACCAGAAGTGGGTCACAATCATGTCAGTGTTCAGGGGCCTATAATGCTGTTAAGACTGCACTGGTTACAGGAACGTATCCCCGTCGTTAAGTGGGGGACACGTGATGCCAGAGGATTTTTTTGAATGTGCAGATCGACCCTTTCACAGGGATAGGCTGATGATGCAATATAATGGGGAATAACAGGTAGTGATCAAACTATAACCTGGGCAACCAAGTCACTCCAGACCAGTAGAAGAAGGAGGAGACTCCATGTGTGTTGGATGAGATGGAAGAAAGGAGAGGTCTGTGATTTGGGGTCTGATGAAGAAGAAAAAGCAGCCCCTGTTCAGGAGGTTGATATGCCTCTAAGAACAGGTAAATGCTGAGGACAGAGTAAGTTATCGGAAATAAAGAGATCTGAGCCTTGATAGGCTAGAACTCAAAATCCTGGCCCAAGTGCAGTGGCAGTGCTAAGGATATCACCAGGCTTGGTCAGCAAAGACTACAGCTGATGGGATTCTCCATTGAAAGAGATCACTCGAATGCTCTGGGTCTGTGGAGAGAGCTCTAGAGTTGAGGGAAATGGGTAGGAATGGTATTGGGGCATAGCCATACAGCTGTTTGTTCATCTTTTCCCCAGTCATATTTTCACTTTGCTTCTTGGGGCCACTAGTTTTTGCCTTTTGAGTATTTCAAATACAGCACATGTATTATAACAAATATTTGGCACCTTACCTTCTTATATTCACTGAATTATTTTGGAGTAGAGCAGGCGTCCCCAAATGGCAACCTGTGTACCACATCCGGCTAACCAACATATTTTGACTGGCCTGCTGAGCCCGGTGGCATTATAACTGCATGTACCCCCTTCCGTTACTTCCTCTTCTCCCCCGCATCCTTGTCCGCTACCATGTAGCACCTTCTTCCTGATGGCTGAAGCAACTGCTGTGCTGCGTCATTCTTAGAGAGAGAGAGAGAGAGAGAGAGAGAGAGAGAGAAGCAGCCCCATAGCTGCAAATATTTTTCTCCTATTGTGAATTTTTTTATATAGAAAATATATCCATTTTCTTTAATTGACCCACCTAAGCCCACCATGACAGCAAGGCGGAATGATATGGGCCTGGCAACTAAAAGTGGGGGGGGGGGGCGGAGAGCTGGTCTAAAGTTCTGAGAAATACAAGGATGGGATTTTGCACTTGTTACTATATAAACATAGTTTTCAGAGTTACTTGTTATATGTATGCACAGTTATTTCTACTGTGAAACCCCGGTGCATGTCTTGTGCTAGGAATGTATATAGTAAATATAAAAACAAAGTATGGAACGCTAAGAACTCTTCATGACTTAGGAATGCTGCAAAGGGACTTTTATTTGTAGCTGTTACGTTATGGCTGGTCATAAGTTTTCATTCTTTTTTGGACTTTTATTTATTTAGAATATTATGTATATACCACTTTTACACAAGAAGTTTTCAAAACCATTTATGTAGCAAAGGAATCAAGTCAGTTCCCTGTCCCAAAGAGCTTCTCATGCTGAAAAAGGCACAAGGGAAATAGGAGGAAAAAGGAGGAAGAATATGCAATTATCGGATGTATATGTATTTAAGCTTAGTAACAGTATTCTACTGGTGCTTGCTGTAAGGTGTGCAGTTTAAAGAAAATAATATATAGACTGAAAATAATAGAAACCTGTGTCATAAGAGGTGCCTCGGTAATGTGTGTGTGGAGTTAGCATAACAAAATTACTCTCTTTACTCAAAGGTGAACAAAATTTGGGAGGAGCAGAATGGGGACCAACATCCACGTTTAACCTTTTTCTGCAGTGATCTTCAACAGTGTAGTACAGTATCATAGTACAGCACATTATTGTGTGACTCTAATATTCTGAAGTGCTAGCCTTCCTCTCAAGAGAAAAAGGCAGAAACAAATAACATACTGCTAGACCACTGTATCACAGTCGCTGTGGCATTATGACTGATCTGCTACTGCCTACAGTCTTGCAACTCTTTCATTAAAAGACCCGTTTGCCGTTCAAACTTTCCTGCTGTGCATCTCAAGAGTTCAACTAACCTTACCATTAGGCTGTCTCAAGACTATTCTTGCCATACCTGCAAGACTTTACAACTCGCATTAACTTTAACATATGTACTGCTCTGTATACTGCTTCCTACAGTTCCTTCTTGCATGGTTTCCAAATAACATTTTTGTTCTTCCAGATTGTCAATTTTACGCCATGCTCCCAAATGATGTATTGAGAAGTGCCTTAGGTGCAAGGGACCACATATCTCAGATACTTCTGAGACTGCACTATTGAAATAGCCCACATTAGACAGGCTTCTCCACTAGATCTTCCCTCTATAATTTGTCTGTCGCCAAAAATGACTTTGTGACAGCTGCTACTAACTGCCCCCCCACCACCACATTGTTCTTCATGAAACATGCAGGGATAAAACATGGGGGACCTGGAGATCCAGGGGACCTGACCCGGGCTGCAAACCTGTTAACATGAGGACAAAAACTGAGGCTTAATTGTAGATCATGCTTGATGATGTTTATGCATATAGACTTCTCTGTATCTGTATGGAACATTTAGATCTTGTGAAATTTGCTGGAGTTAAACAGAAGCATTGTTAATACAGTTCAAGAGCTCATCAAGGAACAGGAACACTGTGGTGTGGTTTTCAAACCAATCAGCATACATTTTTCAGGTGTTCTAGGATCCTACCAGTGGATTGGACCTGCCAAATTTCAAGCAGATAGGACAAAAGGGTTCCATTAAAGAGTTACACAGACACACAACCCAAATGCTATTTAAGCCAATAATGAATACAAATAGACAACAGGCAGAGGCAGAGGAGTTTGGAAAGCAAATTTCAGAGGAACTAACTGCCCCTAATAAAACAAAGCCTCTCAGCCCAGCTTCACACAGGGACCTTGTCTAAATAATATGCTAAGAAGCAAATTACTTATGAACGCAAAAGGCAGTGGGTGGGTGTATAATGGTTAGTTAAAATATTCCTTATGATAAGGCATATGAGATTATAAAGTAGACTTCCATTTTTTAAAGCGTATGCTATTCAACAGATGTAACTGTTGTGATAACCATACCAAATGGATGATATACCATGTATATGTTCCTGAACGAAAACAATGCCTTAGTTGAAAATGAAAAATTATCGTGCATCTTAACAGATTGTTTGAAATTTATTATTTAAAAAAATACTGCTATTACTGAAATCCCTTGCTTGCTTGCTTGCTTGCTTGCTCTCTCTCTCTCTCGCTCTCTCGCTCTCTCTCAGTAGTGCTCTGTTAGCAAGTACAAAATACTTGTACTTGCTATTTATATATATAAAAATAATATGGCTTTTGAGGCATAGTGTCTTAATTCTGCAGTTCTAGGTTTCCACATATTGTAGTGCTGCAGGTACCCAGTTGATCCCAAACAAAGAGACCTCAGCTGCTTCTCCCACACATGTTCTCTGCCACAGTGTCATTTGTATGCTGCAGATTTTAACTGAAATAACCTGTGTTTTCTTTTTCAGAATTCATTTAGGCAATATAGAAGCCAAACCTAAATATCTGTCGTTTTAAATATTTGTTAATTTTAAATTCTATTTGCCTTCAGAACCATAGAGTCTCTTAATTTCATTGTTCCTTTTTAGTGCATTATGTTATATTCACTTATGATGAACAGTGCATGGTGGGTTAAATCTGCTTGGTTGAGGCTTTTTCTGTTCACTGTTGCTTTTGCTATTTGTAGCTTGGAGCTTCTTTGCAATTCTTGTCCTCTGTCTTTTCTGGGATTCAGCTTACTACTTGTGACAGATTGTGCTTTAAGGGGCAATTACTTGGGTTCCCATCCCCCACCTACATGTTCAAACTATGCTATGCTTCTTGCAGGAAATTCAAACTACAGCCAGATTTCCAAAGGTGTTCCATGTTGACTCTGTAGTGGTTCATGACACCAGAAGGGTTAATCAGAGACAAAGGGCATGAGGGCAGATATTGCAGGGTGTAAAGTAAAGGTAAAGGTATCCCCTGACAATTAAGTCCAGTCGTGTCCGACTCTAGGGTGTGGTGCTCATCTCCATTTCAAAGCCGAAGAGCCAGCATTGTCCGAAGACGCCCTCCGTGGTCATGTGGCCGGCATGACTCTCCTTGCCGCAGCGCGTAGCATGCAGCTGGAACACGGAGCGCTGTTTACCTTCCCGCAAGCGGTACCTATTTATCTACTCGCATTGACATGCTTTGGAATTGCTAGGTTGGCAGGAGCTGGCCAAGCAACGAGTGCTCACCCCGTCGCGGGAATCGAACTGCCGACCATTTGATCGACAGCTTATGGTTCAGCGGTTTAACCCACTGCGCCACCCACTGGCCTTGCAGGGTGTACATATGTATAAATATATGTCTTGAGATGTCAGATAGAAAAGGTTTCAGGGTCAGCCTTGTTTAAAAATAATAGTCCAAAAAGAAATATGCTAAAATGTGAACATAAAGATTCTATGATTCTGCAATGAACCTGCATCAATGCGATCAAGATCTTGTTAGGTCCATGGCAAGTTTAATTTTGGGCCTGCTCTGCGAGGAAGAAAAAGAAGTATTGATCGGGCCCTTTCACTTCTGTTCCCAGGCAGAGAGATGGAGAAGGAAATCTTACCCACTATGGCAGAGGTTCCCAAACTGGGGTGTCGCAACACCCCAGCCGGGAACAGTGGGTCACTACTCCCTTAAAGGGGAGTGGTGACCTGCGATGATGTCAACGGCACTTCTGGGAACACACCGCCGTGGGGGGAAAATACTTTTTTAACCTTCCCTGAAGTGTGTGCTGGTCCTCTGGGGGGTGCGGGGCTCCTCTGGGGGGTGCTGGTCCTCCACACACCCCAGAGGACCAGCACACCCCTCAGGGAAGGTTAAAAAAACTTTTTCCCACGTCGGTGCGATCCTGGAAGCGCCATCGCTGGTGTTAGGGTCCCCGTAACAATTTACTGAAGCGGAGGCTCTACCCAGGAGTTTGGGGGCCTCTGCACTATGGAGTTAGGAATTGCCTCTAAACAGCAATATAAATTAAAACCAGCTTTTCATTCACACACTCTAACCTGGCCAGCAAATTATACTTTGCACCTGGGCTGGAAAAACATATGGTGGCTGAGTTCCTCTTTCTCAGCTGGTCAAAAATCCATTGAAGGACATTACCCAGTCCATGTTGGGGAGAAGGGATAGCAAAATCTTTTTTTCTCTGCCTCTGGCTTCATCCCCTTGGGTGGTCCTTGGTTGTACACATTATTTACTCTTTGTCTCTTAGATTGGCAATTTCCACTCCTGTGTTAACTTGCTTCTTACAGGAGCAAAGCTGCATTCTTGGCCCTTTTGCTCTCACCTTGGCTTGAATTATTGCTAATATTGGCCAGGGGCTTCTTTTGTCCTGGTATATTTCTGGCCTTGATGAAGTACGTCTGGTTTTAGAGGCATACATCTTTTACATCTTTTGATGTAGGTCGGAAATCTGCTCGTGCAGTAGTCAAGTTTTTTAATACAAAAGGTGGCCATTATTTGCCTGCGGCAATTAAGTTATACCAAGCAAAAACTCTGTCCCAGCTTTTATATGGTACAATTTTGGGGCCCCGTTCCTCCAATTTTGCCCCCTTGGAACAGGTACAATCCAAGTTTTTAAGATCTATATTTCAAGTGTCTAGTTATGTTTCCAACGCCAGCTTGCGCCTGGACTCTGGCCTGCTCAAGGTTGAGGCTAGGTTTTCCTAGAAATTAGTTTTAAAGGTTTGTTTTCTGGTAAATCAAAACACCTGTGTTGTTGCAGTAGCTTCCTCTATATTTCTAGTGGTATTTTAAGTGCATATGGTCTTTTTGGAGATCTACATGAACTATAACCCATCTGTTAAGAGTCTGTGTCTCATCCTGTACCTTGTCATGTTGCCAAAGATCCGTTGGAAGTCTCCATATGGCAGCTCTTTTGACTTGACTCCTAAATAATTAAAAAAAAACCTTGGAAAGAGAAATTCTGTACCTATAAAAGTCTCTTTCTTGTGGGCAAACCCTAAAAATGAAAATTTAGCAAGATTTCAGGGATCTTATAGTGCCACAAGAGTGGCTATATAGTTTAAGGAACCGTGTTTATAGCTATATAGTTTAAGTTCTACCATTCTAATGCCTGAAAACTCTATTTGGCCTGAAATCAAGACCATTTCATCTATATACTTAGTATGGAGAATCTGTCTGGTGAGCCGAATAATCTTCCTCCATTTCTAAAAGAATCCAATGAAATCATTGATAATGATGTGGTGCTATGGGATTATTTTTAAATGCCTTCCATATTTCCAACTGTTTTTGCCCACCCAAAACATACGTTCAGTTTTTCCTTTGCTGGGATACATGGTATCAATAATTATTCAATATTAATAATCAGGATTATTATAATTCCTGTGTTTGTCTGGGGAACACTCTAGAGTAGTTTTAAAATTACAATACAGTTGCCCTTGAGTTCCGTGGTGAATCAGGTGTGGTCAAGTTAGCAATTCAGGTCATCTCTAGATTCTGAAGCAACTACTGTATATATACAGGTAATGGGCCATACTAGCAGTGTCTGCTCTGTCTCCTGATACTGAGATGACACTTTCCTCCTTCAGTAAATACATCAGAATATTCAGATGACTTGCATAGCTGGGGGCTTTTAAGAACAAATACAGTATCTTCTTTGAAGGCCAAATGCATAGGAAACGGACTGTACAGCATAATTCAGTACAAGACATATTTCAGATTGCAGAATAGTAAATCTTGATCAATCTCTGGAAACCCTCCAAAAATTAAAGCCAGCCCTGTCTTAGTTGAAGTTTGGGGGTGAGGTCTAGGGTTGAGAGAGGGGGGGGCATGAGTGTAGCTACCAACAAATCTAAAAATTAGCCCATTGTTATTGTCCACATATTGCAAATGTGAAAGCGGGCATAAAGCTGCTTTATGACTACCCAAAGTTGAGTCTACTGTTGTTGCTTTATTGCAGGTGGGATTATAGTGACTGTAAGGAAAGCCAGATGACAGAAATAGAGCAGTGCCTAGTGGTTAGGAACATTTCCCACCATTCTGCTGTCCTCTTCAGTCTCCTTGCTGAATATACTGAGATAGATTTATTGGGAAAATGGAAGTCTTCACTGGCACTACCCAAAGCCAGGAATCCATACAGAAAGTGGCCATGTTGGGAAAATCCAAGGGGTTAAAGACAAACAGTAGCAACCTTTGAGCCTGGTAGGCATGTGTCAGGGTTGACGGGAGGGGCTGGCAACAGCTGCAGGATGATCCAGGGCAGTAGCACATAGTGGTTCGCATGCTCATTCCCTCCCTGCTCCCCTCTCTGCCCTGTTTTGACATGCATCTGAATGGGGAAAAACCTTGGTAGAATGAATCCTCTGCTACCAGC
Source organism: Plestiodon gilberti rubricaudatus (assembly GCA_026170595.1). Taxonomy (NCBI): domain Eukaryota; kingdom Metazoa; phylum Chordata; class Lepidosauria; order Squamata; family Scincidae; genus Plestiodon; species Plestiodon gilberti. The sequence continues at coordinate 244,656,382 of JANXHW010000001.1, read as the reverse complement.
CCAGGAGATCATGCTAGCCAGAGAGGCTCCTTTGGCAAAAAAGCACACACCCTCCTTGGAAAATATTGAACCTCAGAGGAACAGGGAACACAAAGAAAAACAAGTGACACAGGAAAATACAGAAATTCCTCCCTAGCAACCCACTCCCTCCCAAGTGAACTGAGATTAGGCAGGCACAACCACCATTGAAGTAATACTAGATTTCTGGACAAGGCTAACAAATCAAAATGTGTGGGGAGGCACAAGATAAAAACAAGATGCTAGTCAATGAACCAAAGGAGATTAAATGGGCAAGGAGTATGCAAAGGTTAAAAGACAAGTTGAAAACAAACATAAACCCTGATGCAATTTACTGGGTACTTTCCCTACCCTAATTATTCTCAGCTGTTCCAGAGGTACCTGGTCCTTACAGTTCCCGATGCAGTCCCATGGGAGTAGGTAAGCCTTTCATGAAACGGCACCTGCTTCCAGCAGTGGATCTGGGCAAAATGCAACAAAGGTGTGTGACCCTCCCTTTGTATAGCTAGTGGCCGTTAACCATGCTTTACTTGGGAGATTGGTGAGGGGGGGGGGGTCACCTGGGTTTCTAAATCTTCTGCTTGAGCTGACTCAAACTCTTTGATTACTGATCAAGGGAAAGGTGAAGATGTTCAAAAGGGCAGTATCTCAGGATGATGGATCAGGATGACTCAGCAGCCTTTTAAGGATGGTAAGGCTCTGGGAGGCTAGAAGGATCCAAGATAGTGAAAAATCAAGGATTTTTCATCACAGACCTCTAGGAATGTTGCAAGAAATTGATCCATTTCTTGTAAACAGGGTTGGGGCAGTCCTGATTGCATGCAAACTAGACAGACGATGGCTTTTTCACTCTGATCCTACTGCCTCTCCTCCTTGCCCCAAGATATTCTAAAACGTACCTTAGAGCAACAGGAAGTTGTCTGTGGCAGAGGTGACATGGGGCTCTCGAGGCCTCACCAGGGCACTTTTCCGACACCGTGGCTGGACTTGGCTTCAGGTCTATGCTCTATGCACTTTTCCCTCGAAGGGGAAGGTCTCCTTTATTCAGATCGGAACTGTGAAAAGAAGTGAAATAGTAATGAACGGGTAACAAACTGAGCTTGTTTGTCTATGCGACTTGGGGTATACGGTAAAGATGCCATGTAAAAAATTCAGCCAGAATAAAAACAATAACCAACACTGCTTATGTTTTTCCAAATATTTAGAAATTGCAAGGCAGACAAGAAATCATTTAAAATCCAAGGCTTGAGTGTGAGATGGACCATCTACCAATCTTTGGATTGCTCCTGGAAAATGTTTCTGGTCTAAGAAACGAAACGTCGGACTATACACACTCAAGCCTTGGATTTTAAATGATTTCTTGTCTGCCTTGCAATTTCTAAATATTTGGAAAAACGTAAGCAGTGTTGGTTATTGTTTTTATTCTGGCTGGATTTTTTACATGGCATCTTTACCCGTATACCCCAAGTCGCATAGAGTAACTGCAGGCCATGAAAGCTTTCGATCTAAAATGAGCTTGTTTGATTTTAACAAATTAATAATTAAATGAGTGAGCTTTTAAATGGTGAGAAATAGATTAACAAAATATTTTTTGTTGTACTCCTCCTCCTACCAGAGGTTCAGGGCTAGGAGAGCTGTTTTCATATCTCCTGGACCTGACCCTTAGGTGTCTGCTGCATATTTCTGTGGCCGTCTCTTTTGAAGTGGCTGCTACAATCCTGTCAAAGGAGGTAGTGCCTGCAGCAATGTGTGGAGCTGGATCATTTCCTCTCTGGACAAGAAAGCAGGAGGCTCAAGTCTAGGTTTGCTGCTTGTTTCTTCCCTTGAAATGGCTGTAGCAGGCAACTGCAGCTTTGCACCTCAGAAATACGCTTTCTCTTTCATCCAGGTCAAGGGGGGAAAAAACCAATGCTGAATGGGAAAATGGACATCCCTTTAATCCATGCTGAAGGACCCTTTCTCACTCTTTTAGTTTAATGTGGCCTTCCCAGCACTACAGCAGGTTGGCATGTGGCTTAAGTTTGTATTAAGCAGTATTAACTTTGCATAAGATGGGCTGTTAATTAGGTCTCTCTCAGTGCCTCTAGGGTGGTGGTTCCCATACTCTGCAAAATAATCATCCTTTATTAGTACAGTCAACGGACCGTAGAACAATGCTTTGCAGAATTGAGGATTCCTTCCAAATCTGCCATTCACCAGTGTTGAAAGCAGCACATTGAAATGGGCAACAGTATATTGCCAGGGGCGGCTTATCCATTAGGCACAGTAAACACAGTGCCTAGGGCTCACAATACTCTTAGGGGCCCATGAAAATGTTTTAATTTCTTTTAAAATCTGAAGAAATAAATCAGCTTTTAGGGTCCAAGAAAATGTGTTAAGTTTTTCTAACATCAGGAAAAACGGGAAAAAATGAAACTTTTAGGTCCCACAAAAATCTATTAAATTTTGCCTAAAACAGAAAAAAAATCAAATGTTGAAGTATATAAAGTTATATCAAAAATAATTTTTAATATTGATATTATGATGCAGTTGGGTGGGAGGACCCTTCTCAGCGTTCCTGAGAGGCTCGGCCAAAGGCAGGAGCCTCTTGGTAGCAAAAATGTGGTGCCGAAAGTTCTGCATTGGAGCGGGGTTCCAGCGGGCTGGCAGTCCAAGTACCACCAGCAGTCACCTGAAGTACCACTGCTGTTACGAGTACCACTGGTTGAGAAACCCTGATCTACCTCAAAGGATGGTTGTTGGAGTAAAAGGGGTAGCTTGTGTACACTGCCCTGAGCTTCTTGGAGGAAGAGTGGATGGTAATATTGATAATGCAGGAAAATTACGCTATGAATCTGTGATGATCTTTATGTTAAAAAGCTGTATGATGTTAATGCAGACGCTGATCAGAACCGTCCTTTAAAAGAACATCAAAGTCCAACTGTAATTACTGGTAGCTAACTGAAGCCGGCCTGACCTAGAGTAACCTCAGCGATTTAAGGCTGCTCACCTGACGAGGTCCACAGACAGCGGACGAAATGTTGTGTTCATGTTTTAACCACCTTACGTTTTTAACATAAAGATTTTTTCATGGCTGATAAACCCATATTTCCAATCTGTAATGAGTTTGATAGAGAGTAGCACTTCAAAACTCTGAATGCACACATGTTCCCATTCAAACTTACTATTATGCGTTATCTTCCAATATGGAGCCATGTAGTTGCTGTACTGCTGTTGAAGTTTAGTAGTTTGCATGCTGACAATTCAGTGCCCTGCAGAAAGTGTCCACTTGGAGCAAGGGAAGAGAAATTGAAGAGCAGGGAAATCAGAGTGGTGATAACAGAAACAAGCTATATAGGGCATAAGTATTATAAAATAAGCCCTGCTGGATCAGGCCAAAGGCCCATCTAGTCCAGCTTCCTGTATCACACAGTGGCCCCACCAGATGCCTCAGGGAGCACACAGCCAACAAGATAACCTGTTTCCTGCTGCCACTCCCCTGAACCTGGCACAGAGAAAACCTACTTCTAAAACCAGGAGATTGCTTATGGCTTTTAACCTGTGATGATCTTTTCCTCCATGAATCTGTCCAAACCCCTTTTAAAGGCATCTAGGCCAGGTGCCATCACCACATCCTGTGGCAAGGAGTTCCACAGATGAATTACACGCTGGTTAAAGAAATATTTTCTTTTGTCCGCTCTAACTCTCCCTCCACTCAATTTTAGTGCATGTCCCCTGGTTCTGGTGTTGTGCGAGAGGGAGAAGAATTTCCCTCTATCCACTCTCTCCATCCCATGCATAATTTTATGTCTCAATCATGTCCCCCCTAAGGCGCCTTTTTTCTATCTAGACTGAAAAGCACCAAACGCTGTAGCATTTCCTCATAAGGGAGGTGCTCCAGCCCACGAATCATTCTGGTCGCTCTTTTCTGCACCTTTTCCAATTTCAACTACTGTATATCCTTATTGAGGTGTGGTGACCAGAACTGGACATAATACTCCAGATGTGGCCTTACCATCGATTTGTACAAGGGCATAATGATATTGGCCGTTTTATTTTCAATCCTTTTTTTTTTTTAATGATCCCGAGCATAGAATTGGCCTTCTTAACAGCCGCCGCACACTGGGTCGACACTTTCATCGACCTGTCCACCAGCACCCCAAGATCTCTCTCCTGATCCATCAGAGTCAGCTCAGAACCCATTAGCATGTATGTAAAGTTTTGATTTCTTGCCCCAATGTGCATCACTTTGCACTTACGTACATTGAAGCGCATCTGCCATTTTGCTGCCCATTCTCCCAGTTTGGAGAGATCCTTCTGGAGCTCTTCACAATCCCTGCTAGTCTTCACCACCCGGAAAAGTTTAGTGTCATCCGCAAATTTGGCCACCTCGCTGCTTATCCCCAACTCCAGGTCATTTATGAATAAGTTGAAAAGCACCGGTCCCAAGACCGATCCTTGGGGCACACCGCTTTTCACCTCTCGCCATTGTTAAAATTGCCCATTGACTCCCACTCGCTGTTTCCTGGTCTTCAACCAGTTCCTAATCCACAAGAGGACCTGCCCTCTTATTCCCTGACTGGAGTTTTCTCAGGAGCCTTTCATGAGGGACCGTGTCAAATGCCTTCTGAAAATCCAGATATATAATATCCACGGGTTCACTCGCATCCACATGCCTTTTGACCTTTTCAAAAAATTCTAAAAGGTTTGTGAGGCAAGACTTCCCCTTGCAGAAGCCATGCTGACTCTCCCTCAGCAGAGCTTCTTCTTCTATGTGTTTTAAGATTTTATCCTTAATGAGATTTTCCACCATCTTCCCTGGAACAGATCTTAGGCTGACTGGCCTATAGTTTCCTGGGTCCCCCCTCCTTCCTTGCGTGACATTAGCTATCCTCCAATCCTCTGGCACAGTGGCAGTCTTAAGGGACAAGTTGCATATTTTGGTCAAGAGGTCAGCAACTTCATTCTTGAGTTCCTTCAGAACTCTTGGGTGGATGCCATCCGGGCCTCGTGATTTATTGATCTTTATTTTGTCAATTAAGTCTGAGACGTCTTTTCTTTTAACCTCTATTTGACTTAATTCTTTAGTCAGGGGAGACCGTTCCGGCAGCGGTATTTGCCCGAGGTCTTCTGCCGTGAAGACAGATGCAAAGAACTCGTTTAATTTCTCTGCAGTCTCCAAGTCCCCTTTTATCACCCCTTTCTCTCCCTCACCATCCAGCAGACCAACCGTTTCACTGGCAGGTTTCTTGCTTCTAACATATTTGAAGAAGCTTTTATTATTCCCTTTTATGTTGCCTGCCATATGTTCCTCAAAGTCTTGCTTGGCCTCCCGTATCATCTTTTTACATTTCTTTTGCCACAGTTTGTGCTCCTGTTTATTTTCCTCATTAGGGCAAGACTTCCACTTACAGAAGGAAGCTCCAATATTCACAATATTCAGCATTCTCCAATATTCACTCCAATATTCAAAATCTTCTTGAATATTGGAGTGTGATTAATGGTGACAGTTGTAGCCATCTGTGGTGAGTAAATATTGATTTTGCTTTTTCTCACAAAATGTTTGGCTCATGTATTTATTTGGTACTTGAATAATTTTTTTAAAAAAATTAGTCACATTGGATTTTTCAAACAAAATTTTAGTATATCAAACACAGGAACAGAGTATCCAGATAATCCAAGAAGGAGGAATAGGCAATTCAAGAGGCAGATTGTACGTAAGAATGGTGTCAGTCCAGTGAATCTTCTCAGAAAAATTGCGATGCAGCAATGGTAGTCCTGTGGCTGCAGAATATATATATTGATATGCCAAACTTTCTTATACCAGGTTTCAGTGGATGAAATAGAATGTGATTTCCAATTAAGTGCAATTTCCAACCACACTGCCACCAACAAAAACAATAGTAAATATTTTTGCAGTAATCAGTCTTGAATTCCACTCCCATATAATCCTGCCCACTCTCTTCGGTCATGGGAGAGGGCCCTGTTGAGAGTTCCACCGCTGGTAGAAGTTAAGGATGCGGAGGCAAGGGACAGAGTTTTCTCAGCTGTGGCACCACTTTTATGGAGTTCATTATCGGAAAATTTAAGATCCGCCCCCTTGGTGGAAAGTTTCCAGTGAGACCTAAAAACATTTCTGTTCACATTGGCTTTTTGGGGCTGCTTGGGCTGTTAATATCCCAGGCTGATTCCATCTGGTCTGTTTCTTTTCTTATCTGCCTGCCTTTTTTTTTCTGCCTCAGTCCTTTTTAACTCATGTGTGCTGCTGTTTAATATCTGTTACTGCTTTAGAGGTTCTTATTGAAATGTTGCTGCTTTTTATCCAGTCATCTTTTTTGTTGCTGCTCTCAGGGACATGCGGTGCGGGGGTGGCAGGTTTGGCAGAACCGCCCAGCTGGAGTCCTTGGAAGATTGCTGCAGTCTCATCTGGGGATCATGCGTGTGCGCCACCTGCTTGCACCTGAGAAAGTGGGGGACGTGTGCATGATCCCCAGGTTAGTCTGCGGTGATCTTCCGGGAACTTCAGCAGAGCGGTTCTGCCTCACCTACCGCCCCCACACCACACGTCCCTGGTTGCCCTGGCTTTTATGCTTTTAATTTGTTTTTTGAATTTGTATGCTTTCAAACTTAGTTGTATGAATTTTTTAGATTAATTTTATTAAGCATTGTAAACTGCCTTGACCTTTTGGAAAGGTGGGGTATAAATGTTTTAAATGAATACAGTCCCTCAAAAAGAAACAAAAGTGTCAGGTTAGGGATAGGAGCAATATGGGTGTCCATGAGGATAAGTTGTAGAACCTGAGGATGTGGACAGGATTCTTTGGAGTGTGAGACCGTCCGCTTGCCCGCTTGACCCTTGTCCGGCATGGCTGATTAGAGCTGCCCGGGCGGGGCTGGCTGAGTGGACGGGGAGGGTGGTAAATTCATCTCTGAGGGAGGGGGTGGTGCCGCTGTCTCTGAAGCAGGCGGTGGTGTGTCCCCTCCTGAAGAAACCCTGCCTGGATCCCACTATTTTGAACAACTTCCGGCCAGTCCCGAATATCCCGTTTCTGGGCAAGGTGATCGAGCGGGTAGTGGCGTCTCAGCTCCAGAGGGTCTTGGAGGAAGCTGACTATCTGGATCCATTCCAGTCTGGCTTCAGGCCGGGGTTTGGGACAGAGACGGCCTTGGTCGCCTTGGTGGATGACCTGCGCCGGGGACTGGACAGGGGGAGTGCGTCCCTGTTGGTCCTGCTGGACCTCTCGGCGGCTTTTGGCACCATTGACCATGGTGTCCTCCTGGGTCGGTTGGCTGGGTTGGGGCTTGGAGGCACCGTTCTGAGGTGGTTCTGCTCCTTCCTGGCTGATAGATCCCAGAAGGTGGTGCTGGGGGATGCTTGTTCGGCACCCTTGCCATTGAGGTGTGGGGTGCCACAAGGGTCAATTCTATCCCCCATGCTGTTTAACATCTATATGAAGCTGCTGGGAGAGGTTATCCGGGGGTTTGGGGTAGGGTGTCATCAGTATGCGGATGACACCCAGCTCTTTCTCTCCTTTCCACCTGACTCCAAGGGGGCGGTCGATGTCCTGAATCGTTGTCTGGAGGCAGTTGGGAGCTGGATGGGGGCGAACAAGCTGAAATTAAATCCTGATAAGACAGAGGTTCTTCTGGTCCAGAAGTCTACGACTCAGGTACTGGATCATAGTCCTGCTGTGAATGGGGTGTACTCCCTCTGAAGGAGCAGGTCCGCAGCTTGGGGGTTCTCCTGGATGCGCAGCTGCTCCTGGATTCCCAGGTAGCGGCTGTGGCCAGGGGGGCTTTTGCCCAGCTTCGGCTGGTGCGCCAGCTGCGACCGTACTTGGATCGTGCAGACCTGGCCACAGTGACCCATGCCCTAGTGACATCTAGACTAGATTACTGCAATGCGCTCTACGTGGGGCTGCCTTTGAAGACTGTTTGGAAACTGCAACTAGTGCAGAATGCGGCGGCCCGGGTGGTTGCCGGGGCTTGTTGGTTCGACTTAGTCGGACCGTTGCTTCGGCGGCTACAGTGGCTACCGGTTCGTTTCCGGGCACAACTCAAAGTGCTAGTTTTGACTTTTAAAGCCCTTAACGGCTCGGGTCCAGGGTATTTGAGGGACCACCTCCTTCCTTATAATCTGACCCGTACTCTGAGGTCATCAGGGGGGGCCCTGTTGACCATGCCGCCATTGGCGGAAGTGAGGGGGATGGCGGCGCGGAGTAGGGCCTTCTCGGCGGTGGCGCCCCAATTGTGGAATTCCCTCCCCTTGGAATTAAGAACGACTCCCTCTTTAGAGGCCTTTCGGCGGGGCCTTAAGACGTTATTATTCAGGACTGCTTTTAATGTCTGACATGGTGGGCTGACCTTTTAACAAATGGTTTTAATATATGTAAATGCTGGTGACCCACTGGGGTTGTTTATTTTTAATCTTAAGTGTTTTAATTAATTATTTTAATGTGTTTAATTAATTGGTTTAATGTGTTTATATGTATTTTAATATGTTGTAAGCCGCCTTGAGTGCCCTCGGGAGAAAGGCGAGCTACAAATTCCTTAAATAAATAAATAAATAAATAAATGATTAATGGCATCACCAGTAGCAAGCGTTCTTCTCACATAGCCATCCATCACATATGAACCATGTTTGTTACACCTCTCCAACAAAATGATGTGTGTTTTGTGAATAAAATATAGCTTCTGAGGACTGAAATATTCACAAGTTTTAGTGAATGAGCCAAAACGAATTAAAAGGGTCTTTTTAACCATGTGCTCTTCCACATTTGTTCAGAAATCTCTTTCCCCAAGTCTTTTTTTTCTGAGACTACTTTCAACCCTGAGGCCAAACCGCAGAAAGAAGAAAGCAATAAATAATAAATCCTAGATGCCAAGCCCTTAATCATGGAAGAGGATTGTCATTCAATCGTTTGAATGCAGGAAGTGGCCGGGTGGCTTGATTTCTTATTTTCATCTGTGATGTAAAATGCTCAATCTGAAAAACCTTAAACCAGTTCAACGCAAACCTCTCTTAGTTTATCACTACTCTGGATATTGATTAAAGGCAATTTGTTTAGGAATAAGTCCTGAAAATGATATAAACCTTTAGACTTACAGACTTCACAAAGTCTAAGAGGAGTTTTATCTGCATCAAAAAATAGAAGATGCAGCACAAAGAGGGGACTATGGATAAAGAAGAGGGTATTAATTTCCTTTTCCGTTCATGGCATACTGAAAATGTTGTAGTTAGGAAAGAATTGGTAAGAAGATGCAAGTGTAATCAGAAAAGCAAAGCAGCAAGAGTTTTCATGGGGATGTCTGCTATTTCCATGGTAACCCAGCTCTGTCCACTTTCTAGCACCACAAGAACAAGTTGCTTTAATTCAGTGGTGGGGAACCTCCGGCCCCAGGGCCGGATCAGGCCCCCAAGACCATCCGGTCCGGCCCCCGGAGAGATTGCCGGGAGGCCGCCCAACCGGCCTCTGGAGGCTCCGCCAGGTCTGCGCGTCACCTCTGGAGGCCGGGAGAGGGCCTTTGCATGTCCTCCCTGGCCGCTGCCTCGACCCCTTCTCACCATGCCGTTGGCCATTTTGCACATGCGTTCCACGCTTATGAGGGCAAACTCTTGCCCTCTTGCCCTCATCGGCATGGTACGCCAGAGGTGACGCGTGGACCCGGTGGCGGCTTCGGACGGTGAGCGTGGAGCCTCCGGAGGCCGATGGGGAGCAGGGGCAAAAATTAATTAAATAAATAAAAATGGCGCCCGGCCTTACGGCCAGCCCCCAAGCAAATTTCTAATATTTAAAACGGCCCTCGCCAGGCAAAAGGTTCCCCACCCCTGCTTTAATTGAAGGGCTGCAAAGTAAGCTTTGAAATTAGGTATCCCAAACCTGTGTTCATATGAAGCGTTATATAGTATAGATCTGCTTGAGCAGAATTTTCCCCAGTATGTGTGTGTTTTAAATGTAAGATATGCCAATTTGAAAAAGATTTGTTCAAAAGATTTAATTGGGAGAGTTTGGAGTACTGTATAAGGTTTACAGCACAATCCTGCGCAAACTGCGGCCGGCGGAACGAGCGTTGAGTGAGGTTTTCTTCTCCTTGAAAAGATCTGCCATAGGTGCAGACGAAATGTCGGAACTATAACATCTTTTTAACTTTTTTTTATTTGTATTTTAACATGGAAGAAAACCCGGGAAATTCTGTTTTTGCATGTTCATTCAGCTTCATTGGCCTAACTGGGAGCTTCAGTAGGAAAGAGGGAAAAAAACTGGAGGTAGGATAGTACTGATGCAGGGTCTTAGAGAGTTGGAAACCCTCCAGCTTGCTTCCAGCACTTTTTTGGCACTATATTTTTATGTTAGAATGCCCAACTTGTATGTTGAATGTAATTCAGTGATTTTGTTTACAGCATTCATAACCTGCCTCTTCATATACTCTAGCAGTTCAGAATCATGAAAGCATAATTGAAAGCAATAAAATCTGACCCAATTATTATTTCTGAAATTATGTGAATATAAATTGCATTTTGAATTATCATTGTTCAATACCTTTTTTAGCTTCAGAAAGGGAATTCAGCACCTCAGAAAACCAATTTTGATTAAACTTGCCCTTACTAGAAACCTAGTCCTTATACAGTGCTTGAATACAGAGATTTCTGTGCATGAACGGAAGATATTTCTGCAAACCCACCAGGGCTTTTATGTACCCGACCTTCCCAGTGCAACCCCTTACTTCTGCTAGGGAGCCCTCTGAGGTGATACGTGGTATAGAGGCATGCGGTTGGGGGAAGGCAACAGAAATTGGCAGGATTCCCCCACCTACAAGCAGTAATATCTTCTATTTGTGCACAGGGATTTTCCTTTCCAAGCCTGTGCATGTATGTGTCTGTAAATGTTGGTTATACATATATAATTGTGGATTATGCGACAACTATAATAGCTTGGAGGGCTTTAATCCTGTAAATGGTGTACTCAGTAGAAACGATGTAAGGTTCCGTGAGCTTTTTTGGTAGCTGTCTTAGCACAATTTAAGTCCTTGCCGTAGGACTTTCTAAGTCTCCTGCAAGCCTCCAGATGGACTTCAGCTATGTCAAACAAAATTCATAATCTTGCCTAGTTAAATTTTAAATCGTTACCTGAGGATAAGACAAAAAAAAAATGTGGTTCTCTCCTAGTTGTCCAGAGGGGCAGGCTTTACTTTATGGGATAGTGCTACCTCTTCATTGGGAGACAGGGCCAAACTTCTGACTTTACCAGCAACGGAGGGAGCAGGCACTCCCCAGTTTTTGTAGTGCTTTTCAGAGATCTCTCTTCAGCAGATGCTTTTAGCTTTTAAAAATATTTTACTTTTAGCTTTTCTTTTTTGTTCCTCTATAAGGGGGTTGGCAAAGAGTCGAAGTCACAAAACGTCTTACCGTATATCTAAGATGTTGCGGTATTGGGCAAATCAGAAGTACCAGTTGCAAAATGTGTCAGCGTATGTCTTGTAAAAGCAAAGTTTTATAAAATACCCCATCTTTAAAATTATATACTTTTCACCTTATGTGCCTAAACAATGCTATTTGGCCTCTTAAAGTATGTTGTTGTTCAGTGGTGGAACACATGCTTTGCATGCAGAAGATTCCATGTTCAATCCATGACATCTCCAGTAAGGGACAGATGTCTGAAGTCCTGGAGAACATCTGTCAGTTAGTCAGTTTATAGTACTGATCCAGAGGATCAATGCTCTCACTTAGTATGAGACAGATTCATATGTTCATGAGTAATCTGTGTTTGTATCTTGGGATCTAGCAGGATATCAGCTTGAGATGCTTAAACTGTTGCCTTTCATGCAGGAGGCAGCACCTCAGGATTGCAGCAATGGAGGAGAGGATCTCCTAAATCCTACAGAACTGGCTCTGCTGAAAGGGCAGTCTGCGTGATAATCGGGCTCTCCCATATCTTGAAAATATGATCAAGATTTGCATATTTTCTCGTCCGTTATTTGCAGCTAATGAGATCCTAGGTGAGAACAAAGTGCTTATTTCTGGTCATCACCTGCTTAATGATGTCACTTCCTGCTTAATGACATCACTTCCAGCCCTCAACAGCCGCTATTCGACCCGGTATATGAAATGAATTTGACACCCTGACCTAAACAGACTGCCTCTAAGCATGCAACATGGCCCAGTGGGTGGATGTTTGATTTTTTAATATAGCAACTGAAGGGGGCACAAAACAGAGTGAAACTTCAGCAGGAAGGTTGGGGTGTTTAGGACTTGGCCTTTGCAGTGGTTTTATCCCCATTGGACCCACCTCGTGCGCTATTTTTAAGTTTCTTTAATTCTTTTTTCTGTTTAAAATAGCATCTGCTATCTCAGTTTCAACAAGTTACAAAAACTGTACTTGCTGAAACCTACTGGCACAGTCGCCCATCCTATATTGGGCCCTCAGACAGACTATCCAGTTCCCTCTGGAGTTCCTCTATGTCAGTGCTTCTCAAACTATCTGAAGTGGAAGACTGGCAGTTTTTTTCCAATATGCCAGGGACGGGTGCCATATTTGTGACGGGTACCATTATTATGGATATGGAGCAAGCAAGGACTGTCTGTTTGGCCATAGGTGTGTGGTGCTCACTTGTCTCCATCTACTTCATCAGGGATATGGCAGGGTAGGATAGAAAATAATTATTAAAATTTATAATATTATTATTGTTTACCTTCTCAGATCAGTGGGTTCAGATGGGGTCCGAAATGACAAACATGCAGAGATCCATATGATGCACTGTATTCAGCTTGATTGTACCTGTCAGTGGGCTGTTGAGGCGGGGTCTAATATGCAAATGAGTAGGATATGCTCACACTTGTTTGTCTCATGCAAAACATGCCAACTAGCCTCTCAAATCTATACCTGATTTGGCCAATGAGCTACTTTCCAATCTGAGTGACTGGGTGTATACAAAACAGTATGTTTGTACATAGATACATGCGTACTATAGCGCTATGACATAATTATCAAAATTATAATATGTGCTTCTGAGAACGCAATATTTAATATTGTCAACTTTATCTCATTCCATTTATATATATACAAAAACTGCTTTCACATATTCCAGACTCATTTGTTTGTATCTGATGAAGATTAAGTGGACCATGCTAGTCTCTTTCCACACAGAACTATCTCTCAGCCTAATCAAAGCATCTCTCACAGTTCAACAGAAATGTAAAGAACTTCCCAACTTTCTATCCACCACACCAGCTCTTCAGTCTGAGTAGAATCCAAGATCTTGTCTTTCATCTGATCCATCTTCAAATGAGAAGGCAGAATCGAATGCAAATCTACAAAACATCTTCCTTTAAGAACATGTATACCATATTCTTAACATGACGTAGGCAACTATCATTCACATACAAAGTATGCCAACAAGTTCATCAATTAAGGCTGAAATCTTATATATCGTACATTTTCCTGGAAGTGAGCTCCATTAACTACAATGGAACTTGCTTCTGAGTAGATATGCATAGGATTGTGCTACAAGTCAGAATCTGAGCCCCAGTGTACATATAGGTACATAGTGTCCCAGAGATTTCTAGGTGCAACATATGATGCCATCAGCATCAAGTCAAACTAAAAAGTGTGGTCGTATACGTCACTGCTAAAGCAAAAAGTAAGGTCCTTACAGCAAAAACCTTGATTTCTTTATACTGTACTGTGTAGTAATCACAGCACACAAAAACTGTGCGCTGCATCCTATCTTAAGAAGACCTTATAGAAAGTCCAGAGATTTCAACCAATTGGAGACAAAACTGCTCCTGTTTGTAATAAAAATGCAATTAAGATCAGAACGTAGGTTTTCTGTTTTTTGTTTTTTTAAGTCAGACAATAAGTAGTTTTGGATTTTGACCGAGAACCAACCAACAGAACTCCAATATGTATGGGGGGGACTCTTTAGAGCATCTCTGGCCTCCTTTATTTCCCCTATAACTTAATCTGAGACTGCAGACTCCTTGCTCAGTTAAAGCCGTGCCCCATGCATAAGAAGTGTCCCTCTTTTCTGACTAAGGCGTCAGGTTGAGCGTCAGGCTGCTGAGCTCAAGTCACCACCTCTTCCTCATTATGTAGTTGCCTCTCTTCTCTCCATTCTCTGGTCCTATGGTCTGAGCACAACCAACGGCACGGACATGTTGGAACCAGGTGGGAGAAAGGGAGAAGTAATCCCCCCCCCCCGCACACACAAGTGCCTTAGACTTGTCATCATCAGAGCCTTTATTGGCATAATTCAGTTACAACAATACATAACATAAAATACATAAAAGGGGGCTCCCCCCTCCCTAGTCTATATTAGGGACCACTGATCATACCCAAGTCTCAGCTGTTGGGTGTTACCGATGAATTACGTCTCCTTATAATCAATTGTATAAACTTAGCCACCACCTCCGATAGCCCGTCATCCGTACCTCTAAGAATATATCTTATTTTATCCAGATCATTCCAACCCAAATAAGTAGCCAAAATCGGGGTTAGATAGGTTGTTGGTAAATCCTCATAGAATGGACAATAGAATAGCATGTGCTGAAGTGTTTCTGCACACCTCAGCCTGCATGCACAAAGTCTCTCACCAGTTGGTATCCCTCTAAACTGGCCAGATAACAACTCCGAGGGGATGACATTACTCCTCACCTTAGACTCTCCTGCGGACAGCTGATGGCTCGTGGACCAGCACCGGTCTGTGGACCACACTTTGAGAAGCACTGCTCTACGTGGTTCCTTTGAAAGTCACTGTGCAGTATGTAAAAAGTGATCCGCTGAATCAGTTCTATTTTAAAATTTTCTTATCCGTGTTATTTCCAATAACGATGTTTGTTTGCTATCTAGGCGAACAAGAAATTATACATTTCATAGATCATTCTCTAAACAAATGGTGGGTTTGTAATTTTTTTCTTCATCTTTTTCTGCTTAAGGTTCTATATTTTTCATTTGCAGAATCCATCTATATTTTGGGGGTAAGTGCCTGTTTTCTAAATGGCTTTCTAAAAGCACAATATTTATAAATTACCAATTGATGATAAAACTGATAATTTTAAAATTGTTGCATTGTGTAAAATAATGATGGGGGGAAGGGCAGGACACAAATCTTTCAAATAAACAAATAAATGCTAGTCCTTTGTATCTCAGAAAGTTATGTAGTTTTTGCTCTACCCTCCAGACACTTAATCAGCCGGAAAAGCCTGGGGTTTGGGGTGGGGGCTTCTTTTTTTTGCCATGCTAAGCTAAAAGAAGGTTGCTTAAATGTTTTCCCTTCATTGATGCTAAGTTTGAATATGTTGCTATGGAACAAACTTCCCCAAGGGCAAATTATAACATCCTGTTGGCATTGTTAAGTGAGGCATTAGATTCACATACAAAGTAACAAAGTAAAATAGTGATCAAACGTCTCGTAGACTGCGTAATGTCTGACTTGTGCTTGTAACAATACTTCAAGACAAGCATTCCCTCACAAGCTGGCCAAGGTTACACTAAAGGCCATCTTGTTTCATCATGCTTTGTGGTTCACGACATCCCTTTTGGAATAACATTTTACTTTCAAATGGTTTGCGAGCAAAATCTAGCATAATGGAAGGTTTTGCCCATGGATGAACTCAACTGTAATGCATATGAAAGATTTCTGTCACTAAATTGTAACTGTATAGTAACTGTGACTATAAAGTAACCCAACACAGGCAGTTACTAGTTACTGAGCTAATTTTATGATGTATGTAAGCAGTTTACTGCAGTAATCCCCGAATACCTTAGAATAGAATGATTGTGGACAACTGTCAAAGCAGGCAGTGTTTATTAAATTTTAACGTTTGTAAATCAGAAAAAAATATGGTCTAGATAAGTCTACAGTTTTGTCTGATTTACTAACAGGTGATAGTAGGGATGAAGTGTGGCTACTGAAATTGTTTATTTCAGATGGGCCAACTGACTTTTGCTAGCCTCCTCAGCAATTACTGTAATGACAAATTTTGATAAGCGAGTATTGGAACATTTTTTTATCTTTCCAGTTTTAAGCCATGAAATTTCTAAAACAGCCTTACATGAGCATGCCCAATTCCCAGCCTTCAACAGAAGGAGCTGTTTAATCGGTCAGTAGTCCTATACAGGCCAAATCTGAGAAATAGTGGGCTATTGCCCCAAGATTTGGGGGAAGGGGATAGGAGCTCAAACTGAAAAAGTGGTTCCCTGCTTGCTCCAGTTGATGAATCAGCTCTCTCTAAGCAACGGGATTTTTGTCATAAACGTACACAAGTCACTTAGGGGGGTTGAGAATATATGAATTGTATAGCCTACGTTACCCACAAGGATTCATTCTGGGTAACTGGCAATATTCTGGAAATAGAGCTTAGTTTTTGACTGACAGTTTGTGAAGGGAATGTTTGAAGAGAAAGATGATGCGTAAAGTGATGCTACAGACAAGTGGTTTTGTACATTTTAGAATTCTATATTATTGATTGGCAATATTAATATAACAATTTTTAATAACATTTTTGTGGTGGTGTTGGCTGCAACTTAGGACATGTCATATTGCATAAAATGATATGATGCATATTTGCTTTCTTTGGCAAGATTTTGCTGCTTTGTCATTATATGATATACACACCGAGCCACTTGAGGTTTTATTTTGTTTTTTAATTTGCTTCTCGGAATCATGTTGTCATTGTAGATTTCAACAGAATGCAGCATATTTCTCATATGCCAGTAATGGAATACAATCTGTACATGGAACACAGAATTGTTCTTACGGTTCAGGAGACAGATATTCCCATCGTGAATATTGCAACACAGTTTTATTTTTTGAAACAGAAGCCATAAGTGAAATAAAGTTGTATGTCATAGAGAAGCGAGAGGTTTAAATATTGGGCAACTAAATTGTGTGAAAACTGTTCACTTTAGAAGCAGCAATAGCTTACTACTGCTGACCTTCAAAGAAAATGTAAATTAATGCTACTTGTACCTCCAGGGACATTTTACAATGAATACACTTAAGGCCAGTGTTACTGGTTTGTGTAACTTTTTTGAAGGTATAAAAAGATCTAATTGAAGACTTAAAAACTGCCTGACAATAAGCTAATGCTGAAACCATAGTGTTTGTTTCATTCTTTTTTTCTGTTTAGGTGAGTTCAGTTAGAAAGTATGACAAGGACTCAGGTTATCTCTTATTCAAACAAAGACGTTTTATTATGTTGAGATGAAAAGGGTATGAACATTTCCTGGCACAGCAAATTGGCATATTCCTCTCTCGAGCTGAGCTGCTTGAGGGCAATAGGGTCTTTGAGCTTAAGGCTTTGCTTCTACGTTGACCTTATAAAAGCTGTGGGGTTGTGGCCTTTACACATGAGAAGGGAAAAGTAGAAGAGGTGTGAAGAAAGTGGCTTTGTTTCGATATATTTGTTTACTGCTCCAACTTAAAGATAAAGTATCCTTGCAAACCAAGAAAGAAAAGAGTGAATGAGTATGTAAAACATTTTACATTATCTTGCCCAAATGTTTGACAATCCATTTCTAGAAATGTCAAGACTTTCCTAACACTAGTTCAAGAAGAGGTGAAAGAAATGTACAGTTGATAGATACTCTTGTCAACCAAAATGTTACTGTTCATTAGCATCGTCTTTAGAGAATAACAAGTTTTAAGTAGCAGCATTAGCAAAAAACATGTGCAAGAGCCTTGCACGAACTCTTGAGCACTCTACATCTTTTAATTCAAATGGTCATGTCACTGTATATCTTTCTGTATGCAGGTGTGTTGATGGCAAGAGATACTGAGCATATGGTGGGAGTTCAGTGCTATCAGGAAAATAAAATGGAAAATGCTTCCATAATTTTACACTTCAAAACATAATGTAATTCAGTGACCACTGACAGTGCTACCATTCCATTTACATTTGTGCTTTAAGTGATACTTATGAGATTATCCTGCTGTTGTGAGTTCAACAAATTGCTCTTCTAGAAAGGCAATAAATTAAAGGTCCAAAACAAATCTTACTGTAGTTTCCATTCAGGGGCTGTTTTTAGCACCAAATAAAGATCAGTGTCTGAGAGAGTCACTCAGAACAGCTTAAGTAGTAATGTATGGTGTTTACACCATTTAGGCTTTTCTATTTGTTTCACCCTTTGCCTTGTTTTTTAATCTGACACAGATACACATTTTAGGCATTTGTATTGCTGCTTGAACTCATGGATTTTGTTGTGTTTAATGAGACTTCCATATCTTGTGTGTATTTTTTCATTAGATGTCTTTGGTATTTTTCTTACAGCTTTTACCAATTTACTCTAGTCAAACGTGGATCAACGTTACCTTTAAAATCCACTTTTTAAAATGAATACAAGTTTTAACTGCCACTGTTAATTTCTGAGACACAACAATGTTGTGACTCAAATAAAACAAGAAGTTTGTCCCTTTGTGGAAGCCTGACCACAAAGAGTTAATTGCAGTTGACGTTTGTATGTTTGTTTTGTTTGATTGTATAAATACATTTTTAATGTGCACATTATTAATCAGTATTTAGAAATCACTATTAATAAGTTGCACAGTTGGAAATCGGAGCATGTGGTGGTTTAATGGCAGTATTTTGTTTTTTCCTCTTCACAGGCTTCCCTAGTCTTCTTGTTCCAAGAGTTCACCCAAGCATGTTATAAGCTAAATTCCAATGGGATGGAGCAATCTGTTTCCATTGATGTTTCACTAGTTTTTTTTTCTGCCATAGGACTTAATATCTTGTAAGAGTAGCTAACATAGTTTCAAATGCTATATGCATGTTATTGCATTGTCCGCCATATATGAGATAATTAACTGCTTTCGTTACCTTGCTGTCATGCAGTACAATGTACAGAATTAGAAGGCAGTTCATTAGACAAGAGAATTCATAAATGGTAGTTTAGGTTCTCTTCACATCCACCTGACACTATACACGCAGCACTATATTTCTCAGCAGTGGCATTAGATATATCACCCTTTTCATAGCTCAGAGGAATTAAGCTCAGATTATTCAGAAACATGATTGAATACTGAAAATTGTGTACCTTGTTCAAATTTAACTGATGAGGTTGAGGAAGCTAGTATGGCGTATCGCAAAATCTGAGAGCAGAGAAGAGCTCTGGTTCAAACGTTTTGGTATCAGAGGTAACTTACCAATTGGCACAGCTCTATGAAGATTTAACTAAGGAGTGAGCAGCTGGCTCTTAAACCCCTTGAAAAATTATTTCAGAAGAAGTAGTGAAAATTACTGCTGTTTGTCAAACAGCAAGCAGTGCTATGGATCTAATTATACAGGATCACCAGACCACTTTGAAACTGAAGAGAAAAATGTGGGAACTTCAGATAAAACTGAAGGAGCTTGAAAATTGAACTCACTTTTCCAGTCTGTGGGTTCATGGGGTCCCTGAGCAGGAGGAAGAGGACAGAATGACTGGATTTCTAGTGAGGGTGGTTTAGCAACCTCCTCCCAAATTTTCATTTGGAAGCTGACGACATTGAGCATGCCCATTGACAGCGGCGGAACTTGGGTGGAGCGCGTGGAGCAGGAGCTACAGGCACTCGGGCGGGCGGGGGGCGTGCTCGGGGCACTCAACATAGGGAAGCGATGCGTCGGATAGGCCCTCCCTCCCTCCCTGGAGCCCCTTTGGCTCCAAAATAAACTCAAAACGGGCGGGGGGGCACGTCTACGTGACACGAGGGGCGCGTCGATGTGACGCAACGCAGGCCCCTCCCCCACGCGCCATGGTGAATTACAGCTTCTGATCATGTGGCCTGTGCTTACTTAGTTACAATAGAATAAGGACAGAGCCCACACTCCTATTTGGAGATTATTTCAAATCCTTATCAACAGATAAGACACTGTGGCAGCAATTAGAGAGGAGCTTAAATCTTATTTTGCCCTCAACTCTGATGGTCCTGTCATTTCTGCCCATTGAGCTGTTGTTCTGAGACCACTTCCCTCTCGTCCATTAAGGGGCATTATAGTAGGTATGTTTTGCTTGCTTTAAAGTGAAACAGCAACTGACACAGGCTTTTACATATACCCCCAATTATGTAAAAGGAAGCCTCTGTTCTGATCCTGCAAGATCTGTGCTCAGAACCATTAAGATTTCAGAGGCTATCAGCCATTTAGGGAAAAACTGCAGAAAGCAGGGATAACTTACCACTGGGGATTCCCTTTCAAGTTAATTGTCCACAAAGATGGAGAGACCAAGACTGCCACCTGGAGGAAAGAACCACTGCTCTCAGCTTTCAGTTCCCCAATGTCAGTGAGCACTAGAGGAAAAGCACCATCTAGTTTGTGTGTCGAGGCTGTCTTAAAAAAACTTCAGCTAATAGACAGTTGGTGAAATGCGAACCCTGGAATGACAGATTTTTCTTTTTGTTTCTTCCTAAAAGCTTTCAAACATACATACCGTAGAAGACTACATCCTAATCTCCCATACCATAAACTCTTATATCGTAAACTCCCATATTGGTCGAATTACAGCTTCTGATCATGTGGCCTGTGCTTACTGAGCTACAATGGAATAAGGACAGAGCCCACACTCCTATTTGGAGATTACTTCAAATCCTTATCAACAGATAAGACTATCAGGCAGCAATTAGAGAGGAGCCTTAAATCTTATTTTGCCCTCAACCCTGATGGTTCTGTGCCTTTAAATATAATCTGGGATGCTATGAAAGCAGCTGTTTGAGGCAAACTTATTGGTGAACTTTCTGCCATTAAAGAACATTCCACCGAGATCCAAAAACACTCTCTGGAAGAATTGTTAATTGGAAGCCAAACACAAAAAGACTGGCGGCAACAAGGTTCTATAGGCTCCTGATAGGAAAACATAAAGAGCTGGAGTTATTTGATTTGTAAAATTGATATATTTTTGGCTTACTTGGGGCAGTGTTGTTATGAATGGGATAGTAAAAACTCCAAAATGCTGGTAATAGATACTTGCATAGGGAATCAAATCACCATCCAGCCCAAAAGAACAGCCTAATTAATACCTTACTTTATAGAGCTGAGAAAATAAGTGAACCAGAGCATGTGCAGAGTGAGAAACAATACGTGGAAAAAGTCTTACAAGCTAATGGTTAAAAATGAAAAGAAATTTCATTTCAGGATAGAATTAAAAAGGAAAACACCAAAGAAAGATAAAGATTTACAATTAGAATTAGGCAATGTTACTTTGTCTTACATTAAAGGAACAACAGACAAAATTGGGAGACTGCTGAATAAGTTTAACATCAGGACTCGTTATGCTCCAGCCAGCAAAACTAGTAATTTTTTAAGGAACCCTAAAGACAGACTACATCCATGGACATATGCAGGAGTTTATAGAATCCCATGCAGTTGTGGAAAATGTTACATCGGGACCACAAAAAGAAGTGTAAACACACGCATAAAGGAACACCAGCGATATTTAAGGTTGGAACAAGCTGATAAATCAGCTATTGTGGACCACGCATTAAAAACTAGACACCAGTTTATAGTTACACACCCAAGTTATAGTTAAAACCAAACAATATCGTTCCCGTCTGAACAGGGAAGCAATCGAAATAATAAAACGTCCAACTGCAGTAAATAGGAAGGGGGAACCTGTAGAAATTAGCAATAGTTGGCTTCCAGTCATCAAAAGGTCTCGCATTTTGACAGATCACAGAGCATCAAGAAACCGAGAGAAAGACTGCTTTAATATCGCAGATAATTTAGCACCCAAATACGTTTCACATTGCATGACTGTTTAAGCTCTCAACGATCGGCTGTACGAGGAAGGGCTGTTGCGCTTTGCTACCCCATTTTATATATGGAAAATCTTTGCAGCTATGGAACTTTGTTATAAAATGGTGATATGACTTTAAGGAACTTGGCAAAGGCAACAGTTAATCTTCCAATTGTTAACAACTTGTGCTAAGAAGAACTAGAGCAGACAGCAAATTACTGTACCTTTGATAATGCTCCTCATGGTGTAGGAGCAAAACGTTAGGACAACCCCTTCTTCTCTTGTTAACTGAATAAAACGACCAGAACAACCTGGAAAATGCTTCCTTTTATTAATTCAAAGATATGTAGCGGTCATGAAAACCTCAGAACATACCACGTTCTTTATTCAGTTTAGCCATCCAGTTTAGCATCAACCGGGTGGTCACTGGAGCAGTGGCATCGCTATAGTGTGGCGGGATGTGGGACGCCGGAGGTGACACGCCAGGAGGGTGACGCGCCAGGACTCCGGCGCATCACCCCCGGGAGAGCAGCAGGCCGAGTCACATCTTCTTCGGCGACTTGGCCACTTCTAAATAGGCCAGGCAAGGCTTTGAGTGGCATGTGTACAACGCAAGACCCAATCAGGTCTTCGTTCGGCCCTTCTAAGGGCAAGGCTTCGAGCGGCGTTGTGCGCATGTGCTGCTCAAAGCCTTGCCCGGCCTACTTAGAAGCGGCTGAGCCGCCAAAGGAAACGTGGCTCAGTCTGCCGGCGCGGTGCATCACCCTCTCTGTGGGGTACCGGGGGGTGGGTGACGCGGCTGTGGGGGTGATGGGCCAAGCCGGCCGACCCCTCACCCGTAGTGACGCGTCGGCTTGTGACACCGCTGCACTGGAGCTAGGTGATTTGACTTTATTGAACTGCTGCTTCGGTGGCTGCACTGGCTGCCCATTCATTTCCAGGCCCAATTCAAGGTGCTGGTAATGATATTTAAAGGTTTGGGTCCAGGATATCTGCCTTCTCCCATACATTCCGGCCCGCCCTCTTAGGTCATCTGAGGGGGCTCTCTTGCAAGTGCCACCTCTATCTCAGTAGTGGCACCAACCTTAGGGAATTCCCTCCCTTTTGACTTACGAACTGCTACCTCCTTGGACACTTTCCGGCGAGGCCTAAAAACCTTCCTGTTCAAAGAAGCCTTTTGAGCCCTGCCTTTTTTTTAAACATCTTGCTGGTACAGGTGGGACGCTGCTGTTTTTTATGCTCTTGTTTTAACTGTAATAATCTTTTTTAATCAATTTTTAGATGTTGTTTTATTAGTTTCGTCAACAGTTTTTTACTGTTTTAAAATGTGACCTTTGTATTGTACTTTTTTGTATTGTATTTTCTTTTCTGTTGTAAGCTGCCTTGGGTCCCTTCGGGGAGAAAGGCGGGATAAAAATACTGTAAATAAATAAATAAATATCTCAAGTTAGAGGAATGGTGGCACGTGGGCGAGCCTTCTCCGTTGTGGCACCACAGTTATGGAATTCCTTGCCAAGGGAATTAAGAACTACCTCCTCCCTCATGGGAGGCACTCACTATTGGTTTTAACGGGACCTGTGGCTTGTGAATTTTCAGAAGACCATATAGCCACAGAGGCAGTGCCTCCGATTGATGCAACCTTTTCTTAACTTCATGTTTAAGGCCATGACTTCTTTACTAACTCATTAGAGTTTTGGTCAATGCATGTTGTGGGTTCCTTTGGTAATTTCTTATAGGTATCAGGCTTCAGTACCTCCCTAATCCAGTGGCGTCTCTAGGGCGTGGCGGGGGTGGGTCACCGGGGGTGACGCGCCAAGAGGGTGAAGTGCTGGGAGGGTGACGCTCCTGAGGCCCATTCAGCGAGCCGCATCTTCTTTGGTGGCTTGGCAGCTTCTAACTAGGCCATGCAAGTCTGAAAGCGGCGCATGCGCACAACGCCGTTTGAAGCCTTGCCCTCAGAAGGGCCAAACGAAGACCCAATCGCGTCTTCGTTCGGCCCTTCTGAGGACAAGGCTTCAAGCGGTGTTGTGCACATGTGCCGCTTTCAGACTTGCATGGCCTAGTTAGAAGGGATCGATCTGCCGAAGAAGATGCAGCACGCGAACGGGCCTCGGGCGTGTCACCCTCTCCCAGCGTGTCACCCCCTCCCGGTGCGTCACCCCCTCCTGGTGCGAGCAGTGAGTACCAGGGGGTGATGTGGCAGTGGGGGGGTTGACGTGGCAGTGGGGGTGGGGGGTGGGGGTGATGCACCGAGCCAGCTGACCTCCCGCCAGAGGTGACGCTCTGAGCCGGCTGACCTCCTGCCAGAGGTGACGCTCTGGCTCATGACGCCACTGTCCTAATCTTCTTGTCACAATCTAGCGTTATCAGCCGGCAAGATCAAAATTGATTCATATTCAGTTCTTTACTCGCCCTCCGTTCGCTCGTGATGATGTTATCTTTAGAAGGGCAAGCCATCCGTAGGATTCTAGCAGAGTGATTCCTGATTTATTCTGCTATGTCTTTTGGCAGCATCTGAATAACTGCTTCCACACTAGCAATAATATCCTCCACTGGGATAGTCTTAGGGGCGATTGCAAAATTCCCACCTTTTTTAAAAATGGATATTTGGTTCATAGTTAACTCGTGGTCTGATAGGTTAATGACCATCCGATTGTCATTTTCATTCAGCACAGACCTTTTATTTGCCTCCCAAATTCTCTCAAACTTCTTTCTTCATCTATTATTATTCCTCTCCTTTCTCTTCTCCATGGCACCTGCTATTAAGGCATCCACTTTATCCCAATCCCTCATCTCCAACAGGTTGCTCAGATGTAAATGCAATCTCAGTAGATCACACTCTATATTAGCAAGCTCACACCGGATCGTGTGCAGCCTTTCACGTAACAAGGCTTTCTCCGTACGTCAGTTAATCCGATGAACCTGTGCAGTGGTCAAGTTCCTCCTTAATCTCAGGAAATTTGGGATCAAATCAGCATGTCGACAGCGCAACAGGAACACAAGTGAACATAAGCCGACTGTCTTCTGTCTAGTCCTTTAAGGAACACACGGTGAATAAATAGAAGATAATTGCAAAGTTATTGACAGTTGCTCTGGGGGCGAGACGAATGGTTTGTGGTTCTAGCTTCTAGTCTTTTGAAAATGCCCACCACAATTGTGGGTGAAACGTTAGGGAACCAAGTTCTTACTAGATCATGGCCAACAAGCCCGGTTACTTCCAGGGATGGGGACTCGAGTCAAATGACTCGACTCGCAAGTGTGACTTAGCCACTTTTTCCCTGACTCGTACTCGTACTCATACTCGTGACCCACTGACTCGCACTCGTACTCGTGACCCACGGGACTCGCACTTGACTCGCACTCGTGGGGGTAACGACTTGCCATTTCCAAGTCATTTTCCAAGTCGTAGGGGAAGCCAAGTGGGTGCTTTAAAAGCCTCAGAGGTCCCACACACACACCACACACACACACACACCACACACCCATTTTCAGGGAAAAAAGCCATTTTCCCCAAAGTGACTCGACTTGTGACTCGTGGTTTCTGGCCTTACTAGTACTCGACTCGCACTCGTGCAAAAATGACTCGCACTTGACTTGTACTTGCCCAAAAAAAATTGGCACTGACTCGCACTCGGACTCGCACTCGTGCAAAAATGACTCGTACTTGCACTCGCAGGTCCCACACACACACCACACACACACACACACCACACACCCATTTTCAGGGAAAAAAGCCATTTTCCCCAAAGTGACTCGACTTGTGACTCGTGGTTTCTGGCCTTACTAGTACTCGACTCGCACTCGTGCAAAAATGACTCGCACTTGACTTGTACTTGCCCAAAAAAATTGGCACTGACTCGCACTCGGACTCGCACTCGTGCAAAAATGACTCGTACTTGCACTCGCACTCGCGACCTAGTTACTTAGATACATCCCTGGTTACTTCTTACTGCAATATTAACCCTAGAGTTGTTCCCTTTGTGTGAAAGTCTGGTGAAGATGGCCTGGCGTGCATGGAGCCTTCGCAGAGCACATCCTGCTTCTCCGATGGTGTGGAAGGAAAAGAGAGAATGTGAGGAGGGGAGGAAGGAAATAGATTAAGGACCACACCTCCTGCAAGAACCATAGAGGACCAGGTGAAGAGATCTCAAGTGACTGGACATTACATTGCCCTCCAAAGTCCTGCAGGTGGCATTGCATCCAAATTCCTACAATGCTTACGTAGGCTTTCCTCACGGCCAGTATGTACCATTGCCACCTTTGTGAAGGGGAGCTGCTTTTGTGAACAAACTCATGAATCTGTTGTCCTTTAATATTTTATATGTTGGAAACTTTCTCCTTTTAGCCCTTTTCAAAATTCCCTGTATCAAAGCAAAACCTCTTTGAATTCCTACTGGCTGTGTCAAGAAAATCCACATCAGTAGCAACAGGATATCAATTAAAATAATTTTCTGTAAAGGCTATAGCATTTCCTGTTGTAGCAATTCTGTTGCCACCTCTACATACCAGTGTAAATGCAGTAGCTGTACTCAGAAGTGGGGAGTCATTTACAGCTAATCTTGTTGGTGAGGGGGAGAAAGGAAAATGTAGCTGTACTAGCAGCTGCTTTGTGTGTGGGTTGATTAATACGTTAATGCATCAAACTCCCCATCCAGCCTGGAAGATATCCCCACACTCACATTGTCACACCCTCCGACTGTAATGATTCTCCCTGTATAATGCCATTTTCCAAATGTCTGTCTGTGCTGGTTTTCTAAATATATCTGCTCTGTACCTAATTGCAGCTTCCTCCCCTGCCTCTCACTTGACGGGCACTGGAAGAACTCATCATAGCATTTAAAGTCATCTGCTCTCGCCAGCTAGATCAGCCTCCTACCATGAAACTCCACTGACCGATTTCTGCACCCTCCCTCCCCGTACTTTGCAGATGGCAGACATGGTTGAGGAGGAAGCCCTTCTCCTCCTATTGGCCTATGCTTGTAGCTCTTTCATCCTCATGGACACTCATTTTGGAAGACTAGTTGTATAGTGGCAATGCAGAAGAATTTGATAGGTATCTTCAGAGTACCTAAACCAGGGGCTTTGTGTGTGCGTGTGTGTGTGATACATTGTTTAAACTGTGAAACCTCTTGCATAAGCAGGTTTGTATCTTCTCACTTTCTGACAGATGCATTCCTTCAATATTCACTGCTGCTTCTGTCTTTTTCTGACAGTGGATATTCATAAACGTACCTTTTTTCATTAAAGCGTTTCTGTTTTTCTGCCACATTGCTACTTCTTTCTCCTTTTATGATTCTTCTTAAAAATGCCTAACTTCTATTTTCTTCCATAATCCTCTTTTCCTAAAACTATCACCTTTTGGTTTTCTCTGTTTAGATTGTCGGTGCAATAAGGCAGAGTGTATTGTATTACAGTACTATGTTTGTAAAGCAATTTGTAAATCTTTCGTATTGCTGTGATTTGGTGGAAGTACACACTGCCAACATCCCCATGTTGCAAAGGGAAAATGGCAGTGCTACCTTTTCTTATTTCTCAAACATTCTTTAAATACATTTGAGTTACATTGTTTCTTAAAATTGCACTCGGCACCAATGGCATCGCTTCACCCTGCAAGGGGGGGGCGGTCGACGTGACACCCCCTTTGATGTCACAAGCCCCGCCCCTTTTGGGGGCAATTTGGCGGCGGTGCACTGAAAATGCACCCCAACTTTTTTTCGTCCAGAAGCAGCCCGGGCGAGTGGGCTAATCCCATTGCCAAAAGCAGCTTAGAAGCGGCCGGAAACACGCCGGGGTGCATTTTTGGCGCCCCGCTGCCAAATTGCTGCCGAATTTGGCAGCAAGTGCACCTTCGCCTCCCAGGGGCCCACTGCCTCCCTAACAACACCTCTGCTCAGCACTACAAGAATTAAAAAGTGTCTAGAAAGACATGATACGGTAGGAAATAGGGAAGAGGAAAAGGAGAAAATGTGCAGGGTTTATGTACACTTAGGGCTAAACTTAGAAACATTTTGTAGATCCCTGATTAAATCTCTTGTGTATCTTACTTTCTTTTAACAGCCAAGTGTGTGAGGGGGTTGGATTGGAACCCCAGCACATGAGGAGTGGGGCTAACCCTTTTCAAATGCTATATTCCCATTTTCAGTCACCCCCCTCAAAGCTTTTATTTGTTCCACTAGGAACAATATGGTGCTGTTGCCCTGACTCGGCCGTAACAACAAGGGGGGGGGGGTTGATCAGAAAAATTACATGGAAGGAAAGGGTTAAAATTTCTCCCAATGCCACAATCCAGTTCTGATTCCTTTCCTTGTACACTATTGCTCTTAAAAGAAATTAAGAGAGAAATGTGATCAGATCATAGATTCCCCCTAAAAAACATCTTTGGCTCTCAACTCTGTATACAGTGTACACAGAGTAGTGATATATAGATAAAGTGACATTGACCCAATTCAGACACAGTGCTAAACAGTGGCTTAGTTTTATGTTGCTGAAGGAGTCTAAAAGACCTGCAGGCTCAGGCTCTCCTCTTCTCCTCTTGTGTGCCAAAAGGAGGAGAGTAAAATCTTTTGCATTCACTTTAGAACAAACTGTAGTTCTGTATTGCATATGAAATTGGAAAATTGTTGGTTGTTAGCAAATTTTTAGTTTGCCAGGATATCAAACCATAGAACTCTTGAAGTTCATATGCAAGAGGCAGGGAAAGATGCATGAACCTATGGCTCCCTGAGGCTCATTCATGAAGCACTAAATTGTGGTACTTAAATCGTGGTTTAGTGTGACATCTGATCAGGACCTGTGAGTACTATATAAAGGAGAGTAAACATATTAAACTCTTCAGATGCCCCTGATACCAGAAATCAATGATTAGCCTTGGAGGGAGGGGATAAGTGTCCAAATAAGTCTCAAGTAGAAACTGCTTGAATTGACAGGAAATGGTTTGGTTTCACTTTAACTGGTTGGGTACAAACTTTATCCAATGGCAAAATCTATTTGCAACTATTTAAATACCAAATCTGCTTTCTTTACCTTTATTTTGAGATTATATCTCTCTCTTTAGAAGTACCAGAAAACTGGGTAGATGGTTGCCTTTGATTTCTGCTACTTCTCTTCTTAAAGGTAAAAGTATCCCCTGACAATTAAGTCCAGTTGTGTCCGACTCTAGGGTGTGGTGCTCATCTCCATTTCAAAGCCGAAGAGCCAGTGTTGTCTGAAGACGCCTCCGTGGTCATGTGGCCGGCATGACTCTCCTTGCAGCGCGTAGCATGCAGCTGGAACACGGAGCACTGTTTACCTTCCCGCAAGCGGTACCTATTTATCTACTCGCATTGACATGCTTTGGAACTGCTAGGTTGGCAGCAGCTGGCCAAGCAACGAGTGCTCACCCCGTCGCGGGAATCGAACTGCCAACCTTTCGATCGACAGCTTATGGTTCAGCGGTTTAACCCGCTGCGCCATGTATAATTCATGTTCCATTCAGAAAGTTCAGTTTGTGCTCTGTACTGAATAACGTGCCTAGCAGCGTACCCCGTAACACATTACAATGCTGCCTCTGGATGTTTGGCAATGATGTCATAATCACATAATCACTGCATCATCACCAGACTTCTGGGTTGTCGAGCTCCACACTGCGCAGAGCTCGGCAGGGAGGTGAGCAGCCACTTGGCCATGCACCTTAGAGGAAACAATGGTGCCTAGTGGGGTTCAGCTTCTACAAGGTATCAGGAATGTGTTGAGGAATATGATGTCATCAAGTTCTGTCCTTTCAAAATTTGGGTGGGATTTATGTCGCCTGGAACCACAGTACGCCCTCTTTGACTGATGTTGACACTGTGCATCATTTATTTTCTGATGTACTATGTATTTGAGAGGGCGTTTTATTTCCTGCTTTGGTGTATGACTAATTGTTGGGGGGGGGAGTCCTAAGAAGTAGATACAGCTGGTTGTCATGTATCCAGAACACTTGACTTTCAAAGAACATTTCAGTGGTGGCAAAAATAAATCTTCTAGGGCAGGGCTTCCCAAACTGTGCATCGCGACGCCTTAGGACATTGTGGCACAGTCACAGGGGCATTGTGAGATATCCCCAGTAGCTCCTCCTTTCGTGAGATTTTGTGAGATCCAAGATGGCGGCGCCCAGGAAAACAGGTAGGAGGAGCTACTGGGGGAGTCATGAGCCAGGTAAGTTTGGGAACCACTGTTCTAGGGTGAAAGCTTGTAAGCATTTATAACAGTAATAGAGATTTGTAATTAAAAACGGAAAAAGAGAGGAATGGTCACTCAGGTCCATGCACACACCATTTGCCTAGTTAGGTACTTCTCTTCTTGCATCCAACTTCTCTCCCCTGCATTCCGACCTTAAAGCCAGAGTACAGACACTAGAGTCAGGACGGAAAGCCACTGTGTGCTGTGCTTTGTGTAGAGCAGCAGGAAAGCAACTGCGTTGCTGGCTGTTTTTAATCTCCCAGTTGACATTTTAATCTTGCTGCCAGGACTATTGTTAAAGGAATTGACAAACACACAATATACAGTAAACTTAAAAGTAATATATTAACTATGGCAATTACCTTCGTCAGTCTGGTGCATGAGAACAAGTGTGGAACACTGCAGTACTTGTATGACAGTATTCATTTCCAGGTCTTTGAGATGTCAACAAAAAATAAATATCACAAAATGACTTAAACTTGGAGGAACACTGCAGCAATAACATGACATTAAAACTGCATGACAAATCTGAAGACAGTTTTATTGACAGAATTATCATTGAAATTATGGCACTGAATCATTATTGCTTTAGGGTCTATTAATTTAAATATTAGGTTTTACTGTTTTCTTGTTGGCATCTAATTTTCCTATATACAGAATAATATAATTATTGCTGTACCCCATCTTGTGAGAGAAATGGGTGATTATGTATGTTTGACTGTTAAAGGTGCAATAAAAATTAAGTTTAAAAATAGCTTTCATGTTTGTCCTACTCAATGTAAATTGGTAGATATCATTAATAAGAATAGCATTTCTAGAAGCTAACTACACAAACATGTAAGCAGAGCCCTAATGCGCTGTCTGTGGTTTTTTAAAAACCACTTTGGAAGGGGGAATTTGGAGTGAAGAAGTGGCATATATGTGTGCTTAACCCTTTTCCCATTCCACTTCACTGTCCCGCAGCAGCTTCCCACCATCACCAAAGGGTTGGAAATGAGGCTTAACAAAAACTAGCACTCTTGTAGATGTGTTTCCATGTAGTCTGTAGTAAGCCTTAAGGCTTAAGCACTAGTATAAACATGTAGAGTAATCAGTATGCTTCCTCCAAGAAGCCCTACTTCACAACTTATTGGCAAGTATCAACAAACATGTAGAAAAAAGGGAGGGTCAAATGGATCTAGCGCAGGGGTTCTCAACGTATTCGGCATGGCATACCACCTACTTGGCTGTGCCAAGTACCACCGGAAGTAAGCGGCAATGACATCATCACCACTTCTGGGTTTTCGGCCTGGTTTCCGCCTCAGAAGGGTGAGCTGTTTTCTTCACCTCCAGGTGGCAGGAGCCTCTCAAGAACCTCTCAGGCAGTGAAAATGTGGCACCAAAAGTGCTGCATTTTTGTAGGGTTTTGGGTATCCCAACGAGGTTCCCCCCCCCTGATCTGAGTACCACCAGAGGTACCAAAAAGTACCACTGGTGCTACGTGTACTGCCAGTTGAGAACCCCTGATCTAGCGTATGTACTGTCAAAATGGATTTGGATTTTCAAAAATGTTTGACTGTTCCTCGTCAGAAGCTCTGGAAATTTAGGCCCCATGGCCTAAGAGGCCATCTTGTGAATTATGCATTCAGTCAGACAACATCCCCTGTGTAGGGGCCAGAAATCATAGCAATATCCACTTACTAGATCCCTGTCAAAGAAGTAGTTGTTTGGTAAGCTCCTCCTGACTTTATTTGTTCTTTCTAAACGTCCTCTGAGGAACGCTGAAGGTCAACCCACCTGTGAGGCTGGGTGAAGTGGCTGCTTTGAACTGTGGGCTGAGGGAGTCTGCAAACTGGAAGGGGTGCTCTGCACCCAACATCTGCTTGTTGCCTCCCCTGTCCAGTCACCCACCCAACCACTTCACCCTGCACTCTAATGCTACTCTCACTTGCTGAAAGGATTGGAGCCAGTGGCGTTACTGCTTGCAGTGTCACCCGGTGGAGTGACTCTGGCGTCACCCCACCGAGTGTGCAGACACAGAAGTAATCATGTCACCGCCAGTTACTTCCGCCTTGAGAGCCTCTGCAGAACTTGGAGCAGCTGAAGACGCCAAGGCTTCCAGCCTTTCTCCAGTGGTCTTCGACCGCTCCGAGCTTTCACGAAGAATCAGCTCGGAGAAGCTGAAGCAACTCAGCTTTGTGCAGCTGAAGATGGCTGAGCAGGAGTGTCACCCTTGCTCAGCCATCTTCAGCCACTCCAAGCCGAGTCACGTCCTGATCTCTCGAGCTACGGAGCAGCTGAAGGCCACTGAGCCTGGGTGACGGTGGGCTTCTCCCATGGTGTCACCCTCTCAATGGGTGTCCTCACCTCTGGTGTGGCCCGCACCTCCCTTACGGCACCCCTGATTGGGGCAGCAGCAGCCCACCTCTTCCTGCTGTGCTGCTGCTTTGACGGAAAGAGGAAGTGGTGAGCTGGTGCAATTCTATTTTGATTGCTCCCCTTCCAGGAGAGCAGTCAAAACAGGATCACTCGCTGCTGCCTCTACTTTCTCCTTGCCTGTCTGCAGGCAAGGAGTATTCTGGGAGTGGGAGAGGACTTCTGGTCCAAGCATATTCCACCTGTTTTGAAGAAATGGCTAGGTGGACAAGAAGGAGGCAGCAGAGGTGCGTGTTGGGATGTACACACAAAAAGATAAAAAGGATGTGGTGGAATGTTTGGGCAACACGTCATGCTTCCCTTTGGTTTGGACCTGGGAACTCTTGGATAAAACCTAGAGTTTGCTGAGAACTCTCTGAGACATCTCAGAAAATTCAAGCCCAGGAAACCTCCTCCTCTGCTATTTCTGTCCTCCTCTCTCCACCAGGGATGGTGTGACCGGGAACACCACCCAACACCATTGTCCCAAGTCCACTGCTGCCACCTCTGCCATAGCATGCTAAAAAGCTCCTTAGCATGCTCCATTGTACAGTTTTCTCAAACCAGGAAGTATAGGACTTAAAGTTTTGTTTAAAGGGGCTGCACGAATAAAGGAAGTTTAGGGTTTTTGGTTTCAAATAGCCATAAGTCCTGCACTCCCTCGTTTAGGAAAACCGCGCAATGGAGCATAGTAAGGAAGCGGATCAATGTGACAATGCCACATTAGGCCACTTTAGGACAGGGCCAGCCCTGCTTTCCACCCTTCCCAAATTGATCTTGCAAGGTAAGCTGGCAAGTCATCTTTCAGTTCCCATCTTTCTTGCAGACATAGGAACTTTTAAGCATGCTTGAGAACCTCCATTGCTACTGGGAACCTTGGAAACTCTTGTTTTCAGGGGTTTTTTCTGACTCATTCCATTGAAGCAGGGGGAACTGAAAACTTCTCAAGCTTCATAATGACAATGGATGCCTTAAGACGGAGGCCTTTTGCTGTCACAAGTCTTTCCCAACAATATCCACCTTCCATTGCACAGATAAGTTATTCCAAGGAACTCAAAGTGGTATATATGGCACCTTCCCCACCTTTTTATCCTCACAACAACCCTGTGAGGTAGGTGTTAGGCTGAGAGAGACTGGCCCAAGATCATCCAGTAAGCCTCATGGCTCAGCAGAGATTTGAACCTGGGTCTCTCCTGTGCCAGTCCTGTACTCTGACCACTACACTACAGAGGAACTAATTCCTAAGTTTGCCATTCTGAATTCTCCAAATACAAGATTCGGGACAATTGCTAGTTGTTATACATCTAACTCATGAAATCTGTCATTTTTATTACAGCCATTTTTCATATTTAATAATGGACAGATTTTCTCAGGTATTTGAGGAGAAAAAGTGGAAGTCCCTTGTATCAATTTGTTCCTACGCTAAATGTTAAATAACATCATTACATGTAATGATGCGAAACAGATGGTGCACTGCCTAAGCCATTTGTCACTTCTTATAGTAAAGGCTGTATATGCTTGATTAATAGTCTGTTGGGCTGTTGTACAGCTGCATATTTTCCTTTTAAAAAAGTTAGGAAGTGTATTCTAACTAGTTTTTATTCATACCAAATATTAGAAAGAAATGCGTTAGGTATAGATTCTTATTTAATGGTGAGATCAGGAATTCCATAAGTATTGTCTAGAACAGCATTTCTCAAAGTTCTCCCCGTGAGTAGGGGAGAACTTTGAGTATTTGCAGGGGCATGGCAATGGCGGCAGCAGCGATCCGGGGATCGCGCCGCTGCTGGGGACAAAAGTGGTATTTTTAGACTTATTTTTAGACTTATTTAGATAGACTTCTTTTTAAATTCTTTTGCACATGTTTTAGTTTAACCCTGTTTTTTTTTCTTGCAGGTTAATAACGAAAATGTAGTAAAAGTCGGCCACAGGCAGGTCGTGAATATGATTCGGCAAGGAGGCAATCACTTAGTTCTTAAAGTTGTCACCGTAACCAGGAATCTTGATCCAGATGACACAGCGAGAAAGAAAGGTACATTCCCTTTATTGTTGTAATGTTTTTCCTGCTTCTTCAGAGACAGAGAGCAATTTAAGTGAGAAATTATTTAGCATCATTTAAATTCATGCTGCACAATCTGTGCTTCAATCCATTGCCTAATGAGCACCATAACTTTCTGTTTACTGAAGAAATGGATTAATTTGCAAATTCAGATAATTGAAAGATCCTGTTCAAATAGCCACCCAGTGCTGCTTCCCACTATGTAAGAATATTTGGGCTGCATATGTCTTCACCAGCTGATTAGTATTCTGCCTCCTGCAGTGTGCCAATGGGGGGGGGGCTAAAAGACCCACTCTGTTGGTTTATCCCATATGGATGGAATAGTCGCATGCACCCTCCCCCCCCACTATGAGATTGCACCACAGGAAAGCAATTCCTATAATTCTTGACATGGGGGTGTTGAGAAGGCATAGCGCCTTGTAAGTATTAAGTTTATGTCTCACCTGCCTTTTTTCAGTAGTCTGTTCAAGAACTTCAATTCAAACATTTCTAAGCATGTCTGTATCTACATTGATATAATAATCTTAACATGTAAAAATGGGTGTTTTCCCATTAAAAATTAAGCCACTTCCCACATTGCTTCCTCAGAACATATATTGTACAAAAAAATTCCAGCCTTGTTTTAGATGCGTGCCAGCATCATGTGTCTTTCACCCAACTAACTTTCACAATTTTTGCCGCTACTGTACAATAGGCATATTGCGTAGCTTTCCTTATATAATTTTTGTATTTTCACGTTGTCAGTCAGCTTGCTCAAGACTCTATTTTGCATGCTTCTTAAGTCATGAGTATACCTTTATAAAGTATGAAGCAACCTTCAATGTAAGAACAATTTTGATCCAGTAGGATCAGTGGGGGTTTTGAATTTCAGAAAATTCTACTTCAGTGGGTTGGACCAAAAGGTTCTCTTCGTCTGATGGAATGACTACTGCTGCTGGATGAAAGGAACCTTTCTGTCCAATCCAATGTGTATAATAAGAAAATAAAATCGTATGAAATATTAGTGGAGAAAAACCAGTAACCCTGTGAAGCTCAAGAGCTGAAGCTGCTGCCTCTTTAGCTAGTGCGCTGCAAGAGTCTCTGTAGTGACAGTTGTGAAGAAAATGGTCCTAAACATGGAACACTCCAGTGCATATTGCAAGTATTTGGAATGTTACATAAGAACATAAGAAGAGCCCTGCTGGATCAGGCCAAAGGCCCATCTAGTCCAGCTTCCTGTATCTCACAGTGGCCCCACCAGATGCCTCAGGGAGCACACAGCCAACAAGATAACCTGTTTCCTGCTGCCACTCCCCTGCACCTGGCACAGAGAAAACCTACTTCTAAAACCAGGAGGTTGCTTATGGCTTGTAACCTGTGATGGTCTTTTCCTCCATGAATCTGTCCAAACTCCTTTTAAAGGCATCTAGGCAAGGTGCCATCACCACATCCTGTGGCAAGGAGTTCCACAGATGAATTACACGCTGGGTAAAGAAATATTTTCTTTTGTCTGTTCTAACTCTCCCTTCACTCAATTTTAGTGCATGTCCCCAGGTTCTGGTGTTGTGCGAGAGGGAGAAGAATTTCCCTCTATCCATTCTCTCCATCCCATGCATAATTTTATATGTCTCAATCATGTCCCCCCTCAGGCGCCTTTTTTCTAGACTCAAAAGCCCCAAACGCTGTAGCCTTTCCTCATAAGGGAGGTGCTCCAGCCCACAAATCATTCTGGTCGCTCTTTTCTGCACCTTTTCCAATTCAACTATATCCTTTTTGAGGTGCGGTGACCAGAACTGGACACAATACTCCAGATGTGGCCTTACCATCGATTTGTACAAAGGAATAATGATATTGGCCGTTTTATTCTCAATCCCTTTTTTAATGATCCCGAGCATGGAATTGGCCTTCTTCACAGCCGCCGCACACTGGGTCGACACTTTCATCGACCTGTCCACCAGCACCCCAAGATCTCTCTTGATCCGTCACAGACAACTCAGAACCCATTAGCATGTATGTGAAATTTTGGTTTCTTGCCCCAATGTGCATCGCTTTGCACTTACTTACATTGAAGCGCATCTGCCATTTTGCTGCCCATTCTCCCAGTTTGGAGATATCCTTCTGGAGCTCTTCACAATCCCTGCTGGTCTTCACCACCCAGAAAAGTTTAGTGTCATCTGCAAACTTGGCCACCTCGCTGCTTATCCTCAACTCCAGGTCCTTTATGAATAAGTTGAAAAGCACCGGTCCCAAGACCGATCCTTGGGGCACACCGCTTTTCACCTCTCGCCATTGTGAAAATTGCCCATTGACTCCCACTCACTGTTTCCTGGTCTTCAACCAGTTCCTAATCCACAAGAGGACCTGCCCTCTTATTCCCTGACTGTGGAGTTTTCTCAGGAGCCTTTCATGAGGGACCGTGTCAAACGCCTTCTGAAAATCCAGATATATAATATCCACAGGTTCGCTCGCATCCACATGCCTGTTGACCTTTTCAAAAAATTCTAAAAGGTTTGTGAGGCAAGACTTCCCCTTGCAGTTCCTGTTCCTGTTGTTTTTGTCTGAAGTATCAGCACTTTCACTCATTTTTCTCAAGTCTTTCTAATTCTGATCTCTCAGTACTAGTCATAGTTGCTAATGGACATCTTTATTCTGAAACCTTGACAAAGTGATGATGAGGAAACCTGGGAGCCAGGTAGCGGTAGCTTTTTTGGCCAACCCATCTTGGTTAGTGACTCGGCGCAATCCTATCCAACTTATGCCACCAGTGTAACCAATGGTGCAGCGAGAACGGGAGGCCCCAGAATGGAAAGGGGATTTAAATCCTCTTTGAATTCCCCTTTTAGAGGGAATTTGAATCCCCTTTCCGTTCTGGGGCCTCCCGTTCTCGCTGCACTGCTGGTTACACCGGAGGCATAAGTTGGATAGGATTGAGCAGAGCTCAGCCGGTGGCATAAGTTGGATAGGATTGTGCTGTTAGTTGATTATTTCTTGCAGACAATGGCACATTAGTACATGTGTTTTGTGTGTACATAATTACAAACATGTCTTCACAGAGTTGTTGTCTTTTACCTGCCTCTGTGATCACTGAGGCAGTAGTCAGTTTGTCCTGTTGTGTAGTTAGAATGTGTCACAGGAATGTGTGTGACTTGGTAAGCCATGCATATTTCCCTTTCCAGACAGCTTCATATGTTTACATTGTAGTAACAAAAATAGTCATGGATACATGATAAGTTGATTTTGACAGTGTAGCAGGAAATCCATGTGTTATGCTTTTGAGGTAACAATTTCAAGCATTTCTCTCTGGTCATATCTTCTAGATATGGTTTACTACAGAGATTTTCACAGTCATTGAATGGTTACTTTTTATATGGTTGTGTTCAAAATAGACCAACTGTCAGATACTTTGATTTGAAGGCTACACTGGTTGATATGAATACCATAGTTCAAGCTATCATGGAACATAGTTTGGATCAGTGGCGTCGCAGAGTGGGGGGTGAGGGCCCCAGGGTGGGGCGCTGAGGCTGGGGGGTGGGGCGGAAGCCTCCTCTTTTTCCGGTTTATTTTTGGGTTTTTTTGCTTTTTGGGTTTTTTTCCCTCTTTTTCATTTTGCGGGCAGCTGCCTCCCCCCCCCACTGCATACCCAGGGCGGCAGCTGCCTCGTGTTTGCCCCTCAGGGTGTGTGTATGTGTGTTTTCGGGTACTTAACTTGTCTTTTCGGGGCGTAGCATTTTTCGTTCCAGCTGCTCCGGCATCCATTTTGAATGGGCAGGACTCTTTAGGACTAGTATTGTTGATTGCACACACCCTCTCTATGGCGAACGTCTCGTTGGTCTCGCTGGTCGGTCCTCCAGAGCCCTAGGGAGGCCTGGAGGACCGACGGACCAGCGAGACTGGAGCGAGAGTCCTAGAGAGTCCCACCCATTCAAGATGGATGCCAGAGCAGCCGGGATGAAAAATACTGCCTGCCCTGCACCCCGAAAAAGCCAGTTAAGTACCCACAAACACACACACACACACACACACACACACACACACACACACACACACACACCCTGGGGGGTGAACACGAGGCATCTGCCGCCCTGGGGATGCAGCGGGGAGCGGCAGCTGCCCGCGAAATGGTAAAAAATGTACTATTAGAGAGTCAAGGGCAGGAATTGCTCACCATTTCTTTCTTCTGTCGCTCAGAGCATAAGTAACGATGCAAAGTAAAGTCTCCCTGCTAACTAGGCAAGAGGCACTTTTTTCAATTGGTGCTCCTCTTATGTTTAGCCGGGGGAGAGTAACTGCCCCCGTTTCACCCCTCATTCATCTCTTATGAATGCCTCATCATGTGTGCTGCTGAAAATGGAGACAGGAGGTACAAAGTGGACAAGGAGGCTTTCCAAACTGATTTTTGCACACACACCCCAAAAAAAGGTATTTTGGGACATTGGGGGGGCGTGTCAAAAAATGGGTGGGGGGTGTAAGGGTTGGGCCCCGGGTGTAAAATGGCCTGGCTCCCCCTCTGGTTTGGATTATTGTCTTTTTACTTTATCTTGGGTTCAGATTTGCAGTATGATTGCGTACAGCCTATAGCTTTTCAGACACTTGTAGATAACATTATAGGATGGTTTGTGGCCTGGCTCAGAAAGTACAGGAAGCCATGGTTTCCCACAAGAAAAATAAACTGAGAAGAGAGCTGTGGGTTCTCAGTCTATCCACGTAAGAGCCTGAGAGCTTCCACTTTTACTTCTGCTTTGTGGTAGTTTCCTGCTTGGAGCAGGGGACTGGACCTCCAAGATTCCGTCCAACTCTAACGTTCTATGACATTAAGAACAAACACCAATTTCACAGTGCATACAAATTTGAGAAACTGCTGTTTAAGTAGAGTTGGAACAAACTGGTATACCAATTGTGCGTGGCAGTTTGATATCTTGGCTTCTTCTAAGGATCAAACCAGATTGCAAATGTGTCAGCTGAGCCTGCAGTTTTCCTTCTTTTTGTAAATAGCACACACGTAAGGGTGTGTGAACAGGATTGGAACCAGAGGAAAAGGAAAGTAGGCTTTAGCACATGCCACTGTATGTGCTATTCGCAGACACACCCACACCCTTACAGGGTCAACAGATGCATTTAATTATGTAACATCTGACCATACCTCTAGTTCATGGGCCTCCAAACTCCGACTTGCAGGCCGGATCCAGTGCGCCAAAACACAGCATCCGGGCACAGGATGTGGTGTCGGAGCCTTACTGTTCTAGCCCGCTGCCTCCTATCTTCGCATCCGATCTTTGCAGAAACTCAAGCCGTGCAGCCGCTTCCCCAGGGAAATTTGGGGTGCAGAGCCATCTGGTAAGGCTCCGCCACCACCGTGCTATGCCCGGATGCCGTTTTTGGACGGACAGTGGGCCATGGATTGGAGACCGCTGTTCTAGTTAATTAACAAACTGCTGTTTCTTGAGCATACAGAACCATGTTTTTTTTCTTACAGCAAACAAATGCTTTCATATTCCTTGCCCGCAAAGGAGGAGGAGAACATTTATCTCAAAGGATTGCTTTTATAAAAGGAACTCATGGCTTCTCATCGCATCTGAACCTTGCCATTATTCTATTGCTCAGTGTTTGTGT
This sequence comes from Plestiodon gilberti rubricaudatus, assembly GCA_026170595.1. NCBI lineage: Eukaryota > Metazoa > Chordata > Lepidosauria > Squamata > Scincidae > Plestiodon > Plestiodon gilberti. The sequence continues at coordinate 244,616,437 of JANXHW010000001.1, read as the reverse complement.
CCTACCATGATCCCTGGTGAAGCCCACTTGTCAGATAATTTTCACATTGTCTGTTTGTCGAATACGTTGCTGTGGGATTTCACATGTGACCTAGAAATATTGGGCGTACAGACTTTGTCAGTATCTCTTGCAGATTAATCAAATAAGATACAGTAGCTGGATATACAGGGCATGAACATTGCATGTCAAGGAGATACTGTAATGTTTTCCTTTTCCTGTGCTTAGAAACTACTGAATGTAGTTAGTACATTTCTAGAAGTCAAACCACTGCTTATTCAGAGTACAATGAGACAAGCATACTTACCTTGAATTAGTAATTAATCTTTGGGTTGAATTTAAATTATGCATATACGAACATACAGTGTCTCAGAGGAGTGCATTTACTTATTATATATGTCCTTCTGTTTAATGCGAAGCCCCTCCACCTCCAAAACGGGCTCCAACCACTGCACTGACCTTGCGGTCTAAGTCAATGACCTCAGAGCTTGAAGAGCTTGGTAAGAAAGTGTTTTTTAATGAGCATGCTGAAATAATGGGGATGTAAAGACAATGTTAGATTGTTTGAAAGTGAACTGCACCCTGTAAGAACGTGGTATTGAAAATATTACATGGGAATGTTGCATTTCTGGAGATTTCCAAGTGTGCATGTTGAGCATGAATGATTTGGTTTTTATTTTTGTGTTTCCAGCTCTGCGAGAGAATGTGTTTATAATTTATGTGCATCATTATTTTACATGTCAATTAAAAGCTATAGCATAGTTTATTAGCTTGTTTTTATTTTTTTAATAAATCGGTTTATCTAATATTGTTTTATTTTAAATTTCTGTGGCCTCTCATTAGTGGATAAAGGTAAGCTGCTAGCCCTCATTGTTTAAAAACTGACAAGAATTAAAGCTCTGTACCTGTAAGGCAACTGCTTTTCATTAGAGTCCCTTGCCCCAAAGTCCAGGAAAAGCAGTTCATGTGTAGGTTCTGGTTTCTGCTCCCAGATCTGCTCTTCCACAAGTTCAAAAGTGTGCTGCCGAAGAGAAAACCCACTTCCAGCACCTCAGTTGGTGCTTAGGCAGTGTGTGTGTGGTGCAGGAGTAAGAATAAATCAGTACCATCAACTCTGATCGTCCTGATTGCCGACTAGACTGGGGGAGGGGGAATCGAGGCCTAGGCTCTTTTCAGGGATCTTTCACCCTCTCCCCAAGCACTCTGACACAGGATAGATCAGGGGTGGCCAAACTTGCTTCATGTAAGAGCCACATACAATAAACTTCAGATGTTTGAGAGCCGCAGTATTTAAGAAGCATTTAAATTCTGAAATATACAGTATTTACTCACCATGAACATTAAACTTATGTTTTAATCCAGTGGATTCTCAGTTTATACCTGGTAAATAATTATAACGCTTGAAAATTTCTTATTTACCTTTTTATATTAATTGTGATGCAGAAAGGAGCTCTCAACCAACATATTTCCGAGAGCTGCACATTATATCTCAAAGAGCCGCATGTGGCTCAGGTGCCATAGTTTGGCCACCCCTGGGATAGATCATCTGTAAGGCAGGAGGAAGGGAGACGTCCAGCCAGTGAAATGCAGCGATTGGCACCAAACCTTCCAATTTCATTCTGTTTCCCTGCACCAGAGCCCTTTATTTCAAATACAGGTGGGCCCCCATATCCGCTGGGGATATGTTCCAGGCCCCTCCGTGGATACTTGAAACCGTGGATAAGAGCGAACACCCCCTCCATGGTTTCCTGAGGGGCCCCCCACCCTGCCTCCCCTGCAGGCAGGCATGCTTGCCCCCCCCCAGCTCTTATTTTTCTTTCAGCAAGCTTTGTTTCTTCCTTAAAACAAACAGAGAAGCATCCTCCATTGCAGGCAAGTAGAACGAGACGAAGTCCTACAGAGGCTCTGCAAGGCTTCTGTTAACCTTGCAGAGCCTCTCTAGGACTTAGTCTCGTTCTACTTGCCTGTAATAAGCATCCAGAGGCTGCTTCTCCTGTTTGTTTAAGGAAGAAACGAAGCTTACTGGGAAAAAGTAAAAGCCTGGGGGGGGGGGGTCCCCAGGATCTGTGGATAACTGAAACCGTGGATAGCAAATCAGTGGATATGGGGGCCCACCTGTATTATGTGTACATTGATTTATTACTAAGCCTTTTGAGGGATTTGCATGAACAGAAATGTTCTTTACTCTTCAGTTTGCCTTTTTTTGATGGTGAATGTGCAGTGGAATCTCTTGGTACAATATTTCAATTGAAAAATTTCTGACATAAAGAGAAAAAAGCTTGGGGCTGATCCCACATTTTGGTCATTGAAAATAATTGTTGCATGGTAACCAGATTCAGTACCCAGGTGTCTGGACAGCATTAAGAGTGTCATCGTCTTCATAGCTGATGTTTTCATTCAAGAGGCTCATTATCACTTACTGGCCAACTAATTGAATTGATCCTTTAATGGAAATATCTGTCTCTTATTGTGAGCTGGTTTCTAACCATTCTAGTAGGTTAGGGCTTGTTTGGATTAGTCTGCAGAAAGTAAACAAGGCTTCTGAATATTAAAACTGTGTATTCAAATAAAGACAACATATTTGAAAAGTTGCAAAAGTTCCTCAAATGCAAGACTTATTTTGCATATAACCTGTGTTGTTTAAATTTAGGTATTTATTGACATTGAATTACCAATGGTTTTCCCTCAGAATTATGGTTTTCCTTTGTGCCTTCTTGTTTTAAATCCTACTATAAAGCAATTTATATTTTTGAAACTTAATTTATGGAAAATAGATTCCCCCCTCCCCCATAAATTCTGCCAGCCTCAAAGACCTATGTTCATTGAGAATATTGTGAAATACTCATCTATAATAAGTTCTTATGTAATGGTACAGCCCCTTTGCTTCTATTATGGAAAAATAGGAAGAACTTCCTCCTAAGCCATAAAAAGAATTATCTTTTAATTGACAATGAATTTTTGTGATGCAGTTTAAAACAGTGTCTGAGATGGGAAATTTTTCTTCTGACAGAACAAGTGTAAGTTAATTATATAAGTTATACCTGGGCAGAGGAGTAATCACCAGGCTGACAGCGCAATCCTCCAGGTAGAACGAGCGTTCCGCCGCCTGAAGCCGTTGCGAATGTGCCGTAAAGCACGTTTGTGACGATTCGGGAGTACGGGCGGCTGGCGCAGAGGCCAGCCCTGCTCACTCCAGCACTGGATCACCCCTGCGGCCGCTGGAGGAGGTAAGTTAAGCTCCGGCGGCCGTGGGGGCGGTCCGGGTGACGAAGGACGGGGGCCATTGGCGAAGCCAGCCCAGGAGGGGATGGAGATGGCGTCCACCATATCCCCGTCCCCCGCCAGGCCAGCTCGGCCGTTATACGGCCTCCTCTTCCACCAGCTATTGTGCTGTGACTTAGTATCAAAATTTGTAGTGCTTAATCTGACTACCTTTTCAGTGGTAGCACCCTATTGAAGAGTTATTTTGAGACAGATTTTCTCAAAATCTGTGTGGAAGGCCACACTGGAGCCTTCCTTAACACATTTCCAGGGCAAATTGCAGTATCCCAAAGTAATGGTGATTGTTTTTCATCCTTAAAATTAAAAACAGCATTGCTGTGATGGGTCCATACCAAGCATTAAAGAAGAGCTGCTTTCAGTTTTATAGCTGAAAAAGAATTGCCAGTACGTTGGGACTGTCTGATCTTCCCAGGTGTAGGTCTGGTAAAGCTAGTTCCTGAATTTCAAAATAGTTCATGTTAGAGATGCCAAGATCTATAAAGGCCACAATGCAAAGGGAATCAATTACTAGACATTTTGATGTCTAAATAGATCAGCCTGCTAATTATTCACCGCCCAGGGGTAGTTCCTAATTAGCTTATATTTGTCCTAATAAAAACAAAAGTTTAAAGTAGATCTTTAAAATTAGTGGTTGGAGATTTCCTGTATTTTGTTTTGGAGAAGGCTAGCCCTGAAAGACTTCAATAGATCATACAAGAGACCTGATAGGACTGGGTCATAAAGAAAATTTGATCATTATAAATAAAGGGGGGGTTGCTTCTTTAATAGCAGGCAGTTTTTGTATAAAAGAAGGTACAGTACTTTGGCATGAGGAAATCTTGTATAACAGCTTTTGGATGTCCACTCTTGCTGTGAGCCAGGTTCCATGGATGCGCACACTGAGAGTGTGAGCAGGGACTGCCCCATTCACTTTAATTGTTTACTCCTTGCAAACAAGGAATTTTCCTGATGAAGTGAAGGAGACAGCCCTGATCATGCAGGGAAAAAGTCTGCATGATGCATGCAGTACCTCTGCATGCCTGCCAGAGCTGCTAAGTAGATATTATTGCTGTCTTGTCCTATGCATACTTACTTGGGCGTAAGTGCCATTGAACTTAATTGTACATTTGTCTGAGTGAGCATGCATAGGATTGGGTGTAAGAGTTATACAAAAAGTAAGATGGTGCTTTTAGTAGACCATCCTCTGGTGGTAAGAGTATGCAAGCTTTCACATTTTTCTGGAATACAGAGTGGAAAATTACTTTTGTAGTCATGAAAACAGCTCATTCAGAATGATGCCACAAGTTGAAGAGCTGCTCAGATACTAGGATTCTTGTGGCCGATTCTGTGCAAGATTCTTTTAAGGCTTCAGAGCTATGCATGGTTATCTCATCTGCTTCTGTGTAACGGCAGTGGGATATGTTTTGGGTAAGCAAAATATTTAGCACATTAAATGCATATCATGCAATGTAATACACATCAACCAGCAGGGAGTTGTAGATTGTTGTGATAGCTCAGGAAACCAGGATCACTCTGTTCTGGCCAATAATCAATTCTTTGTAATCTGATAAAGCTTGAATGCTCTTTTTATCAGCAGACGTTGATCCAATAAAAGATATCTCCTCGTTCCCTTGTATTTTCCATTCTCTTGGATAGCTATGACAGCACCTCTCTTAACCAAACAAAATTTATCAAGTTTATTTTCATCATTGATAGCGTAACCAAGAAATAATTCTGTGAACTATATATATTTTGTATATGAATATTTTATTTTCACTTTTTGCATTTTATTGTATGTTATCTTAATTTGCTATTAGAAGAAAGTAAATGGGAAATACTATTTTGCTGTATACATAGTGTATTTGCAGCATGCCTCTTCTTACTAGTTTCCCCCTTTTTTCTTTTCTTTGGTATCTCTTCATATATGAGTCTAATAAATTTGGTTGCCTGGCTCCAAGCTCCACTCTCTGATTGATCATGACTGAGATTCAAGGAATTTGTGCTACTCCAGTGGAATTCTTGACTCGTTTCCTGTGAACAGCTGATCCTGCCCCCCACCATGTTCAGTCATAAACTATTTTCGAAACACCCTTCTGTTTCAAAACCAATTTGCTATTTAGCGGGGGTGGGGTGGGTGACTGGTATTAAAAACAAACAAATCACCAACCAATATACAATCCCCTTGAGCTGATGGAGCTATTTTTGCAGTTCATGGGATGCTTGGTCATGCCCCTAAGTCTCTCTGTCCCCTATTGTTATATTATATGGCTCTTTTTCATTCCTTAAGTACCATTTGATGAATGTCTGCACCCTTTAGAGTCTGCAGAAAGATTATCAGAAACTAATGGTCTGACAAGTGATCATTCCAAAACTTTGAAGTGTGAAAACTCTTTTTTTCCACCCTCCATTGATCTATATATTTTTTTAAAACCTCAACCCTCATGTTGAACTTTTGAGACTAGATTTTGCTTTTAGGCATAGCCAAAAGATTTTAAGTTCAAGTACAAACCTGACTACCTAATTAGAGTGTAAACGTTAAGCTATACCAGAACTACTAATATATTTGAAAAGGGACAGGCACAGTGCAGAGTTCTCTCAGTGTTAGTGCTCCAGACCTAAGCATGGGCTTAACGTTTTAAAAGGTCCTTCTCTTCAGATTTGATTGATCATGCATTCCCTTTCTATTTCCAAGCTTCAGTACGGAAGAAGAAGGGTAAGGGGAAGCATTTTGTTTCTTGTTTTAATTTTGTTTTTTCTATACCTTTTCCTGCTAAAGGAGAGAATACAGTTTTAAATGATCTAGTTCATCAATCATAAAATAATATGTTAGCTATGTAGATAATGAATTGCAAACACATAAAATTAATACTTTTCTCAGGAAAGCACGTTTGAAATAAATGACCCCATTTCTTCCTTTTGTCTTCCCTCCTTCATCCCCACTTCCTTTTCCTTTTTCTGTCTAAGATCCTTTCCCAGTCGTTCCCAATCATTTCCTCAAGGTTACTGTGCTAACTGGCTACCACTTATGGCTATTTCGTACATGGCCTTTTTCTTATACAAGAGAGTCTCCTTGTAGGGGAAAAAAATGTGTTCACCCAGATCATGTTGTGTGTCTGGTTTGCTGTGGTTACATGTATTTGGAACCTTCTGCTGCAGCTTCAAAACATGTGTAATTAAGGCAAAAGAGAGACTTGCAGCATTTTCACACTCGGTGTTATACATGGGTGTGCACATTTTTTTCCCCTACAGGAACAGGTTCCTGCTGTACAGGAACAACGTCATGTGTGAAGCAGTCCTGTGAGCGACAGTGGCAAGTAACAGGAGTTTGGTGTAGTCCTGCATCACTTATTTCACTTGCCTTCTTAATGGCCAGTTGTTATTCACAGAACCACACTGCCTCTGTCTCAAAAATAGGCACCTCACACACACCTGGAATCTTTACCTGGAGAACTGCTGCTCTGCATTATTTCAGGTTTAACGTAGCATCTTTCACACTGTCCCGTATGCATGGAATGCCCTCCCTAATCTGATCCATAAGGTCACAACTCTCCTCTCCTTTATCTCCTTGAGACCCACCTCTGCTGCAATGCCTACTGAGCCTATTGCACAACTTGAAATAACTGATTGCTAAGTGAAAGGACAGATGGGGATTGTTGACATTTTGTAGTAATATAAAATATAAATAAATATATGTATACAGTGGTTGCATATATTTAGCTGCATCCCTTTTCTACCGCACCCTTTGTATGTCACCTGCTTTCTTCCAAGGCAGGGAACTTGGGTTTTTTGCATATGTAATTGCACAGCACTAATCCTTTAACGTCACAGAGGTAAACACAATCTAGAAGAAGTAAAATGTTCAGTGTTGTGCAAAGTCTTAATTGTTATTCCATCATATAGCAGAGATGTAAGCTGGCTGAAATACGTTTTCTTAATTTTGTTTTTGTTTGACATTTTAATCTTTTCGCAGCTCTCTTCCTCTTTCTTTTGTTCATCATATTTACCGTGGCCAAGAATTCCAGTTTACAGCTACAGCTTTTTCTCAGGGTCTTATCACTCAGAAAGTGTTCTGCAGAAACCAGTTTAGAGTTAAACCTTTTAACAAGCTATGAGGATCAGTGACCTGAAGACCTTTTAGTGTAGATGAGTTTTCTAGTAAATATAGTGGTTTTTTGTTTGCTTGTTTTTTGTTTTGCTGAAGGAAGTTTAAAGGCCCTTGATGGGATAATTTTAGCATGGCCAGACACCCAGGGCCACTTTGCATGTTGCAGTTTTAGCCTGTGTTCACTCTTATATGCTAAAACCATAACAACAGAGGGAAGTTAACATGTTTGGAAAGATAACTTTTCCACTGGTATGCATATCCGGGAGCCAGAAATTGGTTCCTGCCACATGTACACTTACTTTAAAATATGTTTGCCTCCAGTAATATATGAAGCAAACTTCACACATATAGAATTGTCCGTACGCAATGCTCTGTTGTGCTCTGCATAGCATTCTGTATCAACAGGGGCCATCTCATTCAATTCAATGGCATGTATTGGTCCATGCGCATGCATTTCCTCCTTCCCCGTTAACGTGGAACTTCCTGTGCCATTGAAGCGAATAAGAGAACTGCCTCTTGCACAGAATTTGATGTAAGAATCAGAGCCCTGTATGCACACTGGAATCACTGGATCAGGGCTATGGTCTAGTAGTTGTATCATGAATAGCTAGAAGTCATTATTACAGTCAAAACACTGTGTTTTGACTGTACTTTAACCTTTCCTCTGTAACTTGCAGTATTACAAAATACTAATCTCTCATATTGTAATAAAGACCTTATACACTGATATTTTTCCTTTTATCATCTTTACCCAACTTAGAAATAGGCCATTAGTTTTTAAAATGCACAGTTAGCCTAGAAACAATCTGGCGATATTTTTAAAACTTGAATACATGATTGACACATGGCAGTGTGTTACCTATTAAATTCATCTATTTTGCAGCAATATTTTATAATGGCCACAGCTAAGTAGCTAGGTCATGTACTTCAGAGCAGTGCTGAAAAAAAATCTGAAAAAGGAGTATAACTAAACATAACTAACATAATTAAAAGATCAAAAGGGAGGCATTTTTGTAGTTCAGGTAGAACATTTGTGTATGTTGTGTATCTTAAAAAAATTGAAGAGGAATAAATTGCATATCACTATATATATAACAGCGCTCCGTGTTCCATCCGCATGCTACGCGCTGCGGCAAGGAGAGTCATGCCGGCCACATGACCACGGAGGCGTCTTCGGACAACGCTGGCTCTTCGGCTTTGAAATGGGGATGAGCACCACACCCTAGAGTCGGTCACGACTGGACTTAATTGTCAGGGGTCACCTTTACCTTTTTTATATTTTCCTTGAATAATGCCTATACATCTTTGACGAGAAGTAGAGATTACTTATAGGCATAGTAAACCTGTACATGTATGGAGTCCTTCAACCTTTTAAGAACTTCATTTCAATGGACAGACCCAATCTACAGGCACAAAGAAATGTATGTGTAGATAGGGTGCCTCCACTGGAAAGAATAGTAAATTCCATTCTATATCAGGGTGTGTGTTAATGTAATGCCCAGCCAGTCACCAGTGTGTCCAGAAAATTGAACAAGTGGTTGTGTAATTATTTTATCAATAATTATACTGTGACAAGATTTTTAACTGCAAGAGTTCCAAAATGTTGATTCATTTAAACACACACACATACACACACACACACACACACACACACACACACACACACACACCAGCCTATCTACACATTCATAAAAAGAAATCCTGAGACAGTAAGGGTCTACCTTTGATGTGAGTGAAAACTTGATTTTAGCCATATGACATTTGTGGGCTTTTATGCATAGATATTCTTGACTATTTTTGAATAATTTATGTTTTGACTTCTGAAGTCACTGTATCAGTATCACTTTTTTTGCTAGGAGGTAATTTGCTTTATCGCGTGATATTAGATTGTTTGAAGCCGTAAATGAAACTTTAAAATTAGATTGTTCAAGCTCAAGTAGATAGATATGAATATACAGTAGTAAGATGACACAGCTGTGTCTAAAATGGGTATAATTCCATTCTCCATTTGCAAGCCCTCCTAAAATGTTAGTTTAAGGGTGGGATGAGTAACTGAAAAATAAATTGATATTATTTCTAAATAATGCTAGAATAGAGGTTGCCAAAAACATTTAGGTCCGAAACAGAAAAATATTTGCTTGTTTCTTATGAAAGCCTTTCTCTATTTTTGTTGATCTTGATTTTGAGAATACACATATTAGCCCCAAAAGGGTGGTTATGGCTCCATGTACACATTTAGAAATATCAGATTAGGTCATAGTACAAGTTGTTACTATAAGAGATGCCACACCCCTTGACAGAAGAATGCCTGATAGTATCTGTTGGAAGAAAAGCATCATTTAGTGACATTGGAAGGAGATGATACTTTCACTCAATTCTATTTACAGTGTTCATTGTTTTAGAAAAAAAAGTATGAAGTAGTGACCTCTGAAACAATAAGACACAAAATATATCCAGTACTTGAATTTGAAACTTAATTTGGACTAATGCGTGACCTCATGTTTGGAAAAGGCTGCATAATGCCGTTCCAGTTATTTCAACACTATGGAATAGATCTTGGAGTGTTCACAACAGAAAACTAGCAAAAACAGGTACTGCACCAGTTCTAGAAAGTTCACACTTTCAAATCTATGGATAACGTCAGAAGAGAATTTTGGAAGCCTTCAAGCCATCAGATAATGGAAGATATGAATACATGGTTCCTGAAGCTGCCGAATTCACATGGACACTGAAAGATATTTATTTGGGTAAGTATTAATTGGTGACATCAAATGATGATTTTAAAGTTAAGATCATAGTGTCAGCTTTGTTAAGTTATGCAGTATTCAGTATGACTCCATTAGAACTTAACACATGCTTATTAAAGTTCTGAATAGACCACTGTTCTGTCTTCTTGCAGCTAATTCAAGACACACACGTGTGCACATGCGCGCGCACACGCACACAGACACACCATTAAGACTATTACCGTATTTATCGGCGTATAATACGCACCGGCGTATAAGACGCACCTTCCTTTTGGCCCTGGGTTTCAAGAAAAAAACATGTAAAGCATTTTTGGGCCACTTGGCCACTTACCACTTCGCTGCTTAATTAGCTTATTTACATAAATTGCACAAAAATACCAGGATCTCTTTTAAAACACACAGCAATAAGACACATGAACAAAATGCACCAGAACAAAAAAAAGTGCAAAAAAAACCCCAGACTCAACTTTTTCCCCCAACCCACCCATGCACAGTTTCCAAAATAAAAAACATTTACCCCAAATACAAAACCCCCAGACTCAACTCTTTTCCCCCACCCCACCCCACCCCACCCCTGCAGTTTCCACAGTAAAAAACATAAAAGTACAAAAAAAACCAGACTCAACTCTTACCACCTTACCACCCCCAGACTCAACTCTTACCAACTCTTAAACAACATAAAAGTACAAAAAACAAACAAACACCCAGACTCAACTCTTTTCCCCCACCCCAACTATGCACAGTTTCCAAAGCCTCCCAACTAGGCCCAGTTCAGAAGCTTACCCATGCTGTATTCATTCAGCATCCCGAAGAGCAGGCCCTGGGCAGCTCAGCTGAACTCTTTTCCCCCACCTAATCTAACCTAACCTATGCACAGTTTCCAAAGCCTCCCCAACTAGGCCCAGTTCAGAAGCTTACCCTTCCGAGGAGAGCTGGGAAAGACTAGGCCCTTTGCAGCTCAACTGAACTGAGCACAGCGCCCTCTGCTGGCTGCTGAGAAGTTCAACTCAAGCTCCTGCATAAATTAAACCAGACAAACAGCTGAAGATCGGATAGATTAGACAGGGAAGAAAGCACAACGGAGCTCTCCAGCTCCGGAAAAACCCGGTAAGCCCAAAAATGCTTTAAAACGGGTGGAGGGGGGGAGGGATTTTTTAGTATTGGCGTATAAAATGCACCCTACTATTTTGGGTCACAAATTTAGACAAAAAAGTGCGTTTTATACGCCAATAAATACGGTATCTGCCAAATAAGCACAAATGGAGTTAGGTTTAGAAATATAAGGGGTTAAATTGTCCAATACATTCAGTACTGTACGTTCTGGGAATTCTAAGTTTCATCATATCTCAGAAAGATATTAAGTTCAGGTGCTGAGTATCTTTGGCATGTCTAACCCATTCTCAGAATCAGGTGGTGAAAATCAATAGTGCTTTTGAAAATGTCAGCGATAGTGAATACATATGAGCTTTTAAAGCTTTTATGATGGCATCGTTGTTGCTATCATGAGCAAAATTGCTTTATGATTATAACTAGTCATGCATTCCCACATACAAAGTACTTAGTTGTCTTTCTTTACTACAGAAAAATAACTGAGGGTGATTTTGCCATCCAAGTGAGGAATCATTTCAGGAGAAAATAGAGCAATAGAATCGTAAGTGTTTAAGAGGATTATATTTTTGTGGTCATCATGTACAACATTTTTGAGCAAGAACTCTTCAGATTATTGACTCAACACATGTCACTGTGTTATGAATATGTTAGAATGGAAGGGATGAATGTGAAATGCTTTGTCAAAGCTTTAAATTTTTTTTTTCTCTTTCAGGTACCAGGGAGATGGACAGCATCCCCCCTTATCTTAAAAACAAAACAAAACTCACTTTCCTGCCCTTTCTCCTTGTTTTCCTGTTGTTAGTAATTCCATGTTCACTTCTAATGAAAAGTTTATAATAAACACCTTCTTGTTTGTTTTTATTTGCCTTAGTACTACAAGCCAGTTCAAATGCTGTGGGATTGCAATGATAAATTACTTACGCTGCTTAGAAAACTGGCCATCTCTTTGAACCAAGTCTCTAATGTGGCGTGTTTAGTTGCCACTTATGGTTCTCATTTTTCAAAACCCATCTTGTTTTCAAGATGGCAAAGATTTTCTTCTAATTTGTTTTGACTGAAACAGAAATAGTTTGCTTAACTATACCTTCTGCAGTGCAAATCACCTCGTGTTATAAGACTGCTATTATATGGGCACATCTGATGTAGTCACACCACAATTTTTTTTTAATCTATTCCTGGGAATCTGGATTTCTGGCTAGACATTGCATGTGATGAAGAAAAATTTGCATTAGATAACATCATAGCAATATTATTCTTATTATCCTCGATGTAAATGACTAATTTGATGTGAAGTTTCCTTTAGTTCATTTTTACCACAAGACCCATGACAAAATTAGGTTGGAATTTTTGGACATCATGCTCTTAAACTCCCCATTAGAGTTTAGAATAGGCAAGAGTAGCAAACTATTCCCAAGCTACAGGCAATGTTAAGTTTGGACAGCAGATAAGCAGGTGTGTACTACCTCTGGATATGACTTGTATGAATATCAAGTGAAAGAATGTGTAAAACCAAGGGGCTTTGGTACTATCTTAAGTCTTAATAAAGATGTTTAAGGAATAGTCTTTAAAATGGCAACTGTGTATGTCCCAAAGAACATCTTGTAAGTTTCCGTCTTTTAATAATACGGTATTTTATTTATACGTAAATATGGCATTTCATACAGTGGGATAAAACTAGGTTCCTGAAACACAGATATTTGCCAGATCATTTTTAATGTACTGTTCTGTTAAATAATGTTATGGTGATATTTACAGATTGTTGCTTTCATAATTAATAAATGTTTCAATATTAGCACTTAGTATTCTACTTTATATACAGTAACTGATTATCTTGTACAACAGAGTTTAAGGTATACCATGGAATGTATGGAGTTCTTTCCAGTTCTCTTAACAGAAAATAAGCTACAACCACTTCCCAAACCATGCAGGGGCGTGGCTGCCTGATTCCATGCTAGGTGATAATGTCATCGCTGAGCGTCGGGATTCCCCAGAATGCCAGCCATAGCCCAGTCTCAGGGGAGGGCGGGTCCAAGGGTGTTGGGAGTATTTGAACAGGGAATCAGAGGACTGAAGAGGAGAATCATGGGCAAGGCGACAGGAGACAGAGTATGTGGAAGAAAATGAACAGCGAGATAAGAACCAAACTAATAAGGAGGTTGCAAGCAGGGGAGAAGGCTGGGGAAGAGGGACCTTCCAAGTGGGAGTAGAGTAGAGGAAAGAAGAAGGGGGGGGAGAGAAGAGAGAGTACAGGAGGAAAGAGCATACGATTACAAGCCAGGAAGAAAATGTAGACTGGGGTAGAGAGGTTGAAGGAGCTAGTAGCAAGGCACAGGGAGGCAACCTCCTGACAGGTTTAGGCTACTCCTGCAGCCCACTAGACTAATTGCCCCAAGAAGGGATAGGAACTCAGGATATCTTTTCCAGCAGAGGGAAAGAATGTTCCATTTCCCCCCTTACTGATTGTAACCTCACTGATGCTGGGACACTACCTGAAAGGCAGTGCAACCACATGCATGGAACGACAGGAAGCAGGCCAAACTATCTCAGACCCCTGGACATTTGGGCACAACCCGGTGTTGGGAAGAACCTCCACCTATATACCCTTCCCCCAGTGATCTGTGTAAACGAACTCCCCCATTTGATCAGCGTAAGTTCTTGATTTACAACCCAGTCCTCCCTAACTTTGAGCCGAGGGATCCAGCGAGGCCACCGCAGGCAGCACTGGACCTGAGTGCAAAACAGGAGCTGGGAGGGCACCTCGGGGGAAGGGAACTTTTGTCTCCTTGGATCTGCTCCAGCCCCAGGAGAACGGAAACCAGCCAGGGAGGGGGGGACAGGATTTGGCATGCGCTGCTGCCACCATTCCACCTCCTCCCAGGGCCGTCCACCCACCCCTATCACCGTCCTCCACCACGTTACACCACTTCTCCGCCCTCCCTCCATTCTGTCCTTGCACCAAGTGGGGCAACACTCACCCTTCTGGGCCACGCGCCTGCTAGATCTGGCACGCAGAGGTCAGTGCAGGTCTCTACACCGGTCCTGGAACCGGTGCAACGGACTTAAGGCAGCTTTTGCAACGGCTCTGGGCCAGCCCAGGCCTGCAGAGGATTGTGCCCTTAGTGTATTATTCCAAGCCAAATAGGAGGCAAGATGTTCATCCCCAACCCCTTTGATGTAGATCTCCCCCCCTTGGGGGGGGTAGCGGGGATGGGGACAGCACTCTTGCATACTGCTGGCATTGTCAGTTGCTTAATGTATGACTTGATGATTGCATAATTTATTACACTCGACTTAAATTTTGGTAATGCTACAGTTCACTTCAATTTGAACATCACAACGAAGCATGCTTTGTTTTCAAATATACAGTCACACTATGTTTTAGGCTTTTAGAGTCACTTGTTTGCTTTTCTCAATATTTCCATCTCTAGATGCAGAGACACCTGAAGGCAGAACAGCGGCCATAACCATGATTGGTAATTCACACATCATGCAAAACTGTGTCTTGCAACTCCAGTTCAAACCATATTTTCTATTGGTTGCTGGTTGGTCACAAACCATGGTTTCTCAATTTAGAAATTGCACCAAGCCATAGTAAAGCTTAACCATGGTTTGATGCATATCCGAATTTGATTTCACAAGCTTATCCCTGAGCATTCTTTTTAATAATAAAATTAAGTATCTATTAACCTGTGTTTCAAGACTAAAAACTGAATTCAGTCTAGATAGTTATAAGCTTCACAGAGAGTGAGAGAATCTGCATTTTACATCTGTAATGCCAAAATTAACAGCCCAATCCTAACCAACTTTCCAGCACCAATGCAGCTGCAATGCAGCCCCAAAGTAAGGGAACAAATGTTCCCTTACCTTGAGGAGGCCACTGTGACTGCCCCCCCCCCACTGCAGGATGCAGCATGCACCCTGTTGCCACGGATTCATCGACACTGGAAAGTTAGTTAGCATTGGGGTGTAGGAATTCAATTACTGAGGGGGGGGGGGTTGAGGCAAGGCATATACAGTAAATTAGTCAAATAAGCCACAAACACCTGCTCTTATTTATGATGGGTAAATGTGATTAACAACCTGTCCCATAATCCACCTAAGAGGATTTTAAGTTGATTTACAGCGCAATCCGACTTAACTTTTGTGTCGGTGTAACCAGTGGCGTAGCGAGAACGGGAGGCCCCATAAGGGGAAAGGGATTCAAATCCCCTCCAAAAGAGGAATTCAAAGGGGATTTTAATCCCTTTTCCATTCTGGGGCCTCCCGTTCTCGCTGCGCCGCTGGTTACACCGGCGCAAAAGTTAAGTTGGATTGCACTGTTAATCTTCTTGATAGATCAATGGAATTTTTATTTATTTAAATATGTTTACCCTGCCTTTGTATCTAAATCATAGGCAGTTTATGATGGATTATACAATCAAAACAAAGCTATGATGGTGGGCAGCTAAAAGGGAGGATATGGCAAAGTTTCCCAAACTGGGGCATCGCAATCACCCCAGTCGGGGAGAATTGGTTGCTACCCCCTTAAGGGGGTGGCAGTGTGCAGTGACATGCGGCAGTACTCCTAGGATTGCACTGGAACCGGAGGAAAAAGGGGTTTTGGGGACTCACCAGGGGTTGAGCCGGCCCACTGGAGGGCGCGGGCCATGGACCCCTCTGCGGGCCTCCCCGCACCCCAGATTAGCTTCCAAAGGCAATTTAAAGTTACTTCCAGTTTACCTCCTGGTTTCAGCAGAAACCAGAAGTAGCTTTAAATCGCCCTTGGAAGCTAATCTGGAGTGTGGGGAGTACTCCGGAGGGCCAGCACAACCCCTGGTGAGTAAAAACACACACCACCTTTTTCCCCCCTGTTCCAGCGTGATCCCAGGAGTGCTGTTGCTGCTGTCGGACCACCACCACCCCTCAATGACTTACAGCAGCCCAAACTCTACATGAGAATTTGAGAACCGCTGGGCTATGGGATATTATACCGTATTGGTCTGAGTATAAGACTCACTTTTTTCTCCTAATTTAAGTTTTTTAACTAGGGGTGCGTCTTATAATCAGGCTGTTGCAATTTAATGCCAGTGATTTAATTAAAAAATTTTAATAGCACCAAACTTTAAGGGTGTGCATCTTATAATATAATATAAGGGGTGCGTCTTATACTCGGGACAATACGGTATTAAAACCTCTCCCCAGTTCTCTGGTGATGGTGTTGCCTCTTAGGTTCATGTGACAAACCCAGCAGATGTTACCTCTGTACCAGGAACTATGGCTATAACTTTCATTCAGAGGTGGGGCTCTCTTCATAAAATGCAGCTCCTGGGTCATCCTTTGGTGGTGGGTTAGCTAAGAGACATGCAGAGGGACACGATGTTAATATCTCTTTCTTGCTCTCTGCTATTCCTGCTGCTGTTGATGTCCTTAGTGGTCTGTGGCGATCCCAAGAATGTTAGTGTCAGGCCTTGAACTGACTGCAAGGCAGGCTGCAACTGGAGAGGGTCTGATTGTAGAGTAGGCAGATGAAGGTCAAACCGACCTTTGGCAGCAGACATGGGTGAGACAGGCTGGGGTTGAGAACTGGACCAGATAGACAAGGATCCGAAGAGTCAGATAATGGGCAGATGGTAAAGAACTGGTTCATGCAAGCAAGGTGAAGCAAGTCATGGTGTTGGTCCATCAAGTAATGTTTCTCACATTGAGTAACCAAGTCTCAAGCTACAGTTGTAGAAGATTAGCCAAGTCATGTGAGCTGTTGAGTTGCAGTACCAATTCCAGTCATTATATGGGTGATGTTACACTACTGCAGCGGGCAACTGCCTTTGCCTGCCTTTGCCTGGGAGCTGCTGTAGCAGTCAAATAAGAGGCCTGAGCCTTGCGACTAAAGTCCCCAGTTCAGAACTCTTAGTATCTTATTAGTATCTTAGTACCAAAACTCTTAGTATCTTAGTATCTTATCTTAGTCCCTTCCAGGAAGTGGAGATATAACTGTAACTTGGGTGTGAAGCTTTGCCTCATAGGCTAGATCTTGACTGAAATCCAAATGCTCAAGATTTCAAGATTATATGTGTGGTATTAAAATGCCTGTTGTGATTTTTTTAACTATAGCTTGCTACAAGTCTTTGGTTCAAGAGCCAGCATATGTATATGTCTAATAACAAGGTTTTATGTTAATTTAATAAGAACATAAGAAGAGCCCTGCTGGATCAGGCCAAAGGCCCATCTAGTCCAGCTTCCTGTATCACACAGTGGCCCCACCAGATGCCTCAGGGAGCACACAGCCAACAAGATAACCTGTTTCCTGCTGCCACTCCCCTGCACCTGGCACAGAGAAAACCTTCTTCTAAAACCAGGAGATTGCTTATGGCTTGTAACCTGTGATGGTCTTTTCTTCCATGAATCTGTCCAAACCCCTTTTAAGGGCATCTAGGCCAGGTGCCATCACCACATCCTGTGGCAAGGAGTTCCACAGATGAATTATGTGACATTAATTTGAATTTGTGACGTTAATGTTCACATTTGATTGGGATTTAAAATAATCTTGTGAATACAGGCTACAACCCACAAATAATTTATCTAGATTAGATTTGGAATTATGTTGGACAGCAAAAACGCTACTTAAAATATAATTTGTGCGTTACACCCTTAAGTAGGCTTACCAGATCTCCAACCGGGACAGAGTGCTAGACCTTTAGGAGAAGGAATGTGGGCAGGTGTAGCTTGTTAAACCTTAGAGCACAATCCTAGGCATGTCTACTCAGAAGCAAGCCCCACTGAACACAATGGGGCTTGCTTCTGAGTAGACATGCCTAGGATTGTGCTCTAGGACTTAACAAGCTACACCTGCCCACATTCCTTCTCCTAAAGGTCTAGCACTCTGTCCCAGTTGGAGATCTGGTAAGCCTACCCTTAAGAGCATGAAATCAATTGCTTTGCTATACTGTCTGTGCCCCGTAATATTTTAGGTAGATAACGTTATATAAAGATATAACATTATATATATTCACCCTGTGAATACAACTGATCCTTTAAAAAAAAGATTTGGGAATATTAAAATGGATGCCCGATGTCACAAACTTTCCCCTTTATTTAAATGTAATATGTTTGAGTTTAGATCCAAAGAACTGCAAGGTAACTTCCACAAAGGCACCAAGACGTTTTGGGCTTCTCCACAGCATTCCCCTGCATCCCCCTCCCCCATCCACAAGCAGCTAGAGAAAGGAATTAGCAGGATCCTGGAAATTCTTTATATATACACATATCTACCCGCACACACCATTTTGGATCCTAGGCATAATTATCCCAGAGTAAGAATACTCTGAAACTATTAACAGCACATTCCTGTCTGGGACAGGACCGGCGGAACTATTGTTCTGCCAGCGCCGGGTGTCGCAAACGTGCTGTAAGGTACATTTTTGACACCTGGAGAGTAAGAGTAAGTTCATTCTCCACTGGACTGAGACCGCAGCTGGTGGACACAGGTAAAGCCAGCACCAGGTGGCAGGGGGGCAGGACGGGACGGAACAGAAGGGGGGAATGGGTGACCAGGCCTGGGACAGGGAGGGATCATCGGCAGCGCGCTCCACCAAATCCTATCCCCCTTCCCAGGCTTGGCCAACATTACATTGGTCTCCCAGATTTGCACCGGCCATTTTGCCGGTGCACATCCGAGAAGACCCATTGGGGCAGCCGGGCCATTACTTTGGTAAAGGGATGAAATCTTTTACCCTGAAGAGGCCTCTACCTGTGCCGGCGCTGGCCTGGTTCTGGATAGGATCTGGCGCAGCGTGCTTTTGCACACTGCGGCAGTCCTAGACAGGATTGAGCTGTAAGCTGTTTAGTCATATCCAGAGTAACGCTTCTGTGAATAGAAGCACGCTTGTAACTGGAAGCTTTCTCTAAGAATAGAAGGAGCTTGTGCACTTGTTCACTTGTGCAAGCAGAATGTTCCTTTCTTGGAGGGAGCTTGCATTCATGGAATGCACTTCTGACTGCGACTTGTTACATGTACAATTTGGAGGGCGGGGTCAATCCTGAAACCACATTCTGATTATTAGTACCTTTTCGTTATTAACAAGTAAGTTGTTTATTGTGAAAAATCTTTGGTTTTCTATTCCTACATGAGAAATATCAAAATCATCATTAAGCAATCATAGAAATGTCAGTTTGGCATAACCACCTAGAAGTAACTTCTTTGAGTCCCATTACTTTCAATGGAAAAGCATATGCTAGTCCTTGCAGTTGAAATTAGAGGGTCTTAATAATGCTTAACTTTGGATGGAGCAGGGCCCATGTGTCTTCATTATGCACCCTGGCTCTTCTTCCCCCTGCTCAACTGTTGAGAGATGTCTCATTTCATCTGAGATGGTGATACAGATACTATCATAAACTGTTTTGCAATTACAGTGAGTATCAGAAATGGAAAATAATGGCAAAGTGTTTTTTAAAAGACCATAGATAACTAAACATGCGCAGAATTTGCAAATGACTTTAAATGTGTACGTGTGTTCCAGTATTTAAGCATAATTCAGTATTACAGGGTTTTTATTTAAGATTTAAATTATTAATTTATTATTCAAGCATAGTAAATTAACCTGGGCTAACTGGCTATTACTCACGTGAACAAGTGGGAAACACTTGAATTATAGTGCAATCCTAAGTGTGTCTTCCCAGAAGCAAGTGCCATTGTATTCAATGGGGCTTACTCCAAGGAAAGTGGGTATAGGATTGCAGCCTTATGCTAATAGGAAATATTAATCTATTCTGGATTTTGCTATCTTACACGGGGATCTAGAACCTAGATGCTGATTCACATAACCTTTTCCCGATAGCACATTGATTTTTGCATTACTGTACAGTAGGATCCATACAGAATTTAATGTTGTGAAGGGCTTTCTGGCCTGCATGTGTTCAGCAAACCTAAAAGATCAGATTGTCAGTGTGCATGTGTGTGCGTGGAGGAAGCTAATATGTGCTAGATCCCTAAGTTTCACTTTTATATGGATCTCATCCTATATTATTTGCAAAACATCACCATTCAAAAGAAAAAATGTGTGTGAATGATCTCTGATTTTGTGTAGTACATTAACTAGGTGCACTGGGGGAATAATAAATGAAAAATGCACAGGCAAAATAGTGAATATGGTTCATTTCTGAAGACGATAATGTGCGTGAAGTCACAGCATGAAGGTGCAGTGGATATTGCACACAGTTTTGTGTGACTTAAGTGCTTGGCACAGTGTCTGTCTGTACCTACCTTAGGTATTTAGAAATGTTCATCCTATATAACGCAGCCTGAATAGGGCACCAACAAGAAAGGGCAGGTTGCAAACATGGGCCCAAATGAATGGAGCAGTTCAAGGCTTCAGGAAGTTCCTCATGTACGTTTCTGTGGCTGTTGGGTCTGTATACAAATAATTCTCCACATATCTGGCAGTAAGAAGATTGTGGCCTACGGCTACGGTCCTGCTGTTCACGTGGGATGGGGGAGTGGAAGAATTTGTAAGGAAAAGAAAGTGATCCAATAGCAGAGGTGAAAGATCTGGTGGGATCAAAAGAAGCAACTCTATGAGAGCAGCGCATCTCGGGTGTGAGGGATCAGCTGCCAATACAAGTGGCAGGTAAGACTCAACATGGGCATAAGACTCAAATGTTCTTAGTGAATCAAATTATTGTTCTTGTAGTTTAAGTCTCTGATTATTATGAAGTGTGCACTGTAGTGTGTGTGCTTTTTACCGTGGACTCATGATTTCAACAGCTTCTTGCTGCCCTTTGTACTCAAATCTTTGCTGTTCTCTGTGGTTTTTAAAACAAAAATAAACTGTAAATTGTGTCCTGCATTTACTGCCAAACTTGATAACTATGTGGGAGTGATGCTAATTTTCGTGATGCAAGGAGCCAGCAGTACTCCAACACCATGATTCTACCCTTGCATCTATGGAGCTGGTGTAGTCCTGACTTCTGACAACATTTGACAGACATCTTGTCCAGAACAGACAACTTACTCTGCAGGGCAGGGATCGGGCAAGCTGCGACTAATGAACACATGAGTTAAAGATATGTCAAGGCTCAGAAGAAGAAGTTGCAACTTTTGATGCAAACGACTACGTCAGAAAAGGCACGAGGTGCCTCATGCCCATGAAGGTGTCAAAACAGTGTGTCTGGATCATTTTACTTCTTCTCAAAAACAAAGGATGCATCTGATCACGGAAAGGAGAGGGACTGTGAGAACTCTGACACTGCCACTTTGCATATATCACTTTACCAGTCCACTTGGTTGTCAAATAAAATAACCTCATCAGGGACACACTAAATGCATGGTCTGAATGTTTTGTTTTAAGTAACCCCCCCCCAAAAAAAGCCTAAAAGATGAAAAACTAAAAGAACAATGGATCCTAAATACCAGATTCTTCCATAGCTCTCTCTTCCTTTCCTATCCGTAGGGTAGTGTCAGGGTTGGCCAGGTCAGCCCACCATGTGGTGCCAGCCCCCTGATCCCCCCAGTCAGTTGCCACATATTTTTCCCCCACTGGCCAGAGGTGAGGGTGAGAGGAGCTGTCGCTACCCATCACCTGCAACTGATCAGCTTGGGAGACCCAATGCAGGACTTTGCTCCATAGCCTCCAGCAACCTGCCCTAGATGTCATCAAAAATATCTTTGTACTTGAGAACTCTGATAGTCATGTCAGAACAAGTTGAAACCAGATAGTATTGATTAGTCCATAGACTAGAAAAGCATAAATACAGGTACGTTAAAGCCAATTGTATATCTAGAAACAGATTGGTAAGGTAGCACCTGTTGGAAAATATATTGATTAGTTAGGTGGAAATGTGTAGGTGATGGGAATCTGAAGTCCTATGCAGATATAATGCTGCTGGTCTCTCAACTATGGCTAAAGGATTGAGAGTAGGACATGGGCATTCCACCTACCTTACCCCATCAAGTTTAACCATGATTGAGTGTTGCATCTGAGTTGATTTTCTTCTTTCTAATGTTTAGTACTTAAGAGCCAGGATGGTGTAGTGGTTTGGGAGTTGGACTTAGACCTGGAAGAGCCAGGTTCAAATCCCTTCTTGGCCATGAAACCTCCTGGGTGACCTTGGGCAGAGGCGTCGCTCCGGTAGGGGCGGGGCCGTAAGTATCGCTCCGTCCTAGACCCTTTACCGAGCGAGCAGGAGACGGCCCCGCCCCCTCACTGTCGAAGCCATCCCGTGCGGAGAAAGCAGCAGGCAGCCTGCTGCTTTCTCCGCACGGGATGGCTCCGACAGTGAGGGGGCGGGGCCGTCTCCTGCTCGCTCGGTAAAGGGTCTAGGACGGAGCGATACTTACGGCCCCGCCCCTACCGGAGCGACGCCTCTGACCTTGGGCCAGTCATTATCTCTCAACCTACCTCATAGGGTTGTTGTGAGGATAAAAGGAAGGGAGGAACTATGTACACCACCCTGAGTTTCTTGGAGAAAGGGTGGTATAAAAATGTGGGGAGGGAAACACATTTTTAGAGAGTTTTATTTGGGGGTTGGTTTTGGGGTGGGAATTGTAGTTTTGTTTTTTGCAGTGTTCTTCACCTTGAGTATAGCTTTCTTGTAGAAAGGCAATTAATTTTAATGGCAATAATAATCTGCAATACTATTAATCATTGGTAAAAGTGAACTCTAGTTGGTATTAACTAGAATTTGAATCTAGGTTTGAAGCTATCAAACCATGGTTTGATAAGGGGAGGTGTATGGTATTAGCCACAGCAATCATCAGTGAAGATGTTATGCTAAACCATGGGTAAAGCTGAGACGGTAAAAGAGGGGAGTAGAAGGAGCGTAAGTGTCCACCATCATGGTTAAGTGATCAGCAGTATTATTTCTGTACCAGACATGAGTAGTTGCTTCTTATTCTCTTCTTTTTAGACAGTGTGGTCACAAGTCAGCATCTGTGCCCCCTTTTGTGAGACAAAATTTCAAGAAGAAAAACTTTTAGGTCAAATAACATAAAATATATTTTATTGACATTTGTGACCCTTCAGTATACCATGGTTTATGCTACTGATGAAGAAGTAGTTCATTGCCAAGAACATAAAATTGAGGCATCTAATTCAAGAGAGATTTTATTTCTCCTGATACTATTTCCCTGAAGAGCAGGTCATTAAATCATTCAGCCCTGCTGTTGAGTAATGCAGTTTTTAGATACACCAAATTTCCATTGCCTCCATTCTATCAAATGCACTTCTTCCACACCACCAACATAGCAACTGGTGCCATCATCTTAACCAAGTTCCAACCCTGATTTTTATCAGGTCAGCTTGTAGACGACAAGAAAAGAATCTTTCAAGCAGAGCCTGATGCACTCAAGACAGTGATGTCCATCATTATCCCAAGTTGCTACGACTGCTCTACATTGAATGAATGGAACTCTGCTTAAGGTCATGCCTGCAATACTAACTTTATTTCCTGTGCCCCTCGTTAATATTAAATAAAGGCTGCAAATCCTAGTTATTGGAGGTGGTTGAACTTTTTGTTGTTGTTAATGTTACCTCTTGATTTAGCCCCTTCGTTAATTACCAGTTTAAGAAATCCGTCCCAACATCTTTGAATGTATTCATGATTCATAAGTATTCAACAATAGTGTCAGAAATGCTTTTCAATCCATTGATTGTTCACAAACTATTTGTTGTTTGTGTGATTGGCCTTCCATGCTGTATAATATCACTTCTTTTCCCTGATTATGAGGCTGGCAGCGCAATCCTATCCAACTTACACACCTGGTATAACCAGCGGGGGAGGCCAGGGCGGGAGGCTTGGGAGGGGAGATTTAAATCCCCTTTGAATTCCCCATTGGAGGGGATTTGAATCCCCTTTCCATTCTGGGGCCTCCCATTCTCGCTGCACCGCTGGTTACACTGGTGGTGTAAGTTGGATAGGATTGCGCTGTAAAAGTATTAACATAGGAAGAGATTACAGCAGACATGATGTTTCTGAATAATATTTTAAATTTTGTGAAAAAAGATACAGGAGCAACTTGGCAGGTGACCCACCATAAACATAAATTACAAATTATTCATCCAAAGTATACAAACTACACAAGTATAATACAGTATAACTTTTACTCAGCAATATTAACAAATGTGTTTTGCAGGGAAGGTAGACTTTATCCTTTTTTTTAATCAGTTGTACTATTTACCATCTGCAGGTTGGTTCTATGTTTTCTGCTCATATCAGCAAAAGGGAATTTTAAAATACGGGGCAATGTCTGACTTCATATAGCCAATGACATAGCAATAATAAATTCCCTTCTCTGGAATAGGGATGGCTAACTTCTTTGTTGTGAGCAGCCAGTCTGTTGTCCAGATGCTGTTCTGGGAACTGGAAGTATGTTTTTTCCAGTCTGACTCTGTCATGGGTAGTCAGACTTATAATACCGGTAATTGAGCACGTCCTATCTGAAAATACTTCATAGTTATGGTTCATATGTGCTGGAATATTGCATTCAAAACCTACGCAACACTTTTAAAAACAATTTTTCTTTGTCGATAAAATGTTATGACACTCTGATTACAATTTGGTAGGCTGGAGGGCAGAGAAAAATTGTTCCATGAGCCACATCTTGCTCATGGACTGTAAGTCGGCCATCCCTGCTCTAGAAAACCAGTCAGGTTTTTGAAATTGGTATTTTTCTTTATGTTAAAATATATTCTAGTTTAATATGTGTACCCTAGCAGAGAATTATGGAGAATGAAGTTTGTGGTCCTTTATCTAAATGATACCAGAATTGCTGGCCACAGCTCTCACTGTGCTTGTGAACCAAAGGTGGGAATAAAAATATAAAAGCAGCAGGTATTACATTGAAATTATCTCATGAAGCCTTTTTCAAAACGTCCATAGAACGTTCTATGGATGAATGAAGATCCAAGACTTGCATGCCACTCAATCCCCACATCCATTTTCATAAGGAACTCATACATTTTATACAGTCATCTTCACTTTCCATAAACATGCAACTGGACAGTCTATCCCAATACAAATGGAATGTGAATACTTTGAATGTGAATACTTTAATTACTAGATAAAGAATCCGTGCTCATAGCATCATTATTATTGAGATTAAATCTTTAGTTATATTGAATTATGAAATGTTCAGTGCCCTTTTAGATGAACATAAGTTTAGAGGTCAGACTTTGGGTGGTGAGATAGACCATTGTTATCTCTGGGAAGCACCCCAAATCTCCCCCTCTCCAGCCTAAAATATGTCAGACAATCTCAAGAAATAATCAGTAAAAGAGAACTCAATTTATAATCTGACATACACAGTACATACACCCATGCCTTTCACACAAATACACAACTCCAAATGATGTCCATAAGAGCAGCATGTGGTGTGTGTCAATGAGCAGGAGTTACACCTAACAAAATACAAATATCCTTTGAGATTCCGCAAAGTAGGTGCAAATGTCTTAGCACCAACCACACAGAGCAACCAGTTCACCAGGAATGATCAGTAGTAGTTACTGTTGTTGAAACAGTAGCCTCAATAAGAATAATTACTGTTCATGCACATCTCTTGCTTGAGCGGAAAATGTAATATCTCAAGGCAGTGATTATTATGATCATTCCAGTGGACATCTCAGATAAATATAAATGGTTAAATTGTCCCAGAGGCAGAAGGCTTACTTTATTTTTTTCAACATAGAACATTTTCTCATTCTTCACTAGCCTACATAATACATAGAAGTGCAGAACATGACAGTCTAATTAGAAAGTGCATGCAATATATAATCATTTTCAAGTGTTCGGGTTTGCATTTGCTTGAGTGTAGATGTGAATTTAAATTGTATACGTGGATAAATGCCCTTACTTAATACTTTACCTTTCTTTGTAAAATACATTGTACATAGAGAAGCACATGTTCTATATTTTCCTTAATAATTGTATTCAGGCAAGGAGTCAGCAGGGGGAAATGGAAAGCAAAGGTTTACCTTCAAACAAAAAACACATCCTGGTGAACAATGCCCTCCTGTAGAAACTACCTTCAATTTAGAATGAAAATGAATGTATAAAGACAATGAGAAACCCTAAGAGACATTGTTCACAGGATAAATTTGATTGACTGTCGCAGATTTGTGGCAATGATTCTGGAAGGGGTTTAGGGGTGAGATGAAACGCCGGACAAAAGAGAAGATAGCAAGCAGTGCTTCAAGGGCTGCTACACAAGCCAGTGGTGGAGCACATCTGATTCCACAGGAAGCTCAGGTCGCTTGGACAATTGACCCAAAGTTCATCACAGAGATTTCTGACTGTGACATCACTACAATGCATAGGTGAGCTTTTTGATAGGTTCACAGACATTTACTGTCACAATCACAATAAGGTGTTTTGAAAGTTATGCCATGGGATCCAGCACAGTTGTGTGTGTGTTATGGGTGCAGGACAGTGTGCATTGTGTTAAAGTGATTAATAACTTCATCTGCCACCTGCCCTTTTCAGTCTCTAAACTTTAGTCTGCCCTACTGTTTGCCCAAACACAAACACTCTGGTTTCCCAACTGGCTTCTTTCTGTGTGTTGTCCAATGTATGTAGATTCCTCCATCTTCCTGGCCTCAGATACAGTGGTTGTTGCTCCTCTATTTGATTGCCAGATGTCACTGGGGAGCAAGATGGGGAGGTTCCTGCATCTTCGGGACAACCCAGGCACCAGAGAGGAAGTTCACCATCCACACCAGCAGAAGAGCAAGAATCCTCAGTGCCAGCGTCTGATGAAGATTCACCAGCCAGAACTACAGAGAGTTGGCCATGGCCATTATCTTCATCTGAAACCCACAGCAATGTTGGGGAGGATTTTGAGGGATTTCCAACACCAGATCGGACTCCACAATGTACAATGGACATACAATCTCCTGGGGATCAGTCTCTCAGTAGGACTCCCCAATATGAAAGTGACTCTCCTGAGGAGGGAAATGATGACGTGAACGAAGAGCACCATGGTGTTCAGCCTGTCCCTAGGGATCGGGGTTGGAGAGGGCAGACTCAGCTGACAGAGGGGGAAAGGTTATTGATGGAAACCAACAGTAGGATTGTGCAGCTGCTGGAAAATATCAAGAGGGAGCATGCACAGTCCATGGGTCTCATGTCACAGTCCATGGGGCGGATGGAATTGCAGCTAGGCATTGTGGCTACATCCACAAGAGCCATCCATAACTACCTGTCTGAGATTTTAGCTTTCCTGAAACAGCCAAGGACACAGGTCCTTGAAACGCGTATCTCCCAAAGAGCTACCCCTCATGTTGAGTTAACCAGTGCCTCAACGTGGACTGGTGAGGATGCAGTGGCAATGCCCACTGGATACTTACCAGGGGATGAAGAGATTAATGACTCTCAAGAAACGCCACAAGCCACAGTGCCTCGTCGCAGTGGCCGAATGCAGAGAGCCATAACAGAGAGGGCCTCATTGCCCATGCCCATGCGTCAGGCAAAGGGGGGTGGGAAGAAGAAATAATTATCACACTAGTGATAGGATTTTTAAGGGTTTTTTTTAATGTGCCTGTCCTTTTAATTCTTAGCCATAAGGCCATGAGTGGCAGAACTTGACCATTTCTACATTTGGCTAACATTGTATTCTGGCTGACTAGATTAGTCTTAACATTTTGTAGTTTATATTTGCATTGTTAACAATGTGTGCTGCTGGTATTTGAAGAACATTTGCTTCTGTTCCTTCACTTTAGCTTCATGAGAGCATTTTTTTACACTGTGCCAGACATTCATTGCTTTTCTTACAAATACAAATCATTTCTGGACGCAGCTGTTTTTTGAGTTTTCTTTTTCCATTATCCTTCCCCCCCACCCCACCCCCCATTTCCTCTGAGCAAGCATTCTGGAGTTCTTGGTAAGTATGTGGGTCTTGGCAATATTCGCCTCAGAAATTGTGTTCGATCAGTCTTTGCCTGGTGTTTCTGGCATGCTGGCCTGAGGTGTTGGGGTTAGCCTGTTAGTGCCTTTTTCGATCATGATTATTCTTATCCTGTGTGGGTCTGACCAGATAAACCTCTAGCCCATTGTGTGGAAATAATCAACATCTCTTGGCTGGGTTGCGTAATATGCAACATGCCAAGACTATATTGCAGCCTTTGTGATGTGTACAATAATGTGCCAGCAGACCTATCTAGGCACATGAACTACACTTTCAAAAGCTCTTCTCTAGTTGAACTGATGGCTTAGTGGGTAACATAATTGTCAAGTGAGAGAGTTTGGAGATTTAGAACTAGAGGAAAATAGCAATGTTTGTTTTGTATATGGATCATTACCTGCAATAAATATTACTGTATTTATTGGAGAAAAACATCCCTAGTCATATCACAGATATTAATCACCTTCCTTGTAGCCAGACCTCCTCAGAGTTTAAGAGTCATGACATGCTGTTGGGTACTGTGCCACAATGTCTGAAAAATAGCTTTGCATCACAGATGATGTGTGTGTCGATAGTCGAGAAACGTCTTCCTCTCCCTTTAGGCCACCTCATTTACTGATGCTAGAGTGGTCTGCGTGGAACCAGGGTGAATATAGCACAACAGGCAGATAAACAATACACCGTAGGATGAAATATATATATATATATATATGTGTGTTGGTATTGCCTCTCTGTGAGATGCTTAACACAGTGGGACTCAAAAACATCTACATGCATGTGGAGACTACAGACTGGCTTCCATGAGTGGTATCCTTGATTGTGGTTTAAAGATCCTGTTTTCAGCAACCAGCTGGGCAACGGTTGCTACCACTGTTACAAATACAGCTCAGCTCCTGCTTGACTTTCTGGTTCCACTTGTAAACTAACCGTCCTAAAGAATCAGGAGAGCATATTTGTCAAATCCATACCTAAATCTAAGTTTGTGGATCTAAACTCTGAACTGTCTTTTCCCTCCCGTCCCTCCCTCCTTGTTCTTTGAGACTGAAGGCGATCAAAAATGGGAACAGGAAGCATTTTGTTGCAGTACAAACCAGCCATAATGTGCTCCTTAGTGAAAGATTTGCTTGTGGCTGCTTTTTGCTAAATGACTGGGCTAATGATGACATGCAGCTGGTGTGGGCTAACCCCGATGCAGGCACTTTGCAGGCGCAATTTGTGGTTCAAATATTTGTCCTGAGACAAACTAGATTAGATGAACTCTAATTAAGAACGTTTCCATGGGTCTTGACCATATCCTCAAATACGCCCTATTTGTCAGGGGTGAACTTTTCACACCTGCATCCCACTGTGCGCCCCATCTGTGCCTGTTTTATTTTTTGTTTGTTTAACATGTTACATAGATACCTTTTATAAATAAATACATTTCAAATTGAAGCATGTAAGAGTCATTCTCACTGCTGCAAGAATACACTTTCTTACAAAATCACATAATATTAAAAGCAAGGGGGGGGGGGGAATATCAACTAGCAAACCTGACAAACAAGTCCAGCCAGTTTGACAGTCTTTGTTAAGGTACCAATATAGGTTTCAAACTCCTACGCAGGAACAAGTTATGCAGCTCATTGAAAATTAGCCCTATTTAGTTTTTTCCCTCTTAGTTTTTTGTATGTTTGAAAAAGGAAAGACATGGAGTTCAGCAAAAAATCAGGTGACTGTTTCAGCCTAGCTCTGCAATATAATGAAAATGTATTTGTTTGCATTATCACTCTAAAAGTGTGGCGGAACGGGGAGCAGGGGACATACTAAAACATCAGCACATACTGCAGGACCTATCAAAATGTGACTGCAGTGTTTTAAATTATTCTTCAGCTACTTCAAACGGAGTAGAACTGTTATTGGAAATACTTGATTTTTTCTCTCTAAATTTAATACATAAAAATTATTGGGATTTAACACATCCCATTGTATTCTGTATGCTGATAAAAAAGCAGCACAAAGTAGCAAGCATGTAGTCATATGACAATACTGTCAGAACTGGTGATGCAATTTCTACTCGATTGAGGTGCCCCTTTGGTCCTTTCAGTACTACATGGTACACTGTTTTCCCCTCCCCATTCCAACTTGTTTCAGCTATCCTCATCCGCAACTAAAAGAGGTCTATATCTAACATTTGAATGGGAGAAGCTATATAGAGCAAAGAGGAATAAGGAGCTGAGATCAATAAGGCTATAAGATCAACAAAAGATAGAGTTTCCCACAAACTGATGTGGTGGCAATATCAGATTTTGTTAGAAAATCCTTGCAAACTGGTATTGTAGTCAGATCAGACTTCCAGTACTATCTTGCAAGATAGTAGTTGGAGGTATGCATTTTTTTTCCACTCTGAAAGAGAACGTGTCCATGCTTTTTCTAGTGTTTGTCAAAACCTCTTCATTCTTTCCCTGTTGTCCTCATTGTCTGGCTAGGCGTATGGTTATTATGTGTATCTGTTAAGTTATAAAAGTGATGATTTTTTTAATGTGGAATTTTACATTATTTAGAGACAGAGAGTAACAAAAACTTCCATGTTTTAAAATCTTTCCAAGCTGATCCCAAAATGTTTTTTTTTTCTGGGATCATTTTACAGGGCTGGAAAGGCTTAATATGAAAACTCTCTTGATGTTCTTTGGTGGTAGATACACCAGCATACCCAAATGTCAAAGGTGAAATAAGTGGGGTTTATCTTTTGCTGCATATCAGAAGGATTCAGTCACAGCTTGAAGACACAATTTGAATTACTGCTAAATTGAGTATATTTTATCTCATTTTTCAATAGTTCTAAAAGCAAGCAAACAAAAAATATAGAATATAGGAAGCAGATACTAATGTTTACTAGTGAGCCAATCCATTGCATTGTTCAGTTCCATGCAGGTTATCGTTCCAAAAACTGAGAATCTCCTTTTCCAGGACAGTTATCTTTTCATCCTGAGAAGTTCCTCCTCTTTAAACACCATTGCCCTGATCCAGCGATTCCTTGTGGGAACAGGGGCTGTGATGCATTCACAGGATTCACCCAGTCACAGAACCTTCCCTTTTCACTTTATTGGTGGGAACATCTCTGGGGGCAAAAAGAGATGGATCTTCCCCATACATTGAAGTGAATTTGGGAAACCCGCATACACAGGCTCCTTGTGCACATTGCAGGACACATGTGGCTCTGGCTTGGGATGCATCTCTACATTTATCTCAAGGTGCTAATTTAAAAGCCATTTCCCTTTACCCACGTCCCATCCCAAACCACACTCTTAGGGGCTGAATATACTCTTCAACAGTGAGGAACTGAGAACAAATCTCTAATTCCAACACTCTGTATCGATGGAATTGCCTGTAGAAAATTGGGTGGCTGTATTTAGTTGGTAATTAATGAACTAGTTTTTCTTTCTTTCTAAAGCAATTTGCAATGCAGGTATTCTGTACTTAATTCTAGGAAAATTAGCCCGGAAAAATATGATGTCTTTAAGGCTCCAGTTGTGTCGAAGATGAGGAAAAAAGGATACTGGCAGGCTATGGAGTTGTTTCCAGCGTTGCACAACTTTTATGTATGCATATATGCTGTGTATCCAGAGCCTTATAGTTAGGAGGAATGTTCTGTTTAATTTTATTATGATATTCTAGAGTTTAAAAAACCAAACATCTGCGTTAGTACATATAGTTAGTCTGATTTCCTGGTCTAAAACTTGATACTGAAAGTGTGGCAAGGAAAGAATAAAGGACTATTGTAGAACAGTATTGAGTTCCTTTCCAAGTGCAGTGACTGAACTGATGTGTGATCTTAGATAAGTAAATTCCTTGGTTTCAGCATCAATATATTAACAGTAGTAATGCACATAATAAGTATAATGCTATAATACAGTTGCAGTCTAACTTGATTTGCAATCCCTCTTGCGTCTTAAAAAACACACACACACAACACATATCAGTTGCATCTACTTTGGTTTCTGGTTGTAATTAGGTGTGTCCCACATTGCACATATTGAATCCAAATTCTCTTGACCTACTAGGGGCGTAGATTACATTTCTGTTGGTTGGCCTCTGTTGTACATTTAAAACTGAGGGCCGATTCTCACCACCACTTTGTCTACAATGGGCTGCTTCCTCTTCTCCAGCTGGATGAGTTTTCCTACTTTTTGTCTGTGACTTCCACCATGAGCTCATTTCACAGTTTGGCAGCCATCACCCAAATCTGAAGATTTGCTGAACATCATGCCCCAGTCGGAGCCTATGGTGGAAGCCTTCCATGACCATTTCATCACAGGCAATGCAGGAAAATTGTAGTCCAGTCTGAAAGAAAGTTGTTTGCTGTTAGTGCTATGGCCATGAAAATCACCCTGAGATATTAATCACCAGGCTTACAGGAAAGTTCTAATGACAACTTGATTTTTGCTTCATCAGGCGTAACGTGATACAGTTAGTATTTAGACATAAGTAAGAAATTAATTCATGGAACACTTATCTGTTTTTAGGATAGTAAAAAGATGCTGTTTTAGCAATGATACTTGGTTTTGCCTAATAGCCTGACATCAGGAGTAGATTACAGATAGCATAAAGAGCACTTAAAAATACCGATTGTCTTAAAATATCACTAAAAATTCTAGTGACTGCTGTGTAGAACAGTGCTCTGTAGATGTACTATTTCTAAAGGTCTTCTTTCCGTTTCTATATAGATATTTTCCCTTCACATTTTGAAGGTTTGAAGAAGAGGATTGTTTTTCGAGTCACACTAAGTAAACATTAAATGCATGCAGGCTTAAAACTAAAGCATGCATGTTACGCAGCAGCAATAAAAGTGCTCGGCTTGCACGACTTAACGATGCTCAAGCATTGCCTTGTTAAAATGCCAAAATCCCCTTTTACTTTGCATCTTTTATAAAGTAAAACTCTTTATTTAACATTGCAATATTTAGATTTTCAATATTGGGACAAATTAGATTTATTTTAGCAAATACTTCTATGTTACAGATAAAGTGGATGAAATTGTACCAGTTTCGAAGCCATCAAGAATTCCAGACAATGCAGCCGTTGACTCGAGAGTGGCAACAATTAAACAGCGACCTTCTAGTAGATGCTTTCCCTCAGCTTCTGATATGAATGTGAGTGATGCCTATAATGTATGCTTAGAGTTGCGATAGAATACGGATATTACCAGTTTCCTAATAGCAAAGGATAAGTCTACAAGTATCCTGTGTCACTCTGATCTGTGCCTGTGATTTACTTCTACAAGCTCCCCATAAGAAGAATTAATTGATACTGCCATTTAGTTCAGGCTAAGTCGGATGTAAATCCTACTGAAGTCAGTGGGGGTTACTTTAGCATAAATATGGTGAATTGGGCTTTCGATGACCAGTAGAATGTTGTTTGTTTGTTGTACCGTATGCTTGTATTGAATCTATAGCAACGGTATTCAAACACCCCTAGGTGGTTGCCTTCTAAAGTAAATTTTGTTTTGAAATGACCACCAAACACTTACTCATGAATTATTGTATTGTACAATGGGAGTATATCTGAATATGGAACATATCTGAATATTAAATCAGGATTTGTCACAAGCTATGGGCTTAAGTCTTCCTCTGTGTGATCATTATACAATGCAGTATGAAGGCATTTCTCTTTATTCATCCCAGCAACGCTATCTCTAGATATTTTGGTTAAAGCTGGTCCTGGAAATAGGTACTTTCCCATGTGACAAGTTTCCCATGTACCTCACATTTCAAATCTGACATTACTTAGGAGGCCTTTAGCGAAGATACGGAGGAATGTTCGTAGTGTGGAATGTTCTGCCTCTTACCAATAGTGTATCAGGCTTCACTTGATATTCCCCACTGAGGCAGAATCTGTCTGGGATGAGGGTCACTAGTTGTTGTATTTGTGTGCATTCTGGTTGGTGATGGTCAGTAGGGAAAAGTAACGATTACATGGCATTGTGAAGGTCTCCATCATGAGGGCAGGCACCGCAAATCACCATGAAATTGTGATTGCCTTGCTTGGATTTGGCATTGAGTTCCTAGTTAGTCTTTAATTTTTCCTTTTTTCAGTAAGCTTGTGGAATGAGTGGTCACTTCACTGTGTAAGTGCTTTCCCAAGTGGGTATTATTCTAAGGCAGCATCCCAATCACAGTTTACACTTGGAAAATGACAGGGAAAATTGTATCCTATAGAACCTATTAAACATTTGAGGAGCTTTTGATATCGTGATTTGTTTTAGATAGTGGTGGCAGATGGATAAAACTGATTAAAATGATACTGGTGCAGTTAAAAGATGTAAAAAAACACATACAATTAATATAAAAATATACTGTATTAATTTATAAAAACAGCGACCAAAAGACCTATAGGTGCCAAATTAAAAAGGGGGTTATAGAACCACTCTTTATTTATTTTGATTTTTTCCCTGAAAGGCAGTGCCATAGCTGAGGATGTTTTATCAGTTTTACATCCTTTTTCAAAGTACTAGAGACTACACAGTGATAGTGAGAAGTGCTATTAACATGCCAATTACAGATACATTTTACCTGTCTGCTTCATATGTGACTTTATGCATCAATGGCTGGCATGTCTTTTACTACCTTCTGCTGGTGAAAAGATTCCAACTAGTATCTCCTGTTCAAACCAAAACAATGCATGCCTAGTGATTTATGTCTTTGTAAGCAGG
Organism: Plestiodon gilberti rubricaudatus; assembly: GCA_026170595.1. Classification (NCBI taxonomy): domain Eukaryota; kingdom Metazoa; phylum Chordata; class Lepidosauria; order Squamata; family Scincidae; genus Plestiodon; species Plestiodon gilberti. The sequence continues at coordinate 244,581,662 of JANXHW010000001.1, read as the reverse complement.
TTGTATATAGTCCAAGATACCTAGTCCAGCCATGCAATTCACCGTGGGACAAAAAATTAAGGAAAGAGGTTGTTAATGTCTAATGGCCATAACCCTGTATTAACAGCCAAATCCTGTGTAAGGACCGCCCGCCAGATCCTTACACAGGATTTGGCTGTCCAGACTGCCATGCTGCAGCCTGGAGGTCTACTCAGGGAAGGGGACGTTCATCCCCTTCCCCAGGTGTAAACCGGGGCCAGACCTATCGGCCACCTCTGATTTCTGCCAGGTAAATAGCTGGTGGAAGTCAGAGGAGGCCATGTAATGGCCGAGCCGGCCCGGTGGGGATGGGGATATGGCCGACGCTGTCCCTGCACCCTCCTGGGCCGGCTCATCCAATGGCTCCCCTCCCTTGCTGACCAGAATGCCCATGTGGCCTCCAGCGGGAGACTTACCTGCCTCCGGCAGCCGCAAGCTTGGTCCATAATGGCCTCACTTACTCTAAAAGAGGCGCAAACGTGCCTTACGGCACATTTGCGACAGCTTCTGGTACCAGAGCACTCGCTTTGGCGCCAGAAGTTTGGGCTGGATCTCCATGCATGCAGATAGATATGCTTCTTTTTTAAAAGCAATACTTGAACTTGGTTTTTGCTGCCTTTTAAAAAATATATTTTTTGGAAGACAGACATGATTGACATTTTGTTCACGCATGCAATTCTGTTTTGTTGATCTGGACAAACTTTGCCCATAATAGATTTTCTATATGGGCAGAGCTTCCAAAATATGAACCATCTACAAAAACTGTGATCCCAGCGTCACTGGAATGCCTTCGGTTCATAGGCTGTAGCTGGCGCAGGACATAGCAGACCACCTCCTAACTGCAGAGTTCTTGAACATCAGGATGTGCCCTGGTTTCTTATTAGTGATTGAACACAGTTTAGAGGACTGGTTTTGATCTGTAAAGTCCTTAGCAGCCTGGACCCAGCACACTGAAGCCACTTTTGTCACTGTCCTTTACCACACATTCTAAGATACACTCGTTCCTGATTTCTGAAGTCCAAGGGGATGTAGAAAGGCATTCTTGAAGGTTGCTCAGAGCTTCAAATTCTTTATCCTAAGGATTTACCAATAATGGGCATTTTCAGATTCTGTGTAAGCCTTTTTTGTTGGATCTGTTATTTGGAAGCCAGAAGATGGGCCACAGTGAGTTATTTTTTACTTCTCAAATATAAGGATGCAGGTTTAGGAAGCTTTTAGAGTGGAATAGAAAATATGGAAGAGGTTAAGTAAGTGTATCTGCATAAATCCAATCACCAAATTGATGGCCTCCATGTGATACGGGTAACTTGAGTTTGTGGCTCTTCTGCAGAGGAACAGGAAGGCATGTAGGTCTAACATGGCAGTAGGAATATGGAGAATGTCATTATCGTCTAGCATGGCTACTAGCCACTGCTAGATCTTTACTGGTTGGATTTATTAAGCTTTTAATAAATTTTCTAAAAAAATGTTCTAAAGCCAGTGATAATAATTGACAACACAGCACATTTTGGCATGCTAGGGTGATTATGCTTTGTGTGAAAAATTAATTGATTTTGTTTGAGTTAAGCCTGCTATGAATTTCAGTAGGCTAATTAAAAGTTTTTGATAATATAGTTTATTGTTCATTTGAAAAATGAACATTTTCCCTATCACATTCTACTCACTACTGATGAATTATATTATGCCCCCCATCTTGTGTTTTTTTTTTCTCTCATCAAAAAAGCCTCAGCTGTTTAAAGGTGTCTTCTTCAGACCATTTTTTTTAATCTTTTACATACTTTTGCCAAATGTACTACAGTGCATCCTTTTTGAGGTGAGGAGTAGATGTTGCAAACTTGTGAGTCAGGTTATTTGGGGGATTTTTTTTTTCTCCAAGGGAAAAAATTATCTGGGTTCTGGACTAAAAGACATCCACATAGCTAACATTAAAATGAAAAAAAAAAATCTTACCTTGTCTTAGGTTATATGATCCAGCTGAACTATGTGTGTGCATGGAGGAGAGCAATTAATGATGTTTTCCCCAAGGCTTCTTGGCTTCTGAAGAGGCAAGTTGCATTTAAAGCTGAAATGCACTTGCAAATTCAGCAGTGTGTGCCTCTGCAGTGAAAACTTCAAAGAGACCTCTAGCTGTGCACATGGTTCTCCTCCTCACATAGCTGTGTGTGTGATCATAGCTTTTTACCAATTATCTTTTAACAGATGGGTAACAGTTGATCTGCTGCATTTAGCAGTGTTTCTGGAGGAATTTGTAGGTGTTCTGATCCTCACGCTTTATTGCATGTGTGTGCTGTCCTTACCATGCATATGTTTTAAAACTTTTGTCATGGGGCTAATCACATATTACATGCAAATTCCGTTAAAGTAAATAAAAACTGCTTCAGAGGGGATTTTAGGAGAAAAGTGCCATATCTCACTTAATATCACCACTCCTAAATTATTCTTCACCGTTTGAGCTCAATTACAGGTAACATACATTCAGATTCTGCAAAGGGGAAAGCTACATTATGTAGGCTTACCATAGTCCCGGATCTGACCGGGACCATAGCCAGCCTCCTCTTTGTCCCAGCTGGCCAGGACTTCCCCCGCTGCAGCACTAATGCGCTGAGTCTTCATCCCAGCTGGGGACTCTTTGCGCGCCTGCGCAAGGCTGGATGCACTCAGACGTTTCTGGAGATGTTCCAGCCTCACGCGAGTGCTCCTGGGCTCCCGCGCGGCTTCCCAGTGCTTCAAATGGCTCTAAATAGTTTTTTTAAAAAATCCAATTCATAGTAGGGATGTAGATCAAGTCTCTGACTCCGTCTCGAATCAAGTCCCAAGTCTCTGGGTCCAAGTCCCAAGTCTTTGCCCCCAAGCCCTGAGTCTTTGGTTTCGAGTTGCGAGTCTCTATCTATTTAATGGGGAAAACGGGTTTAAACATGAATAAAATTCGACTTGTCGAAAAAGGCTCCAAGTCTTGAGTCGAGTCTTTCAAGTCTTTTACAATCGCTGAGTCAAGTCATTGACACGACTTGAGTCCGAGACTCAAGTCTACATCCCTGATTCACAGCAACTTCCGGTTTCGCGTCATAACCAGAAGTCGCTGTGAATCGGTTTTTTTAAAACTCTTTAGAGCCATTTGAAGCACTGGGAAGCCGTGCAAGCTCTAAACAGTTAAAAAAAAAAATTCACAGTGACTTCTGGCAATAGTAGCAATTTGAGCTCTGGCAACTGTCTCAGCATTTCCCCCATGGAACGTGTAACATCCAGCCAGAGGCATCTCCTTGTGGCGGAAGCTGAGAGGAGGGGAAAGAAGAGAGGGTGGAGGAATTCGAGCAGGAGGGGGTTGGGGATGGGTTTGCAAGTATCTGCTTTTCCTCGGCCACGCGTTCTGCTCGTGGATTGGGCACAGAGGAGGAGAGGAGGAATGCAGCTGTGCTTTCAGCTAAGCCCTAGGGAACTGAAGTTCTCCCCCCCTCCCCATCTCCTTTTTGCGAATGAGGTGTGTGTGTGTGTGTGTGTGTGTGTGTGTGTGTGTGTGTGTGTGTGTGTGTGTGTGTGTGTGTGTGTGTGTGTGTGTGTGTGTGTCGATTGCAGCAGTCTCCAGCACGCAGCAGTCTCACAGCACGCTGTGGAACTCCTTGCCACAGGATGTGGTGATGGCACCTGGCCTAGATGCCTTTAAAAGGGGTTTGGACAGATTCATGGAGGAAAAGACCATCACAGGTTACAAGCCATAAGCAACTTCCTGGCTTTAGAAGTAGGTTTTCTCTGTGCCAGGTGCAGGGGAGTGGCAGCAGGAAACAGGTTATCTTGTTGGCTGTGTGCTCCCTGAGGCATCTGGTGGGGCCACTGTGAGATACAGGAAGCTGGACTAGATGGGCCTTTGGCCTGATCCAGCAGGGCTCTTCTTATGTTCTTATGCTAGATTAAAACAACAGCACAGTTATTGTCAAGCCTGCCTGATGGCTTCTGGCATAAACAAGATCCATCAGCTAATGGGTTTTTGAAAGTGAATAATCAGTGTAGCTCATCGGAAGAAGGTGACCAGGAAATGCATATGAAAGTGTGTAAGAAGATCTCTCAGCTCACCAAGGTAAAATGCATTTCTAGGGGGCGGAGTGGTGTGGGTTGCTGGCTGCTGCGTGGAAAGTTCCTCTGGTGCTGGTAGGAAGCAAGAAGACATAAGTGGAAACTGGAGGCGGAGACTTGCACCGGCGGCATTTCAGCCGGCCGCCAGAAGAAAAAAGGGGGGGTTAGTAAATAAATAATTGAAAATTTTCTGGCCAAAAAAAAGAGGAAAAAAATTACTTCCGGCAGAGATGACCCGGACATGCCCCCTGTGACATCACATTCGGCAGAAGTGACATCACGGGTCCTGGACATGCCCTTGTGATGTCACTTCCGCCCCCCCAGGTGACACAGAAAATCTGGTAAGCCTAACATTACGTTGTGGGGCTTTCTCAGTATCTGTGTGTGGCCAAAGCTCACAGATACTTTCATTCATCAGATATTCCTCATGTCGCTATCTCCATATATGAAATATCAAAATGGCTCTTCTAGTTTCCCAGAAATGTGACTGACCAAATATTTTGGATGTCTCCTACTGTTAGTTAAAAGTGGTTCTAGCATATAGCATGTACTTTTTCCATACTGATTGTCTAAAGTAAATAACAAATAACATCTGGTTTATGTATGACCTTGAACATTGTGGTGGTTGCATATTTTCTGCAATTTCTGGACTTCTTCATAACATGTATAGATTCCACCCGTGTGGCTAAGACAGATTGCATGGATACATACTGTGACATTTGCCCCAATGAAGCAGATGTCACCAGTATGGTAACTCCCCAGCATAGTCTATACAGGCACTGTGCTGTAGGCTAGCCATAGGGGCAGAAATACACACATGTTGCTGGAGGGATGTGGGAGCAACCAGGTGGTTTCACAAATCCTTACACCAGATCTAGACAGTATGAGAAAATGAAATAGAATTTACATTAATGTATATACATTTCAGTTTTTGAACATAATTATTTGCTTTCTTTTTATAGTCCATGTATGATAGACAAGGAATTGCTGTGATGCCCCCTACAGTACCTGGGAGTTCTCAAGGCCCATTTCTGGGTGTACCACGAGGTACAGTGAGAAGACAAAAATCAATAGGTAAAAATATTACATTGTCCCTGTGTAGATGCTTCTTTTATGATCAACTGTTGCTTATAATGTTTTAGCCCCGTTTGCTTCAAATGCATTTATGTTGCCATTACATAAAAACTGTTTGTAAATGTTACTGAATTTTTGAATTGGAATTCATATTTTTTTGAAATAGTCTAATTTGTTGCTTAAGTACTTCACCAAATCAGTAAATCTAATAAACTGAACAGTGTACAGAAAGTCATTTAAAAATACAAAATAAACAGTTGACAAAGTAGCAAGCAACAGAGTATCCTTATCAAGAATGTCTAAACCAAACCCAATTGGATTAATATTTGACATTTAAAGGTACGACAGCCCAATCCTATCCTTCCTCCCCCACTGGTGCATCTGCACCAAAAGGCATGTGCTGTATCCAGTGGGGGGGGGGGAGTGGGAGGCTTCAGAGGAAAAAGGAGGTTTAAATCCCCTTTCCCCTCCGTAAGCCCCCTGCCCCGCAATGGGTCTCCTCAGACCTGCATCAGTGATTTAACTGGTGCAGGCCTGAGCAGAGAAAGGGAGGCTGCTGCCGGAGGGGATAGGATCTGGTGCGTGCCATTACTGCTGGATCTGCTCCCTCCCGCAGACTCCCCGTCCCCATTCCACCCTCCCGCCTCCCCCACTTGCTTACCTGCTCCAGTGGGTGGCCACCAGTCCAACAAAGCACACAGGAAGGTTCCAGCCTTCCCGCTGGCACTCCAGCAGCTTGCTACTCAGCGCACTGCTGAAGCACACTTTACAGCTGCTTTTCAGCAGCCAGCACTGGCGGAATGCACATTCCAATAGGATTGGGCTGTGAGTTTGTTAAATCAATAGCAGCTGCACGTGTATATTTTGATAAAGTTTAGGATTCTAACTCACTGCTCTGGATTTTTTTTTTTAATTTGACAAGGCTAGATTCCTATAAGAGGCAGAAAAAAATCAGAGAGAACAAATATTGCTAAGCAAGTTACAGCCAAGAATTACTTACATAATAGCATAGTCCCATACGTGTTTACTCAGAAGTCCCACTGTGTTCAGTGGGATTTGCTCCCATGTGAGTGCGCATAGGATTGCAGCCTAATTTCCTGTTTGCATGAAATCACTCTTCTGTGTTATATAGCCATTTTGTAATCTATGTATATAATGATATGAAATGCTTATTTTTATTTGAATAATGACAGTGAGCATGAGCAATATAAAAAAGAATATCAGTTTTGTTAGTATTGATCCACTTTATTATAGCAGTATTAAAACATACAATAAGCAAATTGTGTATATTTAGCAACATTAAGTATTTTGCTTTATGCAAATGACTTTTTTTAAAGAAAATAGTTGTTTTGATTTAGTCAGAAACTAAAACTTTGTTTTGTCAGAAACTGGTGCCTTTTCTTATTCTCCAATGTTGTGTGTGCTAATTTGCCCGAAAAAACAAAGGCAGGGGCTGAAAGGAGTTCAGTGTTAATACCTCATTATTACCACTGGTTAATACCCAGGCTTACCAGATCGTCGCCGGGACGGGAGCGGTCTACCCTTAAGTGGGCGGGGCGTGGGGGGGCCAGAACGCGTTGCGTTCTGGCCCCCCCACGCCCCACCCCCTTAAGGGTAGACCGCTCCCGTCCCGGCGACGATCTGGTAAGCCTGTTAATTACCTCATTTAGTAAAACCTGGAACATTTATTAAAATCTTGTCATTAGATTCGGGTACAACTTGCGAGTTAAAGCTGAGAAACAAAAACTTTCCTTGCTTTTTCTTCTCTTTCCATGTGAAAGAATTCCATGCTCCTTGGGAACAGATCTTTTTCTTTCTTTCCTTCCATTTCCTACATGAAAGTAATTAAGGGTAATCTAGTAAAATAAATGCAGTTTATCTGAATATATGTGGAATGACAGTCTGTCCATGGCTGAACAGTTCCTTTTTACTTCTGTTGTATAGTGAGTGCAAGCCAGAAAGCCAGCTATAAAAATTGTTCCAGAGATACCCTCCTTACATCATGTCACTGATGAAGTCTACACCTGATGCCATGTCCTGTTCTGATTAGTGCACCACTTTTCGGTTTCCAGTATAAGATTTTGTGTTGGCACAGAGTTGGTATAATCATGTAGTGAGTAAGGCTACAGTCCTATGCATATTTACATGGGATTAAGTCTGCAATCCTATGCACACTTTCCTGGGAGTAAGCCCCATTGAATGTAATGGTACTTCTGAGTAGACATGCATAGGATTGTACTGTAAGAGACCAAGCTGTGAATCAGGGCTTCCTCATTTCAAATCTCGCTTCTGAAATGAATTACCGTATTGGTCTGAGTATAAGACTCACTTTTTTCTCCTAATTTAAGTTTTTAAACTAGGGATGCATCTTATAATCAGGCTGTTGCAATTTAATGCCAGTGATTTAATTAATTTTTTTTAATAGCACCAAACTTTAAGGGTGCATCTTATAATCAGGTGTGTCTTATACTCGGGACGATACGGTATCTAGGAGTGGCCTTGGACAAACCACTCCTTCCGAATCTCTGCTTACCCAGCTGCAATATGGGGAAAATAATACTTTCACAGGGTTGTTGTAAGGACAACATCATGATAGTTAGGCTTACCAGATCTCCAGCCGGGACAGAGTGCTAGACCTTTAGGAGAAGGAATGTGGGCAGGTGTAGCTTGTTAAACCTTAGAGCACAATCCTAGGCATGTCTACTCAGAAGCAAGCCCCACTGAACACAATGGGGCTTGCTTCTGAGTAGACATGCCTAGGATTGTGCTCTAGGACTTAACAAGCTACACCTGCCCACATTCCTTCTCCTAAAGGTCTAGCACTCTGTCCCGGTTGGAGATCTGGTAAGCCTAATGATAGTGCATGTGAATCTCTTTGCACACTTGGAGTGCACTATGCAAATGTTAAGCGTTGTTAATAGCAGTGGCGTAGCTAGACCGGGGCAGAGGTAAGTAGTTCTACAAGACTTACACTGGAGTCAGCAGCCCCTCCCTGTTGGAGCCATTCCAGTTGCCATTGCTGCCGGAATGGCTCTGCCGGCAAGGGGGAGGGGCCGCTGACTCTGGTGTAACAGGGTCTTGCAGAACTACTTGCCTCCACCCCGGTCTAGCTACGCCATACCTCCTTTAGTAAAATTTAATCTGTCAAGTTCCTTATGTTTAGAAGTTCCTTAAGTTCAAAGAGCAGCACAGGGCCAGTGAGACACAGGTCAAAACTATGGATTTAAGATCTGCCGAAAAGGGACTCTAGTGCAGACATACAATGCACCATACGTTGATGCACTATACAATACACAGTATTTGTTGTAGCCTGCTTACTGTATCTTTAGTGATAGTGGATGCTTCAAGGACAAGTTAAAAATTGTAGTTTGTGATTCTTTTTAAGGGATAACAGAAGAAGAACGGCAATTCTTGGCTCCTCCCATGCTAAAATTTACCAGAAGTCTATCCATGCCAGACACCTCTGAAGATATCCCTCCTCCACCACAGTCTTTACCTCCATCACCACCACCTCCTTCTCCTTCTCTTTACAACTCTCCCAAATCTCCAATGTCTAGAATATATGGAACAATTAAGCCTGCATTTAATCAGAATTCAGGTTCAAAGATAGCTGTTTCAGGTAGATCTGAAAATATGGGGACAGTGATTAGGGACAAAGGGATATATTACCGGAGAGAGCTGGACCGTTATTCTCTAGATTCTGAGGACTTATATAGCAGAAATGCCGCAACTCAGGCAAGCTTCAGAAACAAGAGAGGTCAGATGCCAGAAAACCCATACTCTGAAGTTGGAAAAATAGCAAGCAAAGCAATGTATGTCCCAGCCAAGCCAGCAAGACGGAAGGGAATGCTAGTGAAACAATCTAATGTTGAGGATAGTCCAGAAAAAACCTGTTCTATCCCAATTCCAACTATCATTGTTAAAGAGCCATCTACCAGCAGTAGTGGAAAAAGTAGCCAGGGAAGCAGCATGGAAATTGACCCACAGTCTTCAGAGCAACCAGGACAGCTGCGACCTGAAGATAATTTGACTGTCAATAGTCCCTTTGCGGCAGCCATTGCTGGGGCAGTGAGGGACAGGGAGAAACGATTGGAAGCCAGGCGCAATTCTCCAGCATTTCTTTCCACAGATTTGGGAGATGAGGATGTCGGGCTGACACCTCCAACACCACGTATGAGGCAGTCTAAGGTTAGTGATGATGGCGTGTTCAGTAATGAGGACAACTTTAGGCAGCTTGTATCACCATCTCCCATCCCAGCACCTAGAGAGTCTGAAAATATATTTAACAGCAATGAATTGAGTAACCCAAATGATTCAAGGACACCAAACTCTTCAGCCCAAACAACAGTGGGTTCAGAAAACAACACACTGGCAACCCAGAATGCTGGTATGTCCAGTTTGGATAATTATGTTCATCCACTCACAGGGAAGTTACTGGATCCAAATTCACCTTTAGCCCTTGCCCTTTCTGCCAGAGATAGAGCCATGAAAGAGCAAACCCAGCAAATTCCGGGGAAAGGAGAATCTGGCAAAGCAGACCTTAATAAACCCCTTTATATAGATACAAAGATGAGGTCCAATATTGAAAGTACATTTCCAATCACAGCTACGCTTAATAGGCAAAATACACGTGGTCCACTAAGAAGGCAAGAGACAGAGAACAAATACGAGACGGATATGGTGAAAGAGAGGAGGCCTGAAGAAAAGAAGAACATGCTGATCAATATTGTGGATACCTCACAACAGAAGTCAGCTGGCTTGCTCATGGTTCATACAGTAGACACAGCACAATCCAATGATACCCCTGAAAATGAAGAAGAAAGAGTGATGATGGATGTGAATCCTGAAAAGCCTCCACCAGAGACACAGGAAAGCACAGAAACAGCAGAAAGTGGACTAGATGACACTGGTCTGCTCGAGCCACCTGCATCTCCCTGCAAAACTATTGTCGCAGTTGGCTCGGTCGATGATCCTATCATTTTGCCATTCCGTATTCCTCCACCCCCTTTAGCATCTGTTGATCTCGATGATGATTTCATCTTTACTGAGCCATTACCACCACCTTTAGAATTTGCTAACAGTTTTGATATCCCTGACGACCGTTCAGTTCCAGGTTCAACGCTAACAGACTTGCTCAAACAGAGAAAAAATGGAACTCCATCTGCTTCATTTAACCCCATTCAATCCTCAAATTCAATAGACAGTAAGAAACCAGTGGGTCTTTCAAACTGTTTGCCTGCCTCATTTTTACCACCCCCTGAAAATTTTGAAAATGTCACTGACTCTGGGATTGAAGAAGTGGACAGTCGAAGCAGTAGTGACCATCATCTAGAGACAACCAGCACTATCTCAACTGTGTCCAGCATCTCTACCTTGTCCTCTGAAGGTGGTGAGAACCTGGATACTTGTACAGTCTATGCAGATGGGCAAACATTTCTGGTGGACAAACCCCCAGTACCTCCTAAGCCAAAAATGAAGCCCATAATCAACAAAAGCAATGCACTTTACAAGGATGCGCTAATTGAAGAAGCTGTAGATAGTTTTGTTATTCCTCCACCTGCTCCACCCCCACCTCCTATCAGCGCACAGCTTAATATGGCTAAAGTTGTACAGCAAAGGACCTCTAAGCTATGGGGTGATGTAACTGAAGTTAAAAGCCCAGTTCTCTCAGGCCCAAAGGCTAATGTTATTAGTGAATTGAACTCAATACTACAGCAAATGAACAGAGAAAAATCCTCAAAACCAGGAGAAGGATTGGAATCGCCTACAGGAACAAAAACTACAAGTCTTGGTACAAGGTAAATGCAACTATTTTATTTATTTATTTACATTATTTTTACCCCACCTTTCTCCCCGAAGGGACCCAAGGCGGCTTACAACAAAAAAGGAAATACAATACAACAAATCCAATACACAAGTCACATTTTAAAACAGTAAAAAAAAAACAGTTAACGAAATTAATAAAACAACATCTAAAAATTAATTTAAAAAGATCATCATAACAATTAAAACAAGAGCATAAAAAGAGCATAAAAAGCAGCAGTGTCTCATCTGTACCAGCAGGATGTTAAAAAAGGCAGGGCTCAGAAGGCTTCTAATATATTTGTTTTAAGTTTACACTGCTTGTAAGTTTAAATTTGCTTTGCGTTTATGAAGCACTGAGTATGATAATTGCTTTTAGGTACCAACTAAATTTCTATAAAAATGTATAATACTAATGCACTATTCAGGGTTGGCCCACCCATGAGGTTTGGTGAAGTGACTGCTTTGAACAATGGGCTGGGGAGGGGGATGCATATTCGCAAAGGGGACCCCACATCCTGCATCTGCCCGCTGCCTCCCACAACTAGCCATCTGTCACCCCAACCAGCTGCTGTCCTATCCTCCTCTTCAGAGCAAGCGAGAGAAGGAAGAGGGGTTGGCTATGTTTTCCTCCAGTGCCACTGCCAAAAGTTGCGGCTGTAGAGCCGCTAGAGGAGGAAGTGGGGCCGTTGTTCTGCAAAGAGAGTGAATGGGAGCTGGATAGCCACATCCGTACCTCTTCAGGTGCTGCTTCAAAAACGGTCAGGTGAGTAACTTCCCTGCCTGGCCAGTTCTGAAGAAGCACTAGGTGACAGAAAAGGTAAGGAGGCAGTGGTGATGACAGATAACAGGGTTTGCTGCCTCCCTGCCTTCTTTGCACTCAGCACTTCTTCAGATCAGGCCAGGTTCTTGGGAGTGGGTTCCCTTTCACTGCCACGATCCTCCCTTTTTGACCAGTTCTTCAAGTGCTGAGTGGCGAAGTTGGTGAGGGAATGGGATAAGCCTGCAGGTGCAAATAAAACATGTGCATAAAACATGAGTACAACAGCAGCCAACGGGGTAGCAGAATTTGGGCACCACTTCAGGCACTGTCCAGTTTTGACCAGGTTGACTGCAGTGTTTGATGCCTGACATCTAAAAAAAAAAAAAAAAAACCTACAACGCAGTTAAGTGCATAATGCATGTCTTGTGTTTCTGTTTCTGTTTTTTTTTTAAAAAAAATGTTTCAATTACAACATGGGGGCAACTCTGTGTGTACACGTGTAACAGCTTTCCACTTGTACCTGGATTAGCTCTTTGGATTCCTGCTAAAATCTTGCTGTGATTTTTAGTACAGAAAATATATCTATTTGTATAATGCTGAATACTAGATCTGGTGCCAGTAGGTCTATAGTCAAAGCAGGACCATCCACAGATCACATGAAGATGGTATCTGAATGTGAATCATTCCTAGAGGTACACAGAGTTTCAAAACTTGAGACAGGGGAACTCTAAATGGGGCAAAAAGGATGATTCTGTCTGAAGAATGTGGGAGTTAATGAGATGGAGAGGGAATTCCTAGAGAGGCTAAACATTAATGTTTCCTGCCAAGAGTTGTGTGGGACCAGGCAGGAGAAGGATTTTTTGTCAGAGAGGTAGAAAATTAGAGGGAGGGAGGGAAAGAGACTCAGAACAGAGAGAAATAGAAACACAGTGAGTGAGTTCTGCAGACTTAGTGTGATTGGGGTATGATTACTCTGATGAAAGCCCCTTAGTGTCCAAGTCCAGCAGGACTTCATATCTTCCTGGGTATTATGACAAGCTGGAAAAGGGGGGGAGAGGAGAGGAGAGGAGAGAGAGATACAAACTGTTTAAACCAAGCCTCTGAAGCGTAATAGCTTCATGGAGCACACTGAGATGGGCAGCCCGATCCAGCGTAGTCTGCGGGGCGCGCATTCTGCTACCCTTGGCCATTGCAAATGTGCCGTAAAGCATGTTTGCAACAACTCTGGAGTAAGGGCCGAACTGGACTGGGGGAGGGCGGGGATATCGGCAGCGCGCTCCGCCGATATCCTCGGCCCTATCCCAGCCCGGTTCGGCCTTACACCGCTGCCTCAGATGTACGTCAGTTTCAGAGCTGGCATACATCCAAGGAGACCCATAGGCCCCGGGCAGCCCTACAATTGGGGAAGGATGTAGGGCACTTCTGCACTCCTCCCAAGGTGTTCCTGGGCTGCGCCGGTGTGGCCCAGGAACGAGCTCAGGATTACGCTGTAAGTCGTAAAGATGCTGAAAAATGGGGGAGGGGGAAGGAAAAGTCTTCCACCAAACCCAAACAACCTATTACTTTGATCCAGGGCTGAAAAGAAAAGAAAAGAAAGAAAGAAAGAAAAAAGATTGGAAAGGCACAGAGAGAGGGAAAGAAGGAGGAATGCAAACAGTTAACCATTGGGAAAGCTTTGAAAACAAGGTGAGATGCAAGGATACAAAAAGAGAAGGAAAACTGGAACAGAAGAGATAGAATAAAGAGGGAAAGAATAGAATAACAAGAGAGGAAAAGCAAGGAACATGCTGAAAGGAGAGAGAGAAAACCCTGGAGGACTAAAGAAACAGGAAAACAGACAAGCAGTGTCGCCTGTAAGTTATCACGTGATGACCCTCGATGTCATTTATCTTATAGAATTTTTTTCCTGCAATTATCTTGTTTGAAGTATTGCATCTTCATGTCTCAGAAATATTTATATATTTCATGGACTTCAGTACTTAAAGCCCAGGTGATGCACAGATTGGCCACAAGCTACGTTTTGTTCATATCTATCCAGTTTGGGTACACCATATAAGGGAGCAACATTTCATTCAAATATTTGTGGTTTAATTTCATTGGAGAAGCGTAGCAATGAAATCTGTCCTTTAGGTTTTCCTACAGTGGCCAGAGGCAAACAATAACAAGCCTTCTGAATAGTTATGTAGAAGGTGGAATGATAGTAGGTGCTGCAAGGGTAAGAAAAGCTGCTCCTCAAAAAAATAATAATCCTGCTATATATAACAATTTAAAAAGTCAGAGAACTGTCTTCCTTTATTTTTGTCAGTGCTATGGTTACTGCCACATTACTCCTTAAAGAATACCAGTGTTGACAGAACAAGGAGGGCAGAACCACCTGTTTCCCTATGACCTATGATGACCTATGACTCTGAGGTAGTATTGGGTGGACTGCATTCCATCTTCATCCATCCTGTCCTACAACAAGTAGCACTGAATGAGTGTGTTCACCATACAGAGGCCCCATTTTTTCCATAGATTCGGAACCCGTGGATTTGACTAACCGCGGGTTCCGAACTCACAGAAAAAAGGCACTTCTGGTTTTTCTGAGAAACCAGAAGCCCCTGGGAGTCCTTCTGAGATGCGGGAAGGTCATGTGCGGCCTCCGCGCACCTCAAAAGGCCTCCTGGAGGCTTCTGAAGGGCACGTCCGGGTTCTCAGGAAAACCAGAAGTGCCCTTCAGAAGTCTCTGGGAGGCCTTCTGAGGTGCATGGAGGCCGCGTGCAACCTTCCCACATCTCAGAATGCCTCCCGGGGGCTTCTGAAGGGAACTTCTGGTATTTCGGAATTGTCCCCCTGTGGGTTTCATTACCCACGGATCTCGTTATCCATGGGGGATCCTGTAATGCAGTGATGGTGAACCATTTGGGTTTGGTGTGTCAAAATTTTTGAAAATGTCTAACTTGACTCTCCTGGTGTGTCGCGCATCCCCCCCCCCCACTTTTAATAGTACTTTGACTATTGCTACTTTTAATAGTAATTTTGAATTGAACTGAACTGAAAACTATAGAACACATTGCATTTTATTTAACATCAGTTAGTGACTTTTTGGTTGCTGAGTTTTACTAGATAATAATTTGAAAGAGGTTAGCCAAAACCTCTGCCCTAAATGTTTAAGACAAGCCTGTAAAACTTTTTGCGAAAATATAAGATCTGTCGGGGCCCTGGGTGAAACACTGCCGTGTCACCCAAAATGACCTCGCGTGTCGCCTGTGACACGCGTGTCATAGGTTCACCATCATGGCTGTAATGGATCCTTTCGGATAACAAGGGCAAACTGTACTTCTGAAATTTATTGAGCCTCTAAACTGGATTGTTGCCATGGTCATGAAAGTGACAGGGATTCCAACTTAAGATGGTGCCAACCCAGGACAGAAAAACATCACAGTGCTATAGGGCCAACTTTCTATCTAGGACCCACTTCAAACCAGAGACGTTACAACGGTGAAGCACGTGGTTCACTCGAACCAGGCACTCAGCGTCGGAGCGCGTGGAGCAGAAGCTCCGGGCGCTCGGGCGGGCGGGGCAGTCACCGAGGTGAAGCACCGCGTTGTGTTGGCCCGTCCTCCCTCCGTGGAGCCCGTTATGCTCCGAAATGAGCGGAAAACGGGCAGGGGGCGTGTCGACGTGACGCGACGCAGGCCCCGCCCCCACGTGCCAGGCGCCAGGAGGGCGCCCGACATTTCTGCTTCAAACAATTGCTAGATGTGGCATTCATCATGTGGTAAAGGAAGACCGTGTACATCCCTCCTTCCATTATACACCTTAATTAGTGTGTGATGCTAGACTCCATACAGAGACCCATATATACAGATGCCCTGTTCTTGTGATTCATCCCCATCAAAGCAGAGAAGATCACACAAATGGGGCAGTAGCTCATATAGACCTCCACAGAGCGTTTCCATATCACAGCTTCTTATTGATGTGGGGTGAAAGGGAGGGTGCTAGTGCTGTCACTGCTATACATTAAGCCTGTTATTGCCAGTTACCACTTCAACTAAGCCTAGGTAAAAAATATGCTTGTTCTGTATGTGAACATGGAATGTAATTTTGCTTGTCCTTCCCCTTCAGTCTAATTCATCAGTACGTTAATGCGAAAAGGATTCATAAGGTGTTCCTCCTTCTTTCTATTTTTTACTTCTTTCTTCCCTACATTTTCATAAAATCAAGCCTTAACCAATCTTGTATTTGTCTGCAAGTGTTCTGTTTTTGTCATATTTTTCTTTCCTTTGTCTGATGTTGAATTGTGATATCAAAAGTATTGAACTGCCTTTCCTGTTAATCTAAAAAGCAGCAAGCACACTTGTCACTCTGTATTAGATATTCCCCTGTGTATGCTGATGCGTGAATGTGGAATTCCTAAAATTGGTGGGTCTCATTCATTTCAATAGAGGAAGCCATTCTGCACATCCAAAGGAGCACACAATCAGATTGCCTCCGTCTAACCTGGGTTTAGGGCACAGGGTAGGGGACAATCCATATGCTCATCAGAAAACCATATCCAGAACAGTCTGCTTGGTGGGGTGATGAAGTAATTAAGAAATAGCTATCTTTCTACTTATGCTAAAGATGTGAGTAGTCTGCTTCGTTTTTGTGTGTATGTGTTAGCAGCATTTGAGCATGGTGTTTGTTCTTTAAAATTATACCATGTAGAGTTGGCACTGAACGTGTCCTGATATTTGTGGCTTTAGATAAGATGAAACAGCAGTCCTAACTGTGCTTTAGAGCGAGGTTTATTGTATACGTATTATCCTTTTGCAGAGTAATCCCCATGGTACATAGTTGTTGTTTGTAACCTAGTATGTATGTTGCTGTACATTCATAGTTTTCAGTTGCTATAATTTTTTTATGAAATTCAGGTAATTTCTTCCTGTTCATCGGATTTTAAAATGTGTCTGTTCATCTGGCAGTGAGAGCATCAATTATAAACTGAATTTAAATTCTAAGATATTTTACAGTAGTTGTATTGCTGTGAGTTTGTTCTATAGTGCCAGTACACCCATTTGTAACCTACCTTACTTAATAATAGGGGCATATGAAATGTAACATTGCTAAAATACATGAATTAAAAGAGAAAGGATTAAGGATTTATTTTGAAAAGGTACGCCACTCTCCATCAACTGTGTAATTGTCAGTTTTACGAGAATATCCTGACTAAAAAATACAGCTGGTAGCTGATACCCCATTTGTTTCAAAGGTTTATTGCTTCATTCCAATCCAGAATGATCTTGCTGCTCTGACAGTGGAGCTAATGAGTGGTGTTAATTTTTTCATGTTTGTTCAGATTATGCTTCATGTCCACCAGAGCCAAAATGACTTGTAAAGTGTAGTTACTGCCAGAAGAAGAAATTAATTGCATTGAAGAATACAATCCATAAATGGCAAACATAAAAACAGTTATGGAGCAAATGAGTTAGTTCTGTTCTCTTGTGTTCCAAAGTACCAGCCTGCATCTCTTTGAACACACCCTGTGTTTAAACCCCTTAAAGGAGTCTAGTGTCTTCATCACCTCAGGTTTTTTGCTGACTTTCTAGGCAAATTGTAAGAATTAGGAAAGAGATATTGCTACTGATCAGTAGAGAGTAGTTCTTTGAGTGGCCCTCCTCCCCCCCCCTTATAAATATCATACAGATAAGCAGGTAAATAGATTAGTGTTTAATCTGCTGTTGAAACAGATAGTTGCCTGGCAACATAGTGATCAAGGATCCAGTTAATACTGTAATGACAGTATCCATAGAATAAAGCAAGTGGCAGTGAAGAGGAAAAGAAAAAGGCTGCTAAACAGTTTAGGAAAGAACCTGCACCAATTTGTCCTGAGGGTTAACTCTTCATTCTGATCCAGAATGCTGTTGCTGAGCTAACAATGGAGCTAATGAGGCTTAACAGTAAGAATAATACTTACAGTGTTGTCAGCATGAAACTGTTGCTCAGTCTCTCATTCAAGGTGAATTCTCTTCAGTTTCCCTTCAGCGGTAGGCTAGGGATTCCTTCCTATAGTATGCAACATGTTTCATTCTCTTTCACTAATGTATGGAATAATGGATGTCTTGGTGTCACTGTAGCTTTGCCAGTCAGGTAAGTGAAAGGTAAATCAAGAAGATCGTCTGCACTGGGATATTTTTGAATATGGTTTTGAACGTCATTGGTGTAGAGTTTCAGAAATAAGCCAAAAATTGGAGGGGTGCTTTTAAGTTGAACTTTCTATTGTGTCCATAACTGTCACTTCATCTTGTTAACTGTTTGTCAGCCAATTTAGCAGATGCTTTTGCTTTGTAATTTTCAAGTGTCTTAGTCATTCCATTTTGTCATTTTATTTGCTCTCATGACTGCCGTTAACAGAAGAGGGTCATGCTGAAGTGCCATGAAGTAAGTGACAACCACAAGACATAGAATATTCCATGTTGTTGTTGTTGTTTTAACCCATGTATTGTATCCCATTTCTTATTTTTTTAATTTTCATTCGTAATTTGGAATTCTCCTAATTCAAAAGTGGTAGCTGTTTTTAAGCTAATTTTGAAAGGTAGATCTAGCTTAGATACTTTATTTAATGAATTTCAGTAGCACTCTGTAGTCTGACTCATGTAGGAGTTAATAAAGATGTATATTAGAAGCATTTACATTCAAATACTATAATGGGGAATTGAAATTCAAGAAAATTTAGGTATGCTTAAACCCTGTTGAAATTAGTGACACAGTTAAGTGCTTAATCTACATCATATTGTGCTTCTGGTCATAAAGCTTCTAAAACGGATTGGCTGACCTAATATGATGCCATGCAATGTTTAGTTCAATGACCTAAAGCGTTTGCAGTCCAGCTTCTATGAGGGAAGGGGAGAGTTGTCAGTTTAGCTGGTATTAAATCCTCACACAATCTTGAAGATGCTCTTGCTTTGTAATTTTAAAGTGTCTCAGTCATTCCGTTTTGTCATTTTATTTGATTTAATGACTGCTGTTAATAATGACTGTTGTTAACAGAAGAGGGTTGTGTTGAAGTGCCATGGGTTATGAAGAAGTTTTGAGATGTAGAGAGGCTAGAAGAAGAAGGCTGAGTGAAGCTAAGCAAGATACAGGATGGCTAAAGAAAGGGATGGCTAGATCTGGGGTCTAGACCTCACCAGGGGGAATTCTCGCAGTTTTGAATTTTTCAGTCACTGCAACTTCGTAATCTGATAACGCTAAGGAACAAGGCCAAGAATTAACCAACCAGTGTTTTTTTGCTGCAGGCTTTCAGGCTACAGTTGTATTATTATTATTATGGTGATGAAGCCCAGCATTGATTGGATAACCATGTGTGAACATTGCAACTTGTGAACTTTTCAAAGTGTCCAGGAAACCATGCTGTCAGGATCAGTGCTATTCACAGAGGATACAGGACACTGAGGAAAGAAGGGACTGTGAAAAAACCACCTAGTACTTAAGGACTTGGGGGGGGGCCTGTGGAAGGGAAAGACATTTACAGCCCAATCCTAACCAACTTTCCAGGGCTGATGCAGCTGTGCCAACGGGACGCACGCTGTATCCTGCGGTGGAGGGGCAGTCATGGAGGCCTCCTCAAGGTAAGGGAATGTTTGTTCTCTTACCTTGGGGCTGCATTGTGGTTGCATCAGTGCTGGAAAGTTGGTTAGGATTGTGCTGTTAGGGAGTTTGGCCAAGAGGTAGACTGACCAAAGAAATTCAAACAGAGTTACTGTGCGCTATCAGCCGGAAGAAGGTTAGAGGGCTGAGAAGTAGGGGCTCAAGGTGGCATTGGTTGCTCAGTCTGCAGTCTAGGCTCTGACAGGGCTGCAATTGTTTTTTAAGAGTTTCATAGAGGAAACGTTTTGTCAGATATAGCTTCTGCTCTCACAACAAACAGTATTGTGACCCTATAAACCTAAGTAGGTCTATAAGAGCCAATTAGCAGGGGGAACATGGAAGTGGGAGCTAAATTTCATATACTGTACTGATTGAACTAACTGGCAAGTTGTTTGGCTTCAGGTGTTCCTTGTTCCTGTTGAATTTAGTGGGACTTGAGGTAGAACTAGACATGACAATATAAGACAGTAGTTCCCAAATGTTTTAGTACCGGGACCCACTTTTTAGAATGAAACTATTGGGACCCATCTAGCTTTACAAGATTTTTTTAAAAGGCGATCTAGAAAGAAACAATATATTTATTTATTTATTTGCAAGAAACTAAATCCATTTCTTGTAATGAGGCAGCCCTAATGAATAGCCTTAAGGCTTGAGGGGCTTAGTTATGTGACCCAGCCTTCACCTGCCCCCACTACCTCCCTGTCATTGACAGATTTGGGGGGGGGGAGACGCTCTGACATTTATCTCCCTATATTTACACAAGCTTGCAAATTGCTGGAGCTCAGCTCTTTGCAGGGCAATTCGAAGCTATCTGATTTTTTTTAATAACCTCAGGGCTTGAGGCAATTACAGGTGGGCCCTCATATCCACTGGGGATATGTTCCAGGCCCCTCCGTGGATACTTGAAACCATGGATAAGAGCGAACACCCCCCGACCCTGCCTCCCCTGCAGGCAGGCATGCTTGCCCCCCCAGGTCTTATTTTTCTTTCATCAAGCTTTGTTTCTTCCTTAAAACAAACAGAGAAGCATCCTCCATTGCAGGCAAGTAGAACGAGAATAAGTCCTAGAGAGGCTCTGCAAGGTTTCTGTTAACCTTGCAGAGCCTCTCTAGTACTTAGTCTATTTGCCTGTAATAAGCAGCCAGAGGCTGCTTCTCCTGTTTCTTTAAGGAAGAAACGAAGCTTACTGGGAAAAAAGTAAAAGCCTGGGGGGGTCCCCATGATCCGTGGATAACTGAAACCGTGGATAGCGAATCAGTGGATATGGGGGCCCACTTGTATTTATCTGATCTTTCCATCACCATGTTTTCATTGGAGACACTGTGGGACCCATCAGAAATCAGGTCACGTCCCGACCCACAGTTTGAGAAACACTGGTATAAGAGATTTGGAGGAGCTGCTGCTGCTGCTGCTGCTGCTGCTGCTGCTGCTGCTGCTGCTGCTGCTGCTGCTGCTGCTGCTGCTGCTGCTCTGCTTCTCTCTGAACCCTGGCATAGTATCATCACACTGTTCGCTTCCAAATCTCCACCAGTCAGTGATATGAGGTGTGCGCAAAACGATACACAGTGTGATGACAGCATGTCATGTGATGCATAGTGGCAGGCATCATGAGAAAAGGAACCAAGGACATACAGTGGCAACTCCATACCTCTTATGTCTACTGACAGACTTAGATGCACCTAAAAGGAGAATTTCGAGTAGCAGAATTTCTTCTACTAGCGTAGTAGATGCCTTTGCAAGTGAAATATCTGGCATACATAATTTGCACCGTTGATATCCACCTAGACCAGTGGTTCCCTAACTCCGGGGAAGGCCATTCGCTGCTCTAAGTGGCAGCGGGGCCTTCTCAGGGGTCGCGACGACGTGCCCGGGATCCCACCGCCGCGGCCGAAAACATCCGTTTTACCTGCATTGGTGGGCAGTGGATGTCCGGCGGGGTGTGTGGGGAGCCTGGGGACCCCTCCGCAGGCCTCCCCAAGCGTCGGAGCAGCGCTCCGACGCGATCGCAACCCACTTCTGGTTTCACTGCTCCGACGCTTGGGGAGGCCTGCGGAGGGGTCCCCAGGCTCCCCACACACCCTGCCGGACATCCACTGCCCACCAATGCAGGTAAAACGGACGTTTTCGGCCGCGGCGGCGCGATCCCCGGTGCGCTGTCATCGTCACCGCGGGTTGCCACGCCCCTTAAGGGTGTAGCAACCCTTTGTTCCCGGCTGGGGCGTCGCGACGCCCCAGTTCGGGAACCACTGACCTAGACCTATAACTTTGAGAAAAGGATGTGTAGTGACTAGAGCATTACACTTGATTAAGGTAACCAGATTCAAACCTCTGCTTATCTAAGTAGTTGGCTTGGTGTCTGGCAATGTGTCCAGACCTGTCTGGAATCCACCAGGCTCGAGTGTCTGTATGTCATGTTGGAAGGATGGGACAAGATTCGGATTCTGTTGGTGTACTGTCTGCTTTGCTGCCCAACAGTGTCATGCCAACATGAGGCAGGACACATGCTGGACCTGGTGTTTTTGGCTGGACAAATGTCAGGTGATCTAAATGAAGAGGAGATTAAGATCTTGCACACACAGAATCACGAAAACTGCTATGGAGCTTATCTATTATAGCACTGTGTGACCTCCTGGGCAAGTGTTTGTGGAACAGTGCTAGCAACTATTTTCCTTTTCCGCATAGTTCTTTGGATCCAACCCAATGGGGCTTGCTTACTTCCAGGTGTGTGTTTGTAAGATTACAGCCTCATTGTTGTTCTGAATATTACCTCGTCTCTGTTTGCTGCAGCTGTTCTTTCCTCTGACAACATCATTGAATCGCAATGTGTCTGTGGCAAAAATGTTGAGGTCTGTGCCTCTGCTTTCCTGTCTGTCGCCTCTCCTCTCCATTTTGCTGCTCCACTGCAGCACCCTCCTCCTCCTCCTCCTCCTGCCTGGCGTCTGTGGCAGGGCCTCATGGCCCCTCAGCGCTGCCTGCTCTGCTTCTGTGGCTCCAGCATACATGTGGCGTAGCTACGTAGGTGGCGGCAGCAGCACATGGAGAGGATCAGTCTGTGAGCTGTTGCTGGGAGTGGCTCGTGCTGCTCTGTGCACTTGTCGCACCTTTCTCCCTTTGCTAAGTCTGCCCCCCCTCCACTTCACCTAATGTAGCAATAGCCCCTCCCTTCCCCTGAGCTGGTGCCAGCAGCCAGCAAGCTAAGCAATGGCTTTTTCTGTTTGGGGAACAGGCATCACATGAAACATCCTGGTAAGCAACAACTCTTGAATTGGGGGAGATTTCTATTCCTTCTTCAGTCCGGTTTAGTTTAAATTAAATGAAATTACCCTGGTCCTTTTTATAGTTGGATAACAAAGAACGGAAATGATTGAATATTGTCTTAGTAGTGATTCACAGTTCATATTTACTAAGTTAAAAAATTTAAAATAGGGGTTTAATGACTGTGTCAGTCAGATTAAAAGCACTTAACGTTTCACTCCAGACTTGCACAGAGCTTCTTCAGAACTATGGAGCAAACAAGGCATTCACTGGTCTTTCGTGGCTTCTGGCTGGAGAGTTCTTATTTTATGCCCCATTTCATTTCTGCAGCTTTGCCCTGGTAGATCGGTCATGGTAGACAAACTTGCACACTGTATCCCTAGCACTGAAGTCTGTAGAGAGAAAAGAAGGAACAGGAATACTTAAATCACAAATTCCCATGAAAAATGGTTGATGGGTAAAGTCACTATGAGGCAACGTTCCTGTTTTCACACAGTGAAGCTTTTTAATGAATGTGCTTCTCAAGCGTTGAGAGCAGTAACTGCCATGTCCTGAAAAATAATGTTAGGATTATGGGAAAAGTCCCCCATGTCAAAAATACTTGGTCAGTCTTGATCAGAACCTCCCAACATTTCAAATTCTTGAGTATCCACAGCCAGGGCAGTCAGATGCTATGTTAGCTAGACTAACAGAGGCTTCAATCCTGAAGTCATTTACTAGAGAGCAAGTTCTACTGCTTTTAAAAAGGTAAAGGTGACCCCTAACAATTAAGTCCAGTCGTGTCCGACTCTAGGGTGTGGTGCTCATCTCCATTTCAAAGCCGAAGAGCCAGCATTGTCCGAAGACGCCTCCGTGGTCATGTGGCCGGCATGACTGTCCTTGCCGCAGCGCCTAGCATGCAGCTGGAACACGGAGTGCTGTTTACCTTCCCGCAAGCGGTACCTATTTATCTACTCGCATTAACATGCTTTGGAACTGCTAGGTTGGCAGGAGCTGGCCAAGCAAGGAGAGCTCACCCCGTTGCGGATTCGAACTGCCGACCTTTCGATCGACAGCTCATGGTTCAGTGGTTTAACCCACTGCGCCACCCACTGGCCACTCTACTGATTTTAGTAGAACTTAATTCTCAGTAACATGCTTAGGATTATACTGTGCCTTTGAAAAGAACACAGAAATGCTTTGCTGCAAAAACAGATTTGGGGCAATAGGATTCCACGCATCACTTTTCACAGCAAAACAACTTGGGCATATTGTAGCTGGCTGGCTGTAGTAATTTTTTTTTGCTAAAAATTAAATTTAGCGGTGTATTTAAATTCTTCTAAAATGGTTCAGTATAACTTAGTCAGAATCCATGTTTACACACTGGGAAAATTCAGTGATGTGACACAGTAATTATATATTGTAAAATAATATAAGACAACATGACGTGTGTTGCAATCAGAGTAGTTATAAAAAGTGAATGTTTACAACAAATACGACTGTATGCTGATTCCAATAAAGCCAACTTTATTGAAAAACAAGCCCAACCTGTTTCTGTGATGTGAAATCACAGGTGAAATAGTTCCTGACAATGTAAATAACCCTATTAGAAAAGTAAATATGGGTGAAAAGCATTCTCTCAAACCTAATAACCTCTTATTGACAATTTACTCAAAAGGCTACAGTTAGAACTTAACATTCATTATTGTAATGGTTTCTTTATGTTCACAGCTCTGAACATAGGGTAATTTGATCAGCCTAGAAGAGAATCTTATACTCCCCACTGCTTGCAATCAATTTTTTTAAGCACTTCATTTTTGTGTATTATTATTTCTGAAGATTTTTTTTTAAAAAAAATCTGTAACTGCCTCTCTGTTAAACATAATGTACAGTTTCTGACTGGATGTAATTTAATACAATTATTTTGCTAAATAATGTTCAGGGATAAATTTCCACATCCTTTGTAATCAATAACCTTTGTCTAGTGATTGTAATATAATGATCACGTCAGCTAAAATCTGAAAGAACTCTTCAGAGATGCGGTGGGAACCTCAAATGCTGGTGGTGGTAGGAGGCATCATATTTTTCCTGCAGCAATTCTGACAGCAAGAAAAGGTTGGCTACTCTTTAAATTTTGCATCTATTTCCATCTTTGGAACCATTGCAGTGGAAGCTCTAAAACTTTCTCTCCCTTGTGCAGCAACACAGCTTCTTTCAATAATGGCCAAAGTAGTATTATGGTGGATTTGGCTGTGCATTTTACTGTTACAGATGACATTATGTCAGTAACAATAGTGTGTTCCCCAAAAAACAATCCCCCTGGTCTTTTTAGTGGTATGCCATCCTAAGTGTGCTGTCACGGTACAGGCAATAAAGCCATTCAACAACATCAAATGCTGACATGAGAAATCCTTTTCTATAGAAACAAGCATGATTTTGCATTAATGTGAATTTTCGTTATCGCTGGCTATCATTTTGGTCATATTCTTACTCAGAGCTGTTCTCTTCATCCAAATAGGAGTCATGTTTTATAGGCAGTTAAAAACTTAGTAATGTACTCCAGTTAGGGAGATAATTCAAACATGCAGCTCCTTAAAATATTTGTTTTCCAATTTCCATTGAAGTAATTGGCTAGGGTCCCAGTCATTGGGTCTTTGTTCGGCCCTTCTGAGGGCAAGGCTTCGAGCGGCGTTGTGTGCATGCCGCTCGAAGCCTTGCCAGCCTATTCAGAAGCAGCCGAACCGCCAAGGAAGACGTGGCTCAGCTTGCTGGCTCCAGGAGTGATGCACCGGGATGGAGGTGAGTGTAATGGGAGGGTTGATGCGCCGGGACTCCCGGCACGTCACCCCCCTGGCGCGTCATCCCATGTGCTCCGCACCCCCGCCACGCACCAGTGATGCCACTGTGGCTGGCCATAGTAGGGCTGAATGTGGACACGCTGACAGTGGTGTTTTAAGCCACTCCGGCGCCCGGGGGAGCGGGGGCTGGAGCGCCCCCCTCGCGCCAGAGCCTGGCTGCCGCCTCCCCCAAGCAGAGCGTCACCGGCTTGAAGGAGCGAGCGCGCAGCCAGCAGATCAGCTGGCTGGCGCTGAAGTCGGCTCGGCTTTAGGCCGAGCTGCCCTGGAGGGAGGGACTTAGGGAGACGACGAGGGATGGATCGAGGAACGACGAGGGGAAAGCAGTGGGCGCGCGGGCAGCCAGGCTAGAGGCAGATCAGCTGGCTGGCGCTGTTTATGTCGGAGGGGAGGGCCGCGGTCTACCTCCGACATGAGCAAGCTGACTTTAGCGCCAGCCAGCTGATCTGCGGGCTGCCGGGAGGAGGGAGAGGATGAGGAGGAGCGCGCAGCAGCGGCAGTCTGCTCGGGAGTCGCTCGGCTGCACTTTTTTCTAAGAACAAGAGGCGCGAGCGGGCGCCCCTCGGAGGTAGCATGCCCGCTCGCGCCTGGGGCGCTGCACACCTGCACCCCATATATTTGTACGCCTCTGGACGCTGATGGAAGGTGAATCCAGACAAGACCGAGGTAAAGCTTCCATGGTGGTACGAATCCACTTTTGGAGCTCTCTTCTTCCAGAGGTTCGCCAAGCCTGAGCATCTTCTGGTGGCATTGTAAGACTTTTTTTGTTTAAGCAAGCATCTTGTGACCAGATGGTAGGAAGGGAAATTTTAATAGTGTATTTTAGGTTGCCTTTAATTATTAGAACATTTTTAATTGTTGCTTATCATTTTTCTACCAGTAGTGGTTTTCATAAATTTGCATCATACAGTACTTCTTTAGAACTATTTAATATGGCATTTGTGCACCATTAGTTACATAAATTGGCAATACATTAATGCCTGTTCAGTCTGAATATTTTCTGTTCGTTTTTGATTTCAGGAGCACAGAAGTCATGAGCACTGTCTCAGGTACTCGAAGTTCAACCATCACCTTTACTGTCCGGCCTGGAACTAGCCAACCAATCACACTGCAAAGCAGATCCCCAGACTATGATAGTAGGACATCAGGAGCAAGGCATGCTCCAAGCCCAGTGGTTTCACCAACAGAGATAAGTAAAGACATCCTGCCAGCTCCTCTGACTGCTGCTGCTCCAGTTGCATCTCCTTCTCCAACCCTTTCTGATGTTTTTAGCCTACCCAGCCAGCCTCCTTCTGGGGACCTCTTTGCTTTGAACACAGGGCGCAGCAGGTCTCCTTCTCCCTCAATATTGCAACAGCCAATCTCAAATAAGCCTTTTACAACTAAGCCTGTCCACCTATGGACTAAACCAGATGTGGCAGATTGGTTGGAAAGTTTAAACTTAGGGGAACATAAAGAGACCTTTATGGATAATGAAATAGATGGCACTCACTTACCAAACCTTCAGAAGGAAGACTTGATAGACCTTGGAGTGACTAGAGTTGGTCACAGAATGAACATAGAAAGAGCCTTGAAACAGCTATTGGACAGATAAGAATGGCTACTCTTGCCTCACAAACCTTTGTTTATAAATAGAGATGGGCTGGTACTGAAACACCCCAAATGCCTTGGCTCCCCAAGGGTACCGCCAATTTAAAACAACAGCTAGTCCCTATAGTTTCATGTACTCAGCACTTTAGATGGCAAGATTAGTCCCTAAGAGCAACCCCAAGTAAATTACATTAATGGAAACATAGGTTTCAGAAGGAAGGAAGGAAGGAAGGAAGGAAGGAAGGAAGGAAGGAAGGAAGGAAGGAAGGAAGGAAGGAAGTGGGGGAGAGAATAAGGAAAGAGGGGGGAAATGCTTCCCAAAATTATATAAAGTCTAGTCAAACTGAAATTGTTTATAAAATCCCTATTTACTATTTTTGGGGCAGGGGGAAGGGCAAGGAGAGACAACGTTCATTCCACGTATCCATGAATTGGTTTTCTGCCTTTCAGAAATGCCCTTATGCTGAAACAATCATGGTCCAGTTTCTGTTTGGTGTAAAAAAACACAGGTGTTTCTGCCCAGATCTTTTTGTGCCCAGATTATGCCCAGATCTTTTTGTGCCCAGATTATGCCCAGATCTTTTTGTAATCTCTGCTTCCTTCAACACATCACTCGCCGCACATACCCATTGCACTCACCACCACTGCTCCTGTAAGATAACTTCTCAGTGGGTTTCCCATTCTGATTTCCTGACACGTTAAGTAGTGTTTCATACTAATGTTCACATTTTTCATGCCATATTTATTGCTTTTAATTAAACACCTACACAGTCATGGGGTTTTCAGAGCAAAGATTCCAAAAACTCATTTGGGGCATCTTTTTAATCTATTATATTTCTTGGCCTGTCAATAATGAAGCTAGTGTTTATATATATATATACGTTATTTACGTTCAGTGCCTTTCCAAGTTGCCAGACAGCTTTCGTGCATGTCTTCTTTCATACATGATGCAGTAGAATATTTAGAAACCATGTCAGATACCTATCCAAGCTGCATGAGACAAGAAATTGATATTTAGAAATATTTTTGAAAGATTTCATTCAGTTGGAGACATCTGGTTCACCATTAGTTGGTGATTCCACTCCGATAGTCCCATTCAAGTCTCTTCCTCAAGGGTTCTTTAGCCCTATGTGAGCATTATACCTGAAGGCATGAGGGGGGCCAATGGGAATGTGCCACCTACCCATACCTTCTGCACCAAGATACATGCTGGTCCAGCCCCCTCATCCTCTGCACATTTGGCACTTGTCTGTAGAGGCTTGCTAAACAAGGGGAGGAACCCTTGGGCTTCCACCACATGGAAGAACTGTCCTTGCATTCAACATTGCCTTTTGCAGACAAATGCTGAATGTCGAGATGTCTGGGTAGGGATGTCGGGGGTGGAGCTAATGGGTGTTTCAGCATGAGGAGCATGTCTAGCTAAATATAGGGAGAGTGACATCTGAAGACAGGCTTTTGTACTGGGTTTGGATCTTGGATGAATGGTTTAATGTATTATTGTCAGATTTTCCAAATTAGTGAAACCCTATCAAATCTGTTTCCTTCTATTTTTCTGTCTTTAATGGCTCTGAAAACCAGGGCAATAGAGAGATGAAGCAGAAAGCCGCCTTGAAAAATTTCAGGTTTTGAAGTGGTGAACGTTTTTAATATTGCCCCCATTCAGGCATCCTTACATACAGGAGTGAGCTGTATGCCCACTGATATGCAAAGGACCATCTATCCAGACTCAGAAATGGCCATTTAGAGAAATGTATTTTCATACATGGATTGAAATGTGCACCTTTGACCATGTGCAGGGGGCTTCTCCATGTGGAAGTGGATCTTTGGATGTGATCTGATTGTCTTTACCTTCATGAGGAAACTATCTGCTACACATAGCAAAAGCCTGTTACAGAACCGTATCTTTGGATCTTGGCCTTGGTCTCTGAATGCACGAGGAAGAAGATTGTTTAAACATGATTGCTTGCAGTTTCAAAGAAATATAAAATGACAATGTAAAAGAGGATGTAGTATGTGTTCTGAGAAGTAGTTGTTTGAAAACGGTGAGTACCCATTACAGATGCAAGGAGCAATTTCCAAAAATGGAAGTGAGAAGCTTCAATTTGAGTCTAAAGGTTATTGATGATTCTTTTAATTCAAACAATCTGTCTTTGAATTATTTCTTAATTGCAAACATGGAATAGAGTAGAATTTCAGCAGAATCCACTCATCCTCAAGACCTGTATAGGATCAAAAATGGTAGAGTTAACACGACTGTATGTGCAAAATAGATGGATTATGGAACACATCCATAGAACAGTTTTTGTCAACCATACATTTGTTGATTGGGTAACAGTCATAAAGATAACAATATTATCTCAATTTACCTTCTCTTATGCTATAATGAATAGTTCTATGGTTCCCAGCTTCCTGAAGGATGTAGTCCATTCTAGAAGGTTAACTTGTGTGGTTGCTCAAGCCCTCAAACTACTTCACTTTCAAGAGGCCTTGTGCTTTTGGAAGACGTCTAAATTCTTCCCTTAACACGTTCCAGCCTATCTCTAATTATAATTTTCTCACAACCAAGTGTCTAATTAGGTCTGCAACAGCCCTAGAATTAGTACCTAAAGTTTAGTGATTTCAATAACTTTCTTTACTGCAAGTTTAAATAGTTGTACAGATAGTTTATAAGCACAATATTTTAAGAATATAAGTGGCTGGTCTACTGGGCAGCCTTTGTGCCACTTCAATGCTAGAAATTAAAAAAAACTTTTGTGGTTTACTACTATTTCTGTGGAATAATTATTAAGTCTTGACCTTTTTAAATCAACCTCATTTGGATGCATCTGAACCAGCAGAGCTGTGTTATATTTTCTATCTTTGCTAGAACTTCTTCAGAAGATGAGTGTTTCTTCAAACATGGTTACAATTAACAATGCAGTGGTTAATTATGGAAAACTAATATTCATGTCTCTCTCTTCTCTTCCCCACCCCCTTCTTGGCCTTTCTGCAAAAACTGGTCTTTTGACTTAACATCTGTTATGTACCCTTCACAGGTTTTTATTTGCATTTGAAAGTTACAATTAACCTTATAATTAAAATCTAATTTAAATGCAAAAGTACTGAAATTTCCATAATTACATGGATTTTTATGTAGAGGACGACATTCAAATATTCAGTGGCTACAAAAAGCCATCAAATATTTTGTAAAAGAAAAAAAAAAGATAATTCAGCCATCGTTGTCTTCCATTTGGTGATTTTGCAGAATTCAGTAAATAAACCACGAACGCCATGCTCCTTTTTGTTCCTTTGAATGCAGTTTGTGTTGCCTCTATGATATGTGCCAGGAAATACATTAGGAAAAATGGCAGGAAAAGAAAATATGGAGAATTATTTTTAAGCTGCTGTTAATCATAACCTTTAACTGTTTAATAAATGATGATGATGTACACAAGTTACAGGTGATGGTACTCCCTTTCTTGAAAGGGGTCTCTCTTGCATATGTATCTTTTTCAGGCACTTAAATAGTAGGTACAGTATAATTAGTAGAACAGAGATTTAAACATCAAAGAGCTAATGAAATAGTTTATTTTTACATTGTGTCTTATGATCTCTAAAGAGTAATGGGGCCTGCAAGGAACTGCTTTTATCAATAAAATACACCATTGCCAAGATGAAGTAGTCTTAGCACTGTTGATGGTTTTATCACAGAAAGCAATAGTAACAGAATACAGCGTTGCCTCCCCACATTTTTATCCATTGTGAAAATGTTGGGGGCTGGAATGGCCCTTTTAGTCTCCTGCTACTATGATGGTGCAAAATAAGG
The DNA here is from genome assembly GCA_026170595.1 of Plestiodon gilberti rubricaudatus. Lineage (NCBI taxonomy): Eukaryota > Metazoa > Chordata > Lepidosauria > Squamata > Scincidae > Plestiodon > Plestiodon gilberti. The sequence goes on along the minus strand of JANXHW010000001.1, from coordinate 244,550,842 downwards.
TGTTTGTTAGAGATAATCTTGCTATGATATTCCAGGTTTTAGGAACAACTTTTGTTTATATACTGTAATTTAAATAAACTGCATTTACATGCCTAGTTTCTGTAATATTTGTGTATACAATACCAAAATCACACAAAATGTAAATTGTGTATAACTGCACAGACTCCTTTCCCGGGTGTCTGGGAGCATTTAAGTTTTAATTCATATATTATACAATGACTATATGTGACTGTTGATTTACAGAATTTACATATCACAAAAGCTAATTATTTGTGGTACTTAAGTTAATAAAAGTGATTTTCTGAGTTCCTCTACAAACAAGCATTACCCAGTTGATCTGGCAATGACTCTGTGTATGAGCCTCTAATACTGATAATTTCCCCATTACATTTTTTCTTTTCTTTTCTAGATAGTAATGTTTCTCGCTATGGTTTGTGTAACAACTTGTGTTCACGTTATCTATGTTGCTGTAATTTTTGTGCTTTAATTCCTCTTATTTCAAATTGATTAAAAAAAACTCAAGCTCCTGTAACTTGCACTTTCCCTAATCCTTACTACTCTTGTATGGCAACCAAAATTACTGTAAGAAATAAATATAATATTGCACTAAGGTTGTGGTTCTGATTGCAAACAGTAAAATCAGTCTGAATCTTTTGTTTTTGAAAAGAGTTGCCAAACTTGCCGTTTAATATTGATGTAGCAGTTTAACTGCGCTTGCCTAGATAGTTTAGCTCCTATCAGGTAACCTCTGACTACTGGATTTAGGGTTAAAGTATATTGAAATTTGGGCCTTGTGCTGAATTTCTTATTCATATTGCAAGTGAAATTTGAGATGTTTTTTTAAAAACACAAAACATTTACTTTGTTGGGGCCATTTGGTGTCATGCTTTGAAGGCTGTCTTGAGCATTTTTCTGACCATGAGGGCTTCCCTATTTGGAGCTTCCCGAACGGGTGTTGGCATTCCAGCCATTAAATAATTAGTCTGGTGACCTGCTAAGATGCTGCTGTAACGGAATGCTGTAACGGAATGCACCAACGGAATGTAACGGAGAAACAAGGACTGTGATTGACAGCTCCTTGGGCGCATCAGTGGGCTGCAGTTGAGGATTCAGTTGGATTACAGGGCGGATCATTTTGGGGAGGATGGGTATGCTTGCCCTATTGGATGAAAACTGCCCAAGCGGACCATGTTTACTATCTGCTTGGCAGAACAGGAGCACAATACACCCTCTGGGAGCTGGATGAGGGGCTGTCCCCCTCCCCTTGTGCAGTAATCTTTTACACATATGGGACTATATCCAGCACCAGCAGAGGGATGAGGAAAGAGAAACCTTTCTAGATGCATTAGTGTGAAGACAACACCTTTATCAGGCTACACTTCTTGTTACTCGGCTTCTGCAGCTAGAGTTTATGAATACTTATGGAAGGGTTTCATTTTTCAAGGGAAAATATTTATATTTTTAGTTTTGTTTCCTCTGCTTCTTGTTCTTTTTTTTCTCTCTTTAATGGTTCCCATTCTAAAGAATTTTGGAAGAAAATGCCTTAACTGCAGTTTTCAAATTTGTATTTCATACTGGACAGGTTTTGATTTGTTTGGAGGCTTTTTCTTCCATGTGTAGTTTGTGATATGTTTCCATTATTTAATAAAGAGATCCAGTATCTTTGTTTTCCAAATGTTTATTTAGGTTTTATAACCACCAAGAGACTTGCATTTCTTTCTATATAGAAAGTTAGCCATACCGGCATACATGAAAAGATTTTATTTTTTAAAGTGGACTCCCACCATGTTATGAACTGCTAGTACTTGGTAGGATGTGTAGTAGTAACCTACTCAAAAGTCCTGAATGAACAAGCTTTAAAAAAGATATATTTAAATGCATTGTATTGGTGGTTCATCTTTGTTTCAGTCTAATGGCAAATCTCCCAGACTGCATCAACAGGGAGTATTCCAGAACAGTGCTGGCCCTAGACCAGTAAGTTGTATACTGAGATGTCTAACAGAGCACAGTAAATACAAGATGAAGAAAGTGTGCCTTGGATGCTTTGAATCTGACCTGTCAAAATCTTATTGTAACAAAACGATGTACTTTTTAATGAAAAGGACCATTCAACATCAATGTATTGTAGTTACAGTGCCTTGTTTTCTGAATGAAGAAGTCCATCAGTGCATAGCTAAAACAGGAGATCAAGATTGCTCAATGTTGGACAGATCAAAATATTATTTTGCAGTCCTTTCTCAGTACTGTGACTTGATGAGTCACTGAAGTGAAATAAAAGACATTCAAATAAAATTGTGTTTCAGTTGTTTCCCAATAACACATTTGTTATACATAATCTGTTCAGTATATAATTGTATAGTTTAAGATGACTGCTTTAATGCAACAATGTATGCTGTTACGTGTCAGTCAAACTACAGAACATTAACAGTTATGCTGACTCCTAGTGGCATGTGCTGGATAACTCAGTACAATTTATATTAAAAGTATCATTCAGTAATACATTTGTTTTAACTGTAGAGTATTTTAATTCTTCAGAGATATTTGCATTGGCAAGTGAATTTGTCCCTTTGATTTCAGTGCTGCCAGGGATTCAGCCTGTTTCGGAGCGTTGCAGTCTTGAAGGATCAGGTTTGTGGTTTACAAGGTGTGTCCAGGAGTGCCTTTGCCCACCTTTGGCTAATCAGTGTGTCAACTGTCCCTGTGTCTGGAGAAGGCCACACACACAGGCCTTGGAATGATGCATCATGGCCAGAGTACTAGAACGTGTTCTCAAAGCAATGCCCTAGGTAGGAGGTAGAAGTCTCTTACCCAAGAGATCCAACTCCTCTCCCACACACACACTAGTTAGCAGTAGTACTGAAGTATTTAACTCTTACATGAATTGTTCCCCTTTTTTAACCTATCATAGTAGAAATGTAAAACATCAAGCTACATGTTGTGAAATTACTAGGCTCACCATTGTTGGAGGACAGGAAGGCCTGGCAGGATACAGTTCATGGGATCACGAAGGGTTGGACACGACTTAACGACTGAACAAGAACAATGGTTCCCTTATTGAAAAAAGGAATACAAGTCTGCATCTCTCTAATCAATCTACCTTCTAGCCTGGAGGAGCAGTCTATTGCGTAACAGCCCAATTCTAATACATGTTTACATATGTTAGATTGCACTCAATAGGATTTACTTCTCACTAAATACATACAGGATTGCAATTTACTTCCTTTAATGGGGTCACATGAATTGTGCTTTTTATTGTAAGGTTATTCAAAAAAAGGTTACTTTCTGTTCCTGAATCAACTAAAACCTTCAGTTCCCCCCACCTCTTAGACAGATTTGCTATATGAAGGTGAAGTTTTTGCCTGCGCCTACCATTTCTTCCAAGGCCAGCAGGTGGCGCAGCGGGTTAAACTGCTGAACCATAAGCTGTCGATCGAAAGGTTGGCAGTTTGATTCCCGCGACGGGGTGAGCGCTCGTTGCTTGGCCAGCTCCTGCCAACCTAGCAGTTCCAAAGCATGTCAATGAGAGTAGATAAATAGGTAGCGCTTGCAGGAAGGTAAACAGCTCTCCCTGTTCCAGCTGCATGCTAAGCGCTGCGGCAAGGAGAGTCATGCTGGCCACATGACCGCAGAGGCGTCTTTGGACAACGCTGGCTCTTCGGCTTTGAAATGGGGATGAGCACCACAGCCTAGAGTCGGACACTGCTGGACTTAATTGTCAGGGGATACCTTTACCTTTTTACCATTTCTTCTACTTGAGAATTTGCATCATCATATGGCTGATTAGACATGGATATTTGCTATACTGAAACATATCTTGCTTAATACATTAGTAGAGAATACATTGCTATGTATTAATCAGTTCATGAATGCCCTAGAGACTAAGCAAACGTATTTTCTCCTTGAATAGAGGAACTTTAATTAAAAAGTGCTAATTCATGTGTTTATTTAAGGGACCAATAATTTTGGAACCCAGGACCCAGTCCATCCAAAGTTTTAGCCCTATTAATTTTGGTGCAGAACTTAATGTGTTTACTGTAACTCAGTCTTGCTTAAATCAAATTAGTGACATGCAACACTGCTGATATCAGGGTGAAACTATTCCCATATCATGATAGTTGTGGCAATCTAGAAGGCAAGTCCTAGGGCTGCAATCTGCAAAAGTGGTCCGGTGCTATGACCCAGAGGCATCACTGCAACCCCCGTGGGGGCTATCAACGCGACACCCCCCACGTGACACCATAAGCCCTGCTCCTGGGGGGGAGTGATGTCACTTTTGCCATGCCACCACCAAAATTCTATGGCAGTGCAGCATAAGAACATAAGAAGAGCCCTGCTGGATCTGGCCAAAGGCCCATCCAGTCCAGCTTCCTGTATCTCACAGTGGCCCCACCAGATGCCTCAGGGAGTCTACAGCCAACAAGATAGCAGGAAACAGGTTGTCACTCCCCTGCACCTGGCACAGAGAAAACCTACTTCTAAAACCAGGAGGTTGCTTATGGCTTGTAACCAGTGATGGCCTTTTCCTCCATTAATCTATCCAAACCCATTTTAAAGGCATCTAGGCCAGGTGCCATCACCACATCCTGTGGCAAGGAGTTCCACAGATGAATTATATGCTGGGTAAAGAAATATTTTCTTTTGTCCATTCTAACTCTTCCCTCCACTCAATTTTAGTGCATGTCCCCTGCTTTTGCACCACCGCCAAATTTCAGCGGTGCAGCGAAAATGCACCCCCCTGCTTGACACCCCATCGCCTGGGGGCCAGTCCCCCCATCCCCCTAACACCTCTGCTATGACCTTACCTTTTTCATATGCCAGCACAGAAAATTGAGCCCTAGTAGAGCCCAGGCATAGCTAGGAGTACATAATTGCATAGTTTGTAGCCTACCGCCAGTGTTTCCCAAACATTTTCAACATGCGGCTCCCTTAACCATTGGTGACATTATGTTGATGCCTGCCAATTGGCATTGCACTGCTTTCTGAGAGTATTCCATGGCACTCCGCGCCTCCCCTGGCTGGTTTCCACAGTTGCCCTGGGAGCTGCGCCTCCTAGTTTGGGAACCACTGCCTACCACTGTTGAGGTTGTTTAACAGTTTGAAAATGACAACGAGAATACTCGTGTATCTGTACTGCAGCAACATAGGCTATTAGGGAACAGAAGTTCTTAAATATATCCTATCATGGTGGGAGTGCCCCAAGCCCATTAAAATGGAAGGGTACCCCACTGCACAAGACAGAGCTTACTTATTCTTTATACCTTGTAGCTAAAGCTAGTTAAAGTCATCCAAGCAGCATCCCACCTGTGAAACTTTGAAGGTTGGTGGACAAAATGCACAGCATCTGTAGGTTAGAAAGTTAATATGTGGCCATGCGTAATGAGAAGCTTAGGCAGCAGCACCCGGTACTTTCCAGGAACCACTAGGCCAAGCATTTCAACATGTCTAGATGCCTAGTCTATTTTTATCCTCTCATTTCCCAAAAACACAGTGGACAAATCCATTGTAGCAAACTTACACTGCCACGGTTTCTCCTCAATCATCCTGTTCATAAATACATTAATATCGGACCTGAAATCCAGACTCAGTATCAATGTGAGGAATTTGTCATATTAAAATATATCTTAAATAACTTGAACCCGCCCCTTGAGAAGTTACTGTTCTAATAGTCCACATATCTCTCCATTTCCATAAGGGAAATTCCAATGGCTTAATTTCTGTGGTAAAATAATGCAATGTTGTAATATGTAATTATGTGCCCACCTAATTAGAAGGATCACTAAAAACCACTACTCACTTGCTAGTGATGATTTTGAATAAGTCTAGATCACATTAGGAGAGTGAAACATTTCTGCCTGAAATACAGTCACAGTCCTTTCAGATCTACCAGCTGTAGATGTGTTCCCTTCCCCTAGTCCAGCTTACACTGCTCATTTAGTAGCTTTTAGGTGAACAACAGTCCCCTTTATTTAATGTGCTTATTAAACTTGAAAGGGGGAAAAGAACTAACAAAATGGCTTTGAAAGAAATGTGCTGCAGCTAGAAGTAATTACTACTATTTGCTGAAATAGCAATCGATTAAACAAACCCTTTGCATCAGGCCAAGTAGCTTCTACTACACATTTCTCTAGCAGAGTTCCTTCTGGGGTTTCACTGCAGAACCCAAATATTTCTGTTGTGTGCGGTTGAAGGAAGATACAGGGAGAAGGAATGTAGTGACAGATGTGAAACTGCCAGTAAGTTGGGTGACCTCAGAGCTACAGGTTCTGCAGAACTATGGACACTCTCCCAGCCCTTCATGGTTATGAATGTGTTCCCATTTTCAAATGGAGTCAAATTTATTTCCACTCTTGACTAGTCCACTAAACATAGTAAGACATAAAACATAGCCCCCCCAATAAAAAATTTAGCAGTCTCTTAGCCTCGAGCTTTATATAAAATAAATTGGATACAAGAACATTCTTCACCATGCTCTTTAAAAGCTTGCCATCTGTGCAAGCTAAAAATAAAACTAGCAGCTTAAAGAAAGGCTTTGTAAAATGCAGCATAGAAATGTTTTAAGATTGGCTGAAGTCTGGGGGGGGGGGGATTTGACTAGGCATCCCCAATGCAGAGTATTACAACTAAGGCATCTCTATTGTTCTTCACGGGTTGTTGAAACATGAAGTGTTTAATACTGTTTGTTAGGTAGCAGAAGGACTGAATTAGCAGATACATCAGAAGAACAGAAACAGCAAACGTTTTACACAGGAAATAATGAATAGCTCGAGAGATTTACTTCATTTTGATTGCTATCAATGCTAAAGCAAGTGTGCGCGCGGTCTCCCTAGGTTTTTCATTCTTGTGCAGTTTTTCTGAATATGTATTAAATACCAGAGAATCCTATAATAAGGTCACTTATCCTTCCAAATACACTCAACAATTGTGGCATCTTAAAAACGAACGAATCTATTGCTAACCTTTCAAAAGGTGCCACAAGACTCTTGTTTTTGCTGCAACTGATAGGCAGCCCAATCCTGTGAAAAGGTACATGGCTGGCATAAAGGGCCAGCTGCTGTATCCTAAGCCCATTGCGGGCTGCCCAAGGGCTGCTAGGCCGCACCTCAGGAGAATAGGACGTTCATCCCCTTCACCAGGTGTAAGCGAGCCCAGGGCCTATGGGCCTCCTCAAATGCACGCCAGGAATGGCGTACATTCAGGGAGGCAGCGTAAGGGTGGGGCGGGAAGGGGCCTATGATATTGCCGCCAATATCCATGCCCCCTCCCAGCCCGAGCCGGCCAGTGTCCCCCCTTCCTTGCTGCCCCGTCCCACCGACCGGTGTAGGACTACCTGTGGCAACCGGAGTCAGGTAAGTTACACGGCGGTGTCTGCATGCGTGCCTGCGCCGCTTACACCCAAGTTATAAAAAAAAGTGTCTTATGGCACTTTTGCAATGCTTTAGAGCAGATGAGTGTGTGCTCCACCGTTCTAAAATTACACAGGATTGTACAGTAAGATGGCAACTTCTTTGGAAGTTGCTACTTTAAACACAAAAACGCTATGGTCCCAAAGACAAGGAATGCTAGTTTCTGTAACAAACATGCAGCTTGAACCCTAACTAGAGGAAAAAGCAGCAGACCAGGAAGCATTAAGAACTTGCTCTTCTTCCCCACATCTTCCCTGCAGACTCTGCCCCATCCAATGCTGCGGTGGGGCACAGAAGCAGCAATAGCTAGGGCTTAGAAAGACAGAACATGTAGCTCCAGCCTTAGGAAAAACAAAGCTTACAATGTCACTGAAACTGGCAAACACAAGGAGAAAAACACTACGAGCCGATTTATGCCATACACTAGCAGCAGCTGCCACCACCACCAACCATAGTAGTAGTGTAACATCACGCTTTCAAAACACAGGACAAGCACCTGTAGTGCAACAACTGATCAGCGAGCTCCTGTGAGTACAAATACAGTCACATACCTGACTGAGCGCTTCACATTGTTTGAATGTTGTCGATAACCTATCAGTAGCATTGCTCTAGGTAGGGCGGAGCTCTAAGTTCCATCGCGCTCTGACCCACCATTACACGCCCACACGAGGCGGCCCCTCCCCCTTGCCTTCAGAGCCATTCAAGGCGGCAAAAGCAATGCACAGGAGACTCCCTGCGCATTGCTTTCACCGCCTTGAATGGCTCCGAAGGCGAGGGGTCACCTTGTGCCGCTGAGTAAAGGAGGGTTGGAGTGTGGCGGAACTTAGAGCTCTGCCCCCTCCCCGGAGCAACGCTACTGTGACCTATCCTTCTGGCTTTCCAAAGATATGCAAAGACCGAAGCTACGCAAGATGGGTCCTCTATCAACAGACGGAAGTCCCATGGAAAGGTCTGTAGGCTCTTTTCTTGGAAGCATCACTTAGAATTAATATTTAGAGCTATGTGCAGAGAGCAAGGCCCCCACTTCACCCCACACAACTTTTATAGCCTACCTAGCCAGAGGCTCCCTTGAGTCTTTAAAATGGCTTGTTCTCAAGCAGCACCACAACTTCCATCAACACACCTCCTCTACAAGTTTCACATGTTGCACAGGGTGAACGTGGGTCTGTCATGAAGTCAGGCAGTTTTGGCTCCCTAAAAAAATGAACTTATGATTCACCTGTTTGTTTACTATGTGAAGATGGTCTATCATCCTGTCAAATGGTAAGGGCAATCAAGTAAACCCTGGCTGAGAGCATTGACCCCAGGTTGGCTATTAGACTGTTGCTTTGGGTAAGAAAGCAGACAGTTCTTTCCATGAGCCACTAGATCTTGTTCCCAATATTAGGATAATGTTCTAATAATGTTCCTAATATTAGAGTTGTCTTATACCCTATGCATTTCCCACAGAACAGATCAAATTAGTGCACAGTGAACGTTTTGCCCAAGATCTTGCTTTATACCTCTGTGTAGTTAAAAACACACACCATGAATATCCTGTGCAAATGGTTCCAAAAGTTTATTTGAATATTTAATTTACAAAAAAGGAATCATGTATCCTATGAGGTGTCCTATGCAAAACTGAATAAGATAAACTGCATATAAAATTCAGCCCAACCCAATGTAACACTATTAAAGTGAGAGACAGATAGGACCTGTGGGAAAAATAACAAGGTAAAAACATTGTTCTTAGCAATTGTCCCAACCAGTCAATTCCATCCCCCTCTTGATCCTCCCCCGCACCCTGCTTCCCAGACACCTTCTTCCTAGATATACTGTACATTGCCACTTTATGCAAATATTTGTTTATATTCCACTGGGCCCAGTTGGTAGAGTCCTTCTTTAGCTTGGTCACTCCTCCCTGAAATTTCAAATAAAAATGGACAGGACACACATTGAACACATGTACGGACCGTCTTTGGTGGGGATGCTTACTGTATACGAGTAAAAGTAGTAATTAACCCATTTTTCACTTATTCCGTTGAAATAGTGGCAAGAACTTCAGCTTAACATTTGGCAAAAGGCAGGCACACTTCTACTGTTTAGTCAAAATGTTACTGGCAGTTTCAGCTGAATATAGAAAACACAGTTTTCTGCCCATAGTTTAGAAGCAGAGATTATCTCCAGGGGTTTAAACTACTCAGATTAACATTCCTGGACTGTTATATGGTTGCATAACAGATTTACTGCAGAGTAGGCCTTCTCCCCCCCAACCCTTATCATTCAAACCAATATCTGTAGAGATCATGATATACATATATATATACACACACACCCTCTATTGCCTATCAATCTTCAAGACAGAAGTACTATGATCTGTAAGCAACAATACAGGTCTGAATGCCAGCATAAGGCTACTTGAGAAGACCATCTGTCCCTCCCCAGGACACCAAGAATGGAAACTTCCAAACAAGTCTCCAAGACCAAAACCTTACGTTGTTCTAGGTACAGGTGAGAAAGGGACACAAACAGACCCTATTTGAAAATATCGGAGGCCTCCTATGGAGGTAGTAAACACTTATGGTAAAACCCTGTGGGCAATTCACCAGTACAACCCACTGCCATGAATGTGAACCGCAGAAGAGAGCTTCCCACTGGGTTGTGCACTTTGTTCTCGGGAAACTGAAAAGGGTGTCAAAACTGGATCCTTCCTATTATATCAATGTAAAAGATTCCTATTGAGTAAATGCTATTGGACTGCAATTCCCAGGTCTTCCTTTCTTCTTTCCCACACTGGTGGTGGTTCTTATATGCACATGTGATACAACTTGCACAGTTGAGAGCTGGAAAACTGACAATGTTCAGTACAAGAAAAGCTGGATCTAATTATTTGGTAATTCGGTACATGAACAGATACAAATGAAACATGCATTACTGTCAGAAAGAGCTAAACCTCCTCGACAATTTTCATGACCATCACCAATTTGGCAAACAAAATGGAAAAGCCCCTTTTCAGAAATGCATGAAACACCTATGAGAACAGGCTGTCACGGGGAAACATAAGAGTTACAATATATTAGCAATTTCTGAGCCATAAACATTTGTAAAAGCATCAGCAAAGTATTTTAAATATAAAAGGAATATGTATAGACCCTTCCACACTCCCAGAAAAAAAAAAAGAAATGGGGGGGGACATGATTTGTAGTGTAATCAATCAGAAGAACGATCATGGTATTAAGGCATCCACGGTAGATGTTATTTTCTATTGCCTCAGCTCCACATAATTAGCTGGGAACAGCCCGTATCTGCCTTTGCACACACCCCTCCACCAGCCATCATCGATCATTTCAATGTTTGTGATGATGTCATCAGGATCAAAGGAAATCTCGTCATCACCAGCTGTGGAGGGAGCAGATGGATTTCCCAAGTTAGTGTCTTGCGTCAAATGTTCAGTGATCAGATATTACACAATTATGGATATAATCCAGTGAGCCAATGCCATGTACTCAAGCAGAACATCCCCATTAAGCGCTATAGAAAAGGGAAAGAATAAAATGTACCCAAGAAATGGGAGTCCAATGCAAGTGCAATTGAACCTAAGAGATGACACTTGTGAATATCCTATCCTAGAATAAATATTCTATATGAAATGTTGCTTGGTTCTTTCACCAAGATGGTACACAAAGAGTCTGGTAGATATGGAAGATGTATTGGCAGCAAGACTTGCTAGCATGTACGTGCCAGATCTGACCATCACCAAAGAGTGTTTTCAGGTGAAGTGTCAAGCACACTGAATGAGCATACCTGACACTCACATGGGAACTGCCAACCCCTGATGACTGTTGCTGTACTAGGGTCTAAGTATCATCAAGCACAGATGGCACATAAGCCACTCTGAGATCTTACCAAGCATTGTCTGCGTACTTTTAAGGCAGGCTTAAGGACTAGAAAGGACTGAAGAAATAAATTACAGTTGATACTCAGTTCAACATCAGTGCCAACTTCTGTGCTTCCACAATGTGTTCAGAGAACTGCAGAGAGCTCTGAACATGCTCTGCTTTGCACAGTTATGCATATTCAGGATAGTGGCTGCTCAACAGACTTCAGTTTATGCAAAGCAAACAAGCAGAACTGCAGGAGTCAGGAAATGCACTGCTTACCAGCCTGATAATCGTAGAGGGCTATAGCTGTAATTCCAAGGTCATTTTCATAATCATAAGTATTTTCATCTAAAAGAGAAAGGAAAAAGAATGCACTACTACTGTACATGCCACAAGAGATGGATACAGGAATTCCTTAACTTGCTAAACAGCATGCGGCACTTAAAGTAAGTCCCCTCGGTAATCAGTTGCATCACTGGTGGCTCATCGACACAGTTTATAATTGCCAATTAGAGTTGTTCCATCTTCATTGCATGACGTAAAGAACTGGTAGCCTGATATATCTGAAGAGGCAATTCACCTTGAGACAACACCAGTAACACATCAGTCTCGCAAGTCAAGCTAGTAGGAAAAACTCTTCATTCCCTTTTGCAGAAAGCACTGTCCCGGAATATTGGTTCCCTATGTTTCCTGCCCTTCCTCCAAAAGAAGCTTAAGGCAGCAGTCGGAACTATCCCAGGTAAGTCTCCATCCACTAGTTAACAGACTTGCTTAGCTTTCAACGAAAAAAAAAAAGAGCCCTCTACTCACAATGTCAACTCCTGGCTCCTGACATTTGCTCAGTGTTTCTAGCCTCAATATCTCAAACCACTAGGATATACCATTGCCCAAAGCTAGAACCAGACCTGTCAAACCTGCTTGATACTGGTTTCCTGCCCCAGCCACTTCATAAACGGTCTCAGATTCATACTCTGGCTCCCGCTGACTGATAGCTTCTTGGTAGTCAGATTCTTCAGCTTTGTTGTTGGTTTCTGGCTCATGTACAGTTGAATAATTATTATTTGAACTCTTGTAGTCAGGCTCAAAGGAAATAGCATCCTAAAGAGGGAAAAGACAGTCACAACAGGCACACACAGAGCTGGGATCTCAGAGAGGAGAGAACTTGAAGCCGTCTCTAATTGGATTCTGCTGTTCCTGAAGTGGAGAATCTCATCTCTATGATACAGTTCACATCCCAATGAATGTAAAATTTCAACTAGAAAAACGTGTTGAAATGTTCAGACTCTTAAGGAATTTGAATTTTGCAACATCTCTATCACGTTAACTATGTGAATGTGCATGTGTGTATGCACATGCGTGCACACATTTTATTTATTGCGCAGATGAAGTCTACTCTTCATTACTTTAACATTGTTTGAAGTGTACTGTCATTTCCCCTTCTGGTAGCATCAAAATAGCTCAAAGTAGTAGGGGTTAAAGAAGCAAGCAAGAGGGATTTCTCCAGGCGGAGATAAGGAAAGACAGAAATACAGTTGCAAGAAAAAGTATGTGAACCCCTTGGGATTACGTGGAGTTTTGCATGAATTGGTCATAAGATGTGCTCTGAACTTCATCTAAGTCACAACAATAGAAGAACACAGTCTGCGTAAAATAATACGACACAAACATTAGATGTTGCCATGGTTTAATTGAACGTAACATGTAAACATTCACAGTGCAGGGAGGAAAAAATATGTGAACCTTTGGACTTAACAACTGGTTGACCCTCCTTTGGCAGCAATAACCTCAACCAAATGTTTCCTGTAGTTGCAGATCAGACCTGCACAACGATCTGGAGTAATTTTGGACCACTCCTCTTCACAAAACTGTTTCAGTGTAGCAATATTCTTGGGATGTCTGGTGTGAATCGCTCTCTTAAGGTCATGCCACAGCATTTCAATCGGGTTGAGGTCAGGACTCTGACTGGGCCACTCCAGAAGGCGTATTCTGTGCTGTTGAAGCCATTTTTTTGTTGAATTACTTGTATGCTTTGGGTCATTGTCCTGTTGCATCACCCATCCTCTGCGGAGCTTCAGTTGGCGGACAGATGGTCGTACGTTTTCCTGCAAAATGTCTTGATAAACTCTGGAATTCATTTTCCCATCAATGACAACAATCCGTCCAGGCCCTAAGGCAGCAAAGCAGCCCCAAACCATGATGCTCCCTCCGCCATGTTTTACAGTGGGGATGAGGTTTTGATGTTGGTGTGCTGTGCCTTTTTTTTCTCCACACATAGTGTTGTGTGTTCTTCCCAAACAACTCAATTTTGGTTTCATCTGTCCACAGTATATTTTGCCAGTAGTGCTGTGGAACATCCAGGTGCTCTTTTGCAAACTTCAAACGTGCTGCAATATTTTTTTTTGGGACAGCAATGGCTTCCTCCGTGGTGTCCTCCCATGTACTCCATTCTTGTTTAATGTTTTCCTTATTGTAGATGTGTCAACAAAAATGTTAGCATGTGCCAGAGATTTCTGTAGGTCTTTAGCTGACACTCTAGGATTCTTCTTTACCTCATGAAGCATTCTGCGCTGTGCTCTTGCAGTCATTTTTACAGGACGACCACGCCTAGGGAGAGTAGCAACAGTGCTAAACTTTCTCCATTTGTAGACAGTCTGTCTTACCATGGACACATGAACATCAAGGTTTTTGGAGATACTTTTGTAACCCTTTCCAGCTTCATGCAAGTCAACAATTCTTGATCGTAGGTCTTCTGAGAGCTCTTTTCTGCGAGGCATGGTTCACATCAGACAGTGCTTCTTGAAACCAGTAAACCCAAAACAGGTGTGTGTTTTTAAAGGGCAGGGCAGCTGTCAGCAACACATCCAATATCATCACACTGATTGGAGTCAAGGTTGGCTCACTCCTGGCTCCAATTAGCTCTTGGAGACGTCATTAGGCTAGGGGTTCACATACTTTTTCCTCCCTGCACTGTGAATGTTTACATATTACGTTCAATTAAATCATGGCAACATCTAATTTTTGTGTCGTATTATTTTACGCAGACTGTGTTCTTCTATTGTTGTGACTTAGATGAAGTTCAGAGCACATTTTATGACCAATTCATGCAAAACTCCACGTAATCCCAAGGGGTTCACATACTTTTTCTTGCAACTGTAACTATATCTCCCCGGTATATACAGCAGCTATACTTTTAATCTACCTATTTAACTAAAAAAGTCAAACACCACCACCACGCCCAAACCACCCACATATACAGCCCTACAGTGAGATTACGTCACATCTAGTTTGGCCCTGAGATACAGGCACCAATGTTCCTCCAAGTAAATTTCGTTGACTGTTAGAAATCCTATCAAGAACCCCTGCACAACATGTGCTACAGCAGAAGAGGGATTTATGCATGTTAACATGAGGCTAGTTGTGGCAACCACAACGTATGGGTGGCATCTCTACTGCCGTAGCGCTTCTGCTGTCGGAAGCTGCCCCTGTAAACAGAAGCCTCCACCGTCAACAGAAGGAGCGTTCCGCTCACGGAAGGGATCCTTGCATACAGGAAAAGGTTTGTGCAAACAGATGAGCTGCTTCCAAATGTTTGGCTACGATTATCTCCCCATAACATGTACCAATTTGACTATGTCTATGATACTGTGACGACCTCTTAGGCCAATCTTCCTGTATTCTGTTATATACATGATCTGCCTGATTAAACAATAAATGCAATTTATTGGTATGCAATTGTGGTATCTCAGTACATGAGTGAGAAAGAAAAACTCGGAAGCATGGATTTAGGAGCTACCAAGCAAAGAAGAAACACTTCTTACTTCCATTCATTACTTCCAAAATATTTCTATATTAGGACCAATTGCTCACAACACATAAGGAAACAGTTCTTTTGTTAAAACTAACCACATAGAGAGGACTTGAAGGCAGCTTCTCTTCCACTGGCTGTGGAGTGGGAGATGGAGGAGGAGTCTGTTTCTTGGCTTTCACTTGTTCCTTTAGCAAAAACACAAAAGCAGCAGCAATGTGTATTACCAACTAGAAGTGTAGCAATGCCAGAGACAACAAGAGGCAGTTTGCCACAAGCACCAATACGCAACAAGCTGTGGCAAGCAACATGGGTACCTTTACTGAAGAAGTAAGAAAATAGCTTTCTGCAGCTGAGTTAGCCTAATCAAAGCTGCTTGTAAACTCACCTTAACATTGCAGAGTGTGAGAACAGCCATCGGAAATGGAAGACAACCAAAGTGGAGGGCTGGTTTATGAGCAAACACTGTCTGAATGTTGTTTTGAAGGTCACACTTGGAATGCTAACAATCACTTTATGCAGTGGTATTTGAGATGTGCCTTTAAAGCTACCTAATGTGCCCAATTCTGAAGACCTGCTCTAAATGCAGCTACGGTATAACAAGCTCTGATAGCTACTCAACAGGCCAAACCATGCAATGACCACATCACGAATTAGCTATGGGATCCAAATCTCAGACTCGGACACTCCCTCTTCCCCCAGACAAACCATCATTTGTCATCTGAATTGGCAAACTATGGCTTGCCCTCACCCTCCAAAAGCAGGAGGTTTCAAATTCTAGTTTGAAGGGTACGCACAAATCAGTGTTCGTCCATTCAGATGCAACAGTAAAGTATTGGTTTGTCTGAACTAAAGAGACTGAACTGAGCATCGCAACTTCCCCAGTTCAAATCTCATCACTGCCATGAACACACTAGGTAGCTCCATAGGCACGCCACTCCCTCCCAGCTACAATCTGGGGATACATGTCTACAAAGGGTTGTTTTAAGGACAACAGTCAAATAATGCATGTGAAGCATTCTGCCCACTCAGAAAGTGCTACAAAAATGCTAAGCATTATTATGAGCAGCGTCAATTATGCGTATTGCTGCAACTGCAAGAAATATTGCTATCTCAGCACCAAATTAGATATTATTATTATTATTATTAACAGTATTTATATACCGCTTTTCAACAAAAAGTTCACAAAGCGGTTTACAGACAAAATCAAATGATTAAATGGCTCCCTGTCCCCAAAGGGCTCACAATCTAAAAAAGATGCAGAAGACCACCAGCAAACAGCCACCAGAAAAGACACTGTGCTGGGGTGAAAGGGGAGCAGTTACCCTCCCCCTGCTAAATATAAGAGGAGCACCAATTGAAAAAGTGCCTCTTGCCCAGTTAGCAGGGTTAGCATATTACGTGGGAGTACCGTAATTGGAACACACAGCATTGTTCTTTTTTCAAAAAGCAGCTGTGCCCCCCTTAGGATCCTTGAGACAAGTGCAAGGGGGAGGGAGGTTTAACCCTTTGCCTCTGCACCAACACTCTGACTTAAATCACCAAACCCAACGCTGCAATTAGCTGTGAAGGAAGAAACACACACACACACACACACACACACACACACACACACACACACACTTCATTTGTTCATTGTGGTTTCCCCCTCTACAGCCAATATCAGCTTTATGGGGGGGGGATTGGGGCTATGATGCGAGGATAACAGGTTAACCCCCCTCCCCACCACATGACTCTGATCCACATTACCCCTTTTCAAAGAACGGTTGTGGGGAGGGATGAGACATTGTGAGCTCCGATCACACTACTTGTCTAGTTAGACAAACACAAACACACACACACACACACACACACACCTAAATTTTCAGTCTTAGAGATTTACCATCTAAATAAGAGATGAATCACATCATAGTGAGAGATTTGTCAGCTCACTTAACGCCAACAGGAGGCCTGATTTATCCAAATGCTTATATTTCACTCAAGCTCAGCCACTTACCCACAAGCACCAATGTGAACCAAAGGGGCTAATGGGGGTGGGGAAGACCAGAGAAAGCACATTTTACTGACTTCTTTCCGCCTGGCTTCTTCTTGTTCGTGTTTCTCCTGGGCCAGTCTTTGGGCTTTTTCCACTTCTGCCTTCTTTCTATCCTCTTGTTCCTTTTCTTTAGCTAGATTTTCAAAGTTAGCTCTGATGTTGCTTGTTTTGGTATTTGCTGCAATATTAAGGCATTTATTTCAGAGCATTTTCTTACAAACAAAAAGACACTATAGTACCCAACTGAAACTAGGCAAGGTTTTTTTTTTTACACTTATAAGGTCCTAGTAATGTAATGCACTGATGAGCACAACTAACTCACTTTCCAACTCAGAATAGATGCTACCAATTATTAGAATCTACTGAAAGTTCAAATTACAGACTTAAAATTAGAAATACAAGAACAGTCCCAGAAATGTGGTTAAAGATAAACAGATACATTCAAAAGGTAGTGATGGTAGTCTTCCTCTGTGAACGCAAGCCACAAATCACTTAAACTAGATGGTCTGCTTGACTTTGGCTTCATTACTGCAAGAATAACATGCTAAAGACCACTATGGGCTTTCCGCATTTTTATGTAGATGTCATGAGTGATCCTTCAGGGTCCCAAGGAAAGGTGAACCGTCAAGCAGCAAGCAAAACATTAGAACAGAGAGATTCTTGATTTCCAAATGCAATCTTACCAGCTTCCACCGGCTTGGTCTTCTGGTACGTCGATGACAATTTCTCAATATCTTCAAAACTTGACGCATTCTACCAATAAGAGACAGATGAAGATCAGGTTCGCATAAGGAGCTAAAATCTATCTAATTATAGGACAAGAAGTACAATAATTTTCTTCCCTATGTACTTTTTCCACACACAGGATGGATGTTTACAAATACCAATGTATATGATAGATTGATAGGTATATAATGAAACTCAACAGCAAATCCCCAACAAGTTGACAGTTCAAATTGTTCTTGCCCTGTACTTTCACACACCAAAAGACACACAAGACAATGCAAATGTGATCAAATTCTGCTCCCAAGAGACACTACCGTAGCTTTAATTCTGCAAAAGGAAGAGAGGTCTTCTCCACACATACCGGTACTAAAGTTTCACAAAGGACTGAATGTCACCCCATGGCTATAGAGCATGGACCATTTTGTTCCATATCTCCCCCCAGTGCTGGATTTTCTCTCATTTAACTACTTTCACGTACCTATGAATCACACGGCTATTATTTGGTTCTCTCCATTTTGTGGAAGCCTTTATTCCTTTTATTGTCTCCAGATTTAGAATGATTATTTTGCACCTCTTCAAGATTTAACATTCACTACTCACAAGTCATACAATGTTTGATTTTCACACTTCATTGTGCAGCACACAGCGTAATAGTTTACACAATTAAATTTTATAATGAATTAAAAAAACTGCACAGGAGAGACTTCATAGAAGAATACATTTCCTGAGAGCAGCACAATCGCTAGTTTGGGGAATTTTAGGATGCAGTCCTATGCACCCGTATTTTACAGTAAGTCCTACTGAACACTGTGGGGCTTACTTCCAACTCAACATACATAGGGTTGCACTGTTAAACCCAGAAGCTGACTACAGTATCATACCTTATCCATCCGATCTTTCTGCACACCGTATTTTCCACCAAATCCTTTTGAGTAGTCTAAAAATAGGATAAAACGTTCATTGTTCTGTGTATTCTCCTCTTAGCATTTATTATAGACAAATGAGTACTACATGCATAGAGTTCCCAGTGACTGCAGCCAAAGAAAAATGCAAAATAACTGGATGCAAATTAATGAAGGATATATACTTTCAGGCTTCAGAAGAAATATCAGCAGGTGTGCAAGATATAGTGGGCCAGCTTCATGCTTCTGCATTCATTGGCTGAAATTAAATAGATGGTTGTTGGCAGGAACCAAGCAAAGGAAAAGGTGACCACCCATTCCCACCAGACCTAGGACACACCACTTCTATAGCACAGCCTTGGATTACTCTATGTGAGGTTTGCAAATGAGGACATTTTACACTCTCAATACGCTTCAACTTTTAGGGTCCCACATGCCACTTCAAGAATTTAACATTTAAAGAATCAGTACTTTACATGCCATAAAGACACAGAAATATTGACCATATCGTATCACCTATAGTGATTACTAACAGTACAACCAAACACAGGACATACAAATTGCCACAAAGACCCACACTATAGCAAAATTCAAGGGGTTAAAAGTTATTCTGAATGTCTTTGCATGTTTTATTTGTTTTGTCTCATGGTTACTTGCAACAAGGAGATTCTCTGGGGGAAAAAAAGAGCTTGCATATTTGTGGCCAGAAAACAAACCGCATCATCTTCTAAGCTACATTCCAAATGTTCTGAAATTAACAGACTAACTGCATGAAATGGGTTTTTTGTTTCTTTTTTTAATAAAACACTTTCAAGTTGCCAGAGCAGAATAAGCACATGACTTTACTAATTATATGTTGCAATTCTATCGTGATTTTCTTTATGAGGTCACAGAAGACAACACACATGAATTTTTTTTAAAGCAGCAAGGCTAGAGGCTTATGCAAGATCAGAGCACAAGAAGCCGGTGAGCACAGCATCACATAATGCTGCTTACACTAGTTCAACAACTGCATTTAAAGAGAGGGACTTTTATAGTTCCATTTTAAAGCAGTAAATTAAATGTGTGTTGACTGTAAAAGGAATACAGGCTCCTAGGAAGTTCCTTCAAGGAAGAACATTGGCACAAAAGGCAGACCAGCCTCGCCCATCAGCCTTAGGATTAAGGACTGCTGGTACTGTGCATCAAGGATGCCAGCCATCTGGAAGGCAGAGGCAACGTTTACCAGGTCATGACAGCCTGTACAGAGAAGCAGAGCAGGGTTACCTGGGAGGGCAAAAAGACGGAACAACAAAATCTCCCTCAATTCTCCTGTTGCTGTAGCCAGCGCCAGAAGAAAGAAGTCATCGAGCTCAGCGAAGAACAGGCCTCGCTCCTGGGGAAGATCAACATCCTTTTGTGATGCTCTTCTTTCAATGTGCTCTTGATTTTGTTAGCTGCCTTGGGCTTGTTTTAACAGAAAAAGGCAGAATACAAATCCAAACACACCTAGAATAGTAGTTCCCTGTTAAAACTGAAGAATCTGACACCTTAACTCAACTGCTACATTCATAGGTGCCCCAAGTGGCAGTGCTGAGCAGGGGAACCCATTGGCCTGTATGTTAAGTCAGGTAAGTGGGCTACAGGCAACACCACACCAAGGCATGGGTATGTGTGTGTGTGTGTGTGTGGGTGTTCCAGACACACTGTATAGCGCACCCTAGTGACATTGCCAGACTACGGAGCTTAACTCATTCAAGCTCAATTAAAAGGTGACAGCTAGGTATCTGCGTGGCACGAATTTCAATGAGAAAAAATTTGGCCTTGGATTTCCTGTGACACATGCAAGCCTGTCAACGTGAGCAACTTCAGTCTGTGTTAGAAGTGGCTGCACTGGAGAGAGGTACAGCTGGAAACTATGCCTTGTTGCGACTCGTGCTTCGCTAGCTTCTCCTTGTAGTCAAACCCCACCGCAGATGGGTCCTGCCTCTCTGTTTGAACACCGAATTTCCCTCCGAAACCACTCTTATAGTCTGAGAAATCCATGGTGTATAATAAGAAACAGAACCCAAGAGGAGAGAAGGGAGAAAAACAGAGGAACATGTTTAGATACAACACACAGGAACCAAACCACAAACTCTTAATGCGGTGACAGACCAAGCACGTCTTCCGTCCAGTGCGCACGTCGCTCCGGCTGCGTTGCCGCACCGGACGCACGCTAGGGGGCTGGATGGGACGTTTGCATGTCACACCAGATCGGAGCCTGCCGTGAGGGAAGCAGCCGAGGATTGAGCGAGGGAGAGGGGGGAGAGAAGAGGCCAGGACTAGTGGGGACCTGCACAGAAGAGAAACACATCTGTTTTGTGTGTGTGTGTGTGTGTGTGTGTGTGTGTGTGTGTGTGTGTTTGTGTTTAAAAGCCACCATATAAATGGCAGCAGCAACTATCGCAAGCCGTGCCGTTTGTTGCAGGAGGCGCGAAGGAGAGGGGGGAGAGAAGAGGCCAGGACTAGTGGGGACCTGCACAGAAGAGAAACACATCTGTGTGTGTGTGTGTGTGTGTGTGTGTGTGTGTGCGCGCGTACGTGTGTGTGTGTGTGTGTTTAAAAGCCACCATATAAATGGCAGCAGCAACTATCGCAAGCCGTGCCGTTTGTTGCAGGAGGCGCCAAAGGAGCGAGCGAGGGGGGGGGGAGGGGAGAGAAGAGGCTAGGACTAGTGAGGGGACCTGCACAGAAGAGAAACGATCTGTACTCATGTGTGTTTGTTTGTTCACTACTAAGCCACAATATTAAACGGCCATAACTACAAAATAAAACCAGCAGAGGGGGGGGAGGGATCACCGAATCAGCAAATGACAGGAAACATCGCTAGACGCATTGGAGAAAAGGATAGAGCTTGCTGGCTGCCCCAGGCACATGTTTCAACGCTGTATTTCATTTGTCAAAAACCCTTCCAAGTGACAAAGGTTTGAAAATAGCGCGCTCCTCGCAGTTACTCCAAGCGAGGAGAAAAATGGCTGCTTTTCCACAACATTCTGCCCCTCTTTCCCTTTGATTGACTTTGGCTTCCTTCCCTTTGATTGGCCCTGGCTGCTCTGTGTCCTGCCCCCAGGGGGCTGGGACACGGACGGAACGCTGAAAACGTCCCCAGAGCTGGGATTTGGGCAGCTGAGGCGTCAACGTGCCCGTGGCTGACGACGTCTGCCGGCAGATGCCAGGAGCAGAAACGAAGGCATGTCAGACTAACAAAACGCACGCACGGCACGGACGCACCTCCGTGCCGGACGGAAGACGTGCTTGGTATGTCACTGCCTTTAAGCAGCAGTTCTAAAGAGCACTAGGTGGAGAAAGAATTTAAACACACTTGTTACACCTCGATGCAAACACATCACTTTCATTAAGAAGCAAACTACACAGTGAGACATATCAAATGGTATAGCTCATTGTTTTGCAAACTGTGGGTAGGGACCCACTTGGTGGGGCACGACCCGATCTCTGGTGGGTCCCGCAGAGCCTTCAATGAGAACACAGGTGATGGAAAGACCAGATGATTAATTGCCTCAAGCTCCTAGGCTATTCAAAAAAACATAGTTGCTAATTGCCCTGCAAGGAGCTGAGCTCCTGCAGTTTGCAAGTTTGTGTACATATAGGGAGATAAATGTTTGAGCATCTTTTTTCTGCTGCTTTCCCCCCCCCCCCCCAAGTCCATCAATGACAGTTAGTGGGGGCAGGTGAAGGCTGGGTCGCATAACTAAGCCCATCAAGCCTTGGGGCTATTAGGGCTGCCTCATTACGAAAAAGTATCAAGGGTTTTTTGCAAATAAAAAAATAAAATATTACAGTACTTGTAAATAAATAAATTCTCTCTTTCTGTATCATCTTTTTTTTTTGTCTCGTAAAGCTACGTGGGTCCAATAGAGTGTTATTTTTAAAAGTGGGTCCTTATGCTAAAATGTTTGAAAACCACTGGTATAGCTCTTTCTGGAGTGCATTATTGCAGCTATGAGAACTCACATGGTTGAATGTTTTCCCCCAGGCCCCAATCCCCCCCCAGTACAAATTTTAGCACAGTGGCATGCCATTGGTGGAAATTCCCTCCATGAACAGGAAATGAACTCATGCAAAGATCCCTCCTGCTCACATCATGACCCCCACTAGCAACGGTGCCTGGCTTTGCCAAAAGTCTGGATGGCACCCTCTGTGTATATCATTTTGCCATCTCAAGAAGCAGCTTATACTAGAGCCCCTCTTCAATATGCTATTTTTCCACAAACCCAGGGTTTTTGACATAGGGGAGTACTCGGATATGCAATTTCTCTCATCTCATCCCTCAGTGGCCTGAATCAATACAATCCTATGTAATGTTTATTTTGGAATACGTAGTTTTGTTCAGAAACGACAGAAAGTACTTTCATACTCAGGAGTCAAAGGCAATTCTCTCTTCGAGGTTTCCACACAAAGACAATGTTGCAAAGCTCAACATTATACACATATTGACATCTGGTCAAGAAAGCTTGAAGGACAGACATACAAGAACAAGTTGGAGTTTTAACTTCCAGTCAGATTCTGTTTACAGTAGGTTTTCTACCATGGTTCAGCGAGGATTTGCAGTACACATTAACATGTAAAGAGGTACGCTTAATGGGTTTTCCAGCCATGCATTTATTGTGAGGAAATACAGATAGAAAATTTCCTGAGGCTTGCCAGTGGAAATTCTTTGATGTCCGTGATCACTTTAAAGAGACAAGCAGCTGAACTGCGTTCTCCTGGACTATCTGATGCTGGCAGGCAATATTACTGACACTTGCTGACGTTTCGTTACACACTTGTAACTTTATCAAAGCAAACACACGAACCAACGCGGCTTCAAGCCGGTAGATGTTACTGTCTGTTGAGGAGCATCGTTACTTTTTGTAGTTGAGAAGCACTAACTGCTGATTCAAAACGGAAGCTTGTTGCCTAGTTACGCAAACCCTGCATGACCTCTTAAAGGGATACAGTTATGGAGTACCATGTAACAGTGTGTGTGAGGTGCAGAACGGGCTGATCAATTAGAGGAAGAGGCAGGTTGTTGCACACTGGCCAGCTGCAGCTTTTCCCCCCTTGTGTGTTGTCCAAACGACCTTTGAAGAAGCGGAAACCACACCTTGTTCACGAATGACAGTTCCTGCTGCCGGTTAAGGAGGTCCAATGATCTTCTTTGTGTTATTGCAGTGGCCTCTAAATTAAGTCTCTGTCTATTATTGGCTTCATTAAAGAGAGAGTGGGTAGCTTGAAATGCAATCTCATGTCCAGACTCTGCTGCATGCGCAGCAATGGCAGATTTTTCTTCCTGGGAAGTCTTAGTAGCCCTTATATGTTCCTTTAATCTCACCCTTATAGGTCTTTTTGTGTTGCCCACATACACCCGCCCACAGTCCCCACATGGTATCTGATATACTCCTGGATTAGAAAGTGCAGGTCTTTTATCTTTCGGATTACCCAGCATTTGCTGTATCATGTACTCACTCACACTGTTACATGGTACTCCATAACTGTATCCCTTTAAGAGGTCATGCAGGGTTTGCGTAACTAGGCAACAAGCTTCCGTTTTGAATCAGCAGTTAGTGCTTCTCAACTACAAAAAGTAACGATGCTCCTCAACAGACAGTAACATCTACCGGCTTAGCCGCGTTGGTTCGTGTGTTTGCTTTGATAAAGTTACAAGTGTGTAACGAAACGTCAGCAAGTGTCAGTAATATTGCCTGCCAGCATCAGATAGTCCAGGAGAACGCAGTTCAGCTGCTTGTCTCTTTAAAGTGATCACGGACATCAAAGAATTTCCACTGGCAAGCCTCAGGAAATTTTCTATCTGTATTTCCTCACAATAAATACATGGCTGGAAAACCCATTAAGCATACCTCTTTACTAGTTACAAATAGCCATGAAAATCTTCATACATTAACATGTGTCAGTCTGAATTTCCGGCATTGTAAAAGCTGCTCATTCACAACATGTTTTCCATATATGGATTGGTTTGTTCCTTGCTGCAGCTCAGATCATGACAAAATGGTTGTGACGACTGCTTCCCCACAACCTATCATGCACTAAATGTGTCATCAATCCACTTTGGGAAGTATTGTGCTAGCATACTTATGAGTAGGTATCGCCAGCCAAAAAAAAAAAAAGGACTGGATAGTGGCCACTTAAATTACCAATGGCTATTAGTTATGCAACAGACAGGGAAGAGAACTGAGCAACAGAAGTAGGCACACAGTTGAGTGCGACTAAGAATAGCTGCAGATGTTCTAAAGATGCACTTCTACTAATTTCATCCCACCCACTCTAATTCTCAGAAGGTCTGTACAGTCTTGTATTTTTAAAAACATGCATGTGGAAAGGAAATTTGGATTAGCCATAGTTCTCATATTTGTTTCTGTGGGGCTGGTCAAGAAGAGATCTACACAAAATAACCCACCTTAGCACCTATTTCCAGGCTGTGATCATCTTACCTCTACTTCTCAGAAATTTCTTAACAAGGCTAGACAAAATTACTCCACCAAAATTACTCTACTCAGGCTGCACCAACCATTGTCTAGGTCAGTGATGGTGAACCTTTTGGGCTTGGTGTGTCAAAAATTCGGAAACTGTCTAACTTGTCTCTGCTGTACACACACACAGACACACACACACACACTTCTTCTTGAAGCTACTTCTGGGTCGTGCAACAGCCTCCCTTTGCCTTGGCTCGCCCAGCACAATGCATTCTGGGGTAAGTCAAGGTGGAAAGGGGATCGCGCAACTCGGAAGTGGCTTCCAGGAGCACAGAAGACTGCCCTGCAGGCCTGCAAATAGTGCAATTTTGCCGTAAGGAAGGCTTTTTCTGACTTATTTTACTTTTTTAAAAATAGTTATTAAAGGGTCCCCTGTATCCACAGCCTCTGCAGATACCGAGATCCTGATAATTGTTGTTGGGTGATGGTGAATGCTGCCGTGTCACCCAAAACTTTGTGGCGTGTCACCTTTGACACGCATACCACAGGTTTGCCATCACTGGTCTAGGCAACAAGCAAAACTAAAGAACTGTTTGTGAACCTCATGTAATAAATCAACCATGAGCACATTGAGAAAGGCATGTATGTGTTTAAGAACATTTATCAACAGGTTCTTTTCTATTAAAAAATTCTAAGACCTTTTGATAAAGGAGACTTGTGTCACTTCCTCTCATGCATGGGTTGAAACATCTCCAATTCCCCACCCCCTGAACTGCAGTGCCTCTAAAAGCTGCTCCAGAAGGTTGACAGATCTTCCATAAGGCAAGGCAGATGCAGCTGGGGGTAAATGGCATACCACATGTACACCTGATGTACAAACAGAAGTACCTTTAAATCCAAGCAATCGTCTGCTACCATTTTATTTCACCACATTTGTTCTTTTGCATGAAATAGATGTTGCAATTTTGACTAACCCACCCAAAATGCAGATAATCAAATATGGGGTGCAAATGCCTTGCTTCTAGAACTGAAACAAATCACAGCATGGGACACAGTCCCCACACGTTGTGCACTCATACATTCTTAGTGTTAGATAAATGCTTCAAATACCTTTTTGAGATTCGTGCAGCTGTACTTTTTCCTGGTGGTCCCAGCCGAGCGCACACTTGTCCTGCCTGTCCGTCTGTACACCAAACTTCCCACCAAAGCCTTTTGTGTAATCTGTGTACACAGAATTGCAAACTGTTACAGGGATCTCATTATTGCCCCAGAGGTTATCAGACTGTTATCAAGTGGAAGAAGAGCTGGAATTACTGTTTTAAAGATTTGAGGTTGTGTGGGACAGAGAGCCATCTTCTCATTACTTTGCTATGGAAACGGCTCTGAGAACTTTTTCTTGAAAAGCAGTATACAGTGAACCCTCGATTCAATGGACCGCAATTGAACAGACTTTGGAAGTAATGGAGGATTTTTACCAGGGCCAACAGCTGCTCTGTTGTTGACAATATCGGACACTGTCCACACATGCCGATGGCTGTCCAGTCATTGAAAGCATGTTTGGTTCTACAGTATATGTTTTTGCGTGTGCACTGATGTGCTGTGGTGTGTGACTGGGAGGCTGTGTTCAAGTAGCAACCATGGTCTCTAAAGATGGTGGTGAAAAAAGAATAATCATAAACCTGAGCATTAAACAAAATGCTTGAGTTAATCAGGAAGTTGAAATCTGGTGTTTCAGTTGCTTGTGTGTGTGTGTGTGTGAAGAATATGGGATTATAAAACAAACATTCACAGCAGCAAGGAAAAGCTTGACCAGTTTTCATCAGTGTGACGGCTTCATAGGTTAGTAGTAGGAAGTTTATGAAAGTGGTGCAGGGTAAAAACCTTGCAGATGTTCTGCATAAGTGGTTTGTGTGGCAATGCTCATGCCATGTAAGCGTGCATGGTGTTGAACTTTGCTCCACTGAAGATACACCAGTGAAGCACATGAAAATAAACCTTAAAGTTAGCAATAGATGGCCTTGGCATTTCTGTAAAGGGCACAGCATAGTGAACAGGAGGACATTTGGTGAATCTTTCCATGCACCAACAGAGGCGATAGAGACATTTTTTTTTAAAAAAAAAAAACAACTTTAAATGAACTCACAAGCAAGAATCTCAAATTTACAGTGCTGATGAGACAGGTCTGTTTTGGCGGTTGCTCCCTGAAAACACGCAGGCCTATCAACATGAAGGCACTACACCAGACTGCAAGGTAAGTAAGGAAATGATCATGTTGTTGTCCTGTGCCAAAGCAGATGGGTGACATTGACTGAAACCCGTTGCAGTTGGTAAATCATGTCAATCACGAATCTCATGGGAAAGCATGAAAGAGCTTCCAGTGATTTATTGTACCACTAAGAACATGTGATTTAACAGTGATTAGCAACAGGCACTTTAAACACTTCAATTCCTGAAATACACAGTCATCGGATAAAGGTCCTAAAGATGCTGTAGAGAATGTTAAGGCTATCCTAGTTTTAGAATTTAGATAATGCTCCTGCACAGCCAAGGATAAGCTGTTCAGCACTGATAGCAGAATCATTTCCTTATCCAGCCTATGGATCAGGGGATCACTCTCACTTGCAAGAGAAAAGAAATTACCAAAAGAAATTCAGAGAACAGGCGATGGTTGTGTTAGAGGTTGTAGGAGATAAAGAGAATGATACAAGAGGACAACAAACTTTGTAGCACCTTGAGGTCCTCAATCAACTTTGCTACTGCATGGAAAGCAGGGAAAATACCGTATTGTCCCGAGTATAAGACGCACCCTTAAAGTTTGGTGCTATTAAAAAAAAATTAATTAAATCACTGGCATTAAATTGCAACAGCCTGATTATAAGACGCACCCCTAGTTTAAAAACTTAAATTAGGAGAAAAAAGTGAGTCTTATACTCAGACCAATACGGTATAAACTTTGGCTAATGGCTAGAAGAAATTTTTGTATGATATTGATCCTGATTTGGACGTTGCGGGCTTTGAGGTCAGCGAGTAACACTGAACCATTTTGAAAGTTGGACAGAAAGATGCAAGTGAGGATGATGTTCTTCACACTCGGAATAAAAGCTGTTCTGTGTCACCCTGATCACAGCAAAATTAACTTTTCTATAACAGGTAGGTGGTATTACTTTAAAATATGCACTGTTTTACAATGATTTATTATTAGATTGTATTTATTGTTCATTGTTAGTGTATCTATTGATATTATATGTATTAGTCATAAAACATTCAGATTTGTGCATGTGTATCTGCATTCAAATTTAACAGACTTTCAGCATTAATGGACATCCCTCCCCCATTAGTCCATTAAATCGAGGATTCACTGTATAAATATTAATAACCACTCACTAGGTAGGTTAGTAGAAGAAAGGCAGGAAAATACAGTACATTAAGGCTGCAATTCTGAACATGTTTATTAAGGAGTAACTCTCAATGAACTCCGTAAGGTTTATTTATGAATTAACATGCTTAGGATTGATTTTTAATTTTGCAAAGTCTGCCCGAACACTTGGCTTCACAGAGCCCTCGGGGCAGACTGCACAGATCAACAGTATCCTCAAAGGCCAAATGCACATAAAACAGCATCTAAGACAGGGGCTAATGCCAAACACATGCTGCATCATGCACAACGCCAATTATACACGTCTACTCAGAAGCAATCCTCATTGAACACAATGAGGCTTACTTCTGAGTAGACATGGCTAGGATTGTGCTCTAAGGATTTAACAAGCTACACCTTCCTTCTCCTAAAGGTCTAGGCACTCTGTCCTGGTTTGGATGTGGTTAGGTTCCTTATACTAGAAGACAAAAGCTGAAATCTTAGTTACACTTTCCTAGGAGTAAGCCCCATTGAACACAATGGAATTTACTTCTGTGTAGATGTGCAGAGGATTGTTCTGAAAGACTAGTAACTGTTTGCAACAGCAGCAGTTACTAGTTACATCAGGGGTGGCCAACCTTCCACCAGTATGGCTACTGTGTTCTTAAGAGTTGTGTAGAAGACAGAATCTTGACAGCTGCAAGTGCTGATGGTGCTGCTAAAGCAGCTGCACCTGCTGAAATGCCCTCACCTATACAACCATTTAAAGGGGCCAGCATTCATGTTGAAAGGTTGGCCACCACTGAGTTACATCATCCAGCTATTCTACTCGACACAAGAAATACAATATCATCCTGAAGTATGTGCAGGGGATGAAGGACCCAATATGGTATGGAGCGAGTCGTATGACTCACTACTTCAAAACACTCTCAGTAAGCAAATCCGTTTGTGACCTTATGAACAGTTTGGATGAGGAAAGACGGGTTTTGAAAGGTAAGGGGTTGTTTTTTTCCAAAAACGTTTATGTTTCTAAAAGTCAAAGGCCTCAATTTACGCAAGAATATTTGAATACTCTAATAGGTCCAGTTTAAAAACGGTCACTCACACAGAATGTCACTGAATTAAAATCAAAATAAGAACCTTTCTGCGATTCATGTTTTTCAGTTTTGCCTTGGTACTCAAAGCCAACAGCACTCTTGTCCACTTTGTCCTTGTCAACACCATATTTCCCACCAAAACCTCTGGAATAATCTGGAGATGGAAGCATATAAGAAATCATTCGTAACAGTACAAAGTAAGACACTAGACTAGTTCTGGCTGTAGCTCCTGGATTAGAAGTCAGCTCACATATGCCGTTATTAATTATTAACAATATTTATATACCACTTTTCAACAAAAAGTTCAAAGCGGGTTACAGACAAAATCAAATGATTAAATGGCTCCCTGTCCCAAAAGGGCTCACAATCTGTTCATCACTTTACTAAAACCTGAAGTGTTAATGTGTGAAAGAGGTCAAACACTCCAAACTGAACTTTCATACCATGTGGGATCCTCTCAAATACAATATTTTCAACAGAGACATTCAGCTGTGAACCATCAAGTGATGATGACACAGGACCATCAATAAGTAGTTCAGGAGCAGGCTGCAGGTTCCCAAGTTCCCTCTGCTGCCCACTCCCACTCTTCTAGAGTATAAACTCCCATTGCCTACTTAACTGAAGCCAAGAGTTTTTACATAGGTTGGCTCCAGGCTGGTTTCAAACCCTACTTAAATGGGAACTCAGGTTAGCCTTAACTATGCTGCCAGTGTAATACTAAACTGTGGTTAAGGGCAGTGGAGGAAGGACGTGAGGAATGCAACAGGGAAGAGAGCACATGACCCTACAACCCATTTCATGCTGCTTAACTGCGATGTACTCAGTCCTACATTGGAGACAAGAAAATATTCATGGTGACTCTTAGTCTAGGCCAGAGGTGAGCAACTTGTTCTGTGGCACAGGCAACTGTCTAGGGCAGGGGTTCTCAACCTTTTTCACCAACTGTACACCCTGGCATGGTCAAATTTTTTGAAGTACCCCTTGTGCCAATTAATTAATTAGCATTAATTAAATTATTAAAATGTAAAATTGAATCATTAAATTTACTCATCTTACACTGTTAGCCACCCTTTTTTTCCAATTTTTGCCACCCTTTTTTATTTTAAAAGAAAATATCACCACAGGTCTCCCATCCAAAAATAAACCAAGGCAATTCCTTCTTAGCTTCCTTAAGAAGGCAGAGAACCAGCTCAATCTGCCATAAGAGCTGCCTTCATTAAATGGAAGAAACTATGTATTCTAAAACCCAGCATATAAATTGAACCAGCCAGTAGGAAAGCACTTAATTTGCATTCCACTTGGGAACACAGTCTGGGGGGAGAGAAGGGGTGGTTTTGTTGCACGAGAATCTTTTATGTTCACTGTCAATGAAGTTTTTCTTTTTAGTAATAAATTAGGGACTATTTAGTCAGAGAATTTACTCACCCTAACGTGGATGTAAAAGAAAGGAGGTTATATAGAGATTTGGCAGAGGGTTTTTTTTTTTTTAAATATGGGAGCCTTCCAAGTCTGTGCCTTATCAGCTGTGAGTCGGAAGTTTAAATTTAAAAAACTAAAAGCCGATGCTGACTTGCAGCTGATAAAACACAGCAAGCCATATACTCCCGCCTGTTGGTTCGCGTACCCCTGGGGGGGGGACACATACCAAAGGTTGAGAACCTCTGTTCTAGGGTGTTCCATTATGGCTAAGCAGAAGGCCACACCTCTTGAACCGCTGCTAAAAGATCACTCATTGGGTGGCAAGCTTCACCTATACAGCAGAGCAAGACTAAATGCAAAGAACTGTGGAGGTGGGGAGCACCTTAGATGGAACTGTGGAGGTGGGGGCACTTTAGAGCACAGACCACCTAACCCAATGGAAAGTACAATTTTTTTAAAAGTGTATTCTCCATGGATTTTCCTCTAACACGCAAAAGTGCCTAAAAAAAAAAAAAGACATACCACTGGACACCTGCAGCAGTACAATACCTAGTTCTCTGTCTTACAGCCCAATTCTCTCCAACCGGTGGAGTACTGCTCCCCGCTGGTCTTGGGTGTTGCAAACGTGCTGTAAGGCAGGTTTGCGTTACCTGGTGAGGAGGCCGCGCCAGTGAAGTGGCCAGTGCCACTCTCTCCACCCCAGATCCTTAGGAGTGCACAACAGGGAAGGTAGGTTCCCCGCCAGGCAGCGGATGGGTGGGGGGAGGGCGGAACGGGGCATTCCAGGGGGTGGGATTAGTCGGCCACACCCGGAAAGGGGGAGGGATCGGTGGTAGCGGATCTGCCAGAATCCTATCTCCCTCCCCAGGCCTGGCCACCACTACACAGGCCACTCGAATGTGCACCAGCAAAATAGCTGGCGCACATCTGTATAGCCCCATCAGAGTGGCTGGGACTTTGCCCAGGGGAAGGAAACAAGCATTCCCGTCTCCCGAGGTGACCTCCCAGGCAGCCTTTTGTGCCCTGGATGCAGCACCTCCAGTGCACCAGCCACACTGTATCACAGGGCACAAAGTTAGACAGAATTGCGCCATTAGTTACACAAGGAGAATGAATGTCATTTAAAAAATGAGGCAGACCATTCAATGAGTTTGAGGCATATGAAGAAACAAGCCTCTGCAAAATTTTGTCAAGAAAATAATATATTTACAAATTTACATCCATAACACAAGTTATCAAATCAAAATAAGACACAAAGGAATGAATGCAACTAACCTTTCTGCGATTCATGCTTCTCTGTTTTTCCTTGGTAATCAAATCCCATTGCACTCTTGTCTACTCTATCAGCCTGAACTCCATATTTACCACCAAATCCACTTGAATAGTCTGGGAACAGAATGAAATTTGGGTCAGATTGTCATCATACGTAGCTCTTCCTTCAACGTCTGGCCCACAGGTCAGAACAGATACGCAAGATTACACTTCTGTACTCAGGGCAGCTCAAGCCATAAGTATGTCTGTGAAAATCCTTAATTTAAACAAACATATAAACTTGCCTTACACAGAGTTAGACTCTAGGACTAGGTCGATATAATCTACCCTGATTGGGCAGCAGCTCTTCACATTTTATACAGAGGTCTTTCCCAGCTTTACCTGGAGATACCTGGGAGCTTCCGCATGGAAAGCATGTGCTCTGTCACTGAGCTGCTGCTGCTGCACCTCCCTGTTTTGTTGGCCTTATTCACAGATGCATCTCCAAAACGTTTGTGCATAATTAACTGCCATGTGACATTGCCTTGTGGAGGAGCTCACATGACTTACATTTTAAAGCAGAGAGCACTGAGCATTATGTTGCAAACAGCCCTACAATTCTCTTTGGTTCCTCCAACTGCTCTCTGCAAGACCACAAAGGCCAGATATTCAAAAGGCACACATTTTTCCCATTTGGTGTTGAGAAGTTCACTGCTCAGCAATTCCAAATATCCCTGGCAGGACTTTTGACATGTAATAGCACTTATCTGTGTCACAGGGAAAGCTACTCTTGAAATCTGAAGGACTCTCAAATGCAGTCTGTGATGCAGTCAGAAGTTCTGCTGGGCACATAAAGCCCTGAAATTTGCCAAAGCTCTCTGGAGTGTGGACCAAAGCTACTACTGCACAATTAGTCCACACAAACTATAGCATCTTATCACCTTGGCTCCATTTTGAAGGACTTGCCTCGGATGGCAGAGCAATCTGTGTTGCCTAACTAAGCACATGTCCAACGCAAGTAGTCTCATTTATTCTGATCATCAGTTACTATGCAGGGATACTGGGGGAGCAAATTCTTCTCCTCCCCCCTTCCAAATCACATGTGACTATTCTGCAGAAGTATCATTGTCTCTAGGCAACTCACTAGTTTTATAGGTTATTGTAATAAAAGTGGTTGTATGGAACCATGTACTAGGCGTACCAAAACATTTTGATTAAAGACAAAAACCACAAAAAGCTGTTTACAACTGATACAGTGGTTATGACGTATTCAAAAAAAGAATAGAAATGCCCCATACATGAATTATCTTGCTCTGTTTGTGTCTGTATGTGTGCGTTCATATGCATGCAATTTAATCTTGAACCCAAGATCAAAGTTCCAGGCCCGGAGGAATCTTGAGCCACCACTGAAGCCTTTGTCTGCCCCCATCCTTTATATCTGTTACTATATATAAGTCACGTGAGAGCTCACCCTTAGAGCAGAATGCCCAAGATCAGTGTTCCCTTTAAGGGGTCCACGCTACTACGCAGACCACTTCTGTGTTGACACACAGTAGTGTATCTGGATGCCCGGCGATGACATCATACATAATCATCAGGCTTCTGGGAAAGTCGAACACCAAGCTGCACGGAGCTCAGTATTGAGTTGCACAGCCATGCAGCTGAGAGGGATCACTGCCTAAGATTTACTACTCAAGTTACAGGTGGCTGGAAACCAGGTTACCCAAAGAAGATAGCACAGTGTGAGAATGAATTGGCATGGAATGCGACACAATAGTAAGTCTAATAAGAAGTACAATTAGTAGCTGGGTTCTGAACAACAAAATTATGTGGGGTCCTCTGAACAAGACAAGGGCTTCATATTTTCCACCCTGAAAAAAACTAGCCAAAGTTTATTAGTAGACTGGTAAATTATGCTGTCTATATCAGTTGCTAGCCATTCTACAGAATGACAAATCCAACAGTCCAATCCCATAAGCATGTTGAGAAACAATGGAGTGTAGCATTTCTTGTGGGGGGGGGGGGAATCCACACACATTCCTCCAACTATTTTACCTTTCTGAGAAGCATGTTTCTCTGGTTTTGCTTGGTATTCAAATCCCACAGCAGACTGCAAGGGAAAAATACAGCTGGTTTGAGTGACACTAATATGAATATAAGAGTGTTTCTAAATAAAGGAGAATCCCAACTGGTTATAAGAAATGAGAGCTATTTATTAGCCACATCTACACTACATTACAGACTTCAACTAAGATGTCTTTGTCAGCCATTATCTCACCATCCTTGTCCAAACATAAGGTGCATGACAAAGTCTCTGCCAGTCACTTTGCATTCAAGTTCCACCCCACCCACCCCCACTTTCAGGAAAGTCTACACAGCTAGGATCAACATCTTGGCTCAGTTTTGCAATATGCCACAACTATTCCAAATCTCTGAATGACATTCACATTTCTATACTTTTCTTTAATCAAGCTATATACAGTCGGACCTCCGTATGCACAGGGGTTCCATTCCGGACCCCCCTGTGGATACTGAAACCCGCAAAAAGTGAAATTGCTTTAGCAGGGATACAGGGGTCACTTTAAAAATGCTTTAAAAAAGAAAAAAGTTTAAAAATAGCATTCCTTACTTTTTGACTAGAAAACCGCTCCATTTGCAGGGTTGTAGAGAGCGAAATTGCACTCCTACAGCCTCTTCTGGGTCACTGGACTTCCCCCCTCCCTTTCTTCCCCAGGCTTGCCCCAATGCATTCTGGGGAGACCTTGGGGAAGGGAGGGGGACGTCCAGCGACCCAGAAGAGGCTGTAGGAGCGTGATTTCACTCTCTACAGCCCTGCAAACAGAGAGCAGTTTTCCAGACAAAAATTAAGGAATGCCATTTTGAAACTTTCTCTCTTTTTTAAAGTGGATCCCCGTGGGTCCAGGATCCACGGTGAGATAAAACTGCGGATGCCGGATTCGCTGATAGCGAGGTCTAACTGTACTGCTTGTGGGACTTAAGGCCTCTCTTTCAAATCAGGCCTGCATATACTTAATTTCCAAGAAAGTATAAATACGTGCAACAGAAGAGAATGGCTGGAAAAATATATTTAAGCACTGTAGTAAGATTTTCAGCGATAAGCCCAGTGACTGCTTGAAATAAATACAAGAGAAAACTACGGAAGACCATTCTAGAAAAGCAAGTTTGCTTACCTGGTCAACCCGATCGACTTGCACACCAAACTTTCCCCCAAAACCTTTAACCGAGTCCACTTGGGAACAGTGCTTAGAAAGCTTAGACTGATACTCATGACCAACTGCTGACTGAAAGACACAAAAAACCAAAAGGCATTATACATATACTGATTTAGACGGTATTGGGTCCATCAGGATACAATGGGATTAGATTAAAACCAGCATAAACTAAAGCATTTGCAGATTTAAGAGCTATCACACTCATAGGGTGCAATCCTATCCAACTTATGCCACCGGCTGAGCTCTGCTCAATCGTATCCAACTTATGCCACCGGTGTAACCAGCGGTGCAGCGAGAACGGAAATCCCTCCAAAGGGGATTTGAATCCCCTTTCCATTCTGGGGCCTCCCGTTCTCGCTACACCGCTGGTTACACCGGTGGCATAAGTTGGATAGGATTTCGCGCATAATCAACTAAGATTTGCTTTAAATCAAGAGACAGCCCTACCTATAAATAAAAGAAAAGAGCACTAGAAGCAGAATCTCTATGCCAATTTGTTCCAAGAATCAAGAAACAGCTGGATAAAAAGCCAGACTTGCAGGTCACCATTCACAGCAGCATTGCCTTTGTAGAATGGAAAACAAGTTCTTTTTTCCTTTTAAGTTACAGGTAAGTTATTTGAGGCACATTAATAACATACGAATGTGTGACTAGACTAGACATATTAGTAAAAATGTGTGGGCTACTAACAATTTCTTCAAATAACTGTCCTCCACTTTGTTTTTCGGTCCATACCAGCTCACTCCATCTATTGCAAAGTAAGTCAAACTATCCATTTCATCACTACACGAAGGCAAGAGATACAGGAAGGCCAATGAGAAAAGATATCCCTTACAGTAAACTGAGTGGTCAAAATGTACATTATTTCAAATTACTAAAGTTAGCTACCATAACTGTGGGTAGTTTATCTTAACAAGCAAGCCTTTTCCAGTTGTGAATGCATACAACTAACGATTGTGCCTTTCAGTGTGTGCTGCATTGCTATCCTGCAGGAAGCCACCAACTGCTCTTCCTTTCTCAAAGCCTCTATCAAACTTTAACAACTTCCCCACATTTGGCATGCACATTTTTGTTTCTGTAAGGCAGAAGAGACTATATAAACACATACTAACCCTTATCAGCTACGAGCTTTTCTAATGCCTGGTTTTACCATTTTCGGGTTTAACTTTTTTATCATGGGAAAACAGGGAGGAAACGTAGGCTACTGGAATAGAAGCACATTTTTAAATGGATTTCTGCTTTATGCGTTTGACTTGGAATAATATTGCTTTGCTTCTGACCTATATAAGTCATTCTTTAGATCAGACGAAAAAGAAAGTAACATACTAGGAAAATCACATCCTATTTTATCAGCTGACAAGGTTTTGATTTCCACACGCTACTTCCTCAAATCCTGTGTTTATGTATTTGGGGGAATTCTCTATCACCAACTGTATGCTGACTTAAGTTGGACAAGCTGACCCACTACATCAACGGCTCCATCAAGAGAAAGCACAGGACACTTGGTGACAAAAAGAGGGACAAGCTGATGATTTGTGCAGGTATCAGGAGCCAAGCAAGCCTGACAGAAATCCTAAGTACTTGACAAATCAAGCCCACGTAGACCAGTATCAATCATTCAAACTCTTCTACACTTACTTTGTCCATGCGGTCTTGTTCCACACCGAACTTCCCACCATAGCCATGGGAAGCTTTTGGTCCTGTTTGAAGTTCTTTCTCCTTGAGTGACTTATGCTCTTGGGATACGTTTTCTCTCAGCTGGTGAATGCTTTTGAAGACAAACCAAAAGAGTGAGCAAAAATAATTTTGATCTAGCTCTTCCCAACTGTGCCATTTTCACCCTTACAGTTTTTAATAATGTTAGAAAAAGGAGACCAGAACTACTAAAATGCTTCACATAATTATTTTCCCTTTGGTGCTGTAAAGGAAGAAAGATCAGAAATCTGCAACCAACAATTCCAGAGTCTAATAGACTATGAGTGGCATTCAGACCTTGGGCACAGCAGAACACCATCCGCAGGAGAATTTTCTGTGAATGGCAGGAGCATTCGGCTCCTGCAAAGACTCCTTGGGTGGGAGCATAACCTCCACTTATGGAAGGAGTTTCTCCACCACCCATCTGGATTCCACCTCTTGCAGGGAAATGTATGCAATATGCTTCATTTGCACTTTTTTTTTTTTTGCTGCTTGCATTTTATGTACCACTAACAAAGAAGAGTTATATTCATAAAGCATGAACAGCTCAACCACAGAAACTGCCATGGAAGGGCATAATTTGTTTCTTTGTGATAGCAATGGAACCAGGCTCGAGTCTAGAGAACAGCCACTACTGGTTTTGCTGCACATAACGTCTTCTGCCCCCCACGTGAAACATCTGTGCCTCATAAAAGTGTATTAGCAGCTCTGGTGGGGTTAAGGGGAGGCAGTTACCTACTAAGCAACCACAAGGGAAGTTTAATTGGGCTCTTTTCTTAACCATGAATAGGAAGTTGGATGATTAGGACAGTTTGTGATCACCCAGAAGAAGTGGGAATTGAGCAAGGTAACATTAGGTAGGGAAACAGGGAGGAGTCTTTTTCTGGACACAATTGAGAGTCATCATATGCTATCATTCATAAAAAAAATTATTTCATACAAATGTCTCACAGTTACGGGTCTTGACGCCATGTAGAGAACAACTCAAACAGTTTAAAATCACTTTCCAACACGCCGCGGGTTTCCCGGGTTTCCCGAAGGGGCAGCCGCTTGCGCGGCTCTACATGGCGTCAAGACCCGTAACTGTGAGACATTTGTATGTAATAGCGGGCCATGAAAACTGCTACAAGAAAAAAAAATTATTTATTTAAAATAATTATACCCCGCCTTATCCCATGCCCAAGACAGCTATAAAATGTATCACTCATGCTGTCTTGAGCCCATTGAGGCTACCTGCCCCTGTTTTACTGCAACGTTCTTAGCTGCTGTTCTTTGTATTTATTCCCATCTTTAATTCGTTCTTCTTGACCAGGGGTGACTAACATGTTCCAGATGTGGCCAGACTAGTGACTAGTTACCACCTGCCACTTCCAAGAACTCCAGGCCTAGTAAATCCAAGGACTGAATTTGCCCACTTTGCAGCCGCCTCACATTGGCCCACAGGATATTGGATGATTTCGTTCCCCCTATTCTGTTTTCAGCAAAAAAAACGTTTGCTGTTTTTCTCCCAATACCCGACTCTGCACTATTCTCTGGAGGGTTCTTTTTCTGGAATAGCTGTAAAATGCCAGAAGCTGTACAGTTACATATTAAGTGTTTTATGATGCTGTTTGGAGTAGGTTAACTGCCACAAAAATTTCCAAACAATGTTTTGAAGCATATCACTGCAACAAAACAGAGTGCAGCGGGAGAACCAGTTTCTCAACTGTTAGACACATTCTGAAAACATGTTTTCAGTATTTTGTCCTAGCAATCATTCTGAATGTCTTCCTAGCCTTGAGATTTCATTATAGCAATGCTCTCTACACAGAGCAACCCTTGAAGACAACCCTTTTGGTTGGATCGGGGTAATCATTCAGTGGTAGAACTGTCTCCAGACAGAGTAGACTATACTGGGCATACTGCTTCCCTTCTGTTTTACTACTTATGGTTGTTTGTATGAGCCTTTCAGATTTTATTTTTTCCTTCTTTAATGGAAACTGCTCGGCAGTGGCGTTGCTGGGCTGACTCTAGCCTGGTGCAAAGCTTACTTTACAGAGGCTTGGCATTCCAGAAGCTCGGGATGACATAATGACGTATCACATCACCCTCAACCTTCTGGGTTTTCACATGGCTT
Source organism: Plestiodon gilberti rubricaudatus (assembly GCA_026170595.1). Classification (NCBI taxonomy): domain Eukaryota; kingdom Metazoa; phylum Chordata; class Lepidosauria; order Squamata; family Scincidae; genus Plestiodon; species Plestiodon gilberti. The sequence goes on along the minus strand of JANXHW010000001.1, from coordinate 244,511,493 downwards.
TTACTGCAAAAGCCCGCCTCTTGGTAATCTTTGGTTCCAGTCGTGCAGCAAAAACATTATCTCCAGCGAGTGCACGAGGCGATTGGAGCCAAAGATTGCTGAGCAGGGGTTCGGGCCATATGGTGGCACACACACACACACACACACACACACACACACACACACACACACACACACACCTCGAGTCTTGCACCCGGTTCAACCCGCACCAGTCACACCCCCATAATGACGCCACTGCTGCTCGGGAAATACTTATCAAAGGATAGCATACAACGTTTATAAAATAGACAAGATGGACAAATGGTTTGACTCCGTATGAGAAAGTCCCATAATCTGTGAGATTACAATTTAGTTAGGTTAAACACGTGAACACACTTTGGGTCTGCTATGTTGTTGAGCAGACAGAAGCCCAGTCTCAGACCTGTTACTCCTATCACAGAACTCCTATCACAGAATTATGAATAGTTACCATTTACAATACCAAGATGAAAGGACAGAGGATCTGAAGGCTCTAATAGCTTTATCTTCCTAGATCTAAAGGGTTTTATCACTATCAATTAGGGTTGACACTGGCTGGTTGGTGCACATGCAGTGAAGCTACTCAGTTAACCATGACTAACAAACCAGCAGGGAGCTGCAGGATCATGCTCTTCCCTCTCCTACTTTATCCAGAGTGAATAGAGGTTTCAATACCAACCACCTGCAGTTAAGGTTAACTAGATTCACCGCACAAACAGCTTCAAACCCTGGCTAAGAGATGAAGCCTGTTCCATATGGACAACTCCTCTAGTCTAAACTGTTAATCTAGATAACTGATAATGTACTAAGAACTATCACAATGGATCAATGGAACCACAGTATCAACACAATCATGACAGAAGTAGTTTACTTGATATGTTCTTGATGACCAGATCCTTGTACCGTTTTAGCACCCCAGCGCTGTTCTTTTTCACTCACATCATTCTGTAAAGGGAATTGAGAAACATGAAAGAGCAGTAACAACTGAACCAGACACCTCAGAAATGAAAGCGGTTTTAAAGACCGCTTCTTATACAGAAGAGTCTCGCGTTCCCATTACCCTTGCACACATTAACCCCTTCCCTTTTGTCACCACTGAGCTCAGCTAATTTCATTTTCACATATCACCCTTTAGACAAGTCTTTCAACTAAAAAAGAAAAACTATTTTACAAAATCCAAAGATATTACTGACATGTGCACGCACGTGCATCGCCCCACAGACATTGGCTATGCACGCCCTACATTTCTTGCTCCAATTTTAACTATTCAAGTCAATACTGCTTTTTATATACTCCATTTCCATGTGCCATTATCTGTTGAAGCTCATTCGGTGTGCATGTGGGAGAGAGCTTTTGCTATGGTGGTTCCAAGGTTTCAGAACTTTCTGCCACAGGAGGTGCAGTCAAATCCCATCGCCGCGAACAGCCTGAAAGTTTCCCCCAAAACACCGGGGGTGCATTTTTGCCATGCTGCCGCCGAATTGCCGCAGAATCCGATGGCAAAGTGCACCCCTGGCGCGTGACGCCCCCACCCCCCTAAAGACGCTACTGCTTTTCACTGTATTTTTGTATTTTGTTTGTTAACAGCCTTGTAGCTTTGCCAAAGGTAGGGAAAACATGAATAAATAAAATACTTATTTGTGGCAATGCCAATACTTAAATACAGGTTGTGAACCGTACCACAAAGTCTGGATCTGTCTCCCAGTCATCTGCACCATCATCCTGGTTGACAGTGATGGCATGGCCTGCAGTTGCTTTCCACATCTGAAATATTAAACATCACATTAGATAGAATTTCAATTGATCATCACCATGCCAGAACCAAGTTCTACAAGAAATATATTAACAAGCTGGGGGGAAATTTTACTTACACTTACACTGTTTTCCCAAAAATAAGACCTACCCTGAAAATAAGACCTACTGTCATTTTTGCATGTTTTTTGCTGGCACTCATCAATATAAATCCTCCCCGAAAGTAAGACCTAGCTAGGATCATCAGCCAGACGCGAACCCCCCCCCCCTCCGCACCTACTTTGACTGATTTAAGCTTTGTTCTTTCCCGAGGGTGCAAGGCTCTGCAAGGCCTGCACAGCCTGTACTTGAGTCCTCCACCATAGAGAGAACATGCTAGAGAGGCCAGCAAGGAGGCTGCAACCTTGCAGAGTCTCTCTAGCATGTTGTCTCCATGGTGGAGGACTCGAGTACTGGACATGCAGGCCTTGCAGAGCTTTGCACCCTCAGGAAAGAACAAAGCTTAAATCAGTCAAAGTAAGTGCCGGGGGGGGGGGGGTGCCACAGGTTGGGAAAATAAGACCTCCCTGAAAATAAGACCTACTACATTTTTTGAGCCAAAATTAATATAAGATACTGTCTTATTTTGGGGGGAAGCACTGTACACACACACACACACACACACACACACACACACACACACACACACACACACACACACACACACTATTTAAATTCAGTCCTGTGACTTCGAACAGAGAGCATTGTCATTGGCGGTTTCACCGATACTAGATTCTGCTAAGAATAGCAGTACTTATAGGTTTTAACCTATCCCAAATTACTGCAAGCTGAATTCTTGGCTAATTTGCTATCTCCATGGCTTTTTTATTCTCTAGCTATTATTCAACAACTAGAAATAGACACTGGCATCATTTCAAAGAAAAGAAGGAAGCTCTTTCTGGTAAGAGTCAACATACATTTGCTTGATTCATTCATTCAGAACACATTGTGAGCCACAGAAAGAGAGGTCTGTTCAGAGAGGAGACTTCTGAGGCTGGACTGTTTAGCCAACTTACCTCCACACATTTACAGAAAACAAGAATAATATCAGTAGAAACGGAAACAACGATTATGGTGGAAACTGGGCACTAAAATGGTAGCCTGCATATATTTTCACATATTTTATCTAAATGGGCTTTCACTGGAGATCAAAGCTACCATAACATTAATTAAAGACATGTGGACAATCTGGCACAACTTTGCCTCCCTACAATCTGAAACCCACCTAGCTCCATAAAGCTTTAACAGGAAGCCCAAATTCCCTTCACTACCCCAAACACTCCACATTTCAGCTTTTTTTTCTTCCTATGCTTCTAGTCTAGCTCTGAAGAGATACTGGATTTTCCATTCCAGACTATAACCTCTCTTATTTTCCACTGGGCATGGTTAGCTGCACAACGGCTTTACATTTCCTATTCAGTGTGCTGTTCTGGCTGATTTCTTTCAAACTGGGTTGGAGAGGAACATTATCCATGCCGAATCCATGAGTCATTGACTCACACAGTAATTTCTGGAAAAAAGAGAGAACAACCCAAGATTCTGGCTACTTTATCCTCCTGATTCAGCAACAGAGTGTTTTCAATTTTATCTAGACTCCACTCAAGAAAAGGACTGTATGTGGTGTGCAACGTGTATTTTATACAGTGAGAATGGGAAAAGTGGTACAGGATGTCAACCCAGACCATATGTTTTTCACATTAGCCATTCACCACATATGTGTCAGACCTACAGGTTTGTACTACAGGAGGAAAAGTTACTGCCTTTGTGCAAAAAACCTGCTCCCCAATGAAACAAAGGACAGATCCCATGAATGGCAGACAGAGAGATTAAATCCACCTCTGCCACCAGAATGGCACCTCCAGGGATATTTAGGGTTGTCACATGCACATTACTGCAACTCTGCTATCCCTAGCACATTTGGGGTTGCAAACACACCCATATGTACAGGAATTTAATAAATCATCATCATCACCACCACCTCTGATCCTGTGCTTTGACAAATAGCCTCACGTGCACAAATAAAGCAGCTGAAGCTCTTCCTATCACTTTCTCTCCAAGCCAGAAAATGCTTCTTCTACCAAATTTCTGTAAATCAAGTTGCTGAGACAAGGTGGGGCTATTAAGAAATCTAAGCCCTGTTCAGGTGTTCAACAACAGTTGACACACTGTACCCAAGTATGGGGAGCCCAGCATTCTTTATCATGAGGGGATCTCTCCCCAAAGACAGCATTTGTCACTTCAGAACATGTCAATACAAGGGTGGGAGCACTCTCTCATTGATGCTGTACCTGGACACCACAGCCACAATTGCAAAACTCCTGAATAGGACTCTGGTTGACTGCAATTAGGAGAGAATGAACATGCTATTCCTGTACTGAGTAGGCCAAAGATACCCACAGTAACCAGCAGTAGACACAGGACTGCCTCCTCCTTTCTCTGCTGCCCATCCCTGTCAGTTTTGGAGGTAACCATAGTTGGTGTTATGCTTTTTGTGAACATGATTAGCCCGAATTGTAATTCATTTCTGACCATAGTTTTGAGTTGAGGTTTGGAAAACCAATTACAGTTAGCAAAAATGTCAATGTAGACATAATACTAAACATCTTGCCTCTAAAAATGAAAAGAATGAGGGTGGGTGGGAATCCCAACAAGAGAGTGGAGCCTCTGAAGGGTCCTCCTGATCACTGAACCACAGTTTGGCAATCAGCACTATACCTGCATCAGGCCAGGGAGGAATACCAGTGGTGAGCAATTATGAATAAACACAAAGAGATGGTATGGGGGAAGTGAATCCTACATGGTCACATAGGGTATGGAAGAGCAAGTTCAAACAAACTTTGTATGGGTCCATACCCAGTGGTGAAATCTTCCCAGTATGCAAGACGACAATAACCCCATCAGAAACACTTTCCTTCAGTAGTTTTATTTCAGCTACGAGCAATTTCTTATCTTATATAGAATCTGAAGCATTGGAGAGTCCAGTGCTATGGAGATTTCAGTCTGTCTGAATCAACTTCTGTCCATAGCAGTAACCCATGACTAAGGTTTTATGTGCCCAACTGAATCACAGGCAAAGAAATATCCGAGAATTACAAATCATTTCCAAACAAGAGTGTCTGCTTCTGAGTGCTCGATCAGTGCTCCCAACTGCATTTGAAGCATAGGTTTGGCACATATAACCCTTACATCTGCATTCACCCAAGCAACATGCTAGTCAGTCATATGCTGACACAAACTTTTAACAATGCCCATGACCTGCAATGCTTAACAAAAATATTCATTCTCACAAACATTTGAATGACTGGTATCCATAAACTATTGGCCTACATGTTATATTCTTACTTAGAATGCAGACTTAGAGATACCAGCAAGGCATGTTATGCAATAACAAATAAGCAGCCCCTCATCTACCCTCTCATAATGCATATTCAATTCATGGCTAAGAAACAGGAGTCAGTCACATCACAAAAAGACTTGAGGATTAATCTGACAGCAACTCAGACAAGAACCTCATTCGCTTCCAGGTGTAGTAGACCAGGGGTTCTCAACCTTTGGAGGCCAGGTACCCCCTATCAAGGTCCAATTTTCTGAAGTAAAAAAGATAAAGGTACCCCCTGCTAATTAACTGGATTAATCAATTAATTAATTAGCTAATCGTTAAAAAGTACTAAAACAATTTTAAATGTGAAAAAATGTCTTACTTAACGTGTGTGTGTGTGTGTGTGTGTGTGTGTGTGTGTGTGTGTGTGTGTGGCAGACAGACAGACAGACAGACAGACGGGGGGATTGCATTTAAGTTATAATTTAACAAGTAATTAACTACTGATTGATGCTGATAAGGGGCAGGCTCTGGCATACCCCCTGCCATTGGTCCGCGTACCCCTAGGGGTACTCGTACCACAGGTTGAGAACCCCTGTAGTAGACAACAGCACCCATCACCTCCTCCAGGAACCAGTCTTTAACAATTAGGTTGTCCAATTCCTCTCCCTATGGATTTAGTGAGCAACCATTTGCTAGAGACCAAAGCTAAACACACACATGATGACTGATGAGGATACTATTCTACTTTAGGTTAAACACGTTCCCCTCACCCATTTTCATATCCACAATCACTACTGAACATTAGAATCTCTATTCCACTCTGGAAACTGGCACTACAGGGAAGGGAGCGAGTGTGTGTAGGTCAGTCCCTTTTACCACTCTTTCAACTACCATGATGTGCGGAGGGGGAAACCCAACCCACACGAAGAGAGCTTGGGAAGAAGACACAAAGAGTATGCACGGTGCAAGGGTGAGCAAGGATTAGGAAAGAGGCAAGGCGCACCCACCGTTCTTGGATGCCTGTCCCAGACAAGGAAGAAGGAACGGCTCGCAACCCCCTTTGATCAGCTGCTGCTGCCTCGCCACTGGAGAACAAAGGGCAATCAAGCAAGGGAAGCCAGCCAGCCACAGGGTGCGATGTGGCATTCCCTTCCCTTCCACCCCATTTACTTGCTCAGGAGAAAGCGTTACCCCCCAAAACTCAAGATGTGACTTGTTCAAGGCGTGGGCCCTACCTTGTATTGCTTAAGCCTGGAGCGACGCTGCCCTAGCTAGATTTCCAGGATGGCACTACCACGCGAGGCCAAAAGGACGAAAAGAAATCGCAGCAGCAGACCCCCCTTTTCTCGAACAGACCCCAGTCCTGCCTCCCTTAGATCCGGAACGAGGAGGACAGACACGGACCCTCGGGCGACCTACTCTGCCTGCCTGCAGCAGGGGAACCCAGCCAGGAGCCTCAGCCCACTCATGCAAAAGGCGCACCACCGCCTCGCTGGACTCCTGCCTGCCGCTTACTTTGTTCCCAGCCCACTTCCTGGCTGCCCAGGCGTCCTCCTTTCCTTCTGCAGCGCCTACTCTTTCTCCGACTGGTGCTTCCTAGCTCTGCCGCTGCTGCAATTTCCGCCTCTCCCAAGATCCCGTTTCCTGTTTTTCATCATAGCGCGTCATCAGGTGGGATATGGCTAAAGCGATTCGCCGCTGGTTGGCTCTGGGTACTTGTGCGCCGGCTTGTGGTGGGCTTTGCACCACAAGCAAAAACGGCGAAGCGATTGCTTGTGCGCGCTGGGCCACGTCCTCTTTCCACAGACGCTCCTAGGAGGCCCTCCTTGCGCTCTCTTGTTTCGCTACTGCAGCTACCGCGTCTCCCTCTGCTGCCCGCGGAGCATCTTTCCTGCGGAAGCCTGCAGCTGAAACCCACTTTGGCCAGCCCATTCATAAAATAAAACCTCCGGTTACATGTGGCGGGGGGCGGGGACGTTAGTATTCGCTTCAGTCGGGGCTGGCTGGTAGGGCTTTGCGATGTCCATGCGTGCACAAGGGCCATTTTGAATGAGCAAGAGGCTGCAGGGATCCACGGCTTCCACTGGGCAGGGAACACAGCGACGGGCTAGAAGAAAAGGTTCCTCTCGCGTTTCTGCTTTGGGCATGTTCCTCTTCCCATACTGCCAGAGCGAGGCTCTGTGACTCAGGCGTGCGCTGAGAGATTCTCATGCATCTATGAGATTCTTTGAAAGCCATAGTTCGCTACTAGCTGCAAGCCTGTGCGTAAACCTCCGAGAGAAATATTTCAAAGAATTGGACGACGTTGGTATCTTACCACGTGAAAACGTTGAATAAAAATTTAAATATAATGGCTATGTGCTAAATTATTAAATTCCTTTATGATTAGAAATGTGGGAATGCATTTAAAAATAAATGGGTTTGGTGTTTTTTAAATCAACAAAGGAATAATATAACATTTGTTCAATTACACAGTCCATGACATTTCTTGTCTAACATGTACAGTATTTTGTGTGCATTTTCCATATTACATTAATTTAAAAACCACTGCAATGTTACATAATAATTCTAAGTGAAACACTAGCAACCTTTTTCTGAAAGTGTGCATACCTATGTCTATGATTAATTCAAACTAGGCACATCCAGTTGTGAGCACACCCATTCAGACTTTCTCCAGCATCCCACTTGCTGTTGCACTTGCCCATGTGGCAGCCTTGATGTGTACCATGAAACCAATGGAAAGTTGTAACTGTCTGCAAAAAAAAAAAAAAAAAAGGAAATGTTCCCCCATGTATCACCCCATTGGCCCTGTAATACCCCTCTTGGAGACTGACACACTCAAGTGACTTGGAATGAGGTCCATGTCAGCTAAATCAGCATAATTATGAGCCCCAGCAACAGAACAGGTAGACTTCAGGGAGTCGCAGCCCCCTTGTTCTGGCAAAGTGCAGCTTACTCTCTCGCTCATCATATGCTTCACTTCTGACCTAAGCCCCCAGCATTCATTACTACCTGTTACTTTGCCAGGGACTGTCCTAATGAAGCAACTGTTCTTCTGCCATTGAAGCTCCCTTCCTGGGGTCATGTTTAACCCTTAAAGGGAGGCATAAGATGGCCAAATATCAATTGGTTACCAGGCAAGCAACAACGTAGACTAGAGAATCTGGACCTGATGAAATCTTTTCAAGCATTTACAGCACAATCCTCTCCATGTTTAGCCAGAAGTAAACCCCTTTAAATCCAGAGGGACTTTTTCCCAGGTAAAGGATTGTAACCTTGCTCATTTAGCATCTAGTTACTTTCTCGGCCCACTTCTATGAGAATCATAATTAGTAAGCAGCATAACTAGCGAGCAGTTTAAGGCACATCAGTAATCTAAAATACTACTGCACAAATACTTAATAAAATTCTGTTTCCTTTTTGATTAGGAAAAAAAAAGGAGTTGGCTAATCCATTTCAGGACATTATGCAGTATCCATCAGCGTGCAAGACAAAATGCCTGTTCACAGTAAGACAGAAATCCCCCAAAAGCAGATTTTTCAGTTAGGAGAACTTTTTTTGTTCTAAGGGCCCCATTCTTTTCTTAATTTGCTTTACGTATGGATCAACAGGTGACAGTGGTAGCCAGGAATGTCTTTTACCAACTTTGAGAGGTCTGAAAGTTGAGGCCTTTCTAGAGAAAAGGGGTTCGACTTCAGTCATCCATGACCTAGAGCCCAATCCTATGCATGTCTACTCAGGAGTAAGTCCCATTATAGTGAATGGGGCTTACTCCCAGGTAAGTGTGGATAGGATTGTAGCCCATGTCACTTCCAGGCAAAGTTGCTACAGTGTTCTCTGTGGGCTGCCTTTAAAAATAGTTCCGAAACCATCATTGGTCCAAAATACGGTTGCAGGAGGGCCTGTTTGGATGACATGTACCTCATCCAACCAACCCTTTACATTTGGTGATCTGTGCACTTCTGATATTCACACATCCTGACCCCTCCAATCCCTTTTTTTTTAGTAGCATGTAGAGGGGACTGGTTTAGACGAACCATCCTCCATACAACTTTCTAAGAGGGGGAAGCAAGGGGAAGGGCCAGGTGGTGAGCACTCGGTGAACGTACATGTTATTAAATGCATGCAGCTTAACAGACAGGGCAAATTTTGTCTGAACTGCCTCAGAATGTTTCTGGGGCCCGAAGTGTTGTCAGAATACATAATTCTGACCTTTTGTCATCTACATTGGTTACTGTTTTATTTCTATACCAATTTTAAATGCTGCTTTCAAACCCTAAATGGCCTGAACCAGATTACCCCAAGAACTGCCTCCTCCCATATAAACCTGCTAGTGTGTCAAGGTCAGCCTCAGAAGTCCGGCTCTCCATCCCATTGTTATACAAGATCAAATGGGCAGGTACAAGAGACACAAAATTATGCATGAGATGGATAGAAGTTATTTTCTCTTTCGCACAACACCAGAACCAGGGGACATCCACCAAAATTGAGTGTCCAGTGAGTCAGAACAGACAAAAGAAAATATTTCTTCATCCAGTGTAATTAATTTGTGGGACTCCTTGCCCCAGGATGTTGTGATGGCACCTTGGCCTAGATGGGCCTTTAAAAAGGGGATTGGACAGATTTATGGAAGAAATGTCCATCACAGGTTACAAGCCATGATGACTATATGCAATCTCTGGGTTTTTTGTTGTTGTTCAGTCGTTAAGTCGTGTCCGACCCTTCGTGATCCCATGAACCATATCCCGCCAGGCCTTCCTGTCCTCCACTATCTTCCTGAGTTCGCTCATTTTCATGTTTGTTGCATCGGTGATGCTGTCTAACCATCTCATCCTTGGCCTTCCCCTTCTCCTTTTGCCTTCAATCTTTCCCAGCATCAGAGTCTTCTCCAGAGAGTCCTCTCTTCGCATTAGGTGGCCAAAATATTTGAGTTTCAGCCTCAGTACCTGTCCTTCCAGGGAACAGTCAGGCTTGATTTCATTTAGAATTGACTGATTTGATCTCCTAGCAGTCCAAGGGACTCTCAGGAGTCTTCTCCAGCACCACAGTTCAAAAGCATCTATTCTTCGGCGCTCAGCCTTCCTTATGGTCCAACTCTCGCAACCATACATTGCTACTGGGAACACCATCGCCCTGACTATACGAACTTTTGTTGGCATGGTGATATCTCTGCTTTTTATTATGCTGTCTAAGTTTGCCATAGCTTTCCTTCCAAGGAGTAAGCGTCTTTTAATTTCATGGCTGCTGTCTCCGTCTGCAGTGATCTTGGAACCCAGAAAAGTAAAATCTGTTACTGCTTCCATTTCTGCCCCTTCTATTTGCCAAGAATTGATGGGACCCGATGCCATGATCTTAGTTTTATTAATGTTGAGTTTCAAGCCAACTTTTGCACTCTCCTCTTTCACTCTCATCAAGAGGCTCTTTAGTTCTTCTTCACTTTCTGCCATTAGGGTGGTATCGTCTGCATATCTGAGGTTGTTGATATTTCTCCCAGCAATCTTGATTCCGGCTTGCGATTCATTCAGCCCTGCATTTCTCATAATGTACTCTGCATATAAGTTAAATAAGCAGGGTGACAATATACAGCCTTGCCGTACTCCCTTCCCAATTTTGAACCAATCAGTTGTTCCATGGCCGGTCCGAACTGTTGCTTCTTGACCCGCATACAGGTTTCTCAGGAGACAGGTAAGGTGGTCTGGTACCCCCATCTCTTTAAGAATTTGCCACAGTTTGTTGTGATCCACACAATCAAAGGCTTTTGCGTAGTCAATGAAGCAGAAGTAGGTGTTTTTTTGGAACTCTCGTGCTTTCTCCATGATCCAGCGCATGTTGGCAATTTGATCTCTAGTTCCTCTGCCTCTTCGAAACCCAGCTTGTACTTCCGGTAGTTCTCGGTCCACGTACTGCTGAAGCCTAGCTTGTAGGATTTTGAGCATAACCTTGCTAGCATGTGAAATGAGTGCAATTGTACGGTAGTTTGAACACTCTTTGGCACTGCCCTTCTTTGGAATTGGAACGTAAACTGACCTTTTCCAATCCTTTGGCCACTGCTGAGTTTTCCAAATTTGTTGGCATATTGAGTGCAGCACTTTCACAGCATCATCATTTAGGATTTTAAGTAGCTCAGCTGGGATATTATCATCTCCACTAGCTTTGTTGTTAGTAATGCTACCTAAGGCCCACTTGACTTCACTCTCTAGGATGTCCGGCTCTGGGTCAGTGACCACACCAGCGTGGTCATCAGGAACATTAAGATCTTTCTTGTATAGTTCTTCTGTGTATTCTTGCCATCTCTTCTTAATCTCTTCTGCTTCTGTTAGGTCTCTGCCTTTTTTGTCCTTTATCATGCCCATCTTTGCACAAAACGTTCCCTTGATATCTCCAATTTTCTTGAAGAGATCTCTAGTCCTCCCCATTCTGTTGTTTTCCTCAATTTCCTTGCATTGTTCATTTAGGAAGGCCTTCTTATCTCTCCTTGCTATTCTCTGGAACTCTGCATTCAGTTGTTTATATCTTTCCCTTTCACCCTTGCTTTTTGCATTCCTTCTTTCCACAGCTATTTGTAAAGCCTCATCTGACAGCCACTTTGCTTTCTTGCATTTCTTTTTCTTTGGGATGGTTTTCGTTGCTGCCTCCTGTACAATGTTACGAACTTCCGTCCATAGTTCTTCAGGCACTCTGTCTGCCAGGTCTAATGCCCTAAATCTATTCTTCACCTCCACTGTATACTCATAAGGGATATGGTTTAGGTCATATCTGACTGGTCTAGTGGTGTTCCCTACATTCTTCAGTTTAAGTCTGAATTTTGCAATAAGAAGCTCATGATCTGAGCCACAGTCAGCTCCAGGTCTTGTTTTTACTGATTGTATAGAGCTTCTCCATCTTTGGCTGCAAAGCACATAATCTATCTGGTTTCGGTATTGCCCATCTGGTGATGTCCATGTTTAGAGTCGCCTCTTGTGTTGTTGGAAAAGAGTGTTTGCTATGACCAGCGTGTTCTCTTGACAGAACTCCGTTAGCCTTTGCCCTGCTTCATTTTGCGCTCCAAGGCCAAACTTGCCTGTTGTTCCATTTATTTCTTGATTTCCTACTTTAGCATTCCAGTCTCCTATGATGTAAAGGACATCTTTTTTGGGTGCTAGTTCTAGAAGGTGTTGTAGGTCTTCATAGAACCGCTCAACTTCATCTTCTTCGGCATCAGTGGTTGGGGCATACACTTGGATTACTGTAATGTTGAATGGTTTGCCTTGGATTCGAACTGAAATCATTCTGTCGTTTTTGAGGTTGCACCCCAGTACTGCCTTTCCCACTCTTTTATTGACTATGAGGGCTACTCCATTTCTTCTAAGGGATTCATGCCCACAGTAGTAGATATGATGGTCACCTGACTTAAATTCGCCCATGCCCGTCCATTTTAGTTCGCTGATTCCCAAGATGTCAATGTTCAGTCTTATCATCTCATTTTTGACCACATCCAGCTTGCCTTGATTCATAGACCTCACATTCCATGTTCCTAAGCAGTATTGCTCCTTGCAGCATTGGATTTTCCTTTCAACCTCAGACACATCCACAGCTGGACGTCCTTTCGGCTTTGGCCCAGCCGCTTCACTCTTTCTGGGTCTACTTGGAATAGTCCTCTGCTCTTCCTCAGTAGCATATTGGACACCTTCCGACCTGAGGGGCTCATCTTCCGGCGTCATATCTTTTATCCTTTTGGTACTGTTCATGGGATTTTCTTGGCAAGGTTACTGGAGTGGGTTGCCATTTCCTTCTCCAGTGGATCACTTTTAGTCAGAACTCTCTGCTACGACCTGTCCGTCTTGGGTGTCCCTGCACGGCATAGCTCATGGCTTCATTGAGTTACGCAAGCCCCTTCGCCACGACAAGGCAATGATCCATGAAGGAGATGGGTTTTAGAGGTGGCCTATCTCTGAATCCCAGATGCAAAGGAGTGGGGACAGGATACGGGTATCTTGTTGTCTTGAGTGTTCCCAGAGGCATCTGGTGGGTCACTCTGGAATACAGGAAGTTGGACTAGATGAGCTCTTGCCTTAATCCAGCAAGGCTCTTCTTATGAAGACTTAAATATTTGTTAAACACATGTTTAAAGTCTTCAATCAATGGATCTGCCTAACCTACGTTTGACGCATTTTAATATTCCACAAGATAGCATCCCACTAAGTTAAACAGTACAAAAATCTCTTCTGGTCATTACAAGTTTTGCAATATTAAATAATTTTTATATCATTTTTCAGTCCAAAAGACAGCACTCATCCCCCCTCCCCTCATACATTAGTGAGATGTTTGGAGTACAGTATTAGATAAGCCAAAATCATATTCAACTAGACAGGTAGCATTAGTTTAAGGCTGCAATCTTATACACACTTACCTAAGAGTAACTTCCACTGAACTCAATAGAACTTACTTCTGAGTAGGTGTGCATAGGATTGCGCTGCAAGATGGCTGTTAGAGACTGTCCACATCTTTCCTAAGGCAGAGATGCCCTTCAGGTTTTCATCATCTGGAATACATTTGGCTTCACTATAATGCATAAAGCTAGTATTTCAATCCATGTTTTCTTGCAGGGCAGAGCAAGAAGGAAACAGTTTCTGTTACTTATGTTACTGCTTCAATACTGTTATACAATTAGCTACTTTGTCTCATATATAAGTTCTATTGAGCACAACAATTACGTCCTTATATATAAGGACTCTCCTTCAGGTTCACAGAACTTGATTCACCTCGCGGTGCCAAGGCATCCACCTTTGTGTGCACAAGGAGTTCAGGGTTTGTTTCAGCAAACAGTTCAGTATTCAATTGTTCAAGCTACAAATTGGCACTTCATTATCACTTTGTTCCTAGGTTAATCTACCTCTCAATAAAAATGATATCCACAAGATAACCTAATTTTAAACTGCAGCATTTTCTCTCTTTCACCTCACTTAAGCCTCTGCTTCATCCCTTGAAAATGTAAATAAGTCTGAGGAAAGGAAAGGGACTGTTATTTTAGGGCCACTACCTAGTGCTTACATTCAGAACCAGCACTCACAAGAGTGAAGTGGACTGGTTGCAGTTAGTCTGCTACTTTCACCATTTAGGAGGATAGTGAGTAGCTTGCTTGTTTTCCAATACTCTTAATGTTGGAATTGTTAACCAAAGATATGAACCTCATTTTCAAATGGGCTTGAAATTTCAAAAGGCACAAGTTGCAATCTTCAATGCATAGTACAGTTTTCAAAATAAACCGCAAGGGCTACATTTCTAAATCAATGTAATCTAAAGTTGTAAGGATGCAGAAAGGGGTTCTCAACCAGTGGTACTAGTACCACCAGTGGTACTTTGGCTGACTGCTGGTGGTACTCGGACCGCCAGACCACTGGAATCCCACTTGGACGCAGTGCTTTTGGCGGTGCGTTTTTGCTCCCAAGAGGCTCCTGCCCTTGGCTGAGCCTCTCGGGAATGCTGAGAAGGGCCCTCCCACCCGCCCAGATCCTCCTACCTGCGTTTTCTGGCCTCTGAAAACCCAGAAGTAACTGGTGATGATGTCATCACCAGTCACATCCGGTGGTACACAGCAGGAGAGTGGTGCCAAAGGTGGTACTCGGCCCGGAAGGGGTTGAGAAACCTTGGGCCAATTCTGTGCTACACCCTAAGTATCCCAAAGGTTGCATGGCACCTGGCTTGTTAGAGTAAGGAAAGCATGAATGGCTGCTTTATGAGCAAGCAGGGATTCACTTTACAGGGCAATCCTATGCATGTCTACTCACTGAGTTTAATGGAACGTACTGTCAGGGAAGTGTGTATAGGACTGCAACCTTAATTACTGAAATCTCACTTTAAAACTGTTCACGACCCTACACAAGATAAGAGCATTTTATTGGCAGTGGAAAAATGCTTCAGTACTTTATTGAAAGAAAGCAATAAATAATACTGTGATAAAAATAGTTCAAAAGTACTTAGACTGTACATAATCTGTTACATAATCAGAAGAACACACAAAAGGTTAATAGAAAAAACAGAACAGTAACAATGAATTTCAGTTGTACAATGAAAAAGAGTCAAAAACCAAAACAGAAAGACAAGCTGTATATATTATTGCATAATAAATAATGCACCATGATCTGAACTTAATTCCTTGCTGGCTTTTTAATTTGCTGTTTAAAAACAAATGATGCATTTTCTACGTAACCATCTGCAATAGCTAAAACGATTAACAAATAAAAGTTTGTCCAGAATTTAAGTTCATAAATATATGCAAGAAGGTGACATAAGAAAAGTAAGGCCTTTTTAATAGTTGCACTACTACATGCTTCAGCATATTTTGCCATCAGCATCTTTGTCATGAGACCGCAGTGCATGATTGGTCCGCTTATAAGAATTGCATCAATATCGTTCTGCAAACAGACACACAAAATGGAGAGAATTTCTTGCTGTCTGTTGCATACTATTAGGAGCTACTGGTTAAGAGAAAATATTTCCACTTATGGCTTATATGCTCAGTCAATGAACACGAACTGTACAAAAACAGCCAAGGAAAGTAGTTACAAATGAGCTCATACACATTTTATAGTGTCCTAATGATTCCCACATTTAGAGTTTCATGTAAAGCAAGTTATACTGAACAAAAAATTTTAAATAAATCCACACTAAAACAATATGCTATGTGGAAAAGGTACAGTTATGAACGGAAATAGATTCAGGTACCATGCCTGCTTTATTAATAAACATTTGCTTCTCTGACAAAAACTGAATTTAAATTTTTAGACCCAACTAGCATTTTCCAAATGGCAAAATATATATACTGCTTGGTGTCATGATATCTTTACAAAGATAGTAAAATCCTTTTCACCTTCACTTTTATTATTAAAAACATTGTTGATAATTACAATAACTGCATAATTTACAAGAACCCTATATTGCTTATAGGGGCATATACATACAAGCATTACAGTACATTCAGTTGAAAAGACTAAAGTTAACAAATCAGCAATAATTCAATTTATAGACTGAATACTAACAGAAAGTTAAGAAATGAGACTCACATATGCTTACATAAATATAAGAAACATTTAAAATTCTAAAATACTTTCTCTAAAGTACTCAGAAATTCATCTAGTTAAAAACTCTGTAATAAAATATTTCAAAGTGTAGATTTAACAAGTATTAACAGATAAAAGATTTCACTTGATTCAAAATATGGTCTGAGTTCAAAAGGTTTCATATCATCTGTAGAAATAGTGGGGATAAACTGGAAAGCAAAAAAAAAAAAGAGTCAGAAGCAAAAAACTAGGAAGCACTACACATTAGGTCCCTGATCCAGGGATCTGCAAGCATGACAGATGTTGTGCTCGTTTACAGTTTCAATCAAGACTGGCCTGTGAAAGTCTCTCAAAGCCAACAGGCAAAGGGAGGGAGAGGGAAACCCAGACAGTTCAGACTCTCTCACTCCTCTCAGCAGGTAATCCGTAGTATGAAAGACTTCACTCAGAAGTCTCACAGCACGGATAGGATCAGCATTCCCAGTAACCAGCTCTTGGCCCTGTGTAAGTAGCTGCATACAACCAACTGTAGAGTTTCTCCCTTCAGCAGACCTTTTGCATAATCAGCACATCTGGTGCACAAGAGGATCATCAAATGTTACATCTTGCATACAAATGCATCCTCTGGAACATGTTCTATCAAAGTGTCTTGGACTATGTGAATCAGGACCATGGTATACATTGCACGCACACACAGAATATACTTAATACGGACATCTGAAAACCCACGCTACAGGTAGAGATTGATCCAATTAAGACAGTACTTTTTCTTCAAGAAAACCAAGTTTCCAGCCCTTAAAGGTTAAAAAGAATGTCAAAGGATATGGCACAATGTCCTATATAGCTTTTTGTTCCTTCCCTTAATTAGAAGAATAAATTGTGCAGATAGTACTGTATAGTGTATACATACAGTATATATACGTATACGTATGTATATAGATTACAAGCTGGCAGAGTCCAAAAACTATACATGCTGTCTTCTGCAATTCCGGTCTGCAAATACATGCAATTCCTCTGATTATGCCTTTCGTCAATAGTACCTCCCTCAAGTCCCAGTAACTGAAGAGTGGTCAATAAATCCTCCCTCTTTACATATCTGTTCCTCTGGCTAACATGCTTGTCTTAACTCAGACACACCTTCAGAGGGGAACAGGTGGCATGTTTTCCCCCTCTTTACACCTAAATCCCAATTCCTATGTGGTCTATCTTGATATCTTTTAAGATGACCAGGATCCAACACACATGGTGCATCTCTCTTCCATGCAATAACTTGAAATCAGTGAATTCCACGAGCCCATCACTCTTACTTACCAATGAAAGGCTTTAACATGAATAAGTCCTTACTGTAGCAGAATCCAATCTTTGTGTTGCTGATACATTGCCTATTTCAACAGTCAAGAAGACATGCAGAATACAGCATGCAGTTAGTATTAGAATCACATATCAGTGCAGTTACAGTACACACTATTATGTTACAAAAGGTTAGCTATACAGAATTTAAAGTAACCAACTACTTCCAATGTCAGTGCATTTTTGGAATTGCTTTATATCAAGGCTGATGAGACCTTGAACATATTGGAGGCAACATTCAATTGGTAGTGGGCTGGACTCCCCTCCCCCCATTACATATAGCAGCACATACAGTACTTCACATTCTTCCCAGATAAAAATCCATCCATTATCAGCAGCATCAGTTCCAGAACAGCACTCAGTGAGGTGCCTGGGGTCTTGAATCTGTGAGCCTCATATTAGCAATAGGGTTCTCAAGGCAAATGAGTTCACATGACAGTTTCCTATGCTGAGATTTGCAATCATGTGCCTCTTATCACTATGCTCCTGGACAGGTCAACACTGAGCTAGTTCCTGCCCATATCCTTAGCTGACACAGCCCATGCGGAGTCAAGCCTTAAGCAATAGAGAAGTAGAGGAGAATCAAGGCACTGTGGAGGCGTTACAAGGTGCTAGCGATGTGAAGAAAAAAAGTTATGGCACAGAGGAAGATACTTTGAAGTTTCCTATCCTCATTTTATAGAACTGATAATAAAAGAATGGAAAGCCTCTCCTTATTTGATCAGAAGATACCAGACAACTTTGGTAAGAGTAGTTTCACAGTGGGATGGAATTCATGAAACACAAATGCAGATGATCATGAAGAGAGTTGGAGGACAAGGAGTCTACAGATATAAAACACGTGTTTAACAAATGTAGGTGGAAGGAGAGAAAAACACTGAGATCAGAATTTTTAAAAGAAGAGGAAGATACAAGTGTGCTTGAAGGTAGAGGAAAGGAACCAAGGAAGGGCAGGGGAGGGGAGATTTGATAGAAAAAGCATTAAGGAATCAGGCAGTAAGATTAAGTAATTAAGATCTGCACAACAAAGACGGCAGAAACTACCCAATTACTGCTGTTGAATAATCTCTGTCCATTTCAAAGGACGTTGGGGATTATGCACAGCAGTAGTACTTTCTGAATTGCATGCAACACTGTTTCATACCTATTACACATGGATAAGGTGACCCATGTATGTTCAGTTTCTACATACAGATCAATGCTTATTTAAAAAAGATTTTAAAATGATCATCTGAAGACAACCCGGTACGGTCCAATTCACCTGAGTCCACAATTTTTAATGTTGCAGAACATTGCCATCATTCGCGGAGAAAACCAAGGTATTACTATGTCATGCACAAGGCATGCTTTTTCTTCACAAAGAAAGCATCTTCTTTGGCTACTCAATTCACTTACAACCTCAGGCATAACTAACCATCATGCTTTAATAACCAATTCATGCTTTACCATCAATTTGCATCTTCTTTGGCTGCATAGAAGGTGAAGACATTGAGGAGGTAACTCTGAAATTTGCAGGAAGAGTCTCTGCTGATCCAGCAGCTAAACCTCTTATGTCCTTTGGTCTAAACTTCTTTCTCCATGAAGGTGCCCGTCTAAAGCTTTTGTCATCATCCTGTCAAATTAATAAGGATAACACAGATTCAGCATGCTAAGTTTATTTTTTCCTCCAACAATGTACTTTAAGATATTAGTATACAACTTGACCAGAATGTTGAAGCAGACTAGGAACACCATAGTCACGTACAGATTTTTAGATATGTTTGGAACTACAGAATGCAGGCTGCTGGCTCTTTTTACTGATAGAAATCTGTGCCCACATTGTGTCTATCTATGTATGTCAAGATCTTTTGAAGGTCTGATATCATCATGTGCCTCTTTTCAAAATAAATCTACTTTCGTTCTCTCTTGCAGTCTCTAAAGAGAATAAGCTGCCTAACTGGAACAACGGATAAGTTACTGGGCTCTATGAAAGTTGGTTTCAGAGTTCATGCCAGCCTATTATGCAATAAAATAAGCAATTTCCGCAGCCATTCAACACAAGTGCTATACCAAAATATTCAGCACTGAATACTAACTGTGCTTACACAAAGAAGTTAAAAGAGCAAAAGCTCAGAGTTTTCGGTTCATAGGGAAAATAAATGTTTCTGCAAACAATGCCCACCTGTATCTGGATGTAGACCTAAAAGGGGAGTAGCAACCTAATGACTTATTACTGTTGCTGTAACATACTTGAATTTCATCCAACACATGAGTGAAAATTAGCTCCATTTATAAAATTTGTCAAGATCATTGGCCAGCATGGCATGGAAAGGCCAACTCATACTGAAAAGCTGCCAAGTTCCAAGAATAAGGAGCAGTTCAAAACTCCTATGTCTTATAGATCCTTCAGATCCTAACCCAGGCATACGTTTTATAGGATGTCATTTATCATCATCATAATCAACAAACAAAACAAGTACCTTTACTGGAATAATCAAAATTTTCAATAAAAACACAATCTTCAAAGAAATAAGGTGTATGGATTCTGTGGCCATGTGTAAAAAGTTAAAAACTGCAAATACATTTTAAAATGTTTTTACGTATTTTAAAACTACCGGTTCAAACACAATTAAAACAGACAATTTTAAAAGTTTTAAAAAGTTAAAAATTGTGTGTGTTTTAATTGTGTTTTTATGTGTTTTTAAACTATTTTAAAGCGTATTTGCAGTTTTTATCTTTTTACACTTGGCCACAGAACCCATACATCCTATTTCTTTGAAGATTGTAATCGAGCCATGAGAGCTTCCATTCTACAAAAACAATTTATTGTAAGACAAAAATTATTCCAATAAAGCCTAGGTTGAAAGAGGCACTCTACAGATAGAAATTTCGCAACATTCCCTGCTGTCTCAGACAATCCATAATTGAGAAGGAGGGACAATTTTACGACATCTGAGCGGCCTGGGTATCTCATAAGTACGGGGTATAAATATTGGGAATGAGGGTGTACATGAAATTTACAACAAAAGAATATATGAAAAAAATCTCCACAGCCCCAGAACCACAAGGACAATCTGAGAATGGAATATTGGCAAATCTGCCTGACAGAACTTGAGATGGAACAACATTAAATCTAGCTTGTATTAATGCTTGACGGTCCTGCGAAGGTATTTGAAAGGAAAGGTAAGGAGATAACTGACCCAGGAAAAAAAGAAAAAATAAAGAAAACAGGAGAATAAACTGTATGAGCAGAGGAATGAAGAGTCTGGAATTCAATATCTAAAAGACGTTGGTTCAGCTTCCCAAACACTTCCTTCTCTGAAAGCAGAATTAGACGTTCCAAAGAAAGGTACGTGGTTCTCACCTTCTGCCATACCAGTTTCAGCCACCTAGGGGTCAATGTGTCTGACAGAAGGTGAGAAATATAACTATCTGCATGGGCACGAAATAGAATACGTAACCAATATTTAAATCTCATTCGCCATACCCTAGTGAAGCTATTTAGTTTTTGTATGTGCAAAAGCTGTCTTGCAGAATAATGCCAAAGCAGCAAAAACTACAGAAAGGTTTTGCAGCACTGGTATCGTTCTATATGACAGCTTTTGCAAGTACAATAACTAAATGGTGTCCTATAAAACATGTGTCCGGGTTGCCAGATGTCTACCCAAGATTTTACGCTTCCTTTAGGCATGCCCTAACAGGATCTGAAGAGAGAACTTGTCTTGTCCACCTCAAAATTACTACGGGTCTTATGGTCGTGGTCTGTATCACTTGGAGTAATGAAAGATTCTTGGAGATACATAAATGTTAATCGAGTAATTATGAAAAATTACTACAGAATTA
Organism: Plestiodon gilberti rubricaudatus; assembly: GCA_026170595.1. Classification (NCBI taxonomy): domain Eukaryota; kingdom Metazoa; phylum Chordata; class Lepidosauria; order Squamata; family Scincidae; genus Plestiodon; species Plestiodon gilberti. The sequence goes on along the minus strand of JANXHW010000001.1, from coordinate 244,490,151 downwards.
TTTTCTTAAAGCTCATGATGAATAGTTAGACAAATAAATAGCAAAAATGTCTTTGTTTTCAGTGAGTCAGCTATACCCTCACAAAGGAGACAGCTGTTAATCCTAGGTGTTGCGACACTGGAGTGATAAAAGACTGGCTGCTCAGTTGTCTAGGAAGCTTATTACTTCCGTGTGTGTGTGGGTGGGGAAGGGTATGTTAAACCCACCATAGTTCATCAAGCTTTCTATAATAGCCCAAGATACGCTGCAGATGCCATTAACGTATGGTGGCTGCCCCATACAAATAATGTTTAATAGTCTGGGTAGAAATGGGATCTGCCCTGTAAAATTAAAAACAAACCAAAACTCACTTCATCAAACCTCCTGTCTGTGCCCATAACAAGAAGATTGTTGAATTCCCTCTCCAATACAGCACGAGCCTAAATTAAACAGAACAATTATCAGCACTCGAAATATTTAAAATATTTGGACTACAGTTTGAGAATTCAGATGTATATAGTTTCATGTTTTATAAACATGTACATGACACAATAGGCATTATTCTATCTGCTTTGTTTTCTGAACATTTAAAGATTCCACACTACCAGTTTTGTAAACTGGCACATAATTAATTGTGCCAAGTTAGAAACAGTATAGTTTCAGAATTTTTAGTGGTTGACAGACAAAATTCAGTCCCAATGCATTTTAAAAATCAAGTTTTAATAAGGAAAATCAGACTGAATAGGTCGTTTCAAACTATAAGATGCCTTAAGGCCCAATCCTATTCTCAAGATATGACAGCGTTAACACCACGTACACCAGTACAACGATAGCCCCACTGGCGCAGAAGCCCCTCCATCAATGGCCACACCCCAGACACCAGCCCCAACAGCAAGAAAATGCGCTGTCAACCTGTAAAACCTTATTCATTGCCTCCAAATTTGATACTAAAAGCAATCTGATTATGCCTATAACTAAGCAAAAAACACCATTAAACCGATTGCTGTGGAATATTACCTGTGTATTCTGAGTGGGTATTTGTAAGGAAAGAGCTAATGCATTGTGATCAAAAGTTTCATCTAAGGCCACAAGTGCACCATGAACTCCACTTTCTATAAGGTTATTTGCATATTCTTTAAGACCAATTGATACCACCCAGTGAATCATTCTGTCATTGCTCCAGACAAGAACATCTATACAGAGAGAAAGAAAATGTTTATTAAAAAGTCACAACGTAATTGGCTACTGGTTGGATCCTTACTGCTTTGTGAACAAAGCTCCTTCTGTTTACAGAAAGAGTGCTGTGCTCATGTATAGACCCCTTCTGTGAGCTCAACTTTTCTGCAGAAGGAGCTCTTTGGATCAAAGTAAGATCCAAACCTAGATGCACTAGCACAGAACAGTTCCTTTTGGTGTAATTACATAACTGAACTGTATTAAATACAGTTAAGAATTAGAGTACTATGTATAAAGTCACTGAACTTGCACTTTAATATAAAACGAAGGACTGAATATAATTTTACACTGCACCAAATAGACTGAAAAAATCCTAGAGATGAGGCCAAGTACACATTTGGCACAGGCACTTATGGTTTACTAAATGTTTTTCCAGTACTGATTACAGAATTAAACAGCTATGTTGTTTGCAAACATTTCTAAAAAGATGTTAGCAAATTTTAAGTAGTACTATGTCAAGAGGCAAGAACATTAATATACACCTTTTTTGATACATGTGTACTGGGGCTCCTACAGCACACATGGAAGCTTTCCATACTAAGGCAAGTGGTATTCAAAAGACATGGAAGCCACAGATTTCTAAACACAGGTGGAAATTGCTCTGTTTCTCCTGTTCCCGAACACAATTATTTCTCTTTCTGGCTGTAGCCTCTTACACTGTATTGTATTCTGCTCAAGGGAGCTCCATTATATATAGAGCTCGGTTTCAAGCTGCACAGCCGTGCAGCTTACCAGGAACACTGACAGGGGCCCCCCTGGCCCTTAGCAACAGTTTGAGCCGTTCCAAAGGTAGGAGAGCACATGCCCCGGAGCTCACGTGGAACACTGCATGAAGCTCACTGATCATAAGACTGTATTTGGCATTGTGATGTTTTTATCTCATAAAAAATGTAACATTTAGAACACTCACAGCTCTCTACATTATGAAGGGCTATGAGGGAAGGATTAGATCTGCTCCTCCTGGTTCTTTACTGAATTAAGGTTGGTATTTTTCACTAATGTCAAACAGGGCCAGTTATACCATGGTATATGCAGAAAGACACAGATGCAACAATTTGGTTCACAGTTCAGGGGCTTTCTTGAGAAAACTGAGGGCTTGTTTAATATAGATATCTTACAGTGCAATCCTACTCTAACTTCGGCTGGCGGAACGAGCGTTCCGCCGGCCGAAGATGTCACAAACGTGCCGTAAGGCACATTTGCGACGACTCAAGTGCAGGGAAGGCCGGCATATTTATTTTATTTGTTTATTTAAAAAATATGACCGGCATATGACCGGCCTTCCCCGCTCTGCTGGCCGAGGACTCGCCAGCACGCCACAAGGACCCAGGTAAGGATCCAGTGGATGGGGGGGCGGGTGGTGCAGCTGGGAACGGCGGGGGCCAATAGGCCCAGCTGATCGGGGAGGGGGCAGGAATCTGCCTCGGCCATTTCCTGACCCCCGCCGATCAGCTGAGCCTACATGGCCTCCTCCGACTTCCGCCAGCAAAATAGCTGGCGGAATTCCAAGGAGGCCTATTGGCCCCAGCCGCTGTTACACTTGGAGAAGGGGACGAGCGTCTCCTTCCCCGAGTAGACTTTCCGCCTCAGGCTGCCCGCAGCGGAGATCAGGATCTGGTGGGCGGCCTCAGCCGCCCGGCAGATCTTTATGTTAGGATTGGGCTGCCCGATAGTACAGCAGAGAATTCATGGTCCTAAGTTGCAGTTGCAGTCACAAGTTTATTAAATGCAGGACCTACTCACAAAGGTTATGCTAGGTGCCTTCAAAAAAAATCTAGGCACTGTAAAAAATGTCACACTTATATGCACCTTTACCTTCAAACACTTAGAATTTTGCAGATTTTCCAGCCTGCAGAAAATACTTAATATGGGACCATATGATTTCATATACTGCTAATAAATAGAGCCTAAACCAAGGAAGTAAATGGCTACCTTTAATCTCATTCTGACTTTCTTCTCTTTTTCTTTCCAGTTCTTTTCGGTCGTAATTTAATCTCCGCAGACACATAATGCCACATTGGAAGCTATTTCTGTTTACAGTTTAAAAAAAAAAAAAGAGCCGTTAGGAAATCCAACTGAAAAGCTTGTGAATACTGTCTGTTTTTAAGTTTACTTACCTGTGAAAACTGTCAACCATTTTAAGTTGCCCACGAAGATCTTTTTTAGTTAAGTGGTCCAGCATTCTAGCATCAACAAGACATTCCATAAAATAACTACGATACTGTGGGAGCCCCAAACTGGGAAGCCACTCATTGCCAATCCACTCATGGTTCATATCACCATAGGCCAAAGTCTATTTAAAGGGGGGGGAAATAAAGTGCATTTTAAAAGGAAGAACTTTTAAGTGCATCTATGCCTTATTGGGTATGAGGGACTAACTAAAAAAACCAAAGTCTTTAAAACTTAAAGCCACTTTGCACTTTACAGGAGCTAGCATACAACAACGTTCATTGTTGACATGTAAACATGACATTATAAACATGAGAAACATGAAAGGGAGATGAATGTCTTCAAGCAGTCAGGGACCATGCTAGAGAGTCATGACTGACAGCAGCTCCCCGGTAAAAATCCATTTCCTTTCACCTATCATGTATTTACCATAGCATACACCAGTAGAACACTTGTATACACTAGCTGCCGTGTAAATATGGGAAATGGCTGCTGTTAGAAAGAATATTTGAACCTGAATACGTTAGCCAGAAATTGAAACCAGAAAAAAAAACAGAACTAGTAGCACACAGTTTAGTTTTTAGTTACGTTTTTATGAGTTTCTGTTGGTTTATCCACTATATTCACATCCTCTCAGCACATCAGTTTGACACAAACATGTCACCCTTCTTAACTAAGTATAATGTCAACTTCTCTGCCAAATAATATTTTAAAATTTTATCTGGATGAGAAGATTTTTGTGAGTAAAATTGTAGTCATTAATTTCCCTCAAATGTGCATATAAAAAGTTAAGTGGTATATTTTACTAAGAACTTGGATATTTTAATGCAGAGATTTAAAATAAAAGTCTCCAACCTGAGCCCAGCATCCTCTCTCATCTTCCTGATGTTACGTAATTAGAAAAGCAAAAGAACATAAACGTATTAGTATTTATAAGTTTAGTAATGCAAGCAAACTCAAGGTAATGGCCACAATCCAGTGCACAGAAAAGGTATATAACTGAATAGGAGAAATGTGCAAATGTGTAAGAACTGAAATTGGAAAAAAAAATTGGTTTTGTAGCTGCATAGACTGTGCAGTCTTTTGTATATATCTCACAGCTGCACATTGAATGTAGACCTTTCTGTGCATACTCAGTATTGTGGCCATACTGCAAAGGCAAAACAGCAACGTGCTAATCATTTAAGAATGCAAGCACCATGCACTCAAAGTTATGTGTATAATCACTTTCGATCTTTTAACACCTTTATGGAAACTGGACCACCACACACTGTTTCGTTTTTCCACATAAGAAGCAGCTTCTAGCTGTACACCCAAGTGAACGATTAAGCTTTGTCCTTCCATACAGTTCAGATATCAATGCATACATTTTGCCTACAATGCACCAAATCCTCTGTCCCCTTCCCCTGCCACATTCACTTTAGTGGAAAAACGTTTCACAGCGTAATTTATACATTTTAGAAGGTTAGTAATTAAAGTCAGCCATAACCAAGAAGATTAGGTTACCATTAATACTTCTACTCTTTTCAGAGACTTAAGAGATACATGATTCAAGCACTCAAGAAGTGGGAAAAGCACTGTAAAAACAGAAGCTTCAGTGCTACAACTAACCGTTTGAGGCGTAGATGCAAGATTTTCCATTTCTTCATGTGTTACCCAGACATTTCCTGTGGTCTAATATGACCCCATAAGTGAACCAATCACATCCAATGAAAGGAAAGCAGTAACAAAGAGGAAAGGTTGCAGAATATATAAGCAACAGGTACATATAAGGAGCAGGCATGGGCAAAAGCAATGGTTTCTAGACTGTTAAGTACAGATTGTGGTAAACCCACTGGAAAACATACATGTCTTCCAAAAATAATTTGAATTTGTACAAAACTATACTGTGTTTAAACAATATTTTTAAAAAGTACATTGCTTGCGGCAAGGCTTATCAATGAACAATTTATCCTGTACAAGTCCAAATAAGATGGGGGGGGGGTACTTAACTTGCTTTTAGTTCTTCATAATGTACCGGTATCCAACATTCTGATTAGAAAGATACCAAATTTCATTTCAGTTTTCTACAGTGGTTAGTTCACATGTTATGTCAAACCACTTTAGTGCTATAGAAATGAGCCGTGTTCATCTTCTACCCCTCCCCCATTATCTCAGGTAGTTACTTCCAGGGTGGTGGCAAGCCACAGTTTGCCATTACATCTCAGCCAGCAATGTATGGTTTACGCACGCCAGAATTGCAAACTAACTTTAAATCATGGTTTGCAATCCTGATTTGGAGGGCACAGATCATAGGTTGCTAACTGGGATGTAATGGTAAACTATGATTTGCCACAAACCTGGTAATAACTAATTAAGCAGAACACATGAGGAGAACAATGGAGGAAGTGGCAAGCCCAAGACTCGGGTACGAGTCAATGGGCTGGCTTCTGAGACCAATTTATCAAACTATAATCAAATTTAAGTTCATACATAAATATTTGACTATATCCTGAAAGCACAGATAGCAATATTGGTTCTGTACAAACAAGCAACTTGAATCCTAAAATTACACAAAGGCAAATGTCACAGATATCTTCTAATTGCTTATCAGTATTTTCAAACCAGTCTACAAATACAGTCGTCCCTTTTTCCCCACGGATTAGCCACCTGCAGACTTGCCTCAATGCAGATGTCTACCCCAGGGAATAAAGGGCTCACTGGGGGCCGGGTGTGGCGTCACAGTACCTTAATTTAGTCGCTCGCTCCTGGACTCCCATGCGCTTCCAAGTACTTCAAAGTGCTGTAAAGAGTAAAAAAAAACCCAATTCACAGCAACTTCCGGTTTTGCGTTGTGACCGGAAGTCACTGTGAATTTTTTTTTAAAAAAACCTCTTTAAGCAGTTTAAAGTACTTGGAAGCCACGCGGGCGTCCAGGAACGGGCAATGGGCACTGCTAAATTAAGGTACTGTGAAGCCACCCAGCCCCCGCCTCTCCCTCCCCCGCAGCAGATTTCTCTCAACATGTTTTTTTGTATCCGCTGGGGGGTTTGGGAACTGAACCCCCACGGATACAAAGGGTTGACTGTACACCAAAATAGTCACATGAGGCAGTCACAATATTCATTTACTTCTCCCTTGCTGAACTAATGTACCCACACAGCTGATGGATGCATGTATCTGCACTTTGGTATTAATTTAGGCCTCACTGAACTGGATGGATTTTATTCTTTACACAGATGGAGATACATACAGGGTTATTAAAAAAGGATGATGCAAACGTAAAGCTGATTTATTCTTAAATGAACTACCACAACTGTCATGACATGAAAAGACAGAAAAACTGTCCAAGTTTCACATGCACATTACAAATGCCTCGGCATAGGATAAGGCGGGATATAATTTTTTAAAATAAATAAAATAAATAATTGTGGGCATTTGTGTAGATACAATAGGTTGGGGGGCAAATGCCCCAGATGACAGCCGCGGTCTCCTCGTGAGGGGACCACGGCTGTTTGCCCCCTCTTGCCGCTATGCAAGTGCTCACATCAAACATTTGTAAGAAAGTTTTTCTGTCTTTTCATGTCATGACGGTTGTGGTATGTCAGTTCATTTTAAGAATAAATCAGCTTTACTTTTGCACCATCCTTTTTGAATAACCCTGTATTCCCATTCAGGACCACTGTTAGCTGCACAAGACTAGAGCTGGAATATAATCCTTCTCTAAATGTACACAGTGAATGTCAATAAAATGGATTCAACTGTTTTTTTTTTTTCTGTTTGAATATTTGGTCTTTGATGAAGACCCGCACATCAAGGTAGAAATCTCTTCAATCAAAAGACACTAGTGTGTTCTCACTACTTACCGTTCTTGATGTAGGTGGAGCAGATGGACTTGTCAATGACATGATCTCCTGAATGGCAAGTCTCAGTTTTAATCTATGCAGAGGATTACTAATTCCAATTTCACGCTGAATTTCAGTATCGGATAAGGCTGACATAATAGCACCACTTTTCACATTGGCACGACAAGCAGCTACGTACCAGGCTGGCATTCCAACCCATAACTGACAAGGAAAAAAACAGAATTATCTGCAGACTATCAGGCAGGAAAGAATGCATATATATATGCATCAAGTTAAACTCTGTAAAAGACAAACAAACAAAAAACCCCAAATACACACAGAGAGAAAGACTTCTTACCTCTAGCCAGACAACCACGGTGGGCCCATCCCACTGAGCAAAAGGTAGACCTTGCCTCCGAGCTTCCTCAAGTAGTTCATGCCTAAAATACAGCAAAATGTCTTACAGTCAGGCAATTACTTCCACATGTTTTCATCACTGATTATCTTCAGTAGTTTTTCCTTCAACTACAGCACAAACACAGCACAATAATGACACAAAGTCCACACACACACACACACACACACACACAGCTACAGGTATTGTAGAGGAGCGTGATGTATTGGAGAATACTTCCAAAAGGAAAAAGTTTGGACAGATGAAGGGAGTTTGCGAATCTGTGCTTACTAACTACTAAGAAACATTAGCAAGTAAACGTAAACACTATGTACAAATGATCCAGGTTCATAATAATTCCCTGTACTGTCCAACTATTTTATTTTGGCATATTAATTTTGGTCAATGAACTTAGTTGCTGGTAAAGGATCAAGTTAAGAACAAGCTTCAATTAAACGCCAACTACTTCAAATTAATTAAAAGCTTAACTACACTCTACCCATCCCGTGCAGTGATACTGAAAGAATCAAAAGGAAAAAAGAAATTTCTGCAATCTCAACAGGGTGCACCTTTTTAACTATACAGTACTTACATTTCCAGGTGATGTACTGTTAATTTTTCATTAACACAGTACTCAGAAGCACTAGGTGAACAACCTTTTTTTACCCACCACAATTTCCACATTGTTATTTCATTGTATTAATACACCATCACCATACCACCACGTCATACTAGCATATAAATTCCTTCATGGCTCCCTTCTGCAGTTTTTGCAAGGCTTCATCACGATGTTCAGATTTTATTTTCTGCACAGGCAGGAAAGACTAGAACCAGTATAATTCAAGTGACTTGCTCTGCCCTCTACAGCAGTTTCAAATGTTCTAGCAGCTAATGGGAACTCTTTTCCCACAGATTTCTCTTCCATGCCACTCCTGTCATTCGAGAGAATCTGGGAAATGGTCTAAGACAGAGGTTCTCAACCCCCCGACCCGGCGTACCACTTACCGTCCTGGAGAGGTCTCCGTGTAACGCTGGAAGTAACTGCCAATGATGTCATCATCAGTTACTTCTGGGTTGGAGGCCTTGGTGCAAGCCTGCAAGTAAGAGGCTCCAGGCAGGTGGAGGGGGGCTTTACCCAGTACGCAAAACCTGCGTGCTGGAGCTCTGGCTGCTGAGTCTCCTACTGGCCTTTGCAGGCTTGCGCAGAGGCCTCCATGACGCGAGGTGGAGGTCAGTGGATGCCACGCGTACCACCGACACCCACCTCGCATACCACCAGTTGAGAACCCCTGGTCTAGGATACTTCATGATTTGACAGTATTCTTCAATGTTTTCAGACTCAGGACCCATCTTTACCCTCGATCTGCTACAAGGGAATTGCCTAATCATTTTACTATATATGTTTGCCCTTATGCATCTCTTCCTCAGACTCACTCTTCATGCTCCACCCCCCATTCTTTCCGTTTTAATCTCTTTTTTCGTCTCTCTAAAAAGAATAGTAAAAATGTAAAAAGTAAAACCCCTGGAGAGGTTCAATTTAGGTTGGCCTGCAATCCAGTCCCAATCCACCAGATGACGACCAATGCCCCAGAACACTTGCAACACTCTCTGGGGAGCACACATTATAGGACACAGTAGTGGTGGGAAAGCGGCCTTTTAGGGAAATTTGTTCACTGTTACTGATCTTCTGACTGAGAACTCCTGATAACAGCTTGAGAAAGCCCTAGAACACAGCTTGAAAAGCACTGCTCTAAAGTGCTCATGTAGCTATGGATTCCATCTGAAAGGGTGGGGGGGAAAAAGGCAACCTGCGCAAAAACAACTAAGTAGTTGAAGTTTTGTCTCTTTTTGTGTCATACTATTCACCCTAAAGTGGCTTCAGACAAATTCTAAACACAATGCATACGAGAAAGAGGAACCACTGACATTTTCTACTGTATTTTGGGGGGCAGCCAGAACATATGACTGAAAATATATTATCACAAATCACAGGTACACAGAGGCTGTGAGGAAGAAAATGTAATTTTCAGAGTGCCAAGAAGTAGATGAACTGAGGAACACGGCAATTATGAAGTAAAAACTAATAGTATACTCCTATAAAGAACAAACTAACACAAAAACTGGCCAAGGCTGGTTTATTCCTCTCTTGCAAGGTTGGCAAGACTACCTCTAAAAAAAATGTAGTACTGCAAATCCTATGCATGTCTCCTCAGAAGCCAACCTCACCGAGGTCAATGAAATGTATTCCTAGTTATGGATGTAGAGGATTGCAACCTGGGAGATGTAGAAGGTGCATGTTTTGAAAAATTTACAATGTGTTGCTTGACAAGACATTGACACAACTGTTTTTACTAATTTGTGAAGATGTTAACAGGCTTTTATTGAAAGAGTTTCAGCAGAGCATTCTCTACTAACCAACTTACAAGAAAAACTATTTGATCATTTTAATAACTGATGCTTAATTCAAGCCTACCTTTAAACAAAAAAGGTACTTCCCCAACACATCATGCACCCACAGTCTAAATAAATTAAAATCAACTTACCCTGATTTTGCACTATCACAGCAAATGGAAAATTAAAAAGGAAATAAAGCATATAAAAAGGAAATGAAATGTAAAACTAAGATTAAAAAACAGTATTTAGTATATTAAAAAAAACAAAACAAAACATTTGACTAAGACACAGCACAACTGATGAAGAAAATACAGATGGAACTTTTAAATAGACCAACAAGATGAAGAATGCATCTAGTTCTCTACATTCAGCACAAAATGAAATTGATCACCCCCTAACTGTCTGAAAAATAAACTATCGGAAGGGAAGGATACAGGAGCTTGGCAGGCAGGCAGGCAAGGTATGGAAATTCAAAAACGTTTTTGCCGACATAGTAAAACCTTTGCTAGCTCATCAATATTGATTTTCATTTTATTTCTTTTCAATCCTAGCCTTTAAAAAAAAAGAGTAAATCTTAGAAGTAGAGGCAAAGGTTTAAGGAAGAAAGGGGTTATGACCACCAGGAAAGGGGTTATGAGCACCAAAGGAGAGAAGAGAGTGCAACTGGACAATAGAAACTGAACATATGCAAGACAGGAAGAGACACTGAAAACTTTCAGGCAAGTATGTAGAAAAGAAAATGCAGAAAAGAAAAAAAACTATTCAGTTATTGAGACAGATTTCATTATACAGAGGACATTTGGTAAGTCTGCATTATTAGGGTTTTTTTTTAAAGCGGACTAGCAAAGGTTTTAAAAATGAAACTTTCAGTCTGCTCTGGTGTCATGCTCTAAGAAAGGGGTGTCAAACATAAGGCCCATGGGCCAGATCTGGCCTGTGGAAGCTCTCTAACCAGCTCACATGAACACATCTCAGGGGACATGGCCTGTCACAGAGAAGAGGAGCCAAGCGCCACCACTCGTAGCAGCGTATCTTCAAAACAGCCTATGAGGCAAGTACAGGGGAGCACTTGGGGGGCCAGGCTTCGCTAGCCTTCTGTAGCGGAGAGCTGGAGGCTGAGCAGAGGAGCATAATTACCAGAGGAGGCAGAAGGAGTGAGAGTGACAGGCAGAATGAGCGCGGGAAATGAGAGTGCTAAGGCTAATAGGAGGCTGTGAGAAGATGATAGCATCATGGGAACAGGAGCAGTGGATGGAGGAGTGGTAGGAAGAAGGAGAAATGCCAACAGCGGCTGGGCAAACTGGTCAGAGTTGCAAGAAGGTGACTTGAGATTTAAAGGGCCAGTAACCTGGCAGCTAGGAAGACTTCCTCAGCTAAAGGGAGAGGCGTGGAACTATGTGTAGATATGTGATGGAATAACCCCGCCCCCAACTTGCAGCGCAATCATGAGTACAGCTCATTATTGACTAAAGCCCTAAGGATGGCTTGTCTGAACCCTCCAACACACTTCCCCCATTGGAGGAAGAAGGGCAGGTGGAGATGATGCATCTCTCCCCTCTTTTCTAACCGCCTTTCCCTCCTGTCTTCCAGATCACTGGGAAGCTCAGTCATATGCTAGAACAGGGGTGTCAACCATAGCTAATAGCCACTCTTGTCATTACAACTTTAAAAAAACAAACAAATATTGTGGCCACATCATTTAATAGTCCAGATTAAGGGGCTGAATTTATAAAACTTCGACCATCTTCAGACATATGCATTAGTATAAGCATAACATAGTACGCACTTCAATGCATTTCCCCAACCATAGTGGAAGTTGTTGCATCTAAGACATTACAGAGTAGCATTTGCCTTCTTTGAGACATCATCAAGTTGCTGACTTATAGTTACTTTGTGACTGATCAAGATTTACATATTTTTTTCTTTCGTCATTTGCAGCTAATGAGTTCCCAGATGAGAACAAAGTGCTTATGGTTGGGCATCACCTGCTTAATGACGTCACTTCCTGCTTAATGATGTCACTTCCAGCCCTCCGCAGGTGCCATGAATGCTATTCGGCCTGCTGTATGAAATGAGTTTGACACCCCTGTTCTAAGAGTAAAATCTCAGCCTAGCAGAAGTCTTGGGCTTTAATATATACCTCTAATAAAAAGTACAAAAATAAGGAACTGGGCTGCACCATATTTATTTGAACACAGTGCCTTTCTAGCCACCCAGTAACATGACATATTGTTTGAAAGACCAATTGGGTGGCCAGGGAGATACCGCATTTAAATAACCACTGTTTAGCCCAATTCATTTGTTCCTACCTCCCCATGGTAAGAGAAAGAGCAGCATACACAAGGCTCATTCTAGGTTCAGAGTTTTCTATGGACTACCCATGCCTAGAACAGCCCCTTGGTGTAACTGACTTCACATTTAGCTGTATCCTAAGGTGCCCCTCCCATTTGTACAAGAACCTTTGTTTGTGCAAAGTGGAGGAGCAGCCATTTTTCCTGATATCTTCCTTCTGCAGCCCCCTGAATATTTGCTGCTGAAGGGAAGTTTGGCAAGAATCTTCTCTACCCGCTCACACAAATGGAGCTTCTTAAAAAGGAACACATAAGATATGACTATAGGTAAACAAGTACTGTATAAGCAAGTGCCTTAACACCAGCACACAACATTTGCAAAAATATCAAACTCCAGGAAGCTTTCCACAAACTGCAATCCAAAATCCAACAGTTTGTTAAGAACAGGCAAGTACAGAAGTTTAGGTGTTAGGATTTCATTAAATCATGGCTCCCAAAGGTTCCTCAACCCTTCAGTATTGGCTTTCAGGGAATGTTTGGGGTTGCACTGGGAAAGAAGACGGGAAATTCCATTCCATGAGGAGAACACCATTCCCATTTTTTAGGAAGGCAAATACAGTGGGCCCTTGCTATCCATGGGGGATCCGTTCCGGACCACCCTACGGATAGCGTGGATGCGCAGATGCTGGAGTCCAGCATCCAACAGGCAATTTACTTACTGTGGAGGCCTCTACAGTAAGTAAACGGGCCACTGGGTGCTGAACTCCAGCACTCCGTTATTTGCGGGCTGCTCCGGACACTGGAATCCACAAATGCAGAACCCGTGAATAACGAGGCCCCACTGTAACAGTATTTTCTAGACAGTATAAAATTTTAAGTTTCAATTCTTATGCTAGCAGTTGAGAACTATTAAACCAAAAACTATTTTCAGCAAGTATTTTAAAGCAAATTGTACTTGCATTTATAGTGTTGTTTTCTTTATGTTTGGCTTTGAGTGGCTTCACCTTCTCCGATTAGAGGTTACAATCAGCTGTTACTAATTGCTTCTCTTGTCAGATAGGGAGTGCCCACTTCCTGTTTTCTTTTGCACTAGTCTTTTAAGCTGTCTTAGGAACACTATAGGGGATTTCTGATGATGCCACGAGTGTTACGTGTGCGAAACGTCAAAAGTATGTTTTAACATCTGTGAAATTTATTTTTGAAATAAATTGATTTATATCTATAACGACGGAGTTTCCCGGCAACATGCGGATTTTTAATTCAAGGATATTTTAAAGCAGTTTAAAAAGACCAATGAAATTCAGTCATAGTCCACAGCTTATGCCATTCAAGATGTCAGTTTGACATTTTCTAGCATGCACACTAGTAAACTACTAGTTTTATTTACTAAAGAATGACTTAACATGTTCTTCAAACCAGACTCACAACAGCATTCGCAGATCATTAAAGGTAGTTATATTTACAACAGATCACAACTCAGGTATCTTTGTTCGTTCAACTAGGCTGAATGAAGCAAATACAGTCAATTCTCGCTACCTGCAGGGGTTAGGTTCCTAGAACCCCCCATGGGTCGCAAATTTGCAGATACAGAACCATTGATCCTATAGGATCAATGGGGTTCTATGCAGGGGGTTAGGGGGGTGCCTTACCTGCTGCCTCTGGGGGGGGTGTCCTGCTGAATGAAGGCGCCATTTTGAATGTCCCTGAGCATTAAGGAAGGTCCTCAGACACTTTCCCAGACCATTTCAAAGTGCTCTGCGCTGATCGAGGACATTATTTTGACGATCCCTGCTGCCTAAGGAAAGTCTCTGCAGGCTTCCTTAGGCAGCAGGGATAACGGAAAGTGAGACACACCTCATGAATGGCACGAGCTGGTCTCGCTTCTGCTGCTCGCAGATATGCGAATATGCGAGTCGCAAATTCTTGTATGGCAAGAATTGACTGTACTCTAACCTTTAAACTGTTACATCATGTCTTTTCTTAGACACCACACAGTCAGCAAAAATCCAGTTGATGAAAACCTAGATAAACCTCGCGGACACAAGATAACAGATCCATTGAATACTTAATCTTATTTGGCTACTCAAGTTTCTCTCTTAGCTAGTTATTCACTCGGGTCCTAAGAATTTGCTGCACCAGCAAGTATTTAATTTTATTACTTCAATTTAAAGGCTGCTTGCCAATTTTGCAGTTTTTCCAAAGTACCATATATACTTGTGTATAAATCGATCTCATTGATAAGTCAAGGGCAAGTTTTAAGTCAAAAATCATAGAATTTGCTATGACCTGTGGATAAGCTGAGAGCAAAAACGTAGGGGTGTATGAAATTCTATGAAAACGACTTACAGAGGGATTTACAGAACACAGTAAATGTTCTGAGGCAGCAACAGAAATTTTCCGAACAGGAAGAAAGGTGAAGGAGCTTATGGGAGTTGTAGGCTTTGTGAGGAGTACAGTACCTCCTCAGCAGCAGCTCTCACAAAGACTACAACTCCCAAAAGCTCCTTCACCATTCTTCCTGTTTGGAGAATAGCTACATTTCTGTGCTGCTTCAGAACAAGGTAAAATAGCTCAGTTTTTTAGCCATCCCTATAATATACAGTATTTATATACCGCCTTTCTTGGTCATTGGATTTCTCCTCCGACTTTAATTCAAGGCAGCATACATGGGCAGGTTTTCTAAACCCCAAGGGTTTTACAATATACTGTATTTCTTCGATTCTAAGATTTCCCAATTAAGCATTTCAAAAAATGGGGCACGTCTTAGAATCGAAGGTCTCCAAAAAGCACCCCAAAATGCTATCTTCTTACTTACCGGGGCTTGGGGGAGCTTCAGGGAGGCCTGCGCGACCCTCTGTAGGCCTCCCCGATCTTCAGTTTGGCAAAAAACGGCGATTTCCAGGCATTTTCGGTTTTTGCGAAAACCGGAAATGGCAAAAAAAAAAATCACCGTTTTTCACCGAACTGAAGATTCGCAGAGGGTTGCGCAGGCCTCCCTGAAGCTCCCCAAGCCCAGGTAACAAAGGAAATGGCACTTTCTGGTGGGGCCAGAAATGCTAAGCAAAGGCACTCAGTCATCGTCAGCTGCAGAGCTGGACATGCTGGGGAGAGTTGGTGCTGAGCAGTTAGATTCAATGAAGGGAGGTGAGTCTTACAATTGATGGATTTTTTTTCCCCTGCTGGTGGTACTGAAAGTAAAGGTGCGCCTTAGAATCGATGGCGCCTTAGACTAGAAGAAATACGGTAATAACTTTCGTAGAACCCTTCATTCTAGATGTTGCTTTCACAGTCCAGCTCTCTCTCTCTCTCTCTCTCTCTGGCGTTCGCCTCACCACGCTTCAGCTGACAGGCAACCTTGACTGCCATTCAAGTGCTGCAGCTGCAGTTCCACTCCCCCGCAGAGGCTCTGCAACCTATCAGCTCGGCATGCCGGCAGCTCTCCGACAGACACAGAAACTTCTGGCCGTCTTGAACTGCCGTCCTTCAGATCTTCAGGCATTTATGAGACGATTGCTCTACCAACTGAGCCAGACGTCCTGCCCTATGCATCCCACTTATCAGCCACCGCGGTCATTGCCCCCCCCTCGCCTCACCAAGCAGCTGTGAAGTCCTGTGTATCAGTTGACACAGGTTTTCAGGGTCAATTTTAAGTCATACATTTTTCAACTTATACAGAAGTATATATGGTAGCATAAAAGTAAAACAATATCAATAAATAAAACCAAGGTAACAAACATGAGACAGGATAAATAAGTACAATATACTTTTGCGCTATTTATCACTTTTCAGAATTGTTCATTAATTGTTTTAATTTATTAAGAGTATGTTTATTTTATTGTTAGCTGCTTTGCATTTATGTTTGCAGGAAACGTGGGATACAAATCTCTAAAAGTCACACAAAAATTTAAAAGGCCTGGCAGAACAAAATATTTAACTATTTTAAAGAATGTGGTGGGTTTCCTTTGGAGGAAGTTTCACAAAACCGGGAACCACTACTTAGATAGTGATTCACTATAAATATGAATGATGCACTCTCACATCTTGTTAGTTGAACTTTTAATAGAGTCTCATCACTCTAGTAAAAATTTTTAAGTCAGTTCATATGGGTGAAAGTGTTCTACCAAATATTCTGGAATTGGCCCATTTAGACCTTTAAAGGTGAGAAGTAGCACCTTGAATTTCACCCAGGAATTCTGCCGAAAGTGTAATTTGCTCTCTCCCCAAGGCCATGGAATCCTACATTCTCCAGGAAGAGCCTCACATGTACAGTGGGCCCACCATATCTGCAGGGGTTTGGTAATGGGATTCCGTGCAGATACCAAAAAACGTGACTGCTCAAGTTCCTTAATAAAATGGTGTAGCATTTGCATACTACAGTTCAGGGACGAAGACACTTACTCATGAGGAAGCCAGGGAGCCCTCACCAGTGGAGGCGCCCTTTCCTGCGCACCCCAGAGACGTGGACGGCTCACATGCTTCGCTGCTTCATGCTTTTTTAAAATATTTTTTTATTTATTTCATTTTATAATAAAGGAAAACAAAATCAAAAAATACATGTGCTTTGATATATGTAAATATTTCGATTGTTTTAATATGCTTTTTTTTTACTTCACGAGCATGGGTGTTTTGGGTATTTTTTTCCTAATACATATTAATTTACTTAGATTTTTTTTCCTTTTTTCACCTGTCAACTACTTAAACTGTATATTCTATTCGCTGCTTCATGTTTTGTCAGCCGCAGCTGTGCCAGCGATGTGAAAGACGCAGAGCTGGCCAGTGGAAGAAAGACTTCTCTGGAAGCCCCGCCCTGCTCTCGGCCCACCTCGTATTGTGCCCCACGGGTCAAGGTGATTATAGTCTCAGCAGGGTATGCCTACATATCAGTGCTTGGCATGCGGCAATTTTTTTTCAAATATTTTCAGTCCACGGTTGGTTAAATTCATGGCCGCAGAGCCTGTGGATTCAGCAGGCCCACTGTAAGAGCTTAGGATTGGAATACTGAGTACTATTTAAGTTCAAGCCAAAAAACAAATTATAGAAGAACTGCAACAACGGTTACACTGGAATTACAGGCAGGTGCGCCAGTCAGCAAAGTTACTTAGAACTGGGAAGCCAGTCATATTACCATCTATTATCAAAAGGTTCAGTAATAAAGTAATAAGTGAAAAAAAGCTGACTTTCTAAAGTAATATGACCCTATGAAAAACATTGGCATATGTACAAGTGTTCTTGGTGATGATAATTCATTCTACATTAGGACAATAATATATAGCACACTCACTGCTTAAAGATCAGAGTTTAAGGAGAAAATTTTAAGGCTTACTTTTTTTGTAGCTTTCTATTTTTTTCTGCTTGTCCTCCCAGTTTTCCAAGTCCTAAGCCATCCTGAGTTGATGTGTCTGCTTCCATTACATTAACTGCAAGAATTCAAGAAGTTGTCGCGTTACTTGTTAAAATCACTTTAGCATGTAGCCGAGTGACAGTAAATAATATTTTAGGTCGTTTCAGTGATTCCTTAAATTGTTTGTGGACCACAAATCTACATACAGCCAAACAAAACAACAAACTTTACACAATCTAGAGAAGTACATATCAAGTCTTGAACTCTTAGGAGACTTGAAAATTCTGTTACAGAACACTTTTTTAGAAAGTGCATGGTTAAAATGAAAATGAGAAAAGAACTTGAAGTAATGAAAATATGAAGTTGATTTCATAGCAACACACAGGTCTTCATATTTGAAGTGGGGAGAAAAGAAGATACCCCTAACTTGTTAGGATCCAAGATATGGATTTGAGTAAGCTGCTCTTTCACAAACAGAAGGAACTACCATTCATACAAAGAGGGAGTGGGGAATTTCACTGATTCCTCCTTCCTGTTGCAGCCCCCATGCCATCCTGTTCTAGAGGGTACCCGCAATACAATGATTCTGGGAGCACAGGGCACTGCAAAGGGAAAGGTGTATGAGTAAAATCCCGATTGTAGACAGTATGAAAGTTATACCAAACCCATATTTATAGATAGAATTAATTATCAACTTGACATTAGGTTAGTAGTAGCTTACGATTCATGGCTTTGGTCAATTTGTTAGAAGCACAATAGACAACCCATATGCATGCCTACATGAACCTACTTCTTGTTTCGTCTATGTTTACTATATTTTTGGGGAAGCGAGGCAGGTTAAAGCAGGTGAAATCTGCAAGCCATACAAAATGGGAGTTTAACCATCTCTCTTTGCTTTGCAAACACTACTTAACAATTACTAAGTATTCAGCTTTAGCAGACAATTATTCACCAACCTTGTCCCAAGCTCTCTTTGCTGATCTGTCCGGGTCGACCCTTTTCTTTCTTACCAAATAGGCGCCCAATTGAGGACTTGATTCCTTTCTTTTTAGGGGCTTTGTGAAGGGAATCTTGGCTACTATTACTGCTGCTGGGATTGCTTATTTGTCCATCTTGAGAACCTGTGGAACTACAGAACAGATACCTTTACGTTGTCACAAAACATGCATCATTTAAGTTACACACTGCATTTTCAGGCTAAAGCATTTTTGGGGAGATGTGGCTCAAATGAAAGCTTTACATTTTAAAAGGCACTGAATCACCACCACCCCATTCAAGGTATTGAATCACACTTGTTTCCTTAGCAAACCATGTTTTATGCTTACTGCCTGCAATCAGCAGCACAAAAATGTATGCAGAAGAGATTAAGAAGAGATGGCAAGAATACACAGAAGAACTATACAAGAAAGATCTTAATGTTCCTGATGACCACGCTGGTGTGGTCACTGACCCAGAGCCGGACATCCTAGAGAGTGAAGTCAAGTAGGCCTTAGGTAGCATTACTAACAACAAAGCTAGCGGAGATGATAATATCCCAGCTGAGCTACTTAAAATCCTAAATGATGATGCTGTGAAAGTGCTGCACTCAATATGCCAACAAATTTGGAAAACTCAGCAGTGGCCAAAGGATTGGAAAAGGTCAGTTTACGTTCCAATTCCAAAGAAGGGCAATGCCAAAGAGTATTCAAACTACCGCACAATTGCACTCATTTCACATGCTAGCAAGGTTATGCTCAAAATCCTACAAGCTAGGCTTCAGCAGTACGTGAACCGAGAACTACCGGAAGTACAAGCTGGGTTTCGAAGAAGCAGAGGAACTAGAGATCAAATTGCCTACATGCGCTGGATCATGGAGAAAGCACGAGAGTTCCAAAAAAACACCTACTTCTGCTTCATTGACTACGCAAAAGCCTTTGATTGCGTGGATCACAACAAACTGTGGCAAATTCTTAAAGAGATGGGGGTACCAGACCACCTTCCCTGTCTCCTGAGAAACCTGTATACGGGTCAAGAAGCAACAGTTCGAACCGGCCATGGAACAAACGATTGGTTCAAAATTGGGAGGGGAGTACGGCAAGGCTGTATATTGTCACCCTGCTTATTTAACTTATATGCAGAGTACATTATGAGAAATGCAGGGCTGAATGAATCGCAAGCCGGAATCAAGATTGCCGGGAGAAATAACAACCTCAGATATGCAGACGATACCACCCTAATGGCAGAAAGTGAAGAAGAACTAAAGAGCCTCTTGATGAGAGTGAAAGAGAGTGCAAAAGTTGGCTTGAAACTCAACATTATTAAAACTAAGATCATGGCATCTGGTCCCATCAATTCCTGGCAAATAGAAGGGGCAGAAATGGAAGCAGTAAAAGATTTTACTTTTTTGGGTTCCAAGATCACTGCAGACGGAGACAGCAGCCATGAAATTAAAAGACGCTTACTCCTTGGAAGGAAAGCTATGGCAAATTTAGATAGCATAATAAAAAGCAGAGATATCACCATGCCAACATAAGTTCGTATAGTCAGGGCGATGGTGTTCCCAGTAGCAATGAATGGTTGCGAGAGTTGGACCATAAGGAAGGCTGAGCGCCGAAGAATAGATGCTTTCGAACTTTGGTCCTGGAGAAGACTCCTGAGAGTCCCTTGGACTGCTAGGAGATCAAATCAGTCAATCCTAAATGAAGTCAACCCTGACTGTTCCCTGGAAGGACAGGCACTGAGGCTGAAGCTCAAATATTTTGGCCAACTAATGCGAAGAGAGGACTCTCTGGAGAAGACTCTGATGCTGGGAAAGATTGAAGGCAAAAGGAGAAGGGGAAGGCAAAGGATGAGATAGTTAGACAGCATCACCGATGCAATGAACATGAAAATGAGCGAACTCAGGAAGATAGTGGAGAAGGCCTGGCGGGATATGGTTCATGGGATCACGAAGGGTCGGACACGACTTAACGACTGAACAACAAATGCAGTTATGGATTACTTTAAGTTTTAACTGCATTATTGGATATTGCTAGGGGTGTTTGTTTTTGTTGAATACGAGAGGATTACAGCTTAAATCTTGCTGAACAGAATGGGCTTACTTCTGAGTAAAACAAACAACACCGTTTTCAAACACCTCTAGCTATTGCTTATAACAAGGACTGCTTTTGATATTGTGTTGCTTTATTGTACTGTTTTATCCACTCCAAGCCTCCTTAAAAATAGTTTTGGACTATAAGGTGGGATAGAAATTTAAAAGATAGCAAAATCCTAAGCATATTTAATCAGAAGTCAGTTCAATTAAGATAAATAGGACTTACTCCCTAATAAGTACAGGTGGGCCCCCATATCCATGGATTCGCTATCCACGGTTTCAGTTATCCACGGATCACGGGGATCCCTCTAGGCTTTTACTTTTTTTCCCAGTAAGCTTCGTTTCTTCCTTAAACAAACAGGAGAAGTAGTCTCTGGCTGCTTATTGCAGGCAAGCAGAATGAGACTAAGTCCTAGAGAGGCTCTGCAAGGTTAACAGCAACCTTGCAGAGCCTCTCTAGGACTTAGTCTCGTTCTACTTGCCTGCAATGGAGGCTGCTTCTCTGTTTTGAGGAAGAAACAAAGCTTGCTAAAAGAAAAACAAGAGCTGGGGGGCACACACGCCTATCTGCAGGGCAGGCAGGGCAGGGGGCCCTCAGGAAACCATGGAAGGGGGGTTCGCTCTTATCCACGGTTTCAAGTATCCACGGAGGGGCCTGGAACATATCCCCAGATGATATGGGGGGGGGAAGTACTGTATTCTTAGGATTACAGCCTTTGTCTGAAATTCAGTCATGGGGACTGTCCACCAAATGTCTCTTTTTTGTCATCGTCCCCATTCCATGCCCAGAAATAACATCACACCCCATAACATGGGATGTAGTGTCATCATAGTGTAAATTTCCTCATGCCACTTCATTGGTTGTCAGAAAACGTATTAACACATATTGTTTATTAACTACGAGAGTTATCTTCTTTCAGTAAAATGTAGTTTTTAATTATTTGTGACTGAGCAATGTATTGTTACATAATTTGGTTTTTAGAAAAATCTGAACAGCTATATAATCAGACTGATCATTTGCCACATTTGCACATGTGGACTTCTGGATGGACTTTAGCAGAGTCTAACAAACAGTTCTATGCCTGAGAATCATAGCTTATTTTGTGTCCTAGCTTTATGGCTGAAAAGATCCTTGCAGACTTGGCAATCCAATTCGATCCAGACACCAATGAAACCATGGTTAACAATGCTTAGCTACAATGTGGCTGAACAGGCAAACTAGAATCTTGAGCCATGGTTTGAAATGAGTTTTCAAACTATACTTTGTATAACTAGGCAAAGAGGCACCATTTAAAATGGTGGATCTCTTATACTTAGCAGCGGGAGAGCAACTATCTCCACCCCAGTGCAGTGTCTCTTATAGTGGCTGTTTGTTGGTGCACTGCTTCTTTTTAGATTGTGAGCAATATTCCCCCTAAGGCAGAGGTTCCCAAACCACCACGTAGAGATTTCTATGCTGTAAGTTGCTGCCCCACCCTCGACAGCAGCTACAACACTGGAACCAGGAGGAAAAGGGATTTTTTTTTTAAAACCAGGGGTTGTGCTGGCCCTCCAGAGGGTGCAGGGGGGCCGTGGACCCCTCTGAGGGCCTCCCCACACCACAGATCAGCTTCCAAAAGCTATTTAAAGCTACTTCTAGTTTTTGCCGAAACCAGGAAGTAAACCAGAAGTAGCTCTAAATCGCTTTTGGAAGCTAATCTGAAGAACGAACTTGGGTTCATGTCATTCAGAAATCTGGAAAGTTTCTGTAGCATACTATCTGTCCCAGTTATAATTTGCATTTTATATAAGGTGGTAAACCCAAATTTAAGAAGCAGCTTAAAGGGTTATTGTGGTTTTGGATTACATAAAAGAAGCTTAAGAAACTAGTGGAGCTGCTGTGATGTCATACATTCTAGTTTCTTAGAATTGGTGCGTCAGACACAAAATGTTGATGAAAACATTGTGTTTTCAGTGGAGTTTCTGCAAGTAAAATATCAGCACGGATAGAAAAAAACTTTCCACAGAATGTAAGAACGAAAAAGGTATGCTGCCAAGGTATGGAAGGGATGAAGAAACTTGGCACACTGGTAGGCTGAGAGCTGGAAAGCTAAATATGAACGGGGCCCCAGAAGTACAAAAGTGAAAAAGAAATGGAGCCCAGTGGCAAGGTGGATGAAGAAAGTGGGGACAAGTTTGAAACATAAGAACTGGAGGGAAGCAAAAGGCATGAGGACAGAAAGGGTACAGGAAAGGAGAAGCCTGTTATAAAGAGCATATTGGAAAACACCAAGTCGAGGACAGGAGGGGCTTAATGCTATTCGCAAGTAGGAAGCATGACAAGGGACCATTGGAAATAAGGCATCTACCTCTTTGGATGCAATTTCACATATTAATTTTAAACAAAACAAATTTTCAAACTATATTTATAAGAGTTTGTTTACTTTCTGAGATCCCGTATATCTTCATGGCTCATTGTATGCAAGGCTCCTTTATAGGCTCTGTCCAAATGCAGAGACCGAGGCGAAGAGGGTGGTGAGGTCTCACATTTTATTGTGGTCTTGTCATCTTTAACATCTTCTCGAGAAACTGGAGACTAAGAACGAAAAAGGCTATAAACTTTAGAATTTGATTGGCATAGTACAAATGAATAAGTAGAAATCAAACATGCAAGAACTTCAATATAAATTATTTAGCAATGTTTGATAAATACGGGATTCAATGCCATGTGAAAAATAAAATTTTACTGACGATAAAATCAGTAAAATTTTATTTTTCACATGGCATTGAATCCCGTATTTATCAAACATTGCTGTATAGTTGCGGGCCATGAAAGCTACCGATCTAAACATAAATTATTTAGCTTTACAGCATTCAATAACATTCTCCCTTCATTCTTAGACTATTTTTTCTCTTTTTACACTCTTTAAATATAATAAATGCATATGGTAGGTACTCCACTGTTTAATTTAAATTTTATTAGCTGAAGATACATTAGTGACAACTGCAGGAATTTCTCCAACATCAACAGTCAACCTAAAGAGTAGATTGACAATTTTGGGGAAAAGGCATCCACAACTTGCTGGATTCCAATGTCTTTATGGGTGGTATGTCTATCACAAGAATTGGAGCAATGAAATAAATTTGGTGCAAGATATATTAATAACTGAAGACTATTGCCATTGAAAATGCAGATTAACAGGTCTTTCACTCACAGTTTTTATTCAATTTGATTTAATTATACGTACTAAGTATAAAGAGTATAAAAAGAAGTAGTGAGTATAAGTGTGCTCAATTATGGGAAGTTTCCAAGAGTCTCTAAACACAGTACATCTTAACCAGCGGCACAAGATACTGATGAAACTGCGCCAGTATGACCGGTGGCACGGTCCCAATGCCGTGGGGATTGCATGATACCACTTTGCCTGGCTTAACCACACTAGAAATTGAGACGGCCGAGGCAACAAAGCACTGGTGGCAGGGTGTGCCTGTGAGGCAGCCCGTCAAAAGATGCATGCTGGGCAGGGAGGGAACAGAATGAGGCGGCGGCAGCAACAACTGAAGAAGGCTCTTCCTTGCTGCAGAGACAACTACAATGCCCACTTCCTCACAAAGCAGCTGTCGCAGTGGTACTTACAAAAGAAAGTTTAAAAACCCTGTTCTAACACAAGAGATGGAGGCTTGCGCTGAGCCATTGGTACATGAGCCTTCATGAAGTATATGTACTAAAGATCTATCTATCCTCCCCTGCTAGTGCACATAAGCACAAAAAAAATCAGGAATGCTATATGAATTTCTAACTAGCTAAGTGTCTGTTAGTATAATGAGCAGAAACAAGTCACTGTGACTTTGAAACAGCTAGCATGGTTTTGAGTTCCATCTTATTTTGCTTATGGCAGCAGTATCAGAGTGGGATGTGACATGAATTCAACACAAGACTGAATCCCTGCCTACTTTGCTGTTTGTATTACTGCTGCAGGGAAAGCAAGGGTAAAAATTAGGCAGGAAAACAAGTTCAGTCTACATTTGCTACATATATAGATGCCCAGTTAAAAGCGAACTGCATTTTGTTGCAAACAATGAATGAAAGCTTCCAATTAGTCTCCACATGTGTGAAGTTGAAACATCTGAGCAGAGGTCTACCACAGCTCATGCATGCTATAATAAACCACGATTTGTCATTACATCTGAGCCAGGCCAGAGTCTTAGCCTACACAGCACTTCAGTGGAGAGTATGCAGTCATATAACTACTTCAATATGTCAGTTGTCACAGCAGAAGGGAATGGGCACACATGGAGAGTGAACAAGCAGTAGAGGCAGGTACAGAGAACAGTTCTGCATAGTACTACTCCAATCCTTTTTATCATGACCACAAAAAAGCCATTATAGATTATAAATATATAATAAAGATGCAGTTTTATTGTACAAGACTCAATGCAAAGATTTACCTTTCTACGATGTTTCCTTAAATCACTAGGCTGACAGAGGCATGCAAAGAAGAGAAATTAAGATAAAGCAGATCTATTGATGATCAGAAAGCATTAACACAAGAAGATTGTGGCAGTCATACCTTTTATTTGAAGGAAATTAATAAAAATGTTCTAGTTAACCGGCACATGAAACCATTGTTTAAAAATGGAACACACTTCCATCTTAAAAATGTGGACAAGGTCAAATGGTTCACTGGCAACTTTCTGCTTTGCATCACTACTTAAATGGTAACCAACTCTGGAGACCAGAACTGGGAACAGATGCAGAAGTAATGTTAGAAATTCCTTAACCATAGAGCAGAGGTTCTACAGAACATGGTCTTTAAATTTGAAAAGCTAGATACAATGGATCATGCAAAAGTATGCAAAATCAGATGAAGTATACTATAAATGGGTTCCTGATGGAATGAGAAAGGGAGTGGATTACCACTCACTCAGCATATTTTCTTTGTCAAATCAGAAGACAAAAATCTTCTGAAGATTCATGGAAATCAGAACATTTGTGGAAATGTATTTAAGCACAGAAACAAGCAGTTTGAACTTAGTGAAAAAATGTGACCAATTCACAGATGGAGAGATGGAAAAACAGAGACGAAAAACAAGACATAGTTTTAAAGGGTCCTGAAGGTTTTTTCCATGATGAAGGTAGGGTGAATAAAAACAGAGATACTTACTAGCGTCATGATGCCTAGCCTGTCCACCTCCCGAGCAGGACTATGTGGGATTCGTCGTGGTGTGGAGCGACCACTTCCAGGTGGAGAAGAGCCAGAAAGGGAGCCACCAGGAAAGGGGGGAGGAAGAGCATTTACTGACCGAAATTGACCAACGTTGTCTAAACTCCCACTACCAACACGGCTTTCAATTTCCTCAGCTCGTTGCTCAGTGTTTTCCTTTTCCTCTTGTATCAGTCTAAAGAATTAAGAAATGATGCAATTAATTTAAGCAAGCAAGCATATCTGCCACAAAAAAGTGACCTAAGTCAGGAATAAAATTGATAAACAGTTATAAATTACTGTATTGGTCTGAGTATAAGACTCACTTTTTTCTCCTAATTTAAGTTTTTAAACTAGGGGTGCGTCTTATAATCAGGCTGTTACAATATAATGCCAGTGATTTAATTAATTTTTTTTAATAGCACCAAACATTAAGGGTGCGTCTTATAATCAGGTGCGTCTTATACTCAGGACAATACGGTATGTTTCAATTAATCTATTAGGACCTATGTAGCTAACTGTATAGCACCCTGGGGTATGAAGCTGTAATACTGCAGTAGAACAACTTTAATTTTGGTTTTCAGGGCAAGAATATTGCTTTTAGGAGACCTGAAAATGCCATTCCCTTTCTTTCCCTACCAACCTATCTCTGAGAATGTTCTCCTATCTTTGTGTCCATTCACAGTCATTGTTCCCCTGACCTGCTGTTATTTCAGCACCAATAAAAAAACCTAGATATTCTTTCTGGAAATAGGTATCTGGCAATTCCAACCAACCAGAGACCATGCAGTGAATATAATGATAACAATAAGTAGCCAATCAAGCTTATATATATAACAATGTCACGAAGGCTGAAGTTAATTAAGAGAAAGCATGTATTAAGCATGTATTTCACATCCTATTACATACGCCTGGAGCTGACATTGGTTTTTTTTGGAAGAAGCAGCGGGGAGAACTCAGAGTCTTTGCAGGGGCAGCATGGCAGCAGTGATCCCGGGGATTGCACCACTGCCGAGGGGGGAGTGGTTGTCCTTACCTCACTGGGGGTCCTGACAGCTTCTGGGGGTGGTGGTTCAGGGCAGGCCTCTCTGAGGTTAATGATCACCACAGAGCAGCGATTTATGACGCAATCCCCCCCCCCCCAGAAGCCATCAGGACCCCCTGTAAGTGTTTGAATTCTATTTCTTTTTTACTGGCAGTGGCAGCATCCCTGGGATAACCACCGCTGCCATGCTGTCCCCACCCTTAAGGTGGCAGGGGACAGCATCCGGTTCACCTGGTGGGTCGCAACCCACCAGTTTGAGAATCGCTGCAGTAGAACATTCCACTGGGCTAGTGTAAGCTCTTCGTATAACCTAATGATTTAACACTTGCAAAAGATAAGAACTGAATACTGCCAAACACAGAAGCAACCATATTATTAAGACGAACAGAAAAAACTAAAATTCGAACACATCTTCAAGAACGCTGGCAAACTAAGTACAATTCTCACATACACTCAATGAAAGATGCTGTCTAAATTAAAGATAAGCATGCCATAATCTCTGTGAATTAAAAGAAATGAAGTTAAACAAACAAAATACAAAATAACTCCAACTGAACATAAAATCAGAAGTATAAAAGTAAATGTTATACCTAATTTCTTTGTTGATGGCATCTAACTGCTCCTGAAGCATCATTGCTAAAGTCTGGGCATCTGCCTGACCACTAGGTGACAACAGATCGACTGAGCTGAATATAGTTTCTCTGTCATCTTCACCATCTGAGATATCAACGTCGCTCTCAAAGGCTTGTGCAACATTTGCCAAAACGCTTGCTTGTTGCGCACGCTCCCAGTCTTGTTCATTAAGGGTCTGAACCTGTTTAACATAAATAATTCTACTTTTGTCAATTTCCACTAGCTTTTTATTTTTTATATATATTAAAATAAATAAATACGTCCTCACTTACATGTATCCATCAAGATATGCAATAAAATCAGAACAAATTTTACTCCATTGTATTCATATGTACCAATTTATTCCAAAAAGATATACCCGGTATCTAGATTTCTGCTCCTATATAAAAATCTCAGGTTGATTTTATATGGTATTCACAGCAAGGGAGTTCCACATAGCTTTAGTGCCTACAGTTAATTTGAGGGTTTGTATATCTTTTAAGCAGAGAAAACTGCAGTAGAGTATATGTATACACACACTGCCCAGTAGATGGCTGACACTATCAGCTTTGGCAGTGCTGACATCTGTGTGCATGCAAGTTCTGAATTTAGCCCTTCCCAGCACAGCTGACTGATAACGCCAAAGCCAAAAGCACTATTTAGTGTGGCTGACATCTTCAAACAAACGTTTTAATGCAGAATTCTACTTGTACAATATAGAAGTGTTTCATAAGCTTTTTGTAGTTTTATGACAAAACAAATCGTTTTAAGGAATGCCATGCTAGGAGTAAAAATGTTTAATGCCCTCCTACCTTTGAAGGCTCATCCCGCAGGGCTGCCAAACGTCCCTTTTGTGGACGCCGTAACACAGAGGTGCTATAAGAATCCATCTGACTGTCTGCTATGGCTGAAGGTGCCAGGGGATATCTAAAATCCGGTACGCTACCCAAATGTGATCGACTGAAACAAAGGCAGATGCTATTTTTAGTGTTAATAAAGAGACATTGTCTCAAACGTTTAAGTAATCTAGATTCAGGCACAAGAACATAAGAGCCCTGCTGGGTCAGGCCAAAGGCCCATCTAGTCCAGCTTCCTGTATCTCACAGTGGCCCCACCAGATGCCTCAGGGAGCACACAAGACAACAAGATACCTGTATCCTGTCGCCACTCCCTTGCACCTGGCATACAGAGAAAACCTACTTCTAAAACCAGGAGGTTGCTTATGGCTTGTAACCTGTGATGGTCTTTTCCTCCATGAATCTATCCAAACCCCTTTTAAAAGGCATCTAGGCCAGGTGCCATCACCACATCCTGTGGCAGGGAGTTCCACAGATGAATTACATGCTGGGTGAAGAAATATTTTCTTTTCTTTTCAAAGAAATCATTAATCGAGCACTACTTCAATAACCTAATACAGAAGTATACTCATACCTATGATGAAGAGATGGGCCCCTCATTCTCATCTGGTCATTTTCAGATCTCATTGCTTCAATGTTTAATATTAGCTGATCCTACAAAGAAAAAACCCTCAAATAATTCATTTTAGTCTTGCCTTTTCAAAAACAAGTACAGTACACATATTTGCTGTGCTCAGAAAATCAACTTTAAATCAGTCTTGAATGTTAGTGTTTAACACCCAATTTAATGAAAACAACTTCAAAAAATATTTTGGCCATTTCCACAACAATGGTTATCATTTAGTCTTCATTTGATGACTAAAACAAAATTTACCCCTCAGTGGCCTTTTGAGCATAATTTTGAGAAACTATGATGAGGTAACCCCAGAGGTTAAGGGGCTGGGTTGCATTCTCACTCAACAGCTGCAGGAATTTTGCTATACAGGAGAAAAAGCCCACATTTTGGGGAGTGATTAAAACAAAAATAATCAATTAAACATGTATGACTTCCATGCAGTAGCAATGGAAGTTTCTGCAGCATGGCTGGCATGAGATTCAGTGGCACAATCAGCCTAAAGAATGGAATAAATAATTTTGTATAGCTTCTGTACCACAATGATGATATCATCATCAAAGCATATTCAGTCAACGTTTTGTTATCCGGCATGCATGATGAATGGAAGTTGCCAGTTACTCAGATATGCCGGTTAACAAAAAACATTCACAAGTTGTATAAGCTGCCTTCTGACAGGGTGCACTCTGCTTCCTCACTTACCTGACAGGGCTCCTTCTGTGGTGTCGCTCTGCCCATCCTTCTTCAGAGGGCTCTCTAAGAATAGACACATTCCGCTTCCTTCCTCAAGAGTCCCTCATGAAGAAGGAAGTGGAACATCTCTATTCTGAGAAGGCCCACATGAGAAGGAAGAAGGACAGAGTGGCACCACAGAAGGAGCCCTGTCAGGAAGGGGGCTGGGAGGCTTGCTTAACCGACGCTGGGATAAGCTGCACATTTTAATGTTAGTGGTAATTACTGTAATTCAATTTTTTTCTGTAAGTTGTACTGGATCTCATGGTTTGCTATTTGTTTTGGTTGTATTAATTTTCAGGGATATACATTTAAAAAACAATGTTCTGAAATGTATTCATTCCTGCTTCTAAGGTTTAGTTATGTGTGCGTTTTTTAAAAATAACATGACAACTATGGCACAAAGTGATTTTTTTTTCCAGTCAATACCTTTTCAATTTGAAGCTCGTCAACTTGTTTCTTAGCATTTTCAACTTCACGAACCAGAGCATTCTGGAATAAAATACAAGTTCATTGGTGGTACTTATTAAGAATATTTACCGTATTTATCGGCGTATAATACGCACCGGCGTATAAGACGCACCTTCCTTTTGGCCCTGGGTTTCAAGAAAAAAACATTTAAAGCATTTTTGGGCCACTTGGCCACTTACCGCTTGGCTGCTTAATTAGCTAATTTACATAAATTGCACAAAAATACCAGGATCTCTTTTAAAACACACAGCAATAAGACACATGAACAAAATGCACGAGAACATAAATCCCAAATACAAAACCCCCAGACTCAACTCTTTTCCCCCACCCCACCCATGCAGTTTCCAAAGTAAAAAACATAAAAGTACAAAAAAACCCCCGACTCAACTCTTACCACCTTACCACCCCGACTCAACTCTTACCAACTCTTAAACAACATAACTCTTTTTCCCCACCCCACCTAAACTATGAACAGTTTCCAAAGCCTCCCAACTAGGCCCAGTTCAGAAGCTCACCCAAGCTGCATTCACTCAGCATCCAGGAGAGCTGGGAAGACTAGGCCTTCTGCAGCTCAACTGAACTGAACTGAGCACAGCGCCCTCTGCTGGCTGCTGAGAAGCTCAACTCATGCACGTGCATAAATTAAACCCGACAAACAGCTGTAGATCGGATAGATTAGTCAGGGAAGAAAGCACAAGGGAGCTCTCCCGCTCAGGAAAGCTCGGTAAGCCCCCAAAATGCTTTAAAACGGGTGGGGGGGAGAGGGATTTTTAGTATTGGCGTATAAAACGCACTCTACTATTTTGGGTCACAAATTTAGACAAAAAAGTGCGTCTTATACACCAATAAATACGGTATATACCACTTTTCAACAAAGTAGTTCACAAAGCAATTTACATAGAAATAAATCAATAAATGGTTCCTTGTCCCCAAAGGGCTCACGCTCTAAAAAAGATACAGAAGAGACACCAAGCAACAGTCACTGGAAAAAACGCCATGCTGGCTTACAAAGGGACAGTTGTTCTCCTCATGCTAAATATAAGTGGACACCACTTTAAAAGGTGCCTCTCGGCCCAGTTAGTAGGAGTACTTAAGACTACAGATTTCCAATTCATAACATTTTAAAGTTCAGAAACATTACCACATCATTTGCCCTATTCACATATTTGTTCTAGTTAAGATACACAAACTCTTTGTCCGCCCCCTCACACTACTGTTAAAGTTTCAAAAATATTCCCTGAACAAGTTTCTTTGCCAATCACAAAATAGAGATGCTAGCATTTCTTGTACACAAACCTCTCCTGTTATTTATGCTGCCCTTGTGCTTATTCTCTGTCTCACCATGGATGTATGGATAAATGTTCATTAAAACAAACACCACCACTAAGCTGCTACTGCATTTCAAGCAATAATAGTAACTTTCACAATTACTTTATCTTCCAGGGCAGCCATTCTTTCTTTAAGATGAAGCTGAAGTCTCTCATTGGATTCAGACAGAAGTTTGTCAACAGTATCAGATAAACGTCTATTATGTTCTTCATTCATTTTCTCTCTTTGCCGAGCCTACATGGGAGCATTGTAAGAAACAGAATTAAATTAGCAATTTTACCTTCCCAATGTTATATGTGCGTAAAAACACCAAGGCACGTATTTTTTTGACTCTCACTTTTAGAAACAGTAAAGTTTCCAGGGTTACTGTGCTGTACATAGTTTGCGGTCCTCCAATTTAAAGCAGATCATATATTTCCAGATACTACAAGTAGCACGTTCTATGTTATGTCCCTACTTAACAGTTGATCCATGGCCTGCCCTAGAAAAACAGCAATATGATTCAGGGGATTATTTATTGGGATGGTTCTCTGGTGTTTTACAACTGGCCATTTTGACAGATTCTGTAGAAGAGGTTATTTCACTGAGAGCCAGTGTGGTGCAGTGGTAGTCTTGGACCAAGACCATCCAGGTTCAAATTGCTGCTCATTCATGAAGTTCACTGGGTAACCTTGGACCAGTCACTATCTCTCAGCTTACTATCTCTCAGTCACTATCTCTCAGCCACTTCACAAGTTGTTATGAAGATAAATGGGGAAGAAGCCACATACATCGCCCTGAGCGTCTTGCAGAAAGGACAGTATACAGTGGACCCCCGCTATCCACAGATCCGGCATCTGCGAATTTGTCTCAACATGGATACGGGGGTCCACCATAAAAGTCTAAAAAAGAAAAACCGGTCAAAACGCGGTTTCCTTACACTTTTTAGATGCAAACCGCTGCATGTTCTTGCTTTCAGAAGCTGTGCTTCGGAAGCCTCTTCCGGGTCATGCGACTCCCCCTCCCCTCTCCCAAGATCGGCCCAATGCAATCTGGGGTGATCTTGGGAGACGGAAGGGGGAGTTGTGCGACCCGGAAGAGGCTTCCGGAGCACGATTTAAGCTTCTGCAAGCAAGGACACGCAGCGGTTTGCATCTAAAAAAGGTAAGGAAGCTGCATTTTAACCGGTTTTTTTAACCGGTTTTTCTTTTTTTAGACTTTTACGGTTGGCACCGTTATCCGCAGATTTCAGTATCCGCAGGGGTCCAGGAACAGAACCCCTACAGATACTGAGGGCCAACTGTATAAATGTGAAAAGCAAAAACACCACCACATTTTAATTAGGCATTTAGTGTTTTAGTTACAAACTGCTAGCTTTGTCTACACCTTCTCAACTACCACTTTTTTTATAGAAGACTAATACAAAAGCATTTCATGTATGCTTTCCAGTAAAAGTTACCCACAAAGTTTAACGTAACATAGAATACAGAGCTATACTTTTTACTGACAACTACAAATTTCATTATAAAATTTGCGGCAGAGGGGAAGGGAGAAAAGAGACATACTGGTCATCACTGCCTTTACATACCCGTAGCAATTCTTGATTTTTCTCCTCTAGCTGTGCTTCCATTTGCCTCAATCGTTCTTCAATGTTACCATGTCTTTCTTCAGCCTGCCATTTTTAAAACATACTGGTAAAAAAATCTGAGACTATACCATGAAAAATTAGCAGCACACAAGCATACCATGTTTTTATGCAGTCTGATATTTTCTTTCGCACACTGCACCTATTTCCAATACCCAGCAAAACTCAGTGGATGGACTCATGAATCAAATGCCAATAAAGAATAATGGTAACAAGAAAAAAAAGAACACTGTAAAAGGGAGCTAAGAACCCATTTGTAAGTATCAGAAAAACATTACTGCAGGAGATATGCAGAGAGCCAGCGTGGTGTAGTGGTTTGGGAGTTTGACTTAGAACTGGAAGATCCAGGTTCAAATCCCCACTCAGCCATGAAGCTTCCTGGGTGACGTTGGGCCTGTCACTATCTCTCAGCCTCACCTACCTCACAGGGCTGTTGTGAGGACAAAATGAGGGGAGGAACTATGTATACTACCCTGAGCTCCTTGGAGGAAGTGTGGTACAAAAATGTGAAAAATATAGTTTACTCCTCTTGAGTTGTTAATTATCAGGAAGGGGGGAGGGGTTTGCAGGAAAAAAAAGTCAAGAACTAAATGAGGTGCAGTGCAATCCTTTGCATGCTTATTCAAAAGCAAGTCTCACTGTATTCAATGGGGCTTATTCTCAGGTAAGTGGTTAATGGATTGCAACCGAAGTCAAAACGCCAATGGTTTCAGCGGAAAATAATATTTTTTCCCAGCACTACACATATTAGTCCCACCTTTGTAAGTGCTGCAACTCTCTGAGCCAGTTCAGCTTCCACCTCTGGCAGAGTCTCAGCTTTTCTCAGAGTCTGCTGCAATTTTTGCTCCGCTAGTTCCAGTCGTTCTTGTAACTGCCTATTCTTATCTTCACTCTAGAGGACAATAAATTTGTTTATTGTTGTGTTAGTATTATACATTTTGAATGATGCAAGCAGCTTTGATCATTTTCTGAAATGTGGGGTAAACAAAGAAACTTGCTTATAGTCAGTGCTGCAGGCAAAATACTGGTATATTTGGGGTGATAATTTCAACAGCTTTCCCCCCTCCCTTGTGCAGGGAGTCATTTTGTGAGCACACTAATGAACAAGACTGTTATGTAGTACATAGATTATAACTGCAACTAAGCCTAAATACATTTACATGAATTGCACATTCTTTCCTAGTGTATCCCTGCCTCTGTTTCCCTCTTCTTTCTCCGTTTTCCCTGTGTATTTTCTAGATTGTGAGCCCCTCCAGGAAGGGATCAGTCTTCTTTTATAAAGTAAAATGCATATGGACGCAATGCAATAAAAAACTAAAGTTATATGTTGTAAATGTTTGAGCTTCAAAAGATCACAGTAATTGTCTCACTCTCACATATCACACTGCTCCCATAAACAGACTACTTCCACAAGTAACTTAGACCGAAAGCACTGGTCTATTTCAAATGCAGAACGAACTCTCTCTCTCACTCTCTCTCTCATATTATATATATCCTTTTCTTTAGCCTTTCCCCCATTCTAGAGAAACTAAGTTGGAAAAAAAAAATCCTTACTCAAATATATATGGGTCAGCTGATGTTAATTCACATTATATTTGTAAGAAAATAATAGAACATTTGGATTTGAATTGTAAGTCTGCAATAATAATAAGATGGTTATCAAACCCATACAATTATGATAAAAACCAGAAGACAATTTCCAGAAAGATTCCTTAATACCAATACAGAAATATCATTTAAATTTCTGAAAGACAGGTTAACATGCTACATGCAACACTGCAAGTTACTTCTCCACATCAGCACATTATGAGATGCTACTGTAAGTTGAGAAAATCTTATATTCATTTAAACAGTTACTACCTGTCGGTGCAGAGAATCTTTATTAGCAATTTCATTTTCAAGTTTATCATTGAGGTCATGCACAGATGTAGCTTCACGCTGTGCAGCGAGGTAGCGTTTTTCAAGGGTTGTGATTCGCTCTTCCATATCTTCCTTTTGAGCCATGGCCTAAATTATGAAAATTACTTGTTAGGAGATTAAGGGAATACATTGTTCCTAGGCTTTATAAATTCTCTCTCCAACTACATGTGACAGGCAGTCTTGAAAATTGGGCATGAAAATCTCTTAGAAAATGATCACTGGATCTATTTGTGAACCTTTTATTCCGTGCATCTTGGCAGGATGCAAGGTGTCTGTTATACAACATTTTGTTGTTGATCTCAATGAATTCAACATTAAGATCTGCATACATTTCAAATGTGTGGCAAACTGTTTTTGATATTGAGAGGAGTTTCAAGAGTAGCTACAATATAGCATGGTGGTTGCCTGTTTGCAAAACAAAACACAGCAGATATTTCACTGGGCTAGTGTAAGCCCCTTGTATAAACCTGTCAGGGCCCAATCCTATCCAACTTTCCAGTGCTGATGCAGCTGTGCCAACAGGGCATGCGCTACATCCTGCGGTGGAGGGGTAGTAAGAGGCCTCCTGAAGGTAAAGGAACATTTGTTCCCTTACCTTGGGGCTGCATTGTGGCTACATCAGCAATCAAAACTTGGATAGGAGTAGGCCCTCAGCACTCAAAAGTTGGATAGGAGTAGGCCCTCAATCTCTTTATCTATATACAGTATATTAAGTTACATATTCAGTCATTAAGTTGTTCCGGCACAGACTTTGATTGTGGAGATTTTATATAAATCTCTCAGCCCTCTGTTAATAGGAAGAGCAACAGGACTTCAATATTTCAGAATTCATTACCAATCATTTTACAGCAAACCCTTGATTTAATGGATCTCGATTTATCAGACTTTGGAAATAACAGACATTGTCTGCTTCTTTCAAAAACTAGCGATAAACTGTATGTTTCAAGCATACTAACACTCACAGCCTTCAATGTCTTCCTGCATAACTTTAATCAAACCTTCTTGTTCAAAGAAGCCTTCTGAGCCCTTGCCTTTTTTAATATCTTGCTGGCACAGGTGGGGGTGCTGCTGTTTTTATGCTCCTGTTTTAATTGTAGCTATGATCTTTTTAATCGATTTTTAGATACTGTTTTTATTAATTTTCATTAATTGTTTTTTACTGTTTTAAAAATGTGATTTTTGTATTGTATTTTTTGTATTGTATTCTCTTTTTTGTTGTAAGCTGCCTTGGGTCCCTTCGGGGAGAAAGGCGGGATAAAAATACTGTAAATAAATAAATAAAATAAATATGGAACAAAGTCAACTATAAATGTAAGTTTTGCAACTTGGGGAGCTTATTAAAGTATCACAGCAACATGTTAACTCAATCATTTTATCAAACCACAAACAAAATTGCAAAAACACAGAATTCAAGATTATGAAAAACTGTATTTCTCACCTCTCGTACATCTCTTTGCAACTTTGTATTCATTTCCTCAGATTTTATTAAATCTTTTCTAGCAGTGTCAAGATCTTCTTCCAGTTCTGCTACTCTATTAGAAAGGGCAGTGATACGTTCTTTCATTTGGGCCTGCTCCTTAGTTTGCTTCTCTATGATATCTTGAAGTTCTATTACTTTAGCAAGGTCTTCATCATGACTTAGAGAGCCATTGGAAGATCTCTGTTTAGAGGAAGGAAGAAAGGAAGAATTTTTTAATTCTTTAACATGTCAGTAGAATAAGATGCTCTATTATATATTGTCATGATTTGTCAAGTTAAGATAGCATGATTCAAGTATGGTATAAAGGTCACAGTGGACAAGCCTGTCCATATACTAATTTCCAGGGAGAGAAGTTTCAATGCAGAGTGAGTCTCTCACCCACACACGTGTCCCCCCCTCACCCTAGAGACAATAACCAATAAACCAGGCTGTACTATTTTTATTTGAAAATGGTGTCTCCCTTAAAACTTGATCAGCTGCTGGAAAGAATGGGGGTCTTGGTCAGGTACGTAGCATAACCAAATGAGTGTGGAATATAGCTTATTTCAGTCATTACTTTCTCACTGTAATGAGGGGGAGAAGCTGAATGATTGAATATTTACATACCTTCCCATTAGTGCTAGGTGTGTTCTCCTGATCATGATTAATATCAGGCATCCCATCAGCTTGTGTTCTTTTCTGATTGTTCTGTTCTTTCAAAATCATTAACTAAAATATGAAATTAAAATATTGAAAACTGATGGATATTCACTTTGAAGTAGGCTCCTTTTCTGAGTCTTTAACAACAACATTTCAATGATTTATGGCAACAGTATTTCCAAAACTGAAAAGACAGCATGCATGACTAAGCAAAGGCAGTCTTACTGATATTCCATTGCCCTCAATTTTAAAAGGAGAATTAGAACTAATTCCCATAATCTGTTTAGGGGATATTTATCAAGAAATAAGCCTGCCTGAGCCATACTGCACCATGAGATAAGAAAACTCTTTCTTCACTTTCAAGAAATGACAATTGATCTACAACTGCCATTTAATTAAAAACTGAACATGGCTGGGTCAATTGGCTATTAGAGCCAAATGAAATATTTTCACAAAACCGTATTTTCTACTGAAAACCACTTCCATTGAGAAAGCACAGCCAGATGTCCCACCATGGGAATTTGATTTCTAGTGTCACCACAGCTGCAGGGAGCCTTAATCCCGTAGAAGTGCTTTTTAGCAGCAATCATGCTGCTACAGAAACATTCGAGTCAGACTGCTCAGACTGTAGAGTTCTGGGACAGAATCAAGAGAATCACAGGAGTTTCCATGGATATGCCAGGCCTCCAAAGCCTGTCCTTTCCACCACAGTTCCTTGGTGGAACTCCTTCTTCCTAGCTCTTACAAAGCTAATCCTAAAAGGGGAGCCTTACAGACCTCAGAAGATTGGCTTTCTAAAAAGACAGTGACTTACCTCCTTGTGAGTAGTACCTAGTTCTTCTTCCAACAAGCTACATCTTTCAAGTGCTACTCGTAATCTTTCCCTTACCTAAAACATAAAGCCAAAGGGTAAACACATCAAGCAACCAGTAGTGAAGCAGAAGCATCCAGAGGCTTTGACTGACACAGGAAAAAGTTCTCTTTTCATTCCTAAAGGCAGCAAAGTGATCCACACATTTTCTCCATATTGCAAGAACCACTCCAAACAAGTGACTTATGCAAGACCAAGTTACAACAAGAAGCCAATATGCATTTTAAGTTTCTATAGCATTTGCTGGCACTGAATAGACAAGCATAAAACCATAGCAAAAAAATGTCAGTTGGTTTACAACTAAATAGAATCCACTACCCATTGACTACCACCTCCCTGTATCACATCAGAATAAAATAGCAATTTCAAAAACAGACTCAGACAACAACATCCAGCAGCAGTGCTTACTCTGGCCCAAAAGCCCTGTGAAAGAGCCAGGTCTTCAAAAGGAGAGCAGGGTGGAATTAAACTAGTTTTCCATGGGAAAAGAATTCCAGGTGTCAGGGCCACCACAGAGAATAACGTGGTGCTTTCAGTAATAGATTGGAATGCAGCAGTGGAAATCAAGCAAAAGCACCACGTTATACCAAGAAAAGCAAGCTTATGTAGCCTGTGCTCTCCAGCGAAATTTCTGCACTTGCATGACTGCGGCAAGTAATGGTCATTATGA
Organism: Plestiodon gilberti rubricaudatus; assembly: GCA_026170595.1. Taxonomy (NCBI): domain Eukaryota; kingdom Metazoa; phylum Chordata; class Lepidosauria; order Squamata; family Scincidae; genus Plestiodon; species Plestiodon gilberti. The sequence continues at coordinate 244,451,404 of JANXHW010000001.1, read as the reverse complement.
ATAACTGATTTTTACATTAAAACTATTTAAGTCTCCTCGTAACCATTTAATAGACATTTCACAAGTATGTTGTGCACTCAGTACTTTGGCAACCACCTTTCGTTACCTTTTCATCAAGGGCTTTATGATGTTCAAATAGGGACTTTAGTGCTTTGAGAACTTCAACTTCACTAGAAACTCCTGCTGGAGACTGAGCCTGTCTCTTTACTACAGTCATTCTAAGAGACCGCTCATGCCGGGAGACAAGACATTCCAAATGTTCTAACAGCAGCTGAAAAACAAACAAAATGTAAATGAGGAACAAGATGCTGAAACCCATTTTGAACATCTGGATAAAACAATTTTATTTTCTAGTAAAAATGTATCCAAAGAATAGCGGCAATGTGTACCCCCAGCTGGCAATGATGAATTGTTTATGATGGTTTTTCTATAGATTCCTTATAATTCTCCTGGTCTTAAACTGGTCTCTTGAAGTACTGCTGACATTAAAAGGTGACTCAGAATGTTTATTTGCACATTCAAGCTTATGACACAATCCTTATACATGTCTGCTCAGAATTAAGTACCACTGTATTCAATGGGGCTTACTCTCAGAAAAGTGTGTATAGGACTGCAGCCTTAGTTTTCTCAGACATTTTTGTTAAGCAAAGAAAATACAAAGCCAGTTTTAGTGTAGATTTACTTTTTTCAAAAAGAGACAAAGCAAAACAATTACAAGGGAGATTGGATGCTTCAGAAGAGAGCGAGTAGCAGTCTGCTTTACTGTTTTGGTCTCAAGCAGGACAATCCCCCCCCCCCACGCAGTTTTCTTTTTTGTTCACCCAACTGATAGTCCTAGCTCCTAGAGGCTACCGAGCATGCTCAGTCTTCAACAGACTTTGTTTTCTATTTACTTAAAATCCAACAAGTGAGGACCCATCAGGCTCAGGGTTGGTTGTCAATCCCAAATCCATGCACTTTATCGTTATAACAAAGTGGGGGTCTGGAGAGTAGGAAAGGGATCCCTTTTCCATTCTCTCTCCTGAAACGTCCCCCCATAGTGTGGGAGAGATTTTTAACCTCAAAATGCTGTTTGGGACACAAGCAAGCCAATTCTCTCTCTTTCCCCTCCTGTAATTTTCCTTTCCCTTTCCCCCCTCCAGCTAACACTTTAATGTAGGGTGGATCCTTGACGGGCTGGTTTTAGGTGTTTTAAAAACATTTTAAATTTACAAGTTAATACACTTCTGCGTGCCTGAGGAGTTGCCTGGGTATGCCAAAACCACCACCTTATTTTGGAGCTACCCTACTTCAATTCTGAAAGGCATATGACCATCTAAGTTCAGGATGGGGCGGGGTGATGACAAGACCCAAGAAGAACACCTTTAACATTTTCAGAAATAGTCTAATGTTTCACTTGGTTTTATGAAGGACATCTAGTGCTGATTTCAAAAAATACTTCCTAGATATTTAAGGAGTTGAAATCGGATTGGGGAAACGCAGTGTTCTAAAATTTTACTGATTATTATACTGAAAAAGAACCGGGCGGGTCTAACAAGCAAAGCCCAAAGGCAAGTACTCAGTTACCGACACAAACTATCAAGTATAAGGTGAAGCAGATTCCTAAAATTAAGTATTTAGGAGTAAGCAAGCCAAGTAGATACCCAAGGCCTACTTGTTTCTGGTTATACTCTTGGGAATTCCCAGAATTCAGAAAGAGAGCTCATTTATCCAATAATTATGCCTCAAATCAAGCTTAGAATGGGAAATGCTGGCACACAGTCATACCTGGAGACAATCTATCATTAAGATGTCACGTTAGAGCTAAGTTCAACATTCAGAAAAAACACAAACTGTAGGGGTCAATTCATGACACTGTTGCATATACATTCATGTTCTGGGTAAGGAAAACATAGGTATCAAGGGAAGACATGCATCCCAAACATGCAGCATGCATATACTTAGGAGCTACAATCAGTTGCAACTCCTGAGTATATAGCCACAGTGGGTCTAGTAATATGTAATGTCAAATACTGGTTTGGCCATCTATAGACTTACATGTGCATTCCAATTGACTTCTTGGTTCATAGTCTGTCTCTAAACCAGAATGGAAAATCATATTCAAAACTATGAGGATGGTGCATGCAAGCCTGACAATGGCCAAGTCATCATTTGGTATTATTTTTGAAGTGGTACTATACTTGAACTGACACAGTGCCTCCAAGTGCTTGGAGATGCGCTTGCCCCCTTCACATTTTCAATGGTCTCTGCAGAACACTGATGCAAACATGCATGCTCCTATAAAGTGGGACTTGGCTCTAACTATATCAGTCTAAAAAGGACTATTAATCCCTCATCATTTTCAGACTCTTGGTGCATTAATCTAAACTACCCACTGCTGATCAACTGGTGGAGCACCAAATGACAGTTTGTGCTCATGATAAACAATTCAGATGATCTTTCTGTCACATGCAATCTGCAATGCGGGTTAAATAAGAGAGTGGTTCTGTGAAACAGCTTTTGGTCTAAAGATATTACAAGGTGCTGATGTCCTTTGGATCTAGAGATACAGCCCCCGGAACCTCTTTATCCAGCTCCCATGATAACTGGGTTCTCCCAGCACCACTATCAACCAGCTCCCAGCTGCTGAGCTGCAAAGTGACACATTAGCAGAAGTGGCACCGCAGAAAGGGCAGTGCTGGGAGAGCCCAATTATCATACAGGCCACCCTTTCAGCACAGCAGCGCATAAATGATCAAGGTTTGCATATTTTCTCTTCTGTCATTTACAGCTAATGAGATCCTAAGCAAGAAAAACGTGCTTATTTCTGGTCATCACCAGCTTAATGACATCACTCCTGGCCCTCAGTAAGCACCATGAATAGGCTTATCAGATTTCTTGCCGGGACAGAGTGTAGACCTTTAGGAGAAGGAACGTGGGCAAGTGTAGCTTGTTAAACCTTAGAGCACAATCCTAGGCATGTCTATTCAGAAGCAAGCATCATTGTGTTCAGTGGTGCTTGCTTCTGAGTAGACATGCCTAGGATTGTGCACTAAGGTTTAACAAGCTACACCTGCCCACATTCCTTCTCCTAAAGGTCTACACTCTGTCCCGAGAAGAAATCTGGTAAGCCTAACCATGAATGCTATTCAGCCCACTGTATGAAATAAGTTTGATACCCCTGTTCTAGTGGTTATTCAACCAGACCATCACTTTGGCTTGTTTGACATGTAATGATAAATCATGGTTTAGTGCTATGAGAAGCTCCCAAGTTAAAAGACTGTGTGCTGCTCTCTCTCTCCTTTCACATACAAGAGAACACTATTCAAATGTTTTACTTCTGAACAAACCACAGTTATGTGTAACAAACTAAGACCTGGTCTAAATGATACAAATGCCATACATAAAAAAGCAAAAACAAAATGCTCACAGATATCTCAAGGTGCAACACCATCAAAACTGCACATAATGCAGCTATACTATCAAAGACATCACATGAACAACAGATTCACCATGAGGTCTAAGTCAGGGAACTGTGGTTTGTTCCAAGTATTTTTTTTTATCACGTTAAAAAAAGATTTTAAGACCCAAACTACAGTACTTGTTATGTTTACCATGTGACTATGCAGCTCAGGTCTCTTTTACTCTCGTGTAATAGCCACATGGAGTCATGGCATGGACATAAAGGATATTTAACACTAACTGTGCCCTTTTCTTGCCAAAAATACACCCCAAAGCAGCTAATTAATCCTTAAAGTGCCATTTGCTACACTGGCACTTTAAGAGTTAACTTGCCACTTAGAGGGCGCAATTTTAAGAAGGAAAATTGCATGAGTAAAGGGTTAAATACCAACTCGCTGCATGTCACTTACGCTAGAGAAGAGACAACCCTGAACTGCGCAGTCATGTGGTAAATGCAACGTGTAGTTTGAGTCGGTCTAACTTTAACTGAGCAAACCAACAACTGAACAAACATATGCAATACTGCAATTTGCTTGTAAATGAAAAGTGCTGAAAAATGAAAAGTGTGCTACTCCTCATATGCATTAAGGAAAGGGGGGGTGAGTGAGCCCACATCTTGCAGAGATATGTTCTTGTAGCACTGAATGCTTCTGGTCCTTTAACGGGTGTATAGGCAAAGGACATTTCAGCAGGTGCAGCTGCTTTAGCAGCACCATCAGCACTTTCAGCTGCCAAGATTCTGTCTTCTACACAACTCTTAAGAATGCAGAGGCCCTAATGGTGGAAGGTTGGCCACCCTGTTGTAGCACTAACCCATGGTTTAGTACCATGCTTTTCAACCAGTGGTACTAGTACGATAAGAGGTACTTCACAGAATGGAAGACAGTAGATGGTCCCACTGCCATAGTAACCATGTGGCACTATCCTACCTAGCCTGACTTCACTAGAAGTGAAGGCATCTGGGACACCAGTGGGCAATAGGTGGCTGTGCAGCTACCTGGCCCTTTAAAAGAGACACTGTTTGGGAGAAGGGGGCTGCAGAGAGAATGCAAAATCGAAAAATACCAGCAACCAAAGAAGCCTCTCTCTTGCTGCAGTGACAACTCTGGGGCAAGCTATTCAGTCCTGTGCACAGCCGTTGACTCTGGTGGCACTTGCAAAACATTTTAAAAGGGGAGGGAATTCCTGGTTTAGCATGTCATTTGAACTGGGCCATTATTGGGGCAAATGTAATTTCTGCTAAATTAACGGCTCAATCCAGGTGAAGCCCTACCAGTATTTCAGTTCTTCCACTAGGCAGCATCTTAACTAGCGTGTCTGCCATTGAAAGCTGTGAGCAGAAGCAGTCCTGGGCAGCAGCAGAAGCACTAGACAGGATGCTACCGATTATGCTTGTGATTGTCATTCATTCTTATTTTAATCCAAGTTCACACATAGTATCGTATTATTCCTGCTGCATTATTAGTTTGATCTAGGCTAGGGATTTATTTGATTTTCAGTTAACATTCATTCATACCTTGCACAGCCGCAGGACACACATCACAAAAAAGCAATCTATTCAGACATTAAAATAAAACTGAGGATTCTGTTCATTCATTTCCCCTTGATTTGTAAATCAAAAGGTAAATTATATGCTACATGTAAGATTCCATTTTAAGATATATTCCTTACATATACGATACCAGATAATTAACTAACCCTTGTATTGTTTCTTTCTGCTTTCAGTTCTGCTATTTCTTCTTCCCTTTCAAGGAGTTGTTCTCTGCATACATTAAGCTCTTTAGTAAGTGCTGCAAACTCCTAGAATTGAAAACAAGAATACATTAATTGTAAATACATCCAAACATATGTATTACACATCAGGCCACAGATTAATCTTAAGTGAAAGAAAGGGAAATTATATGATGGGAAACTGAAGGAAAGACAGATGGAAAGACAGGCCTGGAACCCCTGCTGGAGAAGAACAAAGCGAAAGGTAAAAGAAAAGCTTAATACTGTAGCTGCTTTTCCACTGAAAAGCATGTCCTTGTTTATGGCATAGAAGCAGCTCCTGTTCTTTCCCTCCAGTCCCAAATATTCAGGATACTGCCGTACCTACAAAATTGCATGCTTATACAGTTGGCCCGTATCCTATGTGCGACAGACTTGTTTGAATTTGAGCTTCACCCCTTTCAAAAAAAGGACAGAGACAAACAGTTTAAATATTCTGCCTACCATTCCACTTAATCTGCTGATACCCTGGAGAGAGACTGAAACAAGAAAATGAAGCTGCTGTTCCCTCAGTTCCTGCATGTCTCTTGTACTGTGCTTTTAGTTAAGAGACGGTACGTACTTGTTGGCTTTAAGGGAGTTTCAACTATACATGATTTTAGTTTTATGCGCTGACCTCGGAACACAACCCTTGCATAAGATGCGGGCCGACTGTACGCATAATTAGAACTTTTTATTGATAGTTTTTTGCAAAGCAGTTGTCACTGCTGAAGACACAAGCCACCAAAACAAACTGAGCTTAGGCTGCACAGATTGTTCTCTCCTTTATTTCAACTTTCCCGTTGATGGAACTGCGTCAGTGTGTTCTGTACACCCAGCACAGCACTGAGGCTAAAAAGAAATGTAAGAATACTGCCAAAGACTGGAAATCGTTTCTAAAGAGAAGTCAAAGATGCACACGTTGCTCATTACTAAGCCAAGTATATGTTATAAACTGAAAACAATGAAACATATATCCACATTTCTATTATTTTCCTAGAAGCATTTAGAAATGTTGATATAAATAAGAAGGGAGGATGTAACGGCAGAGTAGTAACACTTAACTGGCACTACTTTAATACTATTTTATCATTTAGCACAGAACGTTAGTTTCTAAGACCAAATTTTCGAGGCACTTCAGGGCGGATCAGGCCCAGGTTCGGCGGAGGCCTCCGCTAAATCCTATCTCCCTTCTCAGGCTTGAAAGCCCAACACGGTGCTGCTCAGATTTGCGCCAGCCATTTAGCTGGCGCACATCCGAGTAGCCCAAAAGAGGGTGCTGGGACTCTACACAGGGTAAAGGAATGAGCGTCCCCTTACCTTATGGAGACCTCCAGCAGCCTCCAGCCTCACGCCGCTGGATTGCAGCACAGGTCTTTGAACAGGATTGAGCCGTTAAGTCTCACAAAGTCAAGGTCTTCATAGTCCTAACTGTATGAGAACATAGATGGGAAATCGCACTTGAAGCAATATTTTAGTTTTTACGGGTCTAAAACAGTGGTTCCAACTTGGGGGTCGTGACCCCCCAGGCCAACAGGAACCACCGCCTGCCACCTTAAGGGGCGTGGCGATGCAGTGGTGTCGTCAGGAGGCAGCAATGGCTCTTCCCGGCTACTGTTGCCGATGAAGAAAAAAGGGGTTTGGGGTCGACTTACCCATCTGCGGCGGCTGTAAACACCGCCAAATCCAGGGTCTCCTTGAGCCAAAGATAGGTACGTTCAAAACCCCTTTTTTCCTTTGGCGGCAGCAGCGGCAACCCAGAAGAGGCACCACCATCTCCTGATGACACTGCCGCGTAGCCATTCTGATCAATACTATTTACAGCACATACATTTCAAATGTGCATCGTTCTAGTTACTGTTGAAAGATAATTTTAGAATTCTGAAGTTTCCGTGACGCTAGTCAACTAAAAGACCTATGAAGCTCTCGGACACAATGTTTTTCTAATACAACAGTTTGGTATACGTTACTGAAAAATTATAGCACTACTAGATTAATGAGTTTGTGTGAGCTTCCCACCGCCTTCTGACGCCATATTGGAGACAGTCATCTGTCTGAGAGCGCTTTTTGGATTCACACCAGATGCAAAAAGCAGAACCATGTGTCAGTCTACTGTTTGCAGATGCTTTATGTATTGTTCTTTAAACAAACTTCTATCTTTATCCTTATTGACAAGACTGCTCATATCTCCAAACCATCCTGAGAACACAGGGATATGGGTTACTTGTTTGAATAAAAAAGCACCTCTGTATAAATGAATCGCAAGTGGCGCATTACAGAACAAGTTAAAATTGTGTTCTGTGTGTGAATTAGGGAACTCCAGGACACATCATATAACCAGACATGTTTTCCCTCAACAAATTCAACCAATATTCCTTTTCTTACTCTTATGCAGCATGCCAATTAATTTCTATAGTACTTTTCAGCGTTCAACATACTTCATGCTACCACATTATTATGCTCCAAATTCTTCACTTCTATAGTGTTTGAAAGGCACCAATACTGAAAATGTATTCAACCCTTAACAAGGAAAACCAAAGCTGATGAGTGAAACAGTACACCCACGAATTCTTTCTGGCATACTCAGTAGGATATAGATTTTCATCACACATTTCAAAATTAAACCTCACCCTTACAAGTAACAGGATTATAAACATTCTTGAACCAATTCAAATACTAATACTTTCTGTAAGTCAGAATATAGCTATGGTTAAGCAACTATGAGCAGATCACAAGCTCACTCCCCCTTACCCTCTCCCTTTTGATGCATGAATTCCTCCAGACCTTCAGCACGGTTAACAGTTACATTAGCACTTATATCAATGCCAACCAGGGATTCCTCAGAACCAGGATTTGAATGCAGTTTTATATCCTGCTTAAGAGCGAATCCCATTAACCTTAACCATGATTGTCAATGCCAATGTAATGCTTAACAGCTTTTAGAGGCAGCCGAGAGGGAGATTTATATTCCAAAAGAAAATTGTAAGCAACTCCATGATCTCCATAATTGGGAGGGTTACACATGCACGAATTCCAATAAAGTTCAAATTCAATGAATGACTCAAGACTGCTTGTTTGCAACTTTCTTACACCAAAATAATTACCCGTATGTCTTTCAGACTTAGGCAGGATCACAAAAACTGCGAAAGCAGTTTCAACTCCCTCACCCTGGCTAAACTGCTTTGATGGGGATGGTGGAGTTTCAAAGATGTTTATGATATAGCATGAGGACAGCTGCTCTAAGTGAAGCCCACAGTCTAATGAAATAAATAATTCCTAACCCACATTTTCCTCCAAATAAACAGAGCGCTCAAGGTGGTGTGCAACATAGAAAACAGTAAAATGCCAAAATAGGAACAAAATATAAAGTGCAATAATCATAAACATCAAAAGAATAGTACAACTACCAGTATTTTTTTTAAAAAAATGCAACCACAAAGACCCAAAGCAACTACGGTAATTAATAGTCAGCGGTCAGTACAAGGAGCTGATCTGTGATGTGAAGGCTTGCACCGACTGCTGCAGGGCTGGGGGGCAAATAGTCCTCTTTTCTGCCCTTGCTAACAAATGACAGCATAATGCAGGGGTTCTCAACCCCTTCCCGGCAGAGTACCACCTCTGGCGCCACTCTCCTGTTGCGTACCACCGGAGGTGATTGGCGATGACATCACTGCCAGTTACTTCCGGGTTTTCAAAATTTTGGAGACCAGAAAACGCAGGTAGGAGGCTCCTACCAGGCAGGAGGGTCTGGGTGGGTGGGAAGACCCTTCTCAGCATTCCCGAGAGGCTCAGTCAAAGGCAGGAGCCTCTCACGAGCAAAAACACTGCTGAAAGCACCGTGTTGGAGCAGAGTTCTGGTGGTCCAAGTATCACCAGCAGTCATTCAAAGTACCACTGGTGGAGAACCCCTGGCATACTGAAATAAAAGGTAACTAGCAACCAACGTAGTAGCAATATTGACTTCATGGAATATTTGGCTACAGTCAAATAATTATTTTTCCAGTCAACTGACTTGCATGCCGACCTTATATATCCCATATCTAAGCCCCAGTAAACATCTAAGCCTCAGTCCCTGGCCATCGTGTTATCCCAAAGGCCCAGACCAAAGCAACGTACAATTCCCCCCCCCCATATCTGCAACTTCAGCATCCGCAGAGGCTTCACGGATACAGGGACAGCCTGAAAACGTTTTAAAAAGGAAAAAAGGTTAAAAAGCAGTTTCCTTACCTTTTTACTTCAAACCGCTGCGTCTTCTACAAGCTGAAATTGCACTCCAGAAGCCTTTTCCGGGTCATGCGACTCCCTCTCCCTTTCCCAGAATACCTCCAGAATGCATTGGGAGAGAGGAGGAGGGAGTCGCAAGACCCAGAAGGAGTACAATTCCAGCTTGTTGAACACGCAGCGGTTTGAAGCAAAAAGGTAAGGAAACCGCTTTTTAACTTTTTTTTCTTTTTAAAATGTTATCAGGTTGGCCCCAGTATCTGCAATAGCGAACTTCGCTATCCACAAATTTCAGTATCTGCGGGGGTTCCGTGAATGAACCCCCGTAGATACTGAGGGCCAACTGTACTTCTCTGCCAAACTGCAGCAACACAAAAGTAATAAAACCCTATTAAAACAGGGAAGTAGCAGGGGAAGAATAGGCAAAGATAAATTATGGCAAATCCAACACTATGATCTAAAATAGTGATCTTCCACCTTTACCTTCAGGCAAAGGTCGCTGTAAGTCCTTGCAATTCGGCAGCACCAGCACTGCCGGGATTGCACCGCTGCCACGGGGAAAACGTGAATTTGCAGCCTACCTGGAGGTCTTGCTGGGTCTCTGGGGGATGCGGGGAGCCTGTGGACCCCTCCTCAGGTCTCCCTGCACCCCCAAATGGCTCCTGATGTTCGAGAGCCATTTGGAGATACGGTGAGGCCTGCGGAGGGGTCTGCAGGCTCCCTGCACCCCCCAGAGGCCTAGCAAGAACACCAGGTAGGCTGAAAAAACACCTTTTTCCCCCCGCCAGCGGCGCAAACCTGGCAGTGCCAGTGCCGCCATCCTGATGAGTGCCACTCCCCTTAAGGGGAAACACACAGTCTCCCTCTGGACCTTGGGGTCGCGACCCCAAGGTTGAAGATCACTGCTCTAAAAAGCACTGAGAGAACAGGCATACAGGTGCTTTTTAAACGTGAATAGCAACAGGAACTAGGATACTGAGGAAGTATCTATGACTGCTCTGTAAATAGCACATATTTAGTCTGTCTGTGGTAGTGACAAGATCTTTACACCAAGTAAATGTCTCTAAACATCTAGGAAAGCATTTCTTAAAGTGTACTCCTAGGAGCCCTGGGGCTCCACCAGCACACCATAAGTGACTGCCATCTGCCCCCTGCCCAGTTTGCTTGTCCATCCCCCCCCCCTCCCTGTTCGTGGCTCTCCCTCCTTATTCTCCTCCTGTTCTGACTCTTCGTTGGTATTTGGCATTAGGCTCAGCACTGCACCATTCCACACATGCGCCAGCAAGGCTCCCCAGACTCCTTTTAGGAGCATAAAGGGCTTCCAAGACCGCCAGGTTTAGGAACTGCTGAGCAGTTCTTGCCACATTCATTAAGGTGTTACACAGGCACTTCTAAAGCTACTGTTGGGGGGGGGGAGATTTGAAGAAGGCAAAAGACCTCTTGATCTCTTTGATATCTACTAGTGTCTTCACACAAATCCTCCCATTGCTGTATATATAAGAAAGCTCACAAATTGCCTGACAACTGCATTTTTCCATACAGATATGCTAGAAACAAGTATGACTTGTACATTGTAGTGGCCTACATTTGACTTTTCAGTACCAAGAGTTCTGAATTTCTCATTAAGATTTTTTTCTCAATAGCTCCTGTAAGTGAAGTCCAGTAGTCCCAGGGACTGTGGGGGAAAAATTGGCAGGATTTCACAATAGGAACATTTACTCTCCTATAGTGTGTTTTGGTTGGCAACTGATTTTGTAAGTCTGTACTAGCTTTAAGCATTTATCTACAATACTTGTGTCTGGTGGGAAGAGGAAGGGGGAGTCTTTTCTCAAGTCGCCTTTTTCTTTAATGCAGCACTGCAAAGCAGAAGATACTTTTTTAATTAAAGGAAAATCCAGTACTTCTCGTTCAACAAGTTTTCAGTTAAAAAACCTCTCTCTCTCTCTCTCTCTCACACACACACACACACGTTTTCAATGACATCTTTCAAGCAGTTAAGAGTGTTAACTTCAGCTCATTTCTAGCTAGCTGCTTAGGAATCAAATGTTCTGGGTTACGTACCACTAGCTCCTGGTCTCTTTTCTCCCATCTCTTTGTGCCAGTTGTTTAAGAAACAATTTATTCAGATTTAATTAACAGTCTGCATTTTGTAGACACATCACATTGGAGGTAGTCAGTAAGTCTATGCATATTGAAGACTAAGTTCTTTTGAGACGAATTTGTTGAACTATAAGCTTCTCTGGGCAAGAACCAAGTTCTTGCTTTTCTGTGGCATGCCAAGCAAACACAGTTCAACAAAATAATGCTAACTGGTACTTCTGGGATTAAACTTATGAGAATTCTGCAAAGTTAGGACAAGCTAACTACTTGTGGTATTTAAATGCTTAATGTTAGTACTCTAGGTCAAAGGTTCTCAACCAGTGGTACTTTGGCTGACTGCTGGTGGTATCGCCAGACCACCGGAACCCCGCTCTGATGCAGTGCTTTGGGCGGTGTACTTTCGCTCCCAAGAGGCTCCTGCCTTTGGCCGAGCCTTTTGGGAATGCTGAGAAGGGCCCTCCCACCCACCCAAAGCCTCCTACCTGCGTTTTCTGGCCTCCAAAAACCTGAAAACCCGGAAGTAACTGGCAATAATGTCATTGCCAGTCTCTTCCGGTGGTATGCAACAGGAGAGTGGCGCTGGAGGTGGTACTCGGCCGGGAAGGGGTTGAGAAACCCTGCTCTAGGTTTTTCTGACCCCTTTTTCTTCTATGTATTTTAGGTAATGCCTACTATCAATCATGCAAAACAGAAGAAGTCTAGAAGAGAAAATGAAGCATCCATTTAAGAGAGGCACAGAACTAAACCAGGGTCCTAGTTAAACACTGAATTAAAACAATAAATCATGCCAAATGAAATTTGCTTTCCATAAACTAAGGTAGAGTTTCCATAAACTAGAGTGCAGAAACAATTCTAATATTTTATTAATTTACAATTCGAGAATTGTTCTAAAGATGCAATGAACAGAAGTTGTCATTGCTTCAGTTGAACAGAACTAGATCTACGGCGTTACCACAGGGAACTGAAGCCATTCAGTTTGAATTATACAATTTCAGAATATTTGTAGTCATGAGGATAGCTACCAATTTTATACAAGTTACCAATATTTGGGGAAGCTGAATTAAAAATGACTTGTCCCTGTTGCTGTGTCAGGATATAGGGGAAAAGTAGGAGTCATGCAAAATTGAGGATGGATGCAGTTTAATCAGACATCTACAAATACTGGCTTTGGCTTACTAGTCAAACTATTTGTCCTCACTAAAAATCCCTCTGCTATCACCCCACCCCACCCCCAAGTCCTCTTGCATGTCCAGAAAACTTAAGGGAGAGGCAGATATCTCTCATTTGTGTTGCAGTATGCAGAATGCAAGGAAAAGGGGCTTATCTGGTCTGTCTCCTTCTCTATATGCCACCTTCCTGCAAGCCCACTGCCACATACAAAGCACTTGAAAATGAGGTGGCGTCTTCTCTCATTAGCATGAAAGTTTGGGAAAGGGAAAAAGACAAGAGACTCTCCCACTCTTTCTTTAACCAAAGTTCTGCCTCTCTCTCAAGCCCTCTGTGCTTGCTACAGAGGCTGAGATGGGGTGGAGTTTCCTCTCATTTGTGCAGTGGTTCAGAGAAGAGTTGAAACAGAAGAAACTCCTGCTGCTTTTTCTTCCTTTCTCCAAACACTACAATGTAAAAAGTCCATCAGAGATTACTTTTCTTCACATCAGAGAGTTCCTTTCACCAGGGATGCTAGCCTTTGGTGAGTGGAATATGGATGCCTGTGGATGCTCACCTTTAAACCAAAGAGTAGGTTTTAAATTTTATGTGAACCAGACTACCGTTTCCTTGGGAATGACTCTTCAAATATTGTAACCAAGAACTGCAACAGTTAACATCGGTCTTAAAATTACTGCAACAACCTTGCAAACTGTAGATATAGGTTGAAGTTTTGAACTTACAAGGCAGCAAAGTTAATTACTACCTGGCATACAAATGAATTCATTGTAAGCCTTTGGGGGGGGGGGGGGAGGGCTGAAGCCCTTAAAGCATGGTAGAGCACATGCTTTAAAATCAAAAGGTCCCAGGTTGACTCCCTGGCAGCATCTCCAGCTAAGGCTGAGAAAGATGCCTGCCAAATCTTGGAGAGCTGCTGCCAGTCAGTGTAGACAACACTGAGCTCAATAGATGGCCTGAGTGACTTCATATAAGGCAACTCCAAATGTTATATACTGTATATTCAGTGTCCAATTCCATAAGCAATAATATTTTAGTAATCTCTTTCATGCTGATTTAATGTCTAGTTGATTCAGCATCAGTCTTACATCCAACCTACTTGTCAGCAAGAAACAACTCTCAGTGGGAAGCAGCTTCTGCAATGCCCTGTGTCATTTGAAGTTTAATATTTAAACAATCCCCCCTCCCCATTATCTACTCCAAGGTTTCTCAGGGCGCAATCCTGTGTAACTCTTGAACCGGTGTAACAGTAGATCCCCCAGTGTAAGAGCACTTATGCCAGTGTAACTTGGCGTACACTGACACACACTGGTGTAACCCCCCTAGGACATGTTGCATGTGCAGTTTGGATGCGAAACGTGCGCCGGCGGAGTTGTGCCAGGGTCCAGGGCATTCCGGTGGCGTCTGAATGTCCCCAGAAAGTCCCCTGCACTGGCGGAGTTGCGCTGGTGTCTGTTTCGTGTCCGAACTGCGCATGTTGAGGTGTCCAAGGGGGGGTTACACCAGTGTCCGTCCAGCATCCGTCAGTGTAAGGCAAGTTACACTGACATAAGTGCTCTTACACTGGGGGGAATCTACTGTTACACCGGTGCAAGAGTTACACAAGATTGGGCTGTCAGACTGTTAATATCAAGGCTCAATTTGTTCACAATTAAAATTGGGGAGACACTTCGCTTTTGCACCACCATGTTGCACCAAGATGTTCACTTTTAGAGTATGTAAAAGTAATAATTACAGTTAGTGGAACTCAGCTACCATCTATTTCTGCACGTGTCACTATTCTGGCAAGTGCCACTGTACAGAGCAGCAATTCATTTGTTAACTCAATAGTCAGCCTCCTCCAAAAGGTGAGCAATTACTGTATGCTCCATTACTACCCTGGAAGCGACAGAATGATCCAAACACATCTGATGCATAGACACCGGCAGGATTGCCCAATTCTAGTGGAGGCTGATTGCAACAAGGCAAGACTAGAGCAGTTAATCACAAAGAGATGCAGCAAAAGACTCTCTCTGAGGTTGGGTACTTTGGGCTTAAGATCGTACAGTACACACAAACTGGCCGCTCATGGCATGCTGGCATGCCCAAGCACACAAGGACGCTGTTCTACTCCCAAGAATATTTGCATGTACTGTACTCAGAAACCATGAGAGGGATTCAAACTTCTCTAACATGCCCTTACTTTGAGCAAAGCAAGGAAAACATGCTATTCTAGGTCTGCTTATTGTTCAGTTCTTTAAAGCCAGTTGAAAATGACATCACATAAGCTTTGAAAGCACACCTCAGAACTATACATAGAGAAATCAGAGACATGTAGAAAAAAGAGCTTCATCCATGCTGCCTTCCGTTTTCATGTCACAACATAGTTAAGGACGGATTTCTAAAATTGGTATAGCTGCCTTATTTTGTGCAGCAAGATATCGCAGGGCAGCTTTAACACTCCTATAGCTTGGTTGGTAACCTACAGGCTCCACTGGAGATATTTCTGGACACTCCCTTGTTCATGTCTGGAGGGTATGGGGTGTGGACAGAAGGCAAGCCTTCCCCCACAGGAGAGCTTGTGTGGGTGGGGAGGAGAGACAAACTAAACATTTAATAGGTTCATGCCACAGAAGTCAATCCAAAACAAATGCCTAAATTTAAGTACCTTATTACAATGGTTTAATTATTCCTCCTTCACTCAGATTACTAAAATACAAAGCAAAATGTAACATAAGAAATGCAAAACCCAGTCTGGAAAATGGCTTAACTGACAAAAATATTGACTATTTTAGGTTTGGCAATATTTACACTGTTTGGTATTATGGCATACTAAAGGTAATTTGCTTTTGGACAGAATTACAGTACTGCCATTTTATGTCAGACCACCACAAAGAGACCTTGATAAGCAGCAGTCAAACCCTTTAAACTTTAGCATTCTTCTCTACAGAGTTCACACTATTTGTCACAAGCTAAACTACTATAATCAGCCATGTAACAGCAGTTATTACAATTTCTTCTATAACAATTTAATCGGTATTGCTTGTGTTTACTCATCCTGTGATTTTCTAACTGCAGGTCTATAAAATATGTGCAACTCTTTGTGTCTTTTCAAATTAATCCAAAACTATTTCCAAAAGATATTTTAGTCATTGTACATCTAGGAGGTCACACTTAAATGTTCAGCTTTTACTCATTTGTAAGCACAGTCAGCTTGTACCATGTGTTATAGATTAATGAAATCTATTTAGTGTTGGAAGATAAAGCTGTAGAACCACACCCTTAAAATCTATTTAAGGCTACAGATTCCATGCACTGACCAAAAATCAACAGAAACACCCAACATGTCTGATCTATATTTCTAACTTTTTTTCAAATTACACATTTAGATTTAATTTCAATAGTACAAGGATAGTTTTGAGTGCTGCAGTTATAAGCAAATAGCTTGAACAGGAAGAGTGACTATTTCATACTGCACACAGACATTAGTTTATATTTGTGACTAGGCAAAAGTTCTATTAGGTATCGCAGCTGAGCACCAAAATTAAGTAAGTTGCCTCAGGTATCCCTCAAGTGCCACTTTTTTCTATGTATTAAACCAACCAACACCTGGTTTACAGCTACCATTATAATCACATAGCATATTGAGTGCGGCCACACTCCAAGTTAAAATTAGAAACATGTGATGTTGATTCACCAGTCAACATTTTTATTTGGGTTGCTTTCAATATAAGAAAAGTCAGTAAGGAATGGGCAATAAATATTCACAGAAAGCATTTGAACTTGTGTCTTCCTTCAAGCATTTTAAAAAAAGATCTTTAGAGGCCCCATTCCAGATGCCTCCAGTTTTGGAAGTTAAGTGACAATTGGAGATACAGTATAGCCTTTTCTGTAGTAGCGCCCTGACAGATCTTAAGAATCTTATCCATGGTCTGGTCTCTGAAGTACATTTAGGATCTGGATTAAGCCATGAACTATAGGTCATTTTGTCAACAATTAGCATATTACATTCACAGTAAAAATGCAAAGGTAATGCAGTATAGAAATGCAGTTTCTATACTATCTACTAAACCAGTGCTTCCCAAACATTTTTGACCTGCGGCTCCCTTCACCATTGGCAACCATTAGCCATGGTTCCCCATTACATTATGTTGATGCCTGCCAATTGGCATTGCACTGTTTTCCGAGAGGATTCCATGGCACTCTGTGAGCCATGCCTCCCAGTTTGGGAACCACTGTACTAAACAGTAAGAACTTACCTGACCCAGAAGGCAAAAGAAAGTTTGTCTAATCAGAACATGCGACAATTTCACGTGCACCAAATTTTACGGCAAAAGCCAACGTACAAAAAGAAAACATTTACTAACTCAAATGCATTTCCCAAAAAGTCTCCAGTTATATAAAAGGTTATATTAAAAAAAGCTCCTTGGCTTGTCATCCTTCTGGGACACTGTAGTACTTAAGACTAACACCTCACTCCTCAGTGCACTAAGTGGAATTAAATCCCACTGATGTTAATTGAATATACTTCTCTCTGATGATTTGAGTATTAAAACAGTGGTAGCATTTTTTTTTAGCAAATGCTATTAGTTCAGCATATAAAACAATGCTACTCAGGCATGCACTAGAGTGCATATATGGTATAAGCTCTCCACTGCTGTGCCTTGCCTCCAATCCAATAGGCAGTAGCATAGCACAAGAGGTGCAGGTATTAGTGCCACAACCAGTTACAAACTCAAGAAAACCCATCAGTCACAGTTTAGGATGCAAAGCTACAATCCAGAAAAGCTACTGTGTGCATTTCATTAACTGTAAGTTGGACTCATCTTGAGAAGGACTTCAGAGCACATATAATTATGGGCTAGACTTCAGTCTTACAGTATCTGCAACTTCTCTCAAATTCATTTGTCATAATCTTTTTTAAATCCATTGGTCAAACAGCTGTAGCAAGGAATATTTTCCAAGACAAAATGTCAGTGAAACTGAAAATGAAACATGCTTAAAGTGTATTGTATGCCACAACCAGTATTTGCTGAAGTATGTAATTGAATTGAGTACGTAATTCAGAGTGCACAAAAGTTGATACTCCAGGGGGAGGGGGCTGGGAACATGACGTATGCTGCTGCCATCAGATCCTCCCCCTCCCATCCCTAGTTTTGCCTGCTCCCCTACCCAATCCTCCCACGACCTGCCCCCTGCTGCGGTGTCTGGGAGCCACTGGTACGTGAAAGGAGCCTCCGGAAATCTGCATCAGCAGCTTCAAAGTACACGATAGCGGCATGGCTTTTGCAGTGGCCGATTGTGAGATCCGCCGCCGTAGGACTCCAATAGGATTGGGCTGTAAATTACACATACCAAATTGTCAAATCAAATTTCACTCCCCTGTCCTGCCAAAGATTGGCTCTGATCCTCAGATTCTTACGAACTAAATAGAAATAGCCTGATTATTGCTAACCTGAAGAACAAATGAAACAGTAAGACTTTTTTTTACTCCAAAAGTACCTGAAAATATACATTTAATTCAACATTTAATTGGTATGAATGAATGGATGTGAGACCAAGGCCAGTTAAAGCTAGAGAGACTGTAGGTCCCCAGCTAATTTCTGTTTCCTTATTTTTTCCAATATGTGTTTTTCAGCTCCAGTTCAGCAGCGTTGATTATTAAATATAATTATGTGCACTTTGCTAAATGTGTTAGTGTAGTTCCATGCCAACTGTTAAAGCGGCACTGTCTTATACTGTAGAAGAGACTTGTGGCCAAATGTCTAACCACCGCTAGTCTACTTGCTTCATTAAAATTCTCTCTTCCAGCTTTGTGTCAAGACAGAGCTCAAGGTGAGGTCAAACCTGATAACCTCCCTTTTCTTGCACTCTCCTTTTTAAAAATGAAAATGTTCCTGAAAGATAGCCTTAAGGTCCACTTTTACAACAATATAGAATAGTGCTAATGAATCCAGTGTTCTCCTTTAAGCCCACTACCAAAATATAAGGAGCTTTTCTCCACTGACTCTGTAGTCTATTAAAGCTCTTGACATATGTCACTACAGGGTGTCTCAAAAATACACACACATACATTTTAAGGAGCTCTAGTTCATACACACATCATTGTAGAAAACCTGTAACATTCGAACATCTAAGGGAGGCAATTGAAGAGATGTGTGGAACCATCCCAGCACACACAGTGGATGTCTGCAGATTTCAGACATTTCAGACATATATTGTTATAGGCACAGTATATAGACGCCAATGGGGAATATTTCAAGCACTTGGTCTAATTGTCTAACTAACTAACTGGGGCAAGCAACTGCTTCTGTGTACACCATATGCAGTATATGTAAGAATTATAGTTTGTATGAATTATAGGATAATAAATTTGACGCTATAAAGTTTGTGTACATTTTATTAAATGGAAGCAACTATTCTGAAGAGACCCAACACTGAGGCAGCACAGGAGATCCAAACAGTTGACCACAGCACCACAATTCAAAAGCAACTGATAATGATGTAATTAAAAGATAGGAACACATTATATATCGGTAATATTTCCTACTTCATCTAGCATTAGTTGGAGACATACTGTTTTGCCGAAAAACAAGTTAACTAATTTTTTCATTAAGTGTTCACGCAGCAGCCCAGGAGTACACAACAGCGGCATGGCTTTTGCAGTGCCAGACTGAGACTTAGATGGCAGCTGTTTGGTTTGGTTAAAATAACCCCCACTCACTGATGCCACTGGCCTCCACTTACTTCAAAAGGTTATTGCGAGGTGTGATGAATGCCCTGTTTTTCCCCTTAATTTTTGCCTATGTTTGGACACATCTAGCTGCTCAGAAACTTCAGTGTTAGTTCAGCAGCCTACAAACTGCTGGGACATCCTCCTGCAACAGCCTTTGTCTAAAAATGTCATTCTCAGCCATGTGCTAGGATGGGTATTTGAACCTTCTCTATATCTGGGGTAGGAAAGCCTCCTATTGAGACTAGCATGTGTCTACTAACTGGGCAGCCAAATCTGTCTGCCTAGGTAAAAGGGCAGGATGGAGTGGCCAGGAGGGTGCCACTCATCAAATCAGGTAAGCCAATGACACCATCAACCCTAGGTTTCTTAAGTTGAAGCACAGAGCTGCTTGGGTGCATTTTGCCACATCTGTCATTGTATGGAACAGTATTCCTGGGGCAACGTAAGTTAGCTAGCAGTAAGAATTGTACAGTATTTGTAGCTAAACAAGTTTAGAGTTAATTTTGTTTTAGTTGCTCTATTCACCCCAAGTCAAACTGCATATTTCACTGGTTTAGGATGGGGTGGGGTTTTGTGTGCTTTTCTTAAGTAGCATTACTAGTTATTGCATTCAGTTTGGTGGAGCTATATTTTGTGTCAATCCAGCCATTTTACATCAGACATTGCCATAGGAACACCAGCCTGGTTAGAGGCGGCAGGCCACAGTGCTACCCCCGGCAAACGCCATGCCCCCGCCACGTGACATCACCCAGAAGTCACGCCCCCCAGGGTGACATCACGTGGCCTTAACTGGCTGAAAATGGCCCCAGGGGGCGGGCAGGAGGGCGGGGAAACACCTCCTCTGGCCTCTGGAAGCCTTGGCAACGGCACTGTGCTGCCGAGGCCAACAAAAAAAAAACGGCAAGAAAAGGAGCTGCCGCTGCCAATGTGCTGCTCCCCCCGGATGTGCTGCTCGGGGGAGGACCACCCCCTCCATTACTACGCCTCTGACATCAGGCTGCTAGTTCTACTTTTCTACACCCCCCCCCCTTCCCCATTCTCCTTAATTCCTTTGTCTCCTGGGTTTTTATTCTGACTCCTTGCCTGCCTAGTGCATACTCACGAATAATTCAGTGGGTTGTCACATCTGATTGCTCACAAGCACTACTGCGATTTGATTTTAAATAAGAATGCTGGGGTTCTGTGCTCTCCTGGGAAGGGTGGTCTTTTTCCCCAGATGCCCCCCCTCTGCCTGGTCTCCTTAGCTTGTGATTTGGGCAGCGGAAAGATCCACCGGTTCCACCCAACCCCCAGTTCAGTTGCTGATCCAGTAAAGAGGGAGAGAGCAGAAAGTAGTGTGTGAGCGCTAATCACCAGGCACTACTCCCCTCGGTTGGCTTGTGGGCTCCAGCTACCTGCCTCGACAGAGGATAAAAAGGGAACTATGTGCACTGTCCTCAACTCTGTGAAGGCCAGACTGAAAAATTAAATACTGTGATGTAAATTCAGCTTAGTTATTAAACACTGTGCCACACTTCCAGATGCCAGGCTTACTGTTCTACAGTTCCACATGAGCGCAGCCAACTCCCGTTTGATTGGAGAGAGAACAATTCTCATCCTCCTTTCTCCTGCTAGACAGTAACATTTGATAGCTTTTTCTCAAACCAATGTTGCTGGTGCTACCTAATCCTAGGAAGTGAGAGAAAAAAACAGCTCTCACCCTTATAGGCACCAACAATAAACCCTTATACCAAAAGCCTGAACTGTATTAAAATCAGAAAGCAAGGAGGGAGGGTATGCAAAGTCAAAGGATGGAAGCTCAGCAGCAGCAAGAATACATGGATTAGGGGTATGGCTGTAGCAAAGGGACATAGATACTAATTATTTTTCACTAACATTGTTATGAACCACATCAAAGATGCCACAGGCTTTAAACATGCACATGAATTATCATTCATCTGATTAAAAATACAGAGAATCATGAACTTGAAATGCTAGTATGAATGGTCAGAAGAAGATTCGTGAAGTCCTCTGTGGAGAAAAGCAAACTTGAATTTCATGATTTAAAAACTGAACTGTGCTCTGTTTCTGTGTTAGACCGATTCTTCACACTAATATTTCCATTCAACAAAAAGGGTCATTGTTATAGATTACCTTGTATCACTGAAGTATGACCTTAACATGTCATGTTTCTACAGATGAGAACACAACACTAAAATATGGCTGCGGTCCATCTCTATCGCTCTCTCTCCCCAACTGTGGCCACGGAGCTCTACTGCATTCCATATACCATTTCCATGCACATATGAAGAATAAGCATGCACCAACTTTTTAGAGTTATTTGAGAATACCATTAAGCACATGGATAGGGATGACATGATAGACACTGTATACATGGAATTTCACAAAGCTTTATTAAAAGCTCATCAAACGCTCTTGAATAAACTTAAAAGTTATGGGATAAGAGGACAGGTTCTCTTATGGACAGTAACTGGTGAAAGAATAGGAAGTAGGAATAGATAATTTTCACAATGGAAGAGTGTAAGAAATCCAGTCTCCCAAGGATCTCTTTTGGGATAGGTGCTTTTTAATTTGCTTAAAAATGATATGAAATTACGGCTGAGCAGCATGGTGACCAAGTTTGCAAAGGACATCAAATTATTCAGTATGATGAAAACCAAAATGGATTCCAAAGCTCTTCAAAACGATCTCTCCAAATTGGGAGAAGGGCAACAGAACAGCAAAAGCAGCTTAGAGGAAGTGTAAAGTGATATACACTGGCGCAAAACATCCCAGATTCACATATATGCTGAAGCAGCTTGAAGCGGTGATTCTAACCAAGAATACGATCTTGATGTTACATTAGACAGCTCAATGAAACAAACTCAACATGTTGCAGCTGTGAAAAATGCGAACTATATGCTGGAGTTAAAATAAAACTGCCAATAGTGTGTCCTTATACAAATCTATGGGGTAGCCACATCTGAACATATATAGTTCCAGCTGCCACATCTCAAAAACATTTCAAGATTGCAAAGCATGCAGAAAAGGACAACCAAAATGATAAGGGGATCAGACCATCTTTCTAATGAGGAAAGTCTACAATATTCTTGAATTTTTTGCTTAGAAAAAAGCAACTAAGAAGGGTCATGATAGATTATGCACTATGTGGGATACGTTTCTCTCTACCCCATAACACCAGAACCATCCTTGCTCCAGAGAAGGAGTTCTTGGTCTGGAGGAAGGGAAAGGGTGGATGTTGCCCTATGGCTATATACAGGGGGTCCCCGTATCCACTGATTCCTCAACCGCGGTTTCAGTTATCCACGGTTGAGGAATCCCCCCCCGCACCCTCCACACACACACACGGCACTTACTTTTAGCAGAAACCTCCGTTTCTTTCTTCCAAAGTTCCGATTTTTCAGCTTCCTTTTAGGCCTGACGAACAAAACGTAGAGTCTCAACCTTGCTGAGACTCTAGCTATCACCAAAGTCTTGTTTGTCAGGCCTAAAAGTAAGCTGCAGAATCGGAACTTTGGAAGAAAAAAAACGGAGGTTTCTCCTCTAAAAGTAAGTACATGGGAGGGCTGTGGAGGGGTCGCGCTCATCCCCCCCAGGCGCTTAGTTTTAGCAAAAACCTCCATTTTTTTCTTCAAAGTTCCGATTCTGCAGCTTCCTTTTAGGCCTGAAACTTAGAGTCTCAACCTTGCGGAGACTCTAGCTATTACCTAAGTCTTGTTCATCAGGCCTAAAAGGAAGCTGAAAAATCGGAACTTTGGAAGAAAGAAACGGAGGTTTCTGCTAAAAGTAAGTGCCAGGGTAGGCTGTGGAGGGTGCAGAGAGGGGGTGCTGGCCCGCGGGGGGGCCGCGCCAGCCCGCGGGGGGCCCCTCTGAAAACCGCAGGGGGGCGTTCGTCCCTTTCCGCGGTTTCAGGTATCCACGGTGGGGGCTGGAACGTATCCCCTGCGGATACGGCGGCCCCCCTGTACTACCTTCAGGTTCTGAGGCAGTGTACCTCAAATATCAAATGTTGGAGAGCAACTGCAGGAGAGTAGTGCGATTGCCCTCACGTCCTTATCGGCTTAGAGACATCTGGATGGCCATGGTGGCAAGTAGGATACTGGACTTTCTAGACCTTTGGTCTGATTGGCAGGCTCCTCTTATGTTATTATGTTCATAGGGAAACAGAGGGGCACTACTTTATTTATTTATAAAAATTGTATACTCTATCATTCCAATCACTACAGCTGCTGCCTCTGCAGTCTCAGTCCTGCAGAAAGGGTCTGTAGCTCAGTGGTAGAGCACATGCTTTGCATACAGAAGGGCTCAAGTTCAATCCCAGCATCCACAGGTAGGGCTGGGAAAGACTCCTGTCTGAAACCCTGGAGAGTGATTGCCAACCAGTATAAACAATACTGACTTAGACCAAAGGCTTGACTTGATGCAAGGCAGTTTCCTATGCCCCCCCCCTGCTGAAAGTGACACTCACAGTGCAATCCTATGCTCATTTAATAAGAAGTGTCACTGAATTCAAAGGGACTTACTCCCAGGAAAGTGTGCACAGGATTGCAGCCTCAATTACTCTTCTACTGACGAAGCTACAATTTCTACTGCTTTGATGCTCAGGATCTTTATGTGCTTAATTCAAGCTTTGAAAATAGGATTACTAAATGTAGTTGTATGAATAAACTTCCATCTTTAATGGCACATACAAATGGACAAAATTGACAGTACTTCACTGTAGCTGAAAGGATGAATATACTGTATATGAAAGCTTTCTTTTACAGGCTTTAAATCTTGTTATTCACTATCACTTCAAGAGAAAGATTAAACATCTACTATCTAAAGCTAGTTGTGTAAAGGTCTGCGACTTCTCCGTTTATGCTGTAATGACAACATCACATGAAGCAACCTTCCAAGTTTTGTCACTAACTTTAAACATTTTGCTTCATACTTCCACCTAGAAGATTTCACCAAGCAAAGAAGAAATCAGGGTAGATTAACTCTTCATTTATTTCTGAAGAAAATTATCAAAATATCAGTGTTAGAAAATATCGTTGATTTAAATAAAGCATACCTGAGGAAGTGCAGTATTTAGCTGTCGTTGTAGAGAATCCCTTTCATGGCCAACTTCATGCAGTTTACCCTGGGTTAATGCTAGTGTCTCTTGGGTCTCTCGTAGTGTGTCCAGGAGGCGATCTCGTTCTTCCAACATGGATACCATTAGTTGCTCAAAATGGGAATCAGCATCCGACTGTAGGGGGGAGCCAGAGCCATGGCTTCCACTTCCCCCTGAGGGAATTTCTGCCTCACTTATGGTTGGCATCACCTCACACATCATCTTGAAATGAAGTTTAAGACTTTTTACTGATATCATTAAAAAGGCAAAGAATACAAATCCAAACCAAGGAAAATTGCAATGCAGTCCCCCCAAATCTTCAGTAGCTTATCTGAATGTGCACCTTTAATAGTAGAGGCTAATCAGTGCCTTTACAACAGCTGAGATCTAGCATTAAACCAAAGAGGAGTTAATGGCACCTATCCCTAAGATTTTAGTTTCTTTCAAAACTGCACACTTGTAGCACAGCTCAAGATATTTTGTTCTTTAACATTCCTATAACTTGAAAAAGCCAACTGCCTCTAGGATCCTCTGCTCAAGATCACTTAACATGGATTAGTTACTTCTAACACACTTTTAACTACCCTGTCATACCACTACAATGAGAGTTATTAAAAGAGAGAAGGGTGCCTTTTTTCTACCCTTTCCAACACTTGTTTATGAGTCAGACGAGGAACTGAAATCTGCATTAGTGATTGTGAGTACAGAACCACAGGACAGTAGTTTTTAGACAATGAACTTTGTTAACTCAAGAGTACACAGATGTGATTCTACGTGTGGTGCTAGACTCAAAAGCACTAAAAAATAAGCAGACAGACTGCTTCACAGGAAGCATATAAACTAATGAAAACGTGCAGCAGCAAAGTCTGTTACTGTATTGGGGGGGAGGCATCCTCACACCCTTAAAATTGTACTCTACCAGCATGGAAGCCAACTAGGTATTATGGCCTACATCCAGTTAGCCACACAACCTCTGTTGCACAAGTCTGCTACAACAAAATTAACACTAGAGCATTTTTTGCCACTGGATGCAGACAATTAGACTCCTCAGGAAGTACAAGGCAAAAACCCTCATAAATGAGCAGGATATCAAAAGCATCACAGCAGTGATTCTATAGTTCTCTAAGCTTAAAGTAAGGTGAATATGGATTTGGAAGTTTTAGCACAACAGTACAAATACACTTAATACCCTGAAAAAAAGGGTCCGTTCCCTAAACCAAATTATAAAAAATTATTTTCTATTAAAAACCAACCCAATTAAATAATTCTAGTCAAGTTCTTTATCCTTCTTTAGCTGTTCATAATGATTCAGTTAAACATAAGCAAGCAATTTTCTCAAGAGCCATGCAATGGGACCAATTCCACTCTTCATAAGTTTATGATTATAATGAAAATGAACTTCATGTTTAATTCTGAACAACTAGCAGCATAATCAAGAGTTTACCCAACAGACTCAGAATGGAATGTATGTCAAATTACTTTTTTCCATTAACCCATTGTATTTTATAGCTATAAACTAAAGTCTTTTATAACCTTCTAGTGCTTCATTTACCTTGTTTGATTAAACAAAATGACTTTGCCACAGGCTAGGTTTTCCAAAGATATCAGCTCTTTTCAGAAACGTTGCATGATGATTTCCAAAAACTTTTCAAACAGTGCAGCAGCCATCCATGTTGGCTACAGCTACAGTATCCATTCATTAAATAATCCCCGGAATTTAGACACACACTAGGAGATAAATAAGCTTGCTGAGAAACGGAGATGGTCCAACAGGAGAAGCAACTAGTCTCCAGTGTAGAAAAATGGCTACAAACAAACCAGCCTTCAGCTCCCTTTCTCTCCAATCCGGGTCCACAGTTCTTTTAATAGCCAGATTGGGACAAGCATGTGCAAAACAAACAAAAAAGGCCAACGGTCTTCAGTTCTTCTAGGCCGGCAAACAACAACAACAACAACAGTACACGGTGTTGAATTCTCACTTCAGGTCACGATTGCTTTTCTTTAAAGAAGCAAAGATAGGAAGAAGTTGAGGTTATGAGTCTTCTTTCAGAAAAGCTGGCAGGCACTCCTCTTTTTCTCCTCCTGTTAGGCAGCGTAGGATCTTTCCCTTCCTTCAGCTTCCTGGGTCTTCTCTCGCGCATTTATAATCCCTGTGTTAAGTAGGGGAGGGGGTTACGGGAGGCTGAGTGATGTGGGAAACGCTTCAGAGGACGGGGAGGGCTGCAGAGATTGTTCCCGGAATTCTGGTGCTCATCATCTTTCCCTCACACAGTCACAAACAAAAAGGGGGAGTCCAACACCTCTCACACTCCACTCCACCTTTCTGGTGCTAAAGTCGGATAACGAGAACTAAAAAAGGGGAAGGGACTGAGAACTCTGCGGGGGTGGGGGGAGTCTGAAGGTGGGCTCCTTGGAGTTTCCTCTTCTCAGAAGAGTAAGTGGAGTTTCCCTCCTCGGCGGAGGCCTCAGCAGAGGCACAGCGAGAGCGAGCGGGTTGCCTGCTTCTCGCCCTCAAGTCAAACTCGGCTTTCCCAGTTTCGCTCAGCTCGCTCCGCCTCCGCCACCTCTACATCTGCGGCGGCCGGTAGAGCACTAGTCCCATCCTATCTATCTGGCGGCGGCGACCTGGGCCCGGTATTGGTCCGTCGTGCGGAGGAGATGGTGGCGCCGAGGCTGAGCGACTCTTCCCGTCTCTCTCTGCCTCCAGCCGGGCCCGCAGTCGCCGCTCCGAATTCCGTCACCGCCTCCCGTTGTTTCCCGGCAGCCTCTGCTGCTCCAGCCTACGATAGGGCGCGGCCCACAATGCACCGCGACAGAGACTTGGCTTGCCTCCCCTCTCCTTCTCTCATCCCGATCCCGGTACTAAGAAGCGCAGGTTCGGGACTCCGCGGGCATCTATTCGTACAAGCCAGGCCACTGAAAACCAAAGCGGTTTTTCAAAAAACAGCTATCTGTACAGTACAGGCTCATATTTTCCTCAGGCAGGGACATAAACGGGACTGAAGAGGGGAGCGTTTCGCGGCTTTCTTTCCTTTCCTCCAGAAGGGAAAAGGAGATGAAGCCACAAAGCTGGCACGACACCAGTCTGTGGTCTGGTGGTGACGATTGTGATGCGCAGGGACGTGATCCGTCGCCTCTTGCCATTTGTGGGTTGGCATAAGGTGGAGTCGTACTACACATGTACTATCCTGCCAATAATAATAGTACACCTCCTGCGAGTTCAAGACGCAAATCGCACTCCCTGGCAGGGGTTTCTGAGCGCTTAGCCTTCGGGGATTAACATTTTTGTGAAGGGTACAGAGGATGGGGGAGGGAGGGTTAATGAATGAGTTACCAAATGAGCAATGTTCAGCAATCCCAGTTCCTTTTTTCAAATTACTTACTTGGACGTAGACGCAATTCAGCGATTGGTTTAGCAGTCGTTGTTTATTAGTGCAACTCCATGCATGTTTACTCAGAAGTAACTCCCACACTGTGTTCATACGCTTCCCCCATACCTCTTTGCAAGTATCTAAAGGAGTTCAGAAACACATGACAATAATTCCGCCCCTTCCCCTGAGAGTAGATCAAGAAGCAGTGATTTTAACGGAAAGGGAGGTAGATGGTGATGAGGACTATAGTCATACACGCTTACTTGGCAGTAAGCCCCTCAATGGGACTTTTTGAGTAACTACAGTACTCTCCCCATATCCGCTGGGGATATGTTCCAGGCCCCTCCCCTCCATGGATACTTGAAATCGTGGATAGGAGCGAACACCCCCTCCATGGTTTCCTGAGGGGCCCCGGCCCTGCCTCCCCTGCAGGCAGACATGCACCCCCCCCCAGCTCTTATTTTTTCTTTCAGCAAGCTTTGTTTCTTCCTTAAAACAAACAGAGAAGCAGCCTCCATTGCAGGCAAGTAGAACGAGACTAAGTCCTAGAGAGGCTCTGCAAGGTTGCTGTTAACCTTGCAGAGCCTCTCTGGGACTTAGTCTTATACTTGCCTGCAATAAGCAGCCAGAGGCGGCTTCTCCTGTTTAAGGAAGAAACGAAGCTTACTGGGAAAAAAGTAAAAGCCTGCGATCTGTGGATAACTGAAACCGTGGATAGCGGATCAGTGGATATGGGGCCCGCCCACCTGTATATGCATAGAATTGGGCTGCATGTGCAAGTACTCCAATTTCAGCAGTTTGTGAGCTTTACAGCACAATCCTATCCAATTTATTTATGCCACTGGCTGAGCTCTGCTCAATCCTATCCAATTTATGCCACCGGTGTAACCAGCAGTGCAGCGAGAACAGGCAGTGCCAGAGAACATCACGCGCAGCCGCAGGATGCACCCCGCGCCATTTTTGGCTCATTTTGGAGCCAAACGGACACAGGGGAGGGCGGGCCGAAAGCAGATTGACGAAAAGTGAGTTTTGGCCCTCCCCGCTCTCCCCAGGGGGACGCGCATCACCCATGCATACGCACGTCACCCCCGGCGGCCCGCCCTCCCGCCGCGGGCCAGCGACGCGGCTGAGAACAGGAGGACCCAGAATGGAAAGGGGATTCAAATCCCCTTTGAATTCCCCTTTTGGAGTTGGATAGGATTGAGCAGAGCTCAGCCGGTGGCATAAGTTCGATAGGATTGCGCTGTTTAGTGCCTTATTTGTTTGCCTTAAAACTTAACATTTTTCCTCCATAAAACATTTTTGGAACTTTTTAATTTCAGAAATGGAGGGTATTTATATGTTGCAACTGCTTTAGGAGCAAGAAAACCAGAATGAGGTGCAGGAGCTATAAACTGGCAATGAGTCTATATGAGAATGAGCCTTTCCCTGAGGAAAGGTTACAGTGTTTGGGGCTCTTCAGTCTAGAGAAAAGGCGCCTGAGGGGGGACATGATTGAAACGTGTAAAATTGTGCATGGGATGGAGAGAGTGGATAAAGGGAAGTTCTTTTCCCTCTCGCACAACACTAGAACCAGGGGACATGCATTAAAATTGAGTGGAGGGAGAGTTAGAACAGACCAAAGAAAATATTTCTTCACCCAGTGTGTATTTTATCTGTGGAACTCTTTGCCACAGGATGTGGTGATGGCACCTGGCCTTGATGCCTTTAAAAGGGGATTGGATAGATTCATGAAGGAAAAGTCCATCACAGGTTACAAGCTATAAGCAGCCTCCCGGCTTTAGAAATAGGTTTTCTCTGTGCCAGGTGCAAGGGAGTGGCAACAGGATACAGGTTTCTTGTGTCTCGTGTGCTCCCTGAGGCATCTGGTGGGGCAACTGTGAGATACAGGAAGCTGGACTAGATGGGCCTTTGGTCTGATCCAGCAGGGCTCTTCTATATTCTTGTGAATAATGGCAGTGGGTTGGCCAGTCAGATAATAGTGAAAGAGCAGCTAGGAAGAGACTAGGGGGTGGTTGGCTTTGTTAAGGAAGTGAGTTTTAAGGAGTGACTTGAATGAGGGGAGGGAAATGGGTCAATAAATAGAGGAGGGTTGTCCTGTGCATAAGAAGCAGCATGGCAGAAGGCATGAAGAAAGAAGACAAATGGGGCACACAATAGGTGAACATCTGAGGAGAGAACAAGGAGTGTGAGACAAGAGAGGAAACTGGAAGCCAAAGCATCTCAAACACCTACTGCAGAGGTCGTTGCAGGCTGTAGTTCTGTGCATAATGATGCCTCCATAGGAACACAAAACTCTGCATAAGTTTGGGTTATCCAATTGGTCTGTGTGTGTTTATGTGCAGCAGCCAGGCACAGGCCATTTTCTTTATACCATCAGGTATTTTTCCATTTGTGGAGAAGGATGATGTGGCCATAGCAACAGGAAAGAAAGATTAGTTTAGCCAGTTCTCCACATGCATTCATTCTCTGCTCATTCTCACACATTTAAAAGTCAAATAAAAATGCAGTATTTAAAAACTGAACAACCCTGGCCAAATCCTCAGCACCTGGGTGAAGAGTGTTGCCAATAATATTAAATACCTTTTACAAAAGAACAGGCAGTGGGAAGCAAGAGAAACATATTTGGAAAGCCCAGGACATGGGGAAAAAAATGTTACACTGAAGTAATAGTTACCTCGTGCAGTAGCTGCCATGACCTAAAATGCTCCCACATATGATGGGTAGAGCGTTTGTTTGAAAAAGAACAGCAAGCAGTATTCTGAGTGACACATTTGTTGTAGGTATCCATGTTAAAATTAAAGGGAAGAAAAGAGCTCATGGTGATGTAATGATGGGACATATGTTATTATAATCCCTCACTTAGGAGAAAAAGATCAATCTGTGATTTTCAAACTGTGTTCCCAGGAGCCCTGGGGTTTGGAAGCCTCTCAGGGTTTTCTCAAGGTGCAGATCAGTAAAGGTGGAGCTACACTTTGCCTGCGTTTGCGTTTCATTCAGCCAGTCAGAGCCTGTTGTTTGAACCTGGGGGCGGGATACCAGATGCATACAGACCGAGACGCATGCGACCGAGATGCATGCGGTGCAGCTCCGGCTTAACAGAGGATGAGGTTGCCAAGAGAACAGCTTGCCAGCTCTACTGATGTTCCTGGTAATACATAGCTGCAGGGGGAGTGTTGGGTGTGTCCTAGCCTAGGACATGCTCTTGGATCGCACTGGACGGTGTTGAAATCTATGCTTGTTTACCCAGTCTCTGCTGAAAGACAATGCGAAAGAGCAATAGTACACATGGTACTTACAGTATTTATTTTCTGTATTTATATTCTACCTTTCTCATCATCAGATTTCTCATCAGATTTATTCAAGGCAGTTTACATAGGCAGGCTATCCTAGACCTGATAAGGGTCTTTACAATATTGTTCTTCCATTCATATATAGAACCTTCCATAATCGAGATGTTTTTCCTTCCAAGTTCAGCCTCCTTCTGGCTTGTGCTCTGCACTTCCAAGCTTCACAGTTCACCGCAGTTTACCCTTGGATGGTTGTCAAGATGTTATCTCTCTAGCTGACTCCTCCGTATTCCACCCTCTCAAGGTGCCGTCTCACTGTCTTTGCAAGGTCCGACAGCAGCTGCCGTCTCCCATCCAAGCGAGAACCAAGGGTGACCCTGCTTAGCTTCTTCAGACAAGGCACTGGCTCAACCTCCAGGCCACACCTCCTGCACATGCGTGGTGTTACTTGTTATTCAGTCACCCACCACTCTTTGAATGAGGAGTGAGTAGATAGCAGCATGCAGGAGCATCAGATGGTGTGGTAGAGAAGAGCCCACTATCCTAATTTCACAAACCAGTAAAATTATGATCTTTAGTTACAAAGTGCCTGGGACCATTTCCTGAAATACTTGTGTGATACCACAAATCTCTCCTCAAAATCCACCTTTTCCACTAAGTATTTGGCACAACTCCCAAGAGTCCCTGTACCCTGCTGTAACCCGACTGTAATTGTGCTTAAGTAACTGAAAAACAGAAATTATTCCTCCATTTACCCCACTTCCATTTCCTTCCCCTTCAGCTGTCGGCTCCTCTGTATTGAAATATAGATTGTAAGCACCTTGAGGCAGGGGCCTGTCCTCTTGCACCTTGTAACACCTTGTAGAGTACATAATGATGGTGCTGTTTAGTAGTGGATGAGCGCCAGAGTCTTGGAACAGACAGATCCATGCATGCATTTTTTTAATGTGTGTAAACAGACTTGCTGAACTGTGGTCAGAATGCCTAGAAATTAAGTTCTTAATGTGCATAAAAAAACCAGCATTTTGCATCAGAAACACTTGTAGGGGGGAGGAAGGGCTCAGTTATTTTGGTTTTTTGATGCTACAAATCAGGAGGAATTGGTGTGCAATGATATGAAGACTGCACTACCAAAGTTTAAAAGGACTAAAGGCAGCAGAAAAAAAACCCCAGGATTTTGTTGTTGTTTTCAACAGCAGCTTTCAGCTAGGGATTTGGAAGGATTTTTATGGATGAAAAAAATCTAAGGGGAAAACGTGTCTAAACCGACAGTTGCTCTAGAAAGAGATTTTATCAGACCCACAACTTCAGGCTATTCTGATGCAAAGGAAAGATAACTAGGGCTCATAAGAAAACCAGCTGGATGAATAAGCAGCTGTCGGATGTCCTGAAAACCAGAGGAAACAGCAGGACACATGATTACCGAAGTATATAAAGAAGTGCTTTTGTCACAGTTCCACTTGAGATGCTTACAACAGTAGGCATTGCTAGTATAAAGTGTGTCCAGTTAATAGGAAACTTATTCTCCAAGGACTGAATTCTGCGTATACTTCATTGCTCACATAAAGTTCTTTCACAGATGGGTTTTGCCATTTACCCTTCTGTCAAGGGTAGCTTTGTATGTACATTGGGGATTTGCATGTGGTACTGGGCTGGCCCACCATTGAAGTACGGTAATTGGGAACATTTTTGAATATGATGGAATTTAAAATTCCCATATTCCAGGTTCTCAGATCGGTTTATTAAAACAATTCAAACAGTTAAAAACCATTTAAAAGTTCAATCCTTTACGTTTCGCCAGCCTTACTGCTGGCTTCTTCAGAAGGTATTACTTGTACAGAGCCCTGTAGCAAGTCGTCTTGCGCACACCAATGTGACTGATCTTAGAGTATTGTTCTTAAGATTGTAATATTAATTATATCAGTCACATTGGTGTAATAATTATCAGTCACATTGGTGTGCGCAAGACGACTTACTACAGGGCTCTGTACAAGTAATACCTTCTGAAGAAGCCAGCAGTAAGGCTGGCGAAACGTAAAGGATTGAACTTTTAAATGGTTTTTAACTGTTTGAATTGTTTTAATAAACCGATCTGAGAATCTGGAATATGGGAATTTTAAATTCCATCATACTTGCCTATTGTGGAAGCTTGAAATTTTTTGAATATGTTGGAAACACATGTATGTGGATCGGAAATTCTGCATATACTGTATATCTGGGGCTTTTGTATTGAGATGTGTTAACTGTAAATGACTAGACCTCTGTCAAAATCTAGGGAAGCATCGAGTAGCATTCTTGTCCCGGTTCCATGCTGTTCAAAATTTTCACTAATGATTTGAATGAAGATGTGGATAAAGCAACACAAAGAGAAATTGCAACTGTTAAAGAGGGAAGAGGTTAAATTTTTACATTTTGATAGCCTTGAAACAAATGAGCTGAAAACTAGAATGAAATTTAGCAAAGAAAAATTGAAAGTAAATTTATATTGCCTACTGGAGAAAAATACGTACCAGTGCCAAAGGGAAATGTGCAGCTAACCTTTAATGCAGCTGGGAGAATTTATGGATTTTCCCTAGCTGCACCTTATATTTATTTTTTCAATTTGATTTATTTGTATATACATCTTTCAAACTGAAGCCTCCTAAAGCAGTTTACAGTACATATAATTAAAACAAACAAAAAATCAATTTTTCTCCCCTTTAGGGCCACAGATATCAAAGTAGCCCCTAGTTGCTGCTGCTTCTTCCTCTAATTGGCAGCAAGGATGAGATGGCAACAGTCCTTGCCCCATCTCAGTTGTTCTGGTGGCTGCTGGCTTCTGAGGGAGGCCTGATGTAACTAGCCCCCAGGTAAATACTGTAACCAGTAGGAAGAAAACGGAAGCAGGTGGCAGTAGAACCCTCTGCCACTTGAGAACATTTTGACTCCCTCTCTGCCTGTATTCCAGCAGCAGTTGAAACTCCTTCTTTAGCATTAATTGTTTGCTGTATCAGTTTTGATGCTTTGTTGTTTTTAAAATATTGTTCTTAAGTAGCTTTTATTCCATAAGTCACCTTGACTGCCTCTCTTATGGGAGGGGAAAGGTGGGATGTAAACATCTTTAGTAAATAATGAATTACTATCATGGACTGAGCTGGAATAGGAATGACTGATATCACTGCAATATTTTGTTTTCAGGTAATAGCTAATTCATCAGCAATTATTGCATCTTGTTCTTGCCAGTTGGCTTTCTGCTGCCATCCCCCGAGGTACAACATTTGTGAAGTGCAAAGCGTTCTTTGTATTTAAGAATGTCTAAATTCGTCCCTAATGTGGTAAAAATAGTTCTTGTCTAATATGTGAGACAGCTTTATCATCTTGCACTTCTCATGTTCATTCTGGCTGCAGTCCTGTGGCTACTGTCTTTTTCTCTCTGGACTAGTAGAATATTCTGCCTCCTCCTGTCCCATGATGCTGTTCTTTTGACAAATCTGTGCAGCATAATTCCTATAGTTTCCATTATAATTCCATAATTTCCTGCCCATTCCTATAGCATTATAACATGAACTATTGTATAGTATACTATACTAGTATAGCATATTGTATAGTATACTATTGTAATATGAACGTTGTAGTTGTGCTGAGCTGAGCTGAAGTAAATCAGTGTTTTGAGGCTGGATAGGGACCCAGTGCATAAGGCTACCTGCATATAAGAACATAAGAAGAGCCCTGCTGGATCAGGCCAAAGGCCCATCTAGTCCAGCTTTCTGTATCTCACGGTGGCCCCACTTCACTTAGCATATGTGCTTTTGTGTATTTTGTTGGTTTTGTGCAGTAGAAAAAAGTGACATAAATAACTTGGGTATATATTATGCCAATCTACATTAAGTGTGTAGTTTGGCGAGGGAGGACATTTAATCCTTTCCCCCACCACAGTCTCGATTCAGATTCTTCCCCTGACCTGCATCTATTTCCTCCCAGAAGAAAGCTCCCATTTTGGCACTAATGGAAAGGGCAGCTGCTGGGGCAGGGGAGAACGAAAATCTAGATTAGGACCACAGTGGGGAGGGGAAGTGTTAGAGCCTCCAGTCCCACCCCACGCGGCACCATGGTCCTGATCACCAGGATTCTTCTTCAGGCGGGATGTGCAGGAAATGTTTTGCAGTTCAGAGTAGATTGTGTAGGTGCAAAACAGATTTTAGGCCCATTTCATCAAAGGCTCTTGGGACAAAAAAAAAAAGCAACAATCACTTCCCCCCCCCCTTTTTGTAAAAAAAAAATAGAAATTAGCAGTTGTTCAGTCAAGGTGCCATGGGGTCAAGTTATCAAACTGTGTCAGTGCTACAGTCTGATTGTATCCTGGCACAGCTTTCAGGCTCCCTGTTTTCAGGAGTAAATACTGGGATAGCTGGATGAATGGGCAGAGAGCATTGCTGTCTGGCTTTGCCTCTTTGCGAGGTAGAAGATGCCATAAGTACAACAGCTCAACTGGATAGGGACGCCAGCTTTCAAGCAGCAGAGGACTGTACGTGCCGGCTGTGGAATTTGGAATTGTTTTCAGGACAGTATCCCTGAAAATGGGGAAAAAAAAACTATTTACAGAGATACTCGGATCATTGATAGGGCCACATGTGATATGCACAAGATGCATATTTTGGGCTTTGAAGTGCTCAGAACATCTGCAGTAAATATTAAGAATTAGGTATTCCCTCTACTCTGTTGAAAGATAAGAAAAACATGGGCTTTTTTTTGAGGGGGATGGAATTACGGAGTATAAAGAAGGGTATTAGTAATATCTTCTGGGCTGATAAGTGATTTTCTGGTGCTTTGTGTTATAGTTCTTATTTCTGCAGTGCAAGTTCATTAAGAGATTGCACTTGTATACAGATTGTACTTTATGTACGGTTTATAAGATGATATATTTTTAGCTACAATGCAGTCACATGCAACCACACACCATGTCAGTAGGCAGTAATCATCAGCATAGCAAGGTCCATTGGCTAAATATCTAAGACAATAAACCAATCAGAATCAATTTCATGTATAGCGAAGGATACAAAAGCTTCTTTCCATGAGCTGTTGGCATGTTGTTATCTCAGAGTTTTAAAACCTTTTAAACTGCCTTTTTCAACATTTAATTTTTGCAAATAAATGCACTTGTTATTGCATATGGCTACGTTCACATTATCCTACACAAACACTTTGCTTCTTTTCTTCATTAACATATGAAGGTCAAAACTTGCCAGACACAAAATTTTAGTTCTAATATTAATCCAGAATCTCAATGAGGTTTATTTCAGACCAGTATGCTTCTGAGAATATAGTGTAGTTTCCAAGAGTGTGAGCAATCAGCTGGGATAGTCTTTGTTCAGAGGTTGCCTCATGAGGTAAAGGTAAAGGTATCCCTTGACAATTAAGTCCAGTCGTGTCTGACTCTACTCTAGGGAGCGGTGCTCATCTCTGTTTCAAAGCCGAAGAGCCAGCGCTGTCCGAAGACGTTTCCATGGTCATGTGGCCGGCGTGACTCAACACCGAGGCGCATGGAACGCTGTTACCGTCCCGCTGACGCGGTACCTATTAATCTACTTGCAATTTCTTGCTTTTGAACTGCTAGGTTGGCAGGAGCCGTCGCACGGATTCGAACTGCCGACCTTTCGATCGACAGCTCATGGTTCAGTGGTTTAACCCACTGCGCCACCCGCTGGCTCGCCTCATGAGGTAGTCTTGGGCAAATAATTGTTCTTTCAGCTTCATTTCCCACTCAGACTACGTTTGTTTTTCACCTTGAAAATAGCCGGAAGTGACGCTCCTAGCATGCTTGCTTGATATCGCTGCTACTGGGGGCTCCCAACATGAACGGAAATGACCAAAATCAGAATGGCTGCTGTTGCTCCTCGTCCCTCCCACTTATCCTTTGCAGCCAAGCAGCCATCGTATTGGTGCATGAGGCTGCCATCGTTAAGAAATAGAGCCCTGAGGCTAACCCACAGACAAGAGGACATGTATTTCAGAATAATGCCCATTTTTCTTTTTATATATGTGCATTCAAATGTTTGTCATCTGTTTGGTTATGGAAATGAAGATTCCTCGACTCTTCTGCATGAATCTTCTCTCAGTTTTCTGGAGAATTATTTATTTATTTATTTTAAAAAAATTATACCCTGCCTTATCCTATGCCGAAGGCAAATGCCCAAGGCGGCTTACAACAAAAATTAAAATATATAATTTAAAATAATACATATTTATTTATTTACAGTATTTATATCCCGCCTTTCTCCCCGAAGGGACCCAAGGCGGCTTACAACAGGAAAAAAGTACATACAAAAAACACAGTATAAAAAATATCACATTTTAAAACAATAAAAACAATTAATGAAAATTAATAAAAACAGTCTCTAAAAACAATTTAAAAGATCATGGCTTCAGTCAGAGCAGGAGCATAAAAACAGCAGCACCCCCACCTGTACCAGCGAGATGTTAAAAAAGGCAGGCAGGGGCTCAGAAGGCTTCTTTGAACTTTAAATAAGTTTAAACAATACATAACTAAATTTAAAAACAATAAAATCCACTGGGGGGGGGGAAACAGTATGGAGCAGAGAAGCAGCATGGCAGAGCATCTTGAGACACAGGAGGCAGACCACAACCCATCACCCAAACGCTAGACGAAACAAAAACGTTTTGAGCCCTCGCCGAAAATCATGAGGGAGGGGGTGGTTCTCAGATCTCCTGGCAGGGAGTTCCACAGTTGTGGCACCACAGCAGAGAAGGCTCGCCCACTTGTTGCCACTCCCCTAACTTGCGATAGAGGTGGTACCCTCAGGAGAGCCCCCTCAGCTGACCTAAGAGAGCGGGCCGGAATGTATGGGAGAAGGCCCTCAGATATCCTGGACCCAAACCATGAAGGGCTTTAAAGGTCATTACCAGCACCTTGAATTGGGCTCGGAAACAAAGGGGCAGCCAGTGCAGCCACTGAAGCAGCGGTTCAACAGAGTCAAACCGTCTAGCTCCAGTGACTACCCGGGCCACCGCATTCTGCACTAATTGCAACTTCCGAACCATCTTCAAGGGCAGCCCCACGTAGAGCGCGTTACAGTAATCCAGTCTTGAAGTCACTAAGTTCTCAAAGTGGTGAAACCAGAAGCAACTGCTACCTCCTTAATGGGGGTGGTGATGTGCAGTGACGTCCTGCCTCCGGCAGTGGGGGGAAAAGTATTTTTTTAACTTACTGGGGGTCGTGCCAGTCCTCCAGAGGCCCCCCACAGCCCCTCTGCGGGCCTCCTTGTGCTTCAGATTGGCTCCCTGAAGTGATTGAGACCCACTTCCAGTTTTCGTCTGAAACCAGAAGTAGGTCTCGATTGTTTCAGGGAGCCGATCTGAAGTGTGAGGAGGTCCGCAGAGGGGGCTGTGGGGGCCCCGCACCCTCCAGGGGGCCGACACAACCCCCGTTAAGTTAAAAAGAACATTTTTCCTGCCGGTGGCGCAATCACGGGAGTGGCGGTGGTCTGCTCCCACAAGGACTTACGACTTCCCCAGCTCGTGGGGAGAACTGTGAGAACCGCTACAATAGAGTTACGCCTTCTCTGTCGTGGTTTACAAACTGAGGATCAATTACTCTTAACATATACATGCTCTTAACACTAGCTTGCTCCCATGGATTCCAATGACATGATTTAAGGACACCTGACATGATATAAATAAATTATAGTTTATGGATACTTCATGTGTTGTTCCTTGTTCATGTGAAGGGTACTTCATGTG
The DNA here is from genome assembly GCA_026170595.1 of Plestiodon gilberti rubricaudatus. Classification (NCBI taxonomy): domain Eukaryota; kingdom Metazoa; phylum Chordata; class Lepidosauria; order Squamata; family Scincidae; genus Plestiodon; species Plestiodon gilberti. Next base: position 244,412,518 of record JANXHW010000001.1, on the reverse strand, counting down.
TTATTCCTTGAATTCCTTGACTTCTTAACATCTCAAAGAAAGCACACAACTGCTAAGCAACTTTCCTATGATCTCTGTGATATAGTAAGAGTGAAAGTATCCCAGTGTAATTGACCTAATGTGCAATGGTAGTAATGACTTGCTTGTAAGTGATCTATGTGCCAGGTCTCTCTAAGGCAGTGGCGTAGGAATGTGGGGTAGTGGACCACCCCCGGGCGGCAGGGGCGTGTGTGCACAAGTCGCCAGGGGTGCCCAAGCGGCGGAAAAAGGTGCATTTTTAGTGTGTTTTCAGCGTGGCAGGGGAAAATGAGTTGCCCCCTACCTGCCTAGGTACCTAGTGGCCATTTTCCAGCAAAAAAAAAACAAAACCCGCGGGGCAGGGCGTTTTTTTCACCAGAAAACCTGCCGGAGGGGCAGGGCTTGTGATGTCATGGGTGAGGGGTGGGGCTTGTGACATCACAGGGTGTCACATGGGTACTGCCCCCCCACGAGGCTAGCTACGTGACTGCTGTAAGGTTCAGAATAAAATTAGGTGCCCAGAATGAGTTGTCTCATTTCATTGTCCACGCTTGTTCCTTGCATTATTATTTTGCAGTTATCGATAGCAATTCTGTTTTGGATGAGCAAAGTTGTTGGCAGTCAGTGCCTTTAAATCTGTACTTTCCCTTAGGCATTGTGTCAAAAAAAGGATGGCAGTATGTCTGGATCTGACATGAAGGATGAATATGAATGACATCTGTGTGAAAGGAACAGTTTGATTTCTCTAAGAGTTGCCCCAAGCAGAAAGCTGTGCTGTTTAAAAAGTTACAGCCAGGTTAGAACCTGCAGAGGCAGCAACTGAAATTACCAAAACAATTCATAGTCAGCAGGGGAGGAGAACGAGAGCTCTGAGAAGGAACGTATATGGGGACTCTGAAACAAGGATGAAAAGAGACAAAGGAAATATGACTTTTGCAAAGCAGAAATGTAGCAAGTCTACCCACAGGAAGTAGCCATGGCCCATAGGAAATTCCTGTGTGTGCTTGATCCCAGCACTTGACCATGTGCATCAATCACTACACAGAGACTTACAGTTTTTGGCATGCCATTACAAACACTGCTTTTCAAGCATAAGTAGTGGTGTGCCAAAAACCAAACCCTGCACATGGCAGAGCAAGTACACAGCCTGCTGGCCATAGGCTGGGAGCTGGCAGAAAATAGTTTCCAACATTCTTACCACAACTACTACTACACACTGCCTGGGGCTGGTTCACACATGCATGCTCACTTGATTTTTCTGGTTATCCGGTTGCTTTGATCCAGATGCGCATGGTCTTTCACATTCATTTAATGGAGGAGGCAGCTCTGTGTGTACGAAGGAATGTCCAGCAGCATTTTTCCAGTCAGAGACAGAGGTGGTTAGGCAGAGCAGGTTCTTTGTGTATTCCATGCTTTCAAGAGGTGGTTTTGTTTATAAACTACCCTGGGAGAGGAGTTGTGGAACTGCAGGATGAGAGTATAAAATGTTACAAATAAAATAGGAAGTGGTTTGGGACATAAATCTATAAGCCTAAAGCTACAGTCCTAAATTAGGATTGTCTTACTAAGAACTAAGCCCCATTAAGACAGTGAGACTGACTGCTGAGGATTGCTCTGCAACTGACCAGGAAAAATTGAACACATCTAGGAAAATAGGTACGCTAATACAATACGGAAGTACACTGCAGTCAGTCAGTTATGGTATGTTGGGGATAGTGTCATCTTTTATCTCTGAGTGAGAAGAATTTGGTGTGTTGGGATGCAATTCTACTTTTGATTTCGAGCAAGGGGTCAAGCTGGAAATGCATTAAAAAAAATCAATGTGTACAGAAACAATCTTCCACCTTAAATACACAATGGGAGCATTCACTGGGGACCTCTGTGCTAGTCCCAGTGAAACAAATGGACAGCACATAAGCAAAATTGAGGATGGATGGAAAGGTATTCCTGCGTTCTGTAGCTTACAAGGCAGTATTGTCAAAGGCTGTACATACTTTTCTGGGAGTAAGCCCCATTGAATGCAATGGAACTCACTTCTAAGTAGACATGCATAGGATTGCACTGTGTCATGTCAGCATTCTAGGGCCAAATTACATGTTATGTCAAGCACATCGTTGGCCCTTGCACACTTGGTTTTGTTTCCTGAGTGGCAGCCATGGGGGACTCACAACCATAGCGTGGGGAGGAGGAGATTTAACCCTTTCCCCTTGCCATGATCCTAACCTGAATCCCCTCCTCCCCCATGACTGTGATTTAGGAAACAAAACCAAGCACATAAGACCCAATGACTTGCTTGATATAATGTGTAGTTTGGCCCTCAGTCAATTGACTTGCTTGTATCCAGAGGCACTCAAAATAGTCAGGCACTGAAAAAGCGCTGACTGCTGATCCCACAGGGTTAGTCAGTCATTCAACAGACATAACTGCAAAAGTCTTTACTGTATGTGTTTTCCCAATTGTACGCAGCGTTTGCAGTATATCTCCATCAATTGTGACACAGGCATGGAAACTCTCTGCATGTGATTGAAGTGGCACACAGGGTAAAGTGCTTTATTTTGTCTACTGTATGGAATGCCATCACAAGGAAGGGCTTTGGGCACACCCCATGCGGGGTGCAACATTTCATTTAGCTCTGACACTGCAGGGTGTGAGTTAGAATTTTTTTTAATGGTTTGAATGGAAACTTGCATTTTTAGTGCCACTGGAAACTTGGCCTGTTTACAGACAACAGCATCTGGCATTTACCTAGTCCCTAAAAATAATTTTAAAATGTATTCCCCTGTGGAACTTCTATGTTGCTTAGATACACCCATTTGAAAAGCAAAGGGAAATCATATTTTCAAGTTTTAAAGGAGTGATGATAGTTCATCTTATATCTTTTGTTTTCTTATGTTATTGAAAGCATATGTTTCTAACTTCCTATATGTTTTCTTATATAATAGGTACATAAAGTCCAACTGTAGTCAGAGAATGCATGGTTTGGAGTCTCTGGAAAGCTCATTGTGTTCAATGGGACTTACTTCTGTGTAGACATGCCTAGGATTGTGCTCTAGGACTTAACAAGCTACACCTGCCCACATTCCTTCTCCTAAAGGTCTAGCACTCTGTCCCGGTTGGAGATCTGGTAAGCCTACTTAAGGAGAGGCATGAGATCTGAGAAATTCCCCTGTTGAGACCAAACTGCTGTTCTATTACTAATATTACTGTACTCCATCAAGGCCCACTCTGAACTTAATCACATTTATTCTGCCACAAAATAATGTCATTTTGCAGAAAAGAGAAAATGGACAACAGCAATCTTGCGTATGGCCAGGAAGGAAACATCTGGAGTAGAAAAGAAATATTGATGCTCCAATAATGAGCACTAGTGTCGCTCCGGTAGGGGCGGGGGTGTAAGTATCGCTGCGGTCATAGTCTCTTTACCAAGCGAGGAGGAGGCAGCCCCGCCCCCCTCACTGTCCGAGCCAGTCCCCTACGGAGAAACCGGCAGGGAAGAGACCCTGCCTGCTGCTTTCTCCGTAGGGGACTGGCTCGGACAGTGAGGGGGGCGGGGCTGCCTCCTCCTCGCTCGGTAAAGAGACTATGACCGCAGCGATACTTACAGCCCCGCCCCTACCGGAGCGATGCCTCTGATAATGAGGACATGTAGGTCTATGCTTTGGGGGCAGGGAGAAGATGGTGTAGTGTAGTGGTATATCATGGAAGGCTTGTATCTCGAGGAGTTAGTGATGTCCACATGCCCCTTTCAACCCTATCTGTCCAGTTTGCTTTCTTGAGATCTTTAATACTCCTTACGTAGGGTTACCAGATTTTCATTTTCCCTGTCCCCAACCAGGACACCCACCCCGGAATTTTTCATGAACTAATTATTGATTAATTCAATAATTAATATTGATTAATGATTAATTTTTAATTAATTTTTTGCAGGCGCAAAGCGCCTGCTTACAGCCTGAAGGGCGGCCAAATTTATTTATTTGTTTTTTGCGCCGGAAATGGCCATTTTACCTCTGCCGCTTGCCTTTTTTCTTTACTGCCCCTGGCAACGTCATACGACATCATTATCTCTAGAGACAATGAAGAACAGAAGGTGTTACCATGTCACAGGTCTTTGGAAAGTAAGAAAGTAACATTCAAAATATTGCAGCTGGGTTTCTCTACTCTTTCTCTAGAGTCACTTTACTATTCATTCATTCATTCATTTTAAATCGGCAATTTGAATTCTCAGACATGAATAATGCTTCTTACAATACACAGAATTATTGCTACATTCACCCCTACCCTTCCAGTTTCCCAATCAAGTTTCCTGGGAAGGAGAGGAAAAGAAGAGATACTTGCTTCTGTTTTGCGTGTTTCAGATATTTCCCTCCAGATATCCTTTGTTCTGATCACAGGTATTTTGACAACCGTAGTTGCACTCGTCATTATGAACAGCAAATAAAGTGAGCAGCTCTATTGTAGTTGTACCTCTGACCTTCAGCCAGGTTGCAGAGCCATAAGCCTGATTGCAAGGTAGGACCAGGTGTGCCCTGCAGTCTGCATCAGGCTTCCTTAATTCTAGCAGAAGCTGAAGCAAACGAGACAACTTTATGGACTATTGCCCCTTGAACAGTTGGGAATGGACTATTCCCAATTAAATTAGCAACAGTGAATGTTCAGGTGATGTCCCCTAGTAGGCTTTATAACTATAAGGAACCTACACTTTCCAATATCTCAAATGGTGAGAGAAGGAAGACCACCTTGGGGAAATGCAGACTCCTGCCTTAAGCCTTCAGTGTGCACTTTGCTTGAATTAGTGGGCAGAGTTCCTCCTCCAGTCAGAGAGAGCAATGGTCTCCCTCCCTCGCCCCATCCTCTTGGCTGCCAGTTCTTGAGGGGAGGAATTGGATCAACCACTTACTGGTATTTTTCCAGAGCATTTGAAAATATCCTAGGCCTGATTGCTGACTTGGTCTTTCAGTTTGCTAAACCAAGAGTACTAGGGAATCGTGCCAAAAAATGGGAAGATGCATTATGAAAGCCATCCGATAAAAACTTGATATAGATTATTTTAACTGTGTGTTTAGGATTTCATGGCCAGCAATTATTCTCACAGAAGCAATAACGGGGTTAAAAGTCATGACACATCTATACTGTGAGAATAGATTATTTTATTTTTTTTATTTAAAGAATTTTTACCCTGCCTTTCTCCCGATAAGGGCAATAAAGGCGACTTACAATTAAAACATGTTAAAATACACAATACAATACAATACAATAAAAATAATTAAAACAGGTAATTAAAACAATTAAAACAAACAAACCCCTGTGGATCACCTTATGATTACATTTATTAAAAAGCCTGCCCACTATGTCAGCCATAAAATGCCAACCTGAATAAAAACGTCTTGAGGCCCTGCCAAAATGTGTCTAAGGAGGGAGTCGTTCTCTTAATTCCAGGGGGAGGGAATTCCATAGTCGGGGCGCCACCGCCGAGAAGGCCCTATTCCTTGCCGCCATCCCCCTCACCTCCGTCAATGGTGGCATAGTTAACAGCTCCCCCCCCCCGATGACCTCAGAATACGGGTCGGATTATAAGGAAGGAGGCGGTCTTCCTTCCAAGATCCAAAATATTTACATTCTAGGCTTTTCTTACCTGAATACAATATCGACTCCTTTTGATATACTTCCGTGTGGGGTAAGTTAAAAGTGAAGAAAAGAGCTCTCTGACTAGTTTTTGTTCTCTGCATACTGGGCAGCTTGCAAAGAAGTGTGGTTAAGTGGTGGAGCAGCTGCTTTGCATACAGAAGGTCCCAGATTCAATCCCTGGCAGCTCCTGGTAGGGCTGGAAAAGACCCCTGTCTGAGACTCTGGAGAGTCGCGCAGTTAGACATCTGAGCTGGATAGATCATGATCAGGCTGACTCAGTATAAGGCAGCTTCTTACATTCTTCCTAGGGGAGCAGCGGATTTGGCCTTTCTATCCTTCCTGCTCAGTAGCCAGTGCCATATTTCACAGCCCAAGACAGAGTCCCAATTCCATGCCCTTCCAAACCAATACAAAGGTGAATTACTGGTAAAAATGGTTCTGGTCTTTCAAGGGTGCTGCTGCTGCTGCAAATTCAAGTTCTTAAACCATTTCTACCCAAGGGTGTATATACGTAACAGGAGTTAAATGCGTACACCTGTGGGCCGGGAAGAAATAGGCTGCCTGTTCTCAAGAGCAATTTTGCAAAAGAACAAAACAAAGTACCCCTATACATTCCCCCAACAGAAGTATTCAATGACTGAATGTGGCTTTTGTTGTTAAGGTGCAGGCAAGAGGCCAATGACAAGTCGTGATGGTGGCCTACTGCCTGGCATACTGCCCTCACTAAGCCTCTGAGCAGGTTGATATCTGGGTTTCATCCGCTATTTTGAAAACATGCTTAATGATTCCATACCACAAAGAAAAATGATGTAACAGCGAAATCACTGCAGAGTGGTGGTGGTGGGGGATTAGAACTTTGCCTCTGCTGCTGTTTTGCTCCTAGTTGCAACCCCTTGCTTTTAAAGAGGAAAAAAATCTGTTTGCTATTTAAAAACAACCAACCCACCCATTTGACTATACAGGTGGGCCCCCATATCCACTGATTCGCTATCCACGGTTTCAGTTACCCACGGATCCTGGGGACCCCCCCCCCCAGGCTTTTACTTTTTTTCCCAGTAAGCTTTGTTTCTTCCTTAAAGAAACAGGAGAAGCAGCCTCTGGCTGCTTATTACAGGCAAGTAGAACGAGACTAAGTCCTAGAGAGGCTCTGCAAGGTTAACAGAAACCTTGCAGAGCCTCTCTAGGACTTAGTCTCGTTCTACTTGCCTGCAATGGAGGCTGCTTCTCTGTTTGTTTTAAGGAAGAAACAAAGCTTGCTGAAAGAAAAATAAGAGCTGGGGGGGGCAAGCATGCCTGCCTGCAGGGGAGGCAGGGTGGGGGGCTCCTCAGGAAACCATGGAGGGGGTGTTCGCTCGTATCCACGGTTTCAAGTATCCACGGAGGGGCCTGGAACATATCCCCAGCGAATATGGGGGCCCCCCTGTATTCCATGTTTAGTGTAACATTTAACTTGGCCCTTAAGTTCAACTGCATCATACAAATGATTGGGGAGTTGAGAGCACATTGGTACGCATGCAGCATGTTCCATGTTCAATGCCTGGCACTTCCAGGCAGGGCAGAGAAACATCCCAGCGAGGCAATACTAAGTGCAGTGAACCAGTGGCCTGATTCAGTATAAGGCACTTTCCAATGTTTCTATGTACAGGGCAAAAAAATGTTTCTATGACCCTGGATATTTTCCAAACTTCTCCCTAAATGTAACTGCTTGTCTGCCTGTGTTTTGGCAGGAAAGAGCATAGAAAATAATCAGACTGCAATCTGGGCCTCAACTTCAGTTATAAAAAAAATAATAATGTGTAAATTACATGGAATTTGATTTTGTCTTTGAACAGAATGAAGCCTGGAACTCTGATCCAGACTCCCTGTTGCTGATTAAAGTGTTTATACGAAAATGTGGTATCATAGCCAAGAATTATCCTGTGTAATTAACAACGAGATATGCAGCACTGCAAACAGCCTTGAGGTATACCATACAACACACAGTGTTTAGCTCCAAGTTTTGTAGAGGTGCATCTCAGTTAGCATTCACATGCACATTTATGTACACAAAGTTTGGTTTACACAAGCTCCTGTGTAGCATTCGGATGCTCTGTTCAGATGCACTCACAACCTTGCAGGGGAAGTGGTAGGAAAAAATAATAGTAATGCTCCAATTCATTGTTAGTCAAACTTAGGGAGAGGTATTGTGATAAGGCCGAATACCACAGCTCAAATCCAGCAAATATGCAAGCATGCGCTGCAGTTAGAGTTAATGAAACTTTACATGAGCAGTTGTCATGCATGCAAGATGCTATTATTTCAGGGTGATGGCAGAAGTCCTAGAACAAAAATAAGGCAATTAGGTGTTCCAATGAATGTAGGTGAAGTCAATGTCTCCCTTAAAAGGACTGGAACCAGTTTTCTGTACAAAGACCCTTAATGCTGCAGAGATGGTACACCAACTTATTATTTATTGACAATTCCTCCCTTCTTCTCCCAGATTCCTAAAGTGGATAAAAATAAGTTAAACACTGACTCATCAAACATGACTAGCTATCAAGAACAGCTCTCTCTGTGCCTTTGCTGTCCAGATCTGGCACACCGAAGACAATATTAAGAAGAGGGCACTCAAGTTAGCCAAAGTGCATGTTACATTTATAATACAAATGGGCCTAGCATCAATACCAGCACCAGGTTGTTGGAGCTCCAGGGACAAAGCCCTACATTGGGCCCCTGCACTCCTGCAACCTACTGTATCAGTAGAGGGTGTGATAAGTGGTGGTGGTTCATCTTCCCTTCCCCACCAGCCAATGGGGGCATATCTTACAGGCTCTGTGATGGTGCAGTGGGCTCTGGTGATGCTCCCATTTGTACATGAGCATGTTGGGTGCAGACCTACCCCTGAACTCCACAGTATAGGAGGCAGGAATGGTGTCCCTGAGAAGACTGCTGTTGTGTGTGTAGGTGTGGTCCCATTACATGCTCCTCAGGCACGTCTTTCAGCACAATCCTAAACATGTTTACTCAGAAGTCCCACTATATTCAGTGGGGCTTACTCCCAGGTAACTGTGGATAGGAGCACAGCCTTAAAAGAGGAGGGTAGAGCTGTGTCCTCTGACTTTGGAGGGGGTGCTGAATCCAACTTCAGAGATATCCTTTGTTTAGGAGGTTCTAAAGTAGGGCCTTCTAGGGTTTGTGTTGGGAGAAATCCCCCCCCCCCATTAATCTGTCTCAGATTTATAAATAACAATAACAATATACAGTATTTATATACAACCTTACTTGGTCATTGAATTTCTCCTCTGACTTTTTAATCCATGGCAGTGTACATGGGCAGGTTTTCCTACCCCCCCCCTAATGGTGGGGGTTTTCTTTCATGAACAACTGTGTTCCAGATGGTATCCTTTTGCAGGCTGGCCTCTCTGCTGGCCATCGCCTCCCACACTTGGCCAACGCAGCTGGCAGTTCTTATCTCTTTTCACAGAGGCTTTCACAGCTTTTTGTCAGTGGCGTGTCTCAAACTTGCCATCAGAGGAGTCACTAGGGCGCCCGCCGCCCTAATGACCCCTGTGCCGCCGCGACAGCCGGCTGGAGAGGATGTCTCCGGAGCCGACAGCAGCGGAGACTCCACTGCTGCCGGCTCCGGAGACATCCTCGCCGGCCGGCTGTCTTGGGCCTTCTGAGGGAGGCCCGATGTGTGACGTCATATTTATAAGGTTTTCGCACATGCGCAGTACGTTTCTGAGGGCACGTTTGCCCTCAAACATTCTGCGCAGGCGCGAAAACCTTATAAATATGACGTCGCGCATCGGGCCTCCCTCAGAAGGCCTTGGAGCTCCGCCGAGGGCGGACGCTCTGAGGCCTCCTCCTGGAGCTGGAGGCGACGAGCACGATGTGCAGGTTCGCGCGCAAGGGACCGCGCATCACCTTTTGCACGCGTCGCCCCCAGGCGCTCCAGCGACGCCTCTGCTTGCCATTCACCGATCTTCGGGCTTGCAAGGCGGCGGCTCTACCGACTGAGCCAGACCCCTCTGCCCTGATTCATGTGCTACATTCCCCAAGTACAGGGGTTCCATTATTAGGATCATGACATTACTATTAGAAATTCAATTATGGTATAGAAAGAAATATCTATAATTGTTTTGCCAGTTGTGTAATATGGTATATCTACGTAGGTATTTAAGATTTCACCACATACTGCAGCAAGGGAACTTACAAAATTGGAAGCTTTATTTTAATAATAATACAGTACAACTATAACCTGTACTGGGACAGGAGACTATGTAGGCAAAACTCTGATCCATACTGTACTTCTATTTTTGATTAAAATAAACCATGGAAGGATACCCTTTAGGATAATAAAAATGTTGTTTTTGAGACCAGTTTCAGGAAAACACAAAGTCATGAAAGGGGGACAGCAGGCTGAGTGAAGAGTTGAAGTGTGCTAGTCGCTCGCCGTTGTATACAGGACTGCTTTAAGCCGGATGGGGATTGCTGTTCTCCATGCCTTACTACAGTATATACCTGGGGGTACACGTACCACAGGTTGAGAACCCCTGGTATATAACATATAACATGATTTAAATGTGTGAGCTATAGAAGTGGTAGAGGCAACACATCATTTCTAAGTGCTGTGCATTGCCTTTCAGAAAGAGTATCTAAAATAGGCTAGATAAGCATCTGTGATATTAGATGAGTCATTTATTTTTGGGTGAAGATCAAAGAGTTGGCCTTGATTTGTTTTCAAAGTCCCTTCCCTCCTTACTATTAAGATTGCTAATTTTTGTCTGCCAGGACTCCTCTGCCTTTACCACCGACAAACAGGCATTCAGCACGTGAAGCTTTTTTCCAGCATGCAGATGCAAGACAGGGAAAAGATTCACTTGCTGAATTTCGTCCTGTCATTTTACTATTAAAGGCACAGAAGTCCTGAGAGAGAAAAAATGGGCAAAACCTCCTCCTGGGAATGACAGACATATACGCTCATCCTCCCATGGGAGCCTGCCCGAGAACCGCTTCTCCATGTTCTCCTATGATCGGAAGTGTGACAGGTGGTGGGCACTGAAGACTGGGTCACCCAAATTGTGGAGTAGCTTCCCATGAAAAGTATGCCTAGATCCATTGCCTCTCTCATTTACAGCACAATCCTGCGCAACTTTTCATAGCCAGCCTAAAGGGCTGGCCATGGAATCCTGAGCCCAGGGAACACCTCGGGAGAAGGGGATGTTCATTCCCTTCCCTGAGTGTAGGGTTGCCTGGGGCCTATGGGCTTCCTTGGATGTACACCAGCTCTGAAGCTGACGTACATCCGAGGCGGCAGGGTAAGGCCGAACCGGGCCAGGGGATATAGTTGGAGCGTGCCGCCAATATCCCCCCCCTCTCCCCCCCCCCGGTTTGGACAATGGCCCCCTCACTCGCCATCCTCCCCCCGCCCCTGCACTGGCTGGGGCAGGGCTTACCTGTATCGGCGGGCACAGGGACTGTCGGCTGGGGGAGTGAGGGCTGCTGGCCTCCACGCCGGCAGCTCTTATTCCCTAGTCATCGCAAACACGCTTTATGGTGCATTTGCGACATATGAGCGTATATGTCTGTCATTCCCAGTAGGAGGTTTTGCCCATTTTTTTCTCTCAGGCACATAGAGAGGATTGAGCTGCTAGACAGGCAGTGAAGACTTGTTTTTACAAGCTTTTAAGTAATCATTTTTACTGTAGCAGGGATGTGGATCAAGGGATGTAGCAGGGATGTGGATCAAGTCTCTGACTCCAAGTCTCTGGGTCCATCTCAAGTTCAATCCCAAGTCTTTGCTCCCAAATCCCGAGTCTTTGGTTGCGAGTCCCTATCTTTTTCATGGGGAAAACGGGTTTAAACCTGAATAAAATTTGACTTCTTGTAAAAGGCTCCAAGGCTTGAGTCGAGTCTTTTACAATCGCCGAGTCAAGTCCAAGTCAAGTCATTGATGCAACTTGAGTCTGACTTAAGTCCAAATCAATAGACTCAACTCTACATCACTGCGTAGTAGCATCTTAAACTGCTTGATTGTTGTAATTTTATTGTTTGGTTATCTGCTGTTAAACTCCTTAAAAGTATGGAAAGCTAGAAAGCTGAGATATCATAAATTAATTTAGAGAATTTGTTCTCAGGCCCAGACATGTGGAGAGCCTAGACACACACCAAGAGCCTCTAGTTTGAGGGGCTCATCTTCTTGGGTGGAGGGTCTTTTCTAACGCTACCCATATTAATGCCATCACTTTTCTTCTGGCAGTTTATAGGGTAGAGCTGATGGCCCAGAGCAAGCGCTCACATCGTAAAAGCGGTGTGCCCCAAGAATCGGTCTTGGACCGGTGCTTTTCAACTTGTTCATAAATGACCTGGAGTTAGGGATAAGCAGCGAGGTGGCCAAGTTTGCGGATGACACTAAACTTTTCCGGGTGGTGAAGACCAGCAGGGATTGTGAAGAGCTCCAGAAGGATCTCTCCAAACTGGGAGAATGGGCAGCAAAATGGCAGATGCACTTCAATGTAAGTAAGTGCAAAGTGTGTCTTAGATATTGTTTTAGTCATTCAGAGTTTTACAAACATCAAAATGTTCAGGTTCCATATTCATTGGCAGCTCAAAGACAGTAACCTTCACAAAAGGTCATGTAAAACTAGGTATCAAAATTCATATGTAACACTGGATGTAGGGCAAAATGTTAGAGAGTGAACAATGGTCCCCTCAGGTAGAGCTATCTTTCACATTTTACTTACTACTTTTTGTAAAATATGGTCATTTTTCACGTGTTTTAGTTAAGACTCCTGAAGCACTAAGTCTATTCTCAATAAACTTGTCCTTGTAGACTATTTGCATTCAGATTTACTTTTAACAGAACACTGAAGTTGTATTTTTACCTTAAGGGCACAGCCAATTTGCAACACTGCATACATCAACTTCCAGCTTTGTCAGTTTCAGAGCAAAGCATAGACCTATTTAAGCAGCTTTAGTTCCACTGAATCCAAATAAAGGAAGCAAATTTATGCGCAACTGCACATAAAAAAGGAACCTTCACAGATGGTAATGTAAAACTAGGTATCTTAGGGCGCAATCCTATCCAACTTATGCCACCGGTGTAACCAGCAGTGCAGCGAGAATGGGAGACCCCAGAACGGAAAGGGGATTCAAATTCCTTTGAATCCCCTTTTGGAGGGAATTTGAATCCCCTTTCCGTTCTGGGGCCTCCCGTTCTCGCTGTACTGCTGGTTACACTGGCAGCATAAGTTGGATAGGATTGAGCAGAGCTCTGCCGGTGGCATAAGCTGGATAGGATTGCGCTGTTAAGTGGTTTGTGTGTCACAGCTGAAAGTCCCAACGCTGCCTACAACAGCTAGACTCTCGCTTTTCACGTACATTTTCGATTCAACATCACATTAATGGTTTCTTCCTACTGACTTTATTGAGTTTTAGATTCCTTCCCAACCTTCTTCAACGTAGTCTGCCACCAGGTTCATTTTACAGGTCCGGAGGGCTTTTATTAAGTCATCAGCTTTAGCTTCCCTCCCTTGTGATTTCTGCCACTCTAGAAGCGATTTCCTCAATTGTTCTTCCAAGTTATTTGGATTGGCGGCTACAATTCTATCTATTTTGGGATCAGAAATTCCAAGTTTTCGAATCAGCGTTTTCCAGTGTTTCCCAACATGTTCAGATATGATGTCAAAAGCTATGTCCAGCTTACCTAGAAAGGAAATCATAGTCTGTGTCAAATCACTTTTTCACAGCAGGACATTTAGTAAGCTTACTGTCCTATTCTAGAGGATGCCCTGGTCGTTCCCCCCCCCCCCCCCCACCATCCGCTTGTCATTCTCCAAATTACTGAGTGGTTTCTTTCTAACACTCACTTCTTCTGATGCCCTCCACCCTCAACACACTTCTTCATACTGGTCAGTAGGAATCCCTGGGTATATACAAAATCAGAAGTTAACCAATCTTAAAGGATGGCAACTGGCAGTCAGTAGACTTTCTTCAGGCCCCATCAATGGCCATCCCTCCTTCCCATTGAAACAGTTCAAAAGGAGGAAGAGACAGAAATAAGCTGGACAGGAAGGGTGGAACAGACTGGGTGGATTCCTTCTGTCTTGATCTCTGTTTCCAGCTATTCCCTCGGTAGCTTGCTGGAGAGAAGGACAGGACCAAGGTGGATCCTCTTGCTTATGCCTCCTTTCCTTCATGTTGGGGGACTAATTGTAGCTCAGCGGCAAGCACCTGGTTTGCATGCACACAGACCCAAATCCAACCACAGGCATCTCCAGGTAAGCCTGGGAAAGGCCTCAGTCTGAAACCCTGGGTTGCTGTTGCCAGTCACTGTAGAGTGACAAGCAGACCAATAGCCTAGACTCTGTATAATGCAGCTTCATAGCTGCAGCTTCATCTACAAAGCCCAGAAGAGGAACAAACAGAATGGTTCTCATTGCCTCAAGTCTTCAATAATATTACTGTCTACTTTTATTTCTCTCACTCCAGTCAGAAAGACACAGTTGCCCCCTTTCTCCTGGCGAGATTCTTAGACCTTTCTACAGCTGTAGAAATTCAACAGGTGCACCTTTTGATGAAAAGTGATGTAGTTGTGAAAAGACCCCCTGTTGATAGACATAGCCTCAGCCACTAAAAGGTATTAGTCTTCTTGGCTAGGCTGCTAAGATTGCCAACTTTTAACCAGCCATTCCTCCTGTTTCTTTAATAGCTGCTTCGATCTAAGTCAAGTTAAATCAGTGAGTGGGACACAGAGCCTACTTCCAGTACAAATTTGTGCATTTAGCAGATCTTATGAACGGAGCAAATCCTACCATTCCCTCAATTCCCAATAAAACAACTACTTTACAAAGCATTCCTATGCAGCAATAAACATTCCCCTACTGTACATAATAGCATGCCATGCCACACAAAAACAGGACTTGTTGACCTACGTTTTTCGTTGACATCTAGCCAATTGGCTGGATCACCTTCTGCACCTTCGGCAAACTGTTCCAGATGAATTAGCAGATCTTCTCTTTTCAGGTTCTTGAACATGAATCTTAAGAACTCCACATTGTCATGTGCAATTTCTGCCTGTTCCAGGAGACAGGAGAAGAGGTCGTTGCCGCTTTTCACAGCCTGGAGCTTCCTTTTTCCAATTTTTTCCTGGCACAGAAATTTGAGACTAGAAAGCTCTTCTTGAGATATGCTGCAGGAAAATGAGTTCAGCAGCTCCAAAAATTGGTTCATTATTGACACACCTAAAAAGGGGAGGGATTACAGAAGTACAATGTTTAGAGTCATAAAGTGTTCAGGAACTTTTTCATGGTGATCCTTTTTTAAAAAAATCTCTTCCTTAAATATGAAAATCGTTCCTAATCAAGAAACTTCTGGTAAAGCAGTATTAAACTCCAAGATGATCGTCTCTGGGTGGGGCAGCCAATTCTTACACAAAAGACTTTACTTCCTTTTTCACAGTGTATCTAGTACTTAATGTTCAAAACTTAAAAAAAAACTTTCTAAACTATTTCAAACTCCAAGTAACTTTCTGCATGAGGCTAAACGTTTGTTAGAAAGTCTAACTGTGGGAAAAATTGTTCTGTTAAAAACCTCTCGACTTACTTCCTGGTTTAAACTTGACTGTCTCCGGGGGACGTGCGGTGACGACGAACAGGAACGTCGATCAGCCTTCGGGGCACTCCGCCCTCCCATTCGCTTGAATCGACTCTCACAGGAAATCACATGAAAGGCAGGAGAAAGAGGTGCAGAGCACTCTATCGACACCAGATGGCACCGTTGCGCAGTATTTCCTAACGATACCAAGCACTGTGAATTGGTATTAATTACCTGTTTACAAACTCAAAGCCTACAATAATTCTTAGGACGACGGAAATAAATCCTCTCCCCGTGTTATTTCCTGCACTTCCTCCAAGAAACTCTTAAAGGGCACATCACCTTTTATCTTCGAAACAAGATTGCAAGGTAGGCCAGGCTGAGAATGATGAGTGATCCAATGTGGTGAGTGATCCAATCTTACTCACAGCACATACAGTATGACTACTCACAAGTAAGCCCCACTGAGTTCAATTTGGACTTATTCCCATGTATGTGTACATTATAGGGTTACCATATTTTGAGGTACCCAAATCGCCCCCCTTTTCTGGTCTTAGGCCATCGGAAAATCGGGGGCACTACTTTTCTTACTTTTAAAAAGTACTTTTATGTGCTTTCTTCCTTTGTAAAGCCGTCTGCTGCCACTGCTTGCCAGCACCAATTTTCTTCTGCCTGCCCCCCCCATCTACTGCCCCCGCCATATCCACTTGCCGGCCGGCCCGCTGTGATTCAGGGCCGGCCAAGCGGCCGGGATCCTGTCCACATATACTGTATAACTTGTGCTGTGCAGGTGGAAAACCACCTTGCTCAGGCATGTACCATAATTTTGCCCATTGGGAAAATATTTTGCCCTCCCTTTCACTGCTGCTTCAATCAAATTTGCATAGGCTTACCAGATCTCCAACCGGACAGAGTGCTCAGTAGCGTCACTAGGACGTGCGTCACCCTGGGGCAGGGGCGCGCGTCACCCTAGTGACGCTACGATATCGGCGGGGGGGCGACCCGGCTCCCCCCCGTGTCGCCCTCCGGACGCTCCGAGGCCAGCCCGGGATCCGGCTTCGGAGCGTCCAACCCCGTCGGCGCTCCAGGGCCTTCTGAAAGAAGGCCCAGGCAGCGCGTCCATCCGGGTATTTCCTGGATTTTCGCGCATGCGCAGACCCATTTGGAGGGCTTTTTGCCGGGCCGGCCTCGGAGCATCCGAAGGGTGTCGCGCATCATGGAGGTGGCGCGCGGGGGGTGCGCGTGTCATCCTGTGGCGTGCATCACCCGGGGACGCCCCGCCCCCCCGCCACGCTCCAGTGACGCCCCTGAGAGTGCTAGACATTTAGGAGAAGGAATGTGGGCAGGCGTAGCTTGTTAAACCCTTAGAGCACAATCCTAGGCATGTCTACTCATAAGCAAGCCCCATTGTGTTCAGTGGGGCTTGCTTCTGAGTAGACATGCCTAGGACTGTGCTCTAATGGTTAACAAGCTACACCTGCCCACATTCCTTCTCCTAAAGGTCTAGCACTCTGTCCCGGTTGGAGATCTGGTAAGCCTAAATTTGCAGCCTTTCATGTCTGCAAGGTAATATCTAGTTTTGCCTAGAGTCACACCATGGAGGTGCTTTTGAGTTCTAAGGGTGTCCCCCCCCCCACCTGGAAATGCCCTTTTCAAGGCTGAGGGCCCTCCAAAGTGGCTCCCCATGAGGTGCAACTGTTGCCAATGTCCTCACTTCCCAAAATATGCACAGCCTCTCCTAATTTCATCTTAGTTCCTTAGCTAACATTCCTGACAGTTAGCCAGGACTTCACCTGGCTGGTGAGGCAAAGGTCCCTCTAATCAAGATCTCTTCTAAAACCATTCCCTGGTACCTGTTTTAAACCTTGTCTTCTATCCTTCTCTCCCATTGGGTCATCTCTGTTGGTGGAAACACAGCCCAGCTGGCAGCCTGACTCTCAATCTCTCTTTTTTCCTCCTTCATTTAACCTGTGCCTGTCCAAATGGAGCTATTTATCAGTATTCATTTATCCATAATCACTTAAACCTCTGGCAACTGATTTTACAAGTACACTGCATTTTCCTTGTTTTTCTATACTTCTTAATAAATTATCTAGTCTTTTGGAAAACTCTGTCTCAAGGTTTCTGTTTGCTTGCCGCCATCGCTAGTCTCCTAACGAAGGTAATGGGCAGGGTGGTGCAGCGTGGGGGACTGCTGCGAACCATGGATAAGTGAATCCGTGAATAGCGGATCCATGGATATGCCCCCCTCCCGTATCATCCTTGACCCAGTGTGCATGCAGAAGTTATTTCTGTCCTAGGTTTACTGTTAAGATTTAAAGGAGGCTTGGATCTTTGTAGTATCCTGGCTTTGTAATATTGCAACAAGTTATCTATTACATTGATTATAACTGTTTTGTATAGTGGGCACGTTCAGGGTCTCCTATTATCCTGTCCCCGTTGAGTTTATTACTTTCTAGGGTCATCCTGGGTCTCCTTTTGATCTCTGCCTCTTGCACAGTTCCCTGCCGGCTTAATAGAATGCGTTCTAGGATTCTGTTCCAGTTAACTGGCTCCAGCTGATCGTCGGTTGCTTTATTTGAAGATGTGCAGGGTACATAACAACCTGCCTGCATTGCCTGAAGAAGTTTGGAAGATACCAAATGAAACGTAGTAATGTTGTTTCAATCCTAACACTATTATATGGCCTTTAATACATGTGTTTTAGCCAATAAAAGGTGTTTGACTCATCATGGCTGTAATTCCCGTAATTGACTCTAACCTGTACTATGTCTTGGTTACCCAACATTTTAAACTAATGATTTCAGAGAATAATAAAAATGTAGGATATGTATCCAGGACACCAATGGTTTTCAATCTGTGTTCCAGGCAACTATGGGGTTCCTTAGAAACTTATCAGGGATTCACAGAAGGACAGACAAGTTTCTCTGAACAATATCTTACTACAAGTGACCCTACATTTCAAAGAAGTAGTCTGGTGCAACAAAAACAACATGAGTTTTGTAAGAAAGTTGTTCCAATGATATAAATCAGGGGTGGCCAACCTTCCACCATTAGGCCTTTGTGTTCTTAAGAGTTGTGTAGAAGACAGAAATCTTGGCAACTGAAATTGCTGATGGTGCTGCTAAAGCAGCTGCACCTGCTGAAATGCCCTCACCTATACAACTGTTAAAGGGCCAGGAGCATTCAAGTTGAAAGGTTGACCACCCGATAGAAATGTTTGCCTACAGACACAATGAACTTCTAGATTAGTATGAAAGATCTTTATGCATTATGTTACCTTTTCATTTGTTCCTCGGAGAGCCCCAGGGCCTCTTCTGCAGCTTGTCGTCTATTCCTCTCTTCTGAGAGCGTTTCCACTAGTTGAGATACAGTCTATTGGACTGACAGCCCAATCCTGTGTAAGATACGGTGCCCAGCCTAAAGGAACTCGTACGGCGCCCAGCCTAAAGGAACCCCTAAAGGGCAGCCCAGGAGAAGGGGAAGATCATCCTCTTCCCTCGGTGTAAGCCTCCTCAAATGTGCATGAGCTTGTGTAAGGCCGGGCCGGGCCTGGAGAGGGCTTCGGATATTGGTGTATCACTGCAGATTTTCCTTTCTGCACCAAATGACAGTGCCGTGCATGTTCTTTAACATGTGTGGCCACACTCCTCTTTGTAGTCCCAATGTACACCCTACCACAGCTACAAGGGACGCAGTATACCCCAGCTTCAGGGGGGGGGGCTCTTATCCTTCACAGACCTTAGGACCTGTTGGATCTTTTTAGTTGGTTTGAAAATGGGTCTGAGATTTATCTTTTCCAATACCCTGCCAATCTTATCTGTAACATTTCTGATGTATGGCAGAAAGACCTTAGTTCTTTCATCCCTTTGCCCCTCCTGAGTTTTTGCAGTTCGTCTTGGGTGCATTGCCCTACTTTTCTCATATTTAGAGTAAATATGGTGGCTGAACACTCATTGGAATCGGGACGCCAAATAGATTTTGAACAAACACAAGGTGCTATCCTCAGTTAAGAGCTACTACACAAGGATCCACAGAGAAGCCATAGAGATCCACAAACATAAATACAACATGAACAGGAGGGAGGAAACACTTTCTGTCAGTATTGCGTGGCTTCCAGTCCTTAAGCGAACCAAGATCCAAGGTTTTGAAACTTGCAGAACTGATCAGGGGACAGTCCTTAGCCATGAAAAGACTCAGAGCCTTGATAACTGCGGGACTGATTAAAAATATTGACAACATATAGGGAAGTAAAATGGTGGTATCACTTTAAAGAACCTGGCAAAGGCAGCCGTTAATCGCTCAACTGTAACAACTTGTGCTAAGAAGAACTAGAGCAGACAGCAGAACGCAACACCTTTGATAATGCCCCTCACAGTTAGGGGCAAAACATTAGGAAAAGGTTTTTGTTTTAATAAACCGTGGCTTATAAACCCGAATAGCAATTTTATGGATAATTCTGGCCACGAAAGCCTGAGTATGTATGAGTGTCTTTCGTTCCAGGCTTGAAGCTCTGGAAAAGGTTCTAGGGCCAGTTACTTTTGCTTAGCTTTACAGGCTGTGAGACTTTCACCAAGGTGACTTTTGAAGCTGCACTTATATTTTCTAAGTGTTATAGGCTGTGAGACTTTAACCAAAGGGGCTTTTGGAGCTGGTTTGGTGCTCTGGGGCAATATACCGTACTTTTGAAATTGACACCATGCCCTTTCTCATTCCCTCACACTTTGGGAAATTAGTTTCCTACAGCGACCCTACCACGACAGCAACGTTGCTGTCCTCCATTTTAGATGCAACTTGGTTGCCGCAGCCGTCGGCCTTAAAGGGCCAGGTTCTCTCTCTCCTCCTCAGCTATATCTGTAACAGGGGTTTACATTTGAATAAATAGGAAGGGCTCAGGCCGGCTGCTCAGCCTCAGTTGTTAGGGAAGAAAGATAGAAGAGGGAACAACAAAATATACTGGCTTAGGTTTATAAAGTCCTACTTTGCATTGTGGGTTTGCCC
Organism: Plestiodon gilberti rubricaudatus; assembly: GCA_026170595.1. NCBI lineage: Eukaryota > Metazoa > Chordata > Lepidosauria > Squamata > Scincidae > Plestiodon > Plestiodon gilberti. Next base: position 244,392,298 of record JANXHW010000001.1, on the reverse strand, counting down.
TCTTCTCTCCCCCCCCCCCGTAATTAAATGGTGAACCATTTGGGCTTGGTGTGTCATTTTTTTTGAAAATGCCTAACTTGACACTGCTGGTGTGTGTGTGTGTGTCCCCAACTTTTAATAGTACTTTGACTATTGCTAATTTTAACCGTAATTTTGAATTGAACTGCTGAAACCAACTATAGAACACATTGCATTTTTATTTAACATCAATTAGTGACTTTTTTTGTTGCTGAGTTTTGCTAGATAATAATTTGAAAGAGGTCTGCCAAAATCCCTGCCCCAAATGTTCAAGACAAGCCTGTAAAACATTTGCAAAAATGTAAGGTGTGTCGGGGCCCTGGGGGAAACGTCGGCGTGTCACCCAAAGTGACCTTGCGTGTCACCTGTGACACGCGTGTCATAGGTTTGCCATCACGGCACTAGGTTCTGCCTCAGGCTGCCCTTGTTGGGTTGTATTTGTATCCTTATTTGAGAAGTCCACTTGGTTCCTTCATCCATTTATTATTTAGCTGCAGTGGCCATTTTATTCTCATTTTGTCCAGCAGCCTCTACTTTAGCCACACACCCTTCCTCTTTGAGTAACTTGGTGGCCATTTTCTGTTCTCTTCTAGGCCACTTGCTAGCTCTCTGCTTTTCTGGCTCAGACCCAGTCACTTTCCCTCAGCCTACAGGCTGCATATTAGAAGAAAAAGGGGGCTTTAAGTCTCACTGTAGACAGTGTTGTGGGCCCGCACAGGGGTTGTGTTGTTGGCCACCCCCTACATATCCTCATTTATACTGGATCACATGGGGGGGGGTGTCTCTGGGCAGCTGCTCCCTGCTTCAGTGCCATATTCTTTTAAATCTAGTCCTGAGGGAGTTGTCTTTTGGCAGCTGCTCCCAATTTCAGGCTCTTTTCCCCTGTGCCCTCCGATGGTCCATTTTGTTTAGGATTCTGTGGCCAATTACTTTTTCACAGCCTACAGGCTGCGTGAATAGAAAGGGGGGGGGGCTTTAAGCCACATTGTAGAGTGTGCTCCCTCCCTATATATCCTTATCTACACTTGGATCACATGGGGGTGCCTCTGGGCAGTTGCTCCCTGCTTCAGTGCCAACTCCTTTTTAAATGTAGTCATGACTCATGAGGGGTTTGTCCTGGCAGCTGCCCTTTACTTCAGCCCCTTTCTCCTGTGTCCCCTGACCATTTGTGTGGCCATTTGGTTTAGGTTTCTGCACTCACTGATCTTCTCACGGCCTTACAGGCTGCAAGTTTGCAACCCTGTTTTTAATGTTCCTGTGGCCTTTTAACTCTTATTCTGCTGCTGCCCTGCAACTAATTCTTTTTTAGGGTTGTGGGTGGCACTAGTTGGGGGAATTTTCCTATTATTCCTATGTTTAGTTTAGGTGCCCCTTTTTTAGATGTTCCCTACCCATTTGCTTCTGTTTTCTCTATTGCTTTCTCTTCTCTTCAAGTAGCTCCACTTCGCATTCTCTGGACGATTTCACTCCCTGCAAGGGGCTCCTATGGCGTTTTTATGTTTGAGGGGGCTAGCTTATGTCTTTATGGGCAATGACATGCATGTATCGATTTGGCCACCCCTGTAGCTTATCTCGTGGGTTGTATGAAAGAATAGGAAGTTAGCACTCTCCTTGATAGGATGGAAGAGGTCCTAATGGCCTGTTTAACACACTTAACATATGGCTAAGGTATTGCCACTTCATGGCGTTTTATCATGTGGTCCTCCCACCAGTTCAATGTCCAGCAGTTTGATTTGTCTATTTGGACCCCCTGATTAAATACACTCGCTCACAGCGTGAGGGCCGGGCCGGGACTACATGATGTCTTCCCTATGCCTTTACGACATTATGTGCATTCATAAGTCCTGTGGGAGGGCCCCCTTGTATGCCCTTTGGGTTTTTGAGTCCGTGAGGTTATGAGTATGCCTGAGCACGGGCTGGCACTTTGCCAGTTTGATTACTGGGGGTTTGCCCCTACTTGGCTGCTTTAGAACTTGGGTTGAATGTTCCCAATGTTAATTATGCGTCCTTTGGGGGCTTCCTTACCCTCAGGTCAGTTACTGTCCTTCAGACTTGTCAGCAAATGAATTTTTAACTTCAGCCGGATTTTCAAGGGGTTAATTACTGGAAGTAGGATCATTCCCTTGCCTATGAAGCTTGAAAAGCTGGCGGAGGGGCGCCCCTTGGATAAGGATTAGGAAGTCTATGGGAGGGGCATGCTAGCCCATCTAGAAGTCTTGAGTATAGAAGTTCCCATTGTAAGGCCAGATTGGGCATCGAGCTTAGTGGTCACGGTTCCCTCACCTCTTAGGTGATCATCCCTTTAATAAATAATAATAATAATAATAATATAAACTTTAAACTTATTACTAATCTATAAGCGGGCCTTACAATTCGCGGATGTTAGCTCTCTACTGAGGGCGTTTCCAACCAGCTGTGCTGGTCGAAGACTGACCAGCGGAGATGCGGGTAGGTAGTCTCCTTGAATAGGGTGGCCAGGCCAGCCCTCTGCCCCGTGAGGGCCTTGGAAGAATTCTTACTGGCTCGGGGGAAGGGGTGAGGTATTTTGTTTGTCCATAGGGATGGATCCCCCCTTATATTGTTCCAGTTTAGGGCAATTTTTTTACAGGGCCTTGCGTTCTCAGGGGTTTCAGCCTGAGCATTATGGTTTGCACTCTTTCCGTATTGGTGCAACCTCTGTTGCAGCAGAAAGCGGTTTGCCTCCTGCTGCCGTTCAGTGCATTGGTCGCTGGCAGTCTGTCGCCTGTGAGTTGCTTATATATATAAAACAAATGAATACTTATCCTCGTTCCTATCTTGCCCCATGGGGGCTATTCCTTCCCTGGCCTGTGGGGCCATTCCTTCCTTGCCCTATGGGGGTCTATTCCTTCCCCGGACTGTTTGTGCCATTCCTTCCTTGCTCTATGGGGGGCTATTCCTTCACCGGCCCGTTGGGGCCATTCCTACCTTGCCCCATGGGGGCTATCCCTTACCTGGCGCGTTGGGGTCATTCCTCCCTTGCCCTGTAGGGGTGCACCTCAGCTTTTCAGGAGCGATGGGGTTCACCTGTCAACAGCTGGTGCCGACATATTTTTGTTTGATCTGCAGCAGGGAATCTTGATTTTTTTAGCTACATTGGGCGGTGGAGGTCAAGCTCTAGGCCAGTGATGGCGAACCATTTGGGCTTGGTGTGTCAAATTTTTTGAAAATGCCTAACTTGACTCTGCTGCTATGTCGCCTCCCCTCCGAACTTTTAATAGTACTTTGACTATTGCTACTTTTAATAGTAATTTTGAATTGAACACAAAACAACTATAGAACACATTGCATTTTATTTAACATCAATTAGTGACTTTGTGGTTGCTGAGTTTTACTAGATAATAATGTGAAAGAGGTGTACCAAAATCCCTGCCCTAAATGTTTAAGACAAGCCTGTAAAACTTTTGCGGAAATATAAGATGTATCGGGCCCTGGGGGAAACACTGGCGTATCACCCAAAGTGACCTCGTGTGTCACCTGTGACACACGTGTCATAGGTTCGCCATCACGGCTCTAGGCCAACCCTCCCTTCTGGCAGGTGGCGTGCAGGCCAGGGAGGGACCTTGGTATACATCCTGAGATGAGCAAAGCAGGAGGGTGAGCCAGATCCGTTCAGATGATGCTGACCCGGATTGGTGAGGCTGGCTGGCAAACCTTCAGGCTGGAGTAGCAAAGACGACCTTAAGGATTTCCTGGGGAGGTCTGCGCTGCCCAACTGCCTCGACACTTTGGGGTTGGCGGTGATAGGCCAGTTCGGTCGTGGACCGAGCAGGGCTTGAGCCAGGATGTCATGCCCGTTTAGATTTCGGGGGAGGCAGATGGCTAGGGCCTCTTCCCCATCCAAGAAGCCCGCCGCTGGGGAGTACCTAGTTAGGTCCCTGCTGCAGAAATTTATTGTTGTTTATACTAGATAGTTAATAAAGTGGCCCTTAAACCCTTTATTGGGGGGGGGTGCTGGGTAAAGACTTCTACATGGCTTCAGAACCCAAAAGTTTTTATTCCTTTGGAACTCCTGATCTGTTTAAAATAAGCTTTCTTCTGGTGCAGATGCTGAACAGCACTAGGCTGAATAAATATGAAGTTAACATAAACATAGAGTGAAGAATAGCATAACTCCTCACCAGATTTCCAACACTGCAAATGTTAAATGGCTTTCCATTTCTTCTGTGCACTGCTAAATCAAATTATTTCTACTAATGAATGTCTAGCTAAATTTAGTTAACAATAGCAGCACACCTGCGAAGCTGCCCTCTTCGTCACTTGTTCAAGGTCAGCTTACCAGAAAATATTCAGGTGACAAAATATAAGTTCAAGCACTGATCACAAAAACATTCAGTGTAAGAACAATTTTCAACAGCCTATGCAACTCAACACTGGAAAAATAAATAAATGGAACTTGACATCCATGTAAACATGGTTTGGATTATATTGCAAGAAAAAGTACGATATTATTCAATTTCACATAAGGAAGTTTAATGCAGGTGTACACTACACAAGGTATACACCATGGTCAGACACTATTCTACTTGCCAAATTCCTTTCTAAAATATACATGTCTAACTTAATTGTACCAGGCCATTGCCAGTTTATTTTAGCTTTGAGGGAAAATGCATGTAAAAGTAATAATAATAATAATAATAATAATAATAATAATAATAATAATAATAATAATAATAATTAATTAATTAATTAATTAATTAATTAATTCCAGTATTTATATACCGCCTTTCTTGTCATTGGATTTCTCCTTTGATTTTAATTCAAGGCGGTTTATAACAGGCAGGCAATTTTAAATGAAACAGTTTTTACAATACAATACATGTCCTAATCTTTCGTAGGACGCTTCTTTCCAGATGTTTCCTTTCACGGTCTGGCCTCTCTCTGGCATTCCCCTCACATGCGTTGACTGACAGGCAACTCCCCCTCACAGAGTGCCAGCTGCAGCTTCCTCTCTCTTTCTCACCCTTAAGAGGGTTTTTTGCAGCTTTATCAGTGACGTCGGAGTCTCGAACTGCCGTCCTTAGCCTTGATCTTCAGGCATGTAAGGCTGCAGCTCTCCCGACTGAGCCAAACCCCTGCCCAGTAACTGTAATTCATTAATTCAACTGTAATTAAGTAACTGTAATTCATAACTCAAACTCGATCTAGTTCAGGCCCTGCAGCAGCACCTCATGCAAGACCTGTAATGACCATAGTTGCATGGAGAAATGTAGTGCCCATCACAATGGAAAGCCTAATGTCCTTCCCACCACCCCAATCAGCTAGTGAAAGGAGAGGCTCACACTGGATGAGGTTTGGGCTTCAATGTCTGACAGCGCAATCCTATGCATGTCTACTCAGAAATAAGTCTCCTTGTATTCAGTGAGGCTTACTCCCAGGAAACTCTGTATAGGATTGCAGCCTCAACCTTCCATTTTGGATTCTGCCTCATCACTAACATCTCACTCAATACATATAACATTCCACACTGACAGTTGCTTAAATTCAATTCCATGTATCATATGGATGTTTACTTAGTTACTGGTAGTGTTATTGTTGTTTGCAGCTTCTTATTAAATGGAGAAATGAACAACAACTGAATTGAAACCCTGAACATCTTTTTTCCTCATTATCTTAGGACACACTGTAGCAGAATTTTAAGCAGATGATAATTAATAATGGAGGACCAGGAAGACTGGTGAACAAGGAAAAAGTATGGGTTTATTGTTATGCAGCACAGTGGACAGCACCCCAGGAGGGGATGCTGACCCTTTGCTACAAGTGAGCACACTTTTCATACCTTCCAGAACTGACCGTCACATGCTTACAAGAGAGGTGCATGATCAAGTGGGCATACAGGTCTTGAGGTGATTACTGATTTACATTTCTTAGGGACAATGAGAGGAGGTAGATTTACAATAGAATCTGACACTTGATGATGGTCCCAGTCCTGTGGTGTTAGTCCAAGGGAGTTCCTGGCTCCAGGAGCCAGCATAATGTGTGAGACTTTCCAAAAAGGAGAGAGTGGTGAAGTTGTTTATGCAAGAGTTCTCCCCATGCTAATGGACAAACAGACATGATTCTAAAATTTCTGCATCATCATATCTTAAAAATCTAACATGACAAAGAAAGCTTATCATTACTGGTATTTACCATTTTGGGTCTTAAGTTCCGAAAATGTTTGTAGTGTAGACTGTAGGTCTTGTTTGTCCCGTTCTAATTCTGAAATCTGGTTGTGTAAGGCAGTTACATCATTATTCTTTGATGTAATCTACAAAACAAAGAAGGAATTATGTCAGGGCCTTTAAACCCACCCACTCACCACTACAAGACAGACTAATCAGAGGCACCAAGAGTTCTAGGGGTAACTGCAGGAGGCAGATGTGGAGAAGCTCTTCCTCACCGTAGTGGGGATTCACAAATGCAGTTCAAGTGCAAAGTACTACGTACATTTTTAAATTCATCTTCAAGCTGCCTGATTCTGGCTTTGGACCAAGCTTTCGTCTTAAGGAACTTAGCTTCAGATTTGATAGCCTCTTCTGTTTTCAGTTTTGCTTGAGCTTAAAAACAAACAAGCACTTGTGTCACCATTCACAATTATTGTTAAAGAACTGTTATAAAATATGTTGCAGGTTTGGACTGTCATACCAGTGAGTTTAAAAGGTAAATTACTAAGGCCTACGCACATTTATGACTTTTTTAGAATTACTGTTTCACACATGGCCCAAATGAGTGGGTAACCTACATGGCGGGGTGGGGAGACAAGCCTCAGGATTGCACATCCTCCCCAATCTATAACGAAAACCAGGGCCTATGCATGGCAACATAACAAAGCCTACGCAAGGTAAGGGTGCGAACACAAGGTTCACTTTCATACTCCATCTGCCCCTCACCCTGGTTCCTATGTCACCAGCCATAAAGATGACTCTCAAACTGTTTCTCTTTAAGAAAAAGCTAATTACAGTGGTAGTGATGTCACTGAGGCATCTCAAAGCAAGATCAAGCATGAATTCAAAGCAAGCACGGAATTAAGTGTATCACAGAAATATAAATTTGATCCATTTTACATGCTACACTAATGTGTTTACAAATGTGCTAAGGCTTTCATGGCTAGAAGAATCCAGGGAGTTTAAAACATTACTCAGACTGGTGGCCGTCAGTCCCTTGAAAAAACAACGAAATATATCTGGTTTAACTTCCATTATAAACCATATCCAGAAGCTCTGTTCAGCACTGTAGCCTGCTCAGAAGCTCGCAACTTCTGAACAAAGAACTGTCTATGTCAACTGCCTATGTAACTGAATGCTCACATTCCTTCTGTTTCTTAAAGGTGCATACACATTTCTTTGCCTGCCCCTCTTCATTATTGTTCTCTTTTCTTGGGCTGCTTCTGTCGCTGCCCAAATTCAAGATTTTGGTGTGTTTGAGCGCAGTGAGTGTTTGAGCCATGCATTGTTTTAAGAAACAGAAGGAATGTGAGCATTCAGTTACATAGGCAGTTGACATCTGGGGTTAACTGAACAGAGGATACGAGCTTCTTGTACCCTTGACAACGCTTCCCAAAGATGGAAGTGAAACGTTGGGAGATTTTCCAATGGCTTTTAATGGACAATTAAATGGACGTGGCCCAACCATTAAATTAAATGGACTAAAAAGTTTAAATGGACTAAAAGAAAATTTCTAAAAAGCTACTGTATTTGCCTTTCATTACTTCATATTGCCTCTAGAAGCTGAAGAAAACTAAGCTAGCTGCGTCTAGCTACACTTGGCACATGAACTGAGCCTGTCTCCGTGTGCCTTTCTTGATACCATGCAATAAAGCTCTCTGCTATATCCTTCCACCTGTTGTGTTCAATTGGATCGTGTTCACTGCGGGAACGAACTCACGTTTGCCCCAGCCCGCTCGTGGACAACAGGGAGAAGAACTTCCCTCTATCCACTCTCTCCATCCCATGCATAATTTTATACATCTCAATCATGACCCCAGAGGCGTTCCTACGGTGGGGGCGGTACTGTAAATTGCGCCCCGTCCTAGTCCCTGTTTACAAGCTGGCACGAGGCGGCCCCGCTCCCTCACTGTCAGAGCCATTCTGTGCGGAGAAGGCAACGGGCAGGGAGTCTCCTGCCCGTTGCCTTCTCCACATGGAATGGCTCCGACGGCGAGGGGGCGGGGCCGCCGTGTGCCGGCTTGTAAACAGGGACTAGGACGGGGCACAACTTACAGTACTGCCCTCACCATAGGAATGCCTCTGCATGTCCCCCCCTCAGGCGCCTTTTTTCTAGACTGAAAAGCCCCAAACGCTGTAGCCTTTCCTCATAAGGGAGGTGCTTCAGCCCACAAATCATTTGGGTCGCTCTTTTCTGCACCTTTTCCAATTCAACTACCATATATACTTGCATATAAGATGCTCACTGATAAGATGAGGGCAAGTTTTGAACCAAAAATTCTGAAATCCATGACCCTTTGATAAGACGAGGGTAAAACTTATGGACTTGTGGGGTCAGATCGTGGAGAAAGCTCAAACGACTTACCAGTAATTGTTCTGAGACAGCAACAAAGTTTGGGGTGGGTTAAAAAAAAAAAAAAGAGCCATTTTACCTTGTTCTGAAGCAGCACAAAATGGAGCTCTTCTCTTCTCCAAACAGGAAGAAAGGGAAAGGAGCATTTTCTATTATATATGAAAATATAATATGCAATAGGCTCCCTCCCTGCAGGAGCCGAGCTCTTTGCAAAGCCTCAGCTTTTTGCAAAGCAATTAGCTCCCTTACAAACTCTAGCAGATCACCTTTTGCAAAGCAATTAGGTTTCTTGCAAACTCTAGCACAGGGGTGGGGAACCTCTGGCCCACGGGCCGTTTAAGGCCCGTGAGGCCATCTGGTCTGGACTGCTGAGAGCTTGCCGGGAGGCCGCCGCATCGACCTCCGGAGGCTCTGCGCTCACCCTCCGAGGCCGCCGCCGGCTCCGCGCGTCACCCCGGAGGCCAGGAGAAGACCTTGGCGCCTCTTCCTCGGCCGGCGGCTAGGCCTCTTCTCACGAGGGCCTTGGCGGTGTTTTCACACATGCACACAACGCCACTGAGGGCAAGAGGCTGCCCTCTTCAGAAGGGGCCGAACCGCTGGCCGAGGAGGAGTTGCTGAGGCCCTCTCCTGGCCTCTGGGGGTGAGCACGGAGGCTCCGGAGGCCGATGTAGTGGCAGCCCCAGTTTCTTTGCGGGCCGCTGTGAAGTGCATTCAACGGCCTGGGGTGTGTGCAAACGAAGCAGCTGCCGCCCTGGGGGCTCTGCTGGGAACGGGAGCAGGGGAAAAAGGGCGGAAAAAGCCTGAAAAATAAATAAATAAAGCCCCCAAATAAATAAATAAATAAATAAATAAATAAATAATTCGGGTGGCCTAATGGCCGGCCCGCAAACAATATTGTAATAATTAAAATGGCCCTTGACAGAAAAAAAGGGTCCCCACCCCTGCCTAGCACATCACCTTTTTGCAAAGCAATTAGCTCTCTTGCAAATGGTAGCAGCTCAAGTCAGCACTCTTTGCAAAGCAATTAGCAACTACTATCTGAGCTCAGCTCAGTGCAATTAACACCTATCTGATTTTTGAATAGCCTCAGGGCTTTACTCGGAACACTTTTATTGGCTTTATTATAAGCCTCAGGGCTTTACTCGGAACAACAACAACAACAAGTATTATTATTATTATTATTATTATTATTATTATTATTATTATTAACAGTATTTATATACCGCGTTTCAACAAAAAGTTCACAAAGCGATTTACAGACAAAATCAAATGATTAAATGGCTCCCTGTCCCAAAGGGCTCACAATCTAAAAAAGATGAACACCAGCAAACAGCCACCAGAAAATACACTGTGCTGGGGTGCAAGGGGGCAGTTACTCTCCCCCTGCTAAATATAAGAGGAACATCAATTGAAAATGCGCCTCTTGCCAGTTGCAGGGGAATCTGATTGTCAGGGATTAGCTTGACTTTGATCACTGACCCATAGATAAGACAACCCAGGCTTTTCAGGGTCTATTTTAGGCATAAATTTCTCCTCATGTATGCAAGGAGTATATATGGTATATCCTTTTTGAGATGTGGTGACCAGAACTGGATGCTATACTCCAGATGCGGCCTTACCATCGGTTTGTACAACGGCATAATAATATTGGCCATTTTATTCTCAATCCCTTTTTTAATTATCCCGAGCATGGAATTGGCCTTCTTTATTTATTTATTTATTTTATTTTTATTTTTTACATTTTTATACCGCCCTTCCTCCAAGGAGCTCAGAGTGGTGTACATATTTCCTCCCCTCCTTTTTGTCCTCACAACAACCCTGTGAGGTAGGTGGGGCTGAGAGAGAGTGACTGGCCCAAGGTCACCCAGGAAGCTTCGTGGCTGAGCGGGGATTTGAACCTGGATCTTCCAGGTCTAAGTTCGACTCCCAAACCACAACACCATCCTGGCTCCTTTACACCCACTGCACACTGGGTTGACACTTTCATCGACCTGTCCACCAGCACCCCAAGATCTCTCTCTTGATCTGTCACAGACAGCTCAGAACCCATTGGCGTATATGTGAAGTTTTGATTTCTTGCCCCAATGTGCATAATTTTACACTTACTTACATTGAAGCGCATCTGCCATTTTGCTGCCCATTCTTCCAGTTTGGAGAGATCCTTCTGGAGCACAATCCCTGTTGGTCTTCAACACCTGGAAAAATTTAGTGTCATCTGCAAACTTGGATGGGGGAGGGATGGTGGCAGTCACGGCTGAAACTCCTGCTGGTCAAGAGCTGGCAGGATCTTCAAATGCTGCCTCCATCCATCCCTTCCCCTTCTTGAGAACTCTCCAGACTCTGGGGAGTGGGAAGCGCTTGAGAAGGCAAAGGGATGGTTGTGGCAGCTACTTCAGCCACTACCACCCCCTTAGATGACTCTCCAAAATGTGACAGGTGGTTGGGGAGGGTGACTGGGGGAGGTGGGGGCAGTTGCAGCGTGTGTGGGATTGCTCTCCAGAGCCTGGAGAGACAGCCAAAATTGCTACGAGGGAGGTGAGGGCAACCCCCTCCTACTAGGATCCTAATTGTCATCAAGCCAGCATGCTCCTCTAGCAAGTGCACGGTGGGAATCTGTCAGTGTGTTGTAGTTTGGAAGACCTAGGCCAGGGTTGGCCAACCTTCCACTATTCGGCCTCTGCGTTCTTAAGAGTTGTGTAGAAGACAGAACCTTGGCAACTGCAATTGCTGATGGTGCTGCTAAAGCAGTTGCACCTGCTGAAATGCCCTCACCTATACAGCCATTAAAGGGTCAGGAGCAGAAACGTAGTAATGGGGGCGGGCGGGTGGTCCGCCCCGGGTACCAAGCCCGGAGGGCATCAAAATCACCCTGGGCCTGCCCCCTGCCTCGGCGGCGAGCCTTGCAGTACCACTGCCGAGGCTCCTGTTGTTGGCGTGGGCAGGTGGGAGGGCGGGCGGGAGTAACACAGGGTAGGGCCCGCTGCCTGCCCCCTCTCCCGCCGTCGCCCGGCCTGGCCGAGTCGTGACTGCATCCATCCCCCCCGCCGCCTAGCCGGCTGTCCTCCTCTGCCAAGTGCCGCTTCTCTTCTGATTGGGCCGGCGGGTGGGGCTGGGGCCTGGGTGGTGTTGTACGCATGCACACGACGACGCCTGAAGCCCTGCTCCTAGAAGGGTCGAACCAAGATGCAAGTAGTGTCACCCGCGGCACGGCTTCCGGGTGACGTCACATGGCGGAGGTGGGGCTTCACAGGGGGCATAATCTTGGACTGCCGCCCCTGGTAGGGGGCAGCATCCCTACGGCACTGGCCAGGAGCATTCATGTTGAAAGGTTGGCCACTCCTGACCTAGGCTATACTGTTGCCCAGTGTCCTTTTAAAGGAAGTCTGTGCCTGCTCACTTTTTATTCCAATATGTTCATAGGCTGTCTTGAAGGCCTACATGGTGGAAAGGCGGGACATAAATCTGTCACATAAATAAAACAAATATTTATAGGGATTATTATAGTTCAAATGCTACATATACAGCATCCTTTGGCTTCCTAATCCAGGAGGGGATGAGCATATGTAAGGCTGCCTGTGCTCCCTTATCACTCTCACTGGATGAGGGTGGGTGTTTTAAACATTCTTGCTGGAGAAGACTTCTGAGAGTCCCTTGGACTGCTAGGAGATCAAATCCTAAATGAAATAAACCCTGACTGTTCCCTGGAAGGACAGGTACTGAGGCTGAAGCTCAAATATTTTGGCCACCTAATGAGAAGAGAGGACTCTCTGGAGAAGACTCTGATGCTGGGAAAGATTGAAGGCAAAAGGAGAAGGGGAAGGCAAAGGATGAGATGGTTAGACAGCATCACCGATGCAACGAACATGAAAATGAGCGAACTCAGGAAGATAGTGGAGGACAGGAAGGCCTGGCGGGATATGGTTCATGGAATCATGAAGGGTCAGACACGACTTAATGACTGAACAACAACAAGCATCACTTTAGAAAGTAGACTGGATTAAGGAAGGGAACCTTAAAGCCAGAGAGTGATCCTGTTTCCTAATATAATAATGCCTGGTGTCCATGAAGCAATATCTACTGAAAGCCAACAGAGGGCGCTCAAAGAGTTAGAAATGACAGAAAATATATTTCTGTCTCCAGAATAGTACAGTAATGGCAAAACCTAGCAAATGCTTGTCTCCTTGCTTATGAGGGACACTTTACACTGTATGTTTTTGTTACAAGGGAAACACTTCCACACAGGATGAGAACTGTATGTGGATAATCTACACATAGGTAGCATGCATTTTCTTAGAAGAAAAAAACAGAAGGAAAAAACAGTAACAGTGCAATCCTATGCATGTCTACTTGGAATAAAGTCCCACTTTGTCCAATAGAGCTTACTCCCAGGTAAGAGTGTACAGAGGACCCTCAGTTTACAATGGGTTCGCTGTACAACCAAATCACTTTACAATGGCCTCTCCATAGGAAAAAGGTTCACTATACAATAAGTTACCGTATTTCTTCGAGTCTAAGGCGCCATCGATTCTAAGGCGCATCTTAATTTCAGGAACACCAGCAGGAAAAAAAAAACCCCAAAAACCATTGATTGCAAGACTCACCTCCTTCCTGCTCAGCACCAACTCTCCCCCAGCTTGCCTGCCACGGCAGTCCGATTTTTACCGTGCCATTTTGCCCCCTCTGCTCAGCGGCGAGCTCTCTCTTCCTGAACCTGAGAGCTCGCCCCAGCATGCCCCGCGCTGCAGCTGATGATCTCCTCACTGCATTTGAGCAGTGCCTTTGCGGTCCGCCAGGAAATGCAATTTTCAGTTCGGTAAAAAAACAGCGATTTTCAGCCATTTCCGGTTTTTGCGAAAACCGGAAATGGCCGAAAATCGCTGTTTTTCACTGAACTGAAGATCAGGGAGGCCTGCAGAGGGTCGCACAGGCCTCCCTGAAGCTCCCCCAAGCCCCGGTAAGTAAGGAAATTGCATTTTGGGGTGCTTTTTAGAGACCTTCGATTCTAAGATGCACCCCATTTTTTGAAATGCTTAATTGGGAAAAAACATGCATCTTAGAATCGAAGAAATACGGTATTCGGTCGTCAGCAGGTCCTTGTAGGAGATAGTTAAGTCAATCAGTGATGCGAACAGGGACGTCAGCTGATGTGGGGCCCTGGGGCGGTGGGCCCCAGGGCGCAAGGGCGGAGGGCCTCTGGAGGGGCGGGAGAGGGCCTCTGGAGGGGTGGGAGACATCCTAGGTTTCGGGTTTTTTTTTACTTTTTTCCGTTTTTTTCTGGGGTTTTTAAAGGTTTTTTAGGAGTAACGGGGCTTCTAAGTGTTTGTGTATGCTTTGCTGCACTTATCTTGAGTATTGGAGCCTCCAGCGACGATCTCCTCCAGCGATGATCTTTTCCAGGGGCGCAGATCGCTCCTCTGCAGCCCCTGGTGCGAACTCTGTAAGCTCTGCAGCGTTAGAGTTCACACATGCATGATGGCTGTTTGCTATGCGCATGCGTGAACTCTAACGCTGCGGAGCTTACAGAGTTCGCACCAGGGGCTGCAGAGGAGCGATCTGCGCCCCTGGAAAAGATCATCGCTGGAGGAGATCGTCGCTGGAGGCTCCAATACTCAAGATAAGTGCAGCAAAGCATACACATACACTTAGAAGCCCCGTTACTCCTAAAAAACCTTTAAAAAACCCAGAAAAAACGGAAAAAAAGCAAAAAAAGAAAACGAAAGTAATTATGCTAATTAGTAATTATGCTAATTACTTTGGGGGCGTCGAGGGGTGGGCCTAGCTACGCCACTGGATGCGAATGCAAGCATTTGATAGCATCTTAGCCAATAGCAGCATTTTTAACATCGTGGCTGTGTGTCTGGAGGGAAGGATACAGCCTTGTAATTCGTGTTTTATAATTACAACATTGTGTAAACTGATAACCATGGCCCCCTAAAGAATGCAGTAGGCATCTTCTAAATCACCTTTTAGAGAGGGAAATAGCTTAGTTCTGTGGCAGTAACCTTGGAAAGAATTACCAAAAAGCAATGTGTTATTGGGTTCACATTACAATATTTTCACAATACAGTGGTGTCTCTGGAATGGATTACTATTGTAAAGTGAGGGTCTACTGTACAGTATTACAGCCTAATATTATGAAACAGTTTTGAGGGCCATACTACATGTGACAATGCATCATTGGCCCTGGTGGGCTTATGTTTTCTTTAATCAGTAACAGCTGTGGAGGGTGGGATCTTTATCAGGATAGTGGCATGGGGAAACGGGGCTTTAACCCCCCCCCCCAGCTGATAGTTGCCCAAGGAAGGAAGCTTCCATTGGCACCAGCGGTGGTGCCCTATGAATCAAAGTACATATGTTGGATGGTTCTGTAACTTTTCTTCCTTACTGGTTCAAAAAAGAAAAAAAAATGAAACAGAATGGAAAAGAGCAAAGGATTGGTGGTGAAGAGGGGTTGTGTAGCCTTGTTTCCTTCTTGCTACCTATTCAGAATCACACCTATGAGAGGTCAGCATGTGGGGAGGATTTTGTATGGACAAATTGCAGGAAGGGAAAAAGTTAAGCAGCCTTTCCCCCTACCTCTCTTCCTGACATCTAATTTCTTATGTACAGGAAAAAGTTTTGAAGGATAGGGGTGTAGACTCCTCCCTGTAGCCTCAAGTTGTACAGTTCAGACTTGGGTTTAACACTTTGTCTGCAGTTTTTGAGAATTAGACCTTAATAATATTAGAATATTGCATCTTTAATAATTTTTTTTTAAAAAATCTTATACCTAAAGGCTAAAGAATCAAAACATGCCTAGTCTTTCTTGCAGTTTTCTTGCAGTTTCTTGCAGTTTCCTTATTTGTCTCCTGAGTCTGGAGGGATGTGACAGCAATGAGCAGCTAATTGTGGAGGTACGGAAACAAAATGCATGCTCTCTCAATCCAACTGCCCTTTTTATGGAGTTTTGGGGGATCAAGTTTCTATCTTTCCCATTGGGCAACCTAATGATAGGAAACCCTAACTCAGCCCCCTGGACCTCCTCTTGTCCATGGTCAGGTGGATGGACTTGACCAATGGACAATGGGTTTTTCCTCCTGTCCCATTGTTCTACAGGGGCAGGTGTTAATGCACATCTTAGGTTAAACCTTTCCAGTGGACGAGAAGGTTACGGAGGTCATGATGGCACGGCTGTATATGTTGACTAATCCAAACCTGCTCCATGATACATGTGAACAGGGGCTTTCCATTAGGGTCAAAGCATCTTATTCATAACAGTGTTTGTGTGTGTAAAAGAGGGAGAAGGAGAGATTCACATGTCAGCGTTATATTTCTCTTTTGATTCATTATACTGTATTTTTCTTACAGCACAATCCTGTGTAACCTTGCAGTGTAAGTGCACTTACACCGGTGCATCTGCTGTTACACCAGTGCAAGATTACACAGGATTGCACTGTTAGTCTGATAGATACTCTGAGTTTTTAGCAAAGAGTCTGGCCACCTATCCCAGAGACAGGTAATGCAAGAAAATACAGTTCAGATCCTACTCTAGAGCACCAGCCAAGAGTGGCCCCTGAGAATATAGGCATGAGCTATTCCTGACTTAATACGTTGTAGAGTATTTAATTTTTAGTACTTAACATGCACAAAGTACTAAATATGCACATTGCCACACTCAGCTCATTTGATGATGCCTGAGGGTGTTTGCTTCTTGCCCTGTCCACCACATTAAGCAGCAACAGCAGTTGCACCTCTCAAGAGCCAGAGCTACTGCTGAACTAGAGACCTCTAATTCTGATTTTAATGTTTACAATATGCATTTTGTTTTGAAAATTATATGAATGAAATCCTAATACAGGTAAGTACCTGAAGAGCCTTATCTCCTTTATCATGTGTCAACACTTCTCCTTGCAAGGAAAGGGGGAAGATTGTGCTTTGTTGGAGTTCTGTTAGACAGGGAGTTGCCCTGCTGATTCACAAGGAAGGTATTGTCTTCTATGCTGTCAACAAACAGCAGGATGTGACTAGGCTGGTTACTCATACTAATTCAGAAATTACGAATAAGAGCGCAAATCCTTTTTCGCATTGAACCTTCTCTTTTTTTAAAAAAAAGTGGAAATGATTTTCTATTTTTCTAGCCTCCCCAACCTACATAGTAAAATCCACAAGTAAGCAGCATGCAATCTATATTTTGAGCCAGTGCTTTGAGAAGCTCTGACATACATCACCATGGGTGTAGCTGAGAGAGTGTGAAACTCCAGGATTTCTGATTATGTCATCAGCAGACATGCTCAGGTGCTGCCTTTGAAACTGTTTTCAATGGACCTTAGCCAAGAAGACGCATCTGGCTCAGCAGGAAGCAAATTGAGAAAATTGCCTAGGGTCATATGTTATTGCCTAGGATCATCTCGGCCAACGTCTTTCCCAAATACTACCTGAGAGACATTATGTAGTTCATGTTATATTAACACTACATGCCTATGCAAATTTACCTGGGAGTAAGTCCCATTGACTGACTTCTGAATAAACATGCATAGGCTATCATCACTCAATTTATCTGGGATAATGAACTGGAAAGGGCCAGAAAACACCTAGTGCTAGATTCTAGCCCTGCACTTGGTGCTGGTGGACAGGTCGATGAAAGTGTTGACCCAGTGTGCGGAGGCTGTGAAGAAGGCCAATTCCATGCTCGGGATCATTAAAAAAGGGATTGAGAATAAAATGGCCAATATCATTATGCCTTTGTACAAATCGATGGTAAGGCCACATCTGGAGTGTTCTGGTCACCACACCTCAAAAAGGATATATAGAGCGACCAGATTGATTCGTGGGCTGGAGCACCTCCCTTATGAGGAAAGGCTACAGTGTCTGGGGCTTTTCAGTCTAGAAAAAAGGCGCCTGAGGAGGGACATGATTGAGACGTATAAAATTATGCATCGGATGGAGAGAGTGGATAGAGGGAAATTCTTCTCCCTCTCGCATAACACCAGAACCAGGGGACATGCACTAAAATTGAGTGGAGGGAGAGTTAGAACAGACAAAATAAATTATTTATTTACCCAGCGTGTAATTCATCTGTGGAACTCCTTGCCACAGGATGTGGTGATGGCACCTGGCCTAGATGCCTTTAAAAGGGGTTTGGACAGATTCATGGAGGAAAAGACCATCACAGGTTACAAGCCATAAGCAACCTCCTGATTTTAGAAGTGGGTTTTCTCTGTGCCAGGTGCAAGGGAGTGACAACGGGAAAAAGGTTATCTTGTTGTCTTGTGCTCCCTGAGGCATCTGGTGGGGCCACTGTGTGATATAGGAAGCTGGACTAGATGGGCTTTTGGCTTGATCCAGCAGGGCTCTTCTTATGTTCTTATGTTCTTATGTTCACCTGCCAAAAAGGTGCAAGCATTTCCCATGCCTAATCTCAGGCTGGCAAGCCCACTTCCTCTCTTTCTTAACCTACATTCTTTACTCTCAGAACCCACTTTTCAGGCAAATAGACATACCAGAGCATCTGTGAATCAGTGTGCCCAGTAGAAAGTTGTGAATATTCCAGCTGTAGCCTATAGGCATTTGAAAGAGTTCCCACAAAATTCTTCCCTCAGTGTTGTTTCAACAAAATTACTGTAATTCAAAAAGAATTATGCATACTTGCAGAGCGTTTGCTAAAACTGGCAGTCAATCAAAATGGTTTTATACGGAAATAATTGAGCAAGAATGACAAGGCTGCATGTGAATTTGTAAGCAGACATAAAATAATATAAATTGTTTTCAAGCATAAAGGACAAGAGCATTTTTTTGTTTTTTGTTTTGAAACTTCATGGCAAAGAAGCAAATTTGAAGAAAATGCATCTAAAAATACTCTGGTGCTCCCCCACTTCCTTCAACTGGAGGAATCCAATCTGTGTTTATGGGACAAGTTCCTGACACTGAAAGGACCTGCGAGTTTTGCCGTTTATTGCAGTGGAGCTGGGATATGTATCATGCAAGAGCTAGCAAGATTATTGCAATTTTAAACTTTGCAGTGGTTTGATATTGTAATTTTCCTTTTGTGGACTCTGAGCTGCTGAGGGAGCCCTTTGGGCTGAGTAATTGTGGGACATAAATGCTGAAAGGAAAGGAACGTACGTGCCCAGTATACCATGCCACGCTGAAGGGTTAAAAAGTGAGGCATAGCTGTGTGTTGACTTGAGATTTTTAAAAAAACCTTTCAACAATTTAAGACTGCCAGTTACTTGCAGTGCCGTATCTTAGAAACACAGTGCTATGGAAATCAAATAGGGCTAGTCAAACAGGACTAACAGAGAAGGGTGTGAGTGATTTCTGTGTCAAATATACAAACAGAAGTCAGTGCCTTTCCCACAATGTGGCTTTGCAAATGATGCAAAATATATGACAAGTCAAATATTCCAGCTAGACATTTCCAGGCCTAGCCTTCTCCCACATTCAAATCAACCACTTGGCATGATGGTTGTAGTAGCACAGAAACCGGCATACCTCATCCTTTTCATTTCACAAGTTCAATTTTGAGTTTGCACTCAGATGTCTGGTTTTTATATTATAGTTCCTGCACAGAGTTTAGTAGCCCTGCAGGAAGCACCCTTTAACTGCAGGGTTGGCGCTGCACAAGGTCTTGTGAAGAAGACGAAAACAGGCTGCTGTTGCTAATTGTTCTACTCAAAACATCACAGCTGCAAGTGATGCTGATCTCCTCGTTTCACACTGTATCTTTTTAAGTGGAATTGGTTTCAATTGACTTTCCTGAGTAATCTTTTATAACATGAATCCTTCTTCAGACTAGCTCCTGGAAGGCACAACAATAAAACATGCCTCCACTTGTAAAGGGAATATTAACAGAAACCTCCTATCGTAGCAGCGCTTTCTACCACTTTGTCATCCGTCTTCTAACAGCAACACTGTCAGCACAACCTGCAGCTAATCTGTGCTTCGATTCTTTGGAAACTCCCCCACAGTGGGCTATTTGTCTTGGCTATAGCATGAAATGGTGCAAAGGTGTTGGTGTGGTTTCTTGAGTTATCATCAGTCATCCATATTTTGTACAAAGGAGCTTTGAATGCCATAGCATTTGAAGCCTTTACCAATAAGTCTGTGGTCTAGTGATCCTTTTCTGCACATGGATGTCACGCAGAGGAGGAACAGATTCTACATGTGCAACCCACTGTGGGATCCTGTTGTGCCCAGATAAAAAGAGATTCATGGCACAATTCTGTGTAGAAATCCACTGGTGGAGGCAACAGCTCTGCCAGCTCTGGGTGTCGTAAATGTGCCGTAAGGCATGTTTTCAACACCTGGCGAGTAAGTGGCGCCGGCACAGAGGCCAGCATCGCTCACTCTGCCTGGGGCCACAGTCACCACTGGCTAACACTGGTAGGTCCTGCGCTGGTGGGGGCAGGGGCGTGTGGAGGGTGGACTGAGGTGGAAAGGGAGGGGATGATTGGCCTGCCAGGCCAGGGATGGGGGGGGGAATCATTGGAGGCGTATTGCACTGAATCCTATCCCCCGTCCCGGGCCTGGCCAGCCTTACACCAGCACCTCAGATTTGTGCCGGCCATTTTGCTGGCCCACATCTGAGGCGGCCCATTGGGCCTGCTGGGGCTCTACTCCTCTACTCCTCATCTGAGGAGTGCTCCAGCTTCGCCGGCATGGCCCCAATCCTGCCTAGGATGCAGTGGCTGCCTTAGGTGCGCCGCCGCTGCATTCTACCCAGGATTGCACGGTTATTGTTCTGCCTTCCACTCATAGGTTTCCACACAGATTCTACTGTGTGTGGGTTATGAAGGAATCCTCTGTCAATCGATAGAGACACCTGTTGGTCCAATACAGAGTGTTGCATATGTGAACATGTGCATAATGGAGAAGTAGTGCAGATAAAAAGGCAGACTTGCTATGCGCATCTTAATGCTTGTAAACATTTCACTTGATGCATTTGATGAGGTAGAGGTACACTGGGCGCGTCTGCCAAAATGAACTGCTTGTCTTTAAGCTGCTACAAGACTCTTTGCTGCTTTTTCTACAACAGACAAACATGGTGACCTCTCTGGAAGTTACCTCAAACTGCTGTTTGTAGGAATAGTATGCACTGCCCTTTTATGTGTGGGTATTCCTGGACTGAGCCTAATACTGGTAGTATAACATACCACTTTTGGCAGTAACTGTAATCAGCTATGAAAGTAACAGTTATGAGAGAAAGTGTATTTCCTATAATGTGCTGCTACAACGCAACACTGTTTTAAAAGACCAGACT
The DNA here is from genome assembly GCA_026170595.1 of Plestiodon gilberti rubricaudatus. NCBI lineage: Eukaryota > Metazoa > Chordata > Lepidosauria > Squamata > Scincidae > Plestiodon > Plestiodon gilberti. The sequence goes on along the minus strand of JANXHW010000001.1, from coordinate 244,371,525 downwards.
TATCCAAACACAGAGTGGTAGGTCTGATGTACAAAGAAATTCAATTGCCTATGCTCTAATCACAGGCAGCCTCGATAAACTCTCTCTCTCTCTCTCTCTCTCTCTCTCTCTCTCTCTCTCTCTCTCTCTCCTACAAAGGCAACGAATGTGTGGAATTACTGCATTTATGAAGACAGTAAATTGGTTCACTGAAACAATCACATTGTGACTTTCAGATCCAGACTATAAAGTTAAGTATTTATGGGTCAAGGCAGACATAGAAAATCTTATAAAGAAGCTACATTTTCCCTCCAAAGCAGCAACGCTTGTGGGTGGGTGGGGGCTTGGCTCACTATTGGTTCAATAAATAGACAAGGACAAAGGCTGCCTTTACAGGGGCCGGGCCTGTAATGTTGCTAATGCAGGGTCAACCTGTGCCCCTACTTTTGAGGGGGAAAGATAATTTCCTTCTGTATGATCACCTGGGTAAAGGCCAGCTGCATTCCTGGAAGATGGTGTGAACTGCAAACATTTGCTTCCATGGAGGCAGAGATGGTATTTGTGCGAATTCAGCTTTATTTTGGGGTGTGTAGTAAAACCTAAATTTTGGGAAATTTTGAGTTCTGTGAAGAAGAAGCTATAGATTCCAAGTAAGATTTGTATCAGAACAGTATGGGACAAAACGGACATGAATGAAATGTGATATAAGAACATAAGAACATAAGAAGAGCCCTGCACAGTGGCCCCACCAGATGCCTCAGGGAGTCATGTATTAGTGCAGAAATATTTGTACTTTTAGCATAGGTAAAGGTAAAGGTATCCCCTGACAATTAAGTCCAGTTGTGTCTGACTCTAGGGTGTGGTGCTCATCTCCATTTCAAAGCCGAAGAGCCAGCGTTGTCCGAAGATGCCTCCGTGGTCATGTTGCCGGCATGACTCTCCTTGCCGCAGCGCGTAGCATGCAGCTGGATCACGGAGCGCTGTTTACCTTCCCGCAAGCGGTACCTATTTATCTACTTGCATTAACATGCTTTGGAACTGCTAGGTTGGCAGGAGCTGGCCAAGCAATGAGAGCTCACCCCGTCGTGGATTCGAACTGCCGACCTTTCGATCGACAGCTCATGGTTCAGCGGTTTAACCTTTTAGCATAGGGGTGGGCAGAAGGTAAACGAGTTGCATGCAAGAGAGTGTGTGCAGGTATGCTTACAGGTATTGTTTATTGTTTCTAGCTTGATGTTATTTTAGATTGCAAGAACAAAAATAAATCGACCTAACTGGTTCACTTTAAACAATTATACCTATGCTGCACAAAGTTATATAAAATCAATTTAACTGCTCTGAAAGCGTGATTTCCATGCCTACCCCTTGAATAAGCGTGGTTTCTATGCTCATCCCTTTTGAAATTTGACATAAAAAGACTCCATGGCCACACAGACAGGTCTGGGCACTCCTGAGCCAGTCAGAAGGCAGGTAGGGATGTCTATGTCATTGTGAAACATCCAATTGAACAGAGCCATGATCTCACTTGAGCAAGATTACTTAAGATCAAGTCCAAGGATGCTTGTGCATGTTCTCATCTGACTCCCCCCAAGACTGTGTGTGGTGAAGATCTACTTGCTTCCTGGAGAGGTGTAGTGGAATCCAGGAAGCTGATGCCCACAATAAGTACAGATAGGAATTGGCGAGCCAGATGCATAAAGGAATTATTTCATTTTAAATGGGTGCCTGTAATCACCTCTTATCTATCTATCTATCTATCTATCTATCTATCTATCTATCTATCTATCTATCTATCTATCTATCTATCTATCTATCTATCTATCTATCAAAGAACATGTCCTGACTGACCGCCAATGCCCAGCCCAACTCCCTGAACCTACAAACATGAAATTCGGGGAGTATATTCCTTCCATGATGTAAGCACCCACTAAGAAGGGATTTTTAGAAATTCGACCCCTAAGGGGATCAAAAGGGGTTGTGTCCCCCAAACTTTATGATCTTTACCTTTCCTTCCAACTGCCAACTGTCACTCTCTAACTGTCACTTTCAGGGCTAGCTACAACCTTCCTTCTATCTGAATCAGTTCTCTTCAGAACTGTTAGTAATATTCAACAACTACATAGTTTACTGCGTTTTGCCCCTTCTCTCTTGGAGTTCAAGAGGTTGCAGTTCCCCCTCAAGGTCTGCTTTGCTATGACCATCAAGTTCCAGGGCCAGTCCCTGAAGGTGGCAGGGATTGACTTGAAGGGAGGACTGCTTCTCACATGGCCAGTTCTACGTGGCCTGCTAAACCCAGTAGCCTGGTGATCCTAGCTCCTGAGGAGAGAACCACCAATGTGGTCTACAAAGAGGTCCTCATGTAGAGGGGAAAAAGGTCATAGGTATTTTGCAAATTATTTCTTTCAATAAAATCTTCTCTGCTTTATTTCTTCTTTTAAAATGTCTAAAAATATAACGTGACCTATCAAATTAAAGGGAATTCCAACCCAGAACATGAATGTGGTGTGGGTCACGCCATTCGATAGAACCATGACTTTTAATAATTGCAGGGTGTTGCCTGACTTGGGGTAGTTGTGCTACATTTAAATGGTTCATTGCAATCAAAGGAGAGTTAATTGGAGTCAAAATTGATTTAAAGTACTTGCATTCCAATTCCATAGCGAAGCGCGGGCATCACACTAGTACCGCTATGTAATTGCTGAGATCTGCATTTGGGGACTTTTAATGCCCAAGCCATTTTGTAAGCCTGCTCCCCTCCCCAAATCCGCATATTATTCTATCCCCCCTCCCTTTATAAAAAGAGTTTGTTTCACTTGCCTGTTGTTGAATGAATTTGTTCAATGTCTTGCCGTGAGCCTCCTGGATCAACTTGCTACAGCATAAGCTTTTGGGGGTTCTCCAAGCAACTGTGAGAGAGGCTTTGAAAGATGGTCTCTCTCTGCCTGGATTTTGCCTTTATGGTGACAGCATAAAGTACTGGTTTTGGTCCTAAGGTAGGGGCAGATCTGGGGGAAGGAGGGAAGCACAAATCCCTAATCACCACAGCAGGTCATCCCACTGTGTGGCTTATGAGATGCACCTTATAATGGGTTGCACCCCCCATAAACCATCATTTAGCATCTGGCTCCACCTCGGGCTACAACTTTGCAACTGGCTCCAGTTAGTGAACCTCAGCATCCTAGTGGAAAACAAAATAGGTCCCACAAGTCTGAAATCTGTCCTCCCAGACTTTAGCATATGTGCAGCTCTTTGAACATATAATCGCTGAAATTCTCCTTTCTACTGATAACCAAACCAATGCTTTTTCAGTGTGCAAGAGAGAAACTGCCCTGTGTTGGAAGATCTTCATGTAGCATTGTTTCCAAAGCAAATCCAAACTGAAGTGTAAAAATGTCAATTTCCATTGACCAATATGTCTCAAAATACAAACAAAAAACATTGAATACGATTTGAGGTTTTCACGACTAGTGTAGATTACTGAGTTAAACACTTCCATATTCCGGGAAATATGTTGTTTAAGAGAGGTGACAGGTTTATTAAAGCATTAAAAACAATTGATGTTTCGCCACGTAAGTACTCGTGGCTTCTTCAGAATAACAAGAGCAAACAGCTGATACAAGCATCCATTGGTCTCCTTAGAGCGTGAACTGCCAGCTTTAGAGTATGACCAGAGATGACATGGATGCAACCAATTAGTAACACCAGACACGTAAAAAAGAAAGGAACTCTCTCATGAATTTTAGCAATTTTTATTGTTTTGTTTTCTGTGCTTTTAATTTCTACATGCGTTTTAGCTAGAAGTCTTGACTAGCAAGTTGCTCCCGAGATATCCACGTGTTGTCAATCTGCACCCCTCTTTTGAGCTTTATCGGTTGCATCCGTGTCATATCTGATCATATTCTAAAGCTGGCAGTTCATGCTCTAAAGGAGACCAACGGACGCTTGTATCAGCCATAGAAAATGCTATGGCTGCTCTTGTTCTGCTATCGTTTGCTCTTGTTATTCTGAAGAAGCCACGAGTACTTACGTGGCGAAACGTCAATTGTTTTTATTGTTTTAATAAACCTGTCACCTCTCTTAAACGACATATTTCCCAGAATATGGAAATGTTTAACTCAGTAAAAAACATTGAACTTTTTCTTGAACATTCTTAAATGATGTAGAGTGGGATATGTCCAAAAGGGTGAATGGCTGGATATTAGTTATACAAATAAATATTCAACAAAAAACTAAAGCAGATTTATATGCATTTACTTTTCTTGTTTTTTAAAAAAGAAAGATTCCATGAAAAGGAGCATATCATTTTCTAGGTAGGAATACAGTATTATATACAAAACCCTTTTTCAAAAAGTGTAGTACAAAAGAAACTATAAAACAAGCATAAGCATTTGTTATTATTTAATGATCTCAGAAAATAACGAACATTTGTAAGTATATTGTCTTAATATTTACAGGAATGTCAGTATTAGGCCAACAACATTTCAAGATAAGTCCTTACAATTTCTTTATTTCCCATTTTTTGTTTTCAAAGTATGTGACTAAATTGGGCCATCAATCCACTTTTAAAATTGCAAGTTGAAAAAGCATGAAATGTACTATACATTTTCTATGGATGTGTACATTCATCCTGTGTTGTAGTTAAAATAACTGGGGTATAATAGCTTGGGATACATATTCTACTAATGTAAACTAGCGAGCGATAAAAAAAAAGTAAGATGTGAGTCACAAAGGGATGAAGATCTGCTTATGAAAACGAGATGCTATTGCTCCCTTCCTTCTCTCATACTATCTCCCCATCTCCCTCAAATTCACCTCAATTCAACAAGCATAATCTGTACATGGAAAGCTTTTTTTGTATGGGTCATCTTTCTGAATGTGGTCCTACTTTTGGTGTGGGAGATGGGGAATGCATCCAGCTCCTACAGAGGGCTTTCTAGTCTAACCCAAAACACTTTGACCCCAGTTTAGGTGTTGTGTGTGAAACTAGTAAAATGCTTTGAAAATGGCTGGTAGTGTCCCTGCTAACTGGGCAAAGAGGCACCTTTTAAAGTGGTGTCCTCTTATATTTGGCAGAGGGAGAGCAACTGTCCTTCTTTTCACCCCAGCATGGTGTCTTTTCTAGTGGCTATTGCTTGTGTCTCTTCTGCATCTCTTTTTAGACTATGAGCCCTTTGGGGACAAGGAAACATGTATTGATTTATTTTGCTATGTAAACCGCTTTGTGTACTTTTTCTTGAAAAGCGGTATATATTCTTAATAAATAATAATAATAATAATAATAATACTGTATGGACATACAGTCCCAGCTGTACTTAGAGATGGATAGGAATGTGGACCTTCATCCACACTATACAATGCCCTGAAAGGGCCCCATCCACATCAGAGGTGCTGGAATATTTGCATCCAAATCGTTGCATATGGATTGGAGTCAACTTACATACGTGGAAGCTATGTTCTAGATGCAGAAGGCTCCTACCACTGCCTAGGGCTCAATCTAATTGCTGGATCAGGTCAAATAGGAATAATCCTTATTGGCTTCTGTGAATCCCATGTCAGGAAAGGCAGACAAGGCTGACAACAATTACAATAAAATAGGTGTAAGTGTGATGATTTTTTAAAAGTGACATTCCTGCAATTCAAAATATAAGAAGCAGATATAAATTTAAAAAAGCCCTTTATTAAGGACAATCTTTGGTTAGATTGATATTTTAAACATGTTTGGACAATTTGGGGCTAACATAAGTCTCTTCCACTTAGAGTTTTTGGGACAAAATTAAATTAAGAAAATTGAATTCATTGCATATATTGAAACTAATAAATATTACCAAAGTATGTGATTAGTTTGTTTTCTCTATTAAATGATTTTGCGACAAGTGATTTTTATTGAAACCTAACAGTCTTGGACATTTGGTTTTGTAACAAACCATACAGTAGGTTAGCTTGCAATATATTGCCAGATGTGGCAGGTTGTGAATGAAATGAAGTTTTTCTTCATCCTGTATTAACATTTTGTCTGCAACTTATACAACATATAAAGAATTCAGTGTATGTGCTGCAGTTCATAAGCAGGCAGATTTAAACTAAAAACAGACCATATATGAGATTTGCATTGACTGCAGTAACAGGCTCTTGCCCAGGTTACCACTGCATAGATTGTGTAGGTAAGATGGGACTGGTACACTGTTAGGATCACACACGGACACACACACACTTTTTAAAAAGACTTCTCACTGTGCATGTGTCAAAATTGAGAGTCTTCCCAGAACTCTAATATTATTAGCTTGACCTCCGATGGACTGGATTTGAATACATTCCAAACACCATTTTAGAAAGATTAGACATTTTTATACATGTGTAAAGAAGAATATTTTCTTGGGCTTGCATCTATGTGTCCACCTGCATTGCAGAGTTTTCTGACAGTAACACCAAACTTCTGTGCAGCACTTAGCTGTTCCTGCCTTAAGCACCAGGGCTGACAGCAGACTAGAAGTTCTAGGTCTAGAACTTTCAACTGAAATCTACATCCTGGGTTATTTTCCTGGGCTATGGGCACCGGAAAGAATGATTATCATATGCCTTAGCCACCCAAGCCCATGTCATCAGTGCTATTTGCTGCCAACTGCTTGGAAATAGCAAGGGAGAGTACATGGCAGCTGATCCCAAATCCTAAGCTGATTTCCCCAGTTTTTTCCTTCCTCAGTCCAGGAGCTGGATATGTAATGTAGTGCTGTTAGCTCTTCAGCCTGCTATGAAATAGCAAGTGGTACACAGTGGATACTGTCAGAAACATCTGAGAGCCAATTGTCCCTTGACATTGTGTACTTGGGCACAAATACGCATTTCTCATCAAGTTTTACAAACTAATGAAAGAAAAGCACTCAGAACACTTGAAAGTGCTATTTAGACGCTAGGTATTGTTCAGCCAGATCCTGACTACAGGTCCAGTGATGGAACGAGTGTTCTGTCACCGGGAGCTGTTGCGAATGTGCCGTAAGGCACATTTGTGACGACTCGTGAGTAAGGGAGGCCGATGCAAGGCTGGCTGCCCTCACTCCAGCGCCAGGACGTCCATGCGGCCGGTGGCGGAAAGTAAGTCTCCGGTGGCCGCCGCATGAGCGGTCTGGGAGGCGAGGGAGGGGGGTCATTGGGTGAGCCGGCCCGGGAGGGGGAGGGGATGGCATCTGCCATATCCTCGTCCCCGCCGGGTAGGCTTGGCCATTACAGGGCCTCCTCCTACTTCCGTCAGCTATTTAGCTGGCGGAAATCGAAGGAGGCCAATTGGGCCTGCCCCGATTTACACCCGGAGAAGGGGACGAATGTCCCCTTCCCCGAGTAGACCTCTGGGCCACAGCAGCGTGGCCCAGAACGGGGATAGGATCTGGTGGGCAGCCCTGGGCTGCTGGCCAGGTCCTTACGGTGGATTTCGCCCTTCGTTAAGTCTGAAGGACATACATGTCTAAATCTCGACCAGATTCTTTCACAGTTGCCGTTTTCAGGTATTTTAAACAAGCACGCCTTACATTGGACAGATATGTGGCTTTTAGATTTGATGAGAAGCTTGCCCATTTTATAATTGGATATCCATACCAAAGTACAAGTATAAAGTGAAAACTGGCTCTGAGGACCATGTAGATTTTCTGAGTCAGGGATCGATTTCTGGTTTGCCTGGACATTGATGCCGCCACATACAAGCAATTATGTGCCACTGTAGTGCACCTTAGGGTAGCCTTACATGTGCAAACTGGACGTTCTACTTTCTGCATGGTACTTTCAAGGGTCATAGGAGAAATATACATAAAAAGAACATTTGGAGAGGGATGCAATATTTGCTAATGCTAGAAGCCTCCATGTCACTAGGACATTGGAGTAAGTGGTGCTAAAACAGAACATAGATATAATGGGCATATCAGAAACCTGCTGGAATGGAGAAAATGGGGGATTCAATTATTCTTGAATATGAAATCTACAGAATGAACTGGGAGAGGGGGTATTGAGAGTAATGTCAATACCCCCTCTCCCAGTGTCAAAGAAGGCACAGAATCCAATAAACTACAATTTATTAGACTGGACCAGAAACTTGAACATTTGAGCAGGACAAACATTTCCATAGAATAGGTGGAAATATCTGGTTCAATTAGTAGTTTAGTACTGGAAACATACTTCGGCCTCCCCTTCCCACCAAAACTCTGACGTTGATCTTGATCTTACTCCTGGTAAAAAAAAATCCTCAAAGATCTAGCTCTCTTCAGGGAAATCCCAATACCAGAATTTCAAATGCATTCAGTGGGGCACTACTGCCAACCACATTTGGTATGTCCTCCTTCCTTCACCTCAGCTGGTCATGTGCTCTCCTTCCGGCACTCACTTGCTGATTCTCTGTAGCCTTCCTCCCACTCATGATCACAACTCTTTCTCCACACCCTTCCCTTTCCTCCTGCTGCCTTTTCAGCTGACAGGGAGTACCAACTACACCCTATTTTTCTCAGCTCTTCTGCCAAACCTCCAAAGCCGGCTTAATGCCAATATAAGGCTTTGAGCTCTAGCTAATTTGAAGAGAAAAATAAATGCAAAGCCAGTATCAACTAGGAACCACAATAGGTCCCTTTTCTTGACTTAGCAGCCCTCTAGGCACCTACTGGTGATAACTTCTTCTGAAGGCAACTGTAATAGATCTTAATTGCACTGAATCACTTCAAGTTATTATGTTTAGTTTGGTAAACACTGGATTAGAAAAAAGACTTAACAAAATAAAGTTTTAAAAGACCAGAGGTCCCAGTTGTCAGAAGCCAACTCTCACCTTTCCTCCTTGCAAAGATTCTTCAGGTTCCTCTCAAAAGATGAACAGGGAACCAATTATTTCGAACTTAAGTTGCTGGATCAAATCAAGAGCCCATCTAGTCCAACACCCAGCCAGATACCTCTGGGAAGGCAACAGCCTTCTTCTATTTTGCCCCCAGCACTTGGTATTCAGAGGTCTACTGCTTCTGAATTTGGTTTGTTGTTGTTCAGTCGTTAAGTCATGTCCGACCCTTCGTGATCCCATGAACCATATCCCGCCAGGCCTTCCTGTCCTCCACTATCTTCCTGAGTTCGCTCATTTTCATGTTCGTTGCATCGGTGATGCTGTCTAACCATCTCATCCTTGGCCTTCCCCTTCTCCTTTTGCCTTCAATCTTTCCCAGCATCAGAGTCTTCTCCAGAGAGTCCTCTCTTCGCATTAGGTGGCCAAAATATTTGAGTTTCAGCCTTAGTACCTGTCCTTCCAGGGAACAGTCAGGCTTGATTTCATTTAGAATTGTCTGATTTGATCTCCTAGCAGTCCAAGGGACTCTCAGGAGTCTTCTCCAGCACCACAGTTCAAAAGCATCTATTCTTCGGCGCTCAGCCTTCCTTATGGTCCAACTCTCGCAACCATACATTGCTACTGGGAACACCATCGCCCTGACTATACGAACTTTTGTTGGCATGGTGATATCTCTTCTTTTTATTATGCTGTCTAAGTTTGCCATAGCTTTCCTTCCAAGGAGTAAGCGTCTTTTAATTTCATGGCTGCTGTCTCCGTCTGCAGTGATCTTGGAACCCAGAAAAGTAAAATCTGTTACTGCTTCCATTTCTGCCCCTTCTATTTGCCAGGAATTGATGGGACCCGATGCCATGATCTTAGTTTTATTAATTCTCATGACTTACAGCTATCAACAGACGTCTCCTCATATTGCTGTCTAACCCTTTTTATCTGCCATCTAGTAGCCATCACTATGTCTTTTGGTAATGAATTCCATACATTCATTATGCGTGATATCAGACAGTACTTCCTTTTGTCTGTTCTGTACCCACTGCTGATTGCTTTCATTTGGTGACCCCTGAATTCTAGTGTGACAAAAGAGGGAGAAAAGTCTCTCTCTACCCATTGTTTCCATCATAAAACACTGTAAACACCTCTATCATGTCCCCCATTAACTTGTCTTTTTTTTAAAGGTAAAAGTCCTAAATGCTTGTAGGGAAGGTGCTCTAATTGTTTGATCATTTTGGCGTGAAAGAGAGCAAGGGAATATTCTCAACCCTTTCCTATTGTAGAGTAACAAACAACATTCAGATGCCTGTGATAAAGGCTGCTGGGCCATAATGTCATGAGCTATGGTACTTGTTCATGAATTCAGTGGAATCTGGAAGCATGGGATATCCTAAAACATGGGACCTCTGGCTCTATTGACCAAGAATGACATGTGAGCAGATCTGCCCAAAGAATACTTTTATTCAGTGTATTCCTTCAGCAGCAAGGTTTCTAGGTTTGTGGTGGGCAGTGCAAGTTGCAAGTAGCTCTACGTGTGCTCTTTTATTCAGGGCACTTTTTCAGAAGGTCCCTCAGTGCTTGGGGAAATTGTGCTGTTACTAATAGTCTTTCTTGTCCTCTGGACCCCCTCTGGAATGTGCACTGGACACTCTGCATGGCTAAACGAAATGCCCTTCCACAAATCCTTCATCTCTTTATGTCAAAAGAAATGAAAGTTATTCAAGTGAACTGCTCTCAATAGTGCTGGGTAACAGAGTATGAAGAAGGTAACCGAGATTCTGTTCTCTGATCATTTTGTTCATAAAGTGCAGCTAAAGTGACGAATTTTGTCAAGGTGAGAGCCCCAAGTGAGAAATAAAACAATTTTGCCACTGTTTGTACTTAAGAGAAAACAGAGAATTCAGCATATATAGGCCAGGAAGCGCAGCAGGATTTCTGCTTGAAAAAAAGCCAGCAGATTTAAGTCTAGAGCTTTTCTGCTGCAACCTTGCAAGGAAGCACTCCAGAGTACACTGTTTATTTGGTTTTGCATATTGTGAGGCTCCCATACAGCTTCTCAAGAATGGGGAGCCCAATTATTAAAATTATTAAAATACTTGTAACTTGATGCTTACTTTCTGTCATTTCTCAATAAATAAGTGAAAATAAAATTCTCAGAGAACAGTCTACAGAACTCTACCTGCTTTTTAAAATAAAAACAGTGATTGTTATAAGCTAATCATGAAGTATATATATGTAAAAAAAATCCCTGCGTTACTTTCTTGTGCAAAAAAAAAAATCTTGTCAGAAACAGAATATGGTCCTCCGTTTTTGTAAGAACGTTATTTCTCATGTAGATATAAGCAAAATGGTTGCATATGCTTAAACATGCACCAGGTTGTTAAAGAATCAAGTCCTATCCTTTAAGTAATGGCTTGTGAATGAATGGAATGCCCCAGTGTAAACCAACTTTCTCTTCTACACTTCAACATGGCATGAGTGACCGGAAGACACACTCCCTCTATGGCTCATGGATGACCTTGGGCTGTGGTTGTTACAATTTTCACCTTTCCTTTTGTCTTTGTCCCTCCAGGTTTCTAGCATCTGTAGCTTTCCTTGTTCTTCCTTCATGAAGACCTCTACCATCAGAACTTTCTCCTTATGAATTTGCTGACTAATATCCTTGGGAATGTCTGGGATAATCCAGTCCACAAAGTCACTCATAAACATGACCAAGTTCTGAAAAAATAAGAATGTTTGAGAAAATGTTAGCAATATCAATATTAAGGTCATGATCCAACCAAAGTTAAGCATTTTAAATTGTATTGATTTCAACTGAGAGTTAAGCATGCACATGTGTGCTAAGCAACAGTGCAGTGCAGGAGAAGCTGGCTGGAGTGCAGTGCCACAATAAGGTCCACAAACCCATCTGCCCTCCTCATTAATGCCATGCCACAAACCCCAGCTGCCAGTATCCCTTCTGGTACGCATGGCGTACTCCCTAAAGGAAACATGGTCTGCGTTCATGTTGTATGGTAAGATACTGCTGAAATTCATCTCCACCTTAGATTATTCTAATCAATCCCAGAAGCCTAGTACAATAGATGTCTGATCATCCAGCACCTTTGAGACCTGGGTAGTGCCAGTTTATCGGATATTCCTGGTTAGCAAGAGGTATCAGCAGGGCCAAGACAAGAAAGACATGCAGGAGGCAAAGGCCTGGGCCAGGTTGCCTATTTAGCCCAATAGGACTAAAAAGTCCTTAATTTGGGCTAGATTGTGCCCTAATTTGTTTCCCTAAACAAATAAGCAAGAATTGCTTCCATGATCTGAATTGATATGTAAGAAGTTTTTGGAAGCTTTGTATCACAGTTCTGTGAAATCCATGTTCAAGTTGCATTTCTCTGCATAATATGCATGACTACAGATTTTCAAGGGCTTCTTGCAAAACCAGCTACTCTGGGATGGAGTTCACTAATGCCTGTGCACAACTGCAACACTGGTTATGACTCTTCTTCCTAACAAATAAGCACTTTGGATTAGGGTCTACACTGGATCTGCCTCTTTATCATAGAATGATCAAAACTTGTGTCAAAGTGTATTTTTTAACGCTGATGGAACAAGCATTTTGCTAGTGTTAAACTGCCTTATGGCAGTTGCAAAAACCATTCCAGCAGTGTGTGGAATCACATGTTGCTGGAGTGCAGGTGGGGAGGCTGGAGTCTCCATGCATGTGCCAGCATGTGAGCATGTGCCAGCATCCTCCCGCCAACAAAGGGAGGATGGCAGGGGAAGTGGGACAGAGCAGGGGAGGGCAGATGGGGTGGGGGGCGGATTGAGTTTGCGAAGGGGGCAGGTCTGGTGGCAGCCGCCAAATCGTAATCCCCTTCCTGGGCCTGATCCACTTTCATGGGTCAACGTGGACTTGTGCCAGCGTGTATTGCTGGTGCAAGTTCGAGTTGACCCACTGAGCTGGCAGGGACTTACCCCGAGGCAAGAGAACAAATGTTCCCTTACCCCGAGGAGGCCTCCTGAGACCAACCCCCCTGCGGGATTCAGCAGGTGCGCATTGGAAGCTCTCACTAAAGGGGGATTTAGAATCACAGAATGCTAGAAGAGACCTTGGAGGTCACCTGGTCCAACCCCCTGCTCAGTGCAGGTAACTGTTAGAGCACCTGAGGAAGAGTCCATTACAGCATGAGGCAGGCTGTTCCAGTGCCAGACAGATCTTACAGTTAGGAAATACTCCCTAATGTCTAGCTTCAATCTACTTCCCTGTCATTCTAACTCATTGGTTCTATCTAGTCAGGAGCCACAGAGACTACGTTTATTTCTTCTTATTACAGTACTTATTTTCTTAATTCTCACCATTTTAATAGAAAATGTCAATTTGAATTGGGGGACCTAATCTCCAGCATCAAGAAGAACTCTGCTTTCATTTTCTTGTTATGCATTTATATATTGCGTTAGAGTGCTCACAGAACCTACCATATATTGTTTTAGTAACCATTACAACAATCTTGTAAAGCAGATTAGTGTCATTATCCACATATTTTAGACAAATGCTTGAAGCATTTGATGAAAGATGGTAAGCTTATTCCTATTAACATCTAGTCCCTTCTTCCTATTAACGTCTAGTATAAGACAAGATATGACATCATTGCACTTGCACGTCCCTGCCCCAACTTCACATAATTGGCTGGTGGTGGTGGGCCAAGGAGATACACTTTAAGTAATGGCTTAACGTTTTGTTCTGTGCCAGATGTTATCACTGGGAAGATGGATGAAAGACACCGAGTAGTAGCAGCTCCTTGTCTCTTGCAATGTCTACTTGTTCCCACTATAACCACTTATTGGGCTCATGGCAGAGACAAGATTGGAATAGGAATTTCCTTTTTCACAGCTCTGGCTGCTATCTACTATTTTACACTAAACTTGATAAGCCATTTCGTTTTTGTGAATCTGAGTTTGTGATTACCCTACATTATAGATGGCTGAATTGATGGATCTGGGCCATACTTTACCTGGAACACTATTACAAATGCTAATCTTGCTGCTAGCACAGCCCAGAAATCCTTTGCAATATCATATTTATTTTCGGACCATGGAGGCTCTCGGTAATCTTTGTATCTACAAAAAACAAAAATGTTATTGAGATTCAGCAGGTTCCAGTTGCAGTTTATGATGTCATATACATCAAACACTAAATCAACATTGTAAAAAAATATTATATGGCTGTGTAAATATGGAACAGACAGTTCTGCACAACTGAAAGCCTGCCATGATCTATGGTTTTGATGCAGTTTGAAAAATAGTCTTACAATGGTTTTGCTTTCTGTTCCAGAGAAAACAAAGAGTCTGACAATAGCTAGGCAGCTGGTTTGTTGTATTCATTGTCAATATGTTAACAATATTGTCTTGCTACTTGATTGGGCCCTTGCTATAATCACCTGGTGGTCTCTCTATAAACCTTGATTAGAGAGAGTATGTGTGTCTATGTGAGCAGTTTGTTCTTGAATAAAAAGGCATTGCTCAATGAAAGGGTATTTGTTCAATGAAAGGGTATTAAAATTGAATATCTGTGAGGGCTAATCTGTTTTACGAACAATATGTACTGAATCTTTAAAAACTAGAATCACACTATGAGAGGCGTGCAAGAACTGAGACCAACTGAGGGAACAGCATATTCATATCTCCTATCTCATGCTCACTCTGGGGTATATGCTTATTGAGTGGAATGGCAAGCAGAATTGCCTGCACTATTTAAACTGTTTGCTGAACGCATATAGTTGAATTTGCACATGATGTGACTCCACTGTATCTGGATCTGCCTCCAGGCTAAATGTAGGCTGGACATGAAGTGGCTGCTGCAGCTAAAACTGTGAGAAGTGGTGGAAGTTACTGAGAGGGAGGAAAGACAGTGGATGTTTTGTGCTTTGCAAGACTCTGGGCCTCTATTTTCTGAAGTCGCATGACACCTAAGGCTGGGCCCTGTGGTTTTTGTAAGCCTTGAAACAAAAGGCAGGCATGGAGCCTATATAGGCCCCATTCCTTACTACTTACTAGTTGAGTCAGGCAGACAGTGCAGGAGGAGCAGTGTTGCAAGAGAGGTGGAACTGGCTGCATGAGAAGGACCCTTTGAGAGTGGGGATGGTGGTTTTGCTGGGGTAGTCCTAACCTCTCTTTCTGAGACATTTTGGCCTTAGGACTGCATTGACCTCACTCACGTAGGCCTGCTGGGTAAGAGCAATTAGAGGTTCCTGTGGGGAGGGAAAGAGAAGGTGTGCTTTGGTGGAGGGAGGCAAAGGGGAAGCATAACCCAGCAGGGGTGGGGTGCAGAATTTGGTGCCTCACATCCAAAGACCTTGGGCTACTCCTGTATATATTTTTATATGAAGAGAGTGTACTTACGGTACAGTCTTGTGGGGCAGAGTTTTGCCTGCGTTTGGGGGCTGTCCCCACTTATGTGTGCGTGTGCATGTGTTTATCTAATCCCCTAAATTACTCAATACCCTGCTTTCACTTCATAAGCTACCTCTTACACTCTTTAAGCACACTGCTTGACTCACTATCATAATGGCGAGCACAGGAGGGTTTTATTCAGAATCATTTAAATAAGTATAAGAGTGATTTGAGATGATAAAACTTCACCCTGAGCCAGGGGAAATCTTGAGTGAACAGAGCTGTGTAGATTAGGTGGATGGTGCTGGAGCACTACGGCACTTTTGGAGAGAGCACCAGTTGCCACAGATTGTTTTAAAACTGCAATTGTCCCTTAAAACAGGCTAGTGAGAGATGTTCAGATTGCATTCGGGACTCTTTAGTTTATACAAAAGATGACAAAAAGGAGCATTATAGAGATGTTTACATTATGATTGCAGTGGAGACAGTGGATAGAAAAACATTGTTCTCCCTTTCATAATACTAGAACACAGGTTCGTCCAATGAAACAGATGGGAAGTAGGTGCAGAAGAGACAAGGAATGACTTTTTCACACAGCACATAGCAACCTTATGAAATTTATCGCTATATATTTATTTATGGGATGTAATGATGCCACCACCTTAAGATGGCTATTGAGATGAGTTAGATGGAGGGTGAGTCAGTCAATGGCTACTTGGATAGCTTCCTGGAAACCCCAGGCTAAGGGGTAGTGTAGCTCTGAGAGTCAGTTTCTGAGAACTAAACATGGGCAGAGGTCTCTTGCCTTTTCCAAAGCATCTGGCCAGGTACTGTTGGAGGTGGGGTGGTAGCCGAAGCATACCTTGGTCAGATCCAGTAAGACAATGTATTTTTATGTTCTTGTTCCTCCACCTTTGCTTGTGGTACAGGTCTTGCTCAGGAATATAGAGACTGGAAGGATGAAGGCCTTCGTTTAGCCATTCCCGGCATTTGGAGGCTTTAGAGCACACGATTCTAGCAGCCTGGATTGTGGCGCCTGGAATTCTATAAAACTTGTGAAGCAACTCTGGTTGCAGAACCATCAGTGCTGCCTGCTGAAAGCCAAAGTATTGAAAAGCTGGAGTTGCAGATGAGATTTGATGGGTGGCAACCTGGCTCCTTTTTTCTGAAGCAGGCTTGGTCAGCTGAGGTGTGGTGCCAAGGGAAGCGGGGAAGGAAGGGTGCTAAAATGAAAATAGCAGGATAAGTAGCAGCTAGCCAGGCAAGCTGGTATACTTGGCTTTTCTGAGTTGGATGGTTATTTGTTTCATTAATGTCATACCTATACAGAGATGTTGACTCTAATAGTTGGGGACATGGTTGCAGGTACATTTACGGAGAGTTCCTGCACAGAGGGCTTACATCTAATTTCTAAGACCTGCTTGACAAGTATGAGGAGATATTATGGACAAGAGCTTCTCTGGAACATGCCAGGAGAAGTCAGTACTCTGGCTGGTTGTAATGTTTCAGGACAGACTTGCCATTGGGCAGAAAGCTCATAGCCACTCTCTCTTAATAGGTAGGCATATGGGGCTTCTGCCTTGTTGAAATATTAGCTACCTTGCTTACAACTCATTTTTAGGACCTGCTTGGTTCAGTAACAATGTGGTGTGTTAACGGTGAGCCTCATTGGACCTTTGCTCACTTTGGGACAGGAACAGCTGACTCTGACTGGAATTCTGGTCCAGGAAAAAATGTGTCATGGACCAGAGAGCTGTAGCAGCCAGCTTTTTTTTTTTTTTTGATTAGGCAGGGGGGCAAGGAAGCTTGTAAAGAAATGTGCTGGGAGTATAATGTTTTGGGAAGGCATTTTCATCCCTCTGATGCACTGAGGCATGCAGATGCAGGGTACAGTGGGCAAGTGGCTACTCCTAGTGCCACTTGCCCAAGGAGATGTGTGGGACCAGAGGAAGCAAGGAGGATGAGATAGAAGAGGTGCCTCTTTGGTCACCCAAGGTCACCACCTTTGGTCAGGGTACTAGCACTGATCAAATGGCTTGCTTTTAATCCAAGAGGAATAACACTGAATGATTATGGAAGGAAGCTACATTTGGGTTTGGAATTTAAGACAAAGGAGTGAGATTTACACTCTGGATCAGAAGTTTCCATCAATAAAGAGCACAGAAGATGGTTATGTGGTTAGTTAATGAGTTTGTTCTGACATATGTGGAGCTGATTGTTATGTTTATAACGTTATAATCCTGGACCTGGGGTGCACTAATGAGATAGCAGAGCTTTGTCGTGGGTTTAGATCATCAAGTCCCCTTCTTTGGATCAGAAGGCAAAAGGAGATCCGTAAATACCTCTGGTCTTAGGGAACCTTGGAGTGTTGATGTTGACCGGGTCTGTTTAGTACTTTTGAACAACTGACCATGGCCACTTACACCACAAACCAGCAGACTTTCAAGGTGTTTTTAATTACAGGGGTTGGCCAGTGGAGTTCAGAGTTGTTAGCTATATTGTGTGTTTTAAAGACTGTGGATTAGCGAGAAGGGAAGTAAGTGGCAGCAATAGTTTTTAATGCAAAGGCCACAGGTGTAAGGGGATTTGTCCATCCTTGTGTGGATTTCCATGTTGGGAAGATATTACAGAAATGCTGTAAGTGAGACCTGTTTATCGCCTTGGTCTGCTAACATGCTTGGCTTGCGAGTGTGGGTGCCACCAGATATGTGTGCTTGGCAGAGAAGTTAGGTGCTGCAGGGATGTATTGTTATTGTTCCTTGAGGAGGTTCACAATGGGAATAAGTGAGTTGGTACTGAGATCCTCTTTGGATATCTCAGATGGGAATTTAGGATGGGCAGCTTATTTGGGAGCTAGAGGTGCTCTGAAGCTTAACACTTTCAAGTTTTGAGACAGATGGCAGGGGAAGGAAGTTCCCTTTCCCAAAACAGAGGTCCCTAATAGCTGAGGTTTCATGCCCTTGCTGTGGCACAGGCTCAGGCTCTACCAATTGCGAGGAGATAAAATGTGTGTGGAGGTGCAGATGGCAGAAGGAATATTCATTTATGAATGAAAGGTGGCCGCAGTAAAGACCTGTTGAAATACATACAACCTAGGCACATGAACATGAATGAGTCAAAACCCCACTGAACGGCCTTAGGAAAAACTATTTGAAAGAAATAACATGATGTACCTGCATATTTGAACTGGGTAGCCAAGCTCCATAGCGTCATTTGGAGCTGTTCCTTCTTGAAAATCGCTGACATTAAAATAGGACAGTGTATGGTTCACGAAGCCATGCATGGTGCCACTCTCACTGTACATATACAGGTACACGAGGCGTGGAATGAAGTCAGATGTGAATGAGATCACAAATGCCTAAGCCATAAGAGTAAAGAATGAGCGCAATAGTCAGGCACTGCTTGATTACATAACCAGGCTCAACTGTCTCTTCCCCACTAGTGCTTATTAAGAGATCGACTGCTATGCATCAGGCTGGTTCAGGCTGTATCACTGGATGCGCAGGCCAGTGGTTTTCCTCACACCACAGATGTTTGATATTCAGATTCTAGAAGTGCAGGAAATTGCAAATGAGCAGGTTAGACGACAGTGTGTGGACAGACAAAGAGGCCCTTCAGGAAACCCAGATGTTACTTTTCTAATCACAATACACTCTTCTGCTTTCAGAAAAAGTGCAACTGTGCAATGTTTTAAATATACGGGAAAGGACGCCATGTAATAAAAGACTTGTACTTTAATCACATCCAGTGCCTAGACGGATCTCCTGACGGCAGCCGACACAGGCACACAAAAATAACTAAAATCCAAGGGTATTAGCCCAACGTTTCATTCCGGTCTCGGAACCTCTTCCTGGGGCGAAATCGAGTAGATTGAGATGGTGTTGTTCTTTGCTGAGACCGGAATGAAACGTTGGGCTAATACACTTGGATTTTTGTTATTTTTGTGTGCCTATGTCGGCTGCCGTCAGGAGATCCGTCTAGGCACTGGATGTGATTAAAGTACAAGTCTTTTATTACATGGCGTCCTTTCCCGTATATTTAAAACATTGCACAGTAATCGCGGGCCATGAAAGCTTTCGAACAAAAAAGTGCAACATTTGCTATGTTGCTCTTTATCTGGCATTGGGGTTTAGTCCACATATATTTTACTTTGTCACCCATGAACTAATGCATTCAGGATGATGGACTGTCATAGATCTCCTCCTGCACTTCTGCTGTCACGTCAAGTGGGTCATGTGAACCACTTTGCATCTACTGGGGCTTGAAAACAGCAACAGTTCAGAGGGCTTAGGCAACTCCAATCAGATTACTTTATCAGGGGCACCTCAGTTTGTAAGCTATGCTTGATGGTAAAGGAGATGAGAAACTTCATGTAGCAGAAGTTGCTGAAGGCAAGAAAGAAATCCCATTTCAGGAAGATTCAAAGGTCCCATATTTTGCCAATACGTTTTGTCCTTTGTAATGTAATGTTTTGTACATCTTCTATAAAAAGATTTGCTGGTGTGAACTGAAATGCTCCAGTCACAGTTTTCTAACTGTGAAGAAGGGTGACATACAGTAATATTCTGTGTTTGGGGAAGCTATGACTGCCCACCTGGGAGACAACCCACCCAAATGATTTTTTCCTGCCCACCTGGGAGACAACCCACCCAAATGACCCACCAAATGGCTGCTTTGGGCGCCCTTCGAGAAGAAAAGCGGGATATGAGCTGAGTAAATACATTTTCCGTAGGAATCCTATAGGGGAGTATTATTGTTTTTCCCTGCTTTAGTGAGCTATTACTTCCTTTGTGATATCATCAGCACACTATACCAGTTCCCACCCCCATTTGAGACCTATCTGCATGCCTAACAACGAACACACGTCACATTGAGGAAAGAGACAAAGAATGCCATGCTTAACAAACCTGGAAGCAAAAAATCGGGAAAGAATGTGGGTGTACAGAGGCGAGCAACAAACAGCATAGCTAATGCCTGGAAGCACAACTCAGTAACGGTGCAGGACTTCCGGGAAGCAGAGAGGTACATTCTCCATTGTTTAGGGCAAACAAGGACTCAAACATATCCAATCTATATTTCCATGTATGTTCTCGCCATTTGGTGAGCATCTCATAAACAATATAGTTCCAGGGATGAACTATTCCTGAATAAACTGAAGGAACAGGGAAAGGTGGCAAGGGTGCAAATTAGCCAGTGGACAGAGCAAAGGTTCCAAGGAACAGATGGTGTAAGGAAGAGGAGCCAAAGGAAAGAAAGATGGTGCTAAGCCAGCTGAGAAGGCAAGTTGAAGTGGACACTCGCTTCAGCTTCAGTCCATCTTTATGGCTACATTTCTGAACATAACCCCACCATTCTGATGGGCAATTTCACTAGTAAGTTATGAAATCATTCCTTGGTGATCTCTTCAATTTTGATGGTGTTATCCTATTTATATCTCTGCACTTACCAAAACATTACTAGTGTGACACTGGGAGAAAAGAACCAGCAAAACCTTTGTGGGTCTTTCTTCTACTTCAGCAACAAATCTCAGCTGAATTCTCTGAAGTCCTGACAGATTGTTTGAATGTACTTTTAAAGTGCTACAAATAACTGAAGACAAACCAACTCTTTCAATAAACAATCACTGCGTCACAGAACGCCATACCTTTTGACAAGGCTATAAAATGCATCAAGATCAAAGGGTTTGAATCACTGGTCCATGTGGCTTCGTATAAACATTACATGCCTAAGGATTTTTACCACTTTGTTGGAAGGTTTTATAGGTCACATTACTACAGCCATTGTACCACTCTGGCTGCCTCCAATATAACATTCTGAGAAACAGAATAGACAAAGTATGGGAACCATTATGGTCAATTAGTATTTGCAAAGGATTACTTACATTTATTATCACAGCAAATTTTCCCACACCTCTGAGGATATTATACCATATTCCTGTGTGAAAGACAATAAAGACTTTTAGATTGTGGCCATAAGCACTGATAACTATAAGTACACAATAGGGTTCAAAGCCCCGCTTAGTCTTATCCATGTTTCCAGAAGCTTAAATTAAGAGAGACTGGTTTGGGTTGGAGGTCTTTCTCTGTGTAACACAGGGGCATTTGTTTCCAGCATTTCCTCTGGGGTGCTTAGAAAGGCATTTTAGTCACCCAGCAACTCTGCGAAGGTTAGGCTGAAGGGCTGGTGTCATGAGTGGACCAGGTTAGGCATGGGCCCAAGGTAGGTTCGTGCAGGTGGTTGGAGAGAGGCAGGGGGTGGGCGGAATGGGGTGGGGGAGTAACAGGGAGGACATGGGGCTGGGAGGAGGATGGATTAGGACCAAGAAGGGGGTGGTATCGGCAGCAGTGGTGCACGCCATGCCCTAACCCCCTTCCTGGCCTTGATCACCCAACCCAGGTCTACGCGGACTTGCACCATCTATAGAGCTGGTGCAGGTCTGCATAGACCCAGCGGGCTAGTGCAGGCTTACCCCGGGGCAAGGGAACAAACATCCTCTTACCCCAAGGAGGCTTCCAGAGGCCAAACCTTCCCCATGGAATTCAGCGGGTGCCACACTGGCACAGCTGCATCGCTGCACAGGGAGCTGTGTAGGATTGGGCTATAAAGAAGCCAATTACTATTGAACGTGAATTGGACTGAAATACATTAAAGAAATAATTCTCTACCGAACAATCTAGGGATTTTCTGCAGTATATTTTACTATTTTATTAGTTACTATGCATTTTTAGTTTTCACAAATCAGTCCTGTTTTCCTAACGCCTACCAATTTCAGCCTGCAGCAGTGCTCCATATGACTTAAAAATAAATGCTGTGGTATGTTATAAAAACATCACAGCTCAATAATATCCTCCTTTTGTCTTTTTACAGTAATGCGTTTATTTTTCTGACCTATATCTTTTGCTCTAACTGCAACCGGCCTCCTGAGTTCAGTAACAAACTTCTTTGCATCCAGACGTATTTCAATGATGTTGTTCAGCAGTGCAAACAAGGGAGCCAGTGGGAAGGAGGCAACAAAGAGGGTTACAAACCCAAACTGGATGACTGAAAACAAAACAAAAACAAACCAGTTACTTTGCATACTACACTGCTTTATACAGAATGTGTTTTTTGTATGTGGAATGAGCAGCCAAAACAAGTACTAAAAGCATTATCATCGATACATTGGCAGTAGCATCTAAATGCACCAGCTGCTTTATATTTTAGAAGACTGCATGCACTAAGGACTTGGGAGGTGGGCAGTACAACATATATTCTTTCAGTGTAAAAATCAATTAAGATTATATGTTGCATGAAGGAGTGTCAGTGCTAGCTACTAAGTTTTTTTTTTAAAAAAAAATAATAATCTGTATATGAAAATTGCAACCCCTCCCCAGGCTGATCAGTAAAAGTTAGGGGAGGGTCTAGTTCAGGGGTTCTCAACCCCTTCTCGGCTGAGTACCACCTCTGGTGCCACTCTCCTGCTGCGTACCACTGGAAGTGACTGGCGATGACATCATCGCCAGTTACTTCCGTGTTTTCAGGTTTTTGGAGGCCAGAAAACAGAGGTAGGAGGCTCTGGGCGGGTGGGAGGACCCTTCTCAACGTTCCTGAGAGGCTCAGCCAAAGGCAGGAGCCTCTCAGGAGTGAAAACACCACATCAACGCCAAAAGTGCCACATCAGAGCAGGGTTCCGGTGTTCCAGTAGTCCAAGTACCACCAGCAGTCGGCCGAAGTATCACTGGTGGTACTAGTACCGCTGGTTGGGAACCCCTTAATCCTTACTGAAAAGATCTCCTGATTTACCTTTTTTTTAAAAATCTCCCAAGCTGTTCATTTGTGCTTAGGCAATCTCCATCCTTCCTCTCTGTCAAGGTCAAATGCCATATTGACAGCATGATTTTTTTTTTTTGCATAATAGGCAAATGAAATGTCTCCCAATGATGGGGATAGCTAATTCTATCATGGTCTGCTCAAGACCTTCCCAGAAGCATCTAGCTGGCTATTGCTGGAGACAGAGTGCTGGATGAGATGGTCACATGCTCTGATCCAGTGCAGGCAGTTCGTATGATCCACATGATTCCATTCCATGTGTGGAAAAATCTTCATAGCAAGGACAACAGAAACCAGGTGGTATGGTGTGGATATGGGGACTTTCTCTATAGTAACACTGAGACACATGACAAGCTCCTTAAAGCCACAACAGCTGCTTTGAGTCCAAGGTATGTGACAGCATGGTTACTGGGACAACTTACTAGCCAGAAATTTGGTACTGTTTTGAAGTACACTGCATCATTATTCTCTGCTGTAATCACAAATGTACAGCATAAGGGCTGGTTCTGTAGGGCACCTGCCATGATTAGGCAAATCAGCAAGGAGCACCTGCAGAACCCATTCCAAAATTAAGTCCAGTGATATGCTACATACACAAAGAAAAATAAACATAGTTGCAGATGAACCACAGCACACCATTCTCCCCAAATATATTTTTACAATTTAAAGTAGACTTGTCAAGTAAATATTTTAGTCGCTTTGTCATCAGCTGCCTTTAAACCAATTAATCTATGAATAAATCTAATTCTAAAAAGTTTGCATATTACCAAAACCTCAATAAAGGTGCCATTTTGAAATACTGAAAGACCTGTGAGATAGCCTGTGATTTAATAAAAAGGAAACTTCCATTCACTGTTAGAAGGAAAGGCCTGCTTTTATTTTTCTTTCTCATTCCCTACCACAGTAACATAACATAGCCAAAACTGGTTTAAAAAATAAATAAGCATGGCTTCACTTCTCACAGCCCAATCCCACCCAGGATTGGGCTGTTCTGCAGAGCCCAATACAATAGCGGAAGTGACCATTGTGCGCATGCTGCTGCAAGAGGCAGCAGCGCTGCAACTCAACTGCTAGACCCCGCCACTGGACCCCACTGCACAAGCCAGACCAGGTAAGGCAGCGGTGGGGGTGAAACTGGACAGGGAGGGGTGCGGAAGGGTGTGGATCTGCTGGCAATGGCGTGCGCCTGATCATATCCCCTCATATCAGATTGGGCTCTTAGTCCCATTGTTTGAAATTTCTTCACCAATTGATACTAACCCTCACTGAGTAATTAGTGATTAAGATTGCAATCCTATGCACCTGGGAAGAAGCCCCATTGTACACATTAAGACTTATGTCTGAGAAGATGTGCAGGATTGCTCGTAAACCAATTAAAGCTTAGAGCCCTAGTCTGAATGCTTGAAATACTCACTCATTTCCATGTATTCTGGAGTAAGGCCAGCAAAAGGCTCCAGATTATAGTCCACCTCATAGCGTTGCTTTTTCTTCATATGCTCTTCGTGGTCCACAGGGCGTCGTCTTTTCAGTTTCAGGTATCTTATTAACTTTTTCATTTTTCTAGGAGGAACATGAAAAATCGCTTCTAGATCTCTCACTAGTTTCATAAGAGTATTTGAGGGCTAAAAGCATCCAACATCCACTATCACTGCGTTTTACAAAGATTTGTAAGAGACAATACACGAAAAGACAAGGAACACTTGTAAGCATATACAGTTGGCCCTTGGTATCCACGGGAGTTCCATTCTCAGAACCCCCGCAGATGCCAACATTGGCAGATAATCAAATCTGCGGTGGGCAGAACTGTGGGGGTGGGGGCAGTGCCACAGTACCTTATTTTTTAGCTTCGCTGGGGCCTGCCGCCGCTTCTTGCCTCTCACGCCGCATTCTAAAGGCCCAAAGTGCCTGTAAAAAGAAAAAAATGCGTCCAGAAGCTACTTCTGGTTGCGCACGCAACCGGAAGTAGTACCAGTTGCATTTTTTTGTTTTTACAGGCACTTTGGGCCCTTATAATGCAGCGTGAGCGGCAAGAAGTGGTGGCGGGCCCAGGCAAAGCTAAAAAATAAGTTACTGAGGCTCCGCCCTGCCCCCAGTGGG
Source organism: Plestiodon gilberti rubricaudatus (assembly GCA_026170595.1). Taxonomy (NCBI): domain Eukaryota; kingdom Metazoa; phylum Chordata; class Lepidosauria; order Squamata; family Scincidae; genus Plestiodon; species Plestiodon gilberti. The sequence continues at coordinate 244,346,468 of JANXHW010000001.1, read as the reverse complement.
AGTCCCTCCTCCGTGGATGGCCATCCATGGATAGTCAAATCCGTGGATGGCCAATCTGCGGATAAGGAGGGCCCACTATACAAATATTTACTGATTTTAAAATCTGGTGCACTGGTAGGTACCATGGCCAGAATAAAAAATGTCACAATCCTATGCATGTCTACTCAAAGGTAAGCCCCGCTGTGTTCTATGGAACATACTTCCAAGTAAGTGTGTTTAGGATTTCAGCCTTACAACACAATCCTATACCATGTTTTCCCTACAGTAAACTGCATTGTGTTCAATGGGACTTTAGCTATTTAGCTGTCGGAAGTAAGAGGAGGCTGTGTAAGGGCTGCGCTGGCCCAGCAGGGAGACGGGGATATGGCAGACGCCATCCCCGCCCACCCGGGCCGGATCCACCAACCCCCGACCTCCCTTACTGCCCAGACCCAACCCACCGGGGGATTACTTACTTACCTCTTCCGGTGGCCGCAGGGGCGATCTGGTGGCGGAGTCAGGGTGGCTGGCCTCCATGCTGGCCGCCCTTACTCCCGAGTCGTCACAAACGTGCTTTCCGGCACGTTTGTAGCGGCTTCCAGCAGAATTGCACTCTCAGTCAGCCTCATGGACAGGTTGACCCTGATTATCAACAATTTGATGATATTTGACTGCCATCGTGGTTTTAATGCTGCTAGAGTTCTGACCGTGGTGATCCATGCCACGGTGACGTCGCAGTTAGATTATTGTAATGCGCTCTACGTGGGGCTACCCTTAAAGATGGTTCGGAAACTGCAATAAGTGCAGAATGTGGCGGCCCATGTAGTCACTGGAGGTAGGCGGTTCGACTCTGTCGGGCTGCTCCTCCGACGGCTGCACTGGCTGCCAATTCATTTCCGGGCCCAATTGAAAGAGTTGGTTTTGACCTTTAAAGCTCTATATGGCCTGGGGCCAGGGTATTTGAAAGACCGCCTACTTCTATATAGTCCGGCTCATCTCCTTAGGTCATCAGAGAAGGCCCTCTTGCGGGTGCCGTCGCCCAGGGAGGTGCGACGGCTAGAAATAGGGCCTTCTCAGTAGTGCCACCAACTTTATGGAATTCCTTCCCTTTTGACTTACGAACTGCTCCCTCCTTGGAGACTTTACGGCGAGGCCTGAAAACTTCTTTGTTTAAAGAAGCCTTCTGAGTCTTGGTCTTTTTAAAACATCTAGCGTTTACAGGTGTGGTGCTGCTGTTCTTGTATTCTTGTTTTAAATTGTAATAGTGGTCTCTTTTATCATTTTTAGATTGTTTATGAGTTTTTAATTAACTGTTTTATTGCTTTTAAAGGTGATTTTTTGTAACTGTTTTTCCTTGTTCTTGTAAGCTGCCTTGGGTCCCTTTGGGAGAAAGGTGGGATACAAATATTGTACGTAAGTAAGACTTGTAAACTGACTGCTATCGTGATTTTAGTGTTGCTGGTGATATGTTCTTTAACTTGCTGCTAGTGATTTGTTATTGTTTTACTGTTAATCATTTTAAATTCTACTTTTAAATATTTAGATGCATTTTTAAATGTTGTTAGCCACCTTGTATGCTTAACTGAAAATGGAAAAGGGAGATATAACTATTTATAATAAATAAATAAAAAATAGATGAGCATTTTAGAGAAGATATTCAACATATTCTAATTCTTCTGCTACTTACGGGATCCCAATCTCAAAAAGATTGTTCTGAATCAGCTGTTTGCCCAACATAATAATGCTGAGCTGTATACACAGTTCCATTAGACAACCACCAGGAGCACACTATAGGAGAGGGGGAAAAATTAGGTCAGCATTTCTTCCAAATTATTTTTTCTGAATTTTCAGAGTTGCCCTCTAAATAAAGAATATACCAAATGGCAGTTACCTCTTCCATCCGGAAAGAATGAAAAATGTAGACATAGTCTCCGGGGCGTCCAACAAATCTAGGACAATTTGGAAACAAATATCAGAGTTGTATCCTGCATGTTTTAAGGTGTAGAATGATGCAAGCTTTCATACTATTCCTGCGATCTTTCACATGCATTCAAAATCTACCTAGATATTATACATCTGGCTAGACAGAATATCTACCTGGATACACATCTGGATTAGAGGACTCTTGCAGCTGCTCTTTGGAAAGGAAACAACGCTCCCATTAGTACCATTGAGAGCTTCTTTTCCCTTGGAAAAGAGCAGCCGTGAGGAGGAGGGACTGGATTGGGGTAGGGTTATTAAAGCAATCTGGCAGCTATTAAAAAAGTGCATGCTGAAAGTAACATCTAGTTTGACACAAACAACATAAAACAGAAATAAAAATCATAAGATAATAAATAACATAAAGTAGCGGAGGGAAACATAATTTGTGAATACAAGGTCAGAGACGTGCCACTGGTTTTCAGCATATGCACTTCTCGTGGAAACAAAGCTAACAGAATATACTGTGCATACCCTGCTAAGAGGAACAATCATTACTCTTGGATAGCTACTGTATGTGAACAAAGGCTCAGGGTAAGCATGAATAAATCTTAGTTAATGTTTTGTGCAACTCACCGGCCCTTGAAGAAAGCAACATAGAAAATGGGAGTGTAGGCGTTGACAAATTTCAGAAGGAAGGCTTTGAAGATCAGACGTTCTTCAAAACTCTTGTCTGTTTTTGGAACCTCTGGTGTAAATAAGATTAATGTAAGTGGTACTTGAAAGAAGCATTCAAATAACTGTATATTTTTGTCTTGTGAGGTTTAAGATTTTGGAAGACTTCCTCTTAAGATAAATTTAGTTATCTCTTTGAAAATGGGTATATTTATTTCCAAGATGAAAGAGAAAAGATGTTCCCACAAAATCTCAGAGGAAAAATATGAGCAAAGAGCAACAAGTTCCAAATGCACTCATAAAAAAAATTAATATACTGTAGATATAAAGCTGAAAAATCAAATACACTATATTTAAAATCACAACGACACACAATATATATGTAGCATATGAGCTTGTTTCTGCTGTTGGTTCCTTTTCCTATTTTTTCCTATTTGTTTTCAGTGTCTGTTCTATTTACATTTGCAAGTCAAATCCTGATGCCTTCCATGCGCCACTAATGTTAGTGAAGATCTTTGGCAACTTCCCTCCTAGGACAAGTAGCAGCCGCAAAGAGGAGCGGAGCATGCCAGATCAGGACCCCTCTCCCATGCCACGGACTCTCTCCCCCATGCAGCAATCCAGATCATGATCAGCCGCCCCCCTCCAGCTGTTATTTAGGAAACAAAAACCAGGCACACAAAGCCAATTATGTGCTTAACATAACATGCTGTTTCTCGAAAGACTGCATTCCAGCCAGATTACAAGAAAAGCACTTCAGATAAATTTCTGTCAGCTGATGCCAGAAGAAGATCGTGCTTAGCAATATCTGGACACCTCTATTTTTCAGTTCTTAATTTATTTTCCCTATGAAATAAGCAGTGACTGAAAACGAAGATGAATTATGTTGCTCAACTTTTGAAAATGCTTTGGGCCTTCAAAATAACTGAAGAGGCGCTTGATTAATCTAAGCCAATTTCCTCATTTATAATTAAATCAATGTTAGTTGTTAAACATGTTCATGCAGTAATGCCAAATGATCTTTTAATATGTCTTTACATTATTGCCTAGACATAGATTTCTATGTAGTTTTGCTTGCATGTCCAAAGTTAAACAATTATGCTCTTTGGGCAGATAGTTTAATGAAACCACAGCTTTAACTCAAATAACTTAAGGATTTGTACCTACCAATCTGGGTCAGCCACCTGGCTATGCAGCCATACACTTCATCCAAGATTATTATCACCACCAGATTAATAATCACTGCAGTTGCAGTGACAGTTACTCTAATATTAGACCGTCCAGCTGGAGATGAACTGATGGCTAAAGCTGCTGCAGTGGAGATTCGGTATATGATAACCCCAAAAACAATAGCAAACGTCAGCCCAATCTGGAAATTAAAAAAAAGAGTATTTACTTGCTATAAAAATAGACGCCAATAATTTTTAAAAAGGATGGCCAGATCTAGTCTGTTGGAATGTACATCAGAGCAAAATATCCTAGCAGAATGTTTCAGTCCCAGTTTAAGGTCTAATTCATGTTACCTTTTTGCTGTGTGTGTGTGTGAGCCTGTTTATGTTGCTGCTAAAGATTGTATAATTGCAGGAGCATTTTTTAAAGCTATCACACCTGCAGAAATTGCGCATGGAGGCACCAGTTCATACATGTGCCTGTACTGCCCAGCTGCAAGCCCACTGGCTCCATGTACTTTCAAAGTATTTTCATGGAGACCACCAGCTAGGGTGAACTTCTACTAGATAAAAAAAACATTGCTGCTTCTAATCGATACCATTATCTAGGCCTCTTCCGAATGCAGTTGTATCATTGGCCTCTTAAGGTGATGTGATTAAATAAACACAGAAAGAAGAGGCAGTGAGTTTACCGGTAATTACAGAGGAATTTTGGATTGCCAAGGACTTGATGCCCATAGCCTGGTGACATGGTCAGCTATGAAGAAGGAATGCAAGTGAATATGCTGTCCAATTGAATATGATTAATTAGTAATTAAAGCTGATGGTATTTCATAGGAAAACTCTGTTTCAACTCCCCCCAAATGTGACTTTGGCAAAACAAAGAGGGGAAGTCAGATAGCATAACTGCAGGACAAAGGAATAACGAGGGAACAAAGACACCTGGACTCTAGATGTGAAATTAATTCAGTTGTCTGGTCCTGAAAGTTTGCTTTTTAAATGTAAATAGCAGCTGGATCTGGATCAGGGCATGTAAGAAGCACTCTGTACCTGCTGTAGTCAGATTGTGTGTGTGTGTGTGTGTGTGTGTGTGTGTGTGTGTGTGTGTGTGTGTGTGTGTGTGTGTGTCCATTCACTGATGCTAAAAAAAAAAAGGAATCTGGCATTATAATGAATCTTAAATATTTCTTATACTTACCATGAAAATAATGCTCACAAAATTGGTGAAGTATGCAGGAAAGCGATCTTTCCATGTCAGTTTTTCTTTTTCAGTCTAAAGTATGAAAGAAAGCACAACCACCCCACAGTTTAATACAGGCATATACAGCAGCTATACATTCTTTTACATTGTGCTTGTCATCCAAAGTCTTATGCGTGGAAAAACAACCAACCACATAACCTGATAGTAGTGCAAAGACACAGGAAGAGAAGGACATTTTTAAAAAGAGGTCAATATCAAAAAAGTTCTGTGACATCAGTGGAACTGCAACTATAGAAAGGGGGCAGTAAATCATTAGATCTGGGGTTCTCAACCCCAGAGGCACAGCGTACCACGTCCTGGGCGGCCGCCGTGCCGCATGCCACAGGAAGTGCTGATGACATCATCGGCACTTCTGGGTTTTCGCTAAGGGGGCAAGGGTGGGCGGGAGGGCCTTTTCTGGTTCTGGAAACCTGTGTATTCAAGCTCTGCATACTCTGCAGAGCTTGAGAAGCCAGTTCCAGGGCTCCGGCACGGTGCGGGTGTCCTATCGGCTGCCATCTTGGTGGTCAAGGACCCACGCACCACCAAACGGTGTTCCGCAGACCAATATACGTACCACTGGTTGAGATCCTGTGCACTAGATTCATTTCCAAATTTAGCTAGTTTTTCCTATCAGTCTTGGATACCAAGCAGCTTAAAAAACCCAAGTATTTTGTGGGCATATTTATTTCTATCAAGTTTAAAATATTGTAGGTTTTCCCCCCCTTCAATGCAATTTAAATTCCTTTTAAAATGCTATTACACTTTTTTTAAAAAAAAAGTATTATTAAGATAGTTCCTGCAAGCCTCATTCAGGATATAAGCATTAAACATTTAAAGGTCAAAATGTTAAATGTATGGCTGCTAGCCTGCTGCTGTTTAATGGCTCCCAGGAGCATTTAGTTATGAGACCAGTGCCGTAATTGCACTTAGCATTTCTCCACTCCTGGGCAGGGGACAGGAAATGCTTAACACAACAACATCATGTTGCTGTAACAAAACATTACCAGGAGTCGTTGGGAAGAGATGTGGGTTGGAAGTGACCACATGGTTAACATGTAGTCTGGCTTTTAGTAGGGCTTGTCAGGGTTACCAGTGTACATCTGTGTACATTTGCATATGCTTGTCACTCATGGGAATAGATGCATGTCAGTGAGAATAAAGTGTTACTAGATCCTAATGTAGAGTGTGCTCATAATGCTCTTTGCATTGTCTTCTCATTCATTTTAAGACAGAGGAACAGCAGCTGCTTTCCCAGGTGGAGGAAAATCAGAGAACCTGGTAGTCCATGAGGAGCAATATACTATCTATACTGCAGAAGATTTCAAAGGCAGGACAATATGGACTGGACAAACATGACAGATGTTGTGTATGTGTGGGTGGGTCCGCATTTTTCAATGCCGGTACAGAAAGAAACATGGCTAGTAATGTGGAACCTCAGGTTGTACTTGTGCATGGTGCCCCCATGCCTTTCAATCCAGCCCTGCCTATTTCTGTTGCTAGGTCTCAGCCTGGAGATGCTACTTGTTTCTTTAAAAGTTCCAATGCAAAAGGACAAGATGCAATGCCACCCTGTTCCTCTACCACTTCTCTTCATCCATCCTCTTCCCCTGTAGTAAGCAGGAGTTTAATTGCCCCCGACACCAGCCAAGGACAGGGGGTGAGATAATGTATTATTGGTGGAGAAAGAGAGCAGGAAGTACAAAAGCTGCAACATCCCCTGGTGATCTAGAACAAGGGTTCTCAACCTTTGGAGGCCTGGGTACCCCCTATCACGGTCCAATTTTTTGAAGTACCCTGCTAATTAACTGCTAATTAATTGGATTAATCAATTAATTAGGTAATTAATCATTAAATAAAAAGGACTAAAACAATTTTAAATGTGAAAAATGTCTTATTTTACTCTGTGTGTGTGTGTGTGTGTGTGTGTGTGTGTGTGTGTGTGTGTGTGTGTGTGTGTGTGAGAGAGAGAGAGAGAGAGAGAGAGAGAGATGCAAGGATCTCTTTTTTCTCCAAGTCAAACTTCCCAAAATCAGCTCCTCCCTCCCCCACCCCACCCCACCAAAGTACATTTTCCAAAGTACAAAAATAAGCCCCAAACCAAAATCAGAGAGACAATTAAAAATTTTAAAAATAATTTTCAAATTATTTTTAAAAATAATTCTCCGAAAATAATTAAAATTTAAAATCCATGTTAATTAACACTTAATTAGCTGCTAATGGGGCAGATAAGGGGCAGGGCTTGGCCTACCCCCAGCAAGAGGTCCGCGTACCCCTAGGGGTACCCGTACCACAGGTTGAGAACCTCTGATCTAGAACCTTCAAAGGCAGCATCTCCAGGTTAAAGCAGCAAGCAACTAAAATAGGATCAAATTCTTATTTTCACAGTTCCTTGAGCGATAGCAGTCTTATTTCAATGCATTGTCCCTGAGATTTTATTTCTAGGGCCTGAAGACAGGAAATGATTTATTAATAGTGTAATGTACATGTTAATGTCATATATAGTTACAGAAGGCCACCCAATGTAAGGACAATGAACACTCAATTTTACATGCATATCCCATGCATGTCTGAAAAAAACCACAGGCATCTCCATCAAGCATATGGCACATGCACCACTGCTTAAGTGCCACACCAATCAACAGATAAGGATTAACCATGCAGTGCCATTCCAAACATAGGCGAAAACCAGTCTTGGTAAGAATGCTGAAGAAAAGCTGGGCAGGGGGATGGGGAAGACGTATATGTGAATATTAGACAATAAACAAAGACTGGAAAACAACAACAACATGTGTTTTCTATCGTTATTTATAGCTGAGAAAGTTTCCACAGATTTGAATGAAATGTACCAATTTCACCCCAGCCATGACTCTCTTAACTCTTTGTCGCCATTTGTTTGCTGCCTCTTCTGGCAATTGCTGGCCCTTCTGATGGCATTTGAAGGAAACAGAAAATGATCATGCAATATGGTTGTTACAAAGCATCGACTCATATAGGCAAATAAAATCAATACCCTCAGCAAAATATGGATACGCTACAGCTTAAAAATAAAGAAAACCTGTCTGTTACTTGTTATGGGCCAATGCTATGTCTTCTGATATGAAGTTATGACTACAAGGAAGAAAATATAAAATAAAATCACAGGAAAATTATCAGTGAAAACAACAACAACAACAACAACTGTACAAAGGATTATAAAAATTAGGGTTTGTACTATTCTAATTTTTGTCAGTATGTAAACAAGTCTGATCCTCCTACGAGAGGGAAATAAGCAGTGAGGTCCCACAAGATCTCTGCTGGGACTGGAACTATTTAAATTAAATAATGTAATGTCAGGGGTGGGCAGTGTGTGTGTGTGTGGGGGGCGGGTCATGCTGGACAGTACAATGGAAACATCAGCTATGGATGCACTGTAGCAGCTGTGAAAAAGGCAAACTGAATGTTGGGAATTATTAGGAAAGGGGTTGAAAATAAAACTGCCAGTATCATGCTGCCTTCATATAAACCCTATGGTCTTATACACATCTACATTTGGAAGTGTACAGTTCTGGTGTACAGTTCTGGTTGTCTTGTCACCGAAAGGATGTTCTCCAAAGGCTTGTGGTTCTACCATACACATTTGAAGACCACAGCTGAACAGATGCTGGACACGAGAGGCACCTACTTGAGACAGGTCTTCATTTCCATATAAAATCCAGAACTTGAACTTTTGGCAAACCATTTCATAAAGCAGTTAGGATGCTGTATTTAAACCAGTATGGTTTACTAACACCCCTTTGCGGGCAGAAAGATGGGGTAAAAAAATAGTAATCCATGAATAAGCAAATAATAATTATTAAAAGTATTTATATACCACTTTTCAACAAGAAGTAGTACACAAAGTGGTTTACATAGCAAAAGCAATCAATCATTAGCTTACTAATTTATTCCATGAATGAAACTAAGCTGTTTTAAAACTCATGGACTCCAATGAACTGATATGTGATTTGCATGCTTGTTATCTGAGCCTGAAATGATACACATTTGCTGTGTGGTGATGTAGCTACAGTAGTATCTTACATGGCAAATGGACTATACCCATATCCATTCATTTGCAACACCTGCGTAACCAAATCCTAAGTGTTTAGGGTTGCACCAATCTCAGGGCACAATCCTGGGGAACGTGCTGGCGACGGAACGAGTGTTCCGTCGCTGGAAGCAGTTGTGAACGTGACGTAAAGTACGTTCACGACTACTTGAGAGCAAGGGAGGCCGGCGCAGAGGCCGGCCTCCTTTGCTCCGTCACTGGAACGCCCGGGCAGCCGCCGGAGAAGGTAGGTACAGATCCAGCGGGCGCGGGGGCATTTCGGCGTGCGAGGGAGGGGGGCCATTGGCATAGCCAGCCCGGGGGGGGGATGGCGTCAGCCATATCCCCGTCTCCGCTGGGCTGGCTACGCCATTACATGGCCTCCTCTACTTCCGCCAGCTATGTGGCTGGCGGAAATCAGAGGAGGCTGATAGGGCCGGCCCTGGTTTACACTCGGGGAAGGGGACAAGTGTACCCTTCCACGAGTAGACCTCCGGCCTGCCGGGCAGCCCAGGCTCAGGATCCGACAGGCGGCCCTGGGCTGCCCGCCGGATCCTTAGTCAAGATTGCGCTACCCATGATATTAGAAAGCTTTCAATTTTAAATGAAATCCCCAGTCCTGATTCCAACAGACTTTGTCTCCACCTTTTTCTGTGACCAGTAACAGCTTAGTATTTTGCTGATACACTATCAGCCCAATCCTACCTAACTCCCTGCACGGCAATGCAGCAGCACCAACGCAGTGTCCACTTCATCCCATGGGGAAGTTTTGGCCTTGGGAAGCTTCCTGGGGTAAGAGAACATTCATTCCCTTGACCTGTGCCCAGCCGCTGGGTCTACTCGGATTTGAGCCAGCGATATCTCTGGCACAGGTCCGCATGGACCCATGAAGGTGGATTGGTCCCAGGAAGGGGGTCAGGATTCAGTGACCACCGCTGCATCCATCCACTTCCTGGCCGCGACACACCCACCTCCCCGCCCTGTCGCCTCCCTGTTCCACCCCCTCCCCCTCCATCCACCCCTGCACAGCCTTACCCAGTGGCGTCGCTTCGGTAGGGGCGGGGCTGTAAGTATCGCTCCGTTATAGTCTCTTTACCAAGCGAGCAGGAGGCGGCCCCGCCCCCTCACTGTCGGAGCCATTCCCCTGCGGAGAAAGCAGCAGGCAGGGTCTCTTGCCTGCTGCTTTCTCCGCACGGGAAAGGCTCCAACAGTGAGGGGGCGGGGCCACCTCCTGTTCGCTCGGTAAAGAGACTACAACGGAGTGATACTTACAGCCCCACCCCTAACGAAGCGACGCCACTGGCCTTACCTCGGTCATGATGGCCAATTGACATGATTTACAATGGTCTGGTGTTCTGAATTTGCTTATTGACCTTCCCTTTCTCCTAAGTTCTACTACTCCCTAGTCTCTCCAGAATGTGGAAAATCATGAAAAACAAGACCATGAAATGTGCAAAACAAGAAGACCCATATACAGTATCTTTTACCTTAGTAATAGGCTCTCTCTTAATGCCAGATGCAAAGGAGTGGCAACATGATACAGGTATCTTGTTGTCTTGTGTGCTCCCTGAGGCATCTGGTGGGGCCACTGTGAGATACAGGAAGCTGGACAAGATGGGCCTTTGGCATGATCCAGCAGGGCTCTTCTTATGTTCTTTTATTTAGCCCATTATGCACTGGCATCAAGAATATGTATCTTGTAAAAACTCACAAATGTTCCAGGAAAGATAAACTCTTAGTAGATGTTCTTTCTACTTACCTGTTCAATTACAGCTGATTTCACAGCAGCAAGGACATCCCAAGCATAGGGTCAGAGGCGTCGCTCCGGTAGGGGCGGGGCTGTAAGTATCGCTGCGGTCATAGTCTCTTTACCGAGCGAGGAGGAGGCAGCCCCGCCCCCTCACTGTCCGAGCCAGTCCCCTACGGAGAAACCGGCAGGCAGGGTCTCTTGCCTGCTGCTTTCTCCACAGGGGACTGGCTCGGACAGTGAGGGGGCGGGGCTGCCTCCTCCTCGCTCGGTAAAGAGACTATGACCGCAGCGATACTTACAGCCCCGCCCCTACCGGAGCGACGCCTCTGACCCTATGCTTGGGATGTCTGCCTCCTCCTCGCTCGGTAAAGAGACTATGACCGCAGCGATACTTACAGCCCCGCCCCTACCGGAGCGACGCTTCTGCATAGGGTATCCAAGTGATGTTCATACCCTGAGTGTTCTTCACATCTATGACTTGGCAACATCTGCCTTAATGTTTCCATTCTCTAACTATTTGTTCCAAACACCCATACACTTCATTCAGGAAATACAATTGCTTTGAACAAATTTATACTACAACATTCCTACATGGAAGGCAATTTTGTAAAAGCAATCCACATGAAACTCATGTGCAGAGCATGTTTGACAAGTCAATATGGCTGTAAATGTAACTATGCCATGACCTATGCATGGGTTTCACATTAATTCCATGTAGGAATTACGTAGTAGTTCAAAGAAACAACAAAAAAAATAATAATGCAGTCTCTAACTTGTGAAAGCAACATAAAAATAAGATGTCCTAGGCTGAGCTAATTGACCTTCCAAGCAGAAAACTCACTAGTACTCATGCTGCAACCAGAATTGAATCCAACTGAACTTGATTGATACAAGCACTAACTTTGGGGAGATAAAATGAAATGCAGAAGTGAGCCAGTTTATGGAATATAACAAGATGTAATTATGGCCCTTAGCTCAGAATAACAGTTTAGTACAGTATTTCCCAAATTATGTGCTCCAGCACAGTGGTGCGCCATGATAGAAGTTGTAGTAGCATGAGAAATAAGCAAACAAAAACTAAAGGCTCCTGTGAGCCCAAAATTCCTACCTTCAGAGGAGGTTGTCTACAATTTCTCTCTATGAGCCACTATTCCTTCAATCAGTGATTTAGGCAGAAATACCTCAAGGGGTGGTCTCCTCTGAAGGTGGTAAAAGCTCTTTCACACTAAAAGCTAACTTTGGGGGGGGGGGATAAGATGAAAGTGTGTCTTCAGTTTTAATTGAGAAAAAATGTACCAGTCATCAGAAGCTCACATATAAGATTAGGGACACTAGCCTAGATCTAGGTGCTTTATGGTCCAAACTTATCCGGGCTTTGCACTGACAAAACTCGCATTCTGTCAATGCGAAGCCAGGGCTGCTGGCATAGCAAGTGCTGTGACAGTGCTCATGACGGGGCCGCCAGCACAATCGGCTGGTGGCTGTGGCTGTGCATCAATGACCTTCAGAGCCCCCACCAGAGCTGGTAAGTTGATGGATGGGATATTCTGGGGTGTTCTGGGGAGGATTGGGGTGGGGATCATAACTGGCTAGGGGTACGTTGAGGACAGGCTGGGGTGGATATCGGCAGCATCGCCTATATCAGGGGTGGCCAACCTTTCACCATTAGGGCTTCTGTGTTCTTAAGAGTTGTGTAAAAGACAGAATCTTGGCAGCTGCAAGTGCTGATGGTGCTGCTAAAGCAGCTGCACCTGCTGAAATGCCCTCACCTAATACAACCATTTAAAGGGCCAGCATTCATGTTGAAAGGTTGGCCACCACTGGCCTATATCCTATGCCCCTGGACTGGGCTCAACATGCCCCCTTGGACTCACTTAAATTTAAATTTGAACACAATGGGACTTACTTCTGAGTAGACCTGTATAGGCTTGCACTGTTACTACATTTGTGATGAACCCACAACTGTGCTACTGTATAAGAATTAGTTTGTTCCTCTGGTAGAGAATGTTGTACTGATACTTCCTCCCCTTCCTCCTCCCTTCCCATCCTCTTTTCCTCTCCTGTGCTCTTACTTCTGGGTGTGTCTCCTTCCCCTTTTACTTATTATTTCATTGTGCAGGAGATTAAGGAATGGGAGTAGGCAGGAACTAGTTATTATAGAGCAATTGTTATAAATGGGATGGGAAAATGTTAATTACATAGGTTTTAAACGTTCATTTTTAGCTTACCTCTTTATTTTTGTATTCTTTCCGTAGAGATTTTTCTAATACTTTAGCTTCATATTCAGCCCTTGGATGATCCTGTAAATAAGTCATATATACAAGTGAGCCTTGAAACCTATTGTCCACTGGTTTAACACTGCAATCCCATGCATCTTTATGCAGAAGTAAGTCCCATTGTATTCAATGGTGCTTGCTCGCAGATGATGTGCTTACTCGCAGGTAAGCATGCATAGGACTGCAATGTAAATATACAAGAAGAATATTAATCCATTTTCTGCTCTGAAATTTTAAATTATTTCATTGTTGCAAATGCCATGGCTTTTCTACTGGTATTCCACTGCAGCGAAAGGCCTAAAATCAATCTGGCATATTGGTACAAGTGATAACTTTGCATTGGTTCTAAGACCTTATCCCAGGGTGGCTGCCAGTACAGTAGCTGCTGTTGGCACAGCCATGCTGGAGGCTGCTCCTGTCTTTAGTGTGGCACAGTTGCATCATTCTACTAGGGGTGAGGAGGAAACAGGACCATGGCAATTAGCGACAACCCTGCAACAGTTTTCTCTAGCAACGAACAGAGCAATCCTATGCATATCTGCCGAGAAGTAAGGCCCATTAAATTACATGGGGCGTACTCCCAGGAAAATGTGTATAGGATTGCATCCTAAGAGTTTCAGGTTACAGAATGTGCTGATCTGCAGTCCGTCAATTTGTTTTAAGCTGAAATGTTTTATGCTGGCTATCATTGCAGAGGCTATCCATTTGTGAGGCTGTTCATATATGCTGATGTTAAAACTCAATGTGCACAACTTGGAAAGTAGGGCATAATCTTTGGGAATCTTTGGTTGAGGGATGAGATATAAATGTTTTAATAAAAACAGACATTGCGCTAACGCCATTTTTATTTATTTAATTAATTTTTGCCCCCGCCCCCATCGGCCTCCGGAGGCTCCGCGCTCAGCGTCCAAAGCCGCCGCCAGGTCCGCGCATCACCTCCGGCGTACCATGCCGATGAGGGCAAGAGGGCAAGAGCTTGCCCTCATCGGCGTGGTACGCATGTACGAAATAGCCAACAGCCTGGTGAGAAGGGGTCAAGGCGGTTGGCCGGGGAGGACATGCAAAGGCCCTCTCCCGGCCTCCGGAGGTGACGCGCGGACCCGGCGGAGCCTCCAGGGGCCAGTTGGGCGGCCTCCCGGCAATTTCTCCGGGGGCCGGACCGGATGGCCTCAGGGGCCTGATCCGGCCCTGGGGCCGGAGGTTCCCCACCGCTGATCTACGGTAACCCCTAAGACATTCCTGCTATAAACTAACCTGAACAATTTTGCCAAAAGGTTGCATTTCAGAATAGCCAAGCACACTGGAAAAAATATGTGGAAAATACTCAGAAACTGAAGGAATGAGACAGTCAAAAGATTCAGAAAGTACCTTCAAAAATGCATTGGATGGAGATGGGAATGGATATGAAAAAGTCCCATCACAGGGATATATAAAAGAAGAAAGAATCATTGCAGTGGGAGCTCTAAAGGAAATCATAAGCTAGGAAAAAAGAATGAGGCGAGATCAAAAGGCATCTTTCACCAACAGACAGATAAAAAAGTAGAGAAATTACAAAAAAAAAATACCAAACCTTGACTGCCTCCTTCAGGGTACCATAAAAAACACAAAAAAACATAAAAATTAAAATTACTTCACTGTTGGAAAACTGCACAATGGATACAATTGATTTTATTTACGTGGCTGTAGATGAAAGAATTAGAAAATGCATACTGTATCTTTGTGAAAATGGTTTTCCTTTGTATTTATATTGAGGCTGTCCTGATAGCATGGTAGGAGACACCTTATTACAATCAAGATCCAGAGTAACACAGGCATTTAAATATTTGATTCCACAGCCCTGGTGGTGTAATTAAGGTGTAATTAAGCATGTTGTGTGCAATTCTCTCTTGTACAACCTTTACTCAAATAAATAACTGTATATGTATTTAACAACAACAACAACACCAGTTGTATGGTTGTGTTCCACTCGATCATATTAATGGGATTTGCACCAGAGAAATTCCTGGGAATTTTGCCCCTCACTATTTACCTGCTTCCAGTCTTCAGTAGGATTTAAGCGTGTGCTCAAGTGTTTTGCTCACTGGGCTGATTTAACTGGAGTGCAGCGTGTTAAGTGAAAAATAAAATGCACTCTATTAACAGCAGTTATCTCAGGTCACAGGCTGTTATCATTACAGAGAACACCGAACGGAACCCTGAAAGGTATTTGCCACCAGAAGGATACAGTTAATCCTTTTTACTTTCATGTAAGCCAATGACAAGGTACCAAAAATAAAAGAACAGTTGTTTTACGGTATGCATAAAAACATCCTCCTATTGATATCCAATAGGGTAGGCTTCAGTCCTAGGTATGTGGCACAGGAGCATGTCTGTGAGCAAACAGGATCAGACCCGTAGAAGTTAAATGCCACTTAAGGCCTTTGCAGGTAATGGGGTGAGTAAGTGGATAGGGAAATATGAGGGCCGCCATGTTTAATCAATTAATCAGTTAGATAAATCAATTTAAGAAAGCTGCATTGAATATAAAGTATTCCTATTCATAAGGCAGCAATTAAAAAAACTCCATAAACCTGCAGATGGCAAGTACATTCTTAAAAGTGGCATTCCCCCTTCTTTTTCAGACATCTATTACAACCCAGGAGGACATAATCTAAACACAAAGTAGGTTTTCTGCTTCAGAGCTATTGTTTTACTCATATGCACGTGGAATCAATCAAGCAACTAAAAGTCATACGATTGCTTGACTACAATTCCTTTCATTGGTCTACAGTGCTGTACTAAAAAGCCAATGGAAGCTTTCATTCTTACTGAAACAGCATGTGGGGGAACGTGAAGGAGACTGGAACCATGGTGGGGCAAAGTGTTAAAGTCTCTCTACCCTCAGCTGCAGTTTTGTCCCATTTCAGGTGCCCCTCCAGCAGTATTTGTAAGAAAAGAATCAAAACAAATAAGCCAGCATGCACATTCAATGTAATGGGTTCTTTAGTCCTAAACATTAACTGTGATTTATGTTAGGTCGGAGTACATGCCGGGCCTTTGGGAGGGGGGTTAAGGGGGTAAAATCGTATCCGGGCCCAGGGCCAAAAATGGGTCAAAATGGGGACCCCGGAGCAAAAAAGGGGCTCCAGGAGCCAAATTCACACGAAGGGAAGGGGCCAGTAAACATTTACTGCCTTCTGAAGATGCCACAGATGTTGGTGGCGAAATGTTAAGAGCTGTGATATTTTGATGTTTTAACATTTTAATATTTAATTAATCGACAAAAAATTTCCCGGCATAACTAAAGTTTTTAACTCGGTGATTTGTACCCCCTGTTAAAATTCCTCTGAGTGGCTCTGAGTCCCTTCACAATGGTTGGAAAGGCACTCTTGCTGTAGAGGGATTGTCTCTTCCCCAACATTGCTAAAATATGAGGGATGGGTGGGTATGTATTCTTCTAGCACACAGCCTAAAATTAAATTAAAATGGAAAGTCAGGAGAATAAGAGGGAGCAATTTTTGTAGAGCCGGTAGAATTGCAGGTGTTTATTTAAGGGGAAGAGTTCTCTCCCTACCTCAATATGCTGTAGTCTAATCATGTTTTGGGAAATATTACATATGTCCCTCAATATTTGGTTTTTAATTTAAAGCAGTTGCAGGAGGCTGCAGTCAGGCCCAGAAGAAGGCTGGATGGACATTTGGGCTGCTTAACCATTTTCCTTTGGGTAGTTTTAACTCTCTGTGCAAGGCTTGAACTCATTCAAGGTGATCCTAATTTCAAGTCCATGAGTGATTTTATACAGAAAAGCTCACAGTGCAAATTAAATGGGTGGCCTAACATTCTCCTCATTTAGTTTTGAAGAAGTATTGGGGCTCAGTCTTTTTAATTACATTCAAATGAATAGGATTGTATTCACAATTTCTCATGGAAATTTTAGTTCTCAAAAAGAATTGAAAAAACTGAAATGTATAAAAAGAAAAATACCATGCTTTCAAAATGATAATCTCATTCCTTTTTATATTTTGTAACTGTATGAGCACTCTCTAGGATTTTGTACGTATTTTGGTGACTTGACTTTTTTTCATCCTTAGCTCACACTGCAAGCACAATTCATATTCTTGCCAACTTTGCATCCATGGCAGTATTGCCCTCAAATGGAACAAATTGCACTGTTCTTACTTACACGGTTCCCCATCCCTTTTCATGAGTGTGGCTCACTTAATATGTTTTCTACATCAAGGGAATCATTTATGAGCTATATATGTTTTAATGCCCACACGACTAGGCGTGACCTTTGTTTTGCAGCACTGACATTATGCTTCCATGGTAACAAGACCTGCTACGAACACACCCTTCCCAAACATAGAAATAGCACAATTTTTCCTTTCTAGTGGGTCAACAATTGGAAATAAAAGGTTATTCAACAGATGTAACAACTAATGCAATAACTTATGACAAAATGCACTCACTTCCTCTTCTTCAAATCCAGTCAGGTCCCATTTGTAGTTCAGGCGCATCTGTTTTCTCTTCCAGTGTTCCATGAATGTGGCAGCTGGGACGTAAAAGCAGAACTACAACTCAGAACTACAAAAACAGAACTACAACTCACCAAAAAACCTAGAAGATCAAGGCAATTCCACCACATATTTTGCTATGGTTTTCATATGCTATGGACCTAGGTTATATGCCACACTGTTTTCTACCTTGCCCATGTAAACCCAAATGATCCAGGAAGGAGCTGTTGCTCAGTGGTAAGCATTTGCTTTGCATGCAAAAGGCCCCGGGTTCAATGCCTGATGATGACATCTCCAGAAAGGGCTGTAAAAGAGCCATGTCTTAAATGCTGAAGAGCCGCTGCCAGTCAGTAAGAGCGAGATGGACCAACTGTCCAACTTGGTATCAGACGATTTCCTATGTTCCAATATGGAACAGACTGCAATAACTACAATATCGTTGGTGCTAAAGAAATGTTAAACAATAGTAACGGTTTGGCAGGTTAGTCCAAATACAAGATAGGCATCAGAACTCTTGCACACCTTAAAAGCTCATAAGAACATAAGAACAAAAGAAGAGCCCTGCTGGGTCAGGCCAAAGACCCATCTAGTCCAGCTTCCTGTATCACACAGTGGCCCCACCAGATGCCTCAGGGAGCACAGGACAACAAGATAACCTGTTTCCTGTTGTCACTCCCTTGCACCTGGCACAGAGAAAACCTACTTCTAAAACCAGGAGGTTGGTTATGGCTTGTAACCTGTGATGGTCTTTTCCTCCATGAATCTGTCCAAACCCCTTTTAAAAGGCATCTAGGCCAGGTGCCATCACCACATCCTGTGGCAAGGAGTTCCACAGATGAATTACACACTGGGTAAAGAAATATTTTCTTTTATCCGTTCTAACTCTCCCTCCACTCAATATTAGTGCATGTCCCCTGGTTCTGGTGTTGTGCGAGAGGGAGAAGAATTTCCCTCTATCCACTCTCTCCATCCCATGCATAATTTTATATGTCTCAATCATGTCCCTCCTCAGGCGCCTTTTTTCTAGACTCAAAAGCCCCAAAGGCTGTAGCCTTTCCTCATAAGGAGGTGCTCCAGCACACGAATCATTCTGGTCGCTCTTTTCTGCAACTTTTCCAATTCAACTACAGTATATCCTTTTTGAGGTGTGGTGAACAGAACTGGACACAATACTCCAGATGTGGCCTTACCATCGATTTGTACAAAGGCATAATGATATTGGCCGTTTTATTCTCAATCCCTTTTTTAATGATCCAATGAGCATGGAATTGGCCTTCTTCACAGCCGCCACACACTGGGTCGACACTTTCATCGACCTGTCCCAGCACCCCAAGATCTCACTCTTGATCCGTCACAGACATTTTAAAAAGAACCATTTTAAAAAGAATCTTCCTAGTTAAGGCATTTTTACCCAAGGGTGTATAAACACAACAGGAGTTAAATGCGTACACCTGTGGGTTGGGAGGAAATTTAATTAGAAAAAGGAAATATTTGATTGTTTTACATTGTTGTATTAGATTATTTTCAGTTTCCAGCAGTTTCACTGCTTTCAAGAAAACTTTTCTGATTAAACCCACATGTACATATGCATAGGAGCCCTGATTGGTCTATGATTCCCTGCTGAGTGTACCTGGGTCTTCATAGACATATGGGAATCGCTCACACTTTACATGCCTGCAGATTAGACTGGAACAAGAAGATATTGCCAAGAATCTCAACCAGAGAGCCAATAAGGAACAATGGGCTTGGATGGGAGAGATGCAGATTCAAACTAAGCTTAAGATGTTATGCAGCCAGCTTGGCTTTTTTCATCTGATGAAGTCTAAAGGATTATTTGAAACGTACGAGGATAGTTAGTTGTTTTAATTAAAGTTGATGTTTTAGCTGTTTTAAACATTAGTTTTATTTTATTTTAACATGGCTTTTATAACCGCTAATGTTGTTCGTTCCGTCTAAATTATGATTTCATTTTCAATAGGGAAATTGCTATAAAAGGAGGACCACAGTGACAACTCTTAAGCTGCAACATATACAGATTCTGCAACATTGATCTGTCTGCCATGGAGGTTGTGAGAGATTTTGGTAATATACTGTATAGCTGAATTCTAGGAATGGCCCAGCACTGCACAGTAAATAAATAATTGTAAAATAAGCAAGCGCACTGGGAAAGACTGATCCCCATGAGAATTCATCAGAAGTGAGTGCTAACAGATGTGATCAACAAGCTGTTTTGGGTAAACCCCTGGAGACAAAATGGGAGGAACTAGACAAGGTTTCCATGTAATTATGGAGCAACAGTGGGATTTTGCCAACTGTTTTTAGCATTAATCACTTCTATACATGTTTCATTCTGTTCTACTAAAAATGTTCTATATCTCCTGTGTGTAAATTTTAAATGCTGCTTGTCAATTGAAATCATAATTATATAAAATAATCCTTGAAATAGTAGTGTAGGTTACTGAATAGTGTGCATATACAGGAAGAAAGATACCGGTACATTATTTACTGCAATTAGAAATCCAATGTATAGTATCAATTCACCAAAGCATAAAGGACATATATCACTATCCAAAGTGCAGGCATGCCAGGTACCAAAACAGGTCCAAGAATAGGGCCAAGGTGGATCCTGGCAGCCAGTGGAGCCCATCCATTCAGCCCATCCATGAGGCTGAAGCAGCCACCTCAGGCAGCAGACTGATGGGGGGGGCACCCACCTCCATCCACCAACTTGGCTCCACTGCTCCTCCTCTTCCCACCACTCACTGGAAAAGTGTCTCCAATATTGTAGTCCACCACTCTCCACTCCTCCATACTTCCTCTTCTACTCTGCCCCCTCTTCCTTTTTCAATCCAGGGAGGGGGAGGAGCTGGTGCATTGCCAGGTAAGGGGGGTAGCATTTGCCAGACCACCTCAGGTGCCCAGGTGTCTTGGCCAACCCTGAGTGAAGGATCCCTGAGAAATGCAAAAAAACCTGAAACACTCCACCCACCAGAGACAGACCCAGCCCACATTGGAGCGGGTAAGGTGCTGATGGGGGCAAGTCATGGTGGTTTGGTGGAAGATCGGGGTGGTTAGTGAGGAGGGCATGGGGTAGTACAGGGCTGGGAGGTGGTGGATCTCAGCAGCAGTGCATTCCAGATCCTATATCATTTGCCTGGCCCGATACACCCCCAGCCCCTCCTCGGACTTACACCAGCAAAATAGCTGGTGTAGGTCTGAGGAAACTGATTGATGACCTCGCAACCTATAAAGAGGTAAGCAAAAAATATTTTTACTTACCTCTCCCAGCCTGCCTGGTCATCCCCCCCACCATAGCATGCAGCGTGCGCTCCGTTAGCGTGCGCCCCATCAGCGTGGCTGCAGAGCTTAAAATGGTGGGGGATAGGATTGGGCGGTAAGAGACAGAAGAAGGAGGAGGAGGATCCTATGGAAGAAACTGACTCAAAAGGACACCATGGCACATGCAACCTCCCAGGCTAATTTCCTCCCGTACAGACACCACTGAGTTTATTGTACAGGCAGGAAAAGCACCAGCATCTTTAATAGTTGTCCATTTTGGAAAAGATGTAAGGTGAGCTGGATAAGGGTTGGGCAAGGGAAAAAGAAGGAAGATGATGAATTAAAAGTTGGGTGAGCGGGAGGAAGAAGATTTAAAAAGGGGGCTATCGCACCCTTATTTATTTATGTATTTATAAGATTTCTATACCACCTTTCTCCAGGCTACAAGCCTGGCACTCAAGGCAACTCAGTGCGCACCCTTTAAGGAGCTCAGTGATATATGTGGTTCCCTTCCATTTTACCCTCACAACGGCCGGGTTTCTTCAAAGGCCAGGTTTCTTCAAAGCAGGACAAACTATTTCCTCTGTTGCTCCTGTCTAGAGCAACAGAGGGACGTGTTTGCCTCTGGGGATCTGAATTTACCATGATGATGAAGTCTACTTCCTAAGCTCTTACATTTTCGTCTCAGATATCAGAGAGGAAGTGTGTGATAATGAGGACGAGTGTATTCATGCCTAGGAGACAAGAGTACACATTGACATTTGGCTGCTGGGCTTGATAGTTTATTCTTGTACATTACCTGAAATCTTACTTCCCTTTGTACAAGCTTACAATGTCTGCTATGTACTTGAACAACATGGTTAAAATGGTGGGAAATGTCCTTACACATACAGGTATTTTGCTCCCCTTTTATGCTAGAGACAAGCATATTTTTCTATTAATTTCTATTATTAGAAAATAATAACTTAGTACTGCAGTCTGCGTACAGGTATGGGCACAGAGATATGTTTTGGGAAGCAGGGAAGCATGGAGCTTGACGAGCATCAACTTAACACAAAACTGGACAGTCTAGCTCCAAAACAATGGAATATATTGAGATACTATTTTCCATGGTCACTGGAGGAGAAGGAAGAAGAAGGAAGGTTTCTAAGTCTTGCCGATTTATATTAATGCCAAGTCATAGCAAATGTATTGTGAGTAGGCATTATAAGCACAATCCTGTAGGGGAAAAAAGAGATGTGCCCATGTACATCATTTTATGTGAAAATCAATTATTTTGTGGTGTGTACACATTTGAAAACAACAGAAGTAGCCCTTAGAAAAGCATTGCTATGCTTGGGATAGACTCCTTGGAAGACTCATTCATGAAAAGCCTCAGTCTCTGAGCCTCGCAGACAGCCAAGTGCTAGTTTGAACGCATGGTTTCCTGCTCATGAGGCATGCAGGCATGAGTCACTCTCCTTGGAATGAGCTGGACTGCAGTTTCTTTTCTCAAATTATAGCTCACTCACTGCCTTGGCCTGACATCATTCCTGGGAAAAGGCAAATTTGTAGGGAGTTGTTGTTTCCAAATGTGTGCGTGTGTAAGTAAAGAGAGGATTGCATAACTTTTCCCTACACCTGCATATACATGTGTTGAAAAAAAATCATATAAAATGGGCCTCTGATCTGATTGATCCATTAACCTTTCGTATGAGGAAAGGCGACAATGTTTGAGATTCTTGAAACTGATTAGTGGGAGATTCAGGATAGACAAAAGGAGGTACTACTTCATCATCACACACTGTATAATTAGTCTGTGGAATTTGTTGTGAAAATACATGGTGATGGCCACTAGCATGAACGGCTTTAAAAGGGGATTGGACAAATTCGTGGAGGGCAAGGTCTAGCAATGGCTACTGGTCAGGATCCAGACCTCCGAATATCAGTTGCAAAGAAGCAATGGAGGGAGAGAGGTGTGCCTTTCGCTCTTGCTTGTAAGCTTCCCAGAGGCAGCTGGTGGGTCACTCTGGGTAAATAAAATGTTGGACTAGATGGGCATTTAGCCTGATCATGAATAGCTTCTTTACGATCTTATGTTCAGACATGCATTCTTTGCCATCTCAGAATCAAATGTACAATTGTAAACCAGTCTTTAGGAAGCATCTGTGGTGTTCATGGGACTTCTTTCAGAAATAAGTAAAGTTCCTAGATTACTTTTGCATGTACTATTTCTTAAGACATCTTAACTTCAGATGAGAGAATGTTTCCAAGGGATGAGGGACAGAAATTTGTGAAGTAAGCTCCCCTTGCATCCTGCACATGCAG
The DNA here is from genome assembly GCA_026170595.1 of Plestiodon gilberti rubricaudatus. Classification (NCBI taxonomy): domain Eukaryota; kingdom Metazoa; phylum Chordata; class Lepidosauria; order Squamata; family Scincidae; genus Plestiodon; species Plestiodon gilberti. The sequence continues at coordinate 244,323,314 of JANXHW010000001.1, read as the reverse complement.
GATCTACGGTGGTCAGGGATTGTGCAATTCAACAGTTGAGGTGTGAAGAAAACCCTACTTTTATTTTTATATTTTAAAGCTAGACCCCAGTTGATTTCCCAAAGTACACTTTCTACATGACTGTCAACTGCTGCAGCATTTCAGTACCTAGGTCTCAGATGGGGCTTTCCAAAGTGGAATGCCCCTCAAAAATAAAAGGACGCTGTATAAACAGCAGCGTATTGATAATGCTAATGCACTTAAACTCAGTCGTTATTCAACCTTGCTTTGTTCTCAGAAGTTCGACCATTTTCTAAAAAAGAAAAAAAACCACCACCCAATAAATCTCTTCTCCAATGGTCTAATTTGGGAGCCAAGTCTGCAAATAGATTTTGTTGGCAAGCTATGCAATCCCCTTAATGCTATCTATACATGCCATGCAGCAGTTTTATGACAAATGCTTCATTTTAAATTCATCCAAGCAGCTTTCTGTATTTTAACCTTCAGTCCAGAACATAAATATGAGTGCGACAGTTTTATAGGAAAGGGGAGGGGGGGGGGGAAGGACTACAGATAATTAACTGTTGAATTGTAAAAACACTGATTTATGCTTCTGCTTGTTTCCTTCTGTATGTAAGCAAATTTAAATCCCTAAGCCAACCAAAACCCATGGCAAAGTCATATGGATTTTCTTACCCCACAGAGCCATGAAGACAGAGAAGAAGACAGTTGCTGGGTTATCAAACAGATGGCTTGCCCGAGCTGTTGCACAAGCAGAACTTAGTTTCCAATAGCTGCATGTTCTGTCGCATAAGGGGCACATGGTGATATTGTTTCTCTGGTTGCACATCTCCATGCTGAGGGAAAGTAGCAATAAATGAAAAAAAGTAAGGTGAATACACTCCATTGTTCAAGATTGGTTTTGCCTTGTGTTGTCACCAAACCTGTAACTAACATGCAATGCATACCTAGGATGAAGAGCACTGTAATCAATCAGCACTAAAGGAAGCAGCATTATGGGAGGCATTACTGTATACATTTTATAAATATATATAAATATATTAAGAATATAATGCAGTCAGATACATGCCAAATGACAAGTAGAACTGGAAGATAAACTGACAACTGATCAACACATTATATAGAATGAGGTGGCAGACAGAATTTTGGACTGTACCACTTCTGAATGCAGGTAAGGTTCATTCAACATTCATGCAGGTAAGGTATTTTTGAATGCTCCCCTACATAAAAAGCACCTTTCAACTAACAAACTACTAGAACAATAGTTAAAGATGTTTAATCAACCCTTTTTCCTCCTGTGTTATATAGTGGGCCCTCCTTATCCGAAGGCTCGGCATCTGCAGATTTCACCATCTGTTGATTGAGCTTGAGGTGCCTCCGGAGGCCTCTACAGGCTGTTTCTGGGTTGCGCCGATTCCGTGACGCACTCCATTGGCCTCCGTGGGCCCCAGGACGCCTTGGGGAAGTGATGTGAACTGACTTCTTGGTTCGCGACCACAACATCTGGTTGTACCGTACTTCTACGACTTCTGGTGGCTGCCCCAAGGTGTCCTGGGGTCCACGGAGGCCAATGGAATGCCTCATGGGCCCGGCACAATGCAGAAGTGGCCTCCAGAGGCTCTCAGTAAGTAATTGCAGGCATCGGGTACTGGACTTCAGCATCCACAGCTTTTGGTATCTGTGGGAGTTCCAGAACCAATCCCTCGCGGATACATGCAGATATCTTTTTACGTGGGGGAGCATTTAAATATATGAACACCCCACATGTAAATAAAATGGTAAAGTACAGAATTTTACCACCTCAACTCAGTTCCTCGTTCTGGAAAATGTGATGAAGAATTGCTCAGAAAAAATGTTTGGGGCTGATGCTCATTGAAAATTAGCTCAGTGTGGCAGTACATATACAGCCCAATCCTATGTAGAATTGGGCTGTCGTGTAGATTCTCTTATGAGAGAAGAAGACACTTCTGCTGTCATAAAATGGCTGCCAATGGAGTGTGCAGCGCTCTGTCGGCATCCATTTTGCGAGTGCTGCCACAATAGGCGGCAGCGCTTCAACTCCACCAATGGACCCTGCCATGCCTGCTGGACCAGGTAAAGTAGCAGTGGGGGTGGGGGGAGGGCAGAACGGGGCGGCGTGACGGAGGCAGGAGGGTGTGTGTACTAGCACATGTGACCTGCGCCATGCTATCCCCCCCCCATCTCCTGACACGACCCATTTCTCTCAGACTTGAGCTGATGCAGGTCTGAGGAGACGCATTGGCGAGCGGGAGGCTTAACCAGAGGTAAGGGAAAATATTTTCCTTACCTCTCCCAAACCTCCCGATCTCCCCCCTCCCCCATAGGATACAGCACAAGCGTTTTTGGCATGGCTGCATCAGCAAGGGGGAGGGAAGGATAGGATCAGGCTGTTAGATTAATAAAAGGGTTCTCCTCCCCCTCCCAAGATGCCATGCAAAGCTCTGCAAACTCATAGGCATCACCTTTTCAAGATATATTTAGGATTTCATGTTGATGTTCTCCAGAAATTCCTTCAGCCAAATACCAAAAGAAAACAAAGATGTGAGTAAAAGCAGACATCCCCTATAAACTACGACTGTGTCACTGTTGTGGCAGTTCGACTAATATATATATTACTAGCTTCCTACTACTTCCTGTGGCCTGTATTGATTTATTTTCAATTAGACATCTGAAAGCTTTAAAAAGCTGCCAGAGTGAACTATAACTCTTGAGAGATATAAAACAAGTAAGTTGATATGTTTTTCTGGAACAACATCCATTGGTGTCAGGGTATCCGAGTTTATGATTGACAGACTTCAGGTTACCCAAATCCATCATTAAGTAGAGCCAATAAAAGGTATCACCTTATCAACTTTTCATCTCTTATTCTTGGAGAATGGCAAAGCAGGAACTGTATCTATATTGAACTAAATGTGACTGCATCAGAAATGAGTGTCACCCTGACTCACAGCCCAATCCTATATAACTCGCCATGTGCTGATGCAGCCGTGCCAACAGGGCACGTGCTGCATCCCGCAGGGGAGTTTTGAGCCACAAAGGCCTCCTCGGGGTAAGGGAACATTTGTTCCCTTGTCCAGAGGTAAGCTGCCCTTGCTGCCCTGCTGGGTCTACTTGCACCAGGTATATAGCTGGCACAAGTCTTAGTGGACCCGGGAAAGCGGATCCAGACTGAGAAGGGCAGCGCCGCTGCCACTGATACCGCCTCCTTTCTGGCCTCGACCCACCCCTTCCCTGCCCCATTCCTCACTTCCTCATTACGCCCCCCCTGTGCCCCCCGCCCCCCACTGACATAGCCCATAGGTAAGGCAGGAATTGTTGGGAGCCTGCTGGTGTGCAGACCTGGCCACTTGCTGCTTGCAGCAGCAGCCAGGCCAAGCTGTACAGTATGATGTGTTGTGTTTTGTGACGACCGTAAATGGATTTACGCTGCCTGAACACTAGTTCGGGCAGCGTAAAGCCCTCTTAGAATTGGGTAGTTAATTCTCATATTATTGTTGGAAGCATCATGCACATTAGGAAGAAATAAATGTAGCCTTGACTTCTACTGGGTAATTAGAAAAAAGACTGCACAAAGTTCTAAGAGCAATCTACCAATAATACACATGTCTATTTGATATTGCTCCTGCAGAAACTTCAAGGTTAGTCACGTGTGATAAGGAGAACACATGTTCAGTTCATAGAATGATTATGAAATAAGTGTATCCCATGCAATATCCTTTACTGAAGAGTATTGTTTGCACATAAGGAAAAGGCGGAGGCCAGAGGTGACGTGACCTGGGCGTGGCCTGCCAACACCATCTCTACTGCAATGCACTGGGGGGGGGGGGGGAGAGAGAGCCTCTTACTGAGCTTTTGCATGGTTTTCACAAACCTGGAAGTGTGGGACTTCCTGTTTTATTTATAGGGGCTTCACAAATGACTTCATTTGCATGGTCCCTGTAAATAAAACTGCAAGTTCTGCACTTTCTGATTTTGTGAAAACCGTGCAATGAGCATGGTAAGGAGGTGGATGATCCTGTCCATGCAAATGAAGGCACAAGTGAGCGGGAAGTAGATCAGTGCCCATGGCAGCTGGAGGGAGGCAGAGACACCCGTGAAGGGCACCCCGAATCTGCTGCTCTCTCACTGATGGCTGTGCCAGTGGTGGCTGTGGTAACAATCTAGACATACTTATGTAAAATAAAAAGTATGGTGTAAAGTAGGCACTCAACATGTTTGTGTGTGTGTGTGTGTGCGCGCGCACGTGCGCGTGTCTATCTCCAGGTACTTTTGCTCCCATTTTTGGACACTGAAAAATTTCAGATGAGTGAAACACCAGTCTTGTGTGCACAATACCACCTATGGCAGAGAACCGCTGAATCATGGTATAATCTCTTTCCATGGCTGTGGAGACAGAGCCCTCAGCCTTGCATCATGCTGCTGCTGCTGCTGCTGCGTCATCACTAGCACTGACTGAACCCTTTATTCTGGGGCCTGCCTTATGGGCATGTGTGGCCCTGCCCTCTTTCCAGCCTAGAACTCACCTCCTTGGGGTCCCTGTTGCCCCAGCAACCAGGAAGCTTGCCTTGGGAGAGGTATAAGTAGTTGCAGGACCAGCCTGAGGCCCACCTATTGGCTGTGCTAGCTGCTCAAGTGCTAGCTGCGGGGTTAGCAGCAACTGACTGAGTAGCTGTGCATTCATCAGTTATCTAGGTGAGTCTGGCACGGGGCTCACTAGCCATACATGGGGTGGCAGCCTCTCTTGGGGGCTTGGTGGGCACAAGGAAGGGGATGGCAATGCTGGTCCCAGACAATACGCATGTTTACCTTGGAATATTCTCATCCACAGTTGCACAACCATACAGGAACACGATAATCCCCACAACGGAAGCTGGAATAAGCATTTGTGTATAAACTCCCAGCCAGGCAAAATACAGTCCAATCTTCTCACCAAAATACTTTCTGAAATACATAGAAGGGGGAAAACACTATGTAATGTTTACTGTCTCTCAAAACGTATCATTAGAGGTGGGAGAAAATGTTTTTATTTTTTCACAGATTTCGGTGTTTAACCAAAACGAAACAGCAGAAAGGGGTGTTATGCGTTTTTATTCCAAATGTTCCCCATTTTATCAATTGTAACCACTTTAAAAGTGTACTAGGTAGGTGGTATGGGTTGTACACTGTCAGCAGATGAAGAATGATGCAAAATGGTTTTATTTTATTATTTTGCAGATTTTTTTTTAGCAGGAAGCAGTGTTATGTGTTTTATTGCATTACCACCATTTTCTCCTGCCCCTACGTATCACATCTAAATTTATGAATTGCAGTGGGGTTGACTCCGAAGGGGAAAATAAGCCCTGTTGATCAGCTGGAATGCATTTCCCCTTGGAGGAATTTTTTCTGCAGGCTGCTTGGAACTCATCCAGGATTGGAGGCACCAAGCAAGTCATCTCCTCCTGCTTACCAAGCAGGTTGTCTTTCTGTTTCCATAGCTATCTTGTAGGATTGTCAAGTGGAGATCTCCTCATATGCTCGCTCCTTGCCTTTCTTTAGCTCAGATAAGCAAGGGGTCAGCGTCTTACTACATTTTGTTCTAAAGCATGCAATAAATGGAACCGTGCGGTATGTTGGGAGTCTCCGGCCAAAAGCTGAAAGAATGATGTGGGAGTTTAGACAGAAATGTACCATCTCTTGCTGATTTTCTCCAGTGAAGCTTTCAATAAGACAAAAGGAAGTGCTAATGGGATACTGTCATTCATCCAGCAGCAATTACTGATTTTGGAAATAAGGCAGTGCTGCTTAAATAGCTGGGGTGGAGGGAACAGAGGCCAGCAACAGAATGGCACATTCAAGGTTTCCCAAAGTTGCAATGCCACAGAAATCACTAGAAAGGGTTGAGTGGAGCTGCCAGACTTACATCTAAGCGCCAGTTTCCTGCTTACCTCACTAGGTCAATGGGCTGGTACTTATAAAAGACTCCATAGCTTGCCCACTCATCACACAGGAGCTGAAAAAGAAGTTTAAAATGACAGGGAGAAATGCAAGCAAGCAGTTCCTTCCTTCCACTCAACTGCAGAGTTCACACTGTCCTCTGGTGTCACCATCTTGTGGTTTTATGTTCCTTAATCCACCACCAATGCATACAATTTGCATTAAGTATTGAACAGGCTCGATGGTTTGGCTCACTGACAGCTTCTTGTATTAATCCTACAGGAAGACTAATAGGTAGACATAAAGGAGGGGGGGGGAGCAAGTGAGGCCTTGACGCTATGATTTGTAGCAATGCATATACTAGAAAGGCTCTGAATAGATTTGGAGGGTGAACATTCATGGAGTTATTAGTGTGGGTGAGCCAGCAGGAACTGGTTTCTAGTCACTGAACTAATATTATGCCTTTTTATCAAGATGCACACTGAACCTTGAAGCAGAAGAACAAAATGATCGTTCTTAATAATTTTTTGATCGGGATGTTAGCCAGATAAAATATAGACCACCATTAGGATAAACTCGTAAAATTTAACCAGAGAAAAGTCAGTTGGCAAGACAAGACATCTTTTACTTTTTAGATGTGTTTCTTTTTGTCCCAGTGTAGTAATGGGGGAGAATAAATCTCTTTGTGCCCGTGTCCGCACTTTCCACTGTCACAGTTTTGATGCGACATGTAGCCAATGCAAAACTGATCTCTGTGGGTGCAACCTTGCATATCAATTTGTGTACTGGTTGCATGTTGCATCAATGCTATGACAGTGAAAGGTGCAGGCACAAACCTTCATGTTGCAGGGAAGGTAAGACTCCTGAGTTCTCACTATTATGAAATCCAATGATCCAACATTCATTGCCAAGTACTGTATAATAATCGCAGTAGTGCAATTCAACTTCTGAAGTAACCAAACTCTTCACATTTCCAAGGACATTTTCCCTTTGCTTTTGGTGACACAAACCACTAAAAATCCAGTTGCTCCTAAAGTCCTATCTGATTTAGAGTTTATAATTTAAGGATTTATTCTGCAATACTGAATGACAGACAGCTGCTTCAATGAGGTGTCAACAAAAGTAGAGTCCCAGATCAGATTGTGGAAATCTTGCTGAGTGGGAGAGATATTCCTCCCCTACATTTGCTTAGTGACTGTCCTCTGTATCTGTGCAGGTGAACCGTGAATGCAAGAAACATTACTTTTATTCTTAAAATAAGAATTGTATTGTAAATACAATTGTAACTGAAATTGTAAATAAGTTGCATCAAGTATAGTGCAGGTTTATTTCTTGGAAACAATACTTGGAAGCAATATTTGTACATCAGAACAACTCCCTGACTTTAATTTAGAACATGAAGTAACAGCATGTTTTAGCCCCTGGTTCTTAAATCAATGTGCACTGAACATGAACTGCAAAGTGGCCCTTTAAGAGGTCACAGAGCTCTTCTGGATTTACACACTGTGGCTAAAATCTAGGCTTACCATATCCAAAGGGGGACAGGGTGCCTACACCTTTAACCATTGTAAAAAGAGGGAATTTTGGCAGGGGCAGCTTGTTGCACCCTTCCATTATGAGCTGCACCTGCCCAAATTCCCTCTTTTTACAATGGTTAAAGGTGTAGGCACCCTGTCCCCCTTTGGATATGGTAAGCCTACTAAAATCAGATATAACTCCTTAGCCTCGGGGTATGGGCAAAATATCACAAAGGCCGAGGACGACAACAACAACAACAACAACAACAAAGAGTGTTAATAAACAGGTGCAACTGCTTCCAACACTCAATGCTACAAATAATTAAGCTCTCATTATTTATTATGGAAACGTAAAATGGATTAATCTCATTGAGGAGTTCCCAAGCAACATGATCAAGATTTTGTGGTGCTCTCACAGCACCATCCTATGCATGTCAACTCAGAAGTAAGTCCCATTGTGTTCACAGGAGCTTACTCCAAGGAAAGCGCATTTAGGATTGTAGCCTTAAGCTACCGTGAAAGGCCAGTATGCGTGCTTACTTTTGGATCTCCTAGATCAGGGTTGAATTATATTCAAGGGTGAAGGGATAGACTGAGACTCCTTTTCTATTGTTAGGATGTTGCTTATCTTATTTAGGGGTTTCTTTGCTTTCCCTTTGTCCAAAGACAGTGAAGAAAAAGAACCAGGAGGAGCAGATCTAGACAGTCTTGATGACAGACAACCTCCCCACACCTGATTCTGGTTGTTTGACAGAATATTCTGGGATGATTTGACAACTTCACAGAAGCTGTAACAGGGAAAACATTTTTGAAACTCCAGCCTCTGCACCAGGATGAGGACAATCACTATAAACCAGGGGTGGCCAACCTTAAACATGAGTGCCCCTGGCCCTTTAATGGGTGTATAGGCAATGGGCATTTCAGCAGGTGCAGCTGCTTTAGCAGCACCATCAGCAATTGCAGCTGCTAAGATTCTGTCTTCTACACAACTCTTAAGAACGCAGAGGCCCTAATGGTGGAAGATTGGCCACTCCTGGTATAGCTTATGAATTCTGTCACCTGTTTTTCAGACTGAGAAATGAAAAGTGATTAGGATAGGTTCTAAAGCAGTAAAATGCCTCTCAAGGCAAACCATGATTTGGTTTTATGCGAATGAGCAGAACGCCTCAGGATCATACATTTCCCCATCATCCTTAGAATCATCTAAATGTAAAAAGATGATTCGGGCGGCCAAGACAGACATATGAGGAGCATATGCTAGAGCAGAGGTGGCCAACTTTTCCACAGGAATGCTCCTGGTCCTTTAATGGCTGTCTAGGTGATGGCATTTCAGCAGGTGCAGCTGCTTCAGCAGCACCATCAGCACTTTCAGCTGCCAAGATTCTGTCTTCTACTCAACTCTTAAGAACGGAGAGGCCCTAATGGTGGAAGGTTGGCCACCCCGCTATAAGCAGTAGTCTGGAGTACAGAGGCAACAGCATACAACTAGTCTAGCCTCGCACATGAACACAGTTCCATTGCACATTCATGGCCAAACTACATGTTACTTTAAGCAAGTGCTTTGCAAGAGGAAAAAAAAGTTAAGCAGCAGTCAGATTGGGCACCTCTGTGGAGTGGGACCATGGCAGGGAGGGAGGGATGGGACTTTAACCCTACAGTCCCAAATGTGGTCAGGATCCAGATTGGGGTCCCTGCAGCTGCTATTTGGGGTGCTGGTGGACAGGTCGATGAAAGTGTCGACCCAGTGTGCGGCGGCTGTGAAGAAGGCCAATTCCATGCTCGGGATCATTAAAAAAGGGATTGAGAATAAAACGGCCAATATCATTATGGCTTTGTACAAATCGATGGTAAGGCCACATCTGGAGTATTGCGTCCAATTCTGGTCACCACACCTCAGAAAGGATATACCGTATTTCTTCGATTCTAAGGCGCCATTGATTCTAAGGCGCACCTTTACTTTCAGTACCACCAGCAGGGGGAAAAAAAATCCATCGATTGTAAGACTCGCCTCCCTTCATTGAATCTACCCGCTCAGCACCAACTCTCCCCAGAATGTCTCCTGCAGCTGAGGATGACTGAGTGCACTGCCTTTGCATAGCATTTCTGGCCCCGCCAGAAAGTGCAATTTCCTTCGTTACCTTGGGGGAGCTTCAGGGAGGCCTGCGCAACCCTCTGCAGGCCTCCCTGATCTTCAGTTCGGCGAAAAACAGCGATTTTTGGCCATTTCTGGTTTTTCCGAAAACCGGAAATGGCTGAAAATCACCGGTTTTTGCCAAACTGAAGATCAGGGAGGCCTGCAGAGGGTCACGCAGGTCTCCCTGAAGCTCCCCCAGGCCCCAGTAAGTAAGAAGATAGCATTTTGGGGTGCTTTTTGGAGTCCTTCGATTCTAAGACGCACCCCGTTTTTTGAAATGCTTAATTGGGAAAAAACATGTGTCTTAGAATTGAAGAAATACAGTAGTTGAATTGGAAAAGGTGCAGAAAAGAGCGACCAGAATGATTCGTGGGCTGGAGCACCTCCCTTATGAGGAAAGGCTACAGCGTCTGGGGCTTTTCAGCCTAGAAAAAAGGCGCCTGAGGGGGGACATGATTGAGACTTATAAAATTATGCATGGGATGGAGAGAGTGGATAGAGGGAAATTCTTCTCCCTCTCGCACAACACCAGAACCAGGGGACATGCACTAAAATTGAGTAGAGGGAGAGTTAGAACGGACAAAAGAAAATATTTCTTTACCCAGCGTGTAATTCATCTGTGGAACTCCTTGCCACAGGTTGTGGTGATGGCACCTGGCCTAGATACCTTTAAAAGGGGTTTGGACAGATTCATGGAGGAAAGACCATCACAGGTTACAAGCCATAAGCAACCTCCTGGTTTTAGAAGTGGGTTTTCTCTGTGCCAGGTGCAAGGGAGTGACAACGGGAAACAGGTTATTTTGTTGTCTTGTGCTCCCTGAGGCATGTGGTGGGGCCACTGTGTGATACAGGAAGCTGGACTAGATGGGCTTTTGGCCTGATCCAGCAGGGCTCTGCTTATGTTCTTATGTTTTTATTTACCAAGGAAAGAAAAGTTTACAATGGTGCTTATTAGATTTTTTTTCCCCACTGGCGAACTTTACTCCTTGTTATAATGGTTTCCTCTCTAAAATTAATACTACTAGCCTGCGATCCTCTACATACTTTCCTGAGAGTAAATCCAAATAAACTCTGTGGGCCTTACTTCTGAGTAGACATGCCTAGGATTGCACTGTTAGTTCCTTTAAATATGCACAACAGCCATGGGCCATGGCTAACTATCATCTACCAGTCTGTCTTCACTTCTCTTCCCTATGGCAGCAAGTGGTTGCAACTCTCCTTTCATTCCCAGAGTACATCTGCAGAACTGTTTGTTGTGAAGGTTTGGGAGAGGTTCCCTAGGAGGACTATTGTGTAATTTTCCTTAGCAAATTAATATGGGTGTAACATGGAATTAATGCTAGGTATATGGCAAACCTTACCCTGGTGATTCATATACCAAGTGCAAAAAAAAAAAAAAAAGGATAGTTATGTGTTTACTTTTGAAAAAAGAAAGATGTTGGGGCTCAAACATGTCTCAAAAGGACAGCCCCTGATCTGTAAAGCCCTTGACGCCTCATCTCAGGTGTGTATGTGGGCTGCAATAACTAACAGTGGCACGCTACACAACATTTTAAGCACGTAGTCAATTCATGCTTCTTTATGTTTGTTAAGCAGGAATTGGGGGGGGGGCTTGATGCATAATAGGACTGTGTCATGGGGGGAGGGGCTTTAACGCCTTGCCCCCACCATGGTCCTGATCTATATCACCCCCATGACTGCTATTTGGTGTAAAAAAATCGCAAGTGCCAATTGTGCTTAAGTGGCTTGGAGGTTGAGCTGGCCCTGACCACTGACATACACCTACATGGCATTTTCTGCAACAGCAAATACAACATTTCAAAACAACACTTTTCCATTATACTTTCTGAGTAATCTTGGCAAGTGTCTACATCCCAGCAGGTGATGCTTGAAGCTCACCCTCTTGAGAACTTACAAAGTCCCCCTATATCAACTTACTTTTCTGTCATTGGGCTCAATGTGTTCACCTTCATAGTCACCCTTTAAAAAAAAAAGGAAAACTGGTGTTATCCAAAAAGTCACACCCAAAGCTGCCATGCATTCCACATATGATGAATTTCTTGCATACAAAGCAATGTATCAAGGCCAGAAAAACAGTCTGGATAAAGTAATTCTCGAATTCCAAAACGACAACCAACATGAAGCAAATGAACTGAGATGGGAGAAACCTGGTTCTGCAACCTATAAAAACTCATGATACAAGAAATCCATTAATCTTTAAGATGGCCATTTCTCTTTGGCTTGGTTTACCAAAGCTACAGTAGACTTGTTACAGGATGACTGATAAAGTCAACGTAGAGTACCAATGCAACATGCCAGTAATTTTTAGTGCAAAACTAAATAAAAGAATAGAGTCAGGGCAGATTTTCGTATGAATAAGAAACAGAGGAATAACCAACAATCTGAAATGTACTGCTTTAATACAATGGTGGGCAACCTAAGCTAGTGGACCGGATGCAGCCCAATATATTTGTGTGGTTCAAAGGCTCTTGTTAGAATGTTCAAATTCCCAATTTTAATTATTTAAAGTAAGATTCTAGTGCCCAAGAATTTAAATAGAGCTTCAAAACCTGATACCCATGAGTCCTAATTGCTCAGAAATGGAGTAAATAAAAAGGAATTCAAATTCATGGTTTACCAAATAAGACAACTTCTGAACTTATGTAGAAATTTTTCAATGGCTGTGCAGAGTAAACACATTTACTCAGAAGTAGGTCCACAGGTTTCAAGGGAACCCATGTTTATTTTTTGCAGCCCTGGATTAATGCATATATTATTCTAATGGTGTGGAAGTGGTTTTTCCCCAAACTGGTACAACACTGCTCTGGTAACATATGTGGAGATGGAACCATATGAGTGACTCAAATAATAGTTAGAATTTGTTTAGAATTTTCAAGTGTGCAAAGCACATCACATGTGGACAGACTGAAGTAATCCTTCCAACACACTATACAAAATAAGCATTGCTCTCCCTTTGCGGATGAAGGTGAGAGGGAGCAACTTGCCTAAGGTCACCTAATGTAGGAGTGGTGTGACCACTGTCGTCACTGCAGGGGGGGCGGAGCTCTAAGTTCCGCCGTGATCCGACCCTCCGTTACATGGGTGAATGAAGCAGCCCCACCCCCTCGCCTTCGGAGCCTTTCAGGGCAGCGAAAGCAACGCGCAGGGAGTCTCCTGTGCGTTGTTTTCATTGTCTTGAATGGTTTCAAAGGCGAGGGGGCGGGGCCGCTTCGTTCACCCGTGTAATGGAGGGGCGGGTCGTGGCGGAACTTAGAGCTCCGCCCCCCCTGCAGTGACGCCAGTGGGCGTGACTAGGAATGCCATCCAACACCACCATCCTTGGTCCACCATTGCAACCTCTGGTGCAGCAAAGTGGGAAAGAAGTCCCTTACCGTGCTCCGTTGCATGATTTTCACAAACCCGGAAGTGCAAGACTTCTGGTTTTATTTAAAGGGACAGTGAATTATGGAAGTCCCTTGTTTGCGCAGTCCCTGTGAATAAAGCCAGACATTCTGCACTTCCAGGTTTGCAAAAACTGTGTGATAAAGCAAGCAGATGATCTGGTAAGTAAGCAGATGATCCTCTTTTTGTTCACTGTTAACGAGTAGGAAGCAGATCAACACGGCTCGTGTCCACAGTGGGCTGAAAGGAGGCAGCGGCAGACTCAGGGTGAAGAGTGCCCTGAATCTGCTGCCCCCTTCCCCCCCTCCATCTGCCACTGAGGCAAGCCAAATCAGATCACATCATGGCTGGGCCAGCTGTGATCTAATGAGTTGAGGGTAGAAACAAAGTTTCAACCAGGGAAGTTCTGATTTGCTTAGCCACTGCACTATATCAGCTCTCAGAGCACGGTTCTTCCTACCGAAGCATGAGATAGGAGCACCTGGAAATATATGGCTTGGATCTTAGTGTAAATAATTACTGATTAAGCATATCACAGAATGAACAGATCACATTCATGCAAAAAATATGCCTGTCATTATTAACCACCCAGAGGTAAATAAATAATTCTATCCTTAAATAGCAAAAATTACCTGCAGCCTTTGGGCAACAAATCATATGTAATAAGTGCTCAGCAAGTCAGCCATTCACTCATAAGCCAAATATGAGTTCATATATGGCCTACGTTTCAGGCTATTAACAATTAGAATACACATATAATCCACTTCTCCAATAGAAACTGACCACACAATCACAGACATGCACTGCATTTGTCAGGAGGATGTCAAAGAGATTTAGATCAGGAAACTAGCTACTGGGTGCCCAGATATAAATATGTATCCCAACAGTCTCAGTGTCCTTGGTAGCAGAAGGTCAAAAGCATGGTTATTTGCTGTGTTGTTCATTTGCTGAGTCATTTTTACAACTCTATTTTATCTCAAACTAAAGGAAGTTATTTTCTGTTAAAACACCTGTAAAAAGTTGGCAGATGCATTCTCCAAGAAAGTCCTAAAATGTAATATAAAAGTAGAGCAGGAAACTGGGCTCACGGTCTACAGATGATGTTTAGGATCGTGCCATTAATACCTAACACGTTAAGGATTCTTGGTATCTGCTTGTAGAAACATAATATTCCAAGACCACTTACATCATGCAAGGGGTATGCAGCACTGTAAACGCCATTGGCAAGCAGACTGGTGATCCCTGGAAAAACAACAGAGAAGATCTATTTATGCTTCCAAGTTTGACTTCTCTCAACCAAACCCACTTTCCAGTCCTGGAGATTTCCCCCTCAAAACACCAGTAATTTTGTTAGAGAATCTTGTCTCGTTTCATTTGCCACCACATCTTTGACAATACAGATTATTAAATGCGATTCATTGTAAGAAACAGAAAGTTCTGGAGAATCAGTGGAAGTCATATATTTCAGAGACAAGAGCTGGAGATTTTAAATTAGGCATTACATTACATACTGGGAAGCTTCAAAGTTGGAGTTGAAAAGCCAGCCCGCAGATTTGGAAAAGTAGCAATAAGTGGGGTTGTAAGAAAAAGAGAGTTCAGCTAGGACTTGCCATTTGGGGGAATAGGCACGTGCACACCCAGGCCCAGAGTTTTAAAATCAGATATAAGCTTGATTAGAGAAGCTGTTTGGAAAGCCTTTGGAAAAACCTTGGCATTATACTTACCATATTTATCACATTTTCGTCTTTTATTTAAAAGGGTAGTTTCCTTCTTTCTTCCCTCTCCTTTCCCTGTTTACACATTTGTCTATTAGTTATATGATTGAGCCTGAAGCAGTTACAACGCTTGTGTGATGGGGACTGTGAACTTGTGTTATTTCTTCTGGTGAATTATCTTTAATTTTGGAGTTAGGAGTACATAATGGGAGATGGGAGATGTCGTAAGTATAGATGGGATTTTGCAATGGGTGAAGAATGCACTTAGAAATCTTAGCTTGCCACAGAATTCCAGTGACTGCTTAGTAACAGGCTCTTGCAAAGGAGGCTGTGCGGTATTTAATTTCTAGATGTATTTTTCATTACAGCTGCTGGCATTAATATAGCTACTTCCAAATATAGGGATACCTGACGGACTTTGAAAGGGTTGTGTTACCTAAGAAAGCATGCTTGATGAGCCTGATACCCTATCTTTAACGTTGGCTTGGATCCAGACAGTAAAACCAATATTGAAAAAGCAATATGAAAAAAGTAATACGGATATCTACATGACGATAAAGTATTGGATAGGTATACCAAAACATAAACTATAAGCGATGGTACAGCATATTCTTTGGGGGGAGAAATCTTTTTAATTTCCCCCTAACTCATAATCCGGTTTTCCTTGATATTATTTCTTCTGGATGTGAAATATCCTTCGCCATTATGATAGTTATTTGTTGCCTGCTGCTCTGGCAACAGCTACTATTTCAAGTTTCGCGCTATGATGCCATCCCATTGCTACTGAATCTTCTGCAAGACATTCTGAGCATTTCACGCTCAGCAGAAAAGCTTGTCTCTAGTAGTAACCTCTCAGGTAACTGGGATATTAGCACTCTGAACCTAAACATATTTACTTGGAAGAGCCAAGCATGATAACTGTAATGGTCAAGAAAATGTGAATGTTGGTTGTGCAGCTATAACCACACTTTATTATCAACAGTCAAATAGTAAAATTAGTTAATTTCTTTGGCCAACAAACTTTTCAGTCAATATTTGTTTATAGCGCTGAAGCCTGCAAATAGATAAGGTGCAGGTACTACCTGATCAAAAGAAAAAAAAATCCTATAATCAGTTTTATTACCTCAGCACTGCTCGCACATTGTTATATTTATGGTCCTAGATGGCCAATAAAGGCCTGAGTCTATAAAATGCCAAAGAACATCTCTGTAGTTACTAAAAGTGTTTAATTCCTTGGGAGCTTGGCTCATACAATAAAGGAAAAAAATGCCAACACTGTTTAGTTGTTAAACATCATGACTTATTTGCACCATGGCTTTCCCCCTCACATTGCCTACAGGAAGCAATCACATCACTAAACACTCTGTTAACCATACAGAGACGGGAACTGCAAACCTTGAGAAATGATTGGCCAAATGTCAATGGGGGATTCAGATTTCTTCACCTGACGACATTTTTTATCAATGTGACAATGCATGGACCAGATACTGCCGCCACTTCCAGTTGGCCTAGGAAAAACTCTTCACCCCTAAACAGAAGGTACTCCAGTAATGAGGTTTCTTGGTGTGCCACAGCCTTCACCCTCATGCTTATTCTGCTAGTTCATGTGGAGTAACAGCGATTGGAAAGGGAACCATCTTATTTATCCCACCTGCATGCAGACGAAAGGTACTCTGAGTGCCAAAAACCTAAAAACTGTGATGTTTGGAAGTGTTTTAAGTCAGATTTGGGGGACAATAATATCTTGGAAGCCTATTTCACAGATACTAATATTGGAGTGTTCAAAGTGCCAAAGGTGTCACCTGACACCTTTGGCCAGTTCAAACAACACCAGTCCCTACGTACGTGTTTGAAGGGCAACTGTGCTGTAAGTACACCCTGCCCAATTCCTGGAGCGCTGGACATTTTTGCTTAATTGCAGTGTGTGTGTGCGTGCGTGCGTGTGTGTGTGCGTGCGCTCTTCCAAACTGCCCCTCCACATGTAGCTAATACTACTTTAAGGCTGCAATCCTATACTCACTTATCCACTTATACCTATACACCCACTTATCTGGGAGTAGGTCCCATTGATTTGAGTAGACATGCACAGGATTGAGTTGTAAATGTGGTATTAGCAGTGGGTGTAGAGAGATGGTTTGGATGAATGCCCCCCCCCCCATGCAATTAAGCACAAAAGATCCAGTGTGCCATGAAGTGAGGGTGCTCCCAGCACAAATGTGTGAAGAGGGGCTGGTTCGGTAAGTACTGTCAAAACCAACCCTTTGAAAATCATTGCCATTTCTATTACCATTAATCCTAACTGACTTTGAACTTCAAAGCCACAATATACTGTCGTGGCACTTAGGAAGTTACACCAATTGGAGTCAATGCCCAACCACTATTTTTTATTAAGCTAATCACACCTATTTTTTCCCCACATCCACATCTGGTGGAAGTGATGAAAGGAAGAAATAATTTATCAGACCATTTATCTGTTAATGCAGTTCTGACTGTTATGTCGTGACCATAAAGGCACAATAAACGCTATGAAGTATTGCTGACACTGGCAGAGGAAATGAGACCCTGACTCTTGCTTTCTCGAGATATTGGAAAACATGGCTTTCCAAGCTATCTTTGTGGCTGTATGCAGTGATTTATATTGTATGAGCTGATTCAACAACAAAAATGCTGGTAGGTTATAGGATCAAACCTATAGTATTTGTATAAAGCCCACACCTAAGATCAAGACCAGTTATGTGAACAAGGTCAGCTTGACACATGTCATTAACATGTCAATATCTACAGTTTCCTGTGTGCATAGTATTAAGTAACATATGTACATATATATCCAAATACACGCTTCTGTATATTTCCTATAATAAACTTGTCAATAACATGCCACTGAAAGAACAATATCTGCATACAGAAAGTCTCAGACCTCTGTGTCTTAAAGGCACGAGAGAAGCCACCTTTAACTCAAAATGCAGACAGTGCTAAACACAATTGCATGTCTTATAGCACAATCCTGTGTAACTTTGCACCAGTGTAACAGTAGATGCACCGGTGCATCTACTGTTACACCGGTGCAAGGTTACACAGGATCATATAATTATGGAAGATACAGGGTAGGCACAAGCACCCCACGTATATCAGTGCTATGGGAAATGTTGATCATGTGGCTCTCTTTAAGCCAGGGATTGATACATAATCATAGTTTAATCCATCTTTCTGTTATTTGAAGGATGGTTAATCAGTCTTTGTTTGTGCCAATATTTGTGCATGCACAGCAGGGATCCCGTTTCCCATGCTTGCATTTAACCCCTTGCAGATGAGTGATTTACTAGCATTTAAACAAAACTAAACCAAATATTAGCTTTGATTAGAATAATGTAATGACAGATATACAACGAGTGTCTTGTTCTGAGACATGGCAGAATCATATGCAGATATCTTGGGGAGTATGACAACTGTTTATAATAAAAAGTAGCTATATATCTATAGTATCTATGTACCCTATATCCCGTCAACACAATGTGGGTTACAAACCTACCAAATAACTAAAGAGGGACATTAAAGCAAAAGATCATTTTGTCTCTAGGGATGAAGTATGAATGTTAAATAATGGTGAAGTTTGCTTGTGATGGTAGGTATTTTTAAGAGCTTATTCAATGTGACCAGTACAAAGATATACCGAAAATAGCACAGTCCAATGGCATCACAGTTAGCAATGTTCAATTGACATCAGACATTGCTCAGAAGTGGAGTCTGATTCTGCTCCCTACATATATGGGGTAATGCTTCCATACATAGAATATGCTGATGATCAAGAAATAGGTTTTTTTATTGAAACTATCAGTCATACCATTTGATCACTTGGTCCCTTTGTAAATCAGTTGAAAAATAAGTAAGTATATGCAACTCTTAAAACCTAAAGAAACATCCTTACCCATGCTGTATTTGGCTTTGGTACAAGTAGTTCTTTTCAACACTTCATAAACCTATTAAAAAAAGGTTTATAAGACAATTGAAATGAGCAATAAGATGTTTACTGTGTACATACTAAATAAAAGAACTGGTGCATTTCAATTATTGAGCATGGCTATTGTGCCACTACCAGCCTCTACTGAAAGCCGGTGTGGAAGATTAAGAACTTTCAATATTTTCAGGACATAGAAATTAGTAGTTTTGTACAGTATGTCTAGAACACCAATACTGACTCCATTTTACCAAGGCTGATGTCAAACCTTCAGGAATACCTTCTCCAGTGTGCAGCTGACACTCCATGAGTTAAGATACCTGAATGGGTCATTTACTTCAGTGCCACAGTCATCCAAAATGACATTGATTAGAACCAGGAAGAGGTACCTGTGCTGTACAATTTCTTCCTGCAGGAGATTTGCCAAGTCTGCTCTAGTAACACCTTTAGAAGATCAAGCGAAATAATTTTTCTTCGGTCAAGCTTTTAAAGACCAGAGTTGACAGCCGGATGTCAGCCTTTTATAGGATATGCTGTTTCTTGTTTGATTAGACTTCAGTAGACTGTACTGTGGATTTTTAGAAATGTTTTGATCTTTTAAATTGACTGATTTGCATCTTTAAACTGTTGTGAGCTGCAACGCGCAGAAGAGTGGTCTAGAAATTTAAATACGGTAGATAAATGAACTACTACAAAATAATATAGGGCTATCACTCCTCTTATTATGATTGATTATCATTAAAGAGTTCCCACACTCATAATTTGCTAGTGTAGACACATACAAATGAATACTGAAAGCTAATGATCTGCACATTAACATTCATGACGAACAGTGGAATGAAAATGGAAAGTTCATGATGAATTCAGCAGAAATGAATTCTTTACAATGACATTTCTGTGCAGTGGAGTGGTTGCAAATCCTGCAAACCCTTTTTGCTCAACGTAAGATGTAGATCATGCAAGCAGGAACTGTAGTCAGTTGCCAATTGTGCCCAGTATAAACATTTGCCTGTATAAGCACCTGTTTTATAAGTGGAGCATCAGAAACAATAAGAGATCACTTACAACAACAGTGCCCTCCATCTCACCTTTTGAGATGTATGATTCTTCCGTAGGTTTTGGTTCCTTGCCTTCTGAAGTGAAGGTTCAAGCCAATTAAAAAAATTCCAAAGCGGTATGCTTTCTTTCAACTCTAATGAGCCCCGATGTGACATATATATTACCTCCAAGGCTAGGTATACATTTGGAATGGGTCTGATGTCTTTTTCCTGTTTTGCTTAACATTTTTGGTTTGTTTAAATATGTACACTTTTAGCATTGTGGCTATGTTTGTCTCTAGATGGATTTTGGTTTGTCAAAAATAGAAGTCATATAATTAGTATACTGCAGTTGTTTTCTCAGGTCATGGAAACAAATACAAACAATGATACTTGCTATCTTCTCTTACTTGATTATCTTGCAAAACAAAAAAACAAAAAAAACCACACACCCCTCAATGGGAAAAAAAAGGTTTTGGCTGAATCAGTACTACAGAGTATTGTCTTACATTAAAATTTAGAAAAAGAATACTGTAAGAAATATTTTATAGATGTTAAAAAATTATTCCAGATGTGGAAAAAATATTAAAGAAAATGTTTTTTTTTCCTTTTTATGATATTTATTTGTGAGCTACTTGAATATGAAAGCATTTTTAGAAAATTATATTTATCTGAATTTTATTTAAAAACAGGAAATAAAAATCCCAGTCCTAACTAACATTCCAGTGCCGATGCAGTCATGCCAATAGGGTGCACGCTGCATCCTGTGTGTGTGTGGGGGGGGGGGAAGCAGTCATAGAGGCCTACTCAAGGTAAGGGAATGCTTGTTCCCTTACCTCAAGGTTGCATTGCGGCTGCATCAGCGCTGGAAAGTTGGTTACGATTGGGCTGTGAGAGAATTGCTTATTGTTTTCATGGGAAGCTGTTTCTAGAGAGGAAAAAAACTGCATTTTATGCAGAATCTTATATAAACAATTGACAATTTGTTTTGGAATTGGCTTCCTTTTTTGCGTTATTTGAACCAAGTCATGCCTGAAAAAAAATTGGCAAGAGGTTTGCTATTGAATTCATGTAGTACTTTTTTTGTTTCTCATGATTTTCTGCCCTATAATAATAATAATAATAATAATAATAATAATAATAATAATAATAATAATAATAATAATAATAATAATAATAATAATAATAAACCGGAAGTGCCTTACAGAGGCCTCTGTGGGGCATTCTGAGGCCTGCAGAGGCCAGGAAAAGCCTCCAGAGAGGCCCACAACCAGAAACAGGTCTCCAGAAAGGCCTCCAACTTCAAAAGTTAGGGAAAGGCCCACTTAATAATGGGGCTGCTTAACAACAGGGTTCAGGGAACATATCCCCGTCGTTAAGTGGAGGACACCTGTAATTATAAAACACAGATTACAAGGTTGTACCCTGCCCTCAATACACACAGTCACAATGTTAAAAACTTTGCCATTCACATTGGCTATATCCTTTTCTTCATACCCACAGCCATGATGTTAAAAATGCTGCTATTGGCCAAGATGCTATTAAACGCTTGCATTCGCATCAATGATTGGCTTATCTATCACCCACAATATATCACCCACAAGATCTGGTTGGCGGCAATTGTGAGCCCATCATAAAGTGAATAACATTGTATAGTGAACCTTGTTTTACTATGGAGAATTCACTGCAAAGTGATATGATTGTAAAGTGAACCTACTGTAAAGTGTGGGCCCACTGTATGACACCATCTCTTTATTTTGTTGTACGTGAATTATTACATATTTCATGTACATGTATATATAGTACAAAACGTTTGTGCACATGTTTTGTACGTTATTGTACTTTATAAGTAGATAAATACATACAAATAGAGTTAAAAACATTGTCTTATGTAGGTAATGTGTATAGGATTGCAGCCCAAGCACATTAACAGCTGTTAATCGAAAAGAATTAAAGGTCAATGTTTTTAGATGTCATGCCTCCCAAATTTAAGGTGGAAACAGATACTGTAAATAAGTGTGCTATAAGCCTTCAGTTAACTCTTTGCAGGCACCAGAAGGGAAAGGCGGTATAAGAAAATTACGTGAGGCTACTGAGAAAAAAGGGACTGGAATTGTAAAGGAAATTCAGGAAAATGGAAGGAGAGATAATCAAATACAGAAAGGTGGGAATAATGAGTAGGCTCTATGATAATATTTGGGTATATGATTACTGAGGGAAAATTAGGGTGGGAAGAGAGGCTGAAGTTGTGTGATCTTGCTCTATAACAGCTGACGCAAGAGGAAACACCGCTGGCTGGGTGCAAATGAGTGATAGTTCCACCACTCTGACAGTCTACTCAAGAGTAGATTGTAGTGTAGCAGCTGAGAACAAGGATGGCTCATGTTGCTGAGAAATAAAGAAACAAAGAACATTTCTTATACACCAGGGTTTGCTATAAAATGCCATCCATTTCACAATCATGGGGTACAGGAAGTAGGAAAACATGTTCCTTAGGAACTGAGGTAGAGAATACTGTACTTTAAATGAAGAAACCAAAGTCATGCTGGCAATTTGTAACGTGTTTTTTCACTGCCAGCCTACTTTGTAGAGACTGTCCCTTCTTATCTAGCCACACGAAGAAAAAAAAACAATGTTCCTGACCTCAAACGATATTAGGGAGTGACTAAACAGGTTGAACGAGTCAGTATTTGTAATGGGATTAAAAATGAGAACTGGAAGACAACTTTAGAGAAAAATGAGTAAATTAAAAGAGGGAGGCTGGCCAATTGCTATACCTGTTTTTGTTTCTTGAGCAAATATGCTTGCTTATTCGTGCTATTCGGGGGGAGGGGGGAGGAAGCACTGAAAATGTCATCTCTTTCCCACCAGTCACATACCAAAACACTCTTTAAACAAGGAGAGACAATGTGGTGCAGTAGCCAAAGCGTTGGCCTCAGACCAGGAAGACCCAGGTTTATGTCTCTGCTCAGCCATGAAGGTTGACTTTGTGCTAGTCCCACTCTTTCAGCCTAATCTACCTCACAGGATTGTTGTGAGGACAAAAGGAGGAGGAGGAGCCATGCTCCTGACCTTCTTGGAAGAAGGACATCGCTTTCCCACAAGTCATGTACCAAAACATGTTTAAAGACAGAAATTTGGTTTAGAATTACTTAACTAGAGTGCCACTGACATGTCTCTGACATGGAGATGGCACACTTAGTAAAGTGCACGTGAACACTATGAACAAATGTAAGTCTTGTCAATGAGAGAAGCACGTGTGAAAATGAAGAAACCATATGAAAATCATGTGGCGCCTTTCTCACCTTAATAGCACTTTCTTTCCCTTCATTCACATTAAGTTCTTCAGTGATGTGAGATTACACCACAGATAAGTGGCACCCACAGTGCTCTCTCTCTCTCTCTCTCTCTCTCTCTCTCTCACACACACACACACACACACACACACACACACACACACACACACACAGAGAGAGCAAGGCCAGTATTTCTCACTTCCAGGGCCTAATATCCTATCCAACTTTCTAGCGCCAATGCAGCCACAATGCTGCCCCAAGGGGACAAATGTGACTGCCCTCCCACCGCAGGAAGCAGCGCATGCTCCATTGGCATGGCTATATCAATGCTGGAAAGTTGGATATGATTGGGCCCTCAATTCCTAGTTTATAATGTTTGCTCTCTGTTGAGAGTAAATACATGAGGGGTCCATGGGATTGCACCAGCTACCCATGGCTCCCACTAACACTGCACCAACTAAGCATGCCCCATCTCCCTGTGTTCAGCATTTGTCTGCTGAGGCAAACACGGAACATGGGGAAAGGGAGCAGGAATAGCTGTTGTGTTGGTAAGGAGGTATGGTTAGCTGGTGTGATCCCTCTGAGCCCTTCCTGCATTAGCTCTCCATGGAAAGCAAACGTAAAACAGGGTTCATGTTACTTGGAATATTAATAACCTGCTCTGATTATTATTAAAAGGCTTTAAATATCTTGGCATAGTCCAATCCTGAGCAAAATACTACGGAGGAATACCAGATTACTGGGGGGCAATAACGTCATCATAATTTATTATTCTATGCTTCTTCTAATATAAGTATTTTGTAATACTCACGATGGTGCTTCTAGTTTTGCTATCAAAAAACGACTCTTTGTCGGACAAGTCAAATCTGTTGAAACATTAGAAATTACAACAATGAATCAATATACAGTAGTATGGATTTCAAACAAGGAAGCCATATTTTCTGGACTTTACAGAATGTCCCTGAGCAAAGAGAATGACTGCTAAGTCTATGTTGCCTCTCCCACGTGAATCTTAATGATGCAGCTTCAAAAACAGCTTCTGTAACCAATATCAGTATCCAATCTCTCAGGAGTTTCTGGGGGGTGATGGTGGAATCAAATGTTTTTGTTCTTGGATTTCCTAGATTGTTTGTAGTCTGTTGACTTCATGTACTCCTTTCTAGAAAACATACTAAGAGGGAGCTTTTCCATAATAGAAAATTGCTACAGTACACATGTATCTCCATAAAACAAAAGGCATAATTTCTACTTTGTTATAAGTATGAATTGCAATACATTTGTCCCTACCTAACTGGGCAAAGAAGCATTTTTTAAAAAGTTGTAGCTCTCTTATATTCAGCGGGGGACGGGACGGGGACGACGACTATTTTTGTTCAACTCAGTAGTGGCTGTTTGCTGCTGCCTCGTTTGCACCTTTTTAAAGACCATGAGCCCTTGTGGGACGCAGACTTATTTTCTCATTATTTTTGCTTTGATAACTTTTTTTAATTGAAAAGCAATATTATTTTTTCTAAATAATAAACAAAAACAATGCACCCTTGTAATGAAAGTTAAAATGAAGGCAAACAGTCACAGAGACTCCAAGGCTTTATATTTATATTTAGACTCTTATATTTGCATGGTTTTCTAGCTGTGAGAGTGTGACCTGTACGATACCAAGAGCTTTTCAATACGTCCTTTTTAGCACAGTTTGGGAGGAAATCTGCACAACCATTTATTATATGATGGTCACTGAAAACCTGGCTACACAGTGACTCAAACAATGTGGAGAACTTGCCATCTGTAGCTTCCACTTACTTGGTGAAGAGTTCTGAGAAGCTGTAGGAATATATGACCCCTTGGTTCCCACTGTGGCTGGTGACTCCAGATGAACTGACTCTCTGCAGCCACAATCACTGTGTGACACATTTCTAAGTTGCAACCACATAGTACATAGTCACGTAGTAAATCACACAGCCCCCAGAGCGTGTTGATAAGGGCAGGTCACTGAGGCTTGTTCTTTAACTTGCTAGGGACTCTTTATCCTTATGAACTGACATGCAACTCAACCACTGCTAGGTTTGAAATGAGCAAAGAGATATCCACCGTTATTTTGTTTTTGTTATCCATATTTCCATGCTAAGACGCTATCCATCTTTATTTTGTTTTTCTTAACTTTGGGGACGTTCAAATATTTCTCTGTTTAATCCATTTTGGGAAGCTCACTAGACTAACCTCTACATCAAGCCAGACAAGATCCTGTTTGTTTGGAAAAAATGGTAATTTAATCGCTAGTTGCATCAAAACATTGGCCTACATATTTCTATTAATATTCTCATGATTTATCTTCAAGTGGTATTCCCAAGGGCCAATTCTGCTGAAAATGATATTAAAATACAGATGATGAACTTTGACTTACAAGTGTTGTTTCTCCCTGGAGAAGGGGTAGGAGAGGCGTTTCACTGTCTGATGTTTGTGTTCTGCCACTTTAGGTTGGATGGGCTCTGTCATTTTTTGAACTACAGAATTAATTTTTTTCAAAAGGCCATGTGGCTGATGAATTTGGTATACCTGAAGACCAAAAACACAAACAATCCTTTATTTCTTCCAAGTCGTCTACAAAACATACTGAGGCTTCAAAAACAAAACGGTCTACAAAGGAAACTTTTAAACATCTGTATGGAGACAATGAAACTTGGGGAGAGGTTGTAGCTCAGTGGTCGAACACATATATTGTACGCTGAAGGTTCCAGATCCAATTCCTGGCACCGCCCTTGCCCAAGCCCTTGAAGAGCGGCTGCCAGTCACATTGGTTACTACTGGGCTAGGTGGGCCAGTTGGTCTGACTGCATAAGTCAGCTTCATATATTCATAAGCAGGTTTCTAGAATTCTGTTCTGAAAAACAGATGGGAACAGGCTAACAAGGGTGGTTCAAGCTCATCCACTGCTTGAACCCACCCTAAATTCCGTTACCCCTCCAAATTTTGCTGCACTAGTACTGTTGGTGAGCACACCAGCATGCACTTTACCATCTTCATCGTCCTGCTCCCTGTCTGATGTTGAATCCTGGGAGTGGAACATCTCTGTTCTCAACATTTTCTGCACTGGCCACTTTACAAGCACCAGAGGCAGAGCTGGTGCAGGAAGGGGTAAGCTCTCCCCATCCTTCTTGTATGTGCTCAGAGGGGCATACCCTGTCAGCTTGTCACCTCCTGCAGCCTGCCTAAAGTGAGAGGTTCAACCAGCCTCATGGCTGGGCCATAACAACGGTAACAGCTTATAGATTTGGGTCCCCAATGCCAGTTCAAACACTTAGTTGGTTTACACTTACTGGCAGCTGCCATGAGAGCACCTCAGGAGTACACAATGCTGCAGCAACCCGTTTGTGTGCATGGCATGACCATCAGCTCTACTGGAAAAGGGAAAGATAGGAGTGCAGCAAACACAAGAATGAAAGAAGAGGCCTCAAAAGGTGCCCAAAGGATTTTTCAGTGACCGAACTCATTGCAAAATCTGTTTTCTCTTCCTCAGGGGCAACTGATGTGGCTCTCAAAAGATAACCATCTTCACCATCTTCCATATCAACTCAGAGTAACAGACATGAAACACACTGGGCCAATAAATCATCCTCTGTGTACTTTTGAGGGCTCCTCTCTTTATTCTTACTAGCTGTCAAGAACAATAACATAATACTGTAACTGACCCATGAAATCTAATACACAAATGGTAGCAGAGTGTGATTAGAAATGTTGGTATTACGGAACCTTGGTAAGCTTCAGTTGACAACAGAATCAAACATATGCATCATCTCTTCTATTTTTGTTTAATGACCCTTACCAATTATTTACATGCCATTCACTAGTCATTTCTTATTTTATTATGCCTTGGGGCGAGTTCTCTTGTTTTTCTGCTAGAGCAGGAGAACTCTTTCTCTCTTCCTCCCCCGCCTCTTTGTTGCAAACTTGGCAATAATTCCAAATGTTCTCAAAGTGCTTGTGTGGGAACCACCAGCAAATACAAGCGTGCCACGAGTCTGGCCTGCTTCAAAAAGCTACACCTGGAGCATAGATCTTGGACAACTAATGCATGTTATATAGGAAAGTTACTCTGGTAGTTCTCAACATTTCTGTGGTGTGGTGGGGAGATGCTGTGGAAGACGACTTCCTGAAAAACCAAGAAAAGGCAACCATCTGGAAGTCTGTGAAAAGCTTAGGGAGCATTAGGAAAGGGATAGAAATATAGCAAGGTACCGAGTTCACTTATGGAGCATTGTATGTAGTATTGGCTGACCCACCTCAAAAGAAGAAGAAAAAAGTAGAATAGGGAACAGCATAGAGAAGAAGAAGAAGAAAAACAACCAGTTCCTCCATCTAAGGAAAGTCTAGAAATATTAAGATGTTCATTTTTTTTTAAAAGAATACTTACAACTTAATCCTATCCCCCATGATTGTTCACAACACAGCTGAGCTGTAATGGAGCGCATGCTGCATCCAATGGTGGATGGGGGGTGGTGGTGACCAGAAGGGCAACCAGAGCTAAGTAAAAATACCCCCTGGTAGGCCTTCTGGCTGCCTATGGGTCTATTCAGACCCACACCAGCTATGCAGCTGGCATAAGCCTGAGGAGAGGAGACGGAGCGGCCTGGGAAAGAGGGGATAGGATCCTGGTGCAAGTCACTGCAGCTGAGATCCACCCCTCCCTCCCCTAAACTGCCCTCTGCCCTCCCCCTCAATGCGCCCAAACTCCCCCTAACCTCTCCCCACCCATGACATCCCCCCCCCACTTACTCGGTTCGGCACGACCTGGGCTCTGAAGTGGTGAGCACGCGGATCTGTCAATGCCTTGCCTCAGCAGCTCCAAACGGCGCAAAATGGGAGTGGCGCAACGTTTGCGCGGCTGTTGGGCCTTTTACAACAGCTGAGCTGAATTTCTGCTGTCATAGAAGGACCATAGGATTGGGCCATAAGAGATAATATAGATAATATTAATAGCTATCAGGTAACAGTTTGAGGAAACACAGATACTTGAAATATTAGGCAGGTGTTTGAAGCAGGTGTAATGTATCTATTTCACCATTACGTACTCCATGCTGAACACATCCTAGGAAGCCTTAGTTAAAGCTCCTTGTTGCACATGAATGCAGCGGAAAAGCTGCATCAGAAGTGCATACAATGTACACTGTTGATTCATAATGTGCAGTGCAGTCCTGCATAGACCATCAGGGTAGGTTCAGATGACCAAATAAACCACAGGTGTGTGTTTTTTTTTAAATACAAGAGGGGATCTCTCTCTCTCTCTCTCTCTCTCTCTCTCTCTCTCTCTCTCTCTCTCTGGGACTTTCTGATTTGTACCATATTACTACTTGGTTGTAGTTAAAGAGACTAATGTTGGACATGGAACGACGTCCAACCTCAGTTCAGGAAGCTGGATAAGATCAGATCCCTTTCAACCCTACATGACCATAATTCATAATTCTAAAACATAATGGGCGGGCTATTTTAAAAGTTGGAAATGTAATTAAAATAAGGAACATGATAAATGGGACTGGATCAGGCACTAATACAAAATTCAAACCCAAAGTTTAATTTTAGTTTTACTTGGAATAAATTGCTTTGCACTCTCAGGCTGTCTCTTGTTCCATTAGAGACATTTCCCTGCTGAGTCCGGGTCCTGCACTTAGTATGCCATCAAATATTTATCAATTTCTCAGCTTTGTCCCCTGAACAGGTATGAATCCAGCTCTCAGATGCTTCCAATTCATCTATAATATTGGTCTCTGATGACCACACACTCACTTTTGTAAAGATTTTGTAAAAAATCATCGGGAATTTAGGACTGGATCCTGCAAATTCTTTTCTGTTGCACATGAACATGGGACTAGTCACAAACACATACATAAAGAAACACACACATGTGTATATGGAATCATAATAGTGCCATGATGAGGCAGGTGGTAACAGGCAGTACTGGATGGGCAGCCCAATCCGGAGTAAGGATATGCGGCCGGCCCATAGGGCCAGCTGCAGTATCCTATGCCCTTCCCGGGCCGCTCCGATATGGCCCGAGGACTCCTCGAGAGAAGGGGATGTTTATCCCTTTCCCCCGGTGTAGGGCTGCCTGCCCCCAATGGGCCTCCTCGAATGTATTTCGGCTCTTGAGCCGACGTACATCCGGGGCGGCGGGGTAAGGGCGACCCAAGCAGGGAGAGGGCTTGGAATATCGGCGGAGCTCGCTGTCGATATCCCCGCCCTCTCCCGGCCTGGCCAAAGGTCACCCTCCCTCCCCGCCCGGCACTCCCTCCCCTCGCCCCTGCACTGATCGGTGCAACTCTTACCTGCACCAGCGGTTGTAGAGTCCTGGGGGAGGTAGAGTAAGGGCTGCCGGCCTCTGCGCTGGCAGCCCTTACCCTCCGGGTGCCGTAAACGTGCTTTACAGCGCATTTAAGACACCCACCGCCTGCGGAGCACATACTCTGCAGGCGGTTTTCTGTGCAGGACTGTGCAGTGAGGAACATAGCAACCATAGCGTGAGTCATAGTCACACGTTCCCACCAGAACATAAAAGCCACTGCAAAATGGCACCAACCACTTCCGTGTGCCTCTTTCTACATGGCAGGGCAGTGCCATGCATTCACATTGACAGCTTAGACAATTCAGAGCTTATGCATATAAATTACACTACAAATTGTGTCAACTAAACAGTTAATTATGCTGCTCCTTTTACACAAGGGCAAAACATGTTTACAAAGAGGTGGTGAGAATCAGGTAGCATGCCAAAGTCATTTAAAAAGCATAAACTTTTAGATAAGCATGGGTTGTATCCAAAGTAGCGTGAACTGAACTCTACTCGCATGGTGTTTTCCTGTCCCTCTTACCCACTGATGGCTTGTGTGTGCCTCCTAAAAATCCAGGATTGATGGTCAGAAGACCCTCCAAAGCAACATATGGGGGAAGGGCTACAGTGGGAGGGACAATTGACAGATATTGGAGAGGTCACTTGTATAAGAAGAAGTGCCCTTTGACTCTTGCATGGCATCCTTGGAAATAACTGTATAAAACAAAAAGGTCTAAAACAAACTTTGAACTAACCTTTTTTGTGGGCATCTTCAGTTTCATAAATTCTGCTTCCCGGCACAAAACGTTCCAAGGTGCATGTATTTTAACAAATCCGAGCCCATGGATTTTGGTCTAAAAAGATTGGAGGAAAAGGAAAGAGAAACCTTTAGATAAACTTACATAAATCACAAATGTGTTCTATTTCATTTAGAGTCAACCCTAAGGTCTTCTCCTCTATAAATATTTACCTGATATGTAGAGAAAGCAATGAAAGGTGAGGGAGGAGCAATATACTTACGCCAATACAGATCTATTGACCTAAGCTTGGATCCAAAGAGCTGCTTGGGCATGCCCAGTAGAATCTTTGTATTGATTGGTTGATCCTCAGGCTATATCACTAACTGCTTTGCAAACAGTTTCAAACTTTGAGGAAAGACTGAAAGGCAGTTTGGGATATGGTATGAGGATCTCCTACTGAAAAGGCTTTTCCTACTGAAAAGTTCAAAGATTCTACCGGGCAATGCCAACCCCTTGGACATGCCTAAGGACCTCTTTGGACCCAAGTCCAAAATAGGTGAACAACGGTTTAAGCATTAGCCAATATCTTTCAAAGATAGTTTTGGACAAATCATCAATATTAAATGGTACAATTTTAAAATTAAATAATACAGATGGGCAGATACACATCTGCTTCTGTGTAACATAATGTTAAGAAACCCTTACACATCCCCTTTGAAATAACTCAGGGTTGGGAGTAAACGTTTACAACTCATGTTGAACCAAGACCAACAATTCTTTCACGTTCACTGTATTTAGGCTTTATTTTCCACCTAGCACAATCTTTTTTCTGTAGTTGGCTTAGATGTTGAGAGACTAAAATGATGCTAGGTACAGGTAGTCAATTGCACCAAGTAGATCACATCTGTGCAGTTGACAGGTTTATTGAGCTCAAGATCTGCTCGTGGCATTCTCTGAACGCAATTAGTCTCAAGAGTCAATTAGTCGCAATTAGTCTCTGTGTTTTTAACCATGGGAATTGTTTCCATTTGTTTTCCTGCCTCCTACTGCCAGGTATTTTTAACCATAATACAACATCTGAGAATGAATGAGAATGAGAATAATACACTGGTTTCACCAAACCAGCTAATTAATAACTGTACTATCAGTTCATTTTATCAATTTTTTGTAGGTAAAGTTTTTAACCTTTAGGTGACCATGAGATGAAAACTATGCCCTTTTCTTTCAGTGAAAACTGATGATCTGTTACATCTAGCATTGCCAAGCAAAAAATGCATCAGCAGAAGCTTTTCCTAACACTGTATCTGTTTGGAAAAAACATCTTCTACTGAATTTTTAATATTTTCAACCGTTGTTGAAACACAGCACAGGAGTACACAGCACAGGAGTCCCTCCATAAAAAAGTTGATAACCTTAGCTACTTCTACCAGATAGAGATTATTTGGCTACAATTCACAATTCATTTACTTTGCAACAGTCCCCTTTTATTGCATTTGAACTACCAGTAGGTACTTGTAAAATGCAGCCTCTATTTATTTAGCTCACGACAGAGTAACGAGCATCTTCAGTTCTCATTGAATTCCCAGTCCTGGTCTGCAGGAGGGTTGATTTAATATTTGATTAATTAATTTGTGTGTCTAATTCAGGTGCTCTACTGTGATGTTTGAAAATCTTTTTGAGGAACATTTCATCAAAGTATTTATGAGTGAACAATTTCAGGTCTTCAGGTTGAAAATCGTTCAGTTTGAAAGACTCTTCTCAGCCCTTGTTTTATTGCTGTTACTGCTCTACCAGTTTGCACAAACATAAAAGTCTGTTTTCAACCCATTGTCCTGTGCACCTGCTCACTCGCAATACGTTACTCAAGGGACACAGAGCGCTGCCAGTCTTCAATATGGTTTAGCTTCCAAAACATGTATTGGTTTGCTTTGCAGAGGAACATTTAATCAACTTAATATGTACCTTTCTTGAAGCAAGTTTTTACTTTTAACCAATATTAAGGTGAACAGTAAAACTTCAGGGAGTTCTTAATGACAGCCAATCAAATGATGGCAAGAAAGTGCTTTGACCTATATGTCTAGAGTTGATTCAGGTCTTTGTGACTCACACCTTCATACGTTTGCTTATTTTCTGATATCATGTATTGCTGGATAGCGTCAGGCAGCCCAATCCTGCCTAAGAGCTGCACGAAGAAGATGGTGAAATACCCCTTACACACCTATTATTGTTATGCTCTGGGAACTATATTTTTGTATTATTGGAGAAAATTGTTGATTTAGGGGCAGATCACCACTTCAGAGGAGTGGTTTTAGGTGGGAAAACGGGGCAGGAGTGAACCTGCCCATCTTGGTGTGCTGTGGTCCTAACTGGGACTGCCCCCTCAGGAGCTAAAAAGTGGTGCTTCTCGCTAGAAGCATACCTGTATAGCATAGGAACATAGAAAGTTGCCTTGTACAATTGAAGTAATTGTACTTGATTATCATCACAAAATATGATAAACATTTATGGGACAAATAAATGTAAATGTTGGAGATATCTTTCACCCATGGGTGGTTTGCTACACCCACGGTAGACATGTCGATTAGCCCAAACATGGTGGCTGCAAAGAGTAAAAGAGACCAAAAGGATGACAAATTACAATTGTCTTTCAAATCCAAAAGTGGTTTGGTTTGGTCTTCTAGCTGGTGTTGTGCAGAATGTATGCCAGCCATTAATGACAAATCTGTTCATGGCAGTCTACAATGATTATTGCAAAGAATTAGCATAACTCTATGAAGAATAGATTTCTAACATTTGGTACACAGCCCAAATGTCTAAACTAAAGGCCAAGGCAGATAGTACATGAAATGCATGGCGTGGCCAAGCAGTTTTCCTTTTTTAAAATAGCATGGGGACATAACTGGGAGAACCACCACAGTAGGGGTACCCCCAGCCTGGTTATGCTACAGTCCTGCCCAGGCTACTGCTTGTTTTTAAACAGAAAACACCAGACCATTTTTATGCATCTCAAGTTACCATCTGATTTGATCCTAAGTGAAATACTGTGTAGTAAATTTAGGGATGGAAGACTGACATCTAAGACATTTTTACAGGGCTACTCGCCACTTATTAATTTGTGGAAACAAAAAGCACAATATTTATATCCATGTATATGACTGCTTTTCAATATTATAATAACCAGAACAATTTATTTTAAACTGTTTGAGGAAATCTTTGTATTGTAGATGCATAACTTTATTTTAAAAATTAATGGAAAGACAAATGACCAAAAAGTATGCCTCAATAAACTTTTCTTTATCTGTTTGCTCATGAAGTTTACAGCTCTCATTGCTTACATCAGAATATACTGAAGAGTAGCAAGCTGATTATTTCCTATTTCCACAATCTATCAGGCAGCAAAGTTAGAATACAAGTTCCCAGTCCTTTAAAGACACATACAAATGTGTCTTTAAAGACCCTACTATGCCACCCATTATGCCAGCAGGCATGTCAGATTTAATATAGAATAAGACTTTTGTGCCTTGAATATAGGAGTAAGATAAGAGAAACTGAAATACCAAAAGGTTCCCTTCTACAAACTATCAAAGAAAAAGACGCCCTGATTTCATATTGTCTCTGGCAATATTCTGTCTCTAATTCCATATCGTCAACATTTTCCATTCAAGTGGGAAAAGTGCATATAGACTGCAGCAGTCAATTGAAACTGAGTCTCTCCTTTTAAAATTAGAATGAGTGAGGGTTCCTCTATTAACCATGTTGGCATTAGTTCACACATATCCCTATTATTATTTGACACAGGCACTCTTTTAATAGAACACTGCTTTGGCTAGGCAGGTGAAAAGAGCTATACTGTACCACTGCTCATTAATCACAGTAAAATTACATTTTGGATCCAAGCATTTAATTTGGAACACTTGCTGAAAGGTTCCCAGGAACAAACAGAGGCTAAAATAGCAGTATCAATACTTCTTTTCTGACACAGAGTTAAAATTCCTATAGTAGTTTAAACACAATGGCATGAGAAGAATACAGATTTTTTTGAATACTGTTTCAGAGTTTAGGTGGAGGAAAGCCTTACTGTGAAATTCTAAAAGCAAAAATCTGTATTCAGGTTTCTGTTTTGCATTTGTTGCTCTGCTTCTGTGCACAAACTGCCTGCTCAGGTGAAATCTATGCATGTAAAAAGGTGCAGAATAGGAAACATATTACCTCTCAAATTCAGCACTATTGGCTATGTAAAGGGTAATATTTGCTGGACAGTTTATTGGGATGGTTCTACTGGGTGCAGCAGGCAGGGATCTATAGAATCATAGAGTTGGGAATTACAAGATCATAGAGTCAACGCCCCTGCCAACTCAGGAAGTTCACAACTACAACATCCCCAATAGATGGCTAACCAGCCTCTGCTTAACACTTGCAATGATGGAGAGTCTACTACCTTCCGATGCAGACTGTTCCATCGCTGAACAGAATTTAGTGACAGGAAATTCTTCCTAATGTTTAATCAAAATCCCCCTTGTTGAAATTTAAATCCATTTGTTCAGATCCTACCCTCTGGAGCAACTGAGAACAAATCTGCTCCATTTTCCACATGACAGCCCCTAAATTATCTTGTCACCTCTTAACCAAACTAAACATGCCCAACTCCTTCAACCCTTTCTCATAGGACATGGTATCCAGCCCCCTTACCATCCCAAGTTGCCTTCCTCTGAACCTACTCCAGTTTGTCATTATCCATCTTAAACTGTAGGGCTCAGAACTGGATACATTACCGTAGTACCATTACTACCTGTGGTCTTGACACTATACTTCTGTTGATGCAAACAAACAACCATCTGCTTGATGCATGCTTTATGTAAGGAATTGTACATGGGGTGAGTTTGTTTTTTATGTCTCGTTTTAAAAACTCAGTAGAACTGAGGGCCTGAATCTAAACCACTCTGGGTTTTTTTGGTCACATATCTAGGCTTGCTTTGTATTTGCTATGATCATCAGTTTCTTAGGTGAGGTGATGCAGGTTGCAGGGGGGCAGGAGGGTGGCAGACTGGGAGTGTCCACCCCAAGTCAGCTGCTGCCACCACCTCCCTCCAGCCTACCATTGAAAGATACGCTTTCTGCCTACTAAAAGTGAGTGGAAAGTGGATCACCCACCTCCTTACCTTGCTTCTCACGTGGTTTCTTTAAACTCGGAAGTGGTTTAAAGTGGCTTCTGGTTTAATTTACAGGGGCTGCACGAACGAAGAAGCTCCTTCATTCGTGCGGTCGCTTTAAATCGCATGGCATGTGGAAGTCTTGCACTTCTGCGACAGAAATTGCATGAGGAGCACAGTAAGCGGCTTTTAAAAAAATTGCGCAGAGGTGGCGGACTTGAGGTAGCATTCCCAGTTACGCTGTTGCTGATTTTGGTCATGTGAATGGGCCCTAGTTCTGATTCGACTTCAGAAGATATATGCAAGAAGATATGAAAAACCAATAGGAAAGGCAGAAAATCCTAGTAGAGGGCAGGGCCTGTGGCTTCCTAAATGTTGCATCAAGCAGGGGGTGGGTGGGCTAGATGGCCTACAGACCCCTTCTAATTGCATCATTCTATTATCCTATAGTTCGGGGTGGCCAAACTGTGGCTCTTTGACATATAATGTGTGACTCTCAGAAATATGTTGGTTGAGCTCCTTTTTGCATCACAATTTAATATAAAAGGTAAATAAGAAATTTTAAAGCTTTATAATTATTTACCAGGTATAAACTGAGAGTCCACTCCACTGGATTAAAACATAAGTTTAATGATCATGGTGAGTAAACATACTTAAGAGTTTAAATGTTTCTTAAATATTGGGGCTCTCAAACATCTGAAGTTTATCGTATGTGGCTCTTACATTAAGCAAGTTTGGCCACCCCCCCCCCCCCGCTATAGTTGAAGGAGGGAAGCAGACATGGCAAGATCATGCATTAATATCTGTAGATCTTCAGAGAAGGCTTGCAAATGTGTGGGTTCCAATAAAGAACTCAACTGCACTTACACAGTACAGGGATCTTTGTGTGAAACCCCAGGCCTTGCTCTCCTTTACGATTCTTGCTTTTCTGTTTCTCATCTTCACCCTTGCACCACTACCCTTTGTAAGGAGGCTACTGGCAGAAAGGGACACATCCCCGTGGGAGACAGTACTGACAAGGTCAAAACAGACACTTCCGTGGGAATCTCTACACTGGTTTGTCTTGGAACCGTGCCCCATAAAAGAAACTATATCTTCCACCTATCTGACTTCTCTGTCACACAGTTCCCTGTCAGCAGACATGATTCAATAGCTCCTTTACACTGCTGCAATGTTTAAAAACCCACAGCCATGTGAGCAGGGCTCCTTGTGTGGGTCTTTTCTCTGGAACTGGCACCATTACTAGGCAGGATACCTACTGCATGGGAAAGAGGTGGTTGTGAACCTGTAAATGTTACAGCCATGCGGTGGAATGAACCTATGGAAAAATAACTTCTGTGGCGGAGCTGACACCTGTAAAGATAAGGATACACTGTGTAGCCTAAAGGAGAGCCTGAAATTATGGTTCTTTTTTCATATACAGTGGGACCTTGCTATCTGCTGGGGGGAGGGGGGGTCTGTTCTGGACTGACAGCACAATCCTATCCAGCTCCTCCACTGGTGCAGCCAGTGGGTGAGGGCAGAATGGGAAGCTTTGGAAGAGAAAGGGGATTTAAACCCCCTTCCCTTCCAAAGCCTTTCATTCTGCCCTCCCCCACTGGCTGCACCAGTGGAGGAGCTGGATAGGATTGCGCTGTGGCTCGGGAAGGGTGCAGAAGCCCCGTACAGCCTTGGAAGCACAGCAGTTTCACTTTTAGCAGGTAAAACAGAGCTTTGGGGGCTTTTTCCCCTCTTTTTTTTAGTGTTTACGTTTGCACATTTGTTTACGTTTTAGCGTTCACGTTTGAAAGGCCCACTGTATTTTATATTGACAAAATGAGTTCCAGATATTGTAGCCTGCCTGCTTAAAGCCCTGAAAACATTCACATTTTTATCTCTCAGACAGTTCCTTAACAGTTGAAAAATCTGCATAATTAAAAAAAAATAACTAAGGGAATCTGCATTTTTCTGATAAGCATAGCCCTTCCCACGAAAGGCCAGTGAATGCCTTGTTTGCTCCATACGTCTGACGAAGCTCCATGCAAGTCCGGAGTGAAATGTTAAATGCTTTTAATCTGACTGTCACAGTCATTAAACCCCTATTTTAAAATTTTTAACCTAGTAAATATGGACTGTGAATAATTAAGACAATAGCTTCAACAGCATTTCAATCCAATATAGAAAAGTCTGCACATGTACAGTAGAGGTCTGATCATCTGATACCTTTGGGACCTAGGTGGGGCTGGATTATTAAATATGCTGGCCTATGGGCAAATATCAGCAGGGCCAAGGCAAGAGCAAGAGAGACATAGAGGAGGCGGAGGCCTGTGCTGAACTGAGGCACTGCCAATGTCATTTGGGTGGCTGCAGCAGCCCAGACTGATCAGCAAGACCCAGCTGCCCAGATGTGAGCTCTGCTGGGACACACACCCAGAGCTGGGCCACTGCTGACCCCGAGTGCAACAGGCCCCTCCGCAGCCTCTCTGGGTGGCCAAGGTGGCCCAGATGAGAAGGCCAGAGTGCGGGCCAGGAAGGCACCATGCAACGTGCTCGCCAGGATGCCCCATAAGCTGGGATGGAAAAGGGAAGCTGAGCTCTTGCCGCTTTAATGTCAGACTTTCAGGAGTGCTGTACAATTGGATGCCAGGCTATTGGAGTTTTATTGTATATGAATACACCAAGATCAAAACTGTGGAGGAAAACATACTCTCATTAATAGTATGATTTATCCGAGCTCTGGTCTACACGTGCAAGCAGAATGAGGTGGTAGAGACCTGAAGTGGAACCCTGGACTATACCACTTCAGCATGGAAACACCTGGGTGAGAAATTGTTTCCCTGATGTGCTAATTTTCTATATGTAGGGGATATTT
This sequence comes from Plestiodon gilberti rubricaudatus, assembly GCA_026170595.1. Classification (NCBI taxonomy): domain Eukaryota; kingdom Metazoa; phylum Chordata; class Lepidosauria; order Squamata; family Scincidae; genus Plestiodon; species Plestiodon gilberti. The sequence goes on along the minus strand of JANXHW010000001.1, from coordinate 244,285,270 downwards.
TTCCATGGGAGAGCACTGAGAAATGCAATCCTCCACTTTGCAGTATGAAATGGCTCAGCATTCTGTCACTGCATTTTGCTGCATGTGTAGTTCCAGCCTAAGGTGTTTCAATGGGAGAACAGATTCTATCTCACTTTTGTGCCTTACTTCACACATATTCCTATGTACAACTACCAGCATAATGTCTTTGCCCTGCTGACGTGCCCAGACCCAGTGACAGATCCCACAGGGCTGTGGGCAAGGGAGATGTAACTTTCTGGAACTACAGCATACATCCAGTACAGCAGTGCTCTACTGGTCAGCTCCTTCTACTTCCCTATTTCATAGCCCTTCTTCCTAGAGCTCTCTTAAACTAAAGCCCCTGGGCTGTCATGGTTTCTACTTCTGGAAAAGGATCTGGAGGGAAAAGATGTGCTGTTGACTAGCAACCTTGCAGATCTTTTTGTTTGCTTCTTGAACCTATGAATTCTCCCCTTGGAAGCCTCCTTATCAAGTGTGCTCCAGCAGTAGCGGAGAGCTGTCTGGGGCAGGTCCCCCCCCAGGCGGCACGCGCACGGAGGTGGTGGTGCCACAGAGGCTAGCTACGCCTCTGTTGCTCCAATCATCTCTTCCAGGTGCCTGACTTCTGGTGCCCAGTTTGTGGACAACTATGCAAGAGAAGCAGGAACAAGTGACTATTAATACAACGCTGACCTAAACAGAAGGGTAGCAGTGATGCTGCTCTAGCTTGAGCTGCCTCAACCTGTGGCACATGCAACCTGCTCCCATGCATTCATCTGATGCATTCAACCCCCATGCATTCATCTGATGGCTGGAATAGAGCCGATGCGCATACAACTATATGAGCACAGGGCTCTCTGCAGACAATTGGAAATGTCAATTTTGCAAGGTTCCTGACTATGTCGAGTGACGCTGATTTGAGCACAGTTGTATGCCTTGAGCCATATGTTCAATTCACTCTGAAACCTATGACCAGTTCATAGGATCCCAGGAATCTTTCAGAGCCTTACCAATTGGTCTTAACACATTTTAGCACAGGTAATTAAAAAAAATGGAGTAATTACGTCCTCATCTCTTTCCAACTCAAGGCCTGCTTGCATAAGATTGCTTTCATACTCTTCTCTGCGGAATCTCTTGTCATCTTCATGGTAGTCTATGTGATGTTCACCATCTTCCATGTTAACTTGCCCTGCTTTTCCAGGAAGCTGCTGATCATGTTTGATGCTTCGAGGCCCCAAGTCATTGAAATGGATTCGTCTGGTGAGTGTTCTGCTGAAAGAGGTCTTCTTGTAGTGGTAAACCAGGATATAATCCACTTTCCTTTTCCCATCTCGAAAATAGAGTCCATATTTGCAGCCGGCATCTGGATCTTGCGAAAATGAATTTAATAACTATAATGAAAAGAAAAAAAGGACACTTGATGATATCTTTCACTTGAAGGTTAAAAACAGAAATGGTTTAGCATTAAATATTTCTTTTTTAGACATAACAGAAATATCCTGTAGCCAATCCTATCAGAGTGTGAATTTACGCAATAAAATTCTGCAAAACCAATCTTTGGAATTTTGATCAGTCAAAATGTCCGGGAGTAACCAAAACAACCATTTGGAAGACAATGGCAAAGATAATTTTGAGATCAGCACAAATCAGCTCAGTTTTTGCACAGTGATCTGGTTTTGTGAAATCAGCCCAATGTGGCAAGATCTCAAGTTACCCACAACCTGAAAATCATCAGCTGACATTTCTACCTCAGAAATGCTTGGGTAGATCAGACCTACGTTTTATCACCAGAGCTCGATTTTATCAGTGCATGGGTTCTGCGGCTCTCTGTGATTTAAACTTGACTAGATCACCTGCTCTTCTCTGCCAAAGGAATCGGTGTTTTACGACTGACAATTACTAGTATGTTCAAACATTTGTACGTCTCTGTATCATCTGAGAAAGAGATCAGTTTTAACAGAGACTGATAGGAGCCAGCTGGCCATGTAGCTCAGCCAAAAAGGCCAGTGGAGCGCAGCCAGGGAGGGACCAAGGTTCAGTTTTTGCTTCGTTCATGACTTTTTCTCATGGAAGAATAAAAAGAAAATGTAGCTCTGCCTGCCCCCCCCCCTCTTCCTTGCAACTTCATGGTAGCAAAAAGGGGACATTGCAATTAAAACACTGTTGTGAAAAAGAAACATATCACCTGAATGCTACCATTTCTAAAATGAAAGGGTTCATTTGGATGTACACCCACTGAAATCAATGCAGCGTAGACTAAATTTGTATTTGGACAGGGATCTGATTTTCCTGTGGCCCTTTAAACTGTGAAGCAGCTTCCCCTCTTGCAGTTTCAAGTACTTAGGGCAGGCAGAGGGAGAAATTGGGATTGGAAGGAGAATTTCTCCCATTTCAGTCTCCCCCCCAAAACAAACCAACAAAGAATATGTGCACAGGCAATGTCTGCTTGCTGTTTTGATCTGCTTTGTCCATGGCTGAGGTGAAACGTAGAAGTTCTCCCTAATCCAAGTCCCCTTGTATTGTGTGAGAGTGGGTAATTCTGCTTCTGAAAAGGCTGCTCTTCCCAACTATGGGCCACGTCTGATGTTGCCACTAGTGGCATGGGAGATGCTGCAGCATAGCTCCTTCCTGTGCCACTTGGCAATATCAGAAGAATGAGGTCAGGAGGGAAGAGTCCATTGCACAACTCTTTGTTGGACTTGGACTTCTAGCATCCCTGAAATGGGCGGCAGCAGCAGCTCCCATGCCACTCGTGACAACAGGAAACAGGTTGTCTTCTTGGCTGTGTGCTCTCGGAGGCATCTGGTGGGGGCCACTGTGAGATACAGGAAGCTGGACTAGATGGGCCTTTGGACTGATCCTGCAAGGCTCTTCTTAGGTTCTTATGTTTTAAGGTGAAGCCTTATATCTGCCAAGGAAGACAGAAGTAGTTGCACTCTACTCCTGAATTATCTGCATGAGCCTGCAATAGTTCAACACACATGATCACAGGTCAAGTGTGAATTGTACAGAGGCAGGGGCAGTCTCAGGAGTAAGATACCAGTGCAAATGCACTCAGGGCTGGCTCAATTCGTCCTGGCACCTGAGACAGCATGCCAAATGCTGCCCCCTCTTTAGCTGGTGATGTGCCAACCTCTGCTCCTCCTGCTCCCTGGATTGGAAAAGGAAGAGGAAACGTCCTCTACATTTACTCTTCTTCTCTGTCCCCTTGTGCCTTGTCCAATCTAGGGACTGGGAGGAGAAGGAGGAGCAGTGGAAATGCATAGGGACATGGAGGTGGGTGTCTCCTGCCAAGCTGCCTTGGCAAATTTCTCAAATTGCTTCAGTTGGCCTTGTGGAAGATCCTATTTCAACAATATCTATGCCTCTTCTTTAAACCTTTGCAGCAACCATCAGAAACACCAGGAACAACTAGGAACACACCAGTAGCTCAGTATTGTCTATGCTGACTGGCAGCAACTCTTTATGGCTTTGGAGTCTGGGATCCATCTTTCCCAGTCCTACCTGGGAATGCTGGGAATTAAACCCGGAGCCTTCTGCATGTATAAACATGTGCTCTACCATTGAGCTATGGCCCTTGCTCAATCAAAAGGGGACATCTACTGTAAAACAGGAGTTTTCCAGTTAGATACACTGTGTACCTGATACCTTAAGACCACCGGAGCAGCAGCAAGGAACAAAAATACAAGGAGGATTTGGTCAGTTTGGGTGGTTAAGAGTGTTATTGATGTTCCAGACTAGAATCTTCCTATATAAACCCACTTTTTCTTAATTAAACAAAGTACTCTGAATTATTCCTTTATTAGGCTGTAAGAAGAAAGTAAGTTATGAATGCTTCCAAGTTTGCATGTGTGGTCTCTCTCCAGAGACCACTTTTATATAAATCTGACTGTAGTATAAAAACAGATGCTTTCTTTTGAGGGAAGAAAAACACATCTAATGCTTCTTTTATGCCGTTTCTCAAATATGTCACGGCCTCTTGATCTGCAAAGTGTTTTGTCCAAGAGCTTTTAATAAATTCTAGTGCAGAAGTCTCAGTTGAAGTGACTAAATGCTTTCATAATCTGGAGAGCTGTAATTAGCTGAGCTTTACAAACTGTGCCAGGTCTCTAAAGAAGCATGAGAACTGCACTAAAGGCCAAACTAGACTCAATAAGAGACACGTAGCTGTCAATACTCCATGTCTCTTTTCCTCACAACATCTGATACAAACAATGTATTGCGTGATGTCATCACTCTGGGTATCTCCCTGCCTTTGCCTCACAGCATTGGCCGACAGTGGGCAGGGAAATGTACAATTCTCATTAAAATCTTACGGCAACCTTTGCTAATGAGTCAAGGGATGCTGCACCTTTGGGAAGAGCCTTAGCTCAGTGGTAGAGCACATGCTTTGCATGTATGAAGTCCCAGGTTCAGTCCTTGCATCTCAGACTCACTGATATACAGTATTTTCAAATGGTACAACCCTCTCTGTTACTCTTCTCAGTAGCAACACCTGCAATTTGGATAGATGAGAAATGTGCCGTTGTCCAAATCTGACAAAGGTTTGGACAGATTGTCCAATCGGTCTTTGAGTTTATGAGGTGAAGGAAAGCTTTGTCTCTGTGCTCAGCTTCTTTGACATATCCCTCTGCAACTCTTTCAAAGAACTGCAATCTACAATCTTCACTCACTTCAACAAATCACTCCAGTGGTTACAATGATAGTTGGGGAGGAATGGATTTATACCTGTAGCTTCAACACAGGCATACTGAACCACCCCCAGATTCTTGTCAGGTATCCAACACACTCACAAATAGACAGTCAAATACATTCTTTCAACTTAATGTTTTTTTTATTACAAGAGTGACATGCAAGAGCATTCCCTCAAAGAACAAATCAGTATGCTGATGACAGGTCTGTCCCCTTCTTCTATCTCAGTCTATGGAGGCCACGGAAGTGTTGAACTTGTGTCTGAGATCACTAATTATTTTGCAATTTATTGTTTTTCAATTCCACCCTGAACATTCCAATTATTCAGAGGGAAAAGGTAGGATATAAATAACTTAAGGCACAATTCTATGGTGCCCTTGTGTCAGCAGGACGCTCTCTCCACCAGTGCAAGCTGTTGCAAAACTGCCAAAAAGCAGTTTGCAACAGCATGCCTAACAGCTATGCTGGCGGGAAGGCCTGCGCCGTCCTGCCAGCGCCAGCTGGAACATGCGCCTGACAAGGTAAGAGCTGTGTTGGGCGGGGGAAGAGTGGGAGAGGGCAGGGAGGGTGAGGAACGGGGCGGGGTGGCAAAGGGGGCAGGTGGATTGGGTCTGAGAGGGGGCGGGATCGACAGCACTGGTGCATGCCATATCCTAACTCCCCTCCCTGGCCCGATCTGCTGACATGGATCAATGTGGACCTGCACCAGCCAAATGACAGGTGCAGGTCTGATTAGACCCATTGCGGGGGCTGGAGCTTTCCCCGGGGCAAGGGGACAAATGTCCCCTTACCTCAAGGAGCCCTCCAACCTCCTACTTTCCCCTGCAGGATGCGGTGTAGCCTGTGCTGGCACTGCTGCATCAGTGCAGGGAAAGTTAGGTAGGACTGGGCTGCCTGATAGATAGATGCTGGCAAACTTCTTCAAGCTCAGTGTCAAAGAAGGATTTGGGCAGCTTGTAAAAGCCTGTCTCAAACGGGAAGCGAGCTCTCCAATCCCTGAAATTCTTCTGTGAGTCTGAGCTTGGAGACGTTCAGTGGCCTCTCTCCCCCTGCCACCAAGCACTTCCCTCATCAGCCCTCCCAGCATAATCCCCTCTACTCACTGGTATGGTGGCAACAGGAAGAGTAGTGGTGGCACGTGGGGAGTTTTTTCCCCTTCCCTCCTCATTGCCTCTACGTTCTGCAGAGCACTATGCCAGGACGAAAGGCATATTGGTGACTGGAATGTGTAGCCTGCAATGGCTCTGCAACCAGCTGACACAAAGTGGGGAGAAGAAAAACCTCTGTGCCCACTGCTGTTGCTGCTCCTGCCACTGCAGACTAATAAGGAAAGGGCATGCATGTGTGTATGGTTTTGAGGGATGGTGGCTCATGAGAATGCTTGGCAGGGAAGGGAGCGATCATCTCTGAGCCTCCAGTTCATTAGGAAATTTCTCCATTTTTTTTCCAGTTGGGAGAAACTGGATCATTTCCGAGGTGAGGGGGGGGGGGAGCTCTCTATCAATAGTAAATAGAATCTTTATTTATTCAAAGAAAGCACTCCTGATCATATTTTGATGGGGTTGCATTCCCCTTGAAGAATCAAGTTCACAGTCTGGGCGTGGTCCTGGACCCGGCTTTGCTCCTGGATTGACAGATGGTGGTTGGAGCCAGGAGTGTTTCTGCCCAGCATAGACTGGTGCATCAGCTGCACTATTCCTGGAGAAAGCAGGTCACGGTCACATATCGAAATTGGATCACTGCAATGTGTACTACGGGTGGCTGCCTTTGAAAGTCAATCAGAAATTTCAGCTGGTTCAAAATGCTGTGGCTAAAATTCTGACTAGAGCTGATTTTCTGAAGCATGTGACTCCTTTTTTATACCAGCCTCTGGCTTCTGGTCCATTTCCCAGCAGAATTCAAAGTGCCGGTCATTATCTGTAAAGCTTTAAAGGACCATCTCCTTCCACATGAGCCTACTTGTACACTTAGATCAGAAGAAGAAGTGCTCTTGTGAGTCCTTACCGTCATTTCTGGTTTGGTTGGACAGAAACTTTGAGGGCCTTTCTTTGTTGCCACCCTGAGGCTACAGAACTCTCTGCCCCAGGAGATGCTTCTGGCACCCTCCCTGTTTATCTTTGTCCTGCTGGATGTTTGATCTACTCTTTGTGTTTCATTGGTTGTGCTTTCTGTGTTGAACTGTTTTTTAACCTATTGCCTTGTGTCTTCTTTTTTACAGTTATTTTTAATAATTGTTTAACTCTTGATGTAAAGGGCATCTTCAGTTTAAAGCAGAAAGTCATTCTAATACTAATACTAATACTAAATAGCAGCAATAGGGCAAGCACCCCTAATCTGAGAGCATTTTCATACTATCCCTATACAGTGCAGAATTGCTGGGAAAACTGCTGAGTTAAGTTTTAAAAAAAGATATGTCCATATAACGAAACTCCAAGGCTGAAAGATTTCAAAAACTGAAGAACAGTGTAGCAGAAATAAGGAGTGTTCAATAACTTCTAGGGTATCATGCTATTATTATACATTTTATAACAAGTAAGCGATTTTGAACGGAAAGGGTACATGTAGTTTCTCACCAGAAGTTTAAAACCCACACCTGAGAAACAACTCTCCTAATTTTAACATCTATTGAAAATTATAACTAAACAGAAAGAACTGTTTGACTAGGTTTTCCCAAAATAAAGACTGAATTCCTGTTTTCCCAACTTTCTAACCCAGGGTGCTTAACTAACGTAACATGCACTGAACATACAATTGGGACACTCTTAGATAGGGGTTTCTGGTATTCTGTGGATAGTAATAGGCAGAAATCATCAGGTAAAGCTTTTTTCCATCATGGCATCTCTGTGCCAATGAAAGCTGCACCCTCTAATGTTGCCTGTTGTTAAAGGCACTGAATGTGGTGTTAACGAAATAGAGCCTTTGCTCATAAGAAGCTGGAACCCTAAACTAGACATTTTTGTCTCACTTTGGTTATGTGTTATAATATCATTAATGTTTTATTCCCAAATGATACTTGGGAAGAGGTGCCTTGAGTATCATTAGATAGAAAGTAAGATATAAATGCTTTAGGGCGCAATCCAATCCTACTTACGCCACCGTTGTAACCAGCGGCGCAGCGAAAACGGGAGGCCCCCAGAACGGAAAGGGGATTCAAATCCCCTCCAAAAGGGGAATTCAAAGGGGCCTCCCATTTTCGCTGCGCTGCTGGTTACAACGGCGGCCTAAGTAGGATTGGATTGCGCCCTTAATAAATTAAACAAACTAAATATTGTCTTGAAAATTCCGCAGACAGAACAGATGCTTACATGGTACAGCTAAACGCTGCACAAACCTTTCAGAAGTTAGAAATTCTCTCTAATACAGATGGATGCAAAGCATAAAATCTCCCTAGATTCTTCCCCACAGTGTTGTAAAGAGCTGTCACGAATCTGGACTGATGGGGAAATAACCGCTTTCAAAATGCCTTTAATCAAAAGGGAACTTTCTCATCCTTGCCCCCCAAAGACAGTGCAAAGCTGCAGTGTGTGACATTAGAAACAGCCCTGTCTTGGGAAAGTATAGCACGCAATGAGATGCACAACCTCAGCTGCAGGACTATAAGGAACAAAGGGACTGCGAACAAACAAGCATTCTAGATCGCTGACAAACAAGAAAAGAAGACGGCTCCTCTACTCACTGTGCTTTCTGTGCGGACATATCCTATATCTTCTATAGCTCTGATGTTGATAATATGGATCCCCTTCTCTTCAGCAGGGAGCGAAGAGTATTTCTCATCCAATCTCATTGTTGCTTCATTGGGAGTGTCTCTGAAATCTTCAGGCAGAAACTCCACCCCATGAAATAAACAGTCAGAGTCTAAAGGAAAGAGGAACAGGTTGCTTTAAAGCCTTCATCACATCTCAACACCAGTCTCTCATGACACTATCCAGTTCCAGCCTGCATCTGCCCCAACCTTTTGTCTTTCTTCCCACCCTTTTGTAAGTACCTCCCCGGTTAGTTTTGCCTTCTGTTCCCCTGGCTCTGCCCTGGGCACTTGTGAGGTTTTCCCAGGTTCCTTCCTGACACTGGCTTTAGATAATTAGCACTGCATAAATGATCCTACATTTCAGGGTATGCAGACTGGTGCTGGATTCTTCCAAACTTCACTAGGAATTTCCATCATGATGAGTAGCTGAGTTAATGCAATATTTTAATTAATTGCTTTAGCAATAGGCCATGTCAGAAATAAATAGCTGCGGCAAAAACATTTAAAAAAACCACTGAACAGGAAAAAAATTGACACAGGAAGTACATAGCATGCTTGTCTAGTCATCTACAGAGCATTCAGATCTTTAAAATAAATATATAAAAGTTTCAAAAAGGAGACAATCTTTCACAGTTACATTCATGGGCAGGGGTGTCCATCTGTCAACACGGATCATCTATTGGGGAAGCAGGGGCAGTTCTCCTCCCCCAAGTCTGTCAAAGTGTATCCAACAATCTGTTGGATTGGCATAGATACAAACAAGGGTCATTACTTACACAGTCGTGATAGATACCTTGGGGGGGGGGGTTAATTTTACTACACTCTTTGGCATGTTGGGATTATTTTGCGGGGTTACAGAACATAGGTACCCATTCAAAAGATAGATCAAGGATGCCTTCACCTGGCCAAAAGACTAGTCTAAGGCTGCAATCCTATTCATACTTACAGCCCAATCCTGTCTACCAGGATGCAGCGGTGCACATAAGGTGTCCACCACATCCAGGATTGGGCCTGCCCTGGCGCAGCTGGAGGCTTCCTTGGGGTAAAGGAATGTTTGTCCCTTTACCCCGAGTAATGTGCCAGCTACCCTAATGGGGCTACTCGGATGTGCGCCAGCTATTTTGGCACGTTTGCAACACCCTAGACTGGCGGAGCGGTTACTCTGCCCGCCGGTCTATACTTGCACAGGATTGCACTGAAAGTCTCACTGAACTCAGTGGAGCTTACTTCTGAGTAGACATGTATAGGATTGCACTGTGTAAGAGTACAGCAATACCTTGAATAGTATGTGGGATATATTCCCCTGAAAGTCTAGCAGTGCGTGAAACAGCGCTATTGGAGACATCGTCAATCTAATAGGTAGGAAATGAGTGATGACGGGCTCAGAATGCACTACTCTCATTTGTTAGAATGACTGCCAATCATGCCAGGACAAAGAGTGCTGTAACAAATCAGCACTAAAAGGAGCAGCATTATGGAAGATACGACTGTATACAATAACAGTTATACTGGTAAAGCTAAACATGTTTCAGTCTAACTAGAGCCTGGATGTGAAACTGCCTGGAAATCCCATATTAGCTGTAGTTCACAAGTCACACCAGTGGATTTGGTGCAGAAACCATTGCGAACAAAAGCATAATGTGTGTAGGCCTATATCTGATTTTTTTGTTAAACTAAAAATGTACACCTCCCAGCACTTCTGCAAAATGCTTTATAGAATTATAAGCCAAAGATATAACTGAGATGAAAAAAAACTCTGTGTAGTAAAAATTTCAAACCAAGTGAGTATATAAAGAAGAAACTGTTACAAGATTCCTGACTAATTACATTTATGAGGTCCAAATTTATGTACTGTAATTGGGAGGAAGACTGGGCTGGAACTCGGTTTAGTTGAGTCAATTCTATTGTGTGATTTCAAACAATTGCCCACCTGCCAGTGAGTACACCTGAGCCCACAGTAGCCTTGGCAATGTATGACATTAGGCAGGACAAACAGATCAACATAATTAGCTGAGAACCATAAAGCAGTTCATTTGTTTTATGGTAGAAAAGATGCTACATGTAAATACGTCAGCAATATGTGTCTGTAACATATGAAGTGATAGCTCTTCTTCAAGTGAATCTAATATTAGGCTCTACTTGAATACTAGGCTAATGTAATCCGAATTCCAAAATATGTAATGGATTGTATACCGGTAATTGCTGATGGAAGGCTGCAATACTCTTACAAAAATTAGAGCAGCTACTTCTAGACATTCTTATAAAACACTTTTGTTTCAAGAATTTCTTCTTCTGAGTACACATCCTCAGTTTGCAAAGTGTCTAAGGTTCGATCCCTGGCAGCTCTAGGGTTGGGAAAAAACCCATCTGATAGCCTGGCTGCTGTCGGTCAGTGAAGACAATATAGAGCGTTACAGACCATGGGTCTGATTTAGCAGAAGGCAGCTTCCTACATCCATAGCTGTCAGATGTAACTTTTAATCTCAGCTCTTTGTCACGTATTCTGGTATTTTTTTTATTTTTCATGTGGCAGCTACTGGAAACATACCCCAAACAGCATATTACATCAGCCCAGCTAGTTTTCAACATATTTTCATTATAAATATGTTAAACAAGAACCACTCTGGAATTACACTGATTTCTGGCTACTTTGGAAAAATGAGTACAGGCCCCCCCCCGTATCTGCGGATCTGCTATCGGCAGATTCACTTATACGCAGATAGCTGGAGGCTAGCGGGAGGATGAACTGCTTCCTGTTCTTTAGCTGAGCATCTCCAGCACTCAGTCGGCTTAAGCACTATAAGCAGCATGCTGCTGCTTATAGCGTTTGTTTCAAGGAAGACATGCACCAGCTTTTAAGGCAAAATAAGCGCAGGGGGCTGTGGGGTGTGTGTTTGCCCCTATCCACAGTTCTCCAGTATCCATGGGGGGGGGGGGGCTGGAACGGATCCCCTGCGGGTACCACCCCCCTGTATATTTAACATATTAACATTTTCACAATGTTGACCACCGCATACACATCAGTAGTGTTTGGGGGAGGACGTCTTCTGCAAACATGTCAGAGTTTCCTGGTACCTCAGATTCAGGATATTTATAATGATAAACCTGTACTTGTTCAACACATGGATAATTTGCATGACAAAGTCAGGTGAACAGCACAACAGTTCTCTCATCAAAATTCTCTCTGGACCCCACTTTGGTAGCTCCGGGAGTTTTGCATTCTATGTACGCAAAGGACTGCAGCAAAGTTTCTTATCCCTCTCACTTTTTCTTCTCTTTGCTTTATATTATGTCAGGGGTACAACTGGGGTGGGAAAAGAAGCACTGAAGCTCCATCTGGATCACTGTATTCACCCCAATTAAGCATTTAAGAAAAACAAAAAACAAGGCATATACATTTGTGATGTGACAGTCTTCTTTTAAATAATGAATTTGTTAATAGAGTAGGACAATTTCTGGCTGTAAAGGTTATAAGTGGTAGTTAGTGACCCCTGAAAATGGTAGTGATCTGAACACCATCCATCTGCCTGGCCCTGCTCTGCCCATACTAGATTCCATCTGTCTCAGGGTAGATTTTCCAAAATCATTATCACTTTTATCATGTTCAAGTGGTCCTAAAAAATCTTTCATTAGCTACAATGATTATGAGCATGGGGGGGGTACTTCCCTAAGCAATGAGAACTTTGGGTGGGGGGCAGCACTATCTATATGCTGGATTCCTTTAAGAGAGAGATTACTGGAGACTTATGGTGTCTTTGCAATATTTAGGGCCCAATCCTATCCCCTGCCCATCCACAGTATGCAGCACTGCTGACAGTGTGCACGCTGCATGCTATGGTGGGGTGGTGGTGGTGCAACCAGACAGCCTGAGAGAGGTAAGTAAAAATCATTTTTTACTTATCTCTCCATAGGTCGTCTGGCCATCAATGGATCTCCTCAGACCTATGCCAGCTATTTTGCTGGATGAAGTCCGAAGAGAGGCTGGGGGGGGGGGGGTTGTCGGGCCAGGAAAACAGGAATAGGATCCCTGCATGAGCTGCTGCTCAGATCCACCCCCTCCTGCTCCCTGCCCAGCCCGCTTCACAACCCCAAACCTCCCCAACTACCCCCTCCATTACCTTACTTGCTCTCCAAAGCTTCTCCGAATTGCCCCCCCACTATTTTAATTAGAAGTTTCTATTGAGTTTCAATTAAAGCTTTTTTCTAATTAAAATAGCGTGTGTGTGTGTGTGGGGGGGTGCACGTGATTGGGATGAGTCACCTTACAAGCTGTCAAGATGGCTTCCCCATTCAGGACTCTCTATTCAGAGTTCTCTACTAGTCTCCTGGACTAGTCTCCTGGACTATCAGTAGTAATCAGTTATCAGTCAGTGATCTGCCAGACAGCATTCATAATCTAAGGCCAAACTCATAACCAATACTTTTTTATTTAAGGAAAGATTCCAAGATTTAAAGAAAGTGTTCATTATAAATATGTAAACACTTTTTGGACTTAAAAAGAACTTTAAATTTAGCCTATAAATTATTGACACAATTCATGGACACTAACAGCGCAATCCTCTAACTTTGGAGTGGCGGAGTGTGCGCTCCGCTGCTCTAGAGTGTCGCAAACGTGCCATAAAACATGTTTGCAACAACTTGGGAGTAAGGGCCACCAGCGCAGAGCCTGGCAGCCCTCACTCCGCCATCCTCCATGCCCTGCACCCGCCAACGACGGTAATTACTGCACCGGTTGGTGCAGGGGCGGGGGGAGGATGGGCAGGGGCAGCAGGGGGTTGTGGTTTTGGGCCGGCCCGGGAGAGGGTGGGGATATCGGTGGCGCACTCCGCCAATATCATAAGCCCCTTCCCAGCCTGGTTCAGCCTTACACGCCCCCCCCCCCCCAGATATACATCAGCTTCAGAGCTGGTGTACATCTGAGGAGGCCCATAGGCTCTGGGCTTGCCGACACCCAGGGAAGGGGACGGACAGGATACAGTGGCTGGCCCTTTAGGCCGGCTGTGTATCTTTACACAGGATTGTGTCATGAAATACAGACATGGGTTTGGACAGAGGTTTACAAAAGTTTCTGTTGGTTATGAGGGAATCGCTGGTTTTCCATTCATTTATTTAAAACTTAACCTAGAAATGTGGCACCCTCCCACAGTGAGGAAGGCAGACTATGGCCCTGTAGTTCATATTCAGACTGAATGTGAATCTGGGAATCAACATCTACCAAACAAACATTTCTTCAAACAACCAAAGTCAAGAGGATGCCTTTTAGATAGCCTGGCCCTGAAGGTTATGAGAAGAATGAGATGGCTGTAGAAACCCTGAGTAAAATTTCTAATAAGCGAGGTGTGCCAAAAGATCTAGTCCAGATTAGACATGCATAGCTTGCTTCTCAAATCCCCCCCCCCATGAAAACACAAGTAAAGGATGATTGCCAAACAAATCCAGTTATTCAATAACATTAACTTAGTATCACTTAAACAAGAAGGGGCGGGCATTTCCTGGTTCTTGAGAATTTAGCGAAAACTTCTATTAAGGATTCCAGTACCAGGGCATAAACGATCACTATTAATAGCTTTGCCTTCCAAAAAGCTGTCTTTCATGCTAACACAGCAGTGGGAGGAGGGGGAAAGTTATGAAAATCTACAGAGCCTCTGTGCCTCCCTGACACATCATATCTCCTGAATTTTATCCATGAAAGGTAAGATAAAAAGTAGCACAAATTCAGCCAAGCTGCAATGGTATGTTATGTTCAGACAGAGAAGGTGGTGTCATAATGGAGTTTTTAATCTACTTATTCAAGGACTACACACACATGTTCCTATAGGGAAGCCTCAACCAGCTGCAGTTTCATCAGTTTTTTTTTTTTTTAAATCTCTATATTATAATCCCTAGTAGAGGTGGTTCAAAGTTGGCATACAACTCCCAGTGAAAGTCAACAAGTCATCACTGGATGGGTTTTGAGAAAAAAGAGCAAAACTGAGATAGACAGGCTGGCAAGGTATCAGAGGTCATCCTCTGCAATCAATTGTCTCCCTTGTGGCTGTGTCAAACAGCTACTGACACCATGATAATATGGCGCTTCCTGTCTTTTGGGATATATTTGAGCTCCATTCTTCACTGTGCAGAAGATATGAGGAAGGTCTGAGAATACGATATCAAACTTTTATTCTTGGCAATTGCATGACCTTCCATCGTAGTAGGTCACTTCGTAAGAAGACCTATAGTGGGGTGCTCTTTTGAATATGAAACACCTACAATTGCTAATAGGAATCAAATCCACAAAACTCAACATACAATGGATTCTTTGGTCAGTGAATGTTGACCTTCCATTTGCCTGGTGACCTGTGGTGAGTACAAACCAAGTTCAAATGAGCAGGTAGGGACAGAGGAAAAGAGACGACTCCATTTTACTTCAGGCTGTGGATTTGCCACAGGCAGACAAGATAGTAAACACTGTTAAGGGCTAGTAACTTTTGTAGGCTTATTTGCAAGGCTGTGCTATATGAACTTGTCTGCACTGTCAGATTCCTCAAGTCTGATGTGTCCAAAAAAGTTATCAACATTTTGCCTGGCTTGGCAGATGCCTACACCATTATTGTTGCGCGCACGCACACATGCACACATGCGCGCACACACACAAAATCTGTCTACAGTGCTGAAGTGCAGATGAGGGGCAGGTGCATGGCACAGTGAAAATATCAGTTGATTGTGCCTTGACTCGTTTAATTGGGTGGCTAATTACGAATTCATGCTGATGCAGATATCAGCCCATGCTGTGTTGACAAATGGACCACAGAGTACATAGTGGTGACTGTGAAACTGTACAGATTTCTTTCCAGACCCATAGTATGGAACCCAAATCTGCATCTGTTGCTCTTCTCCAAGCTTTTAAATGGTTGCGGATTCCCTAGTTATCATCTAAATCTGGCAATATCAAAAGAGCCAAAGACTGACCATAGGCAAATATATACTGCAAATTAAGTTGACTGTGGGGGGAAGAGTGCTGTGCGTGTAATGGCAAGCTCAGTCAGGTCACAGGGGAAAAGGAGTTCGTTGTTATTTTAGCAAACGCAGCAGAGATATGCTACCAGGACTTCAATGTTGCTAGTTTTTTTTAAGAAAGAAAAATTGAATAAAAATGGAGCATAATACGCATACCAAAATACGGAAACCTGTTGAAGTAGGTTTCTGTGCAACAACGGCTTGGTTTAATTACTATACAGCAGGGTAGAACAGTTCTTAAGCCTAGAAACTGCAAACCAAAATCTCCATATGGCTGAGAACAAGCTGTCAACTGTGGATTTTCCTTCATCTCCCAGTTTCTCCAACTCCTTCTGCCCGCCCAATAGCTCCCACTGCCACTTCTTCCTACTCTCTCTTCGACCTGTTGCTTTTCCCACTCTCAAGTCTCCAGCAGGTTGCTGCTCCTTCCTTCCCTCTGATTCTACCATTCGATCCACAAAGCCCAAAGAAACATCCTCTCTCCCACGAATGCCCCATGCATTTTAGGCTACTGTCATTACTGCTCCCACCTAAGTTCTGCTTCCTTCACTCCATTCAGCCTACCTTGTCACAGAATGAGCTGGACGGGCGAAATGCCTGATGCCACTCCGAGTCTCAAGGCACACCTTGGTGGCCCTATGCTTATATAATATTTCAGGAGCTGCTGAATACTGACAGGTCATTGGTTTATTTCGCTCAGGATGGTGTACTCTGGCAGCAAATCTCCAGCCCTTCCTCAGCTTTGCTACCTGAGATGCTGTAATGTGAGAAGCCAAGGATTAAACCTGGGACCTTACACATTTATGCAGAGCATGTGGCAGAATATACCGCAACAGCAGGCAGTCTTTATTTTAATAGGCTTTGAATGCACATTACATTTACACTAAATTCAAAGGACGGGAGGCAGACAGATCGAGCACAGAGGCCCTTGTCTTCCCTAACAGATAAAACGAACGTCATGAAGTCAATCTGCTGCATGTAAACAATTAAGGCAGATCATGGAAGAAAACTTTTCTCACACTATGGCCATAGCTGGAGCTGGCTTTTCCTATCTAATCAGCATTTGTTTTCAATTTAAGCGTTCTGTTCAAAAACGTTGCATGACAAAATATTATTTAAAAGTATGTTCAGATTTGAAAACTCAGTTGTTCCCAGCATTCTGGAAATACTTGCACAATATTGAAAAAAAAGAAAAGAAAAAGCAACAATGTTATACTTAAATCTATTGTGGCTGTTTTCAGGGATTTAAAAATTCTACGTGAAAATTAGTACAAGAACATAACTTTCATAATACAGTAGTGTGCTTTTTTTAAAATCTGAATCCCCTTCTACACTGAAACGCAGCTTCTAGTTTTGTGTATTTGCTGCCATAACTTTTAAAAGCAGGTCATTTGTAAAAAAGACCCAGACTGATCATTTTATTAGCAGAATATTTATTAGTTTCCCTGAAGAGGCTTGAGCATTGGAACTGTTTGTTTCAACTTTCTTTAACTAATGCTTTAATTGTTGACATATTTTGCTATTTGAATCAGAATATGATTATTGTTGGACTACGAACCAATTCACATATATGTTGAATTTGACAGTGTGTGGTCAACTGGACCTGAATTAGCTGTAGTCATGGGTAACGTTGTAGTCACTGTTACAATGAATGGATATAGTTGCACATCCCCTTTGCATTAAAAGATGCATCTAAGCCCAGGGGTTCTCAACCAGTGGTACTAGTACCACAAGTGGTACTTCAACCGACTGCTAGTGGTACTCGGACCGCTGGACCACCAGAACCCTGCTCCGATGTGGTGCTTTCGGTGGCGCGTTTTCACTCCCAAGGGGCTCCTGTCTTTGGCCGAACCTCTTAGGAACACTGAGAAGGGCCCTCCCACTCACCCAGAACATTTGTTATTAGAAGTAGCCTGGGGTCTGCTAAAACCCTTGGAAATGTTTTCACTGACTGTCAATTATGCCTCTTCTGTTTACAAATTTAAGCATATGAACACATAAGAGGTATCATTAGAATAATGTGAGTCACTACACTCCTTGCGCTGGTTGGTGCAGACAATGGGTTATATCCTATGCTTTCCTTCCTATGAGGAAAGGACTCTTTGCTCCAGAGCAAGAAGTGTTCTCCTCTGGAACAAGGAGTCTTCAGTGAAAGGAACCTTAGGATACTACCCAATTACTGTATGGATCATAAAGAGCTTTATACTGTATGCACCCATTTTTCTTATGACAGATTTTGAAAACTCTAAATAAATAACTGATGTGTAAATATGGGGTTTTTTTGTCTGATGTTTGAGTGGATAACTTTCAAAACCTGTGCTAGTCTGAAAACCATGTAACATGACTGAGAGCCCAATCCTATCCTTTGCACCTCTCACCGATGCAATGGCGCCAAAATGCCAGCCGCTGTATCTGGGGGGGGGGCATAAGTCTCATGGCCCGCAATGGGTCTCCTCGGACCTACAGTAGCAATTTTGCTAGCATACGTCCAAGGAGAGAAAAGAGGCAGAGAGGCTGCAGGAAAGGGGGATAGGATCCGGCGCGGGCCTACCGTGATGGTTCCACCCCCTCCCGCGGCCTTCCCGCCCCCGTTATGCCCCCTCCCCTCCCCAGTTCTGCCCTCCTGCCGGCTTACCTTTCCCGGCGCACGTCCAGAGTACCTCTGGCGCGGCTGGGAAGACGAAGGTCTTCCCACCGGCATCCCTGGCAGCGCACTAACCAGTACGCAGTTGGAGAGGCTTTTGCGACTGACGCCGACTGCTTTATGGCAGTCAGTGCCAGCGTGGGAGGCGTGCCACCACTGGGCAGCGCACTTAGGATTGTGCAGTGAGTTTCTGTGATGCCATAGTTTATGTTCTGGCAGAGAAGGTAGTCTATAGCAGGTGATTTCTTCTTACCCCTCTACTATTTGGACTTCAGTCTATCACAGGCATGTATTTCTGGCAATGGATGTTATATTTTTTCAGTCAAGTTTGCTGTCAGACCAGAAAAAGGATTCCGTTACAGATGTTTTGGGACTAAGCTGCCAGAGAACTGATAGTAAAAACTGACACTTGCTAGAGGGGATTAATAATTAAAGAAATTATTTCTCCTATGCACACTTGCCTCCTAGCTATTTTTTTTTTTAGCTAGTGTGACATTAGCACCATTACTGAGTACACAGTGAAATCAAGAGGCCTACATCTCTTGCCTTTCTGCTATGAAAACGTAAGCAGTGTTGGTGGGCAACAGCTGTTTTGAAAGTGTCATGATTGAAATGTCTGTAGATGGGTCAGTGGCAGTATGCCATGGTACACTTGACAGACCGTCCCCTTTCCTGTTTGATGCTCTCTGCTCTGCTATTCTGTTTCAGATATCCTTAACGTCCTATAAATGGGTTCCATTTTTAGTTTTACATCTGTATTGTAAGTCCGGATTCATTACCAAAGAATTCATTGTACATATGTTCTGTTTTGAAGAATATCAATGGCCTCCACTGAATTCAAGGGTATTGGATTTAAGAGATGGTCCATACACTCACTCACCTATTGAATCCACTTGAATAGTGGGGAAGTGGATGCAAACACGAACCATACACCAAAGCTAATGTGTGATGAGAGGGTTTTGTGTGAAAGATATTTGTGTGTGAGCTAAATCTGTGTAATTCTTCCCCTTTAAGAGAAAAAGGAAGACACTCTCATGTCATGCATTGTGTGAAAGCCATTGTGTGAGCCAGGATGGTGTAGTGGTTTGGGAGGCGGACTTAGACCTGGAAGATCCAGGTTCAAATCCCCGCTCAGCCATGAAGCTTCCTGGGTGACCTTGGGCCAGTCACTATCTCTCAGCCCCACCTACCTCACAGGGTTGTTGTGAGGACAAAAAGGAGGGGAGGAAATATGTACACCACTCTGAGCTCCTTGGAGGAAGGGTGGTATAAAAATGTGAAAAATAAAAATAAATAAAATAAATAAAAGGAGACACTCACACCTGCTTCCTCAATACACTAGTAGAATTGATGGCTGGATGATTCCCATACCTGATCAAAATAATTAATATTCATAGAGGGAAGACAATTGCAATAGGACACAGTGACCTGATTCAGAGGTCACATTATAATGTCTAACAAAGCATGGTTTTTTTGGATCAGGAAAAAGCAAAAAGTGTTCCCTTCTCCCCACTCCCATTCTCTCTTCTTCTCTTCATAGAAGATTTTCTGGTTTGGTAAACCAATGTTTGCCAGGATGGCCAGGAAACTGTCATTTGAGCACTCCATTTTCCAGGCTTCTGAACCAGAAACAAGCTGTAGTTTGCAAACTTGGTTTGTAGGAAGTACTTAAAACCTCAGTTTCCCAGTTCAGACTTCATGGCAAGCTGTGGTTAAAAAAAACCAAGGAAGGCTTCTCTGAAGCTGGATGTGCAAGGGGAGAAGAGTAAAGAGAAGAGGGGAGGATGGAAGGAGATGCTGAGACCAGAATGTGAAGTTTGAGCTGGGCCATTGTGGTAAAATCTAGATAAAACACAGGCACTTCTAAGGCTGCAACCCTTAGATTGCACCTTTGAGAACTCAATGGAGATTACTTCTCACTCAGGAGACATACATAGGCTAGCAATTTCTGTGCCTGCCTTTCATGTTTTGGTTTGGTGTATGAATGGAATTGTTAAAAGAGTACCCTTGGTCAATCATGAAATAATGAACACATCGGTGTAACGAACAGCATGATCTTTTAATTGGAAGTTAGTCCCATTGATTTCAGTGAACCTTCAAATATACTTAGGAGAGTACTCATGCAATTCAATCCCATGTTGCACTCGAAGGCTGCACTCCTATACACATGCACCAGGGAGTAAGTAAGTCCCATTAAATTCAGTGAGGCTTCAGAATACACAGACATGAGATTGAACTGCATGACTGCTCTCCTGAGTACCAGTATATTTGAAGAGTCCATTAAAATCAATGGGACTAACCTCCAATTAAAAAAGATCATGCTGTTCAGCACATCGATGTGCTCGTGATTTCAAGACTGACCAAGGGCACCCTTTTCACAATTCCATTCACACACCTAGCCAAAACATGAAGGGCAGGGCAGGCACAGAAATGTTCTCTGTTGCTGCTCTGTCACTGAGTATCTTTTGGGAGCCTTGTCAGGCCTTTTTTATCTGGGCTCACTTCCACCAACAGCAGTTAAATCAACAGGGGGACTAGTGTTAAGCAGAGACCGAGATATTTTTGATATTTTGTATATATTGTACTTCCGTGCCCCCAAGCATTTGGAATGGGATAGATTAGAATGTTAGATTAATTAAAAATATTTTTTCCCTGTGCCTAAAATAGTCTCCCTAGTTTTGCATGATACATGGACGTTTCCTCATTTAGATTTCTCACTGAGGGCCAGTCCTTCCACAAATTACAATCTATGCCAACTTGCTTGTCTTCTTTATTAATGATTTAATTAATTATTATTGCTGTTTAAATTACAGAAATGCCTACGGAGAGCAAGACCAACTGTGCAGCTGACACACCCTGCTCTTAAGGGATTATATTCTTAAATAGACAAATCATACAAAAGAGTGGGAGCAAGGAAGTATCCGTATAAACCTTTTGTTCGCACACTGTCAACTGAAGCGCAGTAAAATTAAGTGACTCTTTGGAATTTACAGGAAATCTGTGACAGATCCAAGAATTGAACCGATGTTTCCTGAAGCCACATAGGCAGAATCCATCATTTCCCCATCACCTTTACACCAACATACTGTAAAATACATCCTGTAGCATGTATTTCAAAATGCTGGGTTAAAATGGATTCCAGAAATCAATTCCATCAAAACCAGAAAGAGTTGAAATGAGTTAATAGTTGGCCCTTTCTTATAACCTTTGGACCCTTAAGGCCAAGGCTGGCCCATCCCGTAGGCCAACTGAAGCAGTCACCTCAGGCAGGAGATTGGCGGGAACGAGAGGTGTGCTTCTCTGTCCACCTACTTGCCTCCACTGCTGCTCCTCCTCCTTCCATTCTCTGGACTGGAAAACAAAGAGGGGGCCAGAAAGGAAGAGGAAATGTGGAGGAGAGTACTGAGCTAGAACACTGGAGAGTGAGAGGACCAGAGGCTGGTAAGGTGGGGCAGTATTTGTCATGCTGCCTCAGGCATCAAGATATCGTGGGCCAGCCCTGCTTAAGGCTCAAATAATCACTTCTTAAATGTTGTTGAACTGTGGACCAGTATTGTAGTTTGTACTCCGCAAGCCACACCTCATCTGTTGTAATGTGAACATTACAGTTATTTTAGGGCAAGCCGCTTGAAATACTTCATATTCAAACACAGCTTGTTCTGTAGTCCAACCCAGCTATACTGTTTACTCCATTGAAAAGAATGGCTCTTAATACAGTCTTTCTGATCATGTTAATAACCAGCTTGGTTCCTGTCTCTGTGCACATTGCAGTATTCTAGGTGATTTATTATACAGTATTATCCCAGCCAAATAGGATGGTGTATCACAATGCTGACTCAATAGACAAGCTGGTGAATTATCCAAATGCTATCATTGCAACAAACTGAGGCGGAAAAAAAAATCCCATAAATACTAAAGGGCAGATGCTAAGTTTAGGCAACGGTATAGTTATTAATTTTCCATTTAATGATTCCCGGTATTTTGGTGCCAAGGCACATACTAGGTGGTGTAGTATTGTGACTCTTTATCCTAATCCTCCTTATGCTTCCCCCTCCCCCAGGAAAAGCACCAGCAGAGACTATGAGTATTCCTTGAGCTTGAACCAAGTCAGGTGGAACAACCCCATCCCCTAATATTAAGCCATTTTGGAGAGGAGGAGGCTGCTTCTGTTGGCTGCCAGAGGGACTCTGTCAGAGCCTGAGACCATGCTACTCCTTTCAGGCAACATCTGTTTCCTCCTGCTTTGCCTATCAGAAGATCTTGTGGCCTTAAGAGGGGAATAGAATGGAAAAGGTTCTCTGACACTCTAGCCCACCACTCTCTCTTCCACACTTCCACTCTGTTCCTCTCTTTTGTTTTGAAGCCAGGGAGCGGGAGGACAAGGAACAATGACGGCATCTGGTGTGCTGCTAGGAAAGGGGGTGATGGATTTGATGCATTGCCTCAGCTACTGAGAGGTCTTGGGCCAGGCCTACAACTGAGGGAATGGCTTGGTGTTAAGAAGATGGTGATTTCACCCAGTTCTTCCAAATGTTCAGGATGACGGAGGATTCAGTCTCTTCAGCCTCCTCAGAGAGAATAGCTTCTCTTTTCTAGTTTAATTCTTGGGCTGCTTCCTTTATTATCTGGTGACAGTTCTGTTACTCTCTGCCTCACTTTTAATTTGCGTTTCAGTTTTAATTTTAACTACTGTACTTGTCTATTCTATTCAGTCTGTAGCTACTTTTTTTGAATGCCATTATGTCTAAAGGACGTGCCATTATTCCTGATCTTTTTCTTTCCAGTTATGGAGTTCATTTTTCTCATCACCTTGCCCCCCCCCCCCAGTCATTCTTTCTTTTACAGGTCATGCAATTCATCTTCTTTCTCCTGATAATTTTTGTCTTGATATTAGGTATTTACCACCTCCCTTGACCTTTTTTAAAATCTTCTTTCAAATACTGATTCTTCTTGCTTAATATTTTCTTTCTTCCTCACTTCCCATGGTGATTTTATTTTAACACTTACGTTGACTCTTTTGATTTTGTTGTGTGTCTTGCATAGGTGCAGGTTCTTCAAATCCTATTTTTTTAATTTTTTTTTACTTTTTAACCAGTGATTAATTTAGGCCAATTTTAATCTGCAAATATATAGCTCCTTGATTAATTGCTCTAATTAATTGATTCATTTAGGATTGCAGCCTTAATCATTTCCCATTTTTACTAAACTGAGACTGCAGGACGTAACTAGGGGCAGCATCAGAGGTTGGCCAGATTGGGTTCTGGCTGATGGTCGACGCACATCAGAGCGCCCAGGCCAACCCTTTAACCCTCCGGTTCTGGTTGGCTATCTCAGATTCCCCCCATTTGCAGATGGGGAGGATCAACGGAACCACCGCCTGCTGCCGTTGCCTATAAGCTTGGTGGGCAGTGCAAAGGCTTTGAAGTCAGCACTGGATGTAATAACAAGAGCATCATGCAAATGAAATGTGTTGGAAGGAGGCTGAAGAGATTTCTGGTTTTATATGCTCAGTGGTTGAAGAAGAAAGTTTAGTAGAAAGATCAAAGTAAAAATGTTGCTTTTTCCTTTCTAAGTAGCATATGACTCTGTTGCCTCCATGGAAGAGTACTCCATACAAGAGTACCAAGTGCATTCCAGGGTACAGATTCAGAATCTGCTATTATGGAGTACACAGTGCTCCTATTTGTTTCAGTGGGAGGCATGTACATATAAGCCACGGAGTTTCAGTAACTTTCCCTAAGGTCAGACTGAACACTCTGGATACATTCCAGCTGTCCTCTTTGTCTTTTGCTTACTTCCCTAATCTAACCAGCTACTCGCTTCAGAGCTCTCCAAATGCAACTCTCCTCCCAAACACAAGATTTTCTTTGTTTAAAAAAATGATAAAGTAACCATAAAAGAATTAAAAAAAAACTTTAAACAGTTTCCGTTAAGATAAACTACCAAGAAGGCTGCAATAAGGCCTGCCTCTTGTCAAAAGTTATTAGGGAACAAATGTGACAGACTTGTCTGCAAAGAGACATCACTTGTACATAGGACATACTTACGGTCTGTCAGTGATTTCCCTCTGTTGATAGGTCTGCTTATCCTTAACATATACATCCTTTCATATTTGTCTATGACCCGTGCACTGTGCAGGGAATTGATTTATTTGCTGAAGGAAAGAACATTGGTTTACCACCTCATTTTGAGCTCCTCCAGATTAGTCTTTTGTTGACCTGGATTATAAAAGAGGAAAGTCTTAGACTAAAAACTGGATCTCTCAATTTTTCTTCCTTTTGCATAATGAACAAAGTTAACAAGGGCTGGCAGATGCAAACAATGGAATTGTTTCATCCAAAGATTATATTTTGACTGACTTGCCTAAAGTAGTTATCCTTAAAAAGTACACAGGTAACATTGCAGATCAGCCAGTTTTACATATATACAGAGAAAAGTCCTTAAGAAATCAAAGAGACTCCCAATACTGACATTATTTTTTGCAAGGAATAAACCAAAACTTTGTTCAGTTTGTTCAACAGCTGATGCCAACCCTTCCTCCGCCCTTCCTCCAAGCAGACCAACATCTTGCTGATTACCTGGCAGGAGGGTGGAGCAATAGAGTTATCATTCCAGTGCACAGAATTTATTTATTTCAAATATTTCTAGGCTGCCTTTTGATCTCACCGGAGGATTAGCAGAGGTATGTTTATTGGCTCAGCTAGACTTTAACTTTGTAGTTAATGTTTGCATTAAATGGTTAAATGTGAAAAGAGGATCCGAAGTGCAGAAGGGGTGCTCTATGTTGCAAGGGAATCCTACAGTATTATTTTGTCAATGTTGGAAATATGAAGTATTAACATACTGCTGTATTATATTCGGCTATCAAATTTAGGGCGCAATCCAAACCTACTTAGGCCGCCGTCGTAACCAGCGGCCCAGCGAAAACAGGAGGCCCCGGAACAGAAAGGGGATTCAAATCCCCTTTGAACTCCTCTTTTGGACGGGATTTGAATCCCCTTTCCATTCTGGGGCCTCCCATTTTCGCTGGGCCACTGCTTACAACGGTGGCCTAAGTAGGTTTGGATTGCGCCCTTAGATTGTTTTTGGGAAAAGATTGCATGCATATCTAGGGTTTTTTTCCCAAATGAGAAAAAAAATCTGACATTGTAACAGGGGTCAACGAGACGGAAGAAAGGTCTCAAATAAACATTCAGCTCCCAGGCCTCTCGAAAGGGGCCTGATTCTGTATGTGAATAGTGTTTGTTCTGAACCTACTTCCAATGAAATATATTGAGTGCCCCTGTGATCTAATGCTTTGAAGGGAGAATCATTTCCTTCCTAAGTCTACCAGTACAGCATGTCAGATAAACTGAAGAATGTAGGCATGGGAAGACTATGCAGATGAGGCTGTTCAGTACTATAATTAAACAGAAGTTGTGCCAAATGAGAAAGAGGTGGGGGGGGGGGAGCCTTTGAAATTCCACATGGGACTGAGTTCAACTGGGAGAGTTCTGTTACAAAGTTCCTGCAACAGGGTACCAAAACATACATTGATTAAAAATTCTTACATTAAAATAAAGAAAAAATGTTATAAATGGAATAATTGTGGTGAGCAGATAGCTCTGTACACCCAGCTCTGTACATCCACATCTGTTTTAGTTAAAAGCGAATACAGAAATGATTTTTAAAAAAAACCTTTCCTGTTGCTAGCCACTGCATCAAGGGCAGAAAAGAAATAGGTGGAAGCAATCTTCATTAAAGCATTTGTTCATAAAGGTTTTTAAGAAAACATCACTCCTGTATTCCTTCTTTCTTTGTCATGTAGCAGTCCTAGCTGTCATCTTTGGGGAAGGAAAGGCCAGGAAATCAGTTGGTCCCTCAATTCCTATGGAAAGTAGAAGAGGCAAGGGAAGTTTGCTCCTTAATTGGGATGTTTGTACATGTGATCTTCTGAACCTCCAGACTCTGATGAACATCAGTGCATAGGAACAGAGAAAGTTTCCTTGTACTGAATCAGGCTATTGGTCCATCTTAGTATTATCTATATACAGTAGGCTGCTTCTCTCCAAGGCTTCAGAAAGGGGTCGTTCCCAGCCCTACAGGTACTGAATATGGGACCTTCTGCATGCAAGGCATATGTTCTACCACTGAATGTCCACAAATGTGGAAAGAATCATCTGAGAAATCCAGGAATTAATTCCAAGACAAGGCTTTCATTATCACCTTCTATTGATATTTTGCATAATCCTAGCATTCCTTTCAACTAGCCCAGCCCACAGGTATATGCATTTAACTCCAGATGAGTATATACACCCTTGGGCAAAAATACCATAAAACATTGTCAAAGTATTTATTACTCCATTTTCCACAATCATCAGCTTTTAGTGCTATCCACAAATATGGTACAAAATATAGTGTGTATATATACTATGCATGTGTGCATATATGCAAATATGCACATGGCACATGCACACATCACCTCCTCTGAGATGTGCACATTACAAGCAAACCTCAAGAGCCTTGACATGCCTGAACAAATTAAGGGTTTATCTGAAATCCTGGCAAATATAGAACAGGAACTCCTTCATATAACCAATTTCAGGATTTGACTGGGAAAATCTACAACAGGGTAGAGTCACTGTGAGTCAGACAGACCACAACTAGTTCCAGATCCACCCAGTAATACAGTATATTATTGCCAGTTCCTGGCTCAAGAGATACCCAGAGTGCATATCTGTATGTTTTGTCTGGATACTTTCACATATGTAAAGTGAAATATTTAAAATCATCCCTGTATATTCATCACAATACGTGTCTCATATACAAAACACAAGTAATATATCTCTCATACACTCATAAAATTAAGAAATACATTATTCTCATCACTGTCATTTTATTAAATGCCCAGTTTCCCCAAGTTTCCTTTCAAAGGAACTAATTACAGCCAAGTTGGGAAACAGATGTGTTAAAAATAATGAAACTGCTCCAGCTTTTATTCATGTTCCGGATAGACTGCAAACTTCCACTCCCCTGTTTACATTACCATGCATATCCTTCTTGCACTTGTCTCACTGTTTCAGCTCAGTTTCTTTTATAATAAAGTGTTATGTCTTAAAAGCCATTCCTAAGGGAAAGTCAGCAAAACTAGAGACAACTGTGGGGTAAAGGCAAGGGTGAAAAGAAGCAGCACCATCTGAAGAAGAACAAGGGAGGAAATAATTAACAAGTCTAATGGCCAGTGTGGTGTAGTGTTTTGAATGCTGGACTTAGACCTGCCAGACCAGGATTCAATCCCCATTCAGTCACAAGCTTTACTAAGTACCTTAGGTTAGTCATATTCTCAACCTAACCCACCTCAGTAGCATAGCTGGCGGGGGGAACTGCCCCCCCCGGCGGCACTATAGGCCCTCCTGACCGCCCTGCGCCTCCGCTTGGCTCAAAATTGAGCCATTGTGAAGGCAGGGGGTGATGCACAGGTGTGGGTGTGACGTGACATTGGGGAGACATGAGGTGTCGCGGCGTCATCCTGCCCCAGGCAGCAGCTGGGCTGGCAACACCACTGACTCACCTCACAGGGTTGTTGTGAGGACTATACTAACCCTCAGTTATTCCAGCTACATTCACTGCCTGTTTGTTTCTGACCTCAACTCAAAGGGTTGGTTATTATCTTTAACGCTGTAAATGGCTTAGGGCAGCGTTTCTCAAAGTTTTCCCCACGTGTTAGCGAAGTCGTAAGTGTTTGCGGGGGCGGGCTGATGGTGGCAGCGCTCCTGGGATTTATTTATTTATTTTAAAAATGTATATCCCGCCTTATCCTATGCCGAAGGCAAATGCCCAAGGTGGCTTACAACAAAAATTAAAATACATAGTTCGGTAATACAAAACATAAGTTTAAACAATACATAACTAAATTTAAAACCAATAAAATCCACTGGGGGGGGGACACAGTATGGAACACAAAAGCAGCATGGCAGAGCATCTTGAGACACAGGAGGCAGACCACAACCCATCACCCAAACGCTAGACGAAACAAAAACTTTTTGAGCCCTCGATGAAAAGTCATGAAGGAGGGGGTGGTTCTCAGATCCCCTGGCAGGGAGTTCCACAGTTGTGGCACCACGGCTCGCCCACGTGTTGCCACTCCCCTAACTTGCGATAGAGGTGGTACCCGCAGGAGAGCCCCCTCAGATGACCTAAGAGAGCGGGCCGGAATGTATGGGAGAAGGTGGTCCCCCAGATATCCTGGACCCAAACTGTGAAGGGCTTTAAAGGTCATTACCAGCACCTTGAATTGGGCTCGGAAATGAATGGGCAGCCAGTGCAGCCGCTGAAGCAGCGGTTCAACAGATTGCACCACCGCCAGGACAAAAAGGTTTTTTTAAACTTACAGGGGGTTGCGCTGGCACTCTGGAGGGTGCAGGGGTGCCTGAGGCCCCATCTGCAGGCCTCCCTGTGCATCAGATCGGCTCCTTGAAGCGATTGAGACCCGCTTCCAGTTTCGGACAAAAACCGGGTAAGTAAAAAAAAACAACACCAATTTTTTGTCCTGGTGGTAGGACATCACCGATGCACCCCCTCCGGCTTTTTCGAGACATTTTTTAGGCCGCATGGAGCCTGGAAGGGTGAGAGGATCGGCCCTCCCACCTTCCCAGGCTCCACGCAACCTAAAAAAAATGTTTCCAAACGCTGGGGGTGGTGGTGGTGGTGTTCTTACCCGCAGAATTCAGGCCAAAGTTCATGTCCCCCCTGGGCAGCAGATGCATCCTTCCTGGGCCTGGGTAAGAAGAACACCCCCCAGCCCCAAAACCTCCCGTGCAGCCTCCCGGGGGCTTTTTAGGCCTAAAATAGGCCTAAAAAGCCAGGGGGGGGTTGTTGCTTTGCGCCGCCGTTTTGTGGCGTGAAAGTGACGTTCCGCCCCCAAGGGGGGGTTGTGATGTCACACCCCCAAGCGGCTGGGCTTGTGACGCCACGAGAGGGGTGCACAGCGAGCGGGGGCCCCCGTGGGAGTGTAGCTACGCCCCTGGGGAAAAAAAAAAACACTATGCTAGCATAACTCAGATGCTGGTGCAACTCCAGAATATGGAAGGAAGATGGGGTGTGTTGTGGAATGGCTGTGGCAGAATGAGGAGAAGTGAACATATGCCATATCCTAAACTCCCCTTCAGATGATAGATGTGCTCCTGACATCAGAAAAATGCTGTGCCAAATGACAAAGTTGGCGTAGGGAGGAGTAAACCTATAGGGAACAATGGGGAAGGGGAAAAAACACTACAAAAATCACACCTCCCACCACGACCCCATCATCCATTTTCCTATGATGGAGCATAGGATACAGTGCAGCCAATCACAACATTCCAATATATATAAAGCCCTTGCTAGGGAGACACCAGCTCAGATGAAAAGACATGAGACATGGGGCTATACCTCTCTGGCCTTTCAAAGGGAAACTTTGGTGGTGGGAACTGTGGCGAAAGGGCACGTGGCACTTAAAAGAGAGTGCCTGGCACAAACAACCTTTTGTCCCTCACAACATGTATGGCAAGATATTTTGCTCTTATCCTCTCAGAACTCTTGTTGTAGGTCTGTTTCCCCCAGGACTCCATGCATAAACATCCAACTGGAATCTCTATCTCACCACCCCAACAGAGGAGCAAGGATGATGCACCCCATACAGGTAAGCAAAAAGGGGAGGGGATACCATGCCACTACACATGGACACTGCATGTCTGTCTCAGCACTTATCCCCCCCCCCCCACATTCTGACTCTTCATGCTTATCAGATGTGACTTTGTTATATAAACTGTGCTGCCTAACCATCCCTTTCTTTTGCAACAGTTAAGAGTAGAGAGTGTCTGCTCCCTTTTGGTGAATGCTAGGGACTCCACCGTCCCATTGCTAGGGACTCCAACCATTGCTGCTGACCAAACTGCAACATTGCCACAGGGGGCTGAACACCCAGATTTCCACTGCAGATTTCCCAGGTACACCCAGATTTCCATTGCACCCCCCCCCAAGAAAGGTAATGTTCCGAGCCACCATGATCCCACCCCCTACAGAGCACAACTGCACGTACACTCTGATGACACCACTCTCCCTTACAAACACAGAGTGTGCATCTCAATTCAGAGAACAGGTGTGACTGATGCTAAGTCCTTGTTACTCGATGTTTCTCCTTGCTTCCCACAGGCAGCTTTCCCACATGCAAAGACATCATAAAGATCCCAAGGAAAGCCTACAGGCTGCCTGCTTGAAGTGACCAGTGTGAACGCAATGGTTGCTCCGTGAGGTTGCTGACCTACCGTACGTGTTCCAGTCAGGCCCCTGTGACTTTGCAAACTCTTTGACAGACAGTGAACCAACTGATACAACCATACCTTACTGGCACTTGTTACTTGGCTGTCTGTTGGATGATGATGATGATGATGATCCCAGTATTTATATACCACCTTTCTTGTCATTGGATTTCTCCTTTGACTTTAATTCAAGGCGGTTTACAACAGGCAGGCAATTCTAAACCAAACGGTTTTTACAATACAATAAATGTCCTAATCTTTCATAGGATGCTTCTTTCTAGGTGTTTCCTTTTACGGTCTGGCCTCTCTCTGGCATTCACCTCCTACGCATTGACTGACAGGCAACTCCCCCTCACAGAGTGCTGGCTGCAGCTCTCTCTCTCTCTCTCTCTCTCACACACACACACACACACACACACACACAGGGCTTCTGCAGCTTTTGTCAGCGGCAACAGAGTCTCGAACTGCCATCCTTGATCTTCAGGCATATGAGGCTGCAGCTATCCCGACTGAGCCAGACCTCCTGCCCATAACTTGTTGTACCATAACTTGCAATGATACAACAACCCTGCTGGGTGAAGATTGTTGGCAACCTCACTTCTGTGTTTCTCTTTCAGATGCTGCTCTATCACACACTGATAGAGTTAATAAAACCATTGACTGGATAATACTTGTTCTATCCTTGTTAACAAATAGAGATCTCTTCTCCCCACCCTAGTTGTTTCTTGCCTCAACTGCCCTCAGGGTTGGTCTTTGTGAGGAGGAAGGAGGCCTATCTGCTTTCAGGGCCTGCAGCATCCTCTCTCCATGACTCCTTGAGCTCCAAGAGTGTGTTTGTGTGAATGGGATACGGGGCTTGAACCCTGGGTTCAAGAATTACTGGGAAGGGCTGTGTCAGTACTATTGGGAAGGTTGAGCCGGCATGGCATTGCCTGGACGGGTTTAGGCTACAGCGGTTTTTGTGCTGGCGTCAGTGTGCTATCGGCATGGTGTCTGAATAGGATTGGGCCGTCAGTCTATCTGCCACTGTTCCAGAACAATCTGGCAACCACTTCCTGCAACAGCATAAAGCGGTGTCAGAAGAATGAGGCATGTAAGCTTAAGCAATGGAGTCTGCTTTGTTCGATGTGTCCTGCTACTACAAATGGAAGACAAGGGTCTGTTTTACCTATTGCCCCTCTGTGTGGCAATGTGCCTCTAAGTTAAAAGAAAATGCCCAGAGAGTGACAACTTCCTTCGTATTGCACATCACATGCAGAACTGGAGAATGGGCAAAATGGGTAAGCATGAAGTAGGGACGCTCATCTTTGTGTATAAACCCTGGGTGTTATACATACACATGCTTCAACATGCATAAATTCTTCCACCTGCCATTCCGCTATCCTAACCTCTTCTGCATGATATACAGTACTGTACTTTGGAATAGGATATTTTGACAGAACAGAGACGATAAAAATCCAATCCAATCGTGTAGCTGTTAAAAAAAGAAGAAAAGAAAAGCCTTTGGCTTCTGTCATCCTCTGAATGAAGTGCCTTTGACTCAACTTTCATGGTGAAATGCATTTAAGCTCAGACCCGGCTACTTGCCAAATATCATTATCCATAATGGTAGCAAATCTTCTTCTGTGCTAACATCAGCACAAAACCCTAGAAAACTGCTTAGATGTTCAGCTTGCCTGCTAATATGAAGTCTGAAGTCACTTTTTTTTGTATTCCACATTTGCCTAGAGTGCTACTTGATTAAATATTATGGTCTAACATTTATTCGTTTGTGTTATGCCTCTCTGTCACTAAATTCAAAGGTATTCCACAAACAGGTTTTGAAGAGTTTGTTCACACCTTTACTGCTGATACATACAACATTATTTTGTTTGTGGTGGTTTGGGAGTTTCTACAAAGTATTTCCTCATTTTAAAGGGTGGCCTTCATGAGCACTTCTGAGTAATGTGAATCCCCTCAACTTTGGAGTCCACAGCAAGACAGTATTATGCTGTTAGCTGACCACACCTCTGTTAGGAAGAATGTTGTTTAAGAGACTAGAATGGTCAGCTGATGAGAGCAGCTAATGGTCATCTCTCTGCTGTTTGAATGAGATATCCATCAGAGCCTTGAGCAAGTGACACTCCCCAGCTAAGGGGGCAGGGTGTGGTGTGTGTGTGTGTGTGTGTGTGTGTGTGTGTGTGTGTGTGTGTGTGTGTGTGTGTGTGTGTGTGAGTGAGAGAGAGAGAGAGAGAGAGAGAGAGAGAGAGAGAGAGAGAGAGAAACTGCATTTTACAATTTGCAAGAGACAGGTGTAGAAAGAGAACAATGAATTGGCTGAAGGTACCTTGGGGTAAATCTTCCTTTTTGCCCAATTGGCAACTAAGCCTAAATACATGTACCTAAAATAATCACATATTCGTCTGCCACTTACCCTTGCACCTCCCCTGTTGTGTACATGTGTAAATTGTGAGCTATGTTGTCTTCTACTACACTGATTATGATTTATGATTTATGATTATGATTATGATTATCATTTATGATTATGAATAGGGGTTTAGGGCCTCTCTTTGCAGATACGATGTTGGGGAGCAGTTCTGAAATGTCTCTTTTTGCACCACAAAACACCACAAAAGCCTCCATTGCTCTCTGATGCAAAGGACAACCATACCTGGGTACTACTGCTTCTAGAAGTTCTCACTGATCAAGGAAGTGGGGAGTGCACACATGTAGGATACAGAGGACAAAAATATCACTACAGCAAGTAGCCAAACAGGTTCAGACAATACTCTTGGCATCCAACTATCCCCATGCAACAGAGGATGTGTGCACATCCCAACCCCAACCCCTTCCCTCACATCTGAGGGAGCTTGAGGCACTTTCTTTAATCATGTGGGGAATAAACACGTGTCCTAACAAACCTAACTGCCCCCAACTATTTATTTATTTATCTGGGCATTTTTATGCTGCCTTTGCACCTCCTCAGAAGCCCTCAGGGCAGCTCACATTGGATAAAAACAATTCACATCGTTCAGCTTTAAGAGCACAGCAGGGGGAAGAGGCAATGGTGGATTCTGCCTTGCTGGCTTTCCTCATCACAGAAAGGACCCCCTGAACTCTCCCAAAAGGAAGGGGAGGGGCTGGGACATGCGTCTGTCATGAGCACACATCCTTCACTGCTCAGAGCTAGATCTGCACTAAGAATATCATCTGAACAGGCAAACTTGGTTCTGCCCCTTTTTAATTTTTGGATGTGTCACTTTTCCAGTTTATCTTTAACGGAGTGTGCTCTGCTCAGGAAAACAACTCTTGCTTCTGCAAAAGGCATCATCAGAAAATATGGCAGTCCAGTTATAAGGCCATGACCAATGTTATGGTTGTAAAGAAAAAAAGAACAACATGAGTCTTTCATAAGAAACAGATTCCTGAACAGGAGATCCTAACAGATTAAAATGCACAGACGCAGTACATACCATTCGTACCAGATAACCTGAGGAGTCTGCATTGTGGAGAGCCCACAGAAGGAATGCATAGATGGAAAGGAAATAATTCTTGTTTATCTTGTAAGACACACAAGGTCAGAGGATACACAGCAATGCTGTATATACTTCTAGGAGAAATAGTCTTCTATATAATCCCTCGTCTGTACACAAAAGATTCCTGAACTGTCTATAATTTCAAGGAGAACTTTCAAAACAACCAAGAAATCATGTCTCCAGACAATTCAATAGCATTAGTGGATTGTTTTGAAAAACACTATTGTGTTCAATGGGCATTTATAAACCACCACCATCCCTGGTGTTCAATCAGATACACGCATATCTTTTAAGTAATTAATATCCTGCTTCTCCAAAGCTCAAGGCAGCTTCCAACAGAACATTAAAAAAGTAGCAATAATAGCAATAAAAGCTTTTTATTTATTGAACCATTTATATTTCTCTCTTTCTAAGAAGTATATCCTGCTTTTCTATGCAAACACCTTCAAGGCAGCTTACAACAATCAATAAGGACAATAAAATGCAATAAAGTGCAAACAACCAAAAACCAACAAAAATGCTAAAAGGCTACAAACGGCAGAGCCAGCAGATACAGTACATGTTTTAAAGAAGTCATTCAAATGATCTTAGATATCATTAAGATCATTCAAGGCCAGACGTGGCCTGGTCCCCAGTAAGAGATAATAGAGATGGCACTGGATGAAGGATGAACATATCTGGGAGCGAATGTCACAGAGTGTCACCTGGCTCCAGAAGGTTGGAGTGCATGGAGAAGGGCCTCTGACGATGGTCTCAACTGGCAGGCAGATTCGTGTGGAAGCGGATGGCCCTTTTGATATGGCAAATCCTTCCAATATTCAGACGAGACCCGATGATGATGTAGTTTACATGTAGTCTGGGGTAGTTTACAACAAACTTAAGCAACTACATGTCCTGTAAAAAGCTCCCCTTCACTTAGGCCTTATGGACAAAAGGAAGTACCGTACGTCTTTACACATCACATAATTTATGGAATTCACTAGCACAGGATGTGGTGACTGACACAGGCTCAGATGGCCTTAAAAGGGGATTAGATAAGTATGTGGAGGACAAGTCTATCACTAGCTACTAGTTCATGATGGATGGATGCTGTCTCCATGTTCAGAGGCAGTATGCCTCAGTAATCCTGGTCCAATGTTGAAACCATCTTATTTCTCCTCCTAATGCTAGACTATAATATGATTTTGTTGAAGATCTTTTTTAAGTGACTTTTGGTCCAATCCTATGCAGGACCTATGGCAGCAGATCACGGGATCTGCTGCCATAAGTCCTGGTCCAGGGCTGCAAAAGCTGCACCACTGTTGTGCGCTTTGGGGCCGCCAGCACAAATGGCTAGAGGCCTTGTACCAGAGGCTCACCCAGCCTGTGCTGGAGCAGGTAAAGTGGGGTGGTTCAGGGAGGAAATGAGTGGAGACTGGGCCAAACCGGAGGTGGTTCGGGGGCAGAATCGTTAGTTTTGTGATAGTTTTGTGGGGTCATGTGCTTGGGGTCATGGGACAAATACTAGCCACAGCAGGTGTGAACTACCACTAGATGTACTCCAGACTCTTAAGCTCAGTCTATGTCATGCCTATGCAGTAGCTCACACGATCAAAGTATTATATTGTCTTACAAATCCATATATTCTAAACATCTCCTTTGCCCTCTCCAATTTGCCAATCTACTAGGAGCATAGATGGAATACCTTTATTCTGCATCAAGAATGTGATATATCTGCTAAAGCAGAGGTTCTCAACCTGTGGTACGCGTACCCCTAGGGGTACGCGGGCCACAGGCTGGGGATACGTGAGATGCTATTTCGCATACCCCCATGTACCCCACAGGGCGATTTTTTCGGCCTGAGGTGCGGCTGAGCGGGTCCTGCCAGGCTGTAGCCTCTCCCTCCCGACTTGTGGCGCGAGCTGGAGGACCCCCTCGGCCACGCCGCAGGCCGGAATCGTCCCCTGAATTGTTCCCTGTAGCTTTCCCTACCTTTGTTTGCATCCGCCGCCATGTTGAGTCTCCTGAAGTCTCGAGAGATTCAAGATCGCATGAGATTTGGGAGCCGCGAGCTTGGATCTCACGAGACTTTGGGAGATCCAACATGGCGGTGGCTGCAAGCGAAGGTAGGGAGACCTAACGGGGGCGATTACGGGTTGCAGCGCGGCTAAGCAGGTCCAAGCCGGAGGGAGAGGCTACAGCAGGGCTCGGATGGCCGTATGGCCGAAAGAAAGGTAAGGGAGAGCTACGGGGGATGATTCCGGCCATGCGGCGCTTCTGAGCAGGTCCTCCGGCTGGAGGAGCCACTCGGAACCGCCGCATGCTGAAAAAAGCACCTTTTTCACACTTTCGGGGGGGGTTGCACTTTTGGGGAAGGGGTATGCCAGGGTACGCGGGGCTTGGGGGAAATCGGGGGGTGCTTGGGGGGCTAGGGGAGGGGGTACACGGGAGAGACGCTGTGCTAAAGGTTATCAGCCATACTAAATTGACATTACACCCTTAGGAGCACCCACTGCTAAATTATTGTGTGCACATGGACGAAAACGGAGTAACTGCTTTAGATTCCAGCACTGGCACTATTAGAGGCAAGATGATCTTTCAGAAAGAACTCCTCACACCAAATGTCTTTGTTATGGCCCATTTACGGAGGTTTACTTTATACATATTTTTATCTTTTTATTATCTATTTCTAATTTTATGGATATTTTTATTGACTTGGCTTTGTAATCAATACCATTATTATGAATCTTGTATTCTATTGTTTCAGTCAAACGGCAAATCTATGAATAAAAAAATGACTTCATTTTATGAGTTTAGCAAGAGAGTGACCTTGAAAACTCAGATGTTCTTACAGTTCAAAACTAGTTCAGACTGGACAAGGCCTTGAAGTGAAGGTTATCCATGGACTATGGAATCAAGACATGGGCCTTGCCCACTGCATATATAACCTGTAAGAACAGGGGCCTACACACATATGTACCTATTACAGTTTATCTGATCGGAGAGGCCTCGCGTGCAAGCCCAAGACTTGCAACGCAATCCTATCGAGACGTCGGGCAACAGAATGAGAGTTTGGTCGCCCGAAGCCGTCACGAACGTGCCGTAAAGCTGGCCTCCCCTGCTCCGCAAGGCCTGCCTCCCCAGCTCCGGCGCTGGAGCACCCGCCGCCAGACTCAGGTAAGGATCCAGCGGGCGGGGGGGGCAGGGGGGGCAGTTTGGCTGTAGAGGGAGGGGGTCCATTGGCCCAGCTGGCCCAGGAGGGGGCGGGGGATGGCTTTGGCCATATCCCGGACCCCGCCAGGCGGCTGGCCTGTTACACGGCCTCCTCCTACTTCTGCCAGCGATTTCGCTGGCGGAAATCCAAGGAGGCCGATTGGGCCGGCCACCATTTACACCCGGGGAAGGGGACAAGCATCCACTTCCTTGAGTAGACCTCCGCTCCGGCGGCAGCCTAACTGTTGGGGAACAGGATCCGGCGGGCGGCCATGGGCCACCTGCTGGATCCTTATGTAGGATTGCTCTGCCCATCCTATACCCTACCATATGGATGACTTGGGGCCCAATCCTATCCCGCCAGCCAGCTCATAGCATGCTGTACCACTAACGGAGCACATGCTGCATGCTATGCGGGGCGGGGTTACCAGATGGCCCAGGAGAGGTAAATAAAACTTTTTCTTACTTACTTCCCTTTAGGCTGCCTGGTCTCCAATGGGTCTCATCAGATCTATGACAGCTATTTTGCTGGCATAAGTACAAGGGGACTCAGGGGGGCAACTTGAGGTGGGGATATGGGGATAGTATCTTGACATGC
Organism: Plestiodon gilberti rubricaudatus; assembly: GCA_026170595.1. Taxonomy (NCBI): domain Eukaryota; kingdom Metazoa; phylum Chordata; class Lepidosauria; order Squamata; family Scincidae; genus Plestiodon; species Plestiodon gilberti. Next base: position 244,247,613 of record JANXHW010000001.1, on the reverse strand, counting down.
ACCATTGCTACTAAGATTCTTCACCCACTCCTTCCTGACCCCTTCCCAGTTCGTCCCAAACCACCGACAATCCTCCCTTGAACCGCCTGCTCTGGCAGGGTCCCTTGGAACTGCTGTCGTTCATGTGGGGCCTCCAGCCATTTACGCCAGAGGCCCTGAAGCCCATGGTGATTGCTCAGCTTTTGGGCCACTGGTCTGGAGCTTACGGTGGTGGGTCATGAGATTCGCCACTGTAAGCCCTGGATAGGATCGGGCTACAACATGCCTTGGCTGTGTTTGCAGTATTTCTTGATTGTCTAATTGACTGACAAGACATTCGGCAGTTATGTCTCTAATCAAGGGTAACCTTTAATTGGGAAGAGAATGTTTCTACCCTCAATATTCAGAACCCCGAGATCAAATCCTTCTGAATGTACTCCAAACGTTTATATCAAAATGCTGGTAGTAGAGACTTTTTCCTGTATAATACTTTTTGGCACATGTAAACTGAACTACACGAATGAAAAATGCCTTAAACTTTACAAATATAATGAGAAAACGTTACTTTATAGAACTATTTGCTTGCCATCAATCAACGCAATTTTGGCCTCACATTGAAGTAGTAGAGAATACAGAGAACCATTTGCTTTCCTGTGCCAATAGCTATATTAAGCAATAAAGTAATTTTCATTAATGAACAAGACTGCAATCCTCTCAGTATTTATCTACCTAATAGCCAGCTCTGAACATTTCATCACATTCTAGCATGCCTGAGAAACTGGATCCAGGATGGGGCTTAGCAGATGAGGCGGTGGGACTGTGTGCCATGAGGAGCAGGCTTGATCTTCAAAGGCTGTGGCCACTGAAGCAAAGAGCAGGCTTAACCCTCCACTTCAGTGGTGTCCTTGAATGCACCCCTGTACTTTTCCCATCTAAGTGAATTGCTGTTATTCACCCCTACAGAGAAAACTAAAGCACCGCATTCAGGAACAGTGTTGTAGAGAGAGTAAAACCTGTCTCCTCCCAGCCTTAGACTCCAGGTGGTCCAACCCTCAATGACTGGAATTCCATGGATTGCAGGGAGAAGGGGAGTGCACTGATGATAGTGATCTTTGAAGTATTAAAAGTCTTTCTTTTTCACACAGTACTGTACATGCATTTTTTACTGCATAACATTAAAGGTTGCTTATTGTGATCTAAACTAAAGAGCCTCTTGATGAGAGTGAAAGAGGAGAGTGCAAAAGTTGGCTTGAAACTCAACATTAATAAAACTAAGATCATGGCATCTGGTCCCATCAATTCCTGGCAAATAGAAGGGGCAGAAATGGAAGCAGTAACAGATTTTACTTTTCTGGGTTCCAAGATCACTGCAGACGGAGACAGCAGCCATGAAATTAAAAGACGCTTACTCCTTGGAAGGAAAGCTATGGCAAACTTAGACAGCATAATAAAAAGCAGAGATATCACCATGCCAACAAAAGTTCGTATAGTCAGGGCGATGGTGTTCCCAGTAGCAATGTATGGTTGCGAGAGTTGGACCATAAGGAAGGCTGAGCGCCGAAGAATAGATGCTTTCGAACTGTGGTGCTGGAGAAGACTCCTGAGAGTCCCTTGGACTACTAGGAGATCAAATCAGTCAATCCTAAATGAAATCAACCCTGACTGTTCCCTGGAAGGACAGGTACTGAGGCTGAAGCTCAAATATTTTGGCCAACTAATGCGAAGAGAGGACTCTCTGGAGAAGACTCTGATGCTGGGAAAGATTGAAGGCAAAAGGAGAAGGGGAAGGCAAAGGATGAGATGGTTAGACAGCATCACCGATGCAACGAACATGAAAATGAGCGAACTCAGGAAGATAGTGAAGGACAGGAAGGCCTGGCGGGATATGGTTCATGGGATCACAAAGGGTCGGACACGACTTAACGACTGAACAACAAAATTGTGATCTCCACCATCACTTTTTGAGTTTTCAATGGGACTCAATTACTTCCAATTTCAAATGGATTTAAGCATGACTTAAGGGACTTCAAGGGGATGATTTTCAGCATGAAAACATGTGGGAAGAAAACGAATATTTTCTTTTCCATGTGCCCTGATTCTGACTCAGTTCCCCCCGTACTTTTTTGTTTTGTTTTGAGGAAAAAGAGGCACTTCCCGTTGAAAGCACACTTCTGGAGCACGTATTTGTTTGTACACCTAGTTTGTCCCTAACTTTCTTTGGACTGAAGTCAAGCGATAAACACCAATGATCATTTCAAGATACAGTACATACATTTTATATCATGTTATAAATAATGTTTGTTTTTTTAAAAAAGAGAATAATTATTTGGAAATCGTAGGGATGTGTTGGAGTGGATGCCAGCAGCAGAAGAACGAGGTAATGTGTTTGCAGTTAGGAGTTGTGTGTAGAGTCAAGTTATCCAGCACATGGACTCAGAGAGATGTGATAAATGAGACAGAGTCTCATTTATTCTGAAAAGAAGGCAGCGATGGGAGCTGAGCTGGCATGTAACAATCAATCAGTCGGTCAGTCGGTCAGTACCTTTATTGGCATGTAACATGAATGCTAATAGAGAGGAAGACTGAGGAAACCAGTGCAGAACTTCAGGCAGGCAATTAACCAGATGGAAGCAAGTGTTATTAGAGCTACTCAGTCCCAGAAAAAAACCTAACATGTCTGAGCCTCCCCACAGCATACCAAGGACAGATACAGTACCTCCATTGTGATGCATATACACCAGAGACACCACTTCAAATGGACTCCCTAATCGTTTCCAGCCATCTGTGTTGTAGGTAACAGGAAGCTGAAACCAGCTTGGGTCATGCAATCTACACCACAGAACTTGTATGATGAACCTGCACAGAAATGTACGGGTACTTGCTTTGCCAGCCAGCCTCTAGGTCAGTGCAGAAGCAAGTCAAGGGAGTATGGAAGTCACCAGGGTAATCCTACAATGCTTCTTGTTCTGGGGGGAAAGAGACCTCTTCCTTCCCCTCACAAGTGATTTAGAGAGAACCTGTGCTTGTTGGTCAGAAGGAAAGATTAGCACATCTCAGTCATAAATGCCTTTGGAGAGGGACATTGACAAGACGGACCTTGTATCTCTCCTTGAACCGGACTACTGAAGAACTCTGGCTTCTAAAGGATGCACTGCTGAAGAATGAAAAAAAGAAGTGTCCATTTGGTTACCCATTTATGATCGCTAATGTCTACAGCAATATTTGCATAGTGGTACTCAAGACACACTTCATGTGATTAAAGGCTAGGAAACAAGGCACTTGTTACAATGCAAGCAAAAAGAGTCATGTTTATCATCAGTTACTATAAGAGAGCCACCCTAATCACTCCTTTTTTTAAGCACTGAAGGCAGCAACAATTTCTCAGACCTGTTAATGGAGGATGTCTTGTTTGGAGTACAAATTGAAGGTGCCAACATAAGAAGGGCTCCCTAGGAAATTAAAATAAATAGAATCATAAAGCAAGAAAGACTGCAGAATAATCTACTGCATCATCTTGCAGCATATTTACTCCATTCTTAAGTGGCATTTGTTCTGACTCAAAGAATAATCAAGATTATTCCAATTTCTTCCGGCCTGTGGGGGAAGGCTCCAGTGCGCTGGCAGCTAGCGCTGGTGTCCAGCACTTTATGGCTGCTTTTCAGCAGCTGCCGCCAGCAGAACACTGGCAAGGAGCTCCAGCACTGCTCCCAGATGTGTGGATTGAGATCTGTCCACCATGATCAAAATATGTCATGTGAAGCTTAAACTGGTTGGTTCATAACACCAATTCATAAAAAGGAGGGCTCTCTAGATTATCATAGTTGCACTAATGCCAGATGTTCCTTATCTTTTAAGCCACACCAGTTAGAGAACTGGCACTTTAAAATCTCCAGTGCTCTTTGTGAAACAAGCAATTATACAAAGTCCTGGGGACTGAACCCAAGAATCTGTCATAGAACCCAAGAATCTGTCATAGAACCCAAGAATCTGTCATAGAACCCAAGAATCTGTCATTGGAACAGGGTTTTTGTTTTTATTTTTGTTTGTTTCCTGAAGATCACTTCCTGAGGGCCAATAAAAGCGAATAGTGTAGTTGGGGGGAAATGAATCATATTTTCCCCCAATCCACATAAAGTCCCAAAGCACTTATTTTTCTCAAAATATCCAAGATCTAGAGAGGAATTTAAAAACAGAAAGTATATTTCTTCCCCTCCCTTTTTGGCAGTGAATTCCACCTACTTATCAGAGTTTCTACTCTACTGGGCAAACAGATGTAGTTCCATATACTGGAATCCAGATCATAGCTTCTTGCAGGACGGGGGTTGTCAATTTATTTTTTAATTTCTGAGTGCTTGAGCATTTTTCCTTTGAGATGCCTTACCTGCACCAAACTCCTAAAGTGTTTCTCATCGCAATCCTAACCAACTTTCCAGCGCCGGTGCAACCGTAATGCAGCCCCGAGCTAAGGGAACAAATGTTCCCTCACCTTGAGGAAACCTCCGTGACTACCCCTGCACTGCAAAATGCAGGGGGCAATCCTGAAAGAAAAGCTGGTGATGGAATGAGTGTTCCGTCGCCAGGAGTTGTTACGAACGTGCCGTAAGGCACTTTTGTGACGACTCGGGAGCAAGGAAGGCCAGCCTCCCTTGCTCCGTCGCCAGAGTGCCTGTGCGACCGCCAGACGAAGTAAGTTGGGATCCGGCAGGCGCGGGGGCGTTTCGACGGGCGAGGGAGGGGGTCATTGACCTAGCCGGCCCAGGAGGGGGCAGGGGATGGCCTCGGCCATATCCCTGTCCCCACCAGGTCAGCTAGGCCGTTATACAGCCTCCTCTACTTCCGCCAGCTATTTAGCTGGCGGAAATTCGAGGAGGCCGATCAGGCCGGCCTGGATTTACACCCGGGGAAGGGGACGAGTGTCCCCTTCCCCGAGTAGACCTCCGGCCCGGCAGCAGAACGGCTGCCGGGCTCAGGATATGGCCGGCGGCCATGGGCCACCGGCCAGATCCTTGTGCTGGATTGCGCTGGCAGTGTGCGCCCTGCTGGCACGGCTACACCAGTGCTGGAAATTTGGTTAGGATTGCGCTGTCCAATTCTGACACCCTAGCATAACTTAATTTACCTGAGCCCTAAGCAATCAAACATCTATTCTAGCAGCTTTACAGCTCTACTGATGACCCACCTTGCCTGCAAACAACCTCATGAAAAGTTTGCTTGGAAAATATATCCCACAGAATAAACTACAGAAAGTTCTTCCTCACAGGAACAATGTTGAATGATGCATCTCCATAAATGCATTGATTACTTTCTTCAAATTAATATATAAAGTTAATGATGTGAATGAGTGACTGTCAGCTTCGGGGATGGGAGAAGAAGCCTAATTAAATCAAAGTGGTTATTAGTCTCTTGTCACTATTGATTAATTATTAGCATGAGATCCTTCATCATCTTAATTTGCAATGGAAATAGCTACTGTGTTTCCAAGTGCAGAAATGGAAAAGAGAAGATAAAGCTATGGGCTTATCCTAGAAGTTGTAATTCAGAACTGGATCATTTTTTACTCAGGAAAAAATCATTAAACAGAGAACTGAAGGAAATGAATGTGAAGCCTTCAGGGACTGCACGACCTTAAATTCATATTTCACCATGACCTGAAGGAGTCTTCCACTCGCAACCGTGTACTCCCAAATGTATCAAACCTATTTTTCCCCATCGCAAACTTAGGCCTGTGATAATGTACCCTAGGACAACACACCCTGGAATAACAATGGGAATACATCCAACTGTCCCTGTTTAAAAGGGCCAGCCTTTATTTTCTCGTTAATAGTTAGACTTGTTTTGCATTTTGGAGAGTGTTTCAAAGGGGATACTTTTGCAAAAAGTTAAGTGTGTGAGCTGCCATGCTTCAGATTTTAGCCCCTTCCTCAAAAGGTGGAAGTATGGAAGAAACATCTGTGTGTGTGTGTGTGTGTGTGTGTGTGTGTGTGCGTGCGTGCACGCGCGCATGCGAGCAAAGGGGTGTCTAGGGCATAAACATAGACAAAAAATGCAAGTGTATTGCTATCCGCCTACCCCCCCAATAACCTCATATCTAGATTTTGAATGTTATTGAGAACCCAATCCTATTCTTCCCCCCTCTGCCGATGCAGCTGCATCAAAAAAACAAGCTCACTGTATCCAGCGGGGGGGGGGGAGGGGCAGATTGGGAGGCTTCGGAAGGGAAAGGGGAATTATTTCCCTTTACCCCTCGTAATCCTCCCGCTCTGCAATGGGTCTCCTTGGACCTGAGCCAGCTCTGCAGCTGGTGCAAGTCTGAGGAAGAAAGGTATGGGGAGGCTGCGAAAAGAGGGGACAGGATCTGCGTGCACCATCGCTGTCAGATCCACCCCCTCTCACAGCCTCCCCGCCTCCTGTTCCTCTCCTCGCCCAATTTTGTCCCTACCCCGCCCACGCCACTGCCTTACCTGGTCCAGTGGGCTCGGCGGGCTCGGCAGGAACTGGCGACAGACGCAGAGTGCTGCTGCCTCTTGTGTCAGTGCTCCCAAAATGGCCACCGATGAAGCACTGTGCACTTTTTCGGCAGCCATTTTACAACAGTGGAAGCCTCTTCTGCTGTCGTAAATCCCTCCCCCACGACAGCCCAACGCTGGATAGGATTGGGCTGTGAATGTGTTTGAATTGTAGTTATTCTCTAATGAATACAAAAAGACTATGAGCTTAAACACTTTTATGTTAGGTTTACCTTAGTAACACACATGCTTCAGAGTGGAACTACATGTTACTGTGTTAAACTCGTGTGCCCAACCTGTGTTTGCTAAGGTAATGCGAATGCACGGCTGCAGGGGATTAACTTTTTGAAGTGGTACAACCCACTCTACTACCTCATTCTGTTGCATATGCAGACCAGGCTTTAGAAAAAGTGGGTGGAGGAGCTGGGAGGGGAAAAGGCTTTTAGTATGAGAACATGGGTGTTTCATATCCTCCAAGCAGAAGCTGTATACCCTCTTATCCCACCATAATACAGTGAACCCTTGATTTAATGGACTGCAATTTAACAGGCTTTGGAAAACAACAGACATTTTCTGCTTCATTTAGAATTTGCCATATACCGGTACATTTTGCTCATGTGCATCTCCACTGATTTCAATGCATTTGGATTTCATGGACTTTGGGCATTAATGGACACCTTTTCCCTGCAAATTGTGTAATACCAATTTTTATCTGTGAAATACTGGAGGGTATGCAACCCCTGCTTTCTTTATGCAGGTGAATTTGAAGTTGAATTGAATGAAGAGAAGGTCAGTGGTCTCTGATTAAACCAAAGGAAATTAAAGAGGGACTGCTCTTATCATACAAATGGTTATCTGGCTCAGGCAGGAGGTCTGGCTCAGTTGGTAGAGCGACCATCTCATATATGCCTGAAGATCTGAAGGACGGCAGTTCAAGATGGCCGGAAGTGTGTGTGTCTGTTGGAGAGCTGCCGGCACGCCGAGCTGATAAGTTGCAGAGCCTCTGTGGGGGAGTGGAACTGCAGCTGCACTTGAGTGAGAGTCAAGGCTGCCTGTCAGCTGAAGCGTGGTGAGGTGACCGTCAGAGAGAGAGAAAGCTGGACTGTGAAATAAACCATCTAGAATGAAAGGTTCTACAAAACATTAGAACTTATTATTGTATTGTAAAAACCCCTTGGGGTTTAGAAAGCCTGCCCATGTAATTAAAGTCAGAGGAGAAATCCGATGACCAAAGAAAAGGCAGTATACAAATACTGGTTTATTATTATGGTTTATTATTATCTCTGGCGTGTGGATGTGTTTCAAGATTTTTGAATGACCCACTACGATCACTAAGGGCATGTGGCTGAAATTCCATGGAATAATTGGACTGTTCTATGAACACAAACACGCACGCACGCACACAAGCCCCCAATATGCTATTCCATTAGTCTACCATTCTACTACCCCGTTCTAGTGTCAACAAGGAACCAAATCCAGTGGCTAGTTCTCACTGAGGAGGTAAAGCTATGACTAGGCTATGCCACTTGAGATTGTGAAAGTGGGGTATTCACATGATTGAATTCTCCTTCTTCTAAAAATAGTGCCCTGCGCACAGAAAACAAGCATATCAGGGAGAAAGCTAGAACTCTTCCGCCCCCTAGCATGTAGTTTTCTAGAGACAAGGATTTTTTATATATATGAAAGGGTTGATCTGAAGTGGCTCAGCCAAACATGAGTTACTCTTCTCAGTGAGCACAAGGCCAGTTTGGAGCTATATACACATAAGTAGACCTAGGGAAGGGAACCAGTTTCAACTAAACATTTGTGATGTCCCTAAGTGTGGGGTCTTTTGTTTGTTTCTTTCTTTGTCCAATATAAGTAAATATAAAGTGTGTGCGTATATATACACACATATACAGTCAATCCTCGTTAACCACGTTCCTGTAAACATTCCTGTAAACCCCCTCATTCATGGAAACCGCGGTTTCAGAATAATTGATCTCATGGGGAAAAGGGGGTTAGGTTTCCGCAGACCCTCTTCACTATACATTAAATGAACTTTATGAACCTGAATCTTATCTTGAACGGTGAGTGCTGATGTTGTAATATTGTTAACCTCTCAACTCTGACTGCCCCCAAAAGAACCAAGGGAGAGGTTCTTCCCACTCTATGAGCTGGGTGATGGAGACTTCAAACTTTAAGAGTTGGCCAACTCCTTTAACAAGAGGGGCTGGGGCTGGGCTTCTGTACTCCTGCCCTTTCCTAGCTGCCATAACAACGGACCACTAGTGACCTAAAATGGTATCCCTCCTCCCAGATATTTTAATTTGAATCAGGACAGGCCCCTGTTCCTAGCAAAGAAAGATTTCTACCAGGTTGTCATCACTCGGAAGGATGTACTATAAGTCTGGCCGTGAATGGGCACGAAGAGACCGTATGTATGGCGAAATGGGTTACACTTTTATAAAAGCATAAGTGAATCTGTGGGATTAGAGTCAGCAGATAATTATGATTTATTGTATATAAAGTATAGTAATGTAAAAAGTAAAGTAAAAGTGAAGTAAAAGTAAAGTACGGCACCTGTTTTTTTTTTTTTTTTTTTACAGTGGATGTAAAACCTTCTTATCAGCCCTGACATGTCCCAACATCCACCAAGAAGCACCCCATGGAATTACAATCCATAGCCCCTCCCTCTACACACACCTTGCCCATCATCATGATGGGAGTTTAGCTCGATTTATTAACAGAATTACGGACTTTGTTGTAAGCCAGCATCGCTGCTTCAGCAGTGTGTGCCTGTAGAGGTTGTGAGAAGGACTGGGATTTGCTGTGCCTCCCGTCTCCCCGGCCCATTCAGCTTGGCAGGTCTTTTAACTAGACTTAGGATACGTAATCCTGGCACAACAATCTCTAAATGTTGGTTGGGAAAAGCAATCACCTGACAACGCAGTTCCCTTAGAGAAACAATATCACGTTGATTAATGCTGCTCTCCTCCAACATGTGCAGAAGCCACACTAGAAATCAAAAGGAGAGTCAACATAAACTAGTGCTGGAAATATCAGTCATGCTTGCCTCTCAGGGTAACATGCCTATGAGTTTGAAGGATTATGACCAAGCAGGCAAGCAGTCACCTCGTTTATCCTTTCCCTTAATGAAACCACAAACACATGAAAGAGAATTCCAATGCCTCAGAGGCACACGGTGACTGTATTTCACAAGTGAGGTTTTTGTCCCTTTAAGAAAACTGAAAATCTTACTTATTCACTAAGATCCAACTTCTCCCACAACAATACTTCCATAAGGAGCTGTAGTCCAGCACCTTAAGGCTCTTAAAGGGAAGCAGAAGGTTAGTCTCTTGGAATAATATGTCTTCTTACAAGGGAAGATACTGAGGGTATCGATACTAGGGGCTAATTTTTCACCAAACCCAAAAGTAATCAAAAAGGGTCTATTTTCTTATTTCTTTAGTCTCCTGCACAATGGTCCAAGAAGCATTTGTTCATTTAAGGTCATAGAATCTTGTCCACTTTGGGATGACCAAAAGTTACACTTGGGCAGCCCAATCCTGTCTAGCAGGACGCAGCATCCTGAGCAGGATTGGGCCTGCCCCGGCATAGGCCTTCTCGGGGTAAAGGGAGGTTTGCCCCTTTACCCCGAGAAATGCGCCAGCCGCCCCAATGGGGCTACTCGGATGTGCGCCAGTTATTTTGCTGGCGCACATTCGAGAGCCCCGTGTAATGGCGGCCAGGGACAGAAAGGAGGATAGATATGGAGGAAGAAGCCACCGCCAATCCCTCCCCAGTCCCGGGCCAAGTTAGCCAATCCCACCCATATGGAACTCCCCGTTTTGCCCTCCCCATGCCCTTCTGCTGCTCGGCGGGAACTTACCTTCCCACCGAGCCACTCCACCATTCTGTGGCACCGGAGGAGTGGCACAAACCTCTCCGCTGGTGCTGCTTACTCTCCGGGTGCTGCAAACGTGCTTTATGGCATGTTTGCAATACCCTAGACCGGCAGAGCGGTTGCTCCATCGGTCTATTTCTAGACAGGATTGCACTGTTATTCTGTTAATCCAGCTAACAGGCGAGACATAAAGTAAAAAAAATGGAAGATAACCACAAAATATTATTTAGAATTTCTCCGTGATAAACAGCAAATTCTAAGAATGGAAGAACAAGCTTTAGAGAATCAGAGCAAAGGTCCACCCAATCTTCAACAGTGACTACTCTGAGAAACTGTAGCCCAGAAATAAAATAAATCAACATCCAATTTGTTCTCAGTAGTTTACCATGAACCTCTAGCAGTCCAAGATTCAAATCCATTCCAGTAATGAGAATGCATGTACTGCTGCTTGGATAATAGCCACCAATACACGTATAACTATCCTACAGGTCTGATTCTAGTTCTTTTAAATTAAAATATGTATTATTAGTTACGTAGGATATATAATCTCCCATGGCAGTGAGTTCCACGTGGTTCTAACTCTAAATCATTGAAATGTAGCGAAAGTAATGAACATTTGTTGAGCCATTCTGATAACTGAAATCAGCATGAAGGACATGCATGATACGTTCTCGCACACACAGACCCGATTAATCTGGTTCCTTGTAGATCCATGAATGTCTAGGCAGAAATATCAATTACTACAAGGGGGGGGGGGATGAAAACTACATGTGCAGCTGTATATTGATACTAGTCCTTAATTTCATCAGGTGCATGTTAATTCTGGTGCCTGTTCTTTTAAGTGCTTTCTTCCCCAGTTTTTCAGCCATTTGTTGCAGAGATCTGTCTACTGACAAATAGCTTTCATCCTGCCTCATGAGTGATGATCCATCCTTTAATACATTTATGCCCTGAGCCCTTATATTGATTAATGCCCTTGGATGACACCTTAGCTTCCTGCATTTGCTGGATTCCCCCCCCCCCCCTCTTCATTTAAAAGCTCTCTTTCATGTTCAATTTTGCAATGAGGCTGACTGGCACCCCTCATGTCACATTGATCACAGTAAGTTAGCAGAGAATACTTAATACCCAGCAGAGCAGCAGTATTTTGGTCCAAAGCCCAGCTGATTTATGTCAGACTAATTTTCCTAAGTGTGTCTTGCTTTTTTTTTCTTTACAGCCTGAGACATTCTGGCTGGCGAGAGATTTGATGAGCATACAGTGTTACTTTTAGATATGGGCTGAACTCTAGTTCAATATCTGGTTGTTTTAATAGGCAACTTCATGATACCAGTTCTTCATGGGAATGCAAAAAAGGGAGTCAAGAAAAGGGCTCCCTACGCTATTCTTAGAAGTAAACAGACAGATTTGGCATCTTGCTTATAAAGCATGGAATTTATAAACTGTGCCATTCTAAATTTACTTCATTTGTATACAGTTCAGCTGGACAGTCATGTGTTTCAGCATGTTCAAGCTTAACACCTCACTCAGTTCTATAACTCTGGAAGGTAAATGGACCAACTCAATGGACCCTACTGGTCATGTCATCATCTGTTCCTTAGTCATGATAATTTGTACAGAAAATGCACAAAGAAAGCCTCACATAAGGGGCAATTGGAGTGACTTCCAAAAGTCTTCTGCTTTTATCATCTAGCAACTTCTTAGCCAAAGAACTGGCCCAGTTCACTAAAATGTTAGTAATATACATTCTTATTTAAAAAATGGAAGTGTCATGCTATTTACTTTAACAAATTGCCAGCCTAGATTATGGAACCGCAATATGGTATATCAATGTATTCCTCAAAAACTCAGTTCTCAATAAAGTTGCACACACATGCAAAAGAGCACAGCTGCAGAAAAGTTGGAACACACCTCTTAAACATGAAGAAATGTCCTCAACTCTGTAATCATTTGTTAGAGAAGTAGACACTGCAACAGCACCAGTATAGCTTATTTCACTTATGTGCATAACATTGGCTATAATTTCTACTTGTAATTTGTGTAATGTATATTTCAACATTAATCTTTATGCAGTTCTCCTATCCACATGCATAAAAGCACTTGCATGCACAGAAACACATTCCTATGAAAACGCTGTTTCTTCCAAGTTCAAAAGTGCAATAGAGACAAGACTGATTTTCAAAATCAGTCTTGGATTAATAAAAAAAAAACAAGCTGCTATATTAAGATTCCTACATTAATTTTAATGGGGCGGGGGGAGGGAAGCTAAAGATTTTCTGTGCTATGAAATAATAATTAAAACAGAGCAATCGTTTCTCATCATTGTATAGCGGTTATTCTGAGGGTCCTTCACGTTTGGTGGAAGGAGAGGGAGGGCTTTAATAACTATCTGTTTCCCAGAAAGAACTAATAAAACAGAAGGCCGTCGTTTTGTTCCAACGGCATCTTTGAAGCCTAAGGTCTAAAAACCTTTATGCATCCTTCCCATTGCTACGGAACACTTACATGACTCGCGGGGAATTCTGTGAAGATCAATGCCATCCTTATCCATTTCGTAGCCAAGTCTGAGAGGTTGAGCTGCACGCTCCGGTCACGGTGTACCAAAAAGAAATGCTTGCAGGAGTTTGCAGGAATCGTTTCCTTCCTCTCTCCTCTGAGGAGTTTCATTCAACTACTGCTGCCTGCAGCCACGTCTGTCAAGCAGCAAGCATACTTGTCAGTAAGCAGCAGCTACTACGTAAGGGCAACAGCTCCACACATATTAGATCATGCTAGGGATTCCGTCCACTGAAAGGAACCTTAAAAATGCAAAAGAGGGGGGGGGGAATCAGGAAGCGTCCCACCTTGGAAACAGAAACTGCATCTAAGAGAAGACTCAGCCCGCCGCTTGCGCACAGACCCAGAAAGTCAAGGGTGCAACCTCTGCCTGGTGCACAGAGATTTGAAACTGATGCTGATCCCAGGGTTTGAGGAACTCCCTGGCACAGAGAGAGGCGGAGAGAGAAGGAACTGCCTTTAAATAGCAACGCTTCTGATCTCCAGCCGGGCTCTCCCTGATTATTACAGCGGAGCCCAAAGGCAGTGGGAAGCCAGCTCTCCACGTGACTCCCGGCGGGGAAGAAGCGTTCGCCTGCAGCAGTTCAAGTTCGGCAAGGAGTCCGAGTTTGAAGTGGCCGCTGCTGCTGGAACAGCTCCCTTTTTCTTCTTCCTCCTCCTCCTCCGCGTGGTCGCAAACCTTGCTCTTATATGACGAGCGCCAGTGCAAGCGCCGCTGCTGAGTGTTTGCTCAAGACTGGCGGGCGAGCGGGAGGCAACAGCAGCAGCAGCAGCAGCAGCAGCAGCAGCAGCAGATTCCCGCCGCGCAAAAGCCGGCAGCAGCAACGGACTCCAGCCACAACCTCGGCTGGAGCGGTTGGACAACGCCTTTCGGTTGACTTTGCTTGCCTCTGCGTGCGTCACTTTGTCTTCTTGCACTGCTGCAGACTAGTTACTAGTTAGTTTGTTACTAGGGCTGTGGCGGAGGGGGAGCCCAGTCCAGGGCCCGTTTCTAGTGCTAAGGCCAATGGCATTGGCGGCACCAAGGAGGCCAAGACTGCTCGTCAGTGTGCAGAGCAAAATGGCTTCTCCTCCGTCCCATGCAAGTAGATAAGGGGGACAAGGACAGGCCTTGGGGAGCCGCACATGATCAGCCCGAAAACTCCCTAATGCCAAATGCCTGGGAGCTGGCTGTATTCATTCAGTGATGAAAGGCCCTCCCAGCCCCAGACCAGAGGCACTCTGATTTCCTAATGAATGAATGCTGGAAAATTTCCCAGCTCCTACGAGAGTCTTTTCCATTCCAGGTACTCCTATTCCTAGTTCTGCAGGGACATAGAATAAGATTTTTTCCAGTTGTGTTGATGTGACCCAGGCTGGCTGTCACTTCCACAACTATACAGCAAGGACGCTTTGGCTTAGATCCCCGGATGTTGTTTCAGAAGCGAGTTGAGCTTCAGAATACAATGGAGCATCTTTATGGGTTGTTTGAGCTCAATCCGGGCCAGAAGCTTGGAAAACAGTGCACTCCTAAGCATGCATACTCAGAAGTCTAATTGTGTTGAGTGGAGCTTACTCCCAGGAAAGTGGGTATAGGATTGCAGCCTGACCACAGGTTTCCCCCCCCCCTCCAATGGCATCACACTGAACTATATTAAATAATTATTGGTCTTATGGTCATATCTGTGTTTGCCTTGGGTACACTGAACAGTTGGGGTTCAAGTGTGGGCTGAAGATCTGGGATGCATGGAGAGGCGTGGTATTGCCAATATCTATTGGACACATACCTTACCCCATTCAATATCTCCCTGCTGTATCCTGCATTTCCCATATCCGGTAGTACCTGTAGCTGTTTTTCCCTGCACCCATATGTTAGCTGAAGTCAGATGAAAGGATTTCTGAGCAAATGCTGAGTTTCTTTTGCATGTTAAGCTAACTTGTACACTGTTCTGATGAGACAATATTGGTGAGACAATAATGCAGCTGAAAATATTACCTTTCTGGGAAGTGTGGGTATGCATGTCCATATATAGGTATTTTTTAGCCATACAACATAACATTGGACTTGGAGATGGGGATAAAGGTAGCTTTTGTTGGCACCGTACCTATTCAAGTGTGCCTGGCTCTGGGGGTGTTTTCAGGTGAGCTTAATGCAGTGGAATAGCATCACTCTTGGTTTTGCTGGGACCCAGATCTAGAAAATCCATGTGAAGATATTCTCATATCTTCCTTCACCAGCACAGGTGACCTTGGTATAACCCCATAGATCATAACCTTTAAAAGACTTCCAGAAGTTATGATGGTCAAGCATCTGGTTTAGGAATTATGGAAGGAGCTCGTCAATTTGGAGGGGATTCAATCCTTCTGGTAGCAGAGGAGGTTGAGAAGGTTCAGAGAGCAAGCTGAATAAGCTTTGGTGCGCTATATCCTAGATCTTTCTTTGTGGAGGCGGGTGTGTGATGAACAAGGAGGCCTTTGGTAGGGGGGTTAATAATGATGCTGCAAAATGTGGTGTGTGTTCTGTAGACTTTTGTGTAGATATGGTGCTTCTCTTTCCTTTTGGTTTTTACTCTAGAATCTAGAGTCTAGATTATCACAACTCCACAGAACAAGGCATCACTGATCTCTCTGGCACCCGGGGCGGGGCCCATGCCGTCACCCCCCGAAGGTGATGTTACCCTCTTGCTTTAAAAAAAAACACAAGGCAGCTGGTAGGCGAGACAGAAAGCGGCGGTGGCAAAAAAAAAAAAAAAAGGTAGGTGCCGCTTGCTGCCGCCCCCCTTGCTCCTGGTTGCCTCCCCGCCCCAAGCTCCCCCGCAGCTGCTTTCTTCGCTGTGCTCCTCCACTCCAAAGAGCCGCTGAAAAGTGTGCCGGCGGCGGGCCTTGGGGCAGACGCTTCTTTACACAACCTTCTGGCCCATTCTGCCCCCCCATCCTTGGCTTCTGGGCCAGAAGGGGGTGCCAGAAGCCAAGGAGGGGATGCCAGAAGGGTGCAAGAAGAAGCACCTGCTAAAAAGGGCAGCCAATCAGTGGTGGCCAGGCTGTGGCAGTGGGCCTCAGAGCGGCTGCTTCTTTACCCCTCCTTGTGAAATTTTAGCACAGAACCCAGGGTGGTCCGCCCCTGCTGCTTTGTACTAGCTATGCTACTGGCAGATGTGTCTTTATCTCACAACCATGTATCCTATAGAAATTCACAAATGAAATCCCTGTGGATTCATGACGACTCATGTTCTTCATTGTTGTCAGTTGACAGTGACACTGGATCTACTTTGCAGATATCTGTTCTCTGAAATAAAACAATGCAATTCCTTCAAATCATGACTATCCTTTCACATCTGGCATCTGACAATCACTTGTTCTCTTACTGGACCTCATTTGGAATCCAGTTAAACTCGAGACCTTGGTAAAGAGCAAGAAGATCTCCTCTGCATCAAATTGTTATCTTGTGTAGAGAATGAGAGATAATAAAATGAGACACGTGTGCAATGTTATCGATTTGCACTACTTGGTCCTTTAAGGAATAGCTTACTTAGCTTAAAAATAACAGGAAGAGAGGACAGGTAGATGTTGGAGAGGGCGCACAAGCATTCAGCTATTGCAAAAGCTGTGTTCTCGTTGCCCTGACGTGAGCAATATGCCCCTGTAGATTTGTATGTATCACATTTGTATTCCACCTTTCCTCCAAGAAGTTCAGGATGGAACTTTTATCAGTGCAATGAAAGAGATGAAGCTGTACAAAATAGATGGGGAAAACCCCAACTATGGCAGCTACTAAATGAAATGGCTGTACAAAGAAGGGCAGGATCCTTTATTCCAGATGTGTTCAGAGATATAGTTTTTGTCAGGAAGTTTAGTCTTTCCAGTTTAAAAAAAAAAGGAAGCTGGATTGGCTCACCTCATTACTGATGGCTGGTAGGCCAGTAACTTAATGCTTAGACCTGCTTAAACGCACTCCAAAATAATTACAGCAACAGACTCAATGTTTTCAACTGGGAATAAATAATTTTTTTTCCTACGCAGTTGTTTGTTGTTGTCTGTTATCCCATGAACATCTCTGTGAGGTAGATTAGACTGAGAATGACTTGCCAAGGCCACCCAGTAATCTTCAGGACTGGGCAAGAGGCACTTTTTCAAGTGGTGCTCCTCTTTTATTTAGTAGGGGGAGAGCAGCTGCTCCCCTTTCACCCCAGCACAGTCTCTTTCTGGTGACTGTTTGCTGGTGCTGTTCTGCATCTTTTTTAGATTGTGAGCCCTTTTGGGACAGGGAGCCATTTAATCATTTGATTTTGTCTGTAAACCGCTTTGTGAACTTTTTGTTGAAAAGCGGTATACAAATACTGTTAATAATAATAATAATAATAATAATAATTCAGGTCTCCTTGGTGCAAGTCCAGCTACCTGGTATTCCACTCTGGCATCCAAATCAGTACCTATCTCACAGCGCAATCCTGTGTAACTTTGCACCGGTGCATCTGCTGTTACACCGGTGCATCTGCTGTTACACCGGTGCAAGATTACACAGGATTACGCTGTCAAAGTTGTATCCTTAGTCAGACATGGTTTTCTTCATGCTTTGTTGCTCACAGTGGCAATGTGGTGATTTCTAACTATGAAATATGTAAGGCTCTGCTGAAGATGCTTGGCTGCAGCAACATTAAAAGAAGAAAACACACACCCAGTGATGGCGCCTTCTTGTGTATTCATAAAACTTGGCTAGTGACATCCACAGATAAATATAATAAATTCAGCCCAAGTCTACCTTAAACAAAGCAGTTTGCAGGGGGGAACTGACCTTGGGCATTTGAGCAGCCTGCCCCTGAATGATCGCAGCAGCTGACATGTGTAGGGAGAATTCCTTTTTAAAGGTCACTAATATACTTTTGCCAGCAGGCTGCAGAAGAATAGGCAGCTACTGGAAACCACAGGCTGCTAGCCCAGGGGAGAAAAGAGGTGGGGTTTTGAACCACATCCTCTGTGCTAAAGGAGCCAACATCATGCTTCTGTACTGCCACGGAGGACTGTTAGAGTGAAAGATAATTAAGAGATGCTGTTAAGCTCTAGAGATAAAAGTTTTCAAGGTTCATCTTGGTATCTCTAAAGTGAAATGCCATTTAGAAATAGATTATTTATTTATTGCTATTGATTTTTTTTAAATCTAACCTCTGCACTTTTCACTGAAGTCTTCCCTCTTTCTATATAAAAGGATATAGTTGAATTGGAAAAGGTGCAGAAAAGAGCGACCAGAATGATTCGTGGGCTGGAGCACCTCCCTTATGAGGAAAGGCTACAGTGTTCGGGGCTTTTCAGTCTAGAAAAAAGGTGCCTGAGGGGGGACATGATTGAGACGTATAAAATTATGCATGGGATGGAGAGACTGGATAGAGGGAAATTCTTCTCTCTCTCACACAACACCAGAACCAGGGGACATGCACTAAAATTGAGTGGAGGGAGAGTTAGAACGGACACCTGGCCTAGATGCCTTTAAAAGGGGTTTGGACAGATTCATGGAGGAAAAGACCATCACAGGTTACAAGCCATAAGCAACCTCCTGGTTTTAAAAGCGGGTTTTCTCTGTGCCAGGTGCAAGGGAGTGTCAAAGGGAAACAGGTTATCTTGTTGTCTTGTGCTCCCTGAGGCATCTGATGGGGGCCACTGTGTGATACAGGAAGCTGGACTAGATGGGCCTTTGGCCTGATCCAGCGGGGCTCTTCTTATGTTCTTATGTTCTCTTGTTCTCTAGCATATTATTTATCTAGTCTGACTATTCTGTGAACCATCTCAGTTTTCAGAAACAACTAAGCTGCTTTGCAGGAGGCTTTATTATTATGTCTTGAGCTTTCATTCAAGATCTAACCAGAACGTTAGAAGTGTTTACACCCAGGATTTGTTACAGTACCATGCCATGCAGTAAGGCAGAGATGGTCAATACCTCAACCTTCACTGGCCATATTGTCAGGACTCATTGCTTGGAAGCCAGTTTCTCTAAAGTTTATTGTCTTCTAATCAGGGCTGGCCTAATCATGAGGTGACCAGATGCAGCTTGCGTCAGCAGTGGATGGGAGGGTGGGCGAGGAAGTGCCAGATTCGGGGTCCCCTTCACCCTGAGTCTGCCACCACCTCCCTCCAGCCTGCCATAGATGTGAGTTGCATTGATCTGCTTCCCGCTCACTAGCAAGTGAGAAACAGACCATCTGCTTTGCCATCCCCTCCCTCCCTTCCATGTGTGGTTGGGCTGCATGAGGAAGGAGCAAGGAGAGTGAACTAGCTCGCCGCTGCCCATGCCAAAAAACCACTGCCAGCAGTGAGCCGCTTTGCTACTCCTTCCACTCATTCCTTTCTTGTGTGGTCCATTAATAAAGGGACTACACAAGGAAGAAGTGAGGGAAGCAGCCATTTACCTGCCTTGCTATCCCTTTAAGTAAAACAAAGTGCAGTGCATGCTGGGAGCTTTCAGTATGACCTGCACTTCCTGTTTTATCAAGAGGAATGAGTGGGAAAGAGCTGAGGTGAGTAGCTGCTTTTTATTTTCTCGGTGGGGGAGGGGGGCATCAGGCAGCAGCATTGGTTTGGACGTCCCTGCTTCTAACTGATCCCACTTCTTCAACTACCTAGTGCATAAGACCAACACATTTTAAAAAAAAAACAAACCAATTTTTTATTATTTTAATTTAGAAATGTATTTCTAAATTGCTTTTGATATAATCATCCATATGCAGGCAAAAGGGAAATAAAAATTGAGCATGGAACAGTGAAGTGAAAGAACGTGACTTTGGGGCATTGCAAAACATCCTGCAAACGGATGCCAGTTGGCCATCCGTGGAGAGGAGCAAGGCGACCACAGTTTTATATACATGTATTATAGCTGTTATAATTATTCATATTGTGTAGTGTGTGGTATTTCTGCATGTATGTGTACTCATGTAAGTTTCATTAGTTAACTGCATTAGTATTTTTAAAAAGTCTGGTTGTTTTTATTCTAACCTTCATTTCACAGCAGAGTATCTACAAATCTCAACATTTCCAGGGTGTTTCTGGATTCTTTTACATGCCACAGAATAAAGCTTGGTCTTTGGAAATAGTTTCCGCCCTATACCCTGTTTCCTCAACTATGTGCAGTTTCACATTGGCACGTTCAACTTCTAGAAATTCTAAAGCTGAAAAATGTCACTCAACACATGTTCAGATATCACTCCTGAAATCGTGCTGGTAGCAGAGTGTCTCTTTGAACTGTTGATTCTTGCCTTCTTTTCTTTACATCATTCCTCAGGGTGGTGGTGGTGGTGTAAGTGGTGCTACTGGTATCCAACGATTCTATGTTTAATGGCTTCCTGAAAGTGTCCACCAGAGCATTTGATGTGACCAGTTTGCTCCACTGTCTTGTGTGAGATATGATTGCTGAGGCTACACTTGCAATCACCATCCATGTTCTATACAGAGCTTCACCTAAAGCCACTGCTTTTCCGGTGCAATCCTGCTTAAGTATAGACCGGCAGAGCGACTGCTCCGCTGGTCTGGGGTGTAGACCTTACTCCCCCATTGTGGCACCTGGGGAGTAAGCGGCACCGGCAGTGAGGCCGGCGACACTACTCCCCCAGCCGCAGACCGGCAGAGTGGTGCCCGAAACAGGTAAGGCCCGCCGGTAGGGGTGGGGGGAGGATCTGTATTGGGCCGGATATCCAATATCCAGATATCCAATAGTCGATATCCAAAGTCCCTTCCTGGACATGACAACCCTTACATGGGCTCCTCTGGCTCCACATTCCTCGGGCTCCTCAGATTAATTACATTCAAGGATACCCATTGGGGCTGCTACAGCACTACCTGGGGGAAAGGGACGAATGTTCCCCCGAGGTGGCATTGAACCCTACCAGCACTGGCCTGATCCTGCCTAGGATCCGGCGCAGCATGCTCTTGCATGCTACAGCGGCCCTAGGCAGGATTGGGATGCCCATTTGAGAACTTTGAGAACCCCAAGCTCTTGTTAGGTTATGGATCAGCTGATTATATCACAGGTCGACAAAGGGCCATCAGATGCCATAAAAACTGGTGGTGGTATGTGAGAAATATGGGGAAACTTACCAGTTGCTTCATCCTTGCTTAGAATAAGGAAGTTCTCCTGTTATTGTTTTTGCCTCTAGCATAGCTCACATTATTCCCTCTTCGCTTTCCTTCACTTCACTTTCTAATGTGCCTGATCTTTCATCAGATGGTAAGTCCATGGGCAGACCATGTTTTATTTAATCACTGTACACAACTTGCAAAGCAGTCCTATGCCTGCTTACTCAGGAGTAATGGGGCTTAGTGTGTTTAGCACTGCAGTCCAGCCATATTAGAACAGATTGCAGGAAAGTGAGATGTGTGGACATTCCCTATCAGAACTGAGAAGGGAAACTCAGGACTGTTAGCCACGGTCAGATAGGTAGCCATGTAACTGAACTTCTTTTCCCTCTTCATTTCTATTCAGATTGGTAACATTTATTCCAGATGTAAATGCTTCCGACTTTGTGTAGCTGTGCAGACTGGGATCCTGCATAGATTCATATATGTAAAGGTTAGTGCAGTACAAGGACGAAGCATCTAAACTATGAGCTAGAAAGTCCTGACTTCAAATGTTAACAGCCCAATCCACCGCAACTCCCCGCACTGCGATGCAGTGGTGCCAATGTGGCATCCGCTGAATCCTGCAGGAGAGATTTGGCCTTCAGGGGCCTCCTCGGGGTAAGGGAACATTTCCCTTGCCCCAGGGTAAGCCCCTGTGGGCCCAGTGGGTCAACTCGGACCTGTGCCAGCAATATCGCTGGCGCAAGACCGCGTTAACCCAGGAAGGTGGATCTGGCCCGGAAAGGGGGTCAGGATTTAGTGGGCACTGCTGCCACCAAACCCACCCCCTTTCCCAGGACTGATCCATTTTCCTCCCTGCCCTGTTGCAACCCTGTTCCACCCTCCCCCACCTCCCTCCGGCCCTGTACACGGCCTTATCTGAAGCGATGGGCATCTGTCATCGGTCACCATATGGACCCAGTCACTCTCTGCTTCTGCCAGCGGCCAGGCCGCACATTTGGAACAGCCAGAAAGTGTGCTATGCCAATGGAATGCACATTCTGCTGGCGTAGCATGCCCTTAGGATTGGTCCCTAAGCCATTAGTTACTGGCTGCCCTCAGGCAAGGTCCTCTTCTCTCCCTCTCAGCCATAGTCTGCAATATGGGGATAATACTGGTTCCATTACAGGGTTAAGCCGGCCTCACACCTCAGGCGTTTTGCTTTGTTGCATCCTGGAGTCAATTCTGATTGGCCCGAGGCATTGCTCCGCGTCCTGCCCCCACAACACCAAACACAGCCTCTCATTGGCCGAAGCTCAATTTATTCAACTTGGAACGCACCAGAATGACCTTTGGCCAATGAGAGGCCACATTCTGGGGCGAGACGTGGAGCAATGCCTTGGGCCAATCAGAATCGACTCCGGGATGCGATGAAACGAGACACGTGTGGTCTGATACAGCTTTTATGGTGAGTTTTACTGTGATTATGTACCTGACATGCTAGGAGGGATAAACCCAAGTGCCATTCCCAGGCCACCGTGAGACATGAATGACTCCAGACCAACATTACACTTACGACTATAATTTGTTATTTTTCCCTTTTTATTTTTATGTGTATTTTAAGTATTGTTTTTCAGTGTTTTATTTCATATACATAATTTGAGTGTGTGTGTTTTAAATTGAGTGTGTGTATATTAATATGGTTTTAATGGGTTTTAATGATGTATTAGTTGTTTTGTTTTATGTTTTTGTTGTACCATTTCTTTGTGGCTGGAGTGGGTGTGCAAATATTGCAACCCTGTGACTGGGACCAGCACAGGGTCTTTCCTACTCAATTGGGATCCTCCTTTCCCTGGTGGAGTGTCTATTAGATAGGGAGGACCCATTGATTCGCCCCACCTATGTGGCTGTGATAATCACATGCGCCCACATTTCCTCAGTGGCATGGTATTGTGCCATGGGGAAATGGCTTCCATGACACTCTATGTGTGTGTGTGGGGGGGTTAGTTTTCACTGAGGTGATGAACCTTTTTCTGGACTGTGCTACTTCATACTTCAGGTGGGGGCTCACACGATGAGGGGTGTAATGGAAGGAGTGGTGGAGCACAGTGTCAGGACTTCTGCTGCAGGAGTGGTGTTGTCATCAGCAGGGGTGCTCAGGCGCTGTCTTTGAAATGTTTTTTCAAAGAACCTGAGCTGAGAAGAAGCATCACTTTCAGAAGGTAAGCTGAGAAATTTGCTGAGGGACATAAGTGTCAGTCTGCCCTTCTCCCATATGCAGATGAATGACAGGGAGGGAGTGCAGATAGATGGACAGACAGAGGGGGGGCAGATGGATGGAAGGACTGGAAGGTAAGACTGGTTCATGCTGCCCAGGGAGGGGAGTTTGGGCTTGTTTACCTCATTTCATTTGATATCTGTTGTATAGTATTGCAAAACACTCCAAAAGTCTGGGATGAAATGAGCTATATCTTAAAATGAAGAATAATAACCTTCACAATGGAAATAAATGGCAGGAGAAGAAAACACTGTAATTAAGACATTTAAAGTTGCTTTTCTTGTGTGTTGCATAGTCTTCGGCTACACGGCTCTAGGGGTGCAGCTAATGGGTGTGTGTGTGTCTTGTCTTGACCAACTCCTGCACTTCCAAATGTACCACTGCACGGAATGAAATGTTCCTTTGGACAAAAAATGCCCACCACATAGAGAACTGCCTTGAGAAAGGGTTCCAACCTAACCTTCCTCCGTTAGTTTTCTATGTACAGAATTTATTTGTTTTTGTATGAAACATTCAGTCACATGAGTTCTCCCCACACTTTGAAGTGGTGCCACACAGACTCCAGTTTACCACCTCAATGAGAACTAGACCAGGAGAGCTTAGAGTGATGGAGCTGAGATTATCAGAATTCGCATCAGGAAGATATGGCATAGATTTCTAGTTGCTGCCAATGTGCTTGATGGCGTGCCTGGTTTTCGTTCTCTTTTGAAAGAAAAGGCTTGGGTGGTTTTAACTACACTCAATCTAAATGGTTTGATTCGCTGAGTTGTCACGTTCACCATGGTATTAAAACAATCTTTTTCAAATGGAATTTGATAGCTGACATGCCGGCATATAAAAGACAGTTCATATAAATATATAAATCAAGCACATTTCGAAGTGTGGATTCTTTTTAACAAAATGTAATCCTCAAAGGCCCAGCAGAGAAATAAATGGGCTTAGGTTTATTTTTAATACCCATTATTCAAGTCATTGTACGTTTTATGGTTCGCTGTGCAAATATGGATTTAGATAACTTTGAAAAATACCCATTATTTACTTTATTAGAGCCACAGTACAGGATGTGATGTTCTAGATTTGTGATAAATGGAAGCCTAACCTTGCTGCTTTTTTATTCTTTCGTATATGAGCTGATGCAAAGTCATGACCTCTGTTCCAAAGACAATGATCTTTTCTCTGGCCCAAATCCATGGCAGATGGAGGGCCGTGGCAGTAGATGAAAATCCTGCAGGAAGTGCATTTTGCATGGTGTTAAAAGAATAAGCATTGCTTCTAAAAACTAATTGTGCTGAAAAACTGTAAAACAAACATCACGGAAGATTTTCCAGCAAAGTATGAAACTTCTGTGTATAGTCACAACTGGCTTGATGCCATTTTTAGAGGATGGTTCTTGTTTTGTTTGAGAATAATACAGCTTCACTACAGCTACAACTAGGGTCTAGATTCCGAATCACCAAATCATAGCATTTGAGGGGGTCTTTTAGGCAATTATGTCCAACCCCCTACTAGCAGGAAATCCAGCCATCCCCAACAGATGACTGTCCAGCCTCTGCTTGAAGACTTCCAACGAAGAGCAGCCCACCCAATAGACAGCACTGATATCCCTGCCCCCTCCGCATTGGCACCGTTTACTCACAAGGAGGTGCAAACGTTCTTTACAGCATGTTTGCAACTCCTTAGGCTGGCGGAGTGCTCGCTCCACCGGCCTAAAGATAGGCAGGATCAGGCTACCCAATCTGCTTGTCTGCTTTGGCTTTCCATATGCTCAGCATTCTCATTTCTACGTTACAGCAACTAATTGGGGGCAAAATGACAGCCATAACTATAGTTTGACAGTTATAACTATGATTTGTAAGATCATACCAAACCATAATAAACAATCACATCTTGAAAGTCCACTTTAAACCATGGTTTCAGTTCTGATTTGCCAGCTGATCACACGTCATGGCTTATCAATTTAGACACAATGCCAAATCATGGTTAAGCTTCTTTTAACCATGGTTTGGGGCATGATGTCTGATTTGAGACAGCACCACTGATATTGCACAGTTATATCTTGGATGGTCCAAGAATATAAGATTCAAACATCATGCAAGCGTTAAGTGACCATTTTGTAAAATAATGTCTATTGGATACTATACTATATGCTTAAGCCTCTACATAAAAACCTGAGGCATTTCCTGTGACATTCCACTGATATTAATCACATCCATAAAGTTATACATATTTGTTGGGAGTAATAACACTATTATTTCCTGGAATATTTTCTAGCACTCATAGGCATAATAAGATGACTTGCCATATTGTGCTTTGGAGTTTCCACAATGCTAAGTAAGGAACACTTGATACTTATGATTTCCTCCCTAGAGATCTATTATCATGTGGGATAAAGTGTGTACACTATAACATAAAGTGCACATTTTTTTTCCCAACACAAGTACATAGTTTGGGCAATTGCTTCATGCATTGGTTACGTGACACTGTTATCCATAAAGGGGTCCTGAAAAATAATAATCATAGTATGTATTGCAATCAGAACTGATTTAACAGGTCACAAAAGGCAACACTTTTTTCCTATGGGTGAGGCACACAGGTAATAATCAGTCTCAGCCATCTGTGGTTTAGATACAGCTACAAAAGAAGATTGTGACTGTGGGCAGAGGCATGCCCAAGGTGTAAAGTAATCTAGAACAGAAATAGCCATGGGAAACACAGTGACTCAAGACTCCACTGAGTCATATGTTCTCAGGATCCCTTCTCGATTGCAGGGAAAAACCTTTTCTTGATGGCTCAGCTGCACTGGCTAATAGCCAGGTAGGTGGAGAAACTCTTCTACATTCCATTCCACCCACCTTCACCTGCTTATTACAACATGTCTATATCCCCCCATATTGTTGCATAGTTCCAATAAAACATAAAGTGTGTGTGTGTGTGTGTGTGTGTGTGTGTGTGTGTGTGTGTGTTGTAACTTAACTCCAGTGCCTAAAGTCCTAAGAGTAGTTTTGCCTATGCCAGACATATCCTGAAAGCCCTCATTACATCTTTGATGAACTTAGTTTTAGTTTTCTTATGGTGCAATTTACTAAAGAATGAAATATTCCCTCCATCAGACATCAAATACTTTATTAGGAGTTTACAGAGCAATGGAGGATTATTTGGAAGTACAACTAAATATGATACAGCAGCAAGTCCTCACTTAAAGTTGTTGATAGGGCACATCGGGCTGTGACCCACCAAGTGGATCACGACCCACAGTTTAAGAAGCCCTGACCTATTCCATTTCCATCCCTCTCTTCTATTAACTCAGAAACAGCCCTTCCATGAGAGGAAGGGCACCTTGGCTCCAAGTCAGTCTCTTCAAAAAAGGTAAGAATCCCAGTTTTTTTTTTTAAAGGTGCAATGTATTGCTGGAGAACACACTCCACACAAACGTTGTTCTTCTTGTCATGCAGCCACCATGCTGGCTTTATGATTCCTCCCCCACTCCATTTATAGGGTGGATGAGGGGGTAGTGTGGGCTAGTGCAGTCTGGACCACAAAAGTGGGATGCGCATTTAACACTCCTGCCCCCCAAGACATAATTCTTGGAGATGTACCACTTGGCAGGAAATTAATACACAATATGCATTTCAGGAAAGGTTGTTGGAACAGCTATTAGTGTTTTATTGATTTACTGATAAATATTTTATGCCTGGATTTTGCTGTCCTCTCTCCTTGCATATAACTATGCACGCTGTTCTAGTGAGCTCAAAGGGGCTCTTTCTGCACTGAGAGTGAGGATGTGTGTTTCAGTTTGCCCCTTGAAAACATTACAGAAGATACACAGAAGTATTGCAAAAATATTTCTGGGGTATTTTTTTTAAAAAAATATGGAATTGTGAAGATAACAATAGCTTGAGCTAGCACTCTTCTTAAGCAAATGCTCTTAACAGATGAGATATGACAGAAGCTTGCTATATATTGTCATCTGCTGTATGATGCTTCATACACTAAAAAGCAGGAAGAAACAAAGTACACCATTCTAGTGATAACTGTAGGTCCAAAACTTGGTTTACAGTGCAATCCTATATATGGTTTACTCAAGAAGTAAGTTCCATTGGGTTCAATGGAACCTCTCTCCTCTTGCCTACGTACACTTTCCTGGGAGTAAGCTCCATTGAAACCAATGAAGATTAGTTCTGAGTAGACCATGCATAGGATTACACTGTGATACAAACTCATGGCACAATCCTGTCTAGTCTTGGACCAGCGGAGCAACTGCTCCACCGGTCCAGGGTGTTGCAAACATGCCATAAGGCACGTTTGCATCACCCTAACAGTAAGCAGTGCCAGTGGAGAGACTTGCGCCGCTCCTCTGGCACCGTAGAACGGTGGAGCGCCGCTGCAGAGACTTAAGTCCTCACCGGGCAATGGAGGGGTGTGGAGAGGGTGGAACGGGGCATTCAGGGGGAGGGGTGGGATTGGTCAGCCAGGTCTGGGAAGGGGGAGGGATCGTTGGCAGCCTCCTCCACTGAAATCCTATCCCCCTTCCTGGGCCTGGCCGCCATTCACGGCCAGTTCAAATGTGCACCAGCAAAATAGCATTTGAGTAGACCCATCAGGTTGTCTGGGGCTCTACTCGGGGTAAGGGGACAAATGTTCCCTTTCCCCTGGGAGAGCTTCCGCTGCGCCGGCGCTGGGTTGTATCTGGATAGGATGCAGCACGGGTTCTACTGCCACACTGCAGCCTAGCTAGACAGGATTGTGCTGCTAGATACTATGAGCTATAAGTGAGCTATGCCACCTTCTACAGGGGAAGGGAGAAATCCACCACAGTCACAAACTGTTTTGACATTCTTTCATAAGACTATCAGGTTTTTAGAAAACACAGCACCTTCACACTTCACCCTGAGTAAATACTTTGTGGCAAAAATTCAGTAGTACTGGGTTGTAATTTGTCATAGAAATAACCTTGCAAATGTATACAGTTCAGCTTTTATTTAATTAAAAATGCAATTTCAACCTTCTGGTTTTTTGATCTTGAATCAAACGTCTGCTCTCCAACTTAAATGTACGTGTGTAAACTTTAAGCAAATGATAATGCTGTACAGTGCCAATTTAACATCTATCCATGTAACATAGATCTAATGCAAAAGAGATGTCCCTTAAACGTCCTGCAGTATTCCACCTCTGACAACTACAACTACTTGAATGCTGACACAGTGCAGGTTGTGCACTCCGGCGATGTTGCATTTGCGACAGCCACAAAGCGCATTATGCCGGCAGAACATGCATTCTGCCAGCAGAATGCGCCCTTAGGATTGGGCCGTAAGATATGGAAAAGAACACAAGGGGAAGGGTACATGTACTCCCTGAGAGATTACATTCAGAGCCCTCAGTGTGAGGCACCTGTTGACAGAAGTCTACAAAGTCTGATTTGAAAGCCGGCTGCTGTGCATTCAGAAGTGCACTCAGAAGGTTGTGATGGTGGGTTCCAAAAGTATTTACAGTACTAACTTTTTTCTATTGGTATTTTCACTGAAGCCTGGTTTTTGACACTTTTTGTTAACATATTTTTGTCAGTGATAAATTATCAAATTAATGGGAAAGAATTAAATATAGATTATTAAAATGTTAGACTAACATGTCAAGCTGAAACTTATTAAAATAAAACATACAAAGATCAGCTTTTATGTCTGTGTGTGTGTGTGTGAGAGAGAGAGAGAGAGAGAGAGAGAGAGAGAGAGAGAGAGAGAGAGAGAGAGAGATGATTTCACTGTAAGTTCTGTATGATTAAAACTTGAGTAGCTTCTCAATTACTAATGGTGCTATGTATACAAGATCAAGCATAACAAAATATATTCAGGAATATTGCCTGTTCTTAGGGTATTATTAAATAGCAACAGGCTAACTATATTGCAGGGTTTTAAACACAAGGGGGCACTAGAAAGCCAATCCTCAGATTAGGAAAAGCTTTCAGAGATCCTCAAACATCTTTAAAAGAGATTGTGAGAGTAACATCAAAAGTGACAGTGTAACACCAACCCTTTCATTAATTCAGTATGAACTGATAGAAAATCCATATATTATAAAGTTCTTCATGTGCTGTTCATTTATTTTGTTGCAGCTAATTTAAACTGTTTCTCCTGTAATGGCCAATTGGCCGCCATAACCTTAAAGACTTGAACTGTTCCTTCTTGTTATGAAGGATTATTTCCGTAGTTTTTCCTGGGAAAGGGTAGTAGAACTTGTACCCTTAAAAGTGTGTATGCAGAGCATACTGGCCATAATCCAATTTGGGTTTATGTTGTTTAAGCCACATAGATAACTATGGGACCAAATGACATAACTGTAGATCAGACTGGAGCCACTGAATTCACAGTTATACATGAATAAGTACATGGCGAGTAATGCAATGACTATGTATGGAGTGAGTTGTCCTTAGCAAATTCACCACATCCTGGGTGTGGTCCAGCAAAAGCTAGTCATTACGACTCCTTTGGAAAGCAATGAACAGAACTGAGTCACAGGCCACACTTAATTCCTATTAATTTCATTTGGACTCGGACATGATTAGCTTTTGCTGGATTGTCCTTATTATATATTGCTCCGGTGACCAACCTGCAGCAGATGTGTTACAGGCAACAGCAGTTTGTGGCACTCCTGGACAGGAGCAGGGCACATAAGGTGTTATACAGAGTCAGGCTTAAACTCAGGCCAGCCTCTCCACGGACCTGCTTGTGGGCTCACTGGCTCCACAGATGAGAGGCAAAGTCACACCAAGGCAGGCAGGCAGGCAGGCAGGCAGGCAGGCAGGCACACACACACACACACACACACACACACACACACACACACACACACACACACACACCAGTGCTGGTCAAGCTTTTTGTCAACTATGCTGCAAGTCACAAGTTAAGTACAAAATCTGAGATATCACCAGAGTGGCGATATCTTAGAATTTATACTTAAACTTGTGACTTGCAGCACAGTTGACAAAACGCTTGACCACCACTGGTATATTGCATAACTGAAAGTCAACTAGTGGCAACACCACATGAGCATTCATTTTTACAACTACATTCATTTTACAATAACTCTTAGAATGTGTTTTTTATAAGTGAGTATCCCCAGCTCATGCACAGACGATATTAAGTTCAGTCAGTGGTAGGTAGCATGGCTTAAATCTATAGCAGCAGGCACTTTAGATATCATGCGGAAGCCTTCCCCTTCTCTTTGTTGATTTTCACTATCACAGCTCACAAATTATACTTTTCCAGCTTTAAACAACACCTTGCCACACCCCTCTAAACAGCGTGGGAAATGATACGACTCCACCTGCCTACCATGGAGGCTGGCCCATTCTACTGTACAACTAGACTGGGAGCTCCTTCCACATGCATCTTTCTAGTACACTCCACTCTCATTTCCTTCAACCCTCCACCATCCAGGGAAACTGACAAAGCAACGAGGAAGTGATGTTAGTTACATGCCTTTTTAAAAATCAGTTTTTCTGAAATTACTGTGTGTACCAACATACAGGAAAACCAAAGACTTCCTTTCCCTTTTTCGGAGTAGCAATGGAGGTAGGAAAAAGATGGGTGGAGTTTTTGCTGCACTGGTGGAACAATAGAGGAAACTGGTGAATTTAGGGAAGGCTTTGCTAATTGCATCAGAGCCCAGACAAGGGGGATTGTGAAAGAAATGTCATTAGTGATAAGATTTTCACACAGATTACTTCCCTACAGGAGGCTACAGAACGTGAAAACACAAAAATAAAAACATGTCAAAACGTATTCCCTTATGTGTATAACTGTATGGGAAAAAAATGATAACTGGAGGACTATGAATGCATGTCAGATAGAATGCATCTATCTGAAGGTGACACACAAAATTGAGGAAGAGTAAAACACAATTCTTGTTTTGTACCTTCTTGTGTGGCCAACAATCAATAAAAATACCGGACACAAGCACTCTTAAAAATGCATTTTTTGTCTTTCACACATTCACATCAATAGCCAAAGACTCAAAAAGCAGCCCAAGTGGTGTGCGTGTGAGATATCTGTCTCAGGCCAAACATGTGATTAGTCCTGGCATACTTGATTTTTGTACCCCTACATAGCAGCTGTGTGTGCCTAATCCAAATTGGCACCATGGCATGTTGGGAGGGGGCTTTAACCCTTAGTACCCACCACATTCCTGATCAGCACGGGGTGCCCCCATGGTTGCTATTTTCTCAAGGAAAGAAACTGCCTTTAGACCACTGTTTTCCTAATGATCTCCATAACCATTGCAATCTTCTTGCTTCATTTTGTGAAAGAAGTGATTATGATATCCATTTATTATTTCCAGTGTTGCCAATAATAGATGTTGATTCTCTGAAAAGTGCGGTATTTTAAAGAATGAAAATAACCAACAGTGTCAAACACAGCATCCAAGGAGGACTCACACAGCACAATCCTATCCAACTGACACCACCGGTGTAAATACACTTATACCACAACTTACACACAACTTACACCACCAACTTACACACAACCAGCGGTGCAGTGAGAATGGGAGACCCCAGAACAGAAAGGGGATTCAAATCCCCTTCAAAGGGGATTTAAATCTCCCCTCCCCTCCAAAGCCTCTTGCCCTGCCCTCCACCGCTGGTTACACCGGTGGTGTAAGTTGGATAGGATTGCGCTGACAATGTTGGTTTCACTGTTGAAAGCTCGCATCCTCTGTGTCCCCAGTCCAGCCCCTTTAGGATTGCCTTGTGAAAGCAAAATTACCTGGATATCTGAGAAAGCCGCTGGCGTCAGTGCTTCTTATAGTCAAAGGATCAGCACCGCCATCCCTTGAAAGCTCTGATGAAAACAGAAGTTCCCCAGATGTAGCTTCTTCTAACATAGCAGTGATAGAAAAAATTGCAACTGCTGAATGTTGTCTTGCTTCCAAGTTCTTAATGGGACAGAAGGTCGTCCCTTTTTGAAATATGGTCACCCTTATTTCACAGTTAGGTTTAAACCTGTATAAGAAGAGTGCCTATCACATGCCCCTGTTTTGCTGGAAGATAGCCAGATGACAGTCAGCAGCCCTTAGAAAAATCCTCACCTTTTATAAAATGCATCATGGTCATTAAATCTATTTTTGACAAAGGGTTTATTAATTCTACTAAAATATTCTGGGTTTCATCCAAATGTTCCTATAAAAGTAAATGGCCTTGTGTTTAATAGGAGAAACTCACTATGATGGCTTTGAAGATGCAGTGGTAGAAAATTTACTATTTGTATAATTTTTGTTTTCATGTTTCTAATAATTTTCATTTTGATATCAGGATTAAAAGAAAACAGGACAGCAGAATCATCTTTTGTCCAAGGCATTCTGAAAATTTGTATAAACTGTTTAGAACCCAGTAACTCTTATCTGAAGGCAGAGTTTTCCAGTCCACGGTGTTTAGCTCTTATCTTTATGGTAGATTAAAGATGTACATCCTTCATTCAATTTCCATCTGGAATGTCCATTGATGCCAACTGGAGCTTTCATCTTCAAGGAGAAATTTTGCTCTCTATACCATATTACTAGCATAGGTTTACTAGGAAATGAATTGTGATTTTAGGGAATGAAGTTGACTTTGCAGCACTATCACACTACTGTACAGGGATATTAAATGAAAACTCTTGAATGCAAGATATACCCATCAATTAGGAAACTGGCTTTAAAAAACACCCATGCAGAAACATATTCATATAACAAGATGCTACAATGGAACACTTCTCTTACCTGTTAACAAGTGAGTATAATACATTTTCCAGAAATTGTCCTCTGTCTCCAAGTGATCCTCTCCGATGCTAGAGTTTGCCAGAAATGAAAAACAAAAAATGAGTTGAAGCAGAAAACATGAAGATAATTAAGGAGTGGCTCAGAGTAGTAAAAGGATCATGTCTTTGTAGCTATTGAGGAAGCTTAAATCATAATGATCAGTGACATCTCCTGACACTTGTACAGTAATTTCATCTTTAAAACAACTTGCACAAGGTGTCTAGTCATTGCTTAAGATTCTGTTTGCTTCGGGGTTTGAAAATACGCTGTTATTTTTATTTATTTATTTACTGAAATCATTTTATATTCCGCCCTTCTGTCTCAATGTGAGACATTCAGGGCAACTTACAACAAATCAAGACACAACAACGGGACAAAACTGTGCTTCCAATGTGACAAAAACAAATTGTACCACTGGAAGCTTGGGGTTTGTTTGTTTTTGTACAGTTATGGGTTTTCATCTGTTTAAGAGTGTTTTGCTTTCATTCAGCTGCTCTTTGCCACTGAGCTGCAGATGAATTTATACACCCTTTGAAGCAGCAAAATTAATGTAGGAAAATGTAAATAAATGTTTGCTTATCCAACACTTTTTCATTCCCTCCTTCTTTCAAGGAGTTCAGAGTAGCATATATGGGATTGTCTCATTTTATCCTCACAATAACGCTTTGAGGAAAGTGGCTTGCCCAAGATCAGCCAATGAAATTCCTAGCACTCCCTAGCATGTTTTATTATTAGAAAAACAAATAAGATATGAATTGTTTTTAGGAAACTTATATAAAGAGTGATGGAAAATTTTTGATGGAAAATTAACAAATTTATTATTTGAAAAGACTTAAATAAGATGTGATTTGTTTTCAAGAATCTTATATAAAAGGGATATAGAATTTATTTTTGTTTAAACAGAACAATTTGGAAGGTTTTTATTTTAATACACTTGGAGAAAAATGGGGTGGCTTTTTATATATTAAAATATTTGAAGCGGGAATTAAGATTTTTAGATGATAAAGGAAAAGTTAGTTAATCTTTTTGTTAATATTTGGATACCACTTATAGATTCTTTAAGAGAGAGAGTGAGAGAGAAGAAGTGATGAAGTGTGGATTTAATGAATAGTATATTAGAGATATAGGCTTAGTTAGATATTATAAGTAGAAAATATATAATAGTATACAAGTAGGATTTACTGCTTCGTGCTTGCTGTAATCTTTCGTAGTATGTTGTATTGTTTTGTTTTATTGTTTTGTTCTGTTTGGTAGTTTATTAATAAAATTAAATATATGAGTAAAAAAAAAAAATTCCTAGCACTCCCACTCTCACTTATGATGATTGGGATGGGGGAGATGCATACAGTTAGTCCTGCCTGTGAAATTCCAGTATTCACATACTAATGGCCCAATCCTATCCTTAGCCGGCCTGCAGTGTGCAGCGTCACTGACAGAGCCTCTGCTGCATCCCACAGACTGGCTGGGGACCAGGCAAGCTGAGAGAGGTAAGTAAAGAAAATTTTTACTTACCTCTCTTGCCCCTCCTATGGGCCTACTCAGATCTATGCCAGCTCTTTTGCTGGCATTGACCTGTTAGGGTGAAGGGGGCATTTCAGGCCTGGGACAGGGGCTCCAGATCCTGCAGACGTTATTGTTGCTGATAGCCACCCTATCCCGCCTTGATCCACCCCTGGCCCAGCCCAATCCCTGCTTTGATATGCCCCCCATCTGCCCCCACTACCACCATGACCATGCCAATGGCTGGTCTTCGTGGCACCACGGACCCCGGGATCCACCAGCATACTACATGGATAGAATTGGGCCCTTAGGTTGTGCCCAGTTGGAAACATCTACCACTGATGTTGTGTGTCAATGGGGCCTTTGAATGTTAGTTTCTCACATTCTAACTCTAGCTACCATAATTGCAGTGACTCTCAATGCCTGACATAAATAATGCTATCGACAAACCCATATGCCAGGCACTTGAAAATGCTCAGAATCTTATTTAAGACTCTAATCCAAGGGTGTTTACTTTTATCAAGGTTTGGTGATCTATCTCCAAAGGTTTGGTCTTATTGGCCATGAGCTAGCTAACTTGCTTTCTAAAT
The DNA here is from genome assembly GCA_026170595.1 of Plestiodon gilberti rubricaudatus. Classification (NCBI taxonomy): domain Eukaryota; kingdom Metazoa; phylum Chordata; class Lepidosauria; order Squamata; family Scincidae; genus Plestiodon; species Plestiodon gilberti. Next base: position 244,212,510 of record JANXHW010000001.1, on the reverse strand, counting down.
ACATCATTTTGTTGAGCTTATGAAATCCAGGACAATAAATGTGGACACATCCTGTCACTTTTGTGATACACACTGTTTAAATTCTGTCTTTATATGTTTGCTTTCCTTTGTTCTAACAAGCTGTTTAAACAGTTTGCAGCTGAGTCCCATGACTGAAAAGTCCACAGGATTGGAAAGTAGGGTCATAGTGCTACTTTCATGGCCCTGCTCTGCTGGTAGGACACCAGCTCTTGCCCCCTACTTTCTGTGGTGCTTCACACTAAGGAACAAACTACATCTTGCACACTGACATGTATAACAGTGCCCCATGCATCCTTTTAAGAAAGCAAAACCATTTCAGGAGGGAAAAGTTATGCAAAATTTTCAGTATCAACCCTCTTGGAATAAAAAAGTAAGTCCAACAGAATTACTAGCTTGACCAGAGCTGGCACCCTTCCCTACACCTGCTCAAAGGCACTTTTGACAACCTGAGCTAGGTGAGCTTCACTGCATTCTGCACCCTCATGTTCCAAATTTTAGGGCAAAGGACTACAGTGCCCTATAGCTGGCCACGAGCCAATTCCTCCTGTCCATGGATTAGGTAATAAACTGTGTTCTGGCACATTTCATTGGGAATGAATTGAGCAGGTCTGAGAAATAGACTATAACCCAGACATAAGAAGTGCAGGAGCCCAATTAGCAGGGGTTTCCCCAACACCAGTTTAATGAGCTGCCTTTTGCTTGCCCAGCTCATTAAGAGCAGGAGGTGGGCAACTGCCATCAGTTCTTTGCCCTACGACAAGACTGTCCTGAGACAATAATTTCAGCTCCTTCTTCTCCCATGGTTATAAAGGCTCCAGTGAGGTTCTCACCCACAGTATTTCATCTCACCTGAAACAAGCAGGTTCAAGAAATGAGTGACAAGCTCATTAGATAATATCCAGAGACTCCACTAGTGCAGGAGCAGTTCATAACAGCACGTCCAACACCAGTCTGATACATATGCTATAATCAGTCAGTTATTCCAGTTGTGCTTTGTTTTGGCCTTTTAATTGCTTCATCTCTCTCCGCTCAACCCCATCTGTACTTATCATCTTAAGCTCTGGCTCCCCAATAAAAAAGTGGGAAACATATATCAAAATGTTCCTCCTGCCAAATCCTCCTGTTGGCTGACAGAAGCTAATGGTCTCCCACTGAAGCTGACAGTACCTCATAGGGTTTGCATTTGAGACAACTGACCGCCCAGAAAGGCAAAATATACTCAGCAGCCTTGCTGCTGAATACTCTGTGTGAATACATACCCATGCATGTAAACCCCCACTCAACTCTTCGTCCCCAGTTCAGCTGACCAAGGCTGCTTATGAAAGTATAGCTCAGGCTGCCCTTGTGCCTCCATATCTTGGTTTACAGCAGACAGCACCGATAGTGGCACTACAGCCAGAGTCATCCTGCTGGGACCTGGAATTTTATGGTTTGTTGGAGTCTCAAGCACTCCCACCCACTAGCATCACTGGAGCGTGGCGGGGGGGCGGGCCGCCTGGGGGTGATGCGCGCCATGGGGTGACGCGCGACACCCTCCGGACGCTCCGGCCTCGGAGCGTCCGGAGGGCGACGCGGGGGGGGGGGAGCCGGGTCACCCCCCGCGTCGCGATGTCAGAGCGTCACTAGGGTGACGCGCGCCCCCTGCCCCAGGGTGACGCGCGTCCTAGTGACGCTACTGCTCCCACCCTTGACAGGCAGCTCTGGACTCCTCTCCAAAGTCCTGCAAAAGTCTAAATGTACTCCCTCCCGCCAGCCTTCAGATCCCCAGGCTCAACAATCACCACAGGCAAGGGAAAAGGCAAAGGAATATCTTTAGTGTTAGGAATAGTAATTAATAATGTCTCACATAAAGACTCAGCTGTCCCCAACAAGGAATTGGCAGCTCCTTAAGTGTGCTACTCTCTAGCATCAGCTGCAACCCCCATAGGTTTTTAACCGTGCCGCCATTGACGGAGGTGAGAGGGATGGCGGCGCGGAATAGGGCCTTCTCGGCAGTGGCGCCCCAATTATGGAATTCCCTCCCCCTGGAATTAAGAACGGCTCCCTCTTTAGAGACCTTTCGTCGGGGCCTTAAGACATTTTTATTTAGGGAAGCATTTGATGTCTGACATGGTGGGCTGGCGTTTTAACAAATGGCTTCTTAACAAAGTACATACAGGTTGACCCACTGGGGTTGTTGTTTTTAGTTGTTTGTTTTAATTGTTTTTAATTACTTGTTTTTAATTTTTAATGTATATGTATTTTAATGTTGTAAGCCGCCTTGAGTGCCCTCGCTGGGAGAAAGGCAGGATATAAATTCTTTAAATAAATAAATAAATAAATAAATATGGGGCTAAGAATGGCACAAGAGTCCTGCTGGATCAAACCATAGATCCATCTTATGCCATTTACAACAGTTGCTAATCTGATGCTTCTGGAAAGCTCAGAAGCAAGATATGAGGGCAACCGTCCTCCCCGATCATGTACACTCTGAGAAACTAGTAGTTACAGCATACTGCCTCTGGATATGGAGGTCATTTAGCTGTCATAGGTAATAGCCGTTGGTAATGTAACCCCTCATGAATGTGCTTAGTCCCTTTTTAAAGCCATCTAAGTCTACGGGCATCACTACATCTTGTGACAACAAAATCTGTATGGTTAGTGTTGTGTGAAGTACTTTCACTTGTCACAAATTCATTGCCAACCAATTTCACTGGATAACACTGGGTTTTAATATTATGATGGGTGAGGAACATTTCTGTCCCCTTTCACTGCCCCAGATATAATTTCTTAACTATCATATTCCCCCCCCCCTCATTTTTATTCTAAAGTAATGTGCCAAATGCACCTTCACTACCCAGACACTAATAGCACAATTCTGTCTAGCCAGGGTGCAGCGTGGGCGTAGAGTCTGCGCTGCATCCTATCCAGATAGGACGCAGCTCCGGCGTGGCTGGAGCTCTCCTTGGGGGAAGGGGACGTTCATCCCCTTACCCCAAGTAGAGCCCCAGTCACCCCAATGGTTCTACTCGAATGTGTGCCAGATATTTTGCTGGCGTACATTTGAGAGGCCCTTGTATTAGTGGCCAGGCCTGGGAGGGGGGATAGGATATGGCAGAGGAGGCTTCCGACAATCCCTCCCTCTTCCTGGGCCCAACCGACCAATCCCACCCCCCTGAATGCCCCGTTTTGCCCTCCCCCGCCCCTCCGTTGCCTGGCAGGGAACTCACCTTCCCAAGTGGGTGCAGCTCTGGATCTGCGGCAAGTAGACTGGCGCCGGCCTTGGTGCTGGTGCTACCTACTTGCCAGGTGCTGCAAACATGTTTTACACACCCGTTTGTCACACCCTAGACCAGCGGAGCACGCGCTCTGTCTGTCTATTTCTAGACAGGATTGGGCTGTAAAGATCTTTTTCACATTTTCCTTATGAAAGGGAGCAGTTGTTACAAATCATGTATGGAGACTGGACCCCCCCCCCCCAAACTGCCCCAAAGGGGTTGGGCAAAATGCATGCAAAGCAATGCATGGCCATGATGGCCAGTCACACCATTTCTGTTCTTTAGGCTCCATTAACTGAGCCGTTTAGGGCTCTTTTCCTCTTCTTGTTGTCAGTTTTGTTTTTTAATTGCACTTACATATTATTATTATTATTATTATTATTATTATTATTATTATTATTATTATTAGAAATAATAATAATAATAATAATAATAATAATAATAATATACAACTTTTCAACAAAAACGTTCACAAAGCGGTTTACAGAGAAAATCAAATAACTAAATGGCTATTTAGTTCATTTAACATATCTTGCCTTTTATCTAGGTAGTTCAGGGGGAGTACAGAGAGTTCCAGGTACAGGTAGGTTCACATCCAGGACCTGCTTAGCTTCAGCACAATTGCTAAATAATTATGCTTTGTGTTTTCGGAGACCTAAGGGTCAAACAGCGACTCTCATGAGACTTTGGGCAATACAAGCCCATTGCCTTGTATTGTCTTGTACCAAATTGTACATTGCCTTATACCCATTGCCTTGTACCAAAGGCCCAACGAGGCTGCCACTTCTCTTTCCCCTCCCCCAGCAACCTAGTTTCTGGCACAAGTTAAGACACACGGACACCAATTTGTTTCCCGAAAGTATCCTTGCACTTTGAGCTTTTTAAAGAGTTCCACTTTCTTGTCAGTAACAAGAACATATTCTTGTTCTGTTGATATTTTGTTCTTTCACTTGGATCTTTATTAAAGTGTTTTGAAAAGTGAAAAAAACCGGGGATCTCTATAAATCTGCCCAAGAATCCACAGCCAGATTTTTAAATGCTAGGGGGAGAACCTTGGAAATGGACAAGAAAAGATGAAATGTGTTTTCTCTCACCATTTGAAACATCATATTTCATGACTGTATTATAAGCAGAGTAAAGCTATATTACCTTATTTGGTCAAAAAAACACTATGAGCTAAATAGCAGAGAATAACCAGCCTTTCTTTTTGTTATTCTTGCAATATTTATTAATTACATTGTAAGACATTTTCACACTGGTTTTCACACCAGACTGATGCTACTGATTTTGGAAACCAAATATTGAAAGAATCAGTTTAGAGAGAAAGTTCATAACCTCTGTTTGAACTAAAAAGAAACATACAGTTTGTGTGATTCTTACAATGTAAAACTCTGAAGCTTCAAGTATTTAATAAAAAGTTATGTTTATGTAATGCATGTCTCCAAAGCCAAAGGCATTTCAAAATGAACAGCAGAACAGCCAATGCACACACAGAATTTATAAACTTTCTTTTAATTGATTTTTTTTCTTAAATGAAAGCATAGATTTTATAGGGGGGGGGAATGAATGGGTATTTAGCAATTGCTTTATGCATTAAAGTCATTTCATGCATTACACAGAGGCAAGTCCACAACTGTAAATCACTGTCCACTGGGCAGAAGTGACAAATAAACAAAGTTGAGGAAACGTACACGTACTGTTCAGATGTTCATCTGAATGCATGTAGAAGGGAAAGTGGGATCATACTCTCTCATGATTGCTGACTCTGACCAACATGCTCTCTGAAACAGCTGAGTGTAAAACCTATATACATGCAAACTCAATCCATACAGATGAGGACACTGGAACAAGAAAGGTCCCTGATCACACAGACAGAGCCCTTAAGCATGCCTGGGGTTTGTATGCACACAGGTGCTTTTAGGCTGAAATCCTAAACACACTTGCCTGGTATTAAGTCCCATTAAACAGTCTATTGGACTTACTTCTGAGTAGACATGCCTAGGATTGCACAGGTAGACATTAGGCCAAACATGCATAGGGGCCGAGTCCAGCAGGCACAATCCTGTTCCCAGCCTAATGACATCAGGATATAATAATAATAATAATAATAATAATAATAATAATAATAATAATAATAATAATAATAATAATAATACTTAGCATTTGTATGGCACTTTCTGAATGTGCAAAATGCTTCACATGTATTGGGTGGAATCCTGACAGCAACTGTGTAAGATAAGGAGGCATCGTTATTTCCAAATTGCAGCTGAGGCTGAGAAGGAGTGGCCTAAGGCCACCAGGTGTGTTCATCATGACAGAGGCAAGTTTCAAACCAGGGAAGTCTGATTCATAGCTCAGTCTCTTCACCACTATGCTACAGCAGCTGTATTATAGGGTTAGTTCCTGCTCAGGGTGTGGGATGGCAGGGCTGAGCTCTGTCTCAAGTTAAATGCCAGAAAGTCAGATTATGTGGCAGCTGGTGCACAACTTAAAACAGAAACTTAAGTCACTGTGTCTATGAAATAAAAGGAACCACTTATGTGATCCAGGCCAGTGAGGACTTGCTGTCAGGTAGGATTGTAGAGTTAGTATATTTTGTAAGCAGTTTCGGGGAACTGCTTTGAGGTGGGTTTTTTTCTGGTATAGAATGTCTTTCTAAATAAAAGGTAAAAAAACAAACAAAGCTGATTCACAAAAGCTTTTTTCCCACATGAGGCTTGAAGGTAGATTTCATCTAAATCAGTTTGGAATGCAACTGTAAAGCCTCCAATGACCACAATGCGCATTCCAATTGCCTCTATCCGATATTATAAGCAATTACACATTTGCACAAGAGGAGACAGTGGCGTTGCTATAATGGGGCCGGGGGGGGAGCAAATGCCCACGGGTGACAACCATGGTCTCCTTGTGAGGACCGCAAGGAGGAGCCGCGGTAGAATTTTTGAACTCTGTGGCTGCTTTTTTGCAGCCAGAGGGCTGCGTGCAGCGTGAGCAGCCGCGGAGCACAAACGCGCCAAAATCGGTGTGTTTCTTAGGCCCTTCCACCCTCCCTGAATCCCCTTCTGGGAGTGCAGGGGGCGGGGCGATGACGCAAAATGTGTCATCGCCCCCCATGTGACCCAGCTAGCAACACAACTGAGAGGAGACTTGAACATCTCTTTTCTTTCTTTGAAGCAGTAGTGTAGCTGGGGGGGGGGCGTGGTAAGTGCTGCAATGTGCTGCAAGGTGGCCCCTCCCATTCGCCATCTGACTGAGCCATTCCGGGCAGTGAAGGCAATGCACAGGCGCTCACCAAACCAAATGGAGGCTCCTGCTGCACATTGCCTTCACTGCCTGTAATGGCTCCAACTGCAAATGGGAGAGGCCACCTTGTAGCACTTACTGCATCTCCCCCCCCAGCTGCGCTACTGCTTTTTGAAGAGTATTCTGATGACAACAAAATATATGAGCACTTTCACAGGGCTCATAGTAGGCCCAGACCAGCTTGATTTTAAACCATCCCAGGGCCAAATTTGTGCTGTATGCTTCCATTCTATGTACTGTAATGCTAACAGATACATACAGTACAACAGAAGCCATGTTAGCAAAAGTGTAATTTTGAGGTAGCAGACAAGTCTGAGCAGGCTTACCAGATCATCGCCGGAACGGGAGCGGTCTACCCTTAAGGGGGCGGGGCGTGGGGGGGGCCAGAACGCGTTGCGTTGTGTTCTGGCCCCCCCCCATGCCCTGCCCCCTTAAGGGTAGACTGCTCCCATCCCGGCGACGATCTGGTAAGCCTGAGTCTGGGTATGTGGTGAACTGGAAGCATTATTTAGGCACATGATGTGTTCTGTACTGTACATTTGGGAAGAGGTTATTTGTTGTATTAATTTTGTATTACAACAAACATTGACATTTGTAGATACAGATACTTACTGCATATTCTTTTGAATTATCTACCCATTTTGTGGAAGTTATTTGCAGGACAATGGAAATGTGCTCTTATTGTAGCCAAAAGACTCATTTTGAAGCGTTGCAAAGATAAGTGCCCTCCCACTATTCTTCAATGGACTGAGGACTTTTTAATTTTATCAACATTTGTACAACTTATAGAAACTTATAGCTGTATGGATATTGTGTTTTCGGACATTTTGAAGCTTTTTCTGGAAATATATGCATAGATTGCTTATTAATGTCTTTTTTGTAGATTGCTGATCGATACGCTTTGTAATTGTATGTATATCATGCACATTATGTATATATTTTCCCCCTTTTCCTGTTATTTTTGTTTTGTTTTGCTGTCATTGTTATTGTTCTGTTGTTATTTTTATTCACAAATAAAGGGGGGGCACTGGGTAATTGTCCTGCCATGTTCTGGAGTGATTTTTCTGCTATATATTACCTACCGGTAATTCCTGCTGGACAGTGAGTTGGGCAGTCAACCTTTTTACATGCTAACATATAGACAACAATCCACAGAATTTTGCATGCTGCAGTAGATGATGTTTAAAAGTTGCTAAAAGAACACCGCTATCAGCCACAACCATACCAACAAGATTGTTTTTGATAGATCCAGTTGTGATGCTTAAATGATAGCAAAGGTTCTGGGGGCGGAGAGGAGGGCAGGTAGGCTGAGAAGGTGGTTAGGCAAAGACAGAGACTTGAGTAAGTGTAACAATAAATAGTGCTACTGGGGACTGTGGTTTCTGAGAATTCCCTAAAGGGTTTTGTTCCTGGTACATAAAGTCACTTGGTAGAGTTTCCAGGAATAAACATAATTTAAGAATAAACATCATTCTAAACTAGTTTAGAAGGACTCATCCTAGAGTAAAATTTTCCCACAGAGTTAGACATCATTTGTGGAGGAAACGATTCCTACAAAATAGATTTCCGTTCCAAGGGGAGTCCCCTCTTCTAGTGGGCTGTTACAGAGTTGCTGTATTTCGCTGACAGGAAGTGGCTTATGAGAAACCAGCGACTCTGGAAACTCACAAAGAAAGTGTTTTGGCCATTTCTCCTCTCACAACTGATGCCTGTAGCAGTAATGAGCTTATGCTTCTATTGCAGGGAGTTTTTTCACCTCCTTGGGAGAACATATTCCTTCACAGATTCAGGTTGCATAAACCAAATCACTCTTTACAACTTTGCCTGTGTAAAGGGGAAGCCAAAGAAAAAAATTAGAACAGGGATGAAAACAATATTGTTTTGAAGTAAAATTGGAGGTCCCTGAGCAAACATACCAGCAGTAGTACCAATGAATGATATCAGCAAATTGTATTGCATAATCCCCAGATTTGTATATTGAAGGTTTGTCTCCCCAACAAGTGCTCTTGCTTATGTCTCATGCAGCATGTGTTCACCACATGCCATCTGATGCATGCATAACATTCATCCAATCATCTTGAAATTGCATAATTTGTTCTTCCACAGTTGGGTTACTCTAGGATAAGTTGGATGCCCCATGTGGGAAAGCTTACTATTTCCTTTATAGCCATTCTTCCTTTCTTTTAGAAAAAAGTCTCTGTTGGGAATTGCACATTTTTCCTGCCTCTTGTAATGCGTCTCAACCAAGAAAGCATTATGGCTGAAATTTCTCAATTGCTGGTTAATGATCTATTTTTTTCTCAAGAAACCAAGAACTAGATGGATATACCATATAGATAAACCAAATTGCATAATCTATGATATTTGTACAAAATTGATGTGTTTTTCCCCCAAAACACAGTATTGGTGGTATTTAATGCCATATAATTTAAGTGGTATCAGGGGTGTTGGTGCACAAAAATGTGGTTTATTTCAGATTTTCTGGTCCTCAAAGATTAGGCATTACTGGAAAAATATTTTAGATGCATCTGAAACAAATTTTTGTCTTAACATTTTCCTTGGCTGTTAAGCATTCTCCAGATGTTATCTTACTGTACTAATATTTGTCAAATGACCTCCAAATATTTATTTAATTGCCTAACACCCAAATTTAAATGTCTGATACCTTGTGCTATGTGACAATTGACATGCAATGAAATTGACAGCACAATCCTCTGTAACTGTAAAATGGTGGAGCGTGCGCTCCGCCATTCTAAAGTGTCGCAAACGTGCCATAAAGCACGTTTGCGACTACTTCAGAGTAAGGGCCGCCAGTGCGAGGCCGGCAGTCCTCACTCCAGTGCTGCTGGATCATCCCTGCAGCCGCTGGAGAAAGGTAAGGGATGCACTGGCGGGGGCATTCAGTGGCGTCGCTAGCCCAAAATTTACTAAGGGCCCATCCTCAACTTTTCGCCCCCCTCCCTTTGCTCCTTTGTTATATTCCCTGGCGCCGCCAAAGGCGGCGCCCGGCGATGGGGGGGGCGCAGATTTTGCATTTTATTTATTTTCCCCCCTATGGGCGAACTATCCCCCCTTGCCTCCTCTACGGGCGCTCGCTCCTCCAGAGGAGCGAGGTCTCAACCCTCCAACTCTCAGCCGAAACGGGGAGCTGCATCCCCTCCTCCTTCTCCCCGATTCCCCCCACGCAACACCCGATGATGCAACGTGTGCGGACTCGAAAGCAGGCTCTCGGACTCGAAAGCAGGCTGCGGGTGGTCGGGCGCTCCAGGCTGCAGGCTGCTTTTGAGTCCGAGAGCGTCATCGTCGAGAGGCGACGCGCGAGCACACCCAGTGTCAGAGCCGCGGTCCGAGTTGGCCACTCGCTGCGAGGGGAGGAGGGAGAGAAGATCAGCCCCATTATAGAAGCTGCAGAGTGAGTCCATGCCGCATACGTTGCATCATCGGGTGTTGCGTTGGGGGAATCGGGGAGAAGGAGGAGGGGATGCAGCTCCCTGTTCCGGCTGAGAGTTGGAGAGTTGAGACCTTGCTCCTCTGGAGGAATGAGCGCCCATTGGCGTCCCCGGAACCAGCGCGCCCACTTGGCGCCTGGGGCCCTGGGCCATAGTGCCCCCCATGATACTATGCTACTGGGGGCATTCCAGGCTGCGAGGTAGGAGGTCCAGGCGGGGAGGGCGGCTGCCATATCCCCGTCACGTTCCCGGGCCGACGTGGCCATTACACGGCCTCCTCAGACTTACGCCAGCTCAACACCGGGGGAAGGGAACGAATATCCCCTTCCTCCGAGGAGACCTCTGGGCCGAGCACGATCGGCCCAGAACGGGGATAGGATCCAGTGGGTGGCCCTAGTGCCGCCCACGGATCTTTAGTCAGGATTGTACTCTTAGTATCGGACAATACTGATCGCTGATATGCAATGGTGTATCACACTGGGTTTCAAACTTTCTGAAACTTCATGGAACATGAGCCACGTTGATTTCTTTGCTGAGGAACACTTGTATATTATAAAGCAGGGCTTCTCAAACTGTGTGTTGCGGCCTGATGCTGAGGTGGGTTGCCTGTTAGTCCCACCACCTGCCCACCCCTGCCTCAACTTTGAGTCCATCAACTTTGAGAACTGCTGTTTCAGAAGTTCTAGGCTGCATACTCGATTCATGGGGAGAGGGCATTGCTGGGCCTCACCATTGCACATTGTGAACAAAGAATGTATCCCATAACATACATAATCATCTCCCCTTTGGCTACTTGTTTCAGGGGAAAAATGGGACCAAACCAGACATGATAGAGCCATCACTCATGTGCCTGCCCCTTATACAAACTATAGATCCATCTGTACTTTAGGTGAGGTTGCAAGGAGTTGCAAGTACTAGAAAAAGAAGGGTATCTAATATCCCAATCCTACCTAAATCCCCCCCCCCCCACCGATGCAGCCATGCCAATGGAGCGAGTGTTGCACCAGCAGGAGAGGTGCAGTTCGAAAGGTCTTCTCAGGGTAAGTGAACTTCCACTGCCACCATGGGAATCCTCGGATCTATGCCTGTTATTTAGCAGGTGTAACAGTGGCAGAAGGGGAGATGGAAGGCGTTAGGATATTGGCGCACGTGAGTGCTGCCAATCCTGCCCCCAGTCTGCCTTCCTCCTTGCCCTCCACCATGCCCAGGAACCTTCCTTCCCCTCCCTGCCCTGTTCTGCCATCATTGAACTCATGTTTCCCCATCCGCTGGCGGGGCTCTTGTGCTGCCAATGGTTATGGTAGTGAGTACAAATTGGCAGCCAGTGACATGCTGCTCGTGCTGTTGAAAGCCAGTTTACAATAACAGAACTCTGTTTCACTATCATACACTGCTCTGTGTGCTGGCCCAATCCTGGATAAGATTGGGCCGTTAGACCAATTGTTGCAATGGAGCTAAATCAGTGGAGAATTTGAATCATAATTTTATTTTTATTTTTCATTTTTCAGATCTGAATTACAAATTTCTTTCATTTTATTTACACCAGGTGGTATCCACAGTCTATTCCAGAACAAGGAATTTTAGTAAGACCTTCATATAATTACAACAAATCTTTAAATGGTGATTAGATTCAGGGATGAGATGATAAATGGAACAATTCATATTGTTTCATCATATATTTTATTTATGATTGCCAAGTTCTTTTTTGGCTTACAGGAGCATATGTGAACATATTTCAGTCCAAACATTGTTTTTTTTTTCTATTTGCCTAGCACTGCATTTAGTTTGAGATGCTGGTGCATCAGTAATTCTGCTAACTGTTCAGTCTGCTTATGGAGTGAAGAATAAGTCAAGAGCAAAGTAAACATTCCTTTCCAATTAGTTGGTATGTCATTTAAATGGGTGCGTCACTGCATTTTTAATATTCTTATTTTGTGTGCAGTGCAACTTCATTCCTTGTGCTAAAATGAATAATAAATAACAATTCACTGAAGATGGATTCATGTCATGCAGGTGCTCATGTCTGTCTAGAGAATCCATACCTTCTGGCTGAGTGTGTGAATAGGAATATTGTGAGGAATATTGTGTTTGATATTGTGAGTGTTGGCCATGTTGGGCATCCTGTATTGAGATTAAAAAGTTGGATGTAAACAAAATAAAAATGAAAGTGTCCACATTTCTTATCCAAATCAGAAAGAGAGATTTGCACCCTACTTATCAAATGGCATTTTCTAATGCTTCTAACGATTACCACAACCAGATGGCCAGATGGAATAAAGGATTGGATTCATGTGCAAAAAAGAGTTCAGGTACACTTCAAAACAGTCGGTTCAAGTAGCCAGAAAGGGAGGATATACTCTCAATACCTGTTTTATGGTCACCCACAAATGGCTACTGAGCTCATACCAGTTCTGCCTCTTCAAGTGCCAAACCCTAGGAATCATAAATAGGGAGAATGTTCAAGAATTCAGTCAGGGATTGTACTGGGAGAAGGCAGGCTGACTGAGGGAAGTAGTGCCTAGTGGTCAGCACTCATGTACCCTTTCTTGGTCTCCATGTTCCCTTTACTGGGTCAGCAGCTGAATGTGGGGGATTGGTAGTTTCTACCCACTGTCACCATCCCAGGCTACAGAAACCAAGCAGAGGGGGGCTGTCTGGGGGAAAAAAAGCCCTCCCAGGAGAGCACTGAATGCTAGTTCCAGCAGCATAAGGCCCTCGTAGGATTGGGCTGTGAATCCGCCACTCTCTTCCCTCTTAGAAAGCTAAGTCAGTGGTCTGACAGTTGTGACCACTAAGAAAGGAAGAGTAAAACATTGCCCCCTCTCCCCCCCTCTCTCTCAGGAAACTGGACCATGACCAGTTGCTGATAGGCTGCTTATAGTACCTGAAGCCCAGAAGTGGGCTCCCTGGGCTACTTCAGTGATGACATCTGGTTCTCTAACAGCACAATCCCTTGCATGTCAACTCAGAAGTAATGGCTGATTCACACTACACAAATCCAGGCGCGGATGCCCCAGCCCCAGCACGCAGAGCTGGTCGGAAGGAGTATCTTCCCTCCTGTTGTCCCTCCTGCTGTCCCGCCTTCTTATGAAGGTGATTGGAGGTAGTTCTGATTGGCATGCAGCCACTCTCCCCCCCCCCTCTCATCCAATTGGTAGGCTGCAGTAGCTCCGCGAACCCGCCCCAGCTCCGCAAAGCCCGCCCCCTCAAAAGATGAGGGGAAACCATTTTTCCAGCTTCTGCATTGCGGAGCTCGCAGCTGCTCCGCTTGCTTCCGAAATGCTGTCAAAGAGCTCTGCGCATCTCCGTAACGTGCCGGGATTCGTGTAATGTGAATCAGCCATCAGTCTCCCTGTCTTGAATGGGTCTTATTCCCAGGTTAAGTCTGTATAGGATTGCAGCCCAAGCTCACCACTCTTTCCCTCTCGAGAAAGCTAGGTGAGCAGCCTGACAGCTGTAGCCACCACAAGAAAGAGAAGAACAAACGTTGCCCTTCTTCCCTCTTGCAGGGAACCAAGCACTGCTCTATCTCAACTGAAGCTATGAAGTCACTGCTGGGGAGCAGGGGAGAAAAAGGAAACAAAAACACATTTCACAGACTACAGCGGAATCCACCTGAGCTCTCCACTTCACGACTGAATGGGCACCCCGTGGGTGGTCCTTCACTTCAAACTGCAGCTCCAGTGACTGCATTGTGTTAAAAATAAGTCTCTCACAGACCTATACATAACATATACTTCTGCCCTCGCCCTCAGCGTCTCAGCTAGAACTCAATGGGCATTGCAGGATAATGCATGATGATATCATTTTGAGTGAATGTTGTTCATTCTGCCCAAGGACAATAGCTTGTTTAAATTAAATCCACACAACAGAAAAAACAAAGCTCAACCATTCCTGAAAAAGGTGCTAAGAATGGTGACAGCTCTGAGCAGAGGGCAGTAATCGTGAACAAGAAGCAAGTTGGGCTGGTTTGAGACTATTCAATTTGGTATTTATGTGTGAAGTGGCTGCCTAAGAATGCTTAAGAAGCACGTTGTAATATTCCTCCATGCAGAATTCATTGTGTGAAGTGCGGATAAAGTCACACCTGCATTTTGTGCACTGTTATGGGAATGAATGTCATCTTATGCACAAACCCAAGGAGTAGCTTCACTGGTCTGCATACCAATGAAGATGAGAATAACAGCATGCCTAATGTAATAAATACTTCGTACTTATACAATTAGGGTTGCGCCATATTATGCAGGTCGGTGGGTTTTTCACAGATTTTAGGCATCCCACCCAGTACCCATTTTGCCCTTGAACTGGTCCTGATTGTCTTTCTCTCTCCCCCCGGTGCTCTGGAAGCTGAGATATGAGCCAAAAACATGCAGGCAATATTCTGCGCAATCCTTCAGTGATAAGAGATTGCATCTGCCTTCCATTCTTCGAGCCACTAAGGAAAGGCAGATCTGGGACTGACATGCCTGGGAAGCAGCGATCATGTGTTTTCTTTCCCTTTGTGACCCATAACTAAGGATAGGAAAAGGCTACAGTCACAGTTCAGTTGTCTGAGGGTGGAACTTACTGGTTCCTTTTTGAAGCAATTGTGATTCCCCCCCCCCCCCCCGTGAGCCCAGCTCATAAAATACAATGGAGAAATCCAAAATTTTAACGTAGCTGTGATTGGGCAACAGTATCTGCTTACCCCCTGCTCCCCCCACTGCCAAAGATGGCAGAAAAGACAGGGGTTTTATTCCATGTTTTTAAAATGTGATTTGTTTTGCTTTTAAAACTTTTTAAAGTATAAAACGTCTGCAAGCAGGTCAATGGAGCACAAGGCTTCTGCATGCAACTGAGTGCCAGATTTGGCCTGGGAAGTGTGTGAACTGTGAAGAGTGGGGTCTCTGTCCATCTGTCTGCGGCCCTCTCCAGGCTGCTACTTTGGTTGGGGCTCCAATCCTCTTCCAGTTTGCCGAGAGTGCGTCGGAAGGGGATCGTGGCGGCAGCAGCAGCCCCTTTATCTGACTAGTCCTGTTGAAGGAAGGGAGACTTAAAAAAAAAAGAAAATGCTGCAGTGGCTCCAGATCACCTCTCCCTGCTCACCAGGCTGCTTATTATAAAGCAACAAGTGGGTAGGGAATGGTGATCTGGAGCGTTCCCCTTTCCCTTCCCTGGAGCTTGGTGAACAACCTCCCTCCACTCCTATTTTGAGTGAACAGGAGCTGAGCAACCCTGTTCATCCCAAACAAGAGTGGCATGCAGCAGCACAGGAGGGAGGGTGTGTGCTGAGCAACAGGTAAATGAAGAAAAGGGTGCGGAGCGCCTCTGTCCCCCCCCCTCCTTATTCATAAGGGGTGAATAAAGAGAGGTGACACACTCACTTGCCTCTCCTTATGATGCGACATGCTCACTTGCACTTACCTGCCCAGCCCCTCTTTATCCACCAGTAGGCAGACAGGCAAGCGAGTGGGCACGTGCAATCCAAAGAGGCAAGGTTGGGGGGATTTGGGTGGTGGCAAGACGACATGGGCCACCCCGCCATGGGTTCTCCAACTTGCAAGATAGACATAATGGACTGCATTGGCACTAGCATTGCAGTGGCAATTTTCAAATGGTTAAAAGCAAAAAGACGAAGAAATGAGCTACCTACATTTTAAAACTATGAAATCAGGCTTGAAATGGAAAGAGCATGAGCTCCTGTCTTTGGGGCGGGGTGGGTGAGGCAAGAAACTGCTACTCAGTCACACCTACACTAAAATGTTAGATTTCTCAATTGTATTCTATGAGCAAATCTCACTTCTGCCCCAGGCGAGGAATAAAGCAGGAACTCCTGTCTTTGTTTCTATATTGCTGTAGGGAAAAAAGGCTTCCAAAGAAGCTGGGAAGCGTGTGTGAATCTAGTTTTACAAATCTATGGTTTGTCTATGTAGGGCTGGCTTTAGGGGGATTGGACAGATTGCGTCCAATCGGCCCCCGTGCCTAAAGGGACCCCGCATGAGGGTTCCAAAGTGGCAAGTGGAGCTCCGGGATGGACAGCGTTCTTCATGTCGTTGGAAGGCCAACTGTTTCTGTTACATGCATGTGCAGAAAAAGCCAACAGATCATTTCTTTGTTGCAAAGCTGCACTGGAATGGGACAATGTAGAATGGAAATACTGTACACGGAGGTGATGCTTGACTCCTCCACACTGCTACTCAATCTACATAATTAGTGACTGATTTGTATACTATGCAAATTAGCCTATCTGGATTTGGTGAGTTGGAATATGGCAATCCTATTTATAGTGCTTTTCTCAAATGCTCAAATCATTTCACACATATTATCTCAATAACACTTATATCACCCATTTATGGTAGGCCAATATTATTATACCTACAGAAGAGCAGCTGAGAGTTCTTGGTTTGCACTACGCTTCTAGGTGCATAGCATCTTTATTGTTTAAGTTAGTCGTGCAAGACTTCTTGTGAAATATATGGATTGTGTATTGCCTCTTTAAGAGGCAAGCCCAGAGGCTTCAGAATGAGGCAGGCTGTGTGAGAATCTGTTGCCTAAACTCAACTCCCATTTTAGAGACATCAGCTGACCCATTAAGGAACATTAACATTCTTTTGTCAAATCTCAGACCCTGATAATGTATAGCTTTTAAAGAAAGTCATACAAGTATATTTGCTTGCAGAATACTGTACTTCATAAGAAGAACCCTCCGCCCAATCTATCACTCGCTTCTTTTTTGCGATAGGTAATCACTATGTTCCAGCAGCCTTGAAAGCATTCAATGCCAAGGTGACCCCCCCCAACTATTTTATGGAATACCCCTTTGGATTGGGGCACTAAATGATGCTCTGGAGTGTGTCCAAGGTAAATTCCTGCGGAAACTCTTAGGCTTACCAAATTGTGTAGCCTATGCAGCCCTGTGTATTGAAACAGGCCAATCTTTGCTTCAAATGAGGGCCTGGCTGATGGCAATTAAATATTGGTTGCGCCTATATTACACCTATGATCCCTGCAGCCTGTTATATATGGTGCTCTGTGATTCTAATCAGCTTTTCGTTGTAGCTGTTTTGGAGACGAAAATTAACTCCATTGGGCTGTCTTTTGAGTCTCTAGGTACGTGCTCCTATCAAGAGGCTTTTCAGTGCATCAAACGTAGACTTCTGGACATCGAAAGGCAAGATCTTCTCAGATTGGCAAATAGAGTTTGCTCTCCGATAAGTCTAGAGATTCCTGTAACGTACGGGCAAGTAGCCTCATATCTATACTCACTGCATTGTTATCAGAGAAGGAGAGCATTTTTTCTTGCTAGATGGGCAGTGCAATCCTGCCTAAGTATCTGGCGGGCGGCTCAGAGCTGCCCACCGGATCCTATCCCCATTCCGGGCTGATCAAGATCGGTCTGGAGGTCTTCCCCTGGTGTAATGTGGGGAGGCCCCAATGGGCCCCACTATTTAGCTGGTGCAAGTATAAGGAGGCCATGTAAAGGCTGCGTCGGCCCGGGAAGGGGAGGGAGATATGGCGGCCGCTGTTTTAAAGTTAGACTGGTTTTCGCTCTTAATGTCCTGCAGTTCACTGTTCTACAGTATTTGGAAATTTTCACTATCCCATGAATAGTGTCACCAGGCGCCACCGCTAATGGGGCCGCCCCCCGACGCCCCCAATAAAACTGTCAAAAATTTTAGGTTTCGGTTTCGAAACCTATTTTTGACAGGTTTTTTGGGGGGGGGTTAAAATTCCGTGATTTTAAGTTTTAAAATGGCATGTATGTGTGTATGTGTGCTTTGCCGGTACTTAGCTTGAATATGGGGCATTCCAGCGACGATCTTCTTCCTGCTCCCGGGCACTTCTCCCTGCGCCTGGGTGCGGACTCCGTAACACCCCCAGCAGCGGTTTCCGGAGTTTGCACATGCGCAGAACGTCCCAGGAAACTCCATGGCTCTGCGCATGCGCAAACTCCGGAAAGCGCTGCTAGGGGCGTTACGGAGTCCGCGCCCAGGCGCAGGGAGAAGATCGTCGCTGGAACACCCCATATTCAAGCTAAGTACCGGCAAAGCACACATACACACATACATGCCATTTTAAAACTTAAAATCACGGAAAAACATTTTAAAAAAGTGGGAAAAAGCAAAAAGAAAAAACCAATTTGAAGGAGGCCCGCGCCCCCCCCAGAGCCTCAGTGCCCCTGTGCCCTGGGGCCCACCGCACCACCGCCCCATATCAGGCGACGCTACTGTGGGATAGCCCATGCGAATAGACTCTGCCCCTGTGGGCAGGGATGCATTGAGACCATTGCTCATTCGCTCCTTTATTGTCCCTTCTATACTGAGATTCGTCAAAGATATCTGGACCCTGTACTGAGAATTCGAAGGGGATTTTCTGATGCAGCAAAACTTTGTTTCCTCAACTGACTCCTCTGCTGAAATAACTGCTGTGGTAGCAACCTTTTTGTATAAGCTGATCGAGTTGCGCAATCGGCAAGCTGAAATATTCTCTGGCTGATTTAATGTATATAGTTTTAGATCTGTTGTGATATATGCCAATAAAGGATTTTATTCATTCAAGAAGAACCCTGTTGGATGAGGTCAAAGATCCATGGAGTCCAGCATCCTTTTTCCCATAATGGTCCACTATCTACCTCTGGGAAGCCATTTCTCTCCTGCAATTGGTATTTAAAGGCATACTGCCACTGAACCTGGAGGCAGCACATAACCCTTGTGACTAAACCTGACCACCGTTAATTTGTCCAATCTTTTTTAAAAACTTGTGGCCATCACCGTATCTTGGGGCAAAGAATTCCACAGACTAATTATGTTCTAGATGAAGTACCTCCTTTTGTATGTCCTCTGTCTCCCACCAATCAGTTTCATTGGATGACCCCTGGTTTTAGTTTTGTGAGAGAAGAAGAAAAACCTCTCTCTCCACATCATGCATAATGGTGGGCAAGATGTAATCACATCTTTCACTGATTCTTTTGGTAAGTTAGCTGAAGTCAATGAGCATTCTATTGTAGATTTAGCGTTCATTTTTCCTTTTTTGTGGTCAAGCCTTATGAAATATCACCCCCTTAGAAAATAATGGAAAAGATAATCACATCCATATCATTACAAATGGTTGACAGGAACTCTTTTTGAGTTATTTCAAACTGTAAAGAGCTGGAAAAAGTCATCCTAATTTAGAAGAACTATCCCACTGATGAGATCTATCCCATAATGAGATCACTTATATCAATAACACAAGACGAAAACTGGTCTTTAGCCTCATGTAACTTCACATCTAGCCTGCGGTACTTCCCCATGTTATTAATTCCCTTGTGCCATCAAGATTTGAGGCCCCCAGGGGCAGGGCCCTGCCTCTACTTTGGTATAAAATGCCATGATGTACCTTGATAACACTATATCAATGAATAACTGTTAGAGGTGTTGATTTGCCCATAAACTCCCTATGGGGCAAATAATTCCACTTATTTGGAAACATGTCTCATCCTACCCACTTCATTTCCTCATGTCAATTGTTACTAAGGAGGTATATATTAGCTAGTCTTTGTATTTGGGTGTCAGATTTGAACAAATCTCACCAAGGATAATAAGAACCTGTTGACTAGTTATCTGTTTTATTATTTCATCTGTTTCTAGCATACTCCATCTCAAGGAGTAATATCAGTTTTCAAACAATCATTTGAAAAGATATTACACGAACAGAATACCAGATGAAGCATATAAAAGCTGTGTTAAATTGCCCCCTCCTGCTTACATCACTCATTATTCTTATTCTTAAATATACCCGGTATTAATATACCACTTTTCATCAAAAAGTTCACAAAGTAGTTTACATAACAGAATAAATAAATAAATGGTTCCCTGTCCCAACAGGTGTCACAATCTAAAAAGACGCAGAAGAATCACCAGCAAACAGCCATGGAAAAGACACTGTGAATAGAGAGAGTTACTCTCCCTGGGTAAATATAAGAGGACCTGCTTTGAGATGCCTCTCTTCAATCAGTTAGCAGGTGTTAAAAGGTAAAGGTATCCCTTGACAATTAAGTCTAGTCGTGTCCAACTCTAGGGAGCGGTGCTCATCTCCGTTTCAAAGCCGAAGAGCCAGCACTGTCCGAAGACATTTCCATGGTCATGTGGCCGGCATGACTCAACACCGAGGCGCATGGAACGCTGTTACCGTCCCGCTGACGTGGTACCTATTAATCTACTTGCTATTTCTTGCTTTCAAACTGCTGGGTTGGCAGGAGCCGTCGCACGGATTCGAACTGCTGACCTTTCGATCTACAGCTCATGGTTCAGTGGTTTAACCCACTGCGCCACCCGCTGGTGGCATAATAAGCACCTGCATAATAAGCACCTGCAATAAGCAGGTGTTAAAGGCCAGTAATTCCAGTCAGGGACATGGAGAGTGGGTTCAGTCCCCAGTGAAAATTTTTTGGGGGCCCCCAGCAAAGGACAGACTGGCTGAAAATCTTTACACAAGACAAAAACATATGCAACATAGTTGGACCCTGGGTTCCCTTCTGGATCACCAGGCCCTGGTAATTTATACCAGCTTTCCCCCCTCTTGTTGGCCCTGATTCCAGAATGTACTCAGGCTTGAACCAATAGGCTCTGCCCTGGAACTGGATAAATCAAAATGAGGAGAAATGCTTGAGTCATGTGCTAGAGTACACTAGCAATTGCACACCAGATGCCACACATCCGGGAACAAGGGCCAAGCTCCTGACTCCAAGTGTCTCCAATTTCCAGACAGATTGGAAACCCAAGTGTCACTCTTTTTAGAAATGCAGTCCTGTATAATTTGTTGGTATTTGTATGTTTGTATATTAAAAGCAATTCCATTAGCCTCTCAGGAACCAATGTTCAGCTGTGGAGTGGCAAGTGGAAACCCCATCTTTATTCCTAAGGCTGGCGCTCAGAGAGATGTGGACAAATGTCACTCAGCACCAGCAGAGATATGGACAACTGTCTCTCAGCTTAGTATGGCTTTGGAAAGGCTGAAATAGAGCAACTGACCTCCCTACCAGTGTCCTTGAATGCTCACTGTGAGTCTTGGCCCACTCCCAGCAGACAGTCAGCTTGGCTGAAGCGGGAACACTACAAATCAGAGTGGGGTGATCTTGCCAGGCTTGCAACCAGGTCCCAAGTTCTGATGTGAGATTCCTGGAGAGACTGCAGAGCATTCCCCTTGGGCTTCCTTCATCTCCTCACACTTCCTTTCATCTCTTTACCTCTCCTTTCCTTGTGTGTTGTGACCCTCGCACTCCTCCTTTCCTATTTTTAGGAAAGACATGTGGCTGTTTCATCCAAAGTGGCAAACCATGGTTTGTGCTTGCCTTGCAAACCACATTCAACCCATGGGTTGCAATTATGGTTTGTATGGCAAGTGCAAACTGGCAGAAACAGTTAAAGCCCATCAAGACATAGAATTAACCACACAGGTCCACTGGAACTATACTTCTGTCTCTCTGTTGGGACCATGTTTAAATGAACTCCTATCTTAGCGACGGGGACTTGTTGGCCCTTAGGAAACCAGCTGATTAGAAAGACAGAATTTAGGCAAATTTTCTCCATGATATGCTAGTTTATGCAAGGGAGCATTCAAACAAGAAATCTTGCACCTGCAGTCGGAATTGGTGCAGTGTTACCAAAGCTGGACTGTGTCATTATCTTGAATATATAGATCAGCTCTTAGAGTTGTTCTATATATGAACAATGATGAGCAGGTGATGAGCAGGAAGATTTTTTTTCAATGCAGTGTTTGTCCCAAGTTCAAACCATTTTAAATTACTCAACCTCCTTTCACTAGACCTAATTTGTATTCTTATTTTATTTATTTACATGAAGTTGCCATGGCAAGAAGCTGCATTTGGCCAGCCTCAAATAATTTGGTCCTTGTTGATTGTACATTTGTTTCAGAATAATTTTGCTTGAGAATCATAGGAAAATTATTCTCATATGGTGGTCTTATCAGATTATCATTGTTCCACCTTTTATCTATGGCCGATAACAGTTTTGTTATATACTGTACATCTTTACTGTACTTCTAGCTAATGGTAGGCAGGAGAGACCTACTCTGAGAATACAAGCATAACACTTTCCACACTGTTTGCTCTTTAAGCAGAAAAGTATCAAGATTAGATGATGATGATGATTTTAAAAAATGTAAAAGTACCCTCTTTAATACAAACATATTGAATTTTAATAAGTGAGTGAGGCTTGCATTAGCAGAATGGGTTGATGTTCCACCACGCCTGGGTTGGTTGGCAAAAGCAACTGCATTGCTTTTGGCTGGCTGGCTATTTGCCATGTGGTTCCCCTGGCAATAAATTATATTAAGTATAGATGAAATTATGGTTGCAGTCCCTCCTGAAAAGAAAGGACAAATGGCTTATGGGAAGATTTCCAGCAAAAAGATGTTGACAGGAGAAGTTTGCACTAAGAACATAAGAACTGCCATGTGGAATTATGCTCCATCTTAGTCCAGTTACTCTGAGGGTCAGACTAGTTGTGACTTTAAACAAGTTGTTTGGACCTGTGTGGGGTTGTGATTATGAGGCAGCAGCCACAGGGGCCCCCAATGTAGATTGGGACCATGGCCTGAGGTGGGATTAAACCCTTTGACCCCACTAGGACCCTGATGCAGATGGCTGCTATTTGCCCCGTTATGGATACTTCCCAGGACAAAGTAGCCATGGGGGAGCCCTGTCCAGGGCCGAGAACGTAAACCCCTTCCCCCAATGCCATGGTCCCAATCCAGTTTGATCCCCCCCCCACCGTAGCTGTTATTTAACAGAACAAACATTTACACAGGGGCCAAATGTCCCAACTTTAGGGAAGCAAGCCAACAAGCCATGAAGTAGATGGCTATCCCCTATTGTCTCTCCCTAACATGTGGTAATCAGAGGTGTAATGTTTCTGCACAGAGAGAGGTTTTGTTTCTACCATGACTAACAGCCAGACGAAATGCTGCCTTATGCAAACCAGTGACTCATCCAGCCCAGTGCTTTCTCGTCTGATTGGCAGCAACCAGGGCTGGCCCACCCATGGAGCTGACTGAGGCAGTTGCCTCAGGGAGGCGCCTGTTGGGGGGGGGAGGTTGCCCACTTCCATCTGCCCACTTGCCACCACTGCTGCTGCTGCTGCTTCTCCTCCTCTTCCCTCTCCCTGGACTGGAAAAGGAAGAGAGTGAGGGACAGAGAGGAAGATGAAGTGTGGAGGAAAGAAGAGTGGTAGGCTAGCTAGAGGCATTTCCCCCTTCCTTTTCCAATTGGGGGAGGCATAGGCTGGCACACCTCCAGGTAAGGCAGGCAGCATTTGCCATCCTGCCATAGGCACTGGAAGGCCTCTTGGGCCTGTCCTGGCATCTCCAGACAGAGAAATGTTTGCAGCATCTGCTGCCCAACTTTCTTTAAAGGAAGACTTTGGGGATTGAACCTAGGACCTTCTGCATGGCGAGCTGTGCTCCATCCACTGAGAGATTTATCCTCTATAAATTTGTATAATCTTAAACAGCAACAACATGTTAAGCTAATGTCCATTGCCAGATCTTATGTGGCAATGACTTTCTCAAGTTCATTATGCGGCCGTATGTGACATAGTACTTTTGTTTATCTTGAATATGCTGCCAGTAAATTCAGTAAAATGAGAAGTCTGTGTATTGAGCTGCAGTATGTGGGATGGGAGCATGCTGGAATTCTTTGGAGAAACTGGATGTTATTTGCATACAAGTATCATAATGGCTGTCAATTTTCCTTCGTGGTAGCAAGCTTTACTTCCTGACCAAGATAATATCCTAGCAACTCTCTGTTTTAACTGAAACATTATAGCAACAGAGTTGTTTACACTCTGTTTTTACAGCGCTTTAAATCTCTTTAAGAAGGATAAAACAATTGTTCTGTTTTCTAAGGGTAGGTGTCTGGACCGTGGGTTAAAGAAGATATACAGAACTGCTGTTTTGGGAAGATTGCACAGAGAGCATGATAGTTAGGGACAAACTAGACACAACATGCAAAGACATGCAATGAAGCCCCAACACCATGTTCTTTAAATAAGAAGCAGCCTCAGAAGACTGCAGTGTTGAGCAGAGCAGCAGCAGGACGTAGGGCTCCTGAACACTGTCACCATTGGCTATTTTTCTGCTCCAAATCACACCCAAGCGTTTTCCCCCAACAGCATTTCAGAAGCGTCTTTCCCCATACAAATATGCCCCTAGAACCCTGTGAGGGAAAAGCAGTGGGGGTGAGGATTGAGAAGGAAAGAAGGCCAGTGGGGAAAGGGTTAAATTGCCTTTCTTCCCACCACCCCTCTTCTCCACTCCAGTTGCAGGCTTCCACGGCTGATTTTCATTTTTTTAAAACTATGTCCTCTTTCCTCTGGTCAGCTTTAATAATAATAATAATATAATAATAATATACAGTATTTATATACCGCCTTTCTTGGTCATTGGATTTCTCCTCCGACTTTAATCCAAGGCGGTGTACATGGGCAGGCTGTCCTAACCCCCCTTGGGTTTTTTTTACAATATATATAAATGTTCAATCTTTCATGAACGACTACTTTCCAGGTG
Source organism: Plestiodon gilberti rubricaudatus (assembly GCA_026170595.1). Taxonomy (NCBI): domain Eukaryota; kingdom Metazoa; phylum Chordata; class Lepidosauria; order Squamata; family Scincidae; genus Plestiodon; species Plestiodon gilberti. Next base: position 244,187,936 of record JANXHW010000001.1, on the reverse strand, counting down.
GTATCCTTTTTACAGTCTGACAATTCTGCTGGCTGGCGCCTCCCACACTCGACCGACGCAGCTGGAGGTTCTTATCTCTCCTCCTGGAGGCTTTCACAGCTTTTTGCCGGCGGCGTGTCTCGAACTTATCAAGTTCACCGGTCTTCGGGCTTTGAAGGCAGCAGCTCTCCTAACTGAGCCAAACTCTTCTGTCTTTCTTCTTTAAATATTTCCTTTTCTGTTCTACGGCACATGGTAACTACAGAATAGTTTGTGCTATATCAGGGTTTTTCAGTTTTTTTAAAAAAATGTGTTTTTTTGCAAAATACAGTTTTTCAAGGACCACTTTTTGCAGGTGCCACCTTTGTGAATACCACTACTGCTGCCAGAGACAGCTGTGCGCAGGACTGAATGACTTGGCCTGCAGCTTGTGCATCCTAGTTCCTCAACCTGTGCTTCTTTTGAAGGGCCAGGCAGTTGCACATCTTGCCCACTGGTGTACCACTGCCCCAGTCATCTCCATTTCCAGTGGGTAGGGCCTGGTGGGGAAGTGCCCCATGGTCACGATGGCATCTACCATACTGTGAAGTACCACTAGTGGTTCTAAAACCATTAGTTGAAAACGTTCTGGGCTAGATTGTGAATATCTCAGAGATTACCAGGTTACAGTGGGATCTGGATCTTATGGTCAAGATAGGCAGCATCATGCTGTGCAGACATAAGTCTTGTGGTCTTATATAACTGCAGGCGGTCCAAGGAGTTGTGGGCTGAACACAGTGGAGGAGGAATTGGGGAAATTGCTTGCATTCATTATGGGGACAGCAACTTCCTCGATTCTTCCTCTATTTTAGGGGAAATGGAAGCAAACCTTCAAAATGCTTTATAACCAAGGGCCAAACTAGTGGCTTTTACAGTGTTTAGATAAAGTCTTTCTATACACCTGTATATGTATAAGATCTTTTCACACCTTGAATGAGTCAGGGGTCTGTCACTGCAATCTACTGCTCTCTATCCCTACACATCTTCACTATAAGTAATCTGGAAAGGGCTTGTCTCTTAGTCTCACTTCCAAGTTTAAAACCAAATAGCTGCTTACTGCTTCTTTTGCAGGCAAAAGACATATGGATCAATCCTTGTATGTAATCTGGCAACAAAAGAACAGGGTGACAGATTTGAGAAACATTAGGGCAGAGGTTCCTAAACTGGGGTGTCGCGACGCCCCAGCCGGGAACAATGGGTCGCTACTCCCTTAAGGGGAGTGGCTACCTGGTACCCACGGTGACGTTGACGGCGCGTCTGAGATTGCGCCGCTGCCGGTGGGGGGAAAATGGCTTTTTCTACCTTCCTTGAGGGGTGTAGTGGTCTTCTGGGGGGTGCGGGGAGCCCACGAACCCCTCTGTAGGCCTCCCCGTGCCTCAGAATGGCCCTCTGACGTGATTGCGATTCACAATTCACTTCTGGTTTCATCAGAAAACCGGGTTGTGATTGCGTTGGAGGGTCATTCTGAGGCGCGGGGAGGCCTGCAGAGGGGTCCACAGGTTCCCCGCACCCCTAGGAGGACCACTGACCCCTCAAGAAAGGTAGAAAAAGCCTTTTATTCCTCCGCCAGTGGCGGCACGATCCTGGGATAGCTTTCACTGCTGTCGGGGGGTCCTACACCGACTTACAGCAGCGTAAACTCTTCCCAGGAGTTTGGGAACCTCTGCATTAAGGGATCAATGGGTGCTAGCTTTCTTAGGCTGCAATACTTTCCTGGGAGTAAACTCCATTGAACATGGGACTTACATCTGAGTAGACCTGCATAGACTTGCACTGTTATGTTAGTCCTAATGTATTATCTGTAGAAAAATAAGAAACTATAATGAAACAACTTGTAAGCCCACGAAATAATAAAATAAATGTACAATTTCATTAATTATAGTATCATGCATTAAAAAGACATCATTTCATCAAATTTTTGGTGTGCTTCAACTGTTCTGTAAGTAAGCAACTTTCTCTTAGCCATCCGGCAGCCCATCTATCTGCTAACAAATCACAGTTCTGTCTTTTGCTGAACTGGCCACGGGTTCCTTCCTAACTAAGCTAAGCTGTCATTCTTATGTTGTCGCTATAAAAACAGTACAGGAGAACAAATTATATAGCCAGTCCTGCGTCACCCTTTCATCTCAAATGAATAGGCTTACCATATTTTCCTGGTTACAAACTGGGACCCTCCCCCCCCCCGATTTTTTATCTATCAATCAATCAATCAATCAATCAATCAATCAATTAATTAAAATAAATATTTTTGTGGCCGCAAAGTGTGTGTGTGTGTGTGTGTGTGTGTGTGTGTGTGTGTGTTTTGCGGTGCCGTAGTACCTTATGTAGAAGCTGTGCGGGCCCACAGCCCACTTCTCTGACTTCCCGCACTCCATAAATCACGCCAGCAGGCATGGAATGTTTGAAAGACGCAATCGGAAACCATTTCTGGTCACATGTGGAGGTCTTCTGAGGCGTGTGCCTCAGTATACATAGGCATGTGCCTCAGAAGACTTTCCACACAGGACCGGAAGTAATTTCCAGTTGCGTTTTTCAAGTATTCCAAACCTGCTCGGTGATTTACGGAGCATGGGGCAGCCGGAGAAGTGGGTCCCAGGCCTTTGCAACTGCTGCTTCTTCAGAAGGTACTGTGACCCCCCCCCCACGGCATACTCGAGCCACCCACGTTGAGTCAAATCTGCGCGTGGCTAATCTGTGGACGGGGAGGGCCGACTGTAAATATGTTCTCTTACAAGAATTTATATGAAAGTTTGATGAATAATCTTCATATGCAAGCAAACATTTAAGGAAATAGTACCATCGGGCATTGTTGCCATCGGTCTGCTGAGCTAAATCCAGTTGGATTAAAACCTTTACTATTTTTATTCTGAACTTCTGCCACTGCTGAGGTAATACCAGCAAAATAAGTGTATGAGAAACCACAAGATGTAATCAGCTGGAAGAGTAAGAGAAGGGAAATCCACAGTGGTTCCTATTTTCAGGAGCATGACTAAGCTTCCATAAACTCTCCTGCTTTCCTTGCCCTCTCATGAGCACTGCCAATCACAGCCCAAACCCAGAGATTTCCATAGGTCACACACATAAGCTCAGATCCTAAATATTGTGCCCATCTCCCAAGGCATCGCAGGGATGGGCATTTTAGCCCCTTTCCCCTTGCATAAGGCCAAATGGAAGACAGTCTGGGATTAGCAGGTTGTTTTACAAAGCTGGGTAGGAATGTTTTGCTCTTCACCAGACTGGCAGTTGGTGTTTTTTTTTTTTTTCCTCATCTACTTCAGATTGTTTGAGAAGGTGTGGTGTTTTAGCTGGGTTGGTTACAACAACTGGCAGGTATAGGGGCCCCCGTAGCCGCAGGGGATATGTTCCAGGGCCCCCCTGCGGATACCCCCGCGGCTCCCTTACCTTTATTTCTTTAGCGCTGGCGCCAAGCCAGCACAGGTCTTGCTTAAACAGAACGCCATAAGCAACAGCATGCTGCTTATAGCACAGAGTCTTAATGATTCTAGCAAGCAGCCTCAGTGCTAGAGAGGTTCCGAACGTTAACAGGAAGCAGTATCCACTTCATGTTAATGTTTGGAGCCTCGCTAGCACTGAGGCTCCTTGCTAAAAATCTTTCAGGCTCTGTGCTATTAGCGGCACGCTGCTGCTTATAGTGTTCTGTTTAAGCAAGCCCTGCGCTGGCTTGGCGCTAGTGCTAAAGAAATAAAGGTAAGGGGGGGAGGCGTGGATCCCAGATCCGCAGATAAGTGAATTCACAGATACCGGATGGATCCACGGATACTGGGAACCTCCTGTATAGTTCAGGGTAGAAAATAACAGTAGGGAATTGGTGTGCATCCTGAGGAAGTGGATTATAAAGGGGTGTCCAGAATCAATCTCCAGAGGCTGTTCAGCTTCAGGAAGCTGGCTGGGAACCCCTTGTCCATGGATTGTAAAGTCAACTTCAAAAGCTACTTGGCTTGGGGTGGTGGTGGTGAAATCCGGATCTTCCTTGATCCTTTACCAGGGTTGATGTTGATAATTTGGGGTTGTTAAGGATGATCTACACCTTGGGAATATAGATTTTAGGAATATAGATTTTTTTTATTTTAAAATTACTCACTACCAATTACTTTACACACCCATGTGCAAAAACACACACCATACGTAACATCTCATTTCAAAACTTGCAACACTGTCCAATACAGTATGGATATTTCCTACTACAATACAATATAATACTCCCAACTACACTGTCTCCAATACAAGGCCAAAAATCATATATGACTTTACGTAATTGCTGGCGTGGTTTCTTGGCTCCATGGCCAAAATTTGGTCCATTTAACCTACAGCTTGGGGCCAGGATAGAAATGCTTTTAAAAGGGAATAGACAGCAGCTGGCTGTACCCCCAGATTAAGGAACTTGCACTGAAAGTGTCAGGAGTTTGGTCCCACTGCAGGATTTGTGATTAATAAACTGTGGCCCATTTTAATTCTAACCCACTTGTCTGTATTGGCAATATGCGGGCAAACGTCTTGACATAAGAACATAAGAACATAAGAAAAGCCCTGCTGGATCAGGCCAAAAGCCCATCTAGTCCAGCTTCCTGTATCACACAGTGGGCCCACCAGATGCCTCAGGGAGCACAAGACAACAAGATAACCTGTTTCCCGTTGACACTCCCTTGCACCTGGCACAGAGAAAACCCACTTCTAAAACCTGGAGGTTGCTTATGGCTTGTAACCTGTGATGGTCTTTTCCTCCATGAATCTGTCCAAACCCCTTTTAAAGGCATCTAGGCCAGGTGCCATCACCACATCCTGTGGCAAGGAGTTCCACAGATGAATTACACGCTGGGTAAAGAAATATTTTCTTTTGTCCGTTCTAACTCTCCCTCCACTCAATTTTAGTGCATGTCCCCTGGTTCTGGTGTTGTACGAGAGGGAGGAGAATTTCCCTCTATCCACTCTCTCCATCCCATGCATAATTTTATAAGTCTCAATCATGTCCCCCCTCAGGCGCCTTTTTTCTAGGCTGAAAAGCCCCAGATGCTGTAGCCTTTCCTCATAAGGGAGGTGCTCCAGCCCACAAATCATTCTGGTCGCTCTTTTCTGCACCTTTTCCAATTCAACTATATCCTTTTTGATGTGTGGTGACCAGAACTGGACACAATACTCCAGATGTGGCCTTACCATTTGTACAAAGGCATAATGATATTGGCCGTTTTATTCTCAATCCCTTTTTTAATGATCCCAAGCATGGAATTGGCCTTCTTCACAGCCGCCGCACACTGGGTCGACACTTTCATCAACCTGTCCACCAGCACCCCAAGATCTCTCTCTTGATCTGTCACAGACAACTCAGAACCCATTAGCGTATATGTGAAATTTTGGTTTCTTGCCCCAATGTGAATCACTTTGCACTTACTTACATTGAAGCGCATCTGCCATTTTCCTGCCCATTCTCCCAGTTTGGAGAGATCCTTCTGGAGCTCTTCACAATCCCTGCTGGTCTTCACTACCTGGAAAAGTTTAGTGTCATTCGCAAACTTGGCCACCTCGCTGCTTATCCCCAACTCCAGGTCATTTATGAATAAGTTGAAAAGCACCGGTCCCAAGACCGATCCTTGGGGCACACCGCTTTTCACCTCTCGCCATTGTGAAAATTGCCCATTGACTCCCACTCGCTGTTTCCTGGTTTTCAACCAGCGAGTGGGACTCAATGGGCAATTTTCACAATGGCGAGAGGTGAAAAGCGGTGTGCCCCAAGGATCGGTCTTGGGACCGGTGCTTTTCAACTTATTCATAAATGACCTAGTCTTTTATACTTGTCATAAATTGACAAGTCTTTCCCTCTTCTCAGTGCAGGGAAAAAAAATCATTCATACAATTATTAGCAGACAGGAATTAGGTGATGGGTCCACACTGGGCCCACGTTGACCAATGAGCAAACATTGTCCTTGTTAATAATAAGCATTGCCTACTTTTCTATCATAGAACAGGTCACAGTATAAAGTGACTGTCCTGACCTGATAATTCAGGAAAGCAAAATAATAATGGCTTGTAACTTAGAAGTAAATACCTCATTAGTGTTGAGCATTACCAAGGGCTCCATTACACGAATCTTGCTCAGTGCCATGTTGGAGTTCGCGTAAGTGCAAATTTAATTGATGGTTTGGGAAAATAGTTTGACTTCACGTCTTGATGTGAGAGCAGGTACCTTCCCAATTTGCCATTAGTCTAATGAAAGTAATAAAGGCTAGCTTCAGAAAATGTTATGACACTATGCAATCTCCAAGCTTGCTATTCAACTCTCTCAAAATAGATTCTTGGCAAGTCCTCAGCCATGAGAAAAAAATGCCACCCTTTGAACATCTACCAAGTAGTTATATTGCAAAGAAAATGTATTATTCTAGGTTCAGTTGCATTTCTTATCTAAATCAAATTATTTATGTTCCTAGGGCCTTATTCACCACAATAGGATGGGCCGTGTCTCTGATAAATGGAGTTAGCACATCTGATTCTGGAAAGCTATATGGCACTTGTACATAATTCATTTTGACCAAATGGAAGACTCAATAAGTCATTCTGTCAGTATGGTCCATTCAAAACAAGGTGTGGCGTGGAGTCTTGTCTTGTTCACTTTGGCTCTCTTAGTCACTGCCCAGCTGAGAAGGGGAGGGACCTTAAACCAAAAGACCAGAACAATGAAATGTGGGACTTCCTGCACCCCTCAGTCGCAGCCCTTGGAGAGGCCTCCCCCCTCCTTAGCACCTCAGATGCAGTGGCATAACTAGGGAGGGTGCGGACTGCACCAGGTGACACCCTCGAGGTGTGTGTGACACCACTACTGGCCAAAATTGTGCCAACTATCATTGGAAAGGTAATTTTAATGCAGATTGTAATGAAACACACTGTTCTTGAAATATCTGTATTCTATCAAAAGCTATGGCCAAATAACTGGGGGGGGGGGGGGGAACACAACACAACTGCCTTATGTAACAAAAACTGAATTGCCTTAACTCATAACTGACCAATGAGACTGATTGTTCTGAGAGCCAATGAGGTGTTGTTATGACACAGCATGAAACCAATAAGGTGCTGGTATGAGTCAGCTGTCATTTCTATGTATCAGAGCTAATACTAGAACTCTTATTCAGTTGTATGAGTGTCACCAAGTTGGCCACTGGTTTTTTGTTTGTTACTGATTTGTTAGGTGACCTGTACTGTTATATATTAAAATTAATAAAGTTAATGGGGGTGACACCATGAGTTACTGCACAGGGTGAGACCAACCCAAGTGACACCACTGGGGTGACGCGATGAGCCCTAGTGATACCACTACTCAGATGCCTTAAGTGGAAAGGGGGTTGAATTCTCCTTCTCCTCCTCCTCCTCTCTGCAAGGCAGCTTCACCAAGCCTACACTTCATAGGCACACCAAGGCACTTCCACTTAGCTCATTTCCCCTCCAACTTCATCAGCATATTAATGGCTTGCCTTTTATATTCCCCTCTCCTAGCTTTGTCCAGATCCCTGCCCTTCCTGTGTTGCTTCCTGCTTACTAGTTGCCCCAGAAACTGAGGAGGGAAGGGAACAAGAAATCTCCCTCCTCATGAGCAAGCCCCCCTGATTGCTCCTCAGATGAAGGCCTGTCTCATTCTTTCTGCATAGGCCAGGATTGCTTCTTGGTTCCTGCCAAAGCTCTTATGGCATTTCTTCAGCTGCTTGAGGACAATCCTTGCATTGTCACTGGCATGAAGGAAGATGCCCCAGACTGGGTCAGCAGGATTCCAAGTGCTGCAGACTAGTGGAGAAACAGTAGACAAAGGGATGTCTTGACTCACAGTTTCTGCCCAACAGACAGGGACATTAAAATAGACATGGAAATACTGACTGGCACAAGAAACTAGCACATGTTTGGCATAAGAATGATTGTTTTTGAACAATGAAGTTGTCTTAGCATATCTTTCTACAATCTCAAACGTTCAGGGGAGTAACCTGTTCTACAAAGCCAAGAAAGATGGATTATAACTTTTTTTAATTGATGTGGGATGTAGAGAAGATATTTTAGGATATTTGGCTGAGCAGAAGTTCAGTGTTCAGTTGGGGGCACGGTTCTTGTTATGTGAAAAACAGCGATAACTGTGTGAAGAAATGGAGACAGCCAACTTTTATATTAGCTGTAAATACGTTTTGTATTTTTCTACCAACAGCTACAAAAAGTGCGGTCCTGCTCCCCCCCCCCCCCCGTTTGTCTACAAGTTTGGTTTAGTATCTGTTTATGCCAGGGGTGGTCAACCTCCCACCATTAGGGCCTCTGTGTTCTTAAGAGTTGTGTAGAAGACAGAATCTTGGCAGCTGCAATTGCTGATGGTACTGCTAAAGCAGCTGCACCTGCTGAAATGCCCTCACCTATACACCCATTAAAGGGCCAGGAGCAGTCATGTTGAAAGGTTGGCCACCCCTGGTTTATGCCATGCTTTCTTCTTTTGTGTTGATGTTCCATTGCTGCCTTCCCTGTTGCAGTATGGTCACAAACTGTTCTGACCACCCACATGGAGATACTTAAGAGATACTAAATGTCGTGCATTAAAAAAAAAGTGTTGTGAAAGGGTAATGGGTATTATTGATCTCCTTGATATTAAGGGCACATGTGCCGTCACTTACCTAGTCATAAGTATCATAGGCTCACAACAATCAATTTGCCTTATCTATTCTGCAGTTTGCAAGTTTTGTACTGGTAACAGTTCCCTGTCTCTTGGCATCTGAAGGGAACAGGGAGGTATTGCCATAGAAGGAACCAAGCAGAGTGAGTATAGATGATCATTACTAAGCAATATCAGACCACAGTGTGCATTTGTTATTATTCCATACATCTATATATCTAAAGTAATATTTGATTTGAAGGCAGTGGGAGAATGCCTCGTGTGTGTGTGTGTGTGTGTGTGTGTGTGTGTGTGTGTGTGTGTGTCCAATTGGGCAGGGCAGTTGGAGTATCATCTGAATTCTGAACCAGTCTAAAATTTGCTATTATATATACAGTATTTGTGAGAAGAAAATCCAGGCTGCAATACACACTTACATGGACATCATTCCCATTGTACTCAGAGAGACTTACGGTATTTCAGAGTACTGTTTACCCTTACACCCCCCAAAAAGGCACACCAGACAAAGGCAATGTTTAGATAAATTGTCACTTTATTTGTTACAAACAAACCTGCAGAAGGAACTAACTAGGGTGTACAGAAAACCACCGAAGGCGTGCGGGCACTGATTGGTGGAAACAGCACTAACTGTCTAACTCCCCCAAACAATTTGGCGTAAACATCCCGACTCCAGGCCCCCTCGGTCACGACCGAGGGAGCCTATCGCTGCCAACCCCTAAGGGTTGAGCCAGCAGAACCGCTTAGATTCCCACAGGCCAAGCCATGTGGCAGTCTTCGCCTATTCCAGCCAGGGGGCTTGCCAGCCAGACTCACCGACCCAGTCAAGTGTCGTCTGAGTGGTACTGGCTCACCTCCTGACCTTGCTGAACTCAGAATGCACGCCAAGCCCCTTCAACATACATACCCAAAACCCGCACGCCCCCTGCCAGGTGACCCACTGGCGAAACCACCCTAACCTGCCACAGTCTGAGGTAGGCGAAAAAACCACCAACACGAGCCAACCAGTTGGCAGCCAAAAATTCCTACCTGGCCCCCAATGGCGACCAGCTAATCCCAGACTATAAGCTGGGAGGGAGGGCGGGGATCGAGCTCCGGGCGGCAACTGAGGGGCTGTTGGGAAGTCTCGCAAGACTTACCCTCAGCCCCACCCGTCATGTGGCCGGCCTTGCCGAGGCCACTGCCAGCAGCAGCACCCTTGCCTGGCGTGCACCGAGGGAGCAGGGTAAGGCCCCCGAGACGTGATGCGTCTCAGGGGGAATACACGCATAAGACTGCACTGAAAGTGTTTTCTCTCTCTCACACGCTTGCATATAGTGTGTGACACCACTGTTGAGCTTTTAACTACTTGTGAGTGAAAAAAAATACTTTCAGTGCAATCTTATGTATGTCTACTCAGAAGTAAGTTTCATTGAGTAGCCTAATTTTCACTGAGGTGTAAACCTGTGTCAAACTGTACCACTTTGAACTACTGTTTGTTACTGAATGATCTTCCATACAAAACAAAATCCCTCCACACAGAAAACTAGCATGTTGGAGAGAAGCAACTCTTTTTCCTGACATGCTTGTGTATGTGTATGTGTATGAAGGAATTTTTGGGAGGAGGGGGAAGGAAGCATTCAGACATGTGAACTTCCCCCATCTGTGTGGTACCACCAGACACAGGTTTACCACCTCAATGAGTAGTCCAGGCAAGTATTTCACTCTAAAATTTCTGTGTCCTGTCTTGAATTTTATAGAGGAAGAGGAATGAAAGATGAAATCCACAAAACTTTGTGGGTGGCCTAGGCCACTATGTAGAATACTAGCATATGCTTATGTCTGCTTTTGCTTGAGAAATAATGTCTTTATTTGAAGAGCAACAAACTGTTGAGTTAGAATGCTTATATTGTGAAATATTGTATCATATTTCTGGAGTAAAATAATGAAACCTATGAAGCAGAACACCCAGATTTCTCTAGGGTCATGGAATGTTACCAGTGTCCTGTAGTTTTTGGCTAGAATAGCAGACAAATGTGATTGTTTTCATTTAATACATGAAATACATTTTGCTGGAATGTTGAAAAAATTGTCTGCTGATCATCAACAGAACTTAAACGTACTTACATGCAAATAAAAATGGGCTAATTTTTTTCAGTACAGTACTTCAGAATAACCCTCCTTCAAAAAATATTTACATGTTTACTTGGATGAGATTGAACTCCCCCCCCCCCCTGTTTTTTCTGTGTGGACAATATTTTTTATATTCTGGATAGTTGATGTTTAGAACCTGCTTCTCCCAAATTACAATAAAATCATCAAAAGACCACCTCGGCCCATGGCAGCACTGATAAATAGTGACAGAGCTCAATCCTATGCATGTCTACTTAGAAGTAAGTCCCATTATAGTCAATGGGATGTACTCCCAGGTAAATGTGGATAGAATTGCAGCCTTAAAGCCATATATGCCATGGCATGATGCAGTTTTGTGAATGAGCCCTTGTCCTTTCTGTTTGGTTTTTAAAAGCTAGGGTTGAAGTAGAAGGTTATTTTTTTTAATAAACTACAGCATTATATAACTGTAATAAACTATATTGCATTGCTTGTTGTTGTTTATTTTATTGCTCTATTGCCTTGTGCAATAAATTAAAGAAAGATCAAAAATGTATTTGTTGCTATAGTATCTTTCCATTGCTATCTGGTTTACAGCGCAATCCTAACCAACTTTCCAGCTCGAGTGTAGCTGTGCCAACAGGGCACACACTGCATTTTGCAGTGCAGGGGCAGTCATAGAGCGAGGCCTCTTCAAGGTGAGGGAACATTTATTCCTTTAAGCCCGACCCACACCGCACGATTTCCGGCGCATCCCAGACGTGCGCAGAGCTGTGTGGAGCTATGTGGTCACCATTTTGGGAGAGAGCAGCTGAATGCGGGAGAGCTGTGCTCTCCCGAGTTCTGGCACGAGCAGAATAGTTTGTTGCCCATGATTTGAGGGGGCGGGTATGCGGAGCTACTGCAGCCACCAATCAGATAACTGAGAGGGCGGGATGAAAGGGGTTGTCAGTCAATCGGAACTCACTCGAGTCTCCGATTTCTCTTGGATTCATTTCTGCTTCTCACAAAAGTTAGCAAGATGAATTCTATTCCTGGCACAAACTGTTTTGTTAGTTTTCTCTCCTTCCTGCCCCTCTCTCTCTTCTCTCGTGTATCGGACCGCACTTGTGCTTAGCCAATCACCGCTGCGCTTTGTAAGAAGACGGGACAACAGGAGGGACTATATTCGCTGGAAGACACTCGTGGAGACGAGGTCAGCGCTGGGAGGCGGGCGTCCAGGCACCTACGCTCGCTTGCCTCCACGCCTGATCTTATGCGGTGCGGGTCGGGCTTTACCTTGGGGTTGCATTGCAGCTGCACTGGCGCTGGAAAGTTGGTTAGGATTGAGCTGTTGAAAGATGTTACTTGGCCTTTGCTTTGCAAATGAGTGGGATACAGATTTTAAAATGCTATGGGGCAAATAAACCACAGTTGTTTTTCCTCATCTGTATAGCAAAATCCTATCCCCGGTCATCATCATTGCATCTTCATGCAGGGCTGATCCAAGACATTTTGGTGACTGAGATGAAAACAAAACCCAAATGGCAGTGGAAATATAATAATAAATGACCAATCTCGTCCTAGATTTTAAAGGATCCCAAATCTACCACTTCAGTTGGCCTCACAGTAGAGCCACCTTGCCACCCTCATTGCCTAATAACTTACTCTGGTGTTGCTGCTGACCCAGGTTTGAGATGACATAAATAAGCATGGGAAAGAAAAGATAAATTGCGCAGATACCACCGTGGGATTAAAGTTCCTTAATGAACAAAACATAGATCACAACAGCAACGTCACTTTTATTTACTGACCCAGAGAATTCCCGTTCCTTTTGCTTATTTCTTTTTGTGGACAAAAATCTTCTAGAAAATTTGTCCCAGCTTGTGTTTCTGAGAAGTATTGGTCCAAGCCTCTAATTTTTGAGAGATGTTCTCTGCTTTTTCTCATGATTGTATTTAAAAACAAACAAACTGCTTATTACAGCATTGTGTGAAATGATTGATTCAAAGTATATTCCATCGAAGACATGAAGTTCAATGTTGTTGTTCAGTCGTTAAGTCGTGTCCGACCCTTCGTGATCCCATGAACCATATCCCGCCAGGCCTTCCTGTCCTCCACTATCTTCCTGAGTTCGCTCATTTTCATGTTCGTTGCATCGGTGATGCTGTCTAACCATCTCATCCTTTGCCTTCCCCTTCTCCTTTTGCCTTCAATTTTTCCCAGCATCAGAGTCTTCTCCAGACAGTCCTCTCTTCGCATTACGTGGCCAAAATATTTGAGTTTCAGCCTTAGTACCTGTCCTTCCAGGGAACAGTCAGGGTTGATTTCATTTAGGATTGACTGATTTAATCTCCTAGCAGTCCAAGGGACTCTCAGGAGTCTTCTCCAGCACCACAGTTTGAAAGCATCTATTCTTCAGCGCTCAGCCTTCCTTATGGTCCAACTCTCGCAACCATACATTGCTACTGGGAACACCATCGCCCTGACTATATGAACTTTTGTTGGCATGGTGATATCTCTGCTTTTTATTATGCTATCTAAATTTGCCATAGCTTTCCTTCCAAGGAGTAAGCGTCTTTTAATTTCATGGCTGCTGTCTCCGTCTGCAGTGATCTTGGAACCCAAAAAAGTAAAATCTGTTACTGCTTCCATTTCTGCCCCTTCTATTTGCCAGGAATTGATGGGACCAGATGCCATGATCTTAGTTTTATTAATGTTGAGTTTCAAGTCAACTTTTGCACTCTCCTCTTTCACTCTCGTCAAGAGGCTCTTTAGTTCTTCTTCAGTTTCTGCCATTAGGGTGGTATCATCTGCATATCTGAGATTGTTGATGTTTCTCCCGGCAATCTTGATTCCGGCTTGCGATTCATTCAGCCCTGCATTTCTCATAATGTACTCTGCATATAAGTTAAATAAGCAGGGTGACAATATACAGCCTTGCCGTACTCCCTTCCCAATTTTGAACCAATCAGTTGTTCCATGGCCGGTTCGAACTGTTGCTTCTTGACCCGCATACAGGTTTCTCAGGAGACAGGTAAGGTGGTCTGGTACCCCCATCTCTTTAAGAATTTGCCACAGTTTGTTGTGATCCACGCAATCAAAGGCTTTTGTGTAGTCAATGAAGCAGAAGTAGGTGTTTTTTTGGAACTCTCGTGCTTTCTCCATGATCCAGCGCATGTTGGCAATTTGATCTCTAGTTCCTCTGCCTCTTCGAAACCCAGCTTGTACTTCCGGTAGTTCTCGGTCCACATACTGCTGAAGCCTAGCTTGTAGGATTTTGAGCATAACCTTGCTAGCATGTGAAATGACTGCAATTGTGCGATAGTTTGAACACTCTTTGGCACTGCCCTTCTTTGGAATTGGAACGTAAACTGACCTTTTCCAATCCTTTGGCCACTGCTGAGTTTTCCAAATTTGTTGGCATATTGAGTGCAGCACTTTCACAGCATCATCATTTAGGATTTTAAGTAGCTCAGCTGGGATATTATCATCTCCACTAGCTTTCTTGTTAGTAATGCTACCTAAGGCCCACTTGACTTCACTCTCTAGGATGTCCGGTTCTGCGTCAGTGACCACACCAGCGTGGTCATCAGGAACATTAAGGTCTTTCTTGTATAGTTCTTCTGTGTATTCTTGCCATCTCTTCTTAATCTCTTCTGCTTCTGTTAGGTCTCTGCCTTTTTTGTCCTTTATCATGCCCATCTTTGCACAAAACGTTCCCTTGATATCTCCAATTTTCTTGAAGAGATCTCTAGTCCTCCCCATTCTGTTGTTTTCCTCAATTTCCTTGCATTGTTCATTTAAGAAGGCCTTCTTATCTCTCCTTGCTATTCTCTGGAAATCTGTGTTCAGTTGTTTATATCTTTCCCTTTCACCTTTGCTTTTTGCATTCCTTCTTTCCACAGCTATTTGTAAAGCCTCATCTGACAGCCACTTTGCTTTCTTGCATTTCTTTTTCTTTGGGATGGTTTTAGTTGCTGCCTCCTGTACAATGTTACGAACTTCCGTCCATAGTTCTTCAGGCACAACATAGTTCTACCAGGTCTAATGCCCTAAATCAGCTTTAGTGCCTTGGAAAGCAATTAGGTTGACAGGTTTAATGCCTGGAACTCCCCACCCCCCACCCCAAACACTCAGAGATACAGATCTATGGAAACTAAAATACGCCCCTTAGTGGACGACTTTGGAAGCAGTTCAGGTTCTAAACTTTCACTTTGTACATTCCTTTTAAAAGAAAATACAATGGCTTTCCCCAGTAATCTGCAGAAAAATCATGACTTACACAGCACAATCCTTGTGCATGCTTATTTGAGAGTAAGTTACACTTGAACTCAGTGGGACTTCTGAGTGAACATATGTTGCTCAAGTGGATGAAGCAGAAAGTTACAGAAACTGCAGATGGAACTGAATGAATCCAGGTTCCCTGTCTGACTCTGGCTAAATTATACATATGATATGACCAAGCAGGTTTAAAAAACGATGACCAGTCATTCTTCTGATGTCTTTAGGATAATGAGGGCATTAAAAAAACAAAACAAAAACAAATACAGCTTCTGCAGTCCTCTGAATCTCTACAAAACCCATGCCAGTATTGGCAGCTAGATAGATCCCATCATTATCTAACTGTTTATCTATTCAGCAGTTTAATCATGTGGCATACTGTAGTGTGCTTTGGCATTCATTGTATGCCAGGCTATCAGAAGGGGTGTGCGTGTGCACACACATACACACAGTGGACTTGCATATGCATTGGTTAGGTTCTAAAGTCACAGCGTGTAAGGCAAAAAATGTGTTTGGTCAAAATTACCCTTGAAATTGTCTTATTGTACAAAAAAATTGTATCTTTAAACACTAGTATCACACTCACAGCCCAATCCTATCCTGCGCCAATGCAGTGGGGCCACATGGCCTGTGTTGTATCCAGCTCAGAAAACAGTAGGCTGGAGGTCTCCACGAGGTAAGGGGATATTCATCCTCTTGCTCCGGGGGAAGCCCCAGCCTCAGCAACAGGTCTACTCGGACCTGTACCAGCTAAATCGCTGGCGCAGGGACACGTAACTCCATGCAAGAAAAAGAGGCCAGGAAAGAAGGAATAGGATTTGGAGTGCGCTAGCGCTGCTGATCCCACCCTCTCCCAGGCTTGTTCTGCCTACCCCTGCCCCAGTCGCTGCCCTCCCCTGCCCCATTTTGCCCTCTTCCCGCTCTCCCCACCCTGTGCTGCACCACACGAAGCTTACCTGGTCTGGCGCGAGTTGGGCTTGCACTGGCCCCGGAGGGCCAGTGTAAGCTTTAGTATCAGTTTCCGTTTTCCTGCACTATCGCAACATGTTTTATGGTGCATTTGCGACAGCTTGGGCCGTCAGTGTGGCAAGATGCTCACACTATGAGAAGCATGCGGAAACTGAGATTGACAGAGGGAACAGCAGATTCATGTCTCCCACCTCATGCTCACTCTAGGACATACACTGACTGAGTGGAATGGTGAGTGAAAGCATCTGCGCTATTTAAATTGTTATTTTTCTGCTTTTTTTTTTTTTTGCCTAGCTCGTATAGTTGAATTAATGTAAGTTGAATACACTTATGATGCCACGCACATGCACGCACACACACCTCCTATCACACATGCTCCCCTGGCCCACTCTCTTCTCCCTAGATCTAGCATCCTTGATGCTTTAGCAATACTCTAAGCCACTTGGTTTGTCCCTAAGCAGCTTCCATAGCCTGTCTGTGCTTGCCCAGGGGCCAATGTGGTTGGGAGGCTGCTCCTGAACTGAAAGCACTTCCAGCAAGCTTTTGATGTTGAATCATCGGATGCTGGACAGTAGGAATTTTACTGCATGTCATAATGGTTCCCATAAGCCATTCTGTTTCAGCTTCTCCAGCCCAAATCTAAACAATACAACATGACTAGTACAGATTTTGAATGACTGGACAAATTGTGATAAAACAGGGATAATTTGGGGCTCATACTAAAAACTGATCTTGATTAAAGACTTGATGTAAAGAGTACTGAGAGAACATGTGAAGTGCTTTCAACAACTTAAAGTACAAATGGTTAAATATTATAGAGTCACAATGAAGCTAATGCCTTCCGCTGCCAACGGACAGCCCAATCCTACCTGAAGTTCCCCTCACCGATGCAGCGGTGCCAGCATGGGCTACTTTGCATTCTGTGGAGAAATGTAGGAGGTGGGAGGTCTCCTCAAGGTAAGGGGACATTTGTTCCCTTGCCCCTGGGGAAGCCCCAACCTGCGGAATGGGTCTATTCAGTCCTGTGCCTGCCATATGGCTGGCACAAATCTGTGTGCACCCATGTTGGTGGATCAGACCCGGGAAGGGGAATAGGATGCCATGCGTGGCAGCGCCACCAATCCTGCACCCCTCCCTGGCTATGCTGTCTACCGATGCACATATATCCCTGTCTCATCTTGAGTCCCAGTATTAGATCCTGTGGAGTGGCTCTAGGATTGCACTTATCTGCATGGAAAATGGTGTTGTGTGTTCCACATCTGGTCACTGAATGATGCATTGTAGGCCTGCTGTGTATTGTGTAATGTGTGTGTGTTGGGGGCCCATGCTCATTTATTTGTTAGTTAATATGGTTAACTTATATCCTGCACTCAAGTTAATCACTCCTGCTTTCCTCACCCTGTTCCATCCACCCACTGCATGGCCTTACCTGCTCTGACAGGTCTTCGGCTGTCCACTGGTGTGTGGGAGGCAGCTCCTGCCTCCCCGCTAGTGGCCCGGCTGCATGATGCACTGATGGAGGCTGCCTTGTGACTGCCATAAAGCAGCCTCCACCATTACGCCGACACCCAGCTGGCACAGGATTGGGCCATGCAAATTGTGTCACAGACTGAAAAGAGTGTTGCAAATCACATTGAGAATGTGTGAAACCCAATGTGGAAAAACTTGTGGAATTGCAGCAGCACATAGGAACTGTGATTTGTGACAGAGTCTAGAACAGCTCGGAAGAACACCGTCCTTTATGATGATGTCTTGGAAGTAATTCATCATCCCTCAGAGGCATCTGGCACCTAAAGTATTTATTTAAGGAGAGGAAATGAACCCGTCATGATATACATGTGTTCAATGAAACATTAAATAATACAAGAGGCTCTGACTGTTCCCAGGTATTGCCTTCAGAATGCTCTCAAAGAAACTGTTAGTTTTGAGGACTTCTGTTCTTCTGAACCTACACACATGTCCATATGCTTTTGCAATCAATCCATTTAGATTCAGACAGAAGGTATCAGTGAATCTGTATGTTATTTTTTATGGTAGTGATAGTGAGTAATAAAGATGGGCCCATAATTTAACAATGCAAATTACTGCATCAGAAATATGGCCTGACTTCACTCAGAAGCAAAACCTGATAAGAAATGCCCAAAAGTGAATGCCTTATGCCTATGCTCCCTCCCCCCCCCCCCCCCCAGTGCTGGCACGGAAATAACTGTGTAGGATTATATTACATACATTGGCTGTGCTCATTTTGGTGCTTGTCACAAGGCAATGCACACACTTTTGAATCCATTTGTGAGGACGGAAATGGCATTTTGACTGGAAATGGCCTGATAGTGCCCAGTTTGCATGAGTGTGCATCCCTGCAGAGATCCGTTGCCAACACATTCATTTCACAAACTGATTGGGAGCGCATTGAGTTGAGAAGTGATTAATCTTTAATACAGAAAATAATTCCTTACTATAGCACTATTTGCTTTCTGACATCCTTTAGAAAGGAAGCCGTCGATCAGGCCTGCAGAAGTTTTGACCCATAAGCGAAACAAGATCTTGCCTCTCTGCGTGAATCTGTAGCCCTCAGGAAATCGCCTTCACCCTCACGAGACCATCCATAAGAGGGGAAGGGGCAGCTAAGGTTTGACAAAGAAACTATTGGCCATTGGTTAAAAGAGGGCAAATGGTGACATGGGGGGGGGAAATTAAAAGGCCTTTGAAGTGTGTGACTTGTTTTATGGGCAGTCCCTATTCAACCTATGACAATCTGCATGGTGTAATAGTTACAGTGTCACACTATGGCTAGAGGGACATATGTTCAAACCCTCACTTGGCCATGAAGCCTCCCAGGTGACCTTGGGCCAATTTCTCTCTCTCTCTCTCTCTCTCTCTCTCTCTCTCATCTACCCTACAGGGTTGATATGAAAAGGAGGGAGTCTGGAGTAGAGTCAAACTTCTGTACCTGGAGACCAGCCCTGCTTTTGTCTTCTGGGCTGAAGAGATTATATGTCATCATCTCTGATGGGGCTCATCACATGATAGTTAGGAAAACGTACAATCAAAGTAGACAGTTTGTAAGCCCTCATGAGTACAGGGTACTGGACATGCGCAGCAGCTCTTCATTTGTTTGAAAATATTTCTTTGCCGCTGTAATATTTCTATACCATTTCTGAACATGTACGGAAGAGGGCTGATTTTTGTGCATCAGTGCGTGTTACTGAAAACCCTTTGCAATAATTCTTTACCTAGCTTTAGCTGACATTAAAATAGCACACTTAGGCTGCAATCCTATCCACACATGTCTGCAGGGCCGGCCCATCCATGAGGCCAGCATAAGCAGTTGCTTCAGGTTGCACATTGGTGGGAGCATCCATCTCTGTCCGCCTACTTGCCTCCATTGCTGCTTCTTCTTCCACTCCCTGAACTGGAAAAGGAAGAGGGGGGCAGAGGGGAACAGGGCATGTGGAGGGGAGGAGAGTGCTGAGTTAGAACACTGAGAGTGAGAAGAGCAGAGGCCAACATACCATTGGGTAAGGGGGAGACAGTGTAGATGAAGTCAGCTGGGTGGGCTGCTGCAGTAGGTGCCCTATTTCACATGCCAGCCCAATGATTGGCCTCTGCTGGGCTTCTTCTGATAGGTCAAAGTTAGGGTGTCCATATCCAAAAAGGGACAGGTGCCTATACCTTTAACCATTGGAATTTGGGCAAGTTCAGCTCATCATGGAAGGGTGTAACAAGCTACACCTGCCCAAATTCCCTCTTCTTACAGTGGTTAAAGGCATAGGCACCCTGTCCCTTTTTGGATATGGGCACCCTAGTCAAAGTGCTACAGCCTCCCAGCCAGGTGTGCCTGTTTTGCGCTGATATAAGGTATGGGGTGCTCTTTGCCTGTCTCCTGCTGTGGCTGAATGGCTAGTGAGCCGCTTTGTGGAATGCTTCTCTCTGCTCTTTTGTTCCTGCTATGTGTGTTTCTGGCCAGTCATGCAAATGGTGAGTGCCTTGGCTGGGCTCAAAACCATCTCACCTGGCTCCCAGCCTGTGCTTTTGTGCAGTGAGCCACCAGTACCCTGCTTTGCCTGAGTGCTGTTGAGGGTTGTGACTTCTTCCAGTATCTCCCCTGGCAAAAGATTTCTTTCTAGCTGGCAGATTCCCCCCCCCCCCCCCCGGGACTCAAACCCTTGCCACGGAGAGGCTTGTCTGTTTGTCACATGGCTGCCCTCTTCCCAGGGAGCTCTGGTTCTATCCTTTCTCTGCTCAGATCACAAGGTATTCCTTGAATGTGTTTATATGGGTGGGATGAGGGGACTTGAGCCCTGGGTGCCGGGGCTTGTAGCAGCGTTTTGCTTTTGCCCCTTTGCTGCTTATGCCACTGTAACTCTGTAGGAGGTGGGGGTGCTGTGGCACCCTTGTGTCGTGTGTGTGTGTGTGTGTGTGTGTGTGTGTGTGTGTGTGTGTGTGTGTGTGTGTGGTGTCCTTGGGGCATCTCCCCATGGTAGAAGTGGTGCCTGTGGCCGTATTAGTCATTCCTAGTGTCTGGCAGGGGGGTCCTGCCCTGCCTCCTGCTAGGTTCACCCTGGTGGTGCTTCTCTGGCTGCCAGTGTTGGGGCTGATTGGATGCAGTGATTGGCTCCTTGGACATCACACTGATGTCACATGGATGATGCGCTGATGTCACGGTGATGATGTGCTGCCATCAGGACACTGCTCCATGGACGACAGGCTGTGTTGCTGTTTCCATGGATGCTGGAAAGGGCTGCACCAGTGTTGTTTTGCCAAGACAGGCTTGACATTTGGTCCTTGTTGTGCTGATGTCAGTGCGCCATCAGTGTGGCATTGCTAGGACAAGCTAAGGATATGGTAGTCATCAAAGCAGCAGTATTTGAACCCAAGACTTCTTGGTCCCAGCCAGACACTCTAACCACTACACCACACTAACCAATGAATGCAAAAACCATGATATGATTGACAAGTAAGGGAAGAAGCAATATACTTCCAGATCAAATTGTAAGTTGGAAGCTGGTAATTAATTTCAGGGTTAACATTTTGGGATTAAACTCTTTGGGCTAAGTTCATTTAACAAAATATGGAAAATAAAAATAGCATATTTGATGCATGTTGGGCATTAACTCACCTAGGAAGTTTAAGGGATCTTGGATTTCTTAAATTGGAGTTTTCAGATGGAAATTTGTATTTTTTGGAAATGTTAATTTGGGGTGTATGTGTGTAGGTAGATTATTGTGTGAATGAAAAGTGTCCCCTCCTGAAATAGATAAATAGATTTGGGAATGGTCTGTTGTCAGGGTCAGGAGGGTGTGGTGGAGATGGACTATCTGCTTGACAAGTTACTCTTAAAGGAACTCAGAGAGAGAGAGAGAGAGAGAGAGAGAGAGAGAGAGAGAGAGAGAGCATCCACTTCCTTTGTTCTGACACAAGGTGGCAGCTTTAGCACATGTTGGTGGAAAGCTGAAAAAGCAGACATTATATTTGGATAGTTATCCATAAAGAAACTATGAGAGTATTTTGTGGTTATTACTGCAATACTTTATTTCATGAAAATCACATCTAGCAGTTCCCGATATTGTTTTCTGTAATGTGCAGATCTTGTTGGTATGCTTTAAAACCATAAAGACACACAATGTTATGCTATTTGTCAAAAATGGATTTGTCACTGATCACTTTTTAGTCTTTGGCCTTTGGGACAAACTGTAGTTTTGTTTTTAAGGCTTCTCCACAACTGAGAAGAATGCAGTTCACTCTTCTATGAATGAAAACTGAGATTATCCCAATTATATTCCACGTCTTCTGATTTTCATTTGTATTACAAAAATTACAGTGGCAGATCTGCTTTGTACTTGCTGAGATGCACTATTGGCCAATATGTTCCCAAAACAATAGTGTTACGGTACAACAGTGCAACGGTGCATGTGCTAGATCGAATTTTAGATTATTTTCTCATTGCCCATATAATGGCTCCTGCAGGAAAAACTTCGCTGTGCCAGAATGGAGGAAGATTATGGAGTTGCAACTGCAGTCCAAGCTAAAGCGCTCTCTCTCTCTCTCTCACAGATAAATGCAAATGGAGCCATGAGGATGCTGTTTTTCTATAGTGCTATCCAATATAGTTGTGATATACATGTGCATATTGCAGCAAGTGTATATGACCTACAAGTGTGGGTCAGACTCCTAAACCACCTCCCCACAGTGCAATTTAAATAGTACATTACAGTAGTTTTTCAATTGTATGGTATGGGGCAGTTCAGACTGTCCATCCCTGCACAATTGTGTGGAGCAGAGCGGTGTACTGGATAGGGGGCAGGATGTGCGTGCTCATGCCTTTCATTGTGTGGTGGGCAGGTCTGGAGGATGTTATAATCAGAACCAGCCCCACAGAGTTGTGCTGTTCACAAGATATAAAGGGTGAGCACAAAAACACTCCTTGATTTCAAGGAATGACCTTTGGAAATCAAGGAGTACGTTTGTGCTCACCCTGTATATTCATGGGATAGCACCAGGGCCAGCCCATTCATAGGGCCAACCATAGGCAGCAGGCTGGTGTGGGTCTCTGTCCACCCACTCACCTCCATTGCTCCTCCTCCTCCTCCTCTTCCTGCTCCCTGGATTGGAAAAGGAAGGGGACAGAGTGGAAGAGGAAGTGTGAAGAGGAGACTCTCCATTTCCAAGACATAGAAGGAAGAGAGGTTGGCACATCACTAGAAAAGAGGAAGGTAGCATATTGCCTCAGATGCCATGAGATCTTGGACAGTGCCATGGGAAAGAAGCTCCACACAGCTGGGTGTGTGAGTGAACGGGGCCTAACATGGTGTCTATAATAACCCTAATCACCCAAACACTCTTATTCCTGCAACTTGAAGTGACACAGGAAGCCCAAAGCTCTGGGATATGTTTTCCCTTGCAGTAGCTTGCTGGTGTCTTTGATGCCGCTTCCCAAACTTTCTGCTAAGCAAAAGCCCTGTATCTGCTTTCTCATTTGGGCTACAGAACATGTTATGGTAAACATGTGGTTTTGTCCTGAGTGTTTGTTTTGAACTGCAGGGTGGGGAATCAGGATTGGGGCCCCAAAGCTGCTATTAGTTCCAGGGGGAAAACGTCCATAGGCAGTAGCAGCTTTGGGGGTCACAATTTTCATTGGGTCTGCAGTACATTGAAAAAGGGTAAAATACAGTCTCCCCCTGTACCCTGGTCCCAATACTGAGCTCAGTGGGACTTGTCCCCTAGTAGTAGTAAGTGTGCTTAAGACTGCAATATTAACTGCAATGATTCTTTTGATACAGCAAATAAATAATCTTACAACATGTCATTGTTCAGAGAAAATTGGTCCAAGAATTCCACCCCTCTGCTGCCTAAAATGAAGATAGGAACAATTGTATCCTCTGAGGGCACGAGGCAAGGCTGGAAATCTCTGGAACCCCATTGGGTGTTTGGGGAAAAGGGGGGAGTTCTAGCACAGCCAATAGGGCTGCCAACCCTCCCAGACATAGCTTGGCTGAGCTTGGTGGTGTTCCCCACTGACTCGCCCATTGAAGACTAGCTGACGGCAATAAAGCTGAGCAGACTTTTTTTGTTCCTCACATGATTGGCTTTTGTTGAGGTGTTTTTTTTCACCTATCTCAGACTTCCTAAGGGCAGTGGAGGCTCCTCCATAGGGGCAAATAGGGCTTGGCCCCTCCAAGAAAAAAAGGAAAGGAAAAATGCATGTAAAGACTTATGGCTCAATCCTATTGAGTGCCACCGCTGCTAGAACTCGAGTTCCGGTGGTGGAGCGCAGTTTACGGTATCACAAATGTCATCTGGAAAGTGTGTGTAGCTGTGTGCTTCCTGACTGCTGCCACAGACAGCAAGGAGGACCCCGTACATGGTGGCGGTAAGGAGAAGCCCTGTTGATGTTGGTAGGTCTGCGGGGTGGGTGGAACAGGAACAGGGTGGGGGTGGCTCAGGGGAGGAACAGGGGCATGTCGGAAGCGGGAGGGTGCGTCACCTGGAACGAGCGACAAGTTCCAGTTGCTATCCCCCCTGGAACCTCCCAACATGCCCTCTTTGTCTCCATGGACCTCCTCAGCAGGTCCAAGGAGATTTATTGGGGATCGGGGGGCTTATGGAGAGGTAAGAGAAAACTTTTCCCCATACCTCTCCCGAGTTTCCCAGTCAACCAGAGCATGCAATGCAGCTATGCTCACCAGAGCATACAATGCAGCAATGACAGGTCGGGTCAGTAACCACTGTCAGGTATCATGTAGAACAGGAAGTAGGAATAAGGAGTTGGTGTGCCCCCTGAGGGAAGCAAGGGAACCAGAATCAATCTCAAGAAGCTGTCCAGTTCAGGGATGCTGGCTGGCAACCCCTTGGGCTAGGGTTGCAAATTCAACCTCAAAGATTTCCGGCTTGGGGTGGTGGTGTTGCCCCTTATCTCTTCACCACGCTCCTTCCTTGCGCAGTTCTTTTCCAAAAATGGGAACCGTGAAACTTCCTGTTTTATTTAGAGGGACCATGCAAGCAAGGTGCAAGGTGAGGAGGTAGAGAAGGGGTCCTTCCTCCTGTGATGCCTTTAAACTTTAAACCGAATACAGAGGGACGGGAGCGCTCCCCTACCCCATCACTTTCCCATGTTTTTTTCAGGCGTGGACAGCAGTAGTTATCTTCCCTATTCCCTCACCTCAGCAGAAAACCTGCAGCTCTTTGAGTCAGGGTGGGAATGATGCTAAAAGGGTGAAATGATGGTAGCCTCCTGTTTCCTCCAGGGTAGGTGCCCGCAATAAAGCAGGGAGGGATGCTTGGAGATAGAACCCACTGCAGGATGTACAGAGATCATCCATTGGCATTGCTTTCAATAAATGTGTCCCGGTTTTAATCCAAGCCTTGTCTAGTGTCTTATTGAGGGGTCAAGTAGGAAATGAATTTGTTCTGGGGCACAGGCTATTTTATTTATTTATTTAATTAAATAATTTATACCCCGCCTTTCTCCCAGCAATTAAAATTAATTAAAAACAAATAATTAAAACAAGTATGTTCTAATTGCATTTGTCATTGAAGCTTTTCAAAGGCTTTAGTGTGCTTTTAAGGCACTGTCTTGCCTGGACAAGAGAAACGCATACAGTATAAGTATTTGCATAGCAAGTCCCACTTGACTCTGGAAATGAGTGCGCAAACTGAGCTGACACTCTGTCGTCAGCACATAGTGCTCAGCTCTAGAACAGTTGTGGGTTCATGCCTCTCCTAAAGATAGCAAACGATGATCAAGAAGCCTTTGCTCTTGTTTCATGTTCATTAAATGAGTGGTGACAGATTAGAGTAGAATCCCCTTGTGGCCAGATAGCAAGCAAGACCCCCAACTGCTGCTGTCGACAACAATTGATGTTGCATTCAACCAGCTGTTGAAACAGCAATTATCATAGAAGACGCAGAACTCCCTTGACTAGGTTGCAGCTTGTAATAGAATGCAAAGAATTTCAGAAAAGAATACTTTGGTAGTAATTACCAATGCAGTTAGGATTAAATTACACATTGCTTTTGGAGAACAAGCTTTGGAAGTGCATTTTTTTAAAGGTTAAGTAGCAGCTGGATTGCTCTCCTGAGGATGGGGCCCATTGTGCAGTGGTAGACGATCTTCAACCCTATTCCCTACAATGGTCCTGATCTGAATTGAACGTCCTGCAGCTGCTATTTACCAAGGAAGACAAACTCCCATTGTTGCCAATGGAGATTTTTTTTTCCAGCAGTAGGGGGGGGGGGGGGAGCGCTGATTTGTGCCGGAATCATGGCAGGAGTAGGGTTGAAGTTCCCCTACCCCCTGGCATGATCCTGATCCATGATGGCAGTGGTGTAACAAGGGTGGTGCGAAGGCAAGTAGTTGTGCAAGACTCCGTTACACTGGAGTCAGCGGCCCCTCCCCCTTGCTGTTGGAGCCATTCCAGCAGCAATAGTGAGTGAGTGAGGGAGTGTCCTTTGCTGCTGGAATGGCTCCAACAGCAAGGGGGAGGGGCCGCTGACTCCAGTGTAACGGAGTCTTGCACAACTACTTGCCTTCGCACCACCCTTGTTACACTACTGCATGATGGAGACTGTTTTGGCGGCTATTTAAGCATTAAAAACCATGAACAGCTTTGACAAAGCATGTGTGCATAAAGTAGCATTTATTTTGACCCTGTTGTTTTTCAGGAACAGAAACAACAAAGGATGGAGGACAAGTGGCTTACCATACAAAATGCTGTTATGATCTGAACTGGATGGTTGATGGGATGATTGCAGTACATGGTTCCTTCCCTCCTTTTTGTCATCACAAGAACCCTGTGAGGTAGGATAGGCTGAGCGATAATGATAATGACTGGCCCAAGGTCACCCAGGCACCTTCATGGCTGAGTGGGGATTTGAACCTGGATCTTCCAGGTCTAATACCACAAACCACTACGCTATCCTGGCTTTTAATATGCAAAGAACTGTATCCTAAATTCTTCTTCCATCATGGAAGAAACATCAATTTGCATGAGAGGGGATGGGTGGGTGATTTTCATCTATCTCCTCTTCAGCCTTCTGTGACCCTGAATGTTGTTCAGGTGTCCCTGAGGTGAGCCATCATGGCAATAGGCTAGTTTGGATATTTTTTTAATCATTCAACTAGCCCTATGTGTTAAAAGACAAGCACGTTTGCATCCTAGCCCCTTTTCTTGCTTCTCCTCATTTCCACAGTAGGCCTTCGTAATTGCATGGAGTTCATAAGAAGTTCCTTCCCTCAATGTGATTAGGAAGGCATACCAGGGGGAAATGAAGGGAGAGGCCAAGATGTGCATGCTCCGTGAGTGCACACAGTTAACAGCTTGGGGCTGTTGGACAATAGAAGAAGTCTCATCTAGACTGGCTAAATGCCCTCTCCCAGTTTTTGATCCATGGATTATTGCTAAAGTGTTACGATTGTTCAAATGTGGCTTGATTTTTCATTTAGCATCTTCTGACTTTGGTCTGTGGGGTCAATGAGATGAGGTTTCATTAGCACAGTAAGCTCAAAAATAAATACTGTACATACATCAATAAATATGGCACTAGGAACTAATCAGATTATGATTAAAGCACATCTGCTACCTTTCTCAGCGTTTCAAAGTCTGGATTCCACTATGCTAGCGACATGACTCTTGTCTGGTACTTACATCAGTCGTGGTCAATGAACTGCAAAAGCATGACAGTATTATTCCATGCCTTTTTTTGTGCATTTATATTGCAAAAGGAATTAGTCCAAAGTTGATGAGATTGACATGATTGCAGCAACAACCCTTTGGTATGCTGAAGGCCCATTTCATACATTGTGATGCATCGTTGGGGTGGTTCAGGAACTTGTCAGTTGTAAGAACTTCATTGTTGTCTCCCTATGCCCTTAAATGCTTAAGGCCCCAATTGTATCCCCCACCATTAATGATGATGCAGCTGTGCCTCACACAGTGGTGGTGGCGGCAATCAGGAGCCTGACAGAGGTAAGTAAAAGTATTTTCTACATACCTCTGCAAAGGCCTCCTAGTGGCCTATGGGTCTCCTTGGACCCTTATGCCACCTATATAGCTGTCATAAATCTGAGGAGAGAAAAGGAGCCGGGTGAGTTCAAAAAGAGGGGTTAGGATCCTGGTGCACACTGGTGCTGTTGGGATCCACCCCCTCCCTACCCCAGACTCCCCC
The DNA here is from genome assembly GCA_026170595.1 of Plestiodon gilberti rubricaudatus. Lineage (NCBI taxonomy): Eukaryota > Metazoa > Chordata > Lepidosauria > Squamata > Scincidae > Plestiodon > Plestiodon gilberti. Next base: position 244,160,287 of record JANXHW010000001.1, on the reverse strand, counting down.
TGTCCTTCCTCTCCCTGCCCACAACACGCCCCTGCCATCGACTTAACCAGCGTCAGTGCCGCCCAGGCTCTATGGCAGTAGGGAAAGAAGCTGTTGCCACTTTGGAGTGGTGGCTGCGACTGGCCCCGCAGAGGCACGATGTTTGCACCATTGCCAGGCCTTTTACAATAGTGGAACTGTAAGTGGCCCATAGGATTTGACTGTTAAGGTACTTGACTTGGAGTTGTTTGATCAAGCAGAGGGGGGAGGTTTGGATGGGGATATGAGCAGGCCTCGCATCCCTTTTAATGGCATAGGAGGGTGCCTGCCCTGCAGATGCCTGTGTATGGACACCACAGGAAAGGAATGGAAATGGGGCTCTGTTACCCCCCCCCCACACACACACACACAGGGATTATCCCTCCATGTGCAGATGTTATGCCTGCCATGGACTGCATTGAGGTCATAATATTTAAATTACTTTTACCTTGAGATCAGTTTTAATATTTAGGAGTATGTCAGTTGCACTGACCTTAATAATCCCAATAAATAGCTACGTAAATATGGCAAAGTTTTATGGAATTCCTGTTAAATCAGCACCCTCTTGTTACTCACTTGTACTATCAGTAATACATAAGATTGCTCTTGTAAAGCTTTAAAACGGTAACTGGTAGTGAAAGGCAAGTTACAGATAAAGCCCAATGATTAGGTGTTTATAACTGATGAACTGATATCATATCTGTAGAACCAACATGTGCTTCTGTTCAGTTTTGTTCTTGCTACTACCAATTTATCTATCTGAAATTCACATTAAAGGCGTAGGAGGCTAGCAGTGTGACTTTTCTACCTTCCATCAAAGTTCAGAAAGTGGGCAAGACTGAAAAATATCACTGTGATTGGGTAACCCATATTTCAACCCTACTCAGTAAATAGCAATAAATTTGCATTTCTAACAGCCCAATCCTATCCTCATCCCCCACTGGTGCAGCTACTGGGGGAGGGCAGAATGGGAGAAGGGAAAGGGGATTTAATCCCCTTTACATCCCCCTATAGGGGTGGTGAAATTGAGATTCCAGTTCGGTGTTTGTGTGTGGAGTCTTCTGGGGCAGAGTCCCTGCAATAAGAATTCTGAGAAGACAAGTGTTACCCAATATTTTGCAATACTTGCTGTGAGGGGCAAGAGGTTGTTTGCACAAAGTTCTCCCTTTATGCACCAAGTGCCCTTTCCCCATGGTTCCCATCAGCAACATTTCCCTTTGAGAGACCAGAGAGGTATAGCCCCATGTCGCGTGTCTTCCCATCTAAGCTGTAGTCTCTCTGGCAGAGGCTTTAGTACATTAGAGATGGGTGTGCTGTGATTTGCTGCCAAATGTAGTCTGTATCCTATGCTCCATCCTGAGAAAGTGGGTGAGGTACAGGGTAGTGGGAGTGCAATTTTCTGCTGTTTCCCCCCTTCCCTATTGTTCTCTATGAGAGCATAAGAACATAAGAAGAGCCCTGCTGGATCAGGCCAAAGGCCCATCTAGTTCAGCTTCCTGTATCTCACAGTGACCCACCAGATGCCTCTATGGGATTACTCTTACCTATGCCAGGCCTGTCATTGATGTAGCGTTTTTTCCGGCATTGGGGGCACGTCTGTCAGCTGAAAGGGGTTTAAGTTATGATGTGCATTGACTCCTCCTCATCCCTCCCATGTCCCTGCCACTTTGTGCCCCAATCTCCTCCCTGTTTTGGCCTCTCTGCCTGTGGAGTTATACCGACATCCATTACATCAGCATGGCATTTCTCCAGCATTTTCCCAGTGTCTGTGGTGTGTCCATCGGCTGGTGGACCTCTATGCTGGTGGAGCTGTCATTTCGCTGGCATACGTGGAGATACGCTGGTGTGTCTCGAAGAGAGACTGTGAGTGCACTTGGTGACAATGTTAAATGACAATCCTATGTTTTGAGAAAGATTCTACCTCTTTATCCATCTTTAGTGTTCCTTTTTCTTATTTCTTCCTGCTTGTTTCTTTTAATCTACTCTTCCCTTATTTGGCATTTATTTTCTGCTTCTGCCAACATATTGGTTAGGACATGTCACTATGCCCTTGGTAGAGTTGGGTTCATACCCAGGCTCTGTTGTCTACATTTTACTTGCTGACCTCTACTGAATCTATTTTGAACATTTCACAGCATACTCCTATCCCCTGGCAGTCCATAGCATGCAGCCATGCCAACAGAGTGCACACAGCATGCTATGGTGGGGCGACAATTGGAAGGCTAGCAAGAGGTAAGTAAAAAAAATACTTCTCCTGGTAGGCCGCCTGACTGCCAGTGGGTTTCCTCGAACCCACACCAGCTATTTCAATGGCGTAAGTCCAAGGAGAGGAAGGGTGCAGGTCCAGGCTGGGAAAAAAGGGATCGAATCCAGCATGTGTGACTGCTGCTGAGATCCTTCCCCTCCTGCCCTTGACTGCCCCCCTGGTTCAGCCTACTCCCTGTCTCGAACCACCCGCAAACTGCCTCCCGCCACCTTACCTGAGCCGGCAGAGTGTCCAGGTGGTTCTGGCATGTGCATGTGGCCTCTGGCTAATTCTGCCAGTGACTCTGTCATACGTGATGGCAGTGCAACATTTTTTGCGCCATCGCTGGGTCACTTAACGACAGCAGATTGAAAGACCCGCTGCCGTAAATGGACCATAGGAGTGGGCTGTAAGTTAGTCTGATTAGCTAACAGGTTGCACACACCCAATTTATATTCAAAGCAATTTATTGCACATTTAACCTCCGATATAATTGTTCAAACACCTTGTTCCTGCATTAAATCATATACATTACCCTGTCCCACTCTGAAATTTAACCTACTGATTTCTGACTTCTTAGTAACACCGGTATTATTGTATATTGATATAACTTTACTTGTACAACTGTACAACTTTAGATTCCACTTCAGAGTCCGAACACCACCTACTGACCAGGATATATGCTATGACCTCAACTATGACTAAATATAAGCTGCATTACACTCCTTGTGCATTGACCTGTGCAGAAAAGTAACACATCCATTTATGTAGCCGCAGCATCCAAAATCTAATATTCAGCCTATGGCAACTTGTTGAAGTCAATTACCTCATAGCGTCAATGAGTCAATAGGCAAGAAGGTTTAGCATCCAATGCTTCTCTACATTTAGGCCTGGGGTATATTTTTAGAGCAAAGGTTAGGAATAATGAAATAATGAATCACTGTTGGTATTTTAAAATAAAAGTTACCGATGCTCACTGAACTGTGGAATCTCTTAACCTTTTTCTGATTCGTCTGGAGTCTGCACTAATTTTCTTCTGGAAAGCTGAACGCAATATGTGATTCAGCTTGTGGTTACTTTTACCCGTCTGATTTTTATTATTTTGATGGGGATATATTAAGGTTGGGCTGTAGAGTGAACATATTCCCCATATTTATTAATAATGGTTCCCACCTGAATACCTGAAGATTGATTGTTTTGGAAATTCAAGCAGCCTTACAAAATCCACAATGCTTTTGTTGAATACTCTGAATCGGTCATCCAGTATGTTTTTAATGTTTTGGCCTTTAAGTAGGGCAAACTATAAATAAATAAATAGGTAATGCAAAAATGATAAGACTGCCAACAGTCTCCTAGATCAGTAGTTCTCAAACTGGTGGGCCACGACCCACCAGGAGAACTGGATACTGTCCCCTGCCACCTTAAGGGGCGGGGTCAGTATGGCAGTGGCGATCCCGGGGATCACTGCCACCAGCAGGAGAAAAGTTTTAAAATGTAATTTGTATGCTTACAGGGGGGTCATGGAGCCCTCCGGACGGTGTGGGGAAGCCCACTGCCCCTTCAGCAGGCCTCCCTGAGCTTTAGATTGCCATGGGTCAGCGATTACGACCACTTCGGGGTTTCGTCTGAAAACCGGTAGTGGTCGTAATCGCTGCGGGTCAGCGATCTAACGCTTGGGGAGGCCCATGGAGGGGACCGTAGGCCTTCCCACACCATCCGGAGGGCTCCAGGACCTCCGGTAAGTGTACAAATTACATTTTTTTTCTCCCAATGGCGGCGATCCCCGAGATCGCTGCTACTGCTGTCCGCACCCCTGCACATACTGTCTCTGAGTGTGAGTGTGAGTGTGAGTGTGTATTTGTGTGTGTGAAACTTTGAGAAACTATGTCCTAGATTATGTTGAAAGACAGTACTAAATAAAGAACTGCTGATTTTGATGCTTTTGATATTGTCTGTTTAGGCATGTCTTGTTCTGAGTGAGCCAAAAGTAAACGCAGGAATGCTTTTTTAAAACGTTTTCCCAAACATCCAGCAATAGACTGAAATCAATAAATATTGGTTCTAGGAAAGTAACATCTGTTGAGTGTTACTTAAATTTAAAACAGAAATTTTTCTCTAACGGCCCAATCCTATTTGGACGCTGCACTGATGGCATACCGAAGCTGGTGCAACGTCCATTATATCTAAGCCTGTCCAGGCAATGCTACGCCGGCTGGCTTTCATGATTATGACTGGCTAGAAACACCCATGGCAGGGACAAAAGAAGACAGGGAGGCACGTCTAGAACTCACAGCAGCTGCTCCACAAAGCTGCCTGATAACCACCCAGCCACAGAAGGAGGCAGGCAAAGAGCACAACATCCAGCTGCCTGTGCAGAGCAAAGGGAAATAAGGTAACAGAACAAAGTAACTGCAGAGCAAAGAGAACAGGTGTCTCATACACACCTGTTCTCTGGATTGAAATGCATACTTGGTGTTTGTGAGGGGAGAGTGGTGCCACCAGAGGGTATGTGCAGTGGTGCCCTGTTGGGGGAGAGAGCATGGTGGCTTGGAACATTACCTGCAGAGGCGTCGCTCCGGTAGGGGAGGGGCTGTAAGTTTTGCTCGGTCGGAGTCCCGTTTACCGAATGAGCAGGAGGCGGCCCCGCCCCCTCACTGTCAGAGCCATTCCCCTGCGGAGAAAGCAGCAGGCAAGAGACCCTGCCTGCTGCTTTCTCCGCAGGGGAATGGCTCTGACAGTGAGGGGGCGGGGCCGCCTCCTGCTCGTTCGGTAAACGGGACTCCGACTGAGCAAAACTTACAGCCCCGCCCCTACCGGAGCGACGCCTCTGATTACCTGTTCCTCTCCTGGGGGGGGGGGGGATTGCAATTGAACTCTGCAGAGAACCCCTGTTCTGCTCCCTGTAGCAATGGTGCAAAACAGCAGGGATTCAGATGAACATTTGGCCAGCAGTAGTAATGGTTGGAGTCCCTCACATTCACACACACACAGAGAGAGAGAGAGAGAGAGAGAGAGAGAGAGAGAGAGAGCAGACATTCCTTGCTCTTAGCTGTTGCAAAAGAAAGGAATAATTAGCAACACAGTTTATAGCAAAGACACATTTGACAATCCTGGAGGGTCAGTATTGGAGGGTGGAAATAGAGACAAAGAGAGAGTTGCAACATCAGTTCATTGTGGCATGGGATTCCCTCCCCTCCCTTGATTTCCTGGCTTCCCCTGTTGGGATGGTGAGGTAGAGGTTCCAGTTGGGTGTTTTTGTGTGGGGTCCTCCTGGGCAGAATAACCACAATAAGAATTCTGAGAAGACAAGAGCACAATATCGTGCTTTACATGTTATGGTGGGCATGAGGTTGTTTGTGCAAAATGCTCCCTTGGGGTCTCCTTGGACATGCACCACCACTTCTTAGTGTACAGGAAATGAGATAAAAGGGGCGGAGAGTTTCGAAAAAGGAGGGAATAGGATCCAGCATCTGGCTCCACCTCCACCCCTCCCAGTTATGCACCCAGTTCTCACAGTCCCTCCCCGACCACTGACTTACCGGGTCCAACGGGCATGGCAGGGCCCAGTGGCGGAACTGCAGTGCTGATGGAGTTGATCACTGATGGAGCGCTGTGCATGCCATCGACAGTCATTTTACGACCGCGGATGTCACTTCCACTGTTGTAACCCGGATAGGATTTGGCTGTTGGACTATAGTTCTATTCTTTCTGTAGAATCTGAATATAGAAAGAACTTTGATGGATCAGACTAGCAGGAGTTTTCTAGTTCAGCATCCTGTTTCCAGTGTGACCAGGCAGAGGCCTCGGAAGCGACACATCTTGTGGGATTTTGTGACGTCCAGGTAGTGAATTCTTGGTTTTCTATTCATGGTTTGTTCAGGCATACAAGTACACTGGAGCAATACCATTCTATTCAGAAGACTGCCAAGGCCTATGGAAGACACAGTCTTCCCTATGTTCATTTCACGTCGCAGATTTTGTTTTTACATTTCTCCTTAATTGATCTGTCTTGGCTGGAAGAACATGATTGTTCTTAGTGTACAGGAAATGTGGAAATGGGCAATATGAGATTCTCAGTTATAGCTGACTGTGGCAGCTTGACTTGCATGTTCAAACAAGTCTTCTGCTTCTATCTTTTTGGCTCTCCTCACCTGGAGTACCCTCCTAGACCTATCTCTCATAACCTCAGTATATTCATAACTCTAACCTTAACTTTGATAGGAATTGTAAAACTGGAATTTATTACTCATTAGAAATCCATTTAGCTCCTCATTATAAGCTTTGAAGATTTAAAACGTAAGTTATCTTTCCAACAATGCTATCAATGCTGTCTAATGAGTAACTTTATACAGTATATTTACCAGAAATGCAGCTACTCCAGTTTTGATTGATATCATACTAATCAAGCACATGCGTACAGTGTTTGAGAGGCTCTGCTCACACTTTGTCCTCTTGAAAACTTTGATTTCTTTCCTTTTCTCTTTGAAAATGGATGTGGAGGCCACTCTGGGTTGTCCTTGAAATGTAGAATCAGACCAACTGACATTCTAGTTCCTCCGTTTTCAAGGGAGAATGTTGCAGTGCATTTTACATTTTCTTCTTTCCTTTGGAAGTAGGTATGGGGCTTGAGCTGATATTCAAACCTGAAATGTAGAATTATGCCTTGAATGTGTATACCAAATTTCATTCAGTAACTCCATGTTCAACTGAGTTACTGTTATTATTAATAAAAATATTTATATACACATTTCAATAAAAAGTTCACAATGTGATTTACATAATAAAGCAAATGAAAAGATTTGTCTCTCTCCGAGGGGGCTCAAAATCTAGAAAAGATGCAAAAGTACCACCAGTAAGCAACCATGGGAAAAAAAATGTTATGCTGGGGTGAACAGGGACAGTTGTTTCCCTCCTGTCAGATATAAGAGAACCACCATTTAAAAGGTGCCTCTTAGCCCAGTTATCAGGAGTTACCCTGTTACAAACAGACTTACAAATGGAATGCTGAGTGTTTGGGCTAAACTAAAGAGCTCGCTGCAATCAGCCAATGATTCTACTGAAATGTAAGAAATTACTGTCTCATTCTGGTTTATATGCTACTTATTGACTTACTTATGGGCAGCCCAATCCTACTTAGCTTTCTGCATACTGATGCAGTGAGGCCAGTGCAAGCTATGCTGCATCCGGCACAGAAATTGGGAGGTTGGAGGTCACCTCGAGATAAAGGAACTTTTGTTCCTTTAAATTGGGTAAAGTCACTGTCCCCGCAATGGGTCTACTCAGATCTGTGCCTGCCATATGGCTGGTGCAAGTCTGAGAGGCTCCGCGAGCGCCTGTTAAGTGGGCCTGGCAAAACCATGCCTTGACGTGCTGTTCCCAGATCTGAATACCGGAGATATATATATATATATATATTCCCAACCAATCTGCAGCAGCAACCCCATTCAGTGTTTCTCCCCTTCCTGAAGTCAGCAACATGAGTGAAACAAATAGCAAGGTAGTTTGCTGGTTCTGCACCAGTTCTGCTGGTGACTCACAATGGAACACCTTTTCCCTGTTTATTCACCAGGCCCCATCCCAGATGACCTTTCAGAAGAGATGGAAAATGTTGCTTGTATTAGCTTGGGTAGAGTTTAATGCTGCTGCTGCTGTTCTTTAGTCTGTCATTGTTTGTGGTCTGTTTGAACTGATGCCATTGTTCTAATTGCTCTCACATTGTTGTTTTATTGTGGTGTTATAGTTTAGCCACCTCACACATCAGAGATGGGATATCAGTATTTTAAATAAATAATAAATTGGTGTGCTGGGCTAATTGTTGGATGCTGTAATGACAAGCCTTACCTGTTCTTTCCGCCAGAGTTTTCTCTTATCCAGAAGCAGTTATGTAGGAAATTAATGGAGTAGTTCTCAGATTATTTATTGCTCCTTGTCAGATATTGTACCAGACAGTTCATGGCTCTCCAAAGTATTTATCAACATTTTATGATGTTATTACGACTAAATGGCCTGGCAAATAGATGATTGGTAACTCTCAAAAGGTACAATAGGGATATGTTCCATGGTGGTAGAAATGCATATTGGCCAGGATTTGCTAATACGTTCTGAAGCCACTCCCTGGGGGATGACTTGGTTTTGTTTACTGCATATTTCCTGTAAAAAGAATAGCATTCTGATTAGTCAGACCTATATTGTGAATGTTACAGAGGCTGCAACTTGTGTGTAGGAAGAAGAAACGCCCCAGGTTGTATGCATGGATGCATGCCAAGACAACAACTTGGTTTGGGTCTTAAAAGAAAAGTGCAGACTTTATAAGTGCACAGAAAAGCAACTTGGGCCAGTTCTGGTACAAGGTCACTGGGGGTGCCCTCCATAGCACTTCTGCTTGCCCTCTTATAGCATACTGGGTGCTATCACTGCCACCAATACTGAAGGTTCAGAGGTCCATCTAGCCAGGTGGGCCCTCTGATGGAGGTGGGCCCTCAGCCAGTGCTTGACCTGACTGACCCCTGATGCCATGCATGGTGGACAAAACATGCCCATGTGATCTAAACAAGGCCAGGGCTTGAAGGAAGAGTTGCCAACGCTGATTTAATCTATTCCCGGATAGCCTTTTCCCCCAATACAATGTACCGTCATTAAGCCAAGGAGCCCCTGCTAAACTCTCCTGGATTGCTTTCAGTAGTCTCCTGTAGAATGATGCTGGTTCTTGGAGGCTCCTGGCCAATCCTGGAGAATTGGCAAGCGAAGGGTAAATAATTGTCATAGGACCAGCTTCAGTTCGCTGAATGAGCACATGCAAATTCTGAGCATGCCCTCTTGGATAAAACGTCATAGAGCGTTCCAGAGTGAAGGAGAAAACGTCAGCTAGAACAATGTTGGAAATTGCAGGGCAACTGGCTCCAAGCCAGGATCTAATGAGCAGAAAACTATGGATGAAACACTGTCGTGAGTGGTGGTGGTGGTGGAATGATTACATGGGGAATATACTCTATACTATCCATTAGCAAGCTGACAATATAGATCACTAAAAAGGATAGGAAAAGAGAAAACAGACAGGGCAAAAGGCCAACTAGTAAGCAAAAGCTGGGCATAGCAGCAGCCAATTCCCAAGACGCTTGGAGTGAGCAGAACCTGGGAAGCCCCAACTCCCTGTTCTTCCATTTCTATGTTTCAAGGATCTCAGCAATGGCCTATTAGGCAGGGCAGGGACAGGCACCAAGAGTGACTCAAAAACTCTTTTACTGTCAAGACTAGCAGTTATTGAGCAACTGAAGAAGCCTGTAAAAATGACCAGATGGGAAACCTAGAAATGGCATCGCAATTGACAAGAGCATCACACTTCTGTGTTATGGGGCACGGGAGCTTGCTGCCCCAGAATTGACATCACATGACATCACTTCCGGGCTTGGGCACTATTGGCAGCCCTCGTGTTCTGCTTGGAGCGTTCCAAACGGAATGCGAGGGCTGCCGATTGCTGGCTGCCTCTACGTGCCGCTCCTTCTCTTCACAATCGTGAAGAGAAGGGGAGGCACCTCAGGCACGCGGTGGCGGGAGGACTCAGCAGCCATCGCATTCCGCTCGGACTGCTCCAAGCGGAACGCGATGGCTGCTGATTGCCTGCTGCCTCTATATACTGTGTATATATATTATGTGCCTCCCCTTCTCTTCACAATCATGAGAAGGAGCGGCGCAAGAAGGCAGCAGGCGAATGGCTGCCCTCGCGTTTGGCTTGGAGTGTTCTGAGCCCAACGCGAGGGCGGCCATTAAGTGGTGGAGCCTGAGGGTTGCACCCCCTCTGGCGTTGCCACCGGGGCAGCTGCCTCTCAGGCCCCACCCTTGTTATTGCCCTGTACAGACGTATCAGGAAGTAGCAGTGGTAAATTAGCTACTACGTGTAAAATACTGTACAGTACCTAAACGGATGCTGAGAGTCAGCAGTTTCATTCTCTGTGGTCCAGCTGTGCAGTTGTCTGCGCCTTTTCTTTTAAATTAGAACAATATCAGTATAACACCATTAAAAGTCAATGATGTGTAAAGGAAGATATTGTATTAATGCCCAAGAGTTTTCCCACTCAAATATAATCTTTACCACAAGGTGGCGCTGTGTATTCCCCTTTATAGATTTCTGACTACCTTGTCTTACAACAGTTTTCACAATCACTTTTTAAATATTGACCTAAAGATACTATCAAAGAAAGAGAGGATTTAGGTTTTAGGACTCTGCTGACTCTGATGCAGAAATAAGTGCCTAAAACTTGATGACATGAAGTGTGTGGTTAATGTAAATATTTTATATTTTCAGAAAAAAACCACAATAAAATATATTGTCCAGCAGGAAGTTATAGATAGGTTGCTTTGGGCTGACAACAGAGATCTTCACAGACTGATGTAATAACCCAATATCATTTCTTCAGCCAGTACCATTCCCTGTAACTCCTTTACAAAAATAACACAATATCCTGCACATTATTTCTCATGTGCAAATATATGCACATATAAACAATTAATGGATTGAGTATCTGATTGAGTATCTGATTGCCCTAATGGATACCACAATCCCTGCTGGTATACTGTACATTATTATGAAGCTGCACTATCAGCTTATATCAGTGTTACCCAAGACTGGTCCATCTATGAGGCTGACTGAGGTGCTTGTCTCAGGCAGCAGTCTGGAAGGGAGGTGCTCGCCTCTGTCTACAGTCTTGCTTCCACTGCTCCTGCTTCACCTCCCACTCCTTGGGTTGGAAAAGGGAGAGGAAGAGTGGAGTGGAGTGGAAGAGGAAGTCTGGAGAGGTCAGCAGAGACTAGAGGTGGGCTAGCGTTGGAGACATTCTAGCTCACCACTCTCCTTTCCACACTTCCTGTTCTACTCCATCACTCCCTCTTCCTTTTCCAATCCAGGGAGTGGGAGAAGCAAAGGCTGGCACAGCACTAGGTAAAGGGGGGGAGCATTTGGACCACCAACTCAGGCTTCAGGAGGTCTTGGGCGGGCCCTAGCTAGCACCACTATATAAGTAGAAGGAAGCAGCAAGTAAGGAAGGGCATTTGATTTGGGAGGACATTGAACTTTGTGTCAAACATCTAAATAGGGAGAGACAATGAGAGAAATTATGGATCAGGAAAACTAGTGATATTGAAAAGGGTGTTAACAAATCTCTCTAAACGTATCATATTGGGCATACCCCTGTTGTTACAGAATCTATAGGTTTGTTAAGTAGTACAGTATGTTATATTATAAACTGTTGAGATGCCCTTCAAAATAACAGGTAGAAAAAAGACCCAGTATTGAGACCCAGGGGTGTGGGCAGGAATAGGGTTGTGTGGTTGGATATACTCAAAAATCTGAGATGCCTGAGTCAAGGCTTGATCAGAGGCGTCGCTGTGGCGTGGCGGGGCGTGCGGGGGCCCCCAGGTGACGCGCGCACACGCCGCACAGAAAGGTGACGCGCGTACAAGCGCGCGTCGCCTTCGCTGCGCGCACGCACGCGTCGCCTGGGGGTCTCCCGCCCGCCTCGCCAGGCCGGGCGCCCCCTCAATTGGGAGAGCCGGCTCGGGGACGTCTTCCCCGGCTGGCTTCGGGAAGCCGGCCGGGGAAGACGTCCCCGAGCCGGCTCTCCCGATTGAGGGGGCGCCCGGAGCGGCGACCCGTCACGCTCCCCCCATCTCGAGATTAAGAGAGGGGGTGTGTCGGGGGGAGTGCTCACTAGGGTGTCGCGCGCCCCCGCCCTGGGGCAGCGCGCGCCCTAGTGATGCCTCTGGGCTTGATGATGGCACAAGGCTGCAAACACTTGAACAATAGAGAATAAATTGGTACTGAGATGTAGTTCAGCGATAAAGGGATGGAATTCAGTGGTGAAAATGCTCTGTATATACTGTACCTTGTCGAGATGTATAGTGAACAGTTATGATTTTTTCAACATCCACCTAGATTTCAGTTTTACATGATGTGCAACCACATTTTTGCCACGTTGCTTCAGCAATACCATGGTGAAATGGAATTTGGACACCTACTGAAGTCATAGAACCAGAAGTCAGTCATTGCCTAGGAAGCGGCCTTATACTGTCACCATTGGTCCATCTCGCTCAGTACTGTCTTGACGGACAGGCACTGGCTCTCCAAGGTTTCAGACTTTCCCAGCCCTGCCTGGAGATGCCAGAGACTGAACCTGGGACCTTCTGCATCAAAGCACATGTTCTGCCATGGAGTGACAACCGATTCGCCGGTCACTGTGCAGAGAATATCAAGCCAGATCGGCTCTTGATTAACACTTGTCATCAACCAGTGTCTATGCAATGGAGAGAAAATGTGATAAAGATAAGAACAGGGCCTGGGAAGCAGCTAACTACCCTTTCACACAGCTTTTCAATGAACACCTGACTTGAAGGAGTGGTTGTGAGGTTAATTTATTTTATATTTTGCAGTGGCCTCTCGGTGATGCTTTGTCATTGTGATGCTTCTGTGGAATTGCCCCGTTACACCATTTGCTCGATCAAAGACTTGTTGTTTACAGCTCTCTTGTAGCACCTTGTGGCTATAAGGTTTCCAATTCTCACATTTGGTGAGTGTCAGTGAACTATAAAATAATTAGCGAAGAATCAGCTCATGTAACTTAAATTGGTTTATGGCACCCTGTGTTCCCATCACTGGCTCCGTTGCTACAGTGGGTGGGTGGGTTCACACACAGGTAAGACCACTCTGGTTTTATTGCCATTAAATGCAACATGCATGCTATTAGTTGGCAGGTATGTGCTCATACGTCCTGTGGAGTAATTCCACAGGGAGTCATATAACCTGGAAGATGAAAAGGAGCTGAATTTCACTGCCATTTAAATCTATATGGCTGATCCGCCCTGACACCACCTTACTAAATGTTCAGGCAATTCCTGCATTGACACATTGTTGAAAAGAAAATGCCGTTGCTCTTTGTAGTCCTTTGCATTTTAGCTCTAGGTTGACACACACTCTGCTTAATATCTGTTCTCAGACTTACAAGAGATTTGCTCCTGTTAAAAACTAGGACGATCTGCTTGCATACTAACAGAGTTGTTTGCTAACGGGTACTGTGTGCCTTTTAAGCTTCAGAAAATCTGGAGGGCCAGAAGATCTGCATGAGGTGATTATGCTGAATGGACTGGTGGCTGCTGGGTGAACTTCCGCCAGGCATTGGACAACACAAACAGAGGCATCCAGAAGAGACCATGTCAAGCGGTTAAAACTATGGGAGAGGATTAATTAATAAAGTTGATAGCCTATATAAAGACACCCTTGATGTAACAATCAATAGGCAGAATGTGGAGGTTGGTTGTTCAATATAGTGATGCAGAATATTGATCAGAAGATAGGCTTATGCACTGAATTCATGTATTGTGGAATATCATCTGCGATAATTCTGAATTTTGTTTTTTGTCTGTATCAGTTATTCCCCCCCCCCAAAAAAAATGTTTCTACCCCTTCTCCCTTACTGCCCCTTATTATGCTTAAACCTACATGTCAGAACACCTGCAGGAAGCTTCCTCACTCTCTTCATGTAACGGAAACAATCACATATTTTCCCTACATATTTTTCCCCTGACTCCATTTCTCTCCCCTTCCTCTGTTGTTCTCCTTGTGCATACAACTAGATTGTAGGTCTCTGTGAGCAGGATCTATTATTGTTACACATCACACCTATGCTGGACTGGTTATACTCTGTAATTCGAGATCTAGTCAAAATCCGTATTATTATTATTATTATTATTATTATTATTATTATTAATATAGTGCTTTTAAAAAAAGTTCACAAGCAGTTTACAGTTTACAGACAAAGTAATAATAATAATAATAATATTTCTATAGTGCTTTTAAAAAAAGTTCACAAGCAGTTTATAGTCAAAATTATCTATCACAGTCTTTGAAGAGCACCATAATAAGAATGAATGCCAGTTCATCTTTTAATGAGCAATATTGGTTCAGTATCTGTTCTTTTTTTAAAATGAAATAAAATAAAAACACAGAAGCAATGTTTATGGGATTTCCAGCCATGTGATATCAGCTCTTAAATTGAAGAAATAAAGAATATTCTTACAACTTTGTCTGTTGGGATTCCTGTCCTCTGATCCTACCGGTATGCAGAAGCGGGCGACCAGAGCGGATTATCCAGATCAGACGCAGTAATAAAAAAAGTCTTGAGTCTTCCTTGCTGTGGCTGAGTTATCCAATTTTCTGCTTTTGAAAAAATCCCAAGTGTTTGGGGATGAAACGTTAAGCAAGGAAGACTCAAGACTTTTTTATTGCTGCGTCTGATCTGGATAATCCGCTCTGGTCGCCCGCTTCTGCATACCGGTAGGATCAGAGGACAGGAATCTCAACAGACAAAGTTGTAAGAATATTCTTTATTTCTTCAATTTAAGAGCTGATATCACATGGCTGGAAATCCCATAACCATTGCTTCTGTGTACATAGTAAAAAGCCATGAAAATCTACATGTATAAAATAAAAACAATTCCTGCTCAACAAAGGTCTCAATTCAAGAAAAGAAAATTACGGCAGGTCGGGATAAGAACAGCAACATTTAGAACCAACTTAACATATTTAGGTTTACGATATTTGGTCAAAACAATTGGGTTTGACATAGTATGGTTTGTTACCAGTTCCTAAATTCAGACCAACAGCGCAATCCTGTGTAACTTTGCACTTACACCGGTGCATCTACTGTTACTGTGCAAGGTTACACAGGATTGTGCTGTAATTCATATATAATTTTGGGGGTTATTATATTTCACTCATCTTATAAGCATGAGGTTTACTACTGTGAACTGTTTATACAGATGAGGACCACTTGCCACAGAAAGCGATCATGATAGCGAGTGGCTGTGGCCTCTGCCTTTTTGTATCCAATGGTATTTGTTTGCATCAACATATTTACATTTAGTGCAAAACCCTTGCACTTCATATATCCTGCAATCATTTTGTCAGAAACTATACTTAATTCTGCTTCTTGTCCCTTTAAACCAGTTAGTGGTTATTATAGCGCAGCGGGTTAAACCGCTGAACCATAAGCTGTCGATCGAAAGGTCGGCAGTTCGATTCCCGCGACGGGGTGAGCGCTCGTTGCTTGGCCAGCTCCTGCCAACCTAGCAGTTCCAAAGCATGTCAATGCGAGTAGATAAATAGGTACCGCTTGCGGGAAGGTAAACAGCGCTCCGTGTTCCAGCTGCATGCTACACGCTGCGGCAAGGAGAGTCATGCCAGCCACATGACCACGGAGGCGTCTTCGGACAACGCTGGCTCTTCGGCTTTGAAATGGAGATGAGCACCACACCCTAGAGTCGGACACGACTGGACTTAGTTGTCAGGGGTCACCTTTTTATACTGTGATCCAGCAGGTTTCTCACATGTGGGCCAAAGGCTCTGCCTATGCAACTGGGTTGGGCTCTTCTCAGCTTTGTACCAACACCCCCCCACCCCCCCGACAAAACAGTACAAACTAGGAGAGAACTGAAAAAAGTGATTTGTATATTCAGTGGAGCGGAGCTGCCAGAGACAAACAGAGAGGAAAAAAACTCCCGTTGTTGGTGAGCTGCCTTGATAGAGATTTCCTGGAGGATCATGGCATGTTTTGTTCTCGACATCCAACGTCATCATCCACCCAATTTGGCTAATCAGTTTTGTTAAAACCGGGACCGGCTCAATACCTTCTCATGATCACCTCAGTCAGGCTCATGGACAGGCCAACCCTGATTAAAACAACCTCCAAGTTAGGTTATCTTATAATTATGTTATGTGGTAAGTGGTGGGCAATGAAGGGAAATACTCACTGTGAAGTAACTATGACTCATTCTTCCTTTAGCTGCCTCCTGACACCTACTCACCTTCATCTATCCATAATATATCCGGGACAGCTATAGAATAAGAACCACAAGAGTCTTGCATGCCCTAAAGACTAATCAATTTATCTCAGCATATGTTTCTGTGAACTTGAATTTTCTCTAGATTTATGAAGGAACATATACAAGTAAACCAGCTGATATAGTACTTTGCATACATTTATATATGACACGAATTTCAACAGCCGCAATTCTTTATTTGGCACTCATATTATTGGTTGTATCCAAAGAAAGTTACTGTACTCATTACTAAACACCATTGAGATCAAGGACCCAAGCCGGTCATGGCTAACTTGCAGCCCAATCCTATCCGCCTCCTTCCTTATACTGTAATCCCTAAACACCGCCTCCTTCCTTATAATCCGACCCGTACTCTGAGGTCATCAGGGGGGGGGGCCTGTTAACCGTGCCGTCATTGACGTAGGTGAGGGCGGTGGCGGCGAGGAATAGAGCCTTCTCGACGGTGGCGCCCCAACTATGGAATTCCCTCCCCCTGGAATTAAGAACGGCTCCCTCCTTAGAGACTTTTTGGCGGGGCCTCAAGACATTTTTATTCAGGTTGGCTGGCTTACATTTAATAAATGTAATCATAAGGTGACCCACTGGGGTTGTTTGTTTTAATTGTTTTAATTGTTGTATTTTAACATGTTTTTATTGTAAGCCACCATGATTGCCCTTACCGGGAGAAAGGCCGGATAAAAATTCTTTAAATAAATAAATAAAATAATATCCCTCGCCATGCAGGAGCAGCATGGAGGCACACACTGCATGCTGTGGTGGTGCTGATGTTGGTGGTGGTGTGATTAGGAAGCCTGTGAGTGGTAAGGGAAAATATTTCCCCTTTACCTCTATGTAAGCCCCCTGATGTCCTATGGCACTCCTTGGATCTACCCCAGCTATATGGTTGGTGCAAGTCCAAGGAGAGCTAGGGGGCAGGACAGGCTGAAAAATGGGGGATAGGAGCGGGTGTGTGCACAATTGCTGCCGGATCTACCCATTCCCTCCCTGACACCCCCCCGGTTCCTCCCCCAAAATGCCCTGTTACTCCCCCTACCCAACCACTACCCACCCCCCTCTGCCAACATACCTCCTCCAGTGGTGGCTGGGTGCTCCGGTGGCACACATGTGGTCGCCAGTCATTTGCACTGGTGGCTACGTTGCATGTGCAGTGCTGGCAGATAGGGCCTTCTACTGACAGAACACTAGTTCTGTCAGTGGAAGGCGCCCATAGGATGGAGCTCTCAAACTCTATTCATTTTAGTGAGATGTATGTAGTCATGGCTAACTTTCTTTGGATACCTACTACCCATTGCTATTGTTCTATTTATTAGTTAGTTAGTTTGTTAATTTGTTTATTTATTTGATAATCTGCTTTATCACAAGGTGCAAGGTCCTTAAAGTGATTTACAGAACTAGGCTGGAATTTGATATTCCAGCTGGAATCAATAAAATGTTTCCAATTCAAATGGATAAAAATCATGACTCTAGTGAAAAGTATTAAAACTACATACCATTTTAAAAATGCACAATGCTCACAAAAACGTATGGGCAGCCAAATCCTATGCCAAAGCACTTAGAATGGGCTTCCCCTGCGCGCTGGCGGATGCCGGAGCTTCCGCAGAGGCAGGTAAATGACATGGGAGGCAGGAAGGGATGGGGGGAGGGCGGAATGGGGCAGGGGAAGGGTGGAACATGGAGGCAACAGGAGCGGGGATGGGCCAGTTGGGCCCAGGAGGGGGTGAGTTCAATGTCAGTTGCGCCCACTGAATCCTAACTCCCTTCCCGGGCCTGATCTGCTCAATCACTGGTGCAAATCCACATTGACCCATAGCGGCTGCTGGGGCTTACCCCGGGGCAAGGGGACAAATGTCCAGCAAATGTCCAGGACAAACCTCCAGCAGCCAACTCCCCTGTGGGATACAGTGGACGCCACGCCGCCACCGTTGCATCACCGCGCGGGGAGTTAGGATTGGCCCATTAGCATTTAGATCTCAACTATTATCAAACAGCATCATAGAAGTTCATAAATATATAATTGCTTTCTTGTACATGGATTTATTTATTTTTTTGTGCAGGTGAGTATTTAATCTTTTCTCTCTGTGTGCCCTCCTCTGGACTAATGCCCATATTACCATATCTGCATAGTGCTTTGTAAATTGTAACTTAGCTCTCTGTCTCATTTACTTCACAAGGTGCTTGCAAGAACAAGCTGTGATAAGAATTACTAAGCACTTTGCATACTGCAATCTGCAATAAAATGTCTAGAATGTGAACACAAGAATTGCATTGCTGGATCAAGGTTCACCTAATCCAGCATTCTGTTTCCAACAGTGGACAGCCAGATATCCTTCATGGGTTACTTGAAGTGGCAAACGAGAACCCAAGCCACAACATGCACCCACTCACCTCCTTCCCCAGCCTGCCACCTGCTCAGCCACTCCATTCAATTGCTGCTCCAGCATGGGGTGTGTGTGTGTGTTAACCTCTCCTCCTGCAGCTTTGCTGGCATTGCTGCCACCATTTTCCTGAGGATTTCCTCCCCCATTGCTTCTTATAAAGTGACCAGGCAGGATGCTGGGAGCAGAGATGTTTTACAAGCCACCTTAAAAGTTGCTGAGGAGGATGGTGAGGTGTATGCTGGCACTGTGTGTGTGTGTGTGTGTGTGTGTGTGTGTGTGTGTGTGTGTGTGTGTGTGTGTGTGTGTGTGTGTGTGTGTGTAAGTTGGTGGGGGGTGGCCAACGTATCTTGGGTCACTTGGTTGAGGAGGGATCATAGCTCAGTAGTAGAGCATGCAAAGGCATTGCTCCGGTAGGGGCGGGGCCGTAAGTTTCGCTCGTCCTAGTCCCCGCCCCCTCACTGTCGGAGCCATTCCCCTGCGGAGAAAGCAGCAGGCAAGAGACCCTGCCTGCTGCTTTCTCCGCAGGGGAATGGCTTCGACAGTGAGGGGGCGGGGCCGTCTCCTGCTTGCTCGGTAAACGGGACTAGGACAAGCAAAACTTACGGCCCCGCCCCTACCGGAGCGACGCCTCTGAGAGCATGTGCTTTGCATGCCAAAAGCCCTCGGTTCAAACCCTGGCATCTTCAAGTAGGGCTGGGAGAGACCCCTGCCTGAAACCTTGGAGAGCTGCTGCTATGCGTGTCAGCATAGACAAGAGGGAGCAATGGTCTTAGATGGCAGCTCCCTATGTTTGTTCTTCCCAGCACCTGGTCATCTGAGGTATACTGCAAGTGGAGGTTTACTCCGCATATACGTCATGGCTAATAACCCTTGGTAGAGCTATATTCCGTGAATTTGCCTTAAGAGCAAGAATATGTTTCATAACAATACATTTGCTTCAGTAGTAAACATGCAGTTAAAGTTACGCAAAACAATATTAACCACACCTTGCGCTTTCTGAGTGTGCAAAGTGTTTCACATGTTGATGTATGATCTCAGTGTAGTTCTTACAACAACCCTGTCAGGAAAGTAAATCTTATTATCCTCATATTTCAATTGGGGAGCTGAAGCTGAGAGGGAGCTGCTTGCTTATGGCCACCTAGAGTGAGTTCAGGGCAGATGCGAGATTCAAACAGGGGAAATCCTCATTCACTAAGCAATGTTATTGCAATTTCCGAAAGACTAAATGCAAGTTCATTTTGTAAGCATTTGGTGCTTTTAGATTTAATTGCACAATATGAGATTTCTTTATCCGTTTTGTTCACTTTTTTCTGACGTGACAGTCAGATTCAGGGGCGGCCCATCCATTAGGCGAAGGGATGCGGGTTGCATCAGCAGTAGATTGCAGGGGGTACCCTTCACCCTAGGCCTGCCACCGCCACCACTCCCTCCAGCCTACTGCAGATGCAGCCCACCCTGGTCCACTTTCTGGCTGCTCAAAGTGAACAGAAAGTGGATCACCTGCCTCCTTACCTTGCTCCTGGTGTGGTTTCTTCAAACGTGGAAGTACAAGACTTTCAGTTTGCTTTACAGGGACCACGCAATCAAAGGAGCGGCTTCATTTGCATGATCCCTTTAAATCAAAGCAGAAGTCCTGCACAGATGTGATGTGTAAGTAAGTAATGAAACTGCACAAGGAGCTTGGTAAGCGGCTGCTTTTTTAAACTGTGTAGAGGCGGCGGACTCGAGGAGGGATTGGGTGGCGTTTTGGGTTGTGCTTTCACTCCATTGTGAGACTGGCTGAGAAAAAGGCACAGGATCCCACCTTGTATTTCAGACCTCAAAATGAATACCATTCCTCTCGTTATTTATACCCATGTATATTTAAGTGGGAAGGTTAACTGTCTGCCTTTAATCATGCTGAATTGCTGCTGTTGCCCCCAGATTGCATGTATGCCCGAACTGGTACTGCTGCTCAGCCATTAATTCTGGTTGTACAAAGCTAATAAATGGCTAAATAAAGCATTTTGATTGGCAAAGAATTTCCTCTAAGTACTAGGTTGCCCCTTGTTTTCCTAAAATAAGTCATCTTATTTCCTCTATTACTTAGCCAGCATTTAAGCACTTTGAAGGATTAAAGCATAGTCTAATTTACGCAAGTGGGATATTCTGACAGAAAATGTTTGTAGTGGTCATATATAAATTACCCAGTTATTCAGAATAACTAAGAACAGCTTGTGAGGTTCAATGGCATCTTGCAATGCACAATTTCCACTGTGAGCTCAAAGACTGGATTTGGTTGCCAATGTTGCTTTAATACAATTTGTTCCGGATAACTGGGTCGGATGTCATTTCAGTTATTAAGAATTGCAGCATCAGTTCCACAAGAGAAACGTTTCTTCATCTGCTTCTATCAGTGTACATTTCATTGCTAAGGTTTCCAGGTACCTCTTCAGGAAGCTCTTATTCTATGTCACAAGCCCTGACTCACCCACACGAGAAGTTCAGGTTCTGGTTTAAATGAAATAGGGACCCAGTGTTAGCGAAGGGCCACACACAGCTTTGACCAACACAAGAGAATTCCAAACCAAAGAGTACCAGCCTGCATGTCTAGGAACTAAATTGCTTGTCTCATTTTTTGCCAACATTTTAGCTGCTGTTAATGAATCCTTAACTAATTTACAAAAAGCTAGAACTGGCGCATCGCATCCACAAGGCTGAATGGCTCATCCACAAGGCCAACTGAGAGCCAATCCTTTCCGTGCGGTATGCTGGTGGATCTCAGGATCTGCCAGCACATAGCGTGGGCCACCATCGCTGCAGCCACTGCAATGGAGCGCAGCTCATTGTCAACGGTGCAGTAGCTTGGAAGCCCTGCACCAGCAGCAGCAGGCAGGAGCAGGTGAGGTCCTAGGAACCTAGGAGCAGGTAAGGGCCTAGGGGCAGATCTGGATGGGGTTCAGACTGGGGCCAGTCAGAAGCAGATCTTGGCTGCAGTGGCATCCACGAGATTCAGAGACCCCATTATGGGCCCGACGTGCCCCCTTCAGATTTGTGCCAGCAACATAGCTGGTGTAGATCAGAGTAGACCTATTGGGGACTAGGGTAAGGGTGAACTATTGGGGACTAGGGACTATTGGGGACTAGGGACAAGGGTGTAGGAGGTAAGCTAAAAAAATTACTTACCTCTTCCCACCGTCCTAGTCTCTAGCCGGCCTGCATCAGCGTCCCTGCATTGCGCAGGCCAGCCAAGGATAGGATTGGGCCCTCAGAATGATCCAAGAGTTTCAGAGGGCCCTCTTAAGAGATGGCAGTGATTGAATTGCTAATCCAAGTACACCTTTCAGCATCTTAAGTTAACAATTTTCTCTCTGCCACTGTAAAATGGTGTAAGGATTTCTGCCTCCCAAAGGAGGCCCATGTAATCTGAAGGTTGTGAAGTGGCTTAAATGATTACATTGTTTTCAAATCTGCTGTGCTTTAAATCCTAGTGCCATGTGGGGATTTCAAGTGCTAATGCAGCTGCAAAGCAGCTCAGGTGCTGAGACTGATATAGATATTTGATTGGGTTGAAAAGGTTATGGCCTCCTTAGTATCTGAACTAGACAGGTGTCAGAAACATCTCCCACATGTTGGTGTTAGGAAACATAAGAGGACAAAACCCCATTCACTCATATTCCATGGAGGAGAGCCTTCAGATAGGCTGAGTCCAGCAGAATCACAACCGCAACCATCATGCTAGCAGAAACTAGACTTACAGCGCAATACTGCCTACTTTTAGACTGGCGGAGCAATTGCTCTGCTGGTATAAGGTGTCGCAAACATGCTGCTCCACCAGTGCCGCAGGACAGATGGATGCCATGACAGAAGGCGCCAGCAGCGCGGGGGAGGGTGGAACGGGGAGTTTCAGGGGGTGGGAGAGTCCTCCTAGACAGGATTGGACTGCCCAGGCTTTACAATCCCACCAATGGTACCGGTGACATTTTTCTTTCTTGACCATATGTGGCAAAAGGTGATATGAAGAATTATTATAACAATTATGTTTACATGAACACAGATGATGTAGATGGTGCTTTGATTTTGAACCCATGATTTCTGGTCCATGTGGGAATACCAGGCCTTTGTTTATGCCTAGCTAGCCAGTTCTGGTGACCTGCTAACATTCACTTGGTGCTCACCGGCTGTGCCAGTTTGCCAGGTGGTGTCACTGAACTCAAATAATATAAGTCCCCAGATATGCACCAGTTCCATTCTGGAGGTTTGTCTGGAACTTACAAATGTAAGTGAATTGAAACAGCCCGCCCTTGCCAGCCCAGCGCTTTTGAGCCTGCACAATGGACAGACTGTGTCCACAAAAGCACTAATGCAGCCGGCCATAAGTTGGACGTCTGTAACATGGATATATCTGTAACTCGGGGGACCCAGTGTATAGACCCGATGCTCTGATGCAGGTTGATGACATCATCAATTTCTGGTGGAGTGCCCCCCCCCTTAGCTGGAGCTTAGGATGGGGACTGGATTCCAGGCTATTTCTGAACCTTTTCAAGCATCCAATGAGTCTCCCCATGATTCTGCCACAAAAACTGTGCAGGGTAGCTTGCTGTAATCAGAAAGATTAGATTCCTTAATCTCAAGTAGTAGTGACCCAGCATATGTGGCAGGGTGCTCTTTGGATATGGTGCTTTGCACTGGTTTATGGGGACCGGTTGGTTTGCAATGCAAAGACACTGGTGCTGGAATTTAACCTTCTGAGAACTCTGTTTCATGTACTCTTATGTCTAATGTATCTATTAGTATTGGGCCTGATATTATTTGGATCATTGTGGAACCAAGTGGATTCCAGTACTCCTAAGCAAACCTGTGCAAACCTTGATGGCTACTTGGGCCATAGCCTGGTTGAATCATGAAATGGAGCCTTCTTGAATGCTATCAGTCACACACGCACCCTAAAAAAATCATCAGCATAAATCCTTTACATCATAGGCCATCCAAGGTAGCAGCGTAGATGCTTAAAATACAACTGCTTGACACACTCAAATTACAGCATAGATCCTTCTTGGAGGACTATGCTGTCATAGGAGATCTGATGAAGGAAATATTCTTTGTAGCAGTACAATCAATTGGATCCAGGATCTTACATCTGTTTGGTTTCTCGTAATTTGATTGTTCTGCAGTTGGTGATTCATGGCTGAACTGGCTCCACTGAAACGTATTGTGTCTCAGTTCACACATGAACATCACCACCTGATGCTACAGTCAAATGATAAGGATGCATATATGGGCCACCCACAGCAGGGAGTGCTTCATATATTGCATTTTTCCTACTTCTGTTTCCCATATACGCTGCAATTGTAGTTGGACAGTAATTTGTGAGATTAATGGGTTGGGGAAAGGAATGATGTATGATTTAGGGATATACTATAAGTGATAACTGTACTTCCAAGGATCTTGGAGTGTGGTGAAAATGTAACATATGTAGAAGCTTCTGTGTTATCTGCACAGATAGTTCAGGGATAATTCTGTTACCTTAGTTCTATATCCAGGGTGACTGAACATGCATATAGGGATTATCTATGCTCATTCACTTGCATGTCTGCATGGAGTCAATGCATGCCCAACTGTAGCATGGAGGGCTGTCTCCCTGCAATTGGGAACCCATGTGTAGAGGGAGATCTATGCATGTATACAGTAGTTGTATTGACTCCATGCAGGTAGTCAAATTAATGTGAGTAGACCTGGGGGGGGGGGGAGACGATGACCGATCTTACTCTTCCATCTATGTGTGTTCACAAACATGCATGGATATGTTGTGATAATAGGGCTCTTATTTAGCAAGAATCCAACTCACAGGATTGTTAATAATTTTTTGTCCCACCCTTCCTCAAAGGACCTCAGGGCAGCAAATGTGGTTCCCCTCCAATTTATCCTCACAGCAAACCTGTAAGGTAGGTTAGGCTGAGGAATAGTGACTCTGTGTCATGGCTGAGTGGAGATTGGAACCTGGATTTCTCCGGTTCTAGTACAGCTTCTGACCACTACACCACATAGGCTCTCACGATGTGTGAATGACATGTCCTGACATAATACTGTATGCATGTGTCCAAGGGAACAGAGGCATAACTAGGCCTCCTGGCGCCCGGAGGAAGGGGGCGGGGCCTAGGTGACGTGACGTGCCCAGCACGTCACCGCCCCTGCCGGTTTCCTACCTATTTCGGAGCCATACGGGCTCCAGGGAGGGCGGGAGGGCCGAAAACAGGACAAACACCGCGCCATGACGAGACCGGTAGGTCCGCCTGCGCCTGGAGCAGCTGCTCCACTCTCCGAACACTGCGCCCCGACAAGACCGGTAGGTCCGCCTGCACCTGGATCAGCTGCTCCACCACACGCTCCACTCTCCTCCCACTTCTGCAAGGGAATAACCCCCAAAGCCTATCCCACAGTTGTAATCAATGATGTCACAGCTGGCCCCCTTAAAATGAACAGTTTCTGAGATTTCCCTGAAGGCTGTAGTAAGAGATGAAAAGAGCATTACTTACCTACAAATGGCAGAACTCCGTTCCATGGGTCACCGCTAAAAGACGACAGCTTAGCAATGCCTGCCAAGTATATCTATCTTTCTGGTTTCTAAGTGGCCAGGAGAGCCAACGGCACTGATAAGAGATCTGTTAACTTATATCTGAAAAGTCTGAATGCAGCAGGTCATGACCCAAATTGGATGTACGGTAGCTGCACTTATATGGCTTTCTGACAAAAGACAAATTCACGGCAGCAGCAATTGGGCAGCAAGTGTGGATGAAAATGCGAAAGCCAGAACTACAAAGGAGGTCACGAAGACTTTTTGACTCCTGGCATGCTTTGGTAGGTATACAGACCGTGCCACTTTAGTATTCCCCTCACAAAGGAGCGGTCTTTGAACAAACCGAAGCTGACAGCTTTTTTTCTGGCTCTGTGTGAGTTCAGAGCCTGAGAGCTGGCACTCATGTCACTGGTGCATGACCGCATGGAGAGAAGTTACACTTTAGGAGCCCACGAGAGCCCTTTTGCTTCCCTTTTGTTTCCTAGACAGTCCAACGTTCTTGGTTATCATGGAAAAAAAACGCAGAATAAAGGTGTCGCAGGGGCCCTTGGATGACGCTGGCATTACAAAACTGCAGTGATGCAGAACTAATCTGTATCCAGACCCTTCCTGTGTGATAAGCCCTCACCCAAGTAACCTAATCTGGGATGGGAAATTTCCCTCCAAAAGTTACCCAGCATTTATTGATGGCCTGAAACTTTTCACAGCCATTTGAAGGTTTCCATTGGGACCTTTTTTGATCATTTGATGTGGCAATTAGCAAGGCAACTTTTGTGTTCTGGGCGACAAGATATTGTCCTGTTTCAAAAATTATGTTTTGGCCTCGAACAAAAACAGAGACCCGCAAACATTGAATCTCTTGTGTTGGTTGTCCTTTATTATGCTTTAAGCAAGCAAACTGTGACTTTTCCCATGAAAAAAATAAAGGTGCAATCCACCACTTACTGAAATAGATGAGTAACACTCCAGTTGATTTTAATGGAGTTTGATTTCAGCCTCTAAAGAGAATACAACATATTCATTTTCAACTTTCTTGCATTTCTTTTTTTTAATGTGCATTTTAATCCTTTCCTTCTTTATATGTGATCTTATAGATAGCGGTGTTTGTTTTTGTTGAATACCATAGGATTACAGCCTAAGTCTTACTGAACACAATGGGCTTACTTCTGAGTAAAATAAATAACACCATTTTCAAACACCTCTACTTACAGGTTATTTTGCTTTCTTCTAAAACTGTCAATGAAATGTTAACAATTATAAGAAAGGGTAACAGCCCAATCCTATCCTTTACCCCTCCCCCACTAGTGCAGCTGTGCCAAAAACGGGCACGCTGTATCCAGTGGGGGGGGGGGGCGGCAGATCAGGAGGCTTCAGCAAGGAAAGGGGTTTTAAATGCTAAGCAATGAGTCTCCTCCATAGCAATTTTGCTAGCACAAGTCCGAGAAGAGAAAGGGAGCAGGGAGGCTGCTGCTGGAGGGGATAGGATCTGGCGTGCACCATCAGAGGCATTGTTAGGGGGGCGGGGGTGGGGCCCCAGGGTGGCGGGCGCCACGCAGTGGCGGGGTGTTTTGCGCTGGGTGGTGGCGCACAAAAATGATGTCATGCCCCCAGGGGGCGGGGCATGTGCCATCACGTGGGGCAGTTTCGTGTTGATGGGGGCCCCCACATCGTGTTGATGTGGGGCAGTTTCGTGTTGATGGGGGTATAGGAATGCCTCTGTGCAGCATCGCTGCCAGATACACCCCCTCCTGCAGCCTCCCCGCCCCTCGGTTAGCCCCTCTATCCACCCAGTCATCTGTTACCATTTCACCAACTTCTCCAAATAACAGAGCTACTGCCTTCTTGACCTTCCTCTTGTTTCTGACGTAGCCAAAAACCCAATTTTTGTTGTTTTTATCAATTTTATTTTGTTGTTTTTGGCATCCCTTACAGCAGAGGTGAGCTAGAATGTTCTGGGAATACAGAGAGAACAGGATCTTAAACCAGCAGTGACAAATTTGTTGAAAGAACTGAATATTCATAGAAATGTATTATAAACTGAGCCCAGGAATAGTGCTAATAATTGCATGTGGCTGTACATTATGCATGTGTCTCATATTTGTGTATGAGAGGGTGAAAGAGAAGCAATGGAAAACCAAGACCCGGGGGAGGATGGAAGTTCAATAGCAGCGTGTACTGAAGATAGAAGATTGTTCACAAAAGCACAGGAAATCATATGATGATTGTGTGGTGATGAACCATTTAGGCACATCTGGATTTTTTTTTTAAGCAAATGACCAACAGTCTTTAGATGAAATACTGATAGCCACAAATGTGGAATTCTGCCTGCAGGGTAATAAAACTGAAATGATGTACAGAATACACAGGACTCTCACATTTGGATCCTAATTCCCTGACTTCACTAGTAATTTTCATTTCCACTAATTTCCCAGTAATGGGCAAAGTACACTGGCTGAAACATTGGTTTAGTAAGTCCGTTTGAAATGAATTTCAATGGGCCTTGTGGAGGAGAAAAGTACATCATAGGACGAACAGTCAAAATGAAGAATGGGGCTCCTGCCCCTTTTAATATAATGGCTGTGCAGAAATAAGAGATAAATAGCTGGTGTAGGTCTGAGGAGACCCACTGATGACCTCTCCTTAGGCCACCTGGCCACCAGTAGATCTCCTCGGACCTACACCAGCTATTTTGCTGGTGTAAGCCCAAGGAGAGGCAGGGGGAACGTTTGGATGGAACAATAGGGATAGGATCTAGCATGCACTCCTCCCAGCAAAATGGCAGGCTCAAGTCTGAAGACACCCATTTAGGCAGCAGAGACTTGACCTACGGTGAGGGAACAAAAGTTCCATTACTTTGAGGAGACTTTCGTGACTGCTCCCCCTATAGGATGCAGCATGTGCTCCATTGGCGCAGCTGCATCAGTGCTGGAGTTTAGTTTGGACTAGGCTGTAAATTCTGTTTTGGGCTACATACAACACTATGGCAGAAGAGTCTGGCTCAGTCGGGAGAGCTGCCATCTTGTAAAGCCCGAAGACCGGTGAACTTGATAAGTTCGAGACACGCCACCGACAAAAAAAAGCTGTGAAAGCCTCCAGGAAAAGAGATAAGAACTCCCAGCTGCGTCGGTCGAGTGTGGGAAGCGCCAGTCAGCAGAATTGTCAGACTGTAAAAAGGATACCACCTGGAAAGTAGCCGTTCATGAAAGATTGAACATTTATATATTGTAAAAAAACCCAAGGGGGGTTAGGACAGCCTGCCCATGTACACCGCCTTGGATTAAAGTTGGAGGAGAAATCCAATGACCAAGAAAGGCGGTATATAAATACTGTATATTATATATATTATTATGGCTCCATTCGCAGTCTTTAAATCAGGTTTTACGTCATCTGAATTTTCTCAGACTTTTTAGGGTAATTGTGTAGAAGATAGAATTTTGGCAGGAAATTCTCTGAAGCAGAGTCCATGATTGATGACACACATGAGGGAATCTGTATAACTACATACACTGTACAACAAATTTGCTCAAACTGAGGAGCCAAGCCTAGGAGAATAATTCTTGTATAAAACCAACAGGTCCTTTGTTGGCTTCCCCAGGTCTCCTAATTCCTCTGAAGCGGACTGGCTGCACCTTCTGTTCCTGCCACTATCCTGGAGGTGCTGTGGAACAGCAAAGCACAGGCTAGCAAGTCCTTCTTCCCACTGTGTGAACTCTATTCTGGTGGGGCAGGAAAGAAGGTGCTGGAGACTGGTGCCTTGCAGAATGAAATCAAACAACATGTGCATCCATGCAATTTTGCCTGCTACCTGCAAACCCATTGAATTTGAACTAAGATAATCATGTTCTAGCTGTTTCCTTCTTTTGAAGTTGTGTGAGAGATGCTCATTGCGTAAACAAAGGATTTTTATTGTGCTTCAGTGTACAGGCCGTTAGAGAATGAGAATGATGCTGAATCTACTGTTTCATGACGCTTCAAAGGATGCCAACAAGAAATGTGCTTGCCTTAAGTGAGGAAATGGATGGTCAGATGGCTTAGGGAAATGGCACACCCATGCAACTGCTTGGGTGATCAATAAAAGAGTTTGTATTCATGTTTCACAAAAAGGTTGGTGGTGTTGTAAACAAACCCTTCTCCAAATGCCCCTGGGGGACACTCTGTGACATTTCCACTGACAACCACCCAAGTAATTGCCTTTGTAGCTTTCCTGTAAGATGGCAGCTTGCCACCTCATTATCAGGTTGATTGATGAGAACACTGTCTTAAAATTTCTGTCAACATAATGTTTCTGTCAACATAATGATTGTGACCTCTTGGCTGATTCCACGTCTCCTTAAAAAGAAACTCTGATGCGCATGACAAAATGTTTTCTTTGCCAAGATGTCATTGACAGGCTCTCTGAAAGAAAAGTACAGTTTCGGCAAAAGCCATTGAGATCCTTGGGGGGCTTTCTGCTCCCCCCCCAGCTTGGATTTAAGAAGTATAGCTCCATGCCCCATTGACTTGTAATGGCACACCAGAGGAGGCTGTGTTTTAGTCGTCAAATCCCATGTATTGAAAGGGTGTCAAGCACTTCGTGTGCTGAAGGATGACAGGTGCTATATAAAAACAGGACATTATACTCAGTGAATGTTGCTAGATGTCATTGTGAGAGATTGTCTTAAAATCACAGTGACAGCTTCACAGCATAGACTCCAGAACCCTTCTTTGAAAAAGCCAGAGCTCCGTAGACTAAACACAGAACAGGGCTATAGAGACTTGAGTATTACTTTGGATATTTTGACCAGGCAACTCACTGATTAGCATTCATGAACAATTCTGTAAGGGCAGTCATGTTAGTCCGGAGCAGCAAAAAGTCTAAGAGTTCTATAATACTCCAACGAACTGATTATTGTGACAGGACCCTTCACAGGAAACAGCCTCCCTCTTCAGATGCCTTAAGTATTCCTGAAAGTATGCATGAAGCCTCATCAGATTCTGTCATTCCCATTTTAACTTACCGTACTTTTTTTCATTTAGCTGTCAGGAGACTGAATTATGGCTCACTTTATTGAGCATATTTGTTACGGATCTAGCTCCCTGCTATGGTTGTTTTTGTGTGCTGCTGTTTGATCTGTTTGTTTTTTTAAATTGTTTTATGTATTTTGTATTGTTGCTTTTTATTGATTTGGTGATTGTAAGCCACCTTGGGCGTAACATGAGAGAAGGAAACACAGGGTAGAAATGTTAAAAATTAACTGCCCCAGTCCTATCCTCCACCACCAGCACAAATGTCACTGCGCCAGTAATATGGGGGGGGGGGATTGACCCGAAGGCAAACCAGAGGTAAGTAGAAACATTTTTTACTTACCTCTGCGTAAGCCCTGGGGTTGCTTATGGGTGTCCTTGGACATACACCACCTATTTTGGTGTCCCCTTACCCTGAGGAGAACTCCTGCAGCCAACCCCCCCCCCCCATTGGGATGCAGCAGAAACCGCACCGGCGTCACTGCATCGCCATGCAGGGAGTTGGATAGGATTGGGCCACTAGTTCCGTAAGCATGTTAGGGAAACCTCAGCTGTGATTGGCTCCTACTGGCTAATATCCATAACAGCACCAATACCCCTCGCTTTCTATTATCTGGAATAGCACTGCAAATTTAAAAAAATGTGCAAATAATTTCAGGGGGGGGGAGAGAATATGGTGAAGGATGAATGTATATACATATAAACATATACACACCAATTTAAAATATTTTTTTAATGTAAACAATCTGCCTAAAGCACAAGGGAAGGGCTGATAGCTGATACAGCATTCAGTGGATATATGTACTTGCATAAGGCAAGTTGTGAAGCCAGGTTCACAGTGTGGGTGAAGAACTGGCTGTGATTACATGTTTAAGAAATAGGATGTCTATCTTCACCTGCCTACATTTATTTAAGAAGCTCTTTGAATACTTGTACATGAAACTGACCAAGGGTGAATTTAACATGTTTGCATGCTGAGTTCATTACATGTAAAATGAGTAAATATGCTCACATATGCCCATTCCTTGATTAGGAAGGTTCGGTATATTTTGGAAAAATCAGCTGTACATCCACATGTCCTCACTTCCTCACCCATGTTTAACTATTGTACTCTGCATGAAATCGCTCCCTGGGGTGTCTGATCTGAGGTTTAATGCCGTGATTTAATGACTTGTTAAAACACCCTTATAGTGACGAGACAATTCACAGTAACATCCCATTCTGATTTAAATTAGGCTTCAAATTAAATAAGCAGTATCCATACAATGGCAGTTTAGATGTCTTCGGAAATAGTGACAGAAAGAATGAACACATTTCTCCTCCTGCCTGCTTGCCCTAAAGGAGATATAATACATTCCAGCCACTTATTTGGGGTCAGGTATTCCTCTTGCAGCCTCAAACTCCCCTCACCCTATTCTGGTTCTGGCTCAGCTGTGCTGGTCATTCTGTGCTCCATGTCCACCTGTCCAGCGCCAAAGTGGGGGATGGGAAGCCAATCTATATTCTCTACTACAGAAGAGATTCTCGTACTTGCAGTTTTGGAGTCTATGTACAGATCACATTTTGCATTTAAACAGCGGCTTTAATTATTGCTTTAATTGTTGGTGAATGTGGAGATTATACACACACACACACAAACACAAACACTGTTGTATATATACAGTGTATATATACACAGTGTGTGTGTTTGTGTGTGTGTGTGTGTGTGTGTGTGTGTGTGTGTGTGTGTTGTTGGGAGTTTCAAACAAAGGAGACATGGGGTATTTTTATGTATTCTATTTATACCTCCCAAAAGCTATTTATAATGAATAAAACCCATAAAAAGTACAGTATATTTGGGATATATAGGATGCCTATGAAAGACCCTCCCCCCCACATAATTGTTGGTCTTATTTATTGCACATTTCCTCTCTTGAACGCAGGGTGGCATATGCAGGCATGGGGTCCCCCATTTTATTCCTCACGACAGCCCTGTGAGGGGTTAGGTCAGGCTTGGCTGAGAGGGAGAATGACTAGCTCAAGGTCACCCAGTGAGTCTCTGTCACACTCCAGGTTCTCAGCTCCTCACTCCAGGTTAAATGGGCAAAAGGAGCTGCCGGTGGACTCTAGGGCTGGTTCCAGGTGAAGATGCCAGCCCACAGAAGCAGCCAGGGTAAAATACTTTAAATAACAAACTGTCAGCACAATCCTAGCGCTGGGGCTGCCGGCGGACAGGGCGGTCCACCAGCCGAAGACGTCGCAAACGTGCCGTAAGGCACATTTGCGACGACTCGAGAGCAGAGAAGGCTGGTGCAAGGCCGGCCTCCCCTACTCAGCCGCCGGAGCGCCCAAAGACTGCCGGCAGACCCAGGTAAGGATCCAGTCGGCGGGGGTGAGGGTGTCCGGCTGTAGGAGGAGGGCGGCCTGGGCCACCCTCCGGATCCTTTGGCAGGATTGGGCTGCCCATTTGGTAATGGTACAACACTCAAAACCTAACATAAATGTGCCTCTTGAAATTACCATTCACACACGTTTCCACACAAAATTCACTTCCGTTCCTTCCCAAACGTGCATGATCTGTTCATCCTTTGCTCTTTGCAGGTGCCTCCTGATCTGCAGAAGGTTTTACCACTGCAGCTGAACTGACATCCTAAGCATGGCAGGTGAGCCAGGAGCCATCCAGCTCTGTTTCTGCCTAGGTAAATGTGTCTCCCCAACTTGTGACTGACAGGTATTCACTTGCGAAACAAAGCTATGCTCCTGCATTTTATATCCAGATAATATATTTGGATATAATGGAATACAGTATATCCATTATGGAACAATGGATGTGTCAAGCTATTTTTTAGATGTACGTTGAGGATAATGTGATGATATTGAAACCTTTCAGTTGTATATGGTCACTGGAGAGTATATGGAGTACTCCAGTGGACTACCCTGCATGTATGCACATGTGTGTATGCACACACGTGCGCGCGCACACACACACAGACATTGCAGTACATGATTATCTGGAGAGTAGAAGGGTTTAGAGACCTTTGTAACTTTCAGACTTGACTACTGCAATATAATGTGGAACTATCTCTGAACAGTGTTCTGATGCAGAATGCAGCTGCCCAGCTCTTCATAGGGGTCGAACGCCAAGGTCACGCCAATTCTGCATGAACTGCACTGACTATCCCTTAGCAGAATGCAGGTACAGGTGGGTCCCCATATCCGCTGGGGATATGTTCCAGGCCCCTCCGTGGATACTTGAAACCGTGGATAAGAGCGAACACCCCCTCCATGGTTTCCTGAGGCCCCTCACCCTGCCTCCCCTGCAGGTAGGCATGCTTGCCCCCCCAGCTCTTATTTTTCTTTCAGCAAGCTTTGTTTCTTCCTGAAAACAAATGGAGAAGCAGCCTCTATTGCAGGCAAGTAGAACGAGACTAAGTCCTAGAGAGGCTCTGCAAGGTTTCTGTTAACCTTGCAGAGTCTCTCTAGTACTTAGTCTTGTTCTACTTGCCTGTAATAAGCAGCCAGAGGCTGCTTCTCCTGTTTCTTTAAAGAAAAAATGAAGCTTACTGGGAAAAAAGTAAAAGCCTGGGGGGGGGGTGTCCCCACGATCCGTGGATAACT
Source organism: Plestiodon gilberti rubricaudatus (assembly GCA_026170595.1). Lineage (NCBI taxonomy): Eukaryota > Metazoa > Chordata > Lepidosauria > Squamata > Scincidae > Plestiodon > Plestiodon gilberti. The sequence goes on along the minus strand of JANXHW010000001.1, from coordinate 244,126,602 downwards.
GAAACCGTGGATAGCGAATCAGTGGATATGGGGCCCACCTGTATTATTTTGAGCTTTGAAACCTGGGTCTAACCTACCTTTGGGAACATCTCTCACCTGTGAACCTTCCTGTCCATTGAGATTGGCCAGTGAAACCCTCCTCTGGATACCTTCCTTTTGAAAGGGTTGTCATCTGTAGAGATTAAAAACTGGGCTTCTTTGGTTTTGTAAGTCCTGGCTATAGAATTCCCTCCCCAGAGAAAACTTTGGATGTCTGGCATGATTAACCAATTAAGAAATTGGTTTAATAAAGTCTTATTTCATTTAGAGAAAACATGTTAACATGTCTTCTAGATTTTAAGTGATGGTGAATTTACAGTCTAAATTTTTAATAATATTGTTGATTCTTGTGATTGATTAATATATCGCTTTTCAATATTTTCCCCCAAAATAGTAAAAATAGCAAAAGAAATGAAGAGATGGTCCCTTGCCCCAGAGCGTTTACAATCTTAAAAAAGAGAAAAAAGATGCAAGGGGGACACCAGCACCTGGAAAAGATTTTATGCTGAGATAAATAGGGGCAATTGCTTTTCCTCTGCTAGCTATAAGAGAACCACCATTTAAAGTGTGCCTCTTTATCCAATTTAGCAGGGGATATTTGGCATTTGTACAGTGCTTTCTGAATGTGCAAAGTGCTTCATTTGTATTATCTTGCTATCCTTACATCTCTTTAAGCTTTTTCTATCCCCATATTTCAGCTAGAACCTGAGAGGGAGTGGCTTGCTTGAGACCACCTGGTGAGTTCATGACAGAGGTGAGATTCGAACCAGGAAAGTGCTGACTTGTAGCTCAATCTCTTATGGCCCAATGTATGGTGGCCTTACGTTGATGGATCTCGCGATCTGTCAGCGTAAGGCCTCCTCAACAACCATCACGCGAGCCATTCCAACCAGAGGCGGAACAGCCTCTCTTGGCGCCCGGAGCAGGGGGGGGGAGTAGGCGCCCCATAAGGAACTAGCGTGCCGCGGCCAACAGGCTGCGGCATGCTCCGGAGGAAGGGGCGCGCTCCGGGAGGGAGGGGCGCGCTCCCGGCGGGGACCCCCCCCAATCGGGAGTGCCGGCTGGAGACGTCTTCCCCGGCCGGCTGCCCGGGGCCTTCTAAGGAAGGCCCGCTGCGCAATTTTTTGCGCATGCTCAGTCTGTTAACTGAGGGAAAAGGGCAGCCCTTTTCCCTCAGTTAACAGACTGAGCATGTGCAAAAAATTGCGCAGCGGGCCTTCCTTAGGCCCCGGGCAGCCGGCCGGGGAAGACGTCCCCAGCCGGCTCTCCCGATTGAGGGGGCCAGCCCGAGTCGGACTCGGACTCGAGTCTCCGAGTCGGACTCGGAGACTCGAGTCCAAGTCCAACTCGCGGGCGGAGCGGCGGGGCGCCCTTCGGGCGATGGCGCCCAGAGCGGGTGCTCCGCTTGCTCCGCCCTAAATACGCCTCTGATTCCAACAGCATGCTAATGACGGTGCAGGAGCAGGGAAGCCCTGTACCAGCAGCAGTGGGCTGCCAAACCCACAGCGGAGCAGGTAGGTCAGTAGTTGGGGCAGTTCAGGGAAGGATCGTGGGCAGTTTGGGGGCGGAGACTAGGGCCGGCCAGGCCAGGGGCAGTTCAAGGGTGGTTTGGGGGAGGATTTCGGTGGCAGCAGCACACACTGAGATCCTATCCCCCTTTTCTGGCCTGACACGCCCCCTGACTCTCCTTGGACTTATGCCAGCTAAATAGCTGGCATGGATCCAAGGAGACCCATTGGAGGCCAGGCAGCCTATGGGAAGATAAGTAAAAAAAACCTTTTGCTTACCTCTCCCTTCTGTCTGGTAACTCCCCCCCCCCAGGATGCACTCTGTCAGCAGCGCTGTGTGCTATGGGCTGGTGGGGGATAGGATTGGGATATTACCCCCTACACACTATTCCAGCTTATTTCATTATCATATGTATTAATGTTCCTACTAAATTTACTGTAAACAATATTAAATTTTAAAGTAAAGTAACATAATGGGACAGTGCTCCTTGTTTCAACTGCATGCTACGCGCTGCGGCAAGGAGAGTCATGCCGGCCACATGACCACGGAGGCGTCTTCGGACAACGCTGTCTCTTCGGCTTTGAAATGCGGATGAGCACCACACCCTAGAGTCGGACACAACTGGACTTAATTGTCAGGGGTCACCTTTACGGATATCAGCAATATTCTGTGGCAAAATGGAGGCAACAGAACAGAAGCATGCTTGCTTTATAATAGTCTCTGTGTAGGAGAAGTGTCCAGTCTGAAACTGCCCTAAGAAATTTTATTTATTTACTTAATTTAAAAAATTTATATCCCGCCTTTTCCTATGCCAAAGGCAAATGCCCAAGGCGGCTTAAATAGAAGGGGTAACATGGTACAGCATCATCTGAGCGCAGGGAACTACAAAAATTTAAAGGATCCCATTGAATCTTACGTTGTTCATTGTTGGCAATTGTCACTGCAAGGAGGGAGACGTGGGGAATCTGCCACTTCATAATTGATGCCCCTTCTGCAAAGGACTGGTGGTGGGGGTCTGGAAAAAGGGGGGACTTCTTTTGTTTGTTGGCTCTGCCAGAGTAGCACTGTTATTCTCCCATGCAGTTTGAATGAGTCAAGCATCTTGTTAGACAAGACTGATGACAAGGCATAGGCTGACTGAGCAATGCTTAGGGTCTGTCAGTACAAAGGGAAGGAATCTGCTGATCAGTTAGGAAAACAGAAGACATGGCTTCTCCAGTGAACCGCTTTTTGGGGAAAAGAAGATCTTTCTTTGTTCTGTCTCTTTCATCTGCATGAAAACAGTCCTGGTTGATAACATTTTGTTTGCATCATGAAAGAGCCAACAAGGTGATTGACGTGACTACTGTGCAGATGTTTCAATGAATGGTGGGTGCAATCCTTACTTTCCTTAAAGGAAGCGTTAGAAGTTATATTTCCTATTTGGTTTCAAGGTAAGAAGGAATGAACATTTCAGCATCTAGTATGAAAATTCTATGAACTGTTGCTTTATAAGCACAGTTTCCAAGAACTGTTTGTTGGCTTTGAACAGCCTCAGTATGTGGTTTCATAATGTACACATGCTTGGTGTTGTAGCAGCTTACTGGAAACATGGAACGCTAGTCTTGATCAGCTTAGTTTGCTGAAAAAGAACTTGGAAGTTTTTGTGTGGCACAGAACTCTTCAACAGGTTAAAAAAGATGCCTTGTTGTAAAAGCAACTATTTTTAGCATTATTATTATTATTATTATTATTATTATTATTATTATTATTATTATTATTATTATAGAGTAGCCTAATCTTAAATGATTTGGCACTTGTATGAATTGATCAAACAGCAATTACGGATTGTCTTTTGGCAAAAGGTCCAAGAAAACAAACTCAGAAAGTATGATTTTGTAATACACAAAGAATATCTTGACTAGAGACTAATTCCCAACCACATGTTCTGAAGGTAGAGTACAAGTTTCAGATACCATGACACTGATATATTTATTGCTTTTGAAATCACCTAACTTGTGTCCAGACTAGAGCCCTTTACTGTTGCTGAGCTATTCTTTCTCACTAATAGCTGAGGTTCCATATAAGCACTACATTTTCCAGAAATGCCCTCCTTCCCTGTGTCTAAGATCCTTCTATAATGTTTACTGAGATGTAAGTTCCATTCAGCAATGGTTAACTTTGATATGCATGTGAAATCCAAATAAACAACAGGGGATTTTGTTTAGCCAGGAGGAAATTAAAATAAAATATTCACATGGGCATTTCCTTGCTTTTTGTAACCACATTCCTACCAAATTTCTCCCACTAGTTATAGTACTGATTCATATTCTTCTAAGCAAGTAGTATCCTCCAGTTGCAGAATATGGCTAACCGGCGATGTTTTCAGTCTTTTTTTTTAACGTATGTTTCAGATATAAGCTTTTTCTCTCTCCGAGACAACTGAACACCATGCATAACTGAAAGAAAATCTCTTTGCTTTGCTTGCTTTCCTTCTCCTCTTTTTAGTTAATGTCCTTGGGGGGGGGGGGGGAGAAGCGGAAGTCACTTATGCAGTGATCACATTCCCAGGGAAGATGGTTTTCTAGTTGTCACATGAATGCATTCTTACAGGTCCTGACACCGTTTGGCAGAAGCCTTCTGCAGCAGGTTCATGATTTAATGGGCAGCAGCTGCAGCAGAAAGGATTTTGACCCTCCTTCTGGAGGCATGCACACAGGGAGATGTTCCAAAGTTGTTTAATATCACATTACATAGCAACAAAATATAGAAGGGCCCTGCACTTCTCTTTCTGGACCTGGACAGTTGAGAAGCAATACGAATTAGAATTAATAACAAGGAACTAACAACTAACAAGGAATGACAACACCGTGTGCAGCGATGATGCCTTTAAGTCATGCCACAAATTCGATTCGAGGTGCACAAATGATTGATTTGGTCAATGCAATTTACCAGTTGGTTAATTTTCCAGGTCTCCAGCTTCTACTCTCAGGAGATGTTCTGCATAGGGAGTGATGCCGCTTTGCTCATGCCAATAGAGTAGGGAAGCTAAAACTAGGGTGAAGACCCTTCATCAGATTCCACTTGACATCATCCGTACTGAAATTCTTTAGAACAAGTGATGCTATTTGAGGATGCAAAACGGATCCCACCTTATGAGCTTCCTTGGATTTACAGTTGCTATCCTAAAGCAACTCATCCCTTGATGCAAGATTTTCTTCCTCACTGATCATTAGTGTTGAGATAACTGTGCCCTAAGTTTCAAAACGCAGGAGAACAGCTGCCTGGAATCAACCCAGCCTTCCACCACACGGGCAGCCCAATCCTACCTAACTCCCTGCATGGCAATGCCGTGGCGTCAACGTGGCATCTGCTGCATCCTGTGGGAGAGTTTTGCCCTCCAGAGGCCTCCTCGGGGGAAGGGATGAGCTGCTTTAGGATAGCAACTGTAAATCCAAGGAAGCTCATAAGATGGATGGGATGCGTTTTGCATCATCAAATAGCATCACTTGCTCTAAAGAGTTTAGGATGATGCCAAGTGGAATCTGATGAAGTTGCTGGAATGCCGAGCTGATAAGTTGCAGAGCCTCTGTGGGGGAGTGGAACTGCAGCTGCTGCACTTGAGTGGCAGTCAAGGTTGCCTGTCAGCTGAAGCGTGGTGAGGCGAACGCCAGAGAGAGAGAGAGAGAGAGAGAGAGAGAGAGAGAGAGAGAGAGTGAGTGAGAGCTGGACTGTGAAAGCAACATCTAGAATGAAGGGTTCTACGAAAGATTAGAATGTTATTGTATTGTAAAAACCCCTTGGGGTTTAGAAAGTCTGCCCATGTACACCACCTTGAATTAAAGTCGGAGGAGAAATCTGATGACCAAGAAAGGCGATATATAAATACTGTTTATTATTATTATTATTATTATTATTATTATTATTATTATTGTTATGAAGGGTAGCCACTCAAGTTTTCACTTACCCTGAGAAGGAACATTTATTCCCTTCCCCCAGGGAAAACCCCTGCCAGTCTGGTGGGTCCATTCGGACCTGCTCCAGCAATATTGCTAGTGCAAGTCTGTAGGAACCTGTGAAGGTGGATCGGGCCCAGGAAGGGGGTTTGGATTCGGTGGGTGCCACTGCTGTCAAACCTGCCCCCTTCCAGGCCTGATCTGCCCTCCTTCCTGCCCTGTCGCCTCCCCATTCTGCCCACCCCCATCCATTCCACCCCTCCCCACCTCCCTCCCCCTGTGTGATCCTACCTTGGGCAACAGGCATCTGGTGTCCGCTGCCACATGGAGCTGGCTGCTCACTGCTTCTGTCAGCCACCAGCCTGCGCGCTCCGGCATATCGCCTTTCACGATAGCAAGAACGTGCATTACACCACTGGAATGCTCATTTCGGCGGCATAACGCACCTTCAGGATTGAGCTGTACATTTATTATTAGTGTAGATTCCGTAGAGTTTAGGCAGATAAATCACAGGACTGTTCATGTTCTTAGTAGGGTAGGAGGTAGTACTCTATGTTTGCCTGGTCAGTCAAAAACCAGCAGCAAACATGACATGGATGTAATCTGAAGCATCTGGAAGATGACATTGAAGTCACTTCAGTTGCTGTAGATTTAGTAAGACCAAGGCCTCAGGGGCCACCATGCCTTGTGGCAAGCTTGGCCCAAGCTGAAGTGCTGCCTTAATTTTCCACCCTACGTTTTTTATTGTTGTTTGCATGCACATGGGTGCACATGCCCCTGATGCCTCCTCCTTGCCTGCCCAGCTGATCAGAATCACTATGGTCCCCTCCTGCTTCTTCCTTCAGCACTGCTGCTGTGAGATTGCTTACAGAAGGAAGAGGTGGGTTGCTTGCCACTGCCCCAAGCCTCCTCTCAGCAGGCGAAATGAGGATCAGACTGCAGGGTTAAAGAAGCAACTGGCTGGGTGACAGTGGGAAGTTGCAGGGCACCCCTCCACTGGCGTCACTACGGGGTGGTGGTGGAGCTCTAAGTTCCTCCGTGATCCGAGCCTCCATTACACGGAGGAACGAAGCGCCCCACCCCCGCGCCTTCTGAACCAGTCAAAGCAGTGAAAGCAACACGCAGGAGACTCCCTGCACGTTGTTTTCACCGCATTGACTGGTTCGGAAGGCGCGGGGGCGGGGCGCTTCGTTCCTCTGTGTAATGGAGGCTCGGATCACGGAGGAACTTAGAGCTCCACCCCCCCGTAGTGACGCCAGTGCGACCCCTCCTCAGTTTGCCACCTCCCATTGCTTGAAGCGCGTCACCCCACCTCATGGGTGGGTTGTTCCTGCTTTGTGGAATCAACCATTTCTTGCAAAGAGAACCTTCTACTAAATCAGAGCACTGGTCTGTCTAGCTCAGTCTGCACTTGCATCAGCGCTCCAGGAGTCTTTCCCAGCTGGGGGCTGAACCTGGGACCTTCTGCGTGGTGCAAATCATGTGGCCTCTCACTGTGCCACTGTCTCTTCCTGGGTTGGTGCTGTCAGCACATCTCGCTGGACAATTCATACCCACAATGATTTGTTGGCAATGTTACTCTGGGCACAAAAGTGCTTTCCTAGGTGATGCAGAGATGCATTAGAGTTATAGGGTCATTCCGTGTCAAATCAACCAATAAAAAATACATTTTGGAACTTGATGTCACGGATTTTGCTCATTTTCGGTACATTTGTAGCTTACTATGAGATGTTTAAAAATTATTTTTTTCAGATTTTTTTGTCCATCCATTTTTGAGATATTGAATGTTCAAAATTGCCAAAAAAGGCCAAAATCCACTTGTCACCATACATTCAAACGCCAGTTACAGGATAACGATGAACGCTACAGACATGGGACAGCTTATGAATAGGGCTTTCATTTGATATACAACATGACAAAATTGTAAATTTTCAAGAAATTCAAAAATATTCAAATAATATTAATTTTGAAATTTTGAAAAATCGAACTTTTTTAAAATTTTCAAAAAAATCACACTTAAAGGTATATGTCTTGTAGTCAATCAGTCAAAATTTCAAAATGGTATCGCAATGGTATCATATAAAAATTAAATTTTCTTGTTGGCAGTGACCAGGAATTAAACCCCTCGTCCATTTTTCTACAGTTTACATTGATAAAATTAGGTGGTAAATTAGGTCTTGCACACTGGAGACTCACCAAGGGAGGTCAAAGAGGCATTTAAGTGGGTTTGGACAGTGTGTTTTTAGTGAAGGTTTCTAGGACATTTTTGTTGTGAAGCTGCTTTATTAGTCTTTATTAAGTTTAATTCATTAACTGTTTGATAGTTGCATGATTTGAAATGTGGAGGAGAATAAGTGGTCAAAAAACTGTTGCAGCCCTTTTAAAAAAAGGGGGGCACTGGGTTAGTAAAGACTTGAGGAATGTAACTGATTGGATGGTTTCACTAAATAGTGAAATCAAACCACACATGAATAGAAGCCTTGTCAGATGGAAAACAATATACTTGAAAAGGAAATTCCTCCTGAGAATTATGAGATTCCTGGTCTTAGTCATATAAAGGAGTCTGAGTATTTGGACCCTGATACAGCTTTAAGCCACTTAAATGCCTCTTTGACCTCCCTTGGTGAGTCAAGAAGAAAGTATCTAAAGTGCAAAGAAAAGATGGGGAAGATTAAAAGGACCTACAAATAATTATTTTTTTACTTCTGAAGATGATTTAGATGAGGAAAAATGTCACTGTGCTGATTCAGAAATTATTCAGCAACTAACGGAAAATTTTAAAACTACAAACAGAAGTAAAAAGCTCATGATTTTGATAGTTTTACCAAAAAGCTGATCCTGTAAAAGAATAGAAAGTGAATTCATGCTCTATAAATCTATCTCTATAAGTCCTGTTATAAATTTTTGGATTCATTTCAGTTTACCACCTAATTTTATCAATGTAAACTGTAGAAAAATGGACTTGAGGGGTTTAATTCCTGGTCACTGCCAACAAGAAAATTTAATTTTTGTATGATACCATTGAGATACCATCTTGAAATTTTGACTGATTGACTACAAGACATATACCTTTAAGTGTGATTTTTTTGAAAATTTTAAAAAAGTTCGATTTTTCAAAATTTCAAAATTAGTATTATTTGAATATTTTTGAATTTCTTGAAAATTTACAATTTTGTCATGTTGTATATCAAATTAAAGCCCTATTCATAAGCTTTAAAACGACACCTGTCCCATGTCTGTAGAATTCATCGTTATCCTGTAACTGGCGTTTGAATGTATGGTGACAAGTGGATTTTGGCCTTTTTTTGAACATTCAATATCTCAAAAACGGATGGACAAAAAAAATCTGAAAAAAAATAATTTTTAAACATCTCATAGTAAGCTACAAATGTACCGAAAATGAGCAAAATCCATGACGTCAAGGATTTTTCATTGGTTGATTTGACACGGAATGACCCTATATCACTCTTTGTTAAAAGAAAGAAAGAAAGCTTCAACTTTCCATTGCTAGTGAAGGGGAATAAAGGGATCATGAACATTCTCTGCAGTATATGCCCTCCTACAGCCATTATTACAAAAATGCTGCTACTGTGGGGATAGCATGTGACCACCAGGTGGTGCTCCTGTGGCAACAGAAAACCACTCAGTATACATACTATGCTTGGTTTCTTCTTCACCTCTCTTGTCTGAGGATTGTCACATCCCGGAATGAAGGTGGGGTGAATTTGGGTATGCAGGAAAGGGTTAGGTGACTATCCCCCAATTTTACAACACAGGCTGATACTTTACTGTGCTTTTGCTGACCCACATTTTTATATGCTCAGTTTCATATCTCCGTCCACGCTGAAATAAGGTTCAGGTGTACATTGAAGGAATTTCATTAGTCCTTCACTGAATACCCAAATGTGGCCACATTCAGCCTGCTGAAGGGATGGGCAGGAGGTGTGGTCTGGAGGTTTTGCTGTCGCTTTGCCTGAAAAAGCTAAGCAGGATGAATCAACTGCCAGGATGGGAGACCGAGACTGCTGTCTGCGCAGAGGAGTGGAGTGTGGAGGAGTCAGCTGGCAAAAAAAGGATAACATCTTTGAGAAACCGGTCTGAAGCATGGTTGCAGCTGCCTGCGAGAGGCTTGGAACGTGCAAGAGCCAGCAGCCAGGATGACGACTGCATTGCGACGGGAAACAACTGGAAATTGAGAAATTGAGGTTTCTATGAGACGTCTCATAGAATAATGTTTGTAAGAATTTCATTGAAAAATGGATTTCTGTTCAGCCTGCCTATGTAAATCGCCTTGAGAAAGGTGGCATATAAATATTGTATTAATAAATAAATAAACCAGGCAACTTCTTGTTTTGAAATGAATTAACAGGTGAGCAATTTTGAGTCCTTCAAACAGGCCATCAGATAAGGTTATGTCTAACCTGGACCAGCACTCAACAAGAAGAAACTAGATTGATGGAAGGCTGTATTGATTCCAGACTGGCCACGTCTTCAAACTTAGGGCAAAAACTGCCGGGCTTAACAATGTAAAGATTGGCATGAAAGAGTCAGAGGAACAATTTGCAGCTTGTTGTTGTTCAGTCGTTAAGTCGTGTCCGACCCTTTGTGATCCCATGAACCATATCCCGCCAGGCCTTCCTGTCCTCCACTATCTTCCTGAGTTCGCTCATTTTCATGTTCGTTGCATCGGTGATGCTGTCTAATAATCTCATCCTTTGCCTTTCCCCTTCTCCTTTAGTAAAAATGGAAGCAAGAGATCATTGGGTTAAGAGGTGAGGCCATGGTGAGGTACAAGAGGAAGAGAGAGCTGGTAATGTCAGAGGTTGGACACAGGGGGACATGGAGACTGAATGGTTTGAAAGCAGCTAGAATCAAGATACATGAGTTGGTGGGAAGCATGGTTATTTATGAAGACATTGGTCTACTAGGAAAAGCCATTTCTTTTTCTATCTTTTCTATTCTTAATGGGAACCTCAGGATAGCTAACAACATTTACTTAAAATGTAACAACCAACTAAGGGCACAAACCTACCCTTATGCTCTGCACAGCGATCCGGCTATGCTGGCGCTGGCAATGCTGGATCCTGAGCAGAGTAAGTGGGGTTGAAGGTCTCCTCGAGGTATGGGAACTTTTGTCCCTTTACCCTGGTTAAAGCCCCAGCCTCCCAAAGAGGTCTCCTCAGATCTGCACCTGCCATTTTGGTTCCTCTGCCGAACATGTAAGCAACACAACTGTTGTCTCTTGGTACACAGCACTTTTATTTATTTGTTTACTGTATTTATACCCCACCCTTTTCCCCTGTGGGGACCATGTGGGACTTTTATGCACACATTATCTTACAACCCGATCATCATTGTGCTCAAAGTGTCCCATAAATGAAATCACTTTTATTCTGATGTTATAATCAATGAACTGAAAACTCTGATTTACTCAGTGTGCTATATAGCAAATCTGCAGCCATGTAGCTATATAAACACAATTCTTGCAAGTTTAAGTTCAATATTCCTCCAGATGTATTGATCCTCCTATGCAGGAGCAATGAAAGGCAATTCATCAAGGGATATGCTTCAAAGTACGAGTGATTGTACAATGAAGTCCCATTGATGCCGTTCATTTAGTAAAGGTTTTCAGAACCTTTGGTAAACAAGAGACATACCCACATCAAAGAAACCATAAGTCTGCTTTCTTAAAAGCAATTGACAAAACAAAATCTACCAGGTATTTGAAGACTAGGCTGCTGGCCTTCGTATATCAAGATTAAAAGTTGATTTAACTGCTAAAAGTTGAGGGGGTTCATTGGATGTTCTCTTGATACAGATTATTAGGGATAAACAAAATTATTCTTACTTTTAGTGCCAGACTCATACTGGCAAACTACATACTGCTCGAAGCCCATCTGTCCATTGACTTCACCTCACCTGTATTCTGTGCATGAAGGTGGTGTAAAGCACGCTCCGGCAGTGAGTGCTGCCAGAGCGCTGGTGGGTGGTCCAGAGCCTTCCTGCGTGTGTCATTGGAGCGCTGGCTGCCTGCTGGAGCAGGTAAACCAGTGGGGTGGGGAGGGGGAGGGGTGGGGAGGGCAGAACAGGGGTGAGGAGGGGGTAAAACTGGGCGTGGAGGCTGCGGGATGGAGTGGATCCGGCACTGATGGTGCGCACCAGATCCTATCCCCTCTGGCAGCAGACTCCCTGCCTCCTTTCTCTCCTCGGATTTGCGCCAGCAAAACCACTGGCGCAGGTCTGAGAAGACCCATTACAGGACACAAGACTTACAGAAGGGTAAGGAGATTCAAATCCCCTTTCCCCTCTGAAGCATCCTGTGCCACCGCCACAGCTGGATACAGCATACACCTTTTCAGTGCGGCTGCATCACTGGGGTGGGGGGTGGGGGAGGAGGATAGGATTGGGCTGTGAAATACTCAGAGATGATGATGTGCCAACAAGCCTTTCCCCCCCCCCCGTCATATCCAGCCCCTAGAACTAAGCTGCATACAGCTTTATTTATTTATTATTAATAACAAATTTATATCATTCCATCCTCAAAATGTGAACTTCAAAGCAACTAAACATCAATTAACATAATATGCATATAGAAGACTCCCAAATCAACCTAAAAAAACCTATAAACCATTAATAGACCAGTAGAACAAAATACAAACAAAACAATACAACAGCATAAGAATAAAACCAATTATCAGCACATATTGGTTAAAAAAGAACCATGATTTTCAAGAGTCACTCAACTGAAACGCATGTCTAGACAACAATTTCCCGAATAAATCTCTGAAGACAGAGAATTCCACAGCCTCTATGAGACCACTGAAAAGGTCCTATCTTGTGTGTTTGCCTACCGCACTGCAGATCCAGAGCAGGATTTCTGCTGAAGAGTGACGTATGTGGTTAGGTTCATATGGGAGGGTGTGGCCCACCTTTTGTGCAAATTTGCATAATTGACCAATGTGTTCAGCAAGCCCCCCAAAATCAGTTTTGGTGCAATCCAAATGTATGTTATACGGTACATGTGATCTTGTCCCACTTGCAGCAGACTGTGAAATGACAGAAAACAACAATCAGTTCTTGACTGGTTGACCAGATGAGGGAAGGGAGAAAATGTTATTATTTGCCCTCACTTTAAAGCAGCATTTCTCAAAGTGTGCTCCCTGGGGCTCCCTGAGACCCCTTCAGGTGCTCCATGAGCACACTCTAAGTGGCTGCCATCTGCTTGGCTCTGCAAGACTCTGTGCATGTACCGGCCCTCTGGGGCCCCTGAGATTCTGCGCATGTGCCAATGGGGTTCCCCGAGACACCATTTAGGAGTGTAAAGGGCTCCAGAGCCCCAAAACATTATGCCTTAGGAATCTGCAGCTTTCAAGTTTATAGCACTTGAGGCACTTTATGAGTGCTGTAATTGTTTCAGTCCAGCTCTAATCACACACAGCTATGACTCTCAAATGATATGTACATTCCGAGAAGATGCATCCAATCAGAACCTGACTGGCAGCCCAATCCTATGGGGCTGCTGTGTGTCACTGGAATGCACGTTCTGACGGCACAGTGCACTTTACAGCCATCACAAAATTGAACACACCATGGAGTGCACCCTGGCCACTGCTGCAAATGGTGAGCAGTGGTGGTTAGGTTACAGTGGCCAGCGTGGGAGCCCCAGAACCAGTAAGTTGGTGTGGGGGATGGGGAGGGGCGGGCAGAATGGGGCAGGTAGAGGGAAGAACTGAACGGGGACTGGGATGTGGGTGTTTCAAGGGTGGAAGGGGTAGTTATCGGCGGTGGCAGCTCCACCGAGATCCCCCTTCCTGGCCCAAATCCACCTACTTGGGTACACTCATTTGCACTAGCAAAATTGCTGGTGCAGGTCCAAATATACTCATTGGGGCAATGGAGGCTTACCCCAGGGCAAGAGAACAAATGTTTCTTTACCTGGAGGAGACCAACATGACAGCCCCCCCCCCGCAGGATGCAGCGTGCACTCCAGTGGTGCAGCTGCATTGGCGGGGGGAGATTTCAATAGGATTGGGCTGTTAACATCATTGCAAATGTGGACACAGGTTTAGGTCTTCATCTGCATCAAGTATATGCATTGAAGTTGTATGTGGATCCCCTTGCTGAACCGGGATGATAGCCTTTACACTAATGTTGAGTGTATCTCTTCCAATACAGTGACAACTGTAAAGATGGAATTCATCCACCTCCCAACAAAGAGTCACATGCAGACAAATTTTAAAAATCACAACGTGTTAACGTCAGTTAAGGAAAGGCATATTGTGCTAACTGCCAAGGGAAGCAATCATGGGTTCATTGTTGCATACTGGGACTGTCAAACAATCAAAGAAGTTTGTGATTATTACTCTTCTGAGCAATCGTTTGATTGCAAGGTTGAGGGCAGGGCTTGTTCTTTTTAATAGAGATATCCAACTGAAATTAAACACATGTTCATATTGCCAACATCTCCATGTAGATGTGTTGAGATACTGAAGGAAATGTCAAAAATGTCCCCCAATTACAGAGCCAAAATAACCTCCACAAAAAGTCACCATGCCGTTAACTCACAGTCCCATCAATTATAGATGAACATATCAAGCTGCCTTGTACAGAATCCATCCATCTAGCCCAGTATTGTCTACTCTGACTGGCCGCAACTCTCCAGAGGTCTTTTCTTGCAACACTACATGTGATTATTTAAATTGGATACACCACAAATGAAAGGCATAGCATGAGCTCTAGCGCTGTGCTACTGACTCTCCCCACTGATCAGTCACCTAAAGTTTTTCACTGCTTAATCTATCAATTAAAGTTTTCACCCCTCCTATTACATAACAATGTGGTGCTAGCAGAGAGGGGGAGACAGAGCACAATTAATGTATAGAATTCATTGCCACCACCAGCTGTGGAGATGACCACCAGCCTAGACGGTGTAAAAGGGGGACTAGATAAATTAATGGGGGATCAGTCTATCAATAGTGACTAGTTATGATGGTTATTTGCAGCTGCTGAATACCAGCTGCTGGGAAGCACCAGCAGGAGAGAGTGATTTGCCTACCTACATGTCCTGCTTCTAGGGTATTCAGAGCATCTGGTTGTCTATCATGAAAAACAGGACACTGAACTAGATGGATCTTGGGTTTGACCCAGCAATTGTTCTGAACCTTCTCAGAAGGTGGTGTGGGTGATAGTGGGTGGTGGAGTGGGTGGCATTGTTTCCTGCTGCATGGAAGAAGAAAGACAGAGTCCCAATCTCCAGGTTGAGACTTACTCATTACCAAGAGAGTCCTAGGATTTGCTGATGTACTTGGATGACTATTTAGAAATTCTCGGAATCGTGAGAAAAACTTTCCCTTTAAATAACAAACTACTGATTTTGCTTCTTTCTGGTGTTAAAAAACTTTTACTATCTGTTGTCCTGTATTTTTACTGCTTTCTATGGTTTATTTATGCTACTGTAGTTTTAATATGTGATTAACAGCGCGATCCTATCCAACTTACACCACCAGTGTAACCAGCGGCAGTGGCGTTCCTACCCCTAAATCTATAGGGGGCACATCCTGGAATTGGCGCCCCCTCCCTTTCTCCTCCTTTCACTCCCTGGCGCCGCGATTTGGGGGGGGGGCGCCAATTCCACGAATTATTTATTTATTTCCCCCAGGTGCTAGAATTCCCCCCCCCGGAGCTAGAATCCCCCTGCCGCTAGAATTCTCCCCCCACCCCCCGCGCCGCTCTCTTACCTTGTTTTTGGCACGCGGTGGCGGCTGCCTTGGAGGAACACAACCAGGACGTCCCGAGTCGTGCCGATGGGGGGGTGGGGCGCGTGCGCTCACTTCGCGCGACTCCTTTTCAACCTGGCTGGCTGTTTCTGCGCATGTGCAGAAACAGCCAGCCAGGTTGAAATGCTCACCTCGGCCGCGCGCGACTCCTTTTCAAGTTGAAAAGGAATTGGACTTGCACGCGGCCGAGGTGAGCGCGCGGGGGGCTGCCGGAGCCTCCGGTCGGCCGACTTGGGCTCGGACTCCGAATCCGAGTCGGGTAACTCGGACTTGGCGCCCCCCCAAGCTGGTGCCAGGGGCCCTGTGCCACAGGACCCCCCATCTAATGACGCCGCTGACCAGCGGGGGAGGGCAGGGCAGGAGGCTTTGGAGGGGAGGGGGGTTTTCTGGGGCCTCCCATTCTTGCTGCACTGCTGGTTACACTGGTGGTGTAAGTTGGATAGGATTGCGCTGTTTATTATGTATGTTTGTATGTGATTTTCGGCCCAGTCTTATCCGAGCCTTCAGCTGATAGAACTCTCATTCCGTTGATGGAAGGCCCAGGCCGCTGCAGTGATGGCATGTCGAATAGAGTCGCCAGTGCAAATGGCTGGCAACTGTCCATGCCCAGCCACTACCAGCGCAGGTAAGTTGGTGGCGGGGTGGGTCGTGGGCAGGGAGGGGGTGGATATCGGTGGCAGCAGTGCTCTTAATATCCTATAGACCCTTCCTATGCCTTGACACACCTTCTTGAACCCACCTAGACTTGTAGGCCCATCTGAGTAGGCCCATTGGGGACCATGGCATGGTGGAGCAGGTAAGTAAAAAAAATCTTTTTAAAAAATTAAAATGAAAATTATTTTACTTACTTCTCTATCATGTCATGGTCCCCAGCTGACCCATAGCATGCACGCTATGGGCTGGTCGATAGAATTGTACTGTGAATTAAGTTGTAAACTGCCTTGGGCACCAAGTTTTATTACCTGGGGAAAGGCGGTATATAAATTCAAAAAAAATAAATAAACTTGCTATTCTTTCCAGTAGCAATGGGAAAAAATATTTTCCAATTTAGAAAAGACAAGAAAAGAATTTGAGATTTAGAAAAGAAATCTAAACCAGCTTTGCATTGCTGGCAAAACAATGGATGAGAAATTATTCTGTCGGGCTTTAAATAACACCAGGTTGTGACAGGTTATGTCTAGGTTACATGATTCAAAATACTTTTTCTGTTCTGCCTTTTGTTCGGATGCTTTGATTTATTATTAACATAGGCCTCTTTTTGATCTGGCCATACCTTGTCAGTCATTGATGTCCCACCCAAGGACTTTTGATTTCTTTTTCATCTAGTGATACTGGCAGAGGACTCTTAAAAAGACAGAGGGAGGGATTTGGGGTTGTCATATAAAACCTGCGTTACTCAGCTTTCAATATCTCATTGAGCCTCTTGCAGCTTTGATATTTTAAGTAGGCATCACAATAAAGGGGAAACAAATGACTGGAAAGGTAATGCAGTATATTAGGTCTGTTAATGGCTCCGAATGTCTCAGGCAAAGCTGGTGAAAGAAGGGGCCCCTTCCCATGAGTGCTATTTAATTTCGGTGTGAGGGTTTCCCTGGTGAGCTTAACCTGCTGTCTTCCCTCCTGTTTTACCTCTCATTCTTGCTCAAGTTCCTTTGTTTCATTTAGTACAACTTCATTTGCAAAGTGAATCCCACACCGGTTTGAGGGTTTTTTTGAGATTGCAGCCATCTGCACAGTTAAAAGAATACTGAATGGAGCATATTTTTTAAAAAATAATATCCTCCCTCTGTATCTCTGTCCCACCATACCACCCCCTCTTGTGTCATGGCACGTTAAATCAAGCCAAGGGAAAACGACGTATTGTATTGCACAACTTCTGTTCCCTGATTGTAATGATACGCTTCTAATTTGTCTCTTTGGTAACCATATACTAAACAGTCTAAGCATTTAAAATGGCTAATTTCCTAATTGCAACATGGAAACTATACCACATCCAGGGCCTGCTCTAGAGGATGGCAAAGTCATTCATTTTCTGGGGCTCCAAGATTGTGTCTTATTTGATTTATTTATTATATTTATATCCCACCATTCTTCCATCATAGATGATGGAGGGTCCATGCCCATAAGAGGACTCTTCTGGTCAGGCCAACTCCTAAATCCTCAGTAGTGGCAATGGGAGCATCCAATGTGCCATTGGCAGGGCCCTAAGAAACCTGGCACCAACACTGCAAACTGACATACATGGGGTTCCAAGGTAGTCTTATAGCCAGGCACTGGCTGGAACAGACTGAGTACTGCTTAGTTTCAGCAAGGTGGATGTGTCACATGCCCTTGACTATGCCCTGAAACCCATAATCAACCAAGGGCCTCCTGCCAGATGTGTCACTAAGGTCTGCATCACCCGGTGCAAGAGCTCATTGCGTCACCCCAGTGGTGTCATTTGGGTTGGTGTCATCCTGTGCAGTAACTCATGGTGTCACCCCTATTAACTTTATTAATTTTAATATATAACAGTACAGGTCACCCAACAAATCAGTAACCAACAAAAAAAACAGTGGCTAATTTGGTGACACTCACACAACTGAATAAGAGTTCTAGCATTAGCTCTGATACATAGAAATAAGAGTTGACCTATACTAACGCCTTATTGGTTCCATGCCGTGTCATAATAACACCTCATTGGCTCTCAGAACAATCAGTCTCACTGGTCAGTTTTGAGTTAAGGAAATCTACTTTTTGTTACTTAAGGCAGTTGTTTTCTTTTTCTGGTTATTTGGCCATAATGTTTGACAGAATACAGATAATTCAACATGGTTTGTTTCATTACATTCTGCATTAAACTACCTTTTCAATGATATATAACGTTGTGGTATTATTCATAAATACAAGTTTTCCACAATTTTGGCCAATAGTGGTGTCACCCCCCTGAGGGTGTCACCCGGTACAGTCCACACCCCCTGCACTCCCTAGTGACACCACTGCCTACTGTACCCCTTGTGTCTCATCCAAGAATGGGTAAGGGGAGATATGACAGATTTCCTGGTTTGTATTCCTCAACTCTTCCATGTCAAGGAGGCCCACTGAGAGTTATTTACATGAAGACACTTCAAGTCCTAAAGCTGGTACTTATTTTAATATTGCATTTTAAACACCAGGCCCATTGACTAAAAATCATACAATTGTGGATTCAAATGATCACAGTTATTTACTTTATTCCATTTATATCCCTCTTTTTACTCCACATATAAGTTGGCTGACAGAACTGTACAGGTCAAAGAAAACCTTCAGCAGTCTAGGACTGAGTAGTTTAAGGATGCTAGGAAATTCACAAGCCCCTTTAGCATTTCGTTCAGTCCTGTGGCTATGATGAGGAAATGGAAACAAGATGCCTGGCTCTGATGTTTTGCTCTGAGGTATGGCTCTGAGGTATGGTCTGAGGTTTTGCTCACACATATATGGGAGCTGCCACAGAATAGCTGTCTGAAGAACAGAGATGGGGTAGTCTGCATTAGGTGAGAGGCAGTTAGAGGGTAATCTAGGCATTGAGCCTGATTACTGGATTGTGAAATGTCACAATGGGTCTTTTGAAATTGTGTCTGAGACCTGACATTATCTGCAGTCAGCAAGCCCCAAAGTGAATCCTTATCCTTAAACCCTCTTTATTTAATATACTGACTTTGTTTAGTTACTGCTAACCTTAGCTTTAACTTTGTGGTCACTCTGTAGAAAAATAATAGTCAATTCTAGTTGTAACTCAAGACATCAGCCATGTAAAGATCTGAGCAATTTGAGACACCACTAGCTTAATACTATGAGATCCCCATTTCCAAAACACCTGTCCAGCTTGTGACTGACAAACAATCATGTCATCATTCATCTCTGAATTTACCATGCTAAACCCCAGGGGCCTGATACTCTTACCTCAACACAGAGTTCAGATTCGGTTAAATAGTGAAATGTGCAATTATGTATAGCTCAGTTATTTATGAGATAGTATCACAAAATTAAAGGAAAAGTACATGCATGTTGAAGGGATATCATTCTTTTCCTCACGTTTCACAAAAATACTTGCTTTTGAAAATGTTTCTTTCATGCATTATAGGAAATCCTCATAGACTGAGTGAAACGAACATTGGAATTTATCAATAAATAGCATGGCCAAACAAATGTCCCTGGAAATGACCTAATCTCATTCTTATCTCCATCATTCCATAATGTGTTCATTATGGAAATGTAAAGATTTGGGTGTTCACTCACCCAAATGTTGTCAGAACGGGAAATACAGTAGCCAGACTTGTGAAGAAGTGAGAACGGAGAACGTGTCCTGCTGGATCAGACCAAAGGCCCATCTAGTCCAGCATCCTGTTTCCTACAGTGGCCAGCTAGGCACCTCTAAGAAATCCACAAATCCATCATGCACTCCTGGGCCACTGCTGCAAATGGGCAGAGGTGCAGTATGTGCAGGAGTTCTGCCGCTCTAGGTAAGTTGGTGGTGGGGGTATGTTGTGGGCAGGGTAGGAGGAAGAGAACAGGGGGTGCGTGGAGGGGAGAAGTGGATCCCAGCGAAACCAGCATGCACCAGAATCCTGTCCCCTCTTTTTGAACCCACTCCACCCCTTTCCCCTCCTTAGACATTCACCAGCTATACAGCTGGCATAGGTCTGAGGAGACCCACCGGCCACCAGAAGACCTACACAGGGGTAAGTAGAAAATATTTTTACTTATCTCTGGTAGGCCTCCTGATCGCTCCCCCACCATTGAATACACCATGTGCGCAGCTGCATCATCATTAATGGTAGGGGATAGGATTGGGGCCTTAGGCTGCAATCCTATACACACTTACCGGGGAGTAAGTTTCATTGAACTCAATGGGACTTCTGAGTATGCATGCACAGGATTTCACTGTTAGAATGTGCTTTAGATGGGACTTCATATCAACTGTATCAACCCTATTTCACAAAATATAACTGGTCTTATAACTTATAATATAACTCAGACTTAATTGACAAAATAAAGATCAATAAATCACCAGGCCCGGATGGCATCCACCCAAGAGTTCTGAAGGAACCCAAGAATGAAGTTGCTGACCTCTTGACCAAAATATGCAACTTGTCCCTTAAAACAGCCAATGTGCCAGAGGATTGGAGGATAGCTAATGTCACGCCAATCTTTAAAAAAGGAAGGAGGGGGGACCCGGGAAACTACAGGCCGGTCAGCCTAACCATCTGTTCCAGGGAAGATGGTGGAAAGTCTCATTAAAGATAAAATCTTAAAACACATAGAAGAACAAGCTCTGCTGAGGGAGAGTCAGCATGGCTTCTGCAAGGGGAAGTCTTGCCTCACAAACCTGTTAGAATTTTTTGAAAAGGTCAATAGGCATGTGGATGCGAGCGAACCCGTAGATATTATATATCTGGATTTTCAGAAGGTATTTGACACGGTCCCTCATGAAAGGCTCCTGAGAAAACTCCACAGTCAGGGAATAAGAGGGCAGGTCCTCTTGTGGAATAGGAACTGGTTGAAGACCAGGAAACAGCGAGTGGGAGTCAATGGGCAATTTTCACAATGGCGAGAGGTGAAAAGCGGTGTGCCCCAAAGATCGGTCTTGGGACCGGTGCTTTTCAACTTGTTCATAAATGACCTGGAGTTGGGGATAAGCAGCGAGGTGGCCAAGTTTGCGGATGACACTAAACCTTTCCGGGTGGTGAAGACCAGCAGGGATTGTGAAGAGCTCCAGAAGGATCTCTCCAAACTGGGAGAATGGGCAGCAAAATGACAGATGCGCTTCAATGTAAGTAAGTGCAAAGTGATGCACATTGGGGCAAGAAACCAAAATTTCACATATACGCTAATGGGTTATGAGTTGTCTGTGACGGATCAAGAGAGAGACCTTGAGGTGCTGGTGGACAGGTCGATGAAAGTGTCGACCCAGTGTGCGATGGCTGTGAAGAAGGCCAATACCATGCTCGGGATCATTAAAAAAGGGACTGAGAATAAAATGGCCAATATCATTATGCCTTTGTACAAATCGATGGTAAGGCCACATCTGGAGTATTGTGTCCAGTTCTGGTCAGCACACCTCAAAAAGGATATAGTTGAATTGGAAAAGGTGCAGAAAAGAGCGACCAGAATGATTCGTGGGCTGGAGCACCTCCCTTATGAGGAAAGGCTACAGCATCTGGGGCTTTTCAGCCTAGAAAAAAGGCGCCTGAGGGGGGACATGATTGAGACTTATAAAATTATGCATGGGATGGAGAGAGTGGATAGAGGGAAATTCTTCTCCCTCTCCCACAACACCAGAACCAGGGGATATGCACTAAAATTGAGTGGAGGGAGAGTTAGAATGGATAAAAGAAAATATTTCTTTACCCAGCGTGTAATTCATCTGTGGAACTCCTTGCCACAGGATGTGGTGATGGCACCTGTCCTAGATGCCTTGATAATTTGATAATTTGATATGGTTTCATGATATGAAATTTGATAATTTGATATGGTTAATCTGATATGGTTAATTTGAAACTGGTCATCTTGTTGGCTGTGTGCTCCCTGAGGCATCTGGTGGGGCCACTGTGTGATACAGGAAGCTGGACTAGATGGGCCTTTGGCCTGATTCAGCAGGGCTCTTCTTATGTTCTTATGTTCTTATGTCTGCCCTAACAGCTTTTTCTGTGCACTTGACCACCTGTATCTTTAACAGACTGAAAATGGGGGCAGCCCAATCCTGCCTAAGATCCACTGCAGCACGCTAAGCACGCTGTGCAAGATCTTAAGCAGGATCAGGCCAGCGTCGGCAGAGCTGGGGCACACCTTGGGAGAAAGGGACATTTGTCCCTTTCCCTCGGGGAGAGCCCCAGCAGCCCCTATGGGTCTCCTTGGATGTGCATCGGCAAAATGGCTGGTGCAAATCCAGGGGGAGCCCGTGTTAAGGCTGGCCAGGCCAGTGACAAGGCTTAGGATATCAGTGGAGCGCTCCACCAATATCTCTGCCCCACTCCCAGGCCCAGCAACCCAATCCGGAGCCTCCCCACACCCATGCCCTAACCGACACAGGACTTACCTGTGTCTGCTGGCACGAGACCTGGCCCTGAGGGGAGTGAGCGCCGCCTGCGGCCTCTCTACCAGCGCCGCTTCCTCAACGGGTGTCAAAAATGTGCCTTATGGCACATTTACGACACCAGGAGCCAGCAGAGCCCTCATTCTGCCGATGTTATTTTGCACAGGATTGCACTGTTAGTGTAGTGCAATGTATTATACTGTGTTTGGATATATGATATTCTGGCTCAGCACTCAAGGTGGCTTCAGCACTAATCCTTGTCTTGCAGCCTAATCTATCATGCATGATTGTTGTGAAGGCAAAATTAGGCATGAGTTTAAATCACGGTGTACCAAAAATACTATATGGATGCCAATTGTAATAATGGGACCAAATAAGGAAACTGGAGTTTCAACAGAGGCTGTAACTTTATTGATTCTGAAACGTTATTGAAACATTATTGTCAAGGTCCTTTTTGTTTGATCTTTATTTTTTTCTTTTTGAATCCTAATGTTTTTATACTTAAAACGATCAGTATAAGTAGACTTTAAAACTCATACCCATTTGGGGTAATTAATTGACTTCATTAATTTATATCAAAGGGGGAAAGACAAAGTTAGTTTTTCTCCATTAGTTGCATAAATGGCTGACTCAGGATTAGTTCCCTGCCATATTAGTCTCTGGTTTGTGAGGGAATGCTGCAGTTTTCAAAAATCAATTATCTTCAAAGCTCCAAAATGAAAAGGAATGAACAGGGGCCAGTCTCAAGAGCATCCTTTGCGTACTGGAGTTAACATTAGTTAAGTACTTTAAATGATCACTAATTAGAGCCTTCAACAGGCACTTTAAGGACCACCCGTCTGAAACATCTTATTGTGAAAATAACTTATTGGATAAAACAGTCCAAATTAACTCTTTGATATGGAGTACCTAAATCCACATTTTTATTTCTGCTTGGTATGAGAATGTCTGCAAGATGTATTCAAGCCATTCATATTTGTGTCCCATATTGTCCAAGAAAAATAGGGCTATTAAGAAAGCATATTATTTCATTCAATTGCACTTTGCTTTAACGTCTAGAAAAAAGCATGTGTATTATTTTCTAAATGACGTCACATTTCATCAAAATGTCAAAATACTAATGCTACGAAAACTACTAATCTAAACATTTCCTCTCTTCTTATTTCCATTCATTTGCAGCCAATAATTTCATTACCATCCTGACTCTTGGGTTTCATTCACTGAAGCATAACACACAACTCATGTGTCTAAATTAAAGAGTTCAGGAACAATCCTTCCCCCTGCCTCCACCACGAGTGCAGCTGTGCATGTGGGAGGTGATTGACATAGGACTTCTATGGGTCCTCTTCATAGGGTCCTCTTTCCTCCCTCCCATTTCCAGCAAGCTACACAGTAACAAGCCATCACTTTCAATGGGAGATCCATTATGCACACCTCCCCTGTAAACACTTTGCTCTGGAACTCACATCACTAGCAAGCTGGAGCCCAGGGTGAAGAGGAATGGTTAAATGCATACGTAAGGCACATGGACAGGACTCGGGTCCTGTGATGGTTGAAAGTGATGGCTCATTCAAAGTCATAAGTAATGGCTGGCATGGGTGCGCTGTGCAACCAAGGGCCAGTTGGGGCGGGGTGCCAAAAAAGGGGACTCCATTGAATATCTGAGTATACCCTTCATTTTTAGAAGGAATATACAGTATCTGCTAATTGTTTCAGAAGAAAAGCCATGACTGTACTAAAACGATGTCCTGAAATTATAGGATGAAAAATGCTAATAGGAACAATGCCTTGGGTGCCTTGCCTTACCTAGATCAGCTTTGACATGTCATTCAGAATAGAAAGGCTAGTTGACTCACTTCGAAAGCCATGAAGAATGACTAGATCATTCAGAAGAACGAGACCACATCCTCAGTAGGCTTCCACTATTGTGGTTGGTTTCTGTGGAGTTTTATTAGTTTATACATCCTACATGTCCATCACTATTGTCTGGAGGCAAAAACGGATCCCTGGCCGATCTCAATGAATGTGGTCACAATGTGTCACAGATCACAATTTTTGGGACATGGTGTGTCTTCCTAACCACTGTCCCAATCCAGAGAATGTTAATTTCAATGGGAATTAAGTGTACCTCATTTTTTATGGATTGTGTCACACGTGAGCCCAATAAGCTGTGTGACTTGTCACAGGCTCAGAACTCCTATGCCTTGTGACCTGAACTCCAAACATTGAGATTTATGCCAACAGTGGTGAAAGGTCTTGGAAAAAGACTTCTCCTCATTAATACCATGGATTTTTTTTTTTTACCAAGGGTTCTTTTACTTGGAAGGAATTACTTTCCCACTAGAGGGTTGTCTCCTCAGGTGCTGCTGCATTCTTATCTTCTGAGCTCAGTGGATGCATGAAACCATATTGAACGTTAATCCCCCTTTCTAACACATGGCATAAGGATTTCACCAATTTAAAGCCCAACCCTAATCCCCTTCCCTGCCGTCGGAACTAGGAACTCAGTGGCAGTGGCATTTGCAAGACCAGGAAACCACGTCCTGGGCCCGAGACACCCCCTTGGACCTAACATCTATATCAGCAAAATAGCTGGCATAGTTCTAGGTAGGCCCATTGTGGACCAGGGATCAGCGGAGTAGGTAAATGGTGTAGTGGTTTGGGAGTCGGACTTAGACCTGGAAGATCCAGGTTCAAATCCCTGCTCAGCCACGAAGCTTCCTGGGTGACCTTGGGCCAGTCACTATCTCTCAGCCCCACCTACCTCACAGGGCTGTTGTGAGGACAAAAGGAGGGGAGGAAATATGTACACCACTCTGAGCTCCTTGGAGGAAGGGCGGTATAAAAATGTGAAAAATAAATAAATAAATAAATAAATAAATAAATAAATAAATAAATAAATAAATAAAATATTTACTTACCTCTCCCCGGCTGCCTGGTCTTCTGCCAGCCCATAGCATGCTGCATCGGCAGTGCTACATGCTGCAGCCCAGCCTCAGACAGGATATAGAATCATGGACTGTTACAGCTGGAGGGGTCCTTGGAGATCATCTTGTCCAACCCGCTTCTTAGTTCAGGCAGCTGCTACAGCATCTTTGATGAGTGGCCATTGAGCCTCTGCTTGAAAACATCCCACCAGTGAGAGCCCACTGCTGTGCGAGGCAGATTGTTCCAGTGCCCAATAGCTCTTGCAGTTAAGAAATTCTTCCTCATATCTAGCCTCAATCTCCTTCCCTGTAGTTTCAACCCTCTGGTTGTAGTGCTGCCCTCAGGAACAATAAGATGTAAATGAATGTGATGTTTATTTATTCATTCACTTTGAAGATTGATATTGTGCTTTTCCTGTTTAAAAATAACCCAAGATGACTTGATGTTCTTACAGCTTCATAAAACTCTACACATACTTATGTGGGAAAGTCAGGAACAGAGGCAGTTTCTGTGCTGACTGACAGTGGCTCTTCAGAGTTTCAGGCAGGTATTTCCCCCAAACATATTTGGAGATGGTAGGAACTGAACCCGGGGCTTTCAGAATGCAAAGCAGGCTCTGTAGCACTCAACTACAGCCCCTCCCCTGAGCTATTTATCTTTTCTATTTTATTAATTTCTTCTAGATACTGCTTTCCACCAAGTTCCAGAATGGTATAAAATGCATGCAGGACTGTCACAATTCCTATGCATGGGAATCACATAACTTCCTTCATTCAGGACGTTCATAATTGGTCTCACCAATTTCTCACTCAGACGAAATACTGAGATAATTCACGTAGATGGCAAAAGAATCAGAGGAAAAATGTGCACGCATCGAGAGACTCTAAGACCATGGATGACTTCTGCTAAGAGTCAAACTAGACGACGTGTGTAACTTGGAATGGCGAGTTTTGTTTTTGCTCTTTTATATGGTAACTGGGTGAGTGCTAAATGTGGCAGAACAGAGGGAGGGAAGGTGGGCTTTTGGTCTTTGACCCCGTTGTAGTTTTGATCCTGATCGTGCCTACTGACATGCCATTTCATATGGAAACAAAGCTTCCATTGAAAGCCAATGGAAATATTTTTCTATATAAAACAGCACTGGGGGCATAATCAGGATCAAAACAATAGCAGGGGCAAAGACCTAAATCCCCTTGCCCCCTCCATGATTTTGCTATTAAAAAAACCAAACCCACTGTTCCATGTTACACATTCCACATAATGTGAAGCTTGACTCTAGGTGTTTGTAGGTGGATAGCACAGAAAATACTGCCCTGCCTTGTATTTTCATTTCATGGCTTTGACAGGTGTGGTTTTAAATCTTGCTTTTTTGCTTCTATGAATTTTGTTGTGGGCTATCTTGAGGGCTTGCTATGGCCAGAATAAAATAGTTCATAAGAATAAAATAGTTCATAAGAATAAAATAGTTTATAATAATCACATTATTATTTTTATCATGTCTTGAAAATGTTAAATCAAAATTTATGTTGATTGTTCCATGTTAAATGACAAATCTGAACATTTCTGCCAGTTTCATCTCTGAATCTAGTGTTTTATAAAATCACAATTCAGATATGTAATGAAAACTGTACGACCCTGGGGAATTTTTAGGGAAGAAGACCAATGGAACTCAGTGGGACTGGCTTCTGAGAAAACCCGCATAGGATTGTGCTGCATGGGCATACCACTGAAATGTGGTATGTACTGACAAAACAGTTGTGAACTAGGAAGTGTTAATGGGATTTAGTTTTTCACAGAGCAGCAAAATCACCCTAGTAAAATGCCACACCAGGGGCTTATATATCAGTTGAATGCACTCATGGCAGCATACAATTGCCATAGTAAGTATTTGGGTTTCTATAACATAATAATGCTATGGATTACATGATCTGTGCTGTTTGGTCAACAAAGACATCTCCAAATCAACTACTATACCATGGTGTGGATTCAAATTTCCAGTGATGTAGACTTGAGTCTATTGACTCGGACTCATGTCAGACTCAAGTCGTGTCAATGACTTGGCTCAGACTTGACTCGGTGATTGTAAAAGGATCGAAAGACTTGACTCAAGACTTGGAGCCTTTTACGACAAGTCGATTTTATTCAGGTTTAAACCTGTTTTCCCCATTAAATAGATAGGGACTCTCAACCAAAGACTCGGGACTTGGGGGCAAAGACTCGGGACTTGACAACACTTAGACCCAGAGACTTGAGACTTGACTCGAGACTTGGAGTCATAGACTTGATCCACATTCCTGCAAATTTCCAACTCTCTTCATGATAGCTCCTCCTGTGATTGGAAGGAGAACTGTGCTTACACAAGAACCCCTTCGGCTCATGCAGAACTCTCTGTCCATTCATGGAAGAAGATACCATGAGCAGAGTGGATCCAAGCTCATTTTTTTTCCCTTTTATAATGCCATTATAAACTAGATCCTTCAGTGCCCGTGAACATGTTTTTGGGAGCACATTGTTGCTTAGCAGAAACTACTAATGAAAAACCTTCTTTACGATCTCAATATGTGTTGCTCATCTTCAAATAATTTAAAGTGGCATGTATGGAAGTTCATTCTATCCTCACAACAGCCCTGTGAGGTAGATTAATAGCATAGAAAGTGCTTGAGCCCACGATCAGCTCGTGAGCTTCAGGATTTCAAGATTTGATCATGTAAACCTAACACTCTGGCGACTCTACCACACTGGCATGCCATCAATAATGTCAACACATGGCTCTCAATAATTGTCAGTGACTGGATAGTGATCTTCACAACTGGAAATAGTAAACAGATAGAGCTCACCTGTACTAATAGTCATACTGTTGATTTCAGTGCTCGGTGGTGCATTATGGTACAGTATAAGTAGGATCAGTTTCACTAGTTGTGTAAAAAGTAGACCTATTAAAGGATTAACGCCCTGATCCTGAACACATTTACTGAGTCTAGTGCTTCCACACATGTGCTGAAGATCACAGCTGAGAACTTGTCAAATGTCTAGAAATGGATACATTTCATCTTTGCAAATAAACTTTCAGTCACTTATGACTAGAAAAGGAATCACAGTCTATTATTGTTTTTTTTCCCCCAAAGGGTAAATAGAATCACTGGCATTTTCTTTTATTGCCCCCCTCCCACTCCAAAAGACAGAGAAACTGGGAAAACAATGTGTCAATGACCAAGGCTGGGTCTTGGAAAGATTTCAGCTGGGACACTAAATACACCAATGATTATTTACAATGGGATTAATTTCATTCACGTTGGAGAATACCTATTATGTTTCCATGGTTTATGCCCAAGCAGCCACCTAATTAGCAGGAATTTATTTTCCACTAAGCTTACAACTCCGCAAAGAGCTCCAAATATTTTAATACTTCCTATTTGACTAAATTATTCTTATTAGTAATATTATTTCCCCTCTTCTTTCCTCCTGTTTTGCACCAGAAGATATTATTTCTACCGTCTGCCTTATCATGCACATGCATTGCTTCCTGGTGCTCTGGATCAATGAAAGGGTTAAACATTCTCTATCTCTATCTTGATCTTTGTTGAAATGGTGTATGGGAATGAAATGGTTGCCAATTTGTTTGTAATGCATTCTGACTGTACGGGAGTTCTTTTTCTCCTGACAGGCAGGTGAGATCAAAGGGGTGCAGGACAAAAGGGGCTCAGCAGTGATTTGTCAGGGGACGAAAGGCAGTCATGTCTGGGAAAGTGGCTGTAGCCCAGAACGAGCCTTCAGATCACTAACACACTAAAGAAATCATGGCATGAGAAAAAGTACAGCAGAAAAGGTTCAAAGGTCAGTTTTATTTGGTTTAGATTGTTGGTGCCTCCTTTTAAACCACAGACCAAGAGGGGAAAAGAACAGGCTAATAACAGTTGTTATTGTCCCAGAGGGAAAAAAACCCTCTTTTGTACACACTGGTCGGAGATTGTCTGTAATTAAAATGCTATTGTTCCAGCAAAAGTCCGCTTCTCCAAGTCTTTGCTCCCTTAAGTAATTCTTCACCACAAGTATAGTCCATTCTTCAGGGGGATTGCTTATGCCAGTCAGGGTTAGTTCATGGCTACAGGAGTGCTGGCTTGGTTCTGTCTCGTGTGTGTGTGTGTGTGTGTGTGTGTGTGTGTGTGTGTGTTTTCCATGGTTAATTCATTATTATTCTTCGGGGTGTGGTTTTTTGTTATTGTTGAGGAAAAATATACTGGTAGCTCTCAATCTGCACAAGCTTGTTTGTGACTCAGGGCTTGTTTCTGAGATGTCATTGAAATTAAATGCTCTGGATTTGAATACTGTGTGAGCAAATCATTGAAAAACCTTTTCACCTGAAGACATTTGGTTGATCAGACTAAACCTCACCTGGAGTTACTTATATGTCTGTAACACTCATCACATAAAAGGAGATGATCAGGTTAATGGAATGCCAGACCTGGGAGTAAAACCATCCAAGATTAGTCTCGTGTCTCTGAATAATTTTGAACAAAGCGCTTTTTCATACCATAGCTCCTTCTTGACAAAATGGGGCTTCTAATGCAATGTTACATGCCTCTTGGACACAAAGAATGGATTATAATGAATTGCCACCATCACCTGGAATTTCGACTCCTTGGTGTATTGGTACAGATATGTGTTGGGATTGTTGAGATTTTGACAGATAAGTTCTTAAAAATCTTTGGGATAAAAATCGACACACTCTACATTATTTTCTCCAGTTCTTTGGTTATATCTGGAGGCAGAATACCTTCCCTGCTGTTCACATTTTGGATGTGTGGGACTTCACTTTAAGTCTGACTTGAGGAGCAGGGAATGGAATATCCGGATGGGCGAAGTTATGCCGCCTTTTATGAGCAGCAGCCGCTGTTATGTAAACTGCTTAGCAAATTTGTTGTTGAAATGCAGTATATTATTATTATTATTATTATTATTATTATTATTATGCCAGGGGTCATGGCAGCAGAGGTACGGGGACTACTGGGGCACTTCCAAGCATGCTCCTTGGAGCACCAGCGACTCATTGCTTGTCCACTTGCAATCATGTGCAGAACTGCATCAATCCTTCCATACTGCTATAGGCATAGTTTAGACATTTTGGGAGCACAATAGATTGACCCTCCTCCTTTCACACTCCTGTTGTGGTCTGTTAGATCCTGGCATGTACCTCTTAAAAAAAAAAAAAGACAGAATAGCAGCTCTCACAACAGCCCACAGATTACACTGCTGTATTTCTGTTCTCATAAAAGTCAGATTTTCTCCAATACATGTGACAATTGGGAATACAGTATGATGATTGAGCTTCCTTTGCTCCCTTCTCTCCCCACAGCTAAGGGAAGCTTTGGCATAAGGTTCAATAGGAAAGATGTTTCTCTGAGACTCTATTGTGAAAGACCATGTGGCCAAACAGACTGGTCTAGCAGTGCGATCCTACGGTATGCACGCTTACCTGGGAGCAAAACCTATTGAACACAGAGGGACTTACTTCTGAGTAAACCTGCATAGGATTGCATTGTAGGTTTCTTAAGGTCAAGACCAAGGATCTTTGGGTGTGTTCTGACTTGGCTTTTGCAGAGAAACCACCTATGCGTGGTACGGGTCTCACCCACCTACCTGGGGATAAACGTGGTGTAATGGCATGTTGAAAGCGAAGGCCTTGAATAAGTGCAGCTAGAGAGCAGTGAGGTCTCATTAGGGAGACCTAATCACCAGTGCACTATGGAATTATTTTGCTTTTAAGTAAGTCATTGCCGGCTTGTATTTTTGCTTAGATCCACACCTGGGTGCTGCTGATGCCTAAGCTATTTCTCAAGCCTGGTTGTTTTATTTTTTCCTCCTTGTATTATCTAACCCTCCATAGTTTTCTACATAAGTGGGAGGGAGGCTTCTAAGGAGGCTCTCTCTCTCTCTCTCTCTCTCTCTCTCTCTCTCTCTCTCTCTCTCTCTCTCTCTCTCTCTCTCAGTGGTGTAGCTAGACCAGGGCAGTGGCAAGTAGCTCCCCCCCTCCCCCGCCGCCGCCATCGGAGCCATTCCAGCGACGACCTCCTAGGTTCTGCCCTGGGCAGAGCAAATCTTGTTGAAATTATTTTTTAATGGTGATAGTGAAATGGAAAAAAAAGGAGGATGCAGCCCCCTGATTCTGGGAGTAAATGCCACCCCCCCCCCCCACAGTCAGATCCATTTTGGAGGAATCCAAACTCCTCCAGAGCCCAGGCTAAACTGAAATGGAAACCTTTCGGTCCACAGAGGTTCCTGAAAGCATACCCTGCTGCTGCCCCGCTTTCCCAAAGCTACCAAGGCAGGGATCAGACAGTTAGGCCTGGACCAAGGTGAAATGGCTCCTTACACAGCAGCCCAATTTCCCACCCCCCTGTTTTGTGTGCACACGCATGCCCTGGCCCACCACCGCCTCACCCAGCCATCCAGGTTGGCATGGAGCATACATACTGGGCATTCTCCTCCAGGTGTGCGTTTTGAAGAAGTGGCCAGGTAGGGAAGAAGGGCGCAACGGCTTGCAGTGATCCTGTTTCATTGCTTTCCTGGAACAGAACTGTAGCAGCCCCCTGCTTTCTCCTCCAGCCCCGCCAACGTGGTTGCTGCTGGAGGAAGAGATGGGCTGCTGATGCTCTGGTCTGCGTCTTGCTTTCTTTCAGTGAGTGGGAAGCAGATCAGAGTGCTGTGTGAAGTGGCTGGGTGGCTGGCAGGCGGGAGGGGAGCGGGAGGCATAGGGGGCAGGACACTCCTGCCCAGTTCGCCACCTTCCAGAGCTGGCACTCAAAGCAGCCACTACACCAGGCCTCATGGGTGCGCAGCCCTGTGGGCAATAATTGTCAGAGAAGAGCTTCAGACTTCACACTTTGGGAGCTTCTCTGAGCAGCAGCATGCAGGAATTCTGAGAATGCTGGGAAATGTAGTTACCATGATTCATTCACCTGGACCCTGCCCTGAACATGCTCAGCAGCATCCAGTGGTGCCCTGAATGAACAATGGGAAACGTGCTTTTCAGTGGAGATTGCTAATAAGAACTCTTAGGTCATGTAACAATATGTTCAAAGGATCAAAATGACAAAGATTGCAGTGAACGATGTTTTCAGTTGCCGCCGTGAAGCTGCAGCACACGGGAGCTGCGTGCTGGAGAGTCCCCAGTGGAAATCTCACCTCAGCCATGAACTCATGAGGTTGCTGGCTAAACAAGTCACGGTTTGTATGTTTATTAGTTGGCTTTCTAAGCAAATACTCACAGATGAGGTACAACAAAACAGAAACCTGTCAACAACAGCAAAACAAACACAAGATAAACCCAATCAAAAACCTGTAGAACCTGTTAAAATAAACACAAAACGTGAAATGGCAGCAGTGCACATCTAAGCACCAACTAGCCTACAGTTCTAATCAATGAGCAATCTAAAATGTTTTACGCACCTGAAAAAGCTTCTGGAAATTCAAACATCTTCATATGCTGACACAAAGTGATCAAATTTGACCAACTGAACGCCACTGGGGAGGCATTCTAGAGCATGAGCGTAACTACTAGAGGCCCAGGCTATTTTGGACTCAGAAGGGAAGACCCTTGAATTGAGCTAATAGGAAGCCAGGGCAGGTGAGCAACCATTGGCTTCATAAGCTCCCTCTAACTTAAGGGGAAGCTACCACATTTTTCTAGGGACATAGGAAATTGCTTCATACTGAGTCAGACCAGTGCTCCATCTAGCTCAGTGTTGTCAGCACTGACTGGTGGCAGTTTTCCAGGATGTCACACAGGATAGTTTTACCTGCCCTACCTGCAGATTAATCCTGAGGCCTTCTTCATGCAATGCACTGAGCTACAGCCCCTCCCTTCAAAGCTGTCTTCAGGGTCATACAAAGTGTATAACACTATCCAATCAGGAGATTACCAGTGCATGGATGATGGTGGCAAGATCCTTCAGAGGGAAGAAGGGCCTCAGGCAATTTACAAGCCAATGTGAATTAAAAGCTTTCCAGGAGTACCCCAGAGGGCACATTTGCTTGAGTGCTGACTGTAGGAGGGACAAGGACAGTCTGGGCCCAGGGATCTTAATATCTGCTTTACCTGGATTTAGTTTCAACCTGTTAGTCCTCCTCATCCAAACCATCATAGTATCAAGGCGCTAATTAAAGGAAGAAAATGTCACTCCTGAAGGTAATGTGAAAACAGTGGAGTTTGATGCCATCAGCACATTGATGACATAACACACTGAATGAAGAAACTCTCAGTGGTTGCCTATGGCTGTCTACAAGCACTGGGTACAACAAGACGGAACCTTCCAGTACCCCAGGCTAACTCCCATAGGGTAGAACAGTAGTCACCCAGTACGGCCCTCTGAAAGCAATGAGACCATTGTATTGCAGCATTATCTACTGCCACGTGCCCCAGATGGTCCAGACAGATGTGGTGATCAATAGTATCAAAAGCCATTGAGAGGTCAAGAAGGATCAATAAGGTTATTCCCCTGTCAATTGTGGACCAGAGCAACTAACGCTGTGTCAGTACCACACCCCAACCTAAACTGAAATAGGCCTAGAAAATTTGTGTTACTCCGAAGACCCCGGGGTTGCTCTGCCACCATTTGCTCAATTATCAGAAATGGGAGATGGAAAATAAACTGGCCATTATTTAAGCCTGGTGGTGACTCTAGAGATGGCTTCTTTAGGTCTGGACCTACCAGTGCTTAATGGAAGGAAGCAGCATTCCCAAGAGTCAAGATCAGGGCTGGGGGAGCCTTCCTTTCATCTATACTGGCTTGAACTGGTCTAGAAGGGCAAGGATCAAGTGAGCAGGTGGTGGAATGTAGAGCTCCAAGGATCCTATAAGCATCCTCAGAGACTGAATCCGATTCAAGAGATTGAAATAAATTTAACTGAAAATCCATATTCTTCCAGACATCTGTGATATGGGAGGAAATGGTTCAGTTCAGAGGTTATAAGAATTACCATGCATTTATGAAGTACTGAATACTTGAAATGCATTAAATAAATCCAGTCATGGTTAAGCAGTTTTAAGCCTTACTGATTTCAATGGAAGAATTAAATGTATGCTTGAATCTCTCCCATTTAAATCCATGAGACTTGAATGTGACTAGATGCTTATCAGGTTTATTTTAATTTCTAATTCAGTTTAAAAAACAAAAGTATACTGAATAGACATGCATGAGGTTTTGCTGTATCTCTTTCTGTGTTTTGGGTGTTGCATAACCATCATGGCAATAATGGCTTTTCAGCAGAATGGGAGTTCTTTCCATTTTGCGGAAGAAGCGTTGCAACTGAGTGCAACACTCCTTAGTTAGGATCCTTAGTGCACAGAATCCAACCCTATATAATTTTCAGAATAATTACATATATCTAGTTTCTTACATGAGTTTATGTTGCTAACTGTTTTTCATTAGAGATTAACATTGTGTTTCAGAGGTCCTCCGTGTCATGGAAGATATCTTACAGTAGTGAATGGCATTCCACAGGCTGCTTATCTTTCCTATAAAATATACATGGCCTTCCAAAATAAGAAAAAGACAATAGTTGAGTCAGAAACTGGCTTAGATCAAGTAAATCAGACCAATTATGAATATGACTATGTGTTAAAGCATTTGGGTTTAAGAAAAAATCCTAATGGTCCAGCATTTTGTTTCAAACATTATTCCATTCTTTGGAAGGAGAAGGGATATACTGTAATTCCAAAGAAGGGTACAGATATGACCTTTTTTTTTTTTAGAACTGGGAGGATTATTACTAGGAATTTGAAAAATGATAAAAGAAATGAGAACTACCCAAACAAGACTGGATACAAACAATGTGAGCTTTCTCGATGTCATTCAGTTCTCATCATTTCTGAAAAAGGAAAACTGATTGGAGCTATTTTGTTGGATGTCATGTCATAACATTCTGGCACAGGTGGTTTTGCACCCACTTTCCTGTAGATTCATCTGTGAAATATTTAGTATTCTTTAACTGACTATACTGAAAAGTTCAAGACTGTTTTGATTCATCCTTCATTGTATTTGTATTTTGAACTGTTCGAACAGTAGTTATTATAGCAGGTACATATGATCCGTATAACAAGAAATGGTATTGTAATCCTAAACATTTGGGCTGGCATAGCTGCCTGAGGCACCGAGGAGGTAGTGTAGCATCAAGACCAAGCTGCAAATCAGGGCCTCCCTGGTTTGAATCTTGCACTCGCTATGAACTCACTAGGTACCCTTAAGCAAGCCACTTCCTCTCACCCTCACTCGCAATGTGGGGATAGTGATATTTACTTACCATACACAGGTGCTGTAAGGACAGCATCAAGATAAAGCATATGATACCCTAAGTATTATCATGTTGATGCTCCTGGCATTAGGGCTTTTTAAATGTTTTATTATAAAGATAGAAAAGAAATATACAATTAAAAAGCTAAAGCTTATTATCCAATACAGTCCCAGGCAGCATTAGGCAGTTGGGTATCCTTCATTAGATAGAATTCATATCCCCCTCTCAATTCCTATAATCCTTTCATTCCTATAGCATTCATATGTCAATTTCATACCATTCATATACTGTATTAACAAATACCTTTGTGTTGCTCACCTATATACATATAATCTATCATATGTACATAACTTCAGATCTGGTTTTTCAGGTTTTTGTGGCCAGCAGATCTAAAATGGTTAAAACCTTCTGGGCTGTGTGGCCACGGTCTTAAAATAGAGTTCAAACAGATACCTGACGTTTCGTTCATCTTTCACAGAGTGCTTCTTCAAGAAGGAAGCTCTCTGCGAAGGATGAGCGAAACGTCGGGTATCGATTTGAACTCTATGTTAAGACCGTGACCACATAGCCCAGAAAAATTTAACCATTTTATAACTTCAAGTCGTTTAAAAAGAAATGAAGAAAACTGTTTTAATTATTTATTATCAAATAATAAAAATTATTACTATTATTATTATTATTATTATTAACAACAACAGTATTTATATACCGCTTTTCAACAAAAAAAAGTTCACAAAGCGGTTTACAGACAAAATCAAATGATTAAATGGCTCCCTGTCCCAAAAGGGCTCACAATCTAAAAAAAGATGCAGAACACCACCAGCAATAGCCACCCAAAAGGAGACTGTGCTGGAGTGAAAGGGGGCAGTTACTCTCCCCCTGCTAAATATAAGAGGGTCACCAATTGAAAAAGTGCCTCTTGCCCAGTTAGCAATATTTGCCCAATATCTTGCCCAGTTGTCTTATTCCATAAGTATCCAAACAGGATACAGTCTGTATCTGGTAATATCATATCAGGCATTCGGTTATAATCAGTATTTATTTATTTATTTATTTATAGAATTTTTACCCCGTCTTTCCCCCATCAGGGCAACCAAGGTGGCTTACAACAAAGATATTAAAATACATAAATACATTTAAAATCAAGAATTAAAATAATTAATTAAAATAATTTTTAATTAAAATAATTAAAAACAATTAAAACAATTAAAACAAACAGCCCCAGTGGGTCATCCACATTTGTTAAAAGCAATTTGTTAAAAAGCCAGCCCACCATGTCAGACATCAAATGCTGATCTAAATAAAAATGTCTTGAGGCCCCGCCGAAAGGTCTCTAAGGAGGGAGCCGTTCTTAATTCCAGGGGGAGGGAATTCCATAATTGGGGCGCCACTGCCGAGAAGGCCCTATTCCGCGCCGCCATCCCCCTCACCTCCGTCAGTGGCGGCACGGTCAACAGGGCCCCCCCTGATGACCTCAGAGTACGGGTCGGATTATAAGGAAGGAGGCGGTCCCTCAAATACCCTGGACCCGAGCCGTAAAGGGCTTTAAAAGTCAAAACTAGCACTTTGAATTGTGCCCGGAAACGAACCGGCAGCCAGTGTAGCCGCTGAAGCAACGGTCCGACTGAGTCGAACCGACAGGCCCCAGCAACCACCCGGGCCGCCGCATTCTGCACTAGTTGCAGTTTCCGA
The DNA here is from genome assembly GCA_026170595.1 of Plestiodon gilberti rubricaudatus. Taxonomy (NCBI): domain Eukaryota; kingdom Metazoa; phylum Chordata; class Lepidosauria; order Squamata; family Scincidae; genus Plestiodon; species Plestiodon gilberti. Next base: position 244,089,379 of record JANXHW010000001.1, on the reverse strand, counting down.
ACAGTCTTCAAAGGCAGCCCCACGTAGAGCGCATTGCAGTAATCTAGTCTAGATGTCACTAGGGCATGGGTCACCGTGGCCAGGTCTGCACGATCCAGGTACGGTCGCAGCTGGCGCACCAGCCGAAGCTGGGCAAAAGCCCCCCTGGCCACAGCCGCCACCTGGGAATCCAGGAGCAGCTGCGCATCCAGGAGAACCCCCAAGCTGCGGACCTGCTCCTTCAGAGGGAGTACAACCCCATTCAGAGCAGGACGATGATCCAGTACCTGAGTCGTAGACTTCTGGACCAACAGAACCTCTGTCTTATCAGGATTTAATTTCAGCTTGTTAGCCCCCATCCAGCTCCCAACTGCCTCCAGACAACGATTCAGGACATCGACCGCCCCCTTGGAGTCAGGTGGAAAGGAGAGAAAGAGCTGGGTGTCATCCGCATACTGATGACTCCCTACCCCAAATCCCCGGATGACCTCTCCCAGCGGCTTCATATAGATATTAAACAGCATGGGGGATAGAATTGACCCTTGCGGCACCCCACACCTCAAGGGCAAGGGTGCCGAACAAGCATCCCCCAGCACCACCTTCTGGGATCTATCAGCCAGGAAGGAGCGGAACCACCTCAGAACGGTGCCTCCAAGCCCCAACCCAGCCAACCGACCCAGAAGGACACCATGGTCAATGGTGTCAAAAGCCGCCGAGAGGTCCAGCAGGACCAACAGGGACGCACTCCCCCTGTCCAGCCCCCGGCGCAGGTCATCCACCAAGGCGACCAAGGCCGTCTCTGTCCCGAACCCCGGTCTGAAGCCAGACTGGAATGGATCCAGATAATCAGCTTCCTCCAAGACCCTCTGAAGCTGAGACGCCACTACCCGCTCGATCACCTTGCCCAGAAACGGGATATTTGAGACTGGCCGGAAGTTGTTCAAAATCGTAGGATCCAAGGAGGGTTTCTTCAGGAGGGGGCGCACCACCGCCTGCTTCAAAGACAGCGGCACCACCCCCTCCCTCAGAGATGAATTTACCACCCTCCCCGTCCACTCAGCCAGCCCCACCCGGGCAGCTCTAATCAGCCATGCCGGACAAGGGTCAAGTGGGCAAGCAGATGGTCTCACGCTCCAAAGAATCTTGTCCACATCCTCAGGTTCTACAAGCTGAAAAGAATCCCAGGAAGAACAGACAGGTGCCTCAGGGACATCATTAGATACTGCTAATGCGGCATCCAAGTCATGCCGAATCCGATCGACTTTGTCCACGAAGTGCTTTGCAAACTCGTCACAGCGAGCCACCGTGTGTTCCGCCCCATCTACTGGGGGGGCCAGATGGAGCAGGCCCCGGACTACACGGAAAAGCTCAGCTGGACGGTTCTCCGCAGACGCGATGCCGGCAGAAAAGAAAGCCCTCTTAGCTGCCGCCACCGCCACGGAATAGGCTCTGAAGTGAGCTCTAGCCCGTGCCCGGTCGGAGTCAGCACAAGTTTTCCGCCACCGTCGCTCTAGGCCTCTGCCCTGCCGCTTCATCGTCCGCAGCTCCTCAGTAAACCAAGGGGCCGCTTTGACTCTGCGGCTAGGTCGAGGACGCTCAGGAGCGATCAGATCCAGGGCCCTGGTCATTTCCCCATTCCAGAGATCAACCAGGGCGCTGGGTGAGTCGCCGACTCTGTCAACAGGAAAATCCCCCAGAGCCCTCAGGAATCCATCCGGATCCATCATCCTCCGGGGGCGGACCATAGAATGAGGTCCCCCACCACTGCGGAGGCGACAGGCTGCGATAAGCCTAAATCCCACCAGGAAGTGATCTGTCCATGACAAAGGAGTGATGTTAATTTCCTCCACATCCAGATCACCATCCACCTGTCCAGCAGTAAACACCAGGTCCAGCGTGTGTCCCGCATCGTGTGTCGGGGCAGATATTCTCTGGGACAGACCCATGGTTGCCATGGCGGCCATGAAGTCCTGAGCCGCAACTGTCCTCGGGGCCTCAGCGTGGACATTAAAGTCCCCCAGCACCAATAGGCGAGGGCACTCCAACGCCAGCGCCGAGATCACCCCGGTCAGCTCAGGCAGGGAGACTGTTGGGCAGCATGGTGGGCGGTACACCAACAGAATCCCTATTCTGTCTCGCCCTTCCAACACGACATGGAGGCACTCAAACTCAGTGGACCGCGGGACAGGGTACCCAGTGAGATGGATGGTATCACGATAGACTATCGCAACTCCGCCTCCCCGCCCCTGTAGTCGTGGCTGCTGCAATACCCGGAAACCCGGCGGGCACATCTGGGAGAGACTTACCCCTCCCGACTCATCCAGCCAGGTCTCCGTAATACACACCAGGTCAGCAGCTTCGTCCAGGATTAAATCCTGGACTAGGCAAATTTTATTATTAACTGACCTGGAGTTCAAAAGCAGCAGTTTCAGACTCAGGGGACTGTTGCCCAGACCGCCAAGGGTCAGAGGGATGGGAGAAGGGCCAGAAAGAGGGACAGTCTGCCTGTGACTGACCCTCGTTCTCCTGAAACGGCCTGCCCAGTCCCCACCGCCATATCTTCCGTGACCCGTCACTCTGCTAATGGTGGCTGCCCACCCCTCCCCTAGGCTCCCTCGAGGTGTCAAACACATAGCCCTTCAGCGGAGCCTACAGGAGACCAGACAACCTAAAACTCTCACACACTCACCACACACTCTCAGTCACCACCTCACTCTCCAATCAATCCGTATATGAAAGCATTCCCTCCAACCCCCAATTACTCCTGTCCAGCAACCCCTGCCTCCCTCTCACTGAGGCTTGGGTCACGGCACCCCATCAGTAGCCCATCAGTAGCGTCACTAGGACGCGCGTCACCCTGGGGCGGTGGGGGGGTTCACCCTAGTGACGCTCTGTCATCGCGGCACGGGGGGTGGGGGCGACCCGGCTCCCCCCCCGTGTCGCATCGCGTCGCATCGCCCTCTGGGTCGCCCTTCGGATGCTCCGAAGCCGGCCCGGGAGCCGGCCTCGGAGCGTTCGACCCCGTTGGAGCTCCAGGGCCTTCTAAAAGAAGGCCCACGCAGCGCGTTCATCCGGGTATTTTCTGGATTTTCGCGCATGCGCAGACCGTTTTGAGGGCAAAAAGCCTCAAAACAGTCTCTGCGCATGCGCGAAAATCCGGAAAATACCCGGATGAACGCGCTGCTTGGGCCTTCTTTCAGAAGGCCCTGGAGCGCCGATGGGGTCGGACGCTCCGAGGCCGGCTCCCGGGCTGGCCTCGGAGCGTCCGGAGGGTGTCGCGCGTCACGGAGGTGACGCGCAAGGGGGTGCGTGCGTCACCCCATGGCGCGCGTCACCCCCAGGCGGCCCTCCGCCACGCTCCAGTGACACCCGTGGTTATAATCATCTGCGATTTGGTGATGTTGCTGCCTCTAAGCATTTACAGAGCCAGCATGTGGTGCAATGGGATGGTGGGACCACCTGAGACTGGGAAGATGTGAATGTGACACCCTGTTTGGGTCATTAAGCTCCCTGTGTGAACTTCTCCAATGATCTGTATGAGTCTCGGTTGTTCAGCCTCACCTGATTGTTGAGAGGATAACATGGCAACACAACCTGAGCACCTCAGTGGAAGGGGTCAAATGGTCACAATAAGCATGTTTCCACAGGAAGCCTAAGAGGTTCCAGCTGTACATTTTCTTCTAGTTGATGGTATTGTATTTTAGCACAATAGCAGCACCCATATGAGCTTGTGATATATGGCTGAAATATTTCCTTGACTTTAATGGGAAGCAGTTTGCACCCCGCAGTACACTTTCTTGAGATGATGTGCACCTTCCTTTCCTGGAAAAATAAATAAAAGCTTCATCAGCTGGGTCAAATTACAGAAGGGCTGAGAACATTTGCTTTGGATCAGCAAGACCTGGGTGGAGGCTATGGGAGCTGTTACGACTACATAGATCATGGTTGCATGGAGGGTTGTGTTACCAGCAGTATTTTTAAAACACCTGTAACAGGCACACACGGGGGGGGGTCTACTACACAATAACAGAGCCCTGGGGAAAGTGGTTAAGGAGAAGAGAGGAGCTCCTTCCTCCTTTGAAGGAGATGGGGCAGAGTCAAGGGGGAGAAGCGATGTATGGACATTATCTGGGGGGGGGGAGGTTTTGGATTGCCTAGGACGAAGAGGGGAGGAGGCACATGAGAAAGGTTAGCGGGACAGAAAAGAGAAAGATATTGGCAGTTTAGGCTGCAGCTGGGAACGGTTCCCTGCAGCCTGAACCAAGGATGAGCCTAGGCAGGGATGGGCAGGAATGGGCCTATAGGCAGGCGGCAAAATCATTTGTGGTTGTGGGGTGTTACCAATCCTGGGTGCCAGCTGGCACAATGGCCCTTGGATGGAGGCCGGAATGGGGGTGACTTGGCACAGCACCAGCAGGTTAGTGATCCAGAGACTGCAAGGCAGGGCAACCACCCAACAGCGGAATGAACAGTGGGATGGCCAGTGGATTGAACAACATGACTCTCAAGTCAAGGGTTTTCATAGATTTTTGTCCCATAGAATCCTGTGGGATTCTCACAGCCCAATCCTATCTGGGCCTTATGCTGACGGAACTTGCATTCCATGAGCACAAGGCCTGGACCACTGGCATGGCAGGCACTGTAACAGTGTGCGAGCTGGGGCCGCCAGCACAATTGGTTGGTGGCTGTGGGCGTGCCCCCACCGGAGTGAGTCGGCAGAGGAGAGGGCATCCTGGGACATTCCCAGGGCTGGCAAAAATTCGAGTAGGCCCACTGGGGACAAGGCAGTGGTGGAGCAGGCAAGTAGAAAATCATTTTACTTACCTCTCTGTCGCTGCCTGATCCCCGGCCGGCCCATAACATGTAGTGGAGGCTGCACCAGCACAGCTGCCCAGTCTGGGCCAACACAGGATAGGACTGGGCTGTAGGTGCAGATAATTCCATCAGGGGAATCTTCTATTACTGGTTGAGGACCCCTGCACAGTTCATTTTCCCACCCAGTTGAGGGTGCAGTAACTAGTTGGAGGATTGTTGCCCTTCTTCTTCCTCAACTGGAGCATAGTCATGGGGGTGGTGAGGACTGTTGGAGGTGTGAAACCTTTCTTTTGTTGTACAAAAGCTGCTTTCCCCCAAATCAGTCCTCTTTAGGAGTCCTTGTGGCTATAGTCACAAGACACCAAATATGCTGTTCCAGCAGGATTTGGAGCTGGAAAGCTTTGTCTGCATCTTGGGGGATTGAAAACTTACGTTAAGGGGTAACCAGGTCTCCCTTCAAATTTGGAACATTTGGCCTGCTTCCTGTCCTTGGCTCTGTTGCCTCTTGCCTTCACAGTCCTGGTCAGGCCCTTTCAGCAGGCACCGAGCACCATGTACACCCGTTTAGATGTGCACCAACTGCACACCTTAAATCAAAGGAAATTGACGAGAACAAAATATTGACCATGTAACAGTCTGGGGAGAGAGTTTGGTTTGGTTTTTCACCCAAGCTCTTCCTAGAAACCAGTCGCGTCGCGACAACGCGCGTCACCCCAGAGCGGGGGCGCGCGTCGCCCTTAAGGGGGAGGCTCCGCCCCCGCGCGTGACGTCACGCGCAGGAGCAGAGCGCCCTCCCCGCTCCGTTTTCGGCTCATTTTGGAGCCAAACGGACACAAGGGAGGGCAGGACCACCTCCAACTCAAAACTGTAAGTGGGGGGAATCGCGCATCACCCCTATATGCGCGACGCCCCCGGCAGCCCGCCCCCCCCGCTTCCCCCCGTCAACGCCAGTGCTAGAAACGATATGTTTTTAGTTCAGTGACTGCTGGATGATATTTTCCTTTGTCTACCTCAACAGATCCAGGACTGATGTTCGAAGTCAGTAACTGCTGAACCAAGCACTTTTAATTAAAAAAAAATGTTTTAAGCAAAGCTGGATCAGGGATATACACACTACTAAATACATAGGGAGCTGCCATTGGTCCATCTATCTCAGTGCTCAAGCAACTGGGACCACCAGCAGCCATTTTTGAGTCACCGCTGCAAAGTGGCAGCAGCATCGGCAGCCCTCTGCCACAGCCAGCAACCTGCTCCACTGCAGGTAAGATGGGGGGGGGGGAGATGGGGGAGAAACTGGAGGTATGTCAGGGGAGGAAGGGAGTGAATGTGATGGCAGCCAGCCGCACATGCCAGATCTTATCCCCTTTTCAAAATCTTCCCGCCCCTTTTCTCTCCTCCAACATACACTACCAAAATCACTAGCATATGTCCGAGGAGACCCATTGGTAGTCTGTAGGCTTACACAGAAGTAAGTAAAAAAGATTTTTACTTGCTTCCTGTTTGCCTTCAACCCCTCCCCCTCCCCATAGCATGCAGTGTGTGCCTTTTTGTGGCAGAGGATAGAATTGGTCAGTTTGGCAGGAATTTTCCTCTGCCCTTCTTGGAGATTGAACTGGGGACTGCTGTGCACAACATAGAGAGACTTCCACCTACAAGTGTGCGGTCCATAGTGTCAGATGATGTGACACAGTGTGCCTATTTACTTGATAGAGGTGTTTGAAAGTGGTAAATACAAAATAAAAACACATAATACCTCTTTCTGCAAAAAAAGTCTGTGATAAAATAAAGCGATGTAATTTTGCATCATTCTTCATCTGCTGACACTGTACAACCTATACCACCTACCTAGTACACTTTTAAAGTGTTTACAATTGATAAAAATAGAGAAAATTTGGAATAAAACCACATAACACCACTTTCTGCTATTTCATTTTGGTTAAACACTGAAATCTGTGAAAAAATAAAACCATTTTCAAACACCTCTAACTTGACAGTAAGCTTTCTCAAACTCAGTGGTGTGTGTGTGTGTGTGTGTGTGTGTGTGTGTGTGTGTGTGTGTGTGTGTGTGTGTGTGTGTGTGTGTGTGTGTGTGTGTGTGTGTGTGTGAGAGAGAGAGAGAGAGAGAGAGAGAGAGAGAGAGAGAGAGAGAGAGAGAGAGAGAGAGAGAGAACTGGGCTGTGATTTACTAAACTCCCAGCAGCAATCCTATACACACTCACCTGGAAGTACCATTCATCTCTATCTCTGACTAGACACGGAGTGCACTGTAACCAAAATCCTGTATATACACACTTCCTTGGGACTAAATGCTACTGAAATTCATGATAGTCTGAGTGTCCTACATAGGATTGTGTTGCAATGCTACAATCCTACACGCAGCTAACTACTACAAGAAGTGAGTAAGCCTACCCAGGATAGTGCTATCTATCACTCCCCATCCCACTTCTGGCGAGGGTCTTGCTGGAAAAAGAAAAACGGAAAGCATGAGGCTTTCCTGGGGCTATATATAATGACCCTTGTTAACACTAGGTACGCATCAAAAGAAGGCCAAGGCAGGCTGTGTGGTCTGCAAAGCCATTTCCACCAGATTAGCTTGTTCACGGGGTGCAAACCTGCCCCACTGGGGCAGCTACAAAGGAAGCGAATTGTGGCGGAATCAAGAGCCCCCCCCCCCAAATTCCATCGTCAGCAGGTGACCTCTCGCTTGCAGGGGGGGTTGTCTGCACGTAGGGAGGGGGAGCCGTCGCAGAGGACAGAGCATACCTCCAGCCTGCCTGTGCGCCTCCGCCTTCTTTCCTTCCCACGGTCCGTGTTTGAACTAGTAATGGGTGTTTAATTGGCGGGGGGAGGGCACTTTTCTCTCTCCGAGGAGCTCCGCCTCCCCCCCCCCCAACCCGGTATTTATTACTCTACAAATTGCTACTCCTTCTCGCATTAGGCTTCTCGGCGCTTCTTGTAAATCACTGACGTCTTGGCTCAGGAGGCTAAAAAAACGCCGCGGTGGGTGGACCGCTAGGCAGCCGCAGGCGGAGAAGGGAAGAAGGGCGGCCCCCCGCACCTCAAGCCGGTTGAGGGAGGGATGCGTGTGAAAACACGCGTGATGAACACGCGATCGGCAGAGAGAAACCTTTTTCCCCACACCACCCATGAGCTCGAAAACGGGGTGGGAGGGGTGGGGTGCCCCGTGTAAATAAGAATACAGAAATCGAAGGAAGCCGCAGACCTGCCCCAGGTTTTCTGAGGCATAATGAACCTGCAGATCGCGCATCCACTGCAGACCTAGTCCTAGAACAAGACCGCGCCGATCAGCTCCCGAGCGGAATGACGCCGAATCCGTTCACACGGTTGACGCGAACCAGTGAACCCCCCCCCCCCGTCCTCCTAAACACACGAGGAAGTCAGTTCTGCGCAGCTGCCTCTGTTGAAGTTGTACGGCGGCGTGATCCGGAGCGCGTTGACGCAGAAGTCAGTCCCTCCCTGTCCCCTCCCTGGCCCGGGACTTTCTCTCTTGGGACATTGGCATAGAGTAGTACAGTATTGCAGCAGCCTGAGGACATGGGGGACTCCTTGGGCTGGCTGGCGCCGCCGGCCTAAATGCACTTCCCTGCAACTTGCAACAAGTCAGTGTCAGTCCCTCCCGTTAGCATCACTTGGATGATGCTTGCTAATCTCCTAACTGCCCGAGTGAAAAGGTTCCGGGTTGGACCGGAGTGTCTGAATCATGTGCACGTTGACAATTGAAATAAAATCCGTTGATACCAACCGAGGCTTTCTTTGCAACATACAATATTTAGGATCAGGACACACCAGATTTGCCGGAAAGTAGCAGGAAGGACTTTCCAGGATAAAAGAAAAAACAGAGTTAGAAAAGGAACCACCGTGGCAAAAGGCTGGCTGGAGGAATCCGTATCCACTATCCTCCTAACGGAATACGTTCCACCTAAACTGACACGTTTGAGCTGAATGAAAAGATCATTATGGGCTATCGTTCTCATTTAGCCAGCCTACTGCCTCTTCTTCCTTCTCCGCTTCCTCTTCCTTCTCCTGCACATGAAGTAACAGACGCCCAAGTGCTCTCTGATTGATACTTGGGGGGGCTACAGAGAGAAATATTTCCAGAAAGAATCGCTCGCCTCGACCACATCAGACGTCCGACTCCCACTCTCGATTCGAATTCGACCACATCAAAGGGGCCTGTGTGTGTGTGTGTGTGTGTGTGTGTGTGTGTGTGTGTGTGTGTGTGTGTGAGTGTGACGTGGTCATCCAGACAACTCGCAATGTACAAGAGTGGGCTTGTGGTTTATATAATATAGATCGCCTGTCTGACAGGGACACGGACGCCTTAAGGCCGCGGGGTATTCAGCGGTGCGCCGAGCGAGACCCCAGGTAGCTCTCCTTTGATGTTGTGCGGGAGGAGCCCAGATTCGTTTCATGAGAGAGAGAGAGAGAGAGAGAGAGAGAGAGAGAGAGAGAGAGAGAGAGAGAGAGAGAGAGAGAGAGAGTGTGTGTCTCGACTCCAGGCATAGCTCTTGCCTAAGCAGGGACCGCGGGCAGCTGTTTCCGCGCCCAAGGCGAAAAGCCTAGTGGAGGGATGATGAAGCTGTTGTTGGTGGTGCTGCTGCTAATTAGGCCCAATGACTTTAATGCCAACAAGATAGAAGAAGCGACTGGAGCCCAAGTCCTTCTTCACGTGTGTTACTCTTCCTCCTCCTCCACCCACTGGGTTTGTGGGTTTACTTTGAAGGCAAGGCATGACTGTAGACTGAGGAGGGGTTTTCCGGGGAAACCAGCCCTTGCCAAGCGCAAATGGGACTTGCTCAGCAAGTCTTGCTGCTGACACGCATCATGTCCCTTGCATCCATCCGCTCCGCTCCCAAGGCATCCATGATTCAGACGTTTATTTAGATGCTGATGGAGGAAGGAAGGATTACTTTGCTGATCACGAAATTTGACCGCGTTTGGGGCAACTTTCCCAAGCACTCACGTGCCAAATTCACCACGCCGTTCAACTCTAGTGCCTAGGTTTCCGTTTTGCTCAGTTTTAAACCCCGGTTTCTCTAGGAAAAACAGACGGACAGAAGGATGTGTCTTGCCCTTTGGCCCATTGATCTCAGGGCTTCATTGTCCCCTTTAAAATCAAGGGGAACATTAAAAAATGGAATAAACTGCTAAAACGTGGGCGGGAATTAGGATCGCGCATCCAATAAATGGATGTTGTTCCAACAACAACAACAACAACATTATTATTATTATTATTATTATTATTATTATTATTATGAACTGCCCAAATATTTATGAGTCTGATGCTTCTGTCAACTCAAGCTCTACTTGTGAGGTAGGAGCCGAGCGCGTGGGAAAATGAGGCAGCAGGCGGTCAATGAAAGACCGTGTATGTGGCTGTGGGGCTGGTGGGGGAAGCTTTTAATATTTTATTTTATTCCACATTCCAGACGATTAAATGGTGGGATGCCTCTTGGGCGTATAGCGCTGTCCTGTGCTCAAGAGCACATAGGAAGAAGGACAGCAGCCTCGACAGCCAGTTAACATACAGCCGCAACCTGTGCGCACACACACTCATATTGGTCTATTTTACTGTAGTCCCATCTTCTGCTTTTTTTTTTTTTTACTCTGGAGTAAGCACTCGTTCATACGGGATTGTTGCAACCTCCTGACATTTTCGACGTGAACTTCTGAGCGTCGAGTAGTCTCGTTCCTACAACAGTTGCTACTGTAACGTTTAATATGTAGGCAGCCAGGCTTGTGAAATTTATTCAGCAATTTAAACCCGTTGCTTCCCTCCTTTATCTATAAAAGTTCTTACAAGGTGCTTACAAAACACGCCACCTTAACACAGAATTCTGTGACGCCTGAGCAGATGTAACGGTTTGGTCTGGTGTAATTTACTGACAGCATCCAGTACATTATGGCTGGATTTTGTTTTAACCGATAAAACTATCTTCGTTAAATGTGATCACATTTGTTACAACTATGCCATGTTGCCTACGCGCCGTAAAACCGTCCGGAAGCTGGTGAAAAGTTGGCTAATTAATTGATATAGTAATAATAAGTGCTTTCTTTCAGCACTCGAGACAAAGGGAAAGTTGAAATCACTAAAGGCTGTCTGTGAGATCTTTGAATGCCGGTGTTGTTTTTTTGTTTGTTTTGTTTTTCTTCTTCTTTTGCTCCTCCTGAGCTAGTGTCTATCCAAACCCCCTTTTCTTATGCTTCCTTTTCGGTTTAAACGCGCCTTTTGAAAAGCTTTTTCGACATCAGTTATCCGAACTTGTCACACATTGTGATTTGTGGGGCGAAGAGCAGCCAGTGGCGGAGCCCAGGAATGCGCTTCTCAAGGTATCATTCTCAGATGCGCCATTTATTGGGCTGGGTATTGATTTCTCTTTTCTTTTTGTTTGGGAACTGTCCAAGCGAAGCGAGCTTTAAGCAAATCACCTCTATCCCTCGTGTGTGTGTGTGTGTGTGTGTGTGTGTGTGTGTGTGTGTGAGAGAGAGAGAGAGAGAGAGAGAGAGAGAGAGAGAGAGAGAGAGAGAGAGAGAGAGAGAGAGAGAGAGAGATGCTGTTATGCGCGAAAAGTCCTCGTGTGTGAGTGCGCGCCCGCTAGCGCAACTTCATCGCGCTTGTACTCTGGGAAGATCCCACAAAAGATTGATATCTTTTCGTCCCCTGCTCTGTATCAATTGGTTGCAGATCCGCTTATTATTGCAGGAAGCGCCTTCTCTCTCTCTCTCTCTCTCTCTCTCTCTCTCTCTCTCTCTCTCTCTCTGTGCTCCGGCGATCAGCGAAATTTCCCCACGGTTTCTCTGGCTGAATTTTGGTGCCCCCGTTTGCCCCCCTCTTTCCTCCCTCCCCTTCTCCCCCCCCCTGTCATGTACGCAGCCTGTCTTGCTAGAGACCCAAGGAATACCCTGATCGCAGCAGCTCCACCTAATTCAAACAGCTGGGCCTCTTCAGGTTGCCTTGCTCGGCGTCCATTCATTTCAAGAGATCTAAACCAGATTAAAGGGAGGGGGGAAGAGAGAGAGAGGAAGGCGGGGGGACGAGATCGACCCTGGTTGAACAAGCAAACAAACAAACAAACAAGCCAGCAGCCAAGCAAGCCCCCCAACACCGCTGCCGCCGCGACCGAGGCCGACCTGCCAATGCGCCCCGTCTGGCCCCGGCGCTTCCCTGGCGAGCTCGGCGCGAGTCTTTAATGGGACCGCGGCGGGTATCTACCTCTGTTCGGAGCTGAGCGCTGCTGCGGCCATCATGCCACAATGCTGACCACCTGGCTCTTCCTGCTGAGTGCCTTGCAGGCGTCTGGCTCTCCCCGGCTGGCCGCCGCGGCCCCCGAGGTGTCCCCCCAGGGGCCTGCCTGCGCCAGGGAAGGGCAGGCGTGCGACCCGCGCTGGCGCAGAGATGCCGGCGGGCGCGGCGGCGTCTACGAGCATCTCGGCGGAGCGCCCAGGCGCAGGAAGCTCTACTGCGCCACGAAGTATCACCTCCAGATCCACGCCAACGGGAAGATCAACGGCACCCTGGAGAAGAACAGCGTCTTCAGTGAGTACCGCCGGGCCGTCCGCCTTCTCCCGGTGCCCTGCCTCCTCCAATCCCCTGCCTTAAGTTAGTAAAGTTAACGCCTTTTCCGTGGAAGGAAGCCCCACTGATTTCAGTGGGACTTCCTTCCAAACAAGACTGGACTTGCTTTCCCCGACACGTGGGGTGATATATTACTGACTGCCGCCTTTCTGTCCAGGGAGGGACACTCGAGAGATGCAATACCGCGTTAGAAATCCGCGCGATTAACGGGGAAGGAGAGGTGGGATGATGAACTGTCAGGAAAAGGCAACCCTGTTTTAGTTCGCTTTGAGGAAAAGGCACAGAGATGAAGCCGAGGTGGCGGGAGATGCCAGCCAAGGAACAAGGTGGTACTGCTGCCTAAAGCGAGATTTTAGAAATCCCCGAGTTTTAAGAGATGCTTCCAATTAATCCAATATCAATCTGGTCCGAGTATTTTGCTAAACTGTAATTCCTTCACAGCACTCCAGATTTCAGTTGAGCCAGGGTGCCTTAGAGGCTAGATCTTAATTCCAGAACCAATTTCAGCTCTCAAACGTGAAGAACTAATATTAGGGGAAAATATGAATGAAAAACTATTCAAAACTAGCTGTGGAAAAACAGCATGTCTGGAAGCTCAAGACATTTCATATGCATAGTACCCTTCTGAATATGAGTGCAGAAGATGTTCCAAATACCCTGAAGCAGAACTTAGAGGGAACAGGTGTGCCATCATCATTCCTATTAAATACAATGCAAAAAGGCTGTCATTCTCCAGACTTGCCATAGAACCAGGAAACTCCTGAACAGCAAGTGACAATCCTTAGAGAAAGATACTTGGGATCCCCGTGGGACTACCGAGAATGATATTGCTACAATTGATATAATTGCATTTGTTTTGCTATGCTACTACTAGTAGTATAGTAGTAGTAATAGTAATAGTGCTAATAGTGCTTTTGATCATGTCCAAAGTGTTTTCTTCTGCCCAATAGATAATCATAATTAGTTTCCATACAGAGTGGCTAGAAGATTTTGCCAGTAGAGGGCTTGCAGATTGAGTTCCAGACTGAGCTCTTTTAGGAATCAAGTCCCCCCCCCACCCCATGTTTCAAGGGAGGCAGACATAGTAGGCAATGAGTCTAGAAGACACATACCCTTCCTGCAAGACCAGTTTTCCTAAATAACCTTGTGGTTAATGCCATTTACTAGTAATCCCCCAAATGTGCCAGAGCAAATCTGGAGAACTTCTGGTTCATCCAGGTGGCTCTGACCAAATAGTCTGAGAATTGTGGGAGTTTTGCCTTAGTGGCCTTTTAGTGGTCCCAGGTGACCTCCCTCTATTTTCTGCTTTTCTCTTTACATATTTTTAAATACCTTGTGGGCACAAACTGAGGACATGATAGGAAAGAACCCCTCAGGGAGGGGGGATGTCAGTCTTATGAAATCTCTGGCTCTGTGGAGATCAATGAGGCTGAGCTCTGGTTCGCTTTCATTTCCCTCTGGACCATTTCAGCAGAGATATGAGTGACTGATTTGAAATCAGCTTCTAAAATTACCCCCCACCACACCAGCCTATTCTTCCATTGGTCTGGGTAGAAAGCAAAGGGAACAAAGGAGAAGTCTGCCAAGAATTCAAAGCAAAGGGTCTTTTCAGGTTTGCCTCTCCCCAAAAGAAGGGGAGTGCTGAGCCCAAAGGAAAGGACTTCCTCTCAGTGGTAAGCCTGTCTCCTTTGTCCATGCTCCAAGAAATCATTCCTGGCCTGAACTGGAGAACCACATCCCATCCCTTTGCTGTGAAAGCCCCTATTCCTCCAAAGCCCTTATTTATCCCTGTGATTGGAGCATCAGCAAAAGAACCAGCATCTCTCTCTCTCTCTCTCTCTCTCTCTCTCTCTCTCTCTCTCTCTCTCTCTCTCTCTCTCTCTCTCTCTCTCTCTCTCTCTCTCATAAAAATGAGGATAAACAAGTGGCTGTTGCTTGCTTTAGCCATCTTGTGTGTGTGTGTGTGACAGATGTGACAGTTTTTGCTTCTCAGGACCCAAATCCTTCTTCCCTGCCTGAAGACACCAGGTTGGATCCCATCCCAGCACTAGTTCTGGAGGGGAAAAATACTGTAGTCATCCAGAAGGGTTGGTAAATAATGTTTCAAGATGACTTTCACACTTAGTCTGTTGATCTCAGCCTATTTGTTTGGTTTTCCATTTACTCGTCTCCCTCTATTAGCCTTGTTTGATTTGTGTTTGGGGATTGGGGGGGGGTATTTAGGGTAGAGGAAATGACGCCTGTCGTTTTCTGAATTGACTGGGAAAACAGGAGTAAATACTTAAGGAAAGAGGGCTTGCCAGCAGCATGGGTCTGTCTGCATATCAGAGGAAGACTATTCTCTTAGGGTGACTTCACACATGCACAGTCCTCAGCTGATGACCGTGAAGCCTGGAGTGACATCACTGTGTGTCACACCTATCCCAGGCAGACCTCTGTATTACGCAACCTCACCACAAACACAGCACTTTTCAGTGTAAACAGTTTAAACAGACAGCTGTATAGCAACGAGGGAAGGAAGTCAGCCAGGATATGATTTGAGCCAAAGTTATTTTTATTTATTTTATTTATTTACAGTATTTTTACCCCGCCTTTCTCCCCGAAGGGACCCAAAGCGCCTTACAACATGAAAAAAGAATACAATACAGAAAATACAATACAAAAAATAATCACTTTTTTAAACAATAAAAAACAGTTAACAAAAACTAGTAAAAAAACAGCATTTAAAAGAAATCAACAGGACTTACAAGTGTTTAACTTTGGCCTGGTTGTGCCCTAAACGATGTCACTGTATGAAGGTGTAACTGAGGGCCCAATCCTATCCCCCACCAGCCCATAGCATGGGGTGCTGCTGATGGAGCACACACTGCATGCTATGGGGGGACGGGGACAGACACAGACAGCCCAGGACAGGTAAGTAAAACTTTTTCTTACTTATCTGCCCGTAGGCTACCTGGTCCCTAGTGGGTCTTCTTGGACCTGTGTCGGCTATTTTGCTGGCATAGGTCCAAGGAGACTCAGGGGCAGTTTGGGGTGTGGAAAGGGGAATTGAATCTCAGTATGCCTCACATGACCCTTCCTCTCCCGCCCTCCACCTGACCTTCTCCCTGCCCCAAATCAACCATGATCCTCCCCTCAACCATTTCTGCCACCGACCTACCTGCTTCAGTGGGGCGTCTGGGAGCCACTGTCATGTGCACAGGCCTCCGGCCATTTGTACCTTCAGCCCCAAGGCGCATGACGGTGGCGCAGCTTTATTGCCACTAGTCTGTGACTTACAGTGGCCGATTTTGAGATCCATCACTGTAAGCCCTGGATAGGATTGGGCTGCCATGTTCCTAAGGATGTTTTGAGGAAGCATCTTTCCAGGAGTGTCTTCTGTAGCAATGACACAGGGTAGATCTAAATAGAGGAGATCTCCAGTAAATTAAAGCATCCTCCTAATCCAGCAGAGCCAGTCTCGTATAGTGTCTACTCTATAGTATAACCCTTTCTCTGTTCCATAATTCCATTTTGTTTCTGCAGTTTCCAAGGAAGTTGTAGAATCATACAGTAAGGGAATCCTCTGTTTCAAGGCACAAAGTAGCCTACATTGGTCCATCATGCCACATGCCGATTTATTTGATCTTCATAGAAGGGGATTTGATTTGCTGCCAATTGCAACAGAGGAGTAGGGAGTGAAAGCCTCAAGAGTTACGTCTGTATCTTTCTTCAAACTTTGAGGTGAATTCACAGAGGAATGTTCTACACTTCTCTCAATGGCTGCAATATCTAGCGAATACTGTACTTGCATGTCTGAAATGGGCATCACTGATTGGACACCACAGTTGGACCTTTTCTATCATCTTAAACACATTCAACTTAGAACCATCAGATGATGCCATTGTGCAATGGCATATGCGAGTGATGTACATACATGATTCAAGCAGCCAGTAGGTAAATTTCAAAGTGATGGATGACATAAAATTGCTCCATCATAAATGCTGTACTTTTATGGGTAACTCTAAATGAGAAAACCAATAATTTAAGCATGAAGAATTTCGTAATAAGTGGGGCATAGAGTCCAGTATGGATCATTATGAACTATTAAACCACTGGTGTCAAAACCGGAAGCTTAAATCATAACTCTATACACGTGTTGCATTAACTCTTCTGATGGCATCTTTCACATGTTTGATCTTCTTATAAATTGGACCTCTTCATATATTTTCAGGTGTACATCTCACATTTTTTAATGGACGGAATGCCTAAAGATTTGACACTGTAACAAACAAACAAACAAACAAACAAACAAACAAACAAACAAACAAACAAACAAACAAACAAACAAACAAACAGATGCTTGGAAACAGATGCCTGTTTTAAATTTTGTGATTGATTTTTTGTTGTTGTACAACACTTTGTGCAGGAAAGCATCATATGAGGACCACCTCTTTAAGGTCTGCCTTCCTCCACATGAATCTCCCAGTCCACTGAGATCATCTGGGGAGGCTGTCTTGCATGTTTCACTGCCATCAGAAGCTCAGCTGGTGGAGATGCATAAAGCCGGAGCTACATTGCACACCGCGTTCCGTATGCGTCTGTTGTCCCGCCCCCAGGTCAAACAACGGGCTCTGATTGGCTGAACGAAACACAAACACAGCCAAAGTCAAGCTGGGCTCGACTTTGGCTGCATTTGCGTTTCGTTCAGCCAATCAGAGCCCGTTGTTTGACCTGGGGGCGGGACACCAGATGCATAAGGAGCACGAACGCGTGCAATGTAGCTCCGGCTTTAGGGGGCCTTCTCTGTCTCAGCTCAGCTCCCTACTATGGGAGATAAGATTAGTGCTCTCCCTGCCTGTATTTCAGCAAAGGTTAACATAAGAACATAAGAAGAGCCTTGCTGGATCAGGCCAAAGGCCCATCTAGTCCAGCTTCCTGTATCTCACAGTGGCCCCACCAGATGCTTCCGAGAGCACACAAGACAACAAGATAATCTGTTTCCTGCTGTCACTCCCTTGCACCTGGCACAGAGAAAACCTACTTCTAAAGCCAGGAGGTTGCTTATGGCTTGTAACCTGTGATGGTCTTTTCCTCCATGAATCTATCCAAACCTTATTGTTATAAGCAATATTTTCCTAGTAGGTCTTCACCACTTTCAATCACATTCTCTCCCTATCCTTTCTTTCTTTCTTTCTTTCTTTCTTTCTTTCTTTCTTTCTTTCTTTCTTTCTTAAATAAATAAATAAATAAATAAATAAATAAATAAATAAATAAATTGGTTTGTTGAGCTGTTGGTTTTCCCTTGGTTTTGGTTATTGTACATACATACAATGTAGATGCATTGTATTATTGTTTCAACCATTGTTGTTATCCACCTTGAATCAGTTTTTGGAGAAAGGCAGGATATAAAGAAATATAAATCTTACAAACAAGTGTGTGACTTATATGAGTGTGATGGCAGTGCTCATTGGAGAGCGAGGATTGCCCGCAACTCTCTCTTGGGTATATATGTGCTGGCAACCCCAGGTTTGTTGCTGCGTAATGTATGAAATGGTCTTTAGACAGAAGATATGTATACTTGTCTTTCTTGTTTCACTTGTCTGGGCTATGAGATGCTTCCTTTGATGGGCTGAAATATTTCCCCTCTTTAAATTTGGCCTAGATAGCCATATTGTCTTCTGCCCCCCCTTCTGACTTTCTAAATGAGATACTCTTTTCATGGTTCCATACACAGCTCTAAGATGCAGACACTCGTCTTACTCCATTTTGCCCTCTGGAGACCTCAGCAAGAGCATTGTTCCGAAATGGGCAGCTTTGTGGTTTGTTTCAATAAGTCAAGCACTCTTGTGTTCCTAAGAAAGGCATTAAGGGAGATTTGAACTTTTTATAGACATATAGGATTAGGTGCACCTCTAGTTCAATGTCAGATTTTTCTTTCTTGAAGCAGTTCAATCTCAATCAAACAGCTGGGGATTTACCAATAAGCATTTGCTTCAAACAATTCCCATGATCTTATTTTTCTTGTGTTATCCTTTTTTGATCATCAGAACTGATGGCGCAATCCTGTGTAAGTCGAGCCCCGGGGCAGCGTGCAACTGCCCCGGGGCAGGGTGTCGCGCAAGTGCCGTAAAGCACTTGTGTGACACCTGGAGAGCAAGCAGCGCTGGTGCTGCAGCCAGCACTGCTTGCCCCGCCATCTCCCCAGCCCTACAGCCGCCAGACCGGCTAAGTTCTACGCCGGTCGGGGCAGGGGGAGGGCAGACCGGGCTGCAAGGGAGGGCAGCCATTGGCCACCCGGGGCCTGGAGGGGGCGGGGATACTGGGGGCTGAGATCCCCGGTATCCTGAGCTCCTTCCGGGTCCCAGGTACACCGGCACGGAGGCGCAAATGTATGTGAGCTCTGGAGCTTGCGTACATTCGAGGAGGCCCATAGGGCCTCCCACCACTTACAATGGGGAAGGGGACGATTGTCCCTTTCTCCCGAGTTGTTCCTGGGCTGCCCCGGGGCAGCCTGGGAACTCAATAGGATGCAGTGGTCAGCCCTTTAGGCTGGCCGCCGTAACCTACACAGGATTGGGCTGTGAGTTTAGTACAGTATGAGTTTCGTAAAGTCTGGTACCTTGTGTAGTGGTGTTAACGAAGTTCATATTTTCCAGGTGGAAGTAGCATTTATATAATTTGATATTAACACTTTGAGAACCAAGAGAGTCTACTTCCTGGTCCTGGGAAGCTTGCACTCAAAATTCTGACTCAGTTCTGGACCCCACAGATAACGTTGAGCAAGTTGGACTCTGCCTCATTTTCTTATGTAATAAATGGGAATGTTAATGATCAGCTGTCCAAACTAAGTTGTTGGGAGGATAAATGAAATAAGGGCTATGCAGCACTTTTGTATAGTGACATGTCAATCGTAAACACTTTGTTGGGGATCCAAAATGCCACATGGATCGGGCACACGCATAGAGCTGTCTCATCCATCTTAATGAGCTGACCCTGAGTTGTCCCATCCATCTCAAAGCTGGAGAATGTTTCATTAATGACATCCTGGGTGGATCTCAAAGTCAGATAAATATGTGAAAATGTCATACTAAAATCAAGCAGGCTTACCTCCAAGGAAAGGATAAGGATCAAGATGTAAAAGTGCTGTGGAATTTGTGGATGATGATAATGATGATGAAAATTTATGAACTATATACAAATAATTTCTCACCTAAGAAAATCCTTATGTTCTGTTTTAGGTATTCTAGAGATAACTGCAGTGGACGTTGGAATTGTTGCTATCAAAGGCTGTTTCTCTGGCAGATACCTGGCCATGAACAAAAGAGGCAGACTTTATGCTTCAGTAAGTACCCTTCATTTAAGGCAGAAGCATCTTAGTTATGGCAAGGAAGCTGAAGGATCCTCCACTTGAGTGTCAATCATTTTCAATTGGGATGTAGACAGCATTGTAGTTAATGGGCACAAATACTGGTGGTCATGTGCAAACATTTATTGAAAACAAAAACGTGGTCTTTTGGTTTCATTTGGGGGATTAAGCAGCCCATACTTGGAGGCAGTAGCGTCACTACGACGCGCGTCACCCTGGGGCAGGGGGCGCGCGTCACCCTAGTGACGCTACGATATCGTGGCACGGGGGGGCGACCCGGCTCCCCCTCCGCGTCACCCTCCGGATGCTCTCTCCGCGTCACCCTCCGGACGCCCGGGAGCCGGCCGCGGAGCGTCCGACCCCGTCGGCGCTTCAGGGCCTTCTGAAAGAAGGCCCAGGCAGCGCGTCCATCCGGGTATTTTCCGGATTTTCGCACATGCGCAGACCCGTTTTGAGGGCAAAAAGCCTCAAAACCCGTTTTGAGGGCAAAAAGGGTCTGCGCATGTGCGAAAATCCAGAAAATACCCGGATGGATGCGCTGCCTGGGCCTTCTTTCAGAAGGCCCCGGAGCGCCGACGGGGTCGGACGCTCCGAGGCCGGCTCCTGGGCCGGCCTCGGAGCGTCCGAAGGGTGTCGCGCGTCACGGATGTGGCGCGCGTGGGGTGCGCGCGTCACCCGTGGTGCGCGTCACCCGTGGGCGCCCCGCCCACCCTGCCACGCTTCAGCGACGCCCCTGCTTGGAGGCCTGTAGAGGAAACATGGTGGTAAGTGTGGGGAAAAGCTGTTTCCCTTTCACCTGTGCAGCTTATCAACTCAGTTTGCACATTGAAGAACAGCATTTGCATTACATACATTTGAACATGTGGAGAGATCAGTTTTACAACACAATCCTAGGCATGTCTACTCAGAAGTAAGTCCCAATTGTGTTCAATGGCACTTACTCCCAGGGAAGTGTGTATAGGATTGCATTCTTAATAGATTAAGAATAAATAAAAGAATGAGACTAAATAACTCATTCAGGTGAGGAAGTGGTAAGGAAGTCTACAATTCACAGTATAATTACACAGTTTTTTCAAAAGGAAAAAAAAAACCCTGGGCGGGGAGGGAGTGCCAATAGGAGTCCCGTTTGCACAAGGTAATGAATGGACTCTCAGCATGTGTAAAGTAATTTAAGTTGGGATCTAACAGCTGAAGTGCAGCAGCAAAAGCTGCTAACAGACTGAAAGAATTTGTAAATTAAACCAAACGTCTCTCCATCATTCGGAGATTATGCTTTTAATACTTTGATCTGGCTTCATATTATGTATGATACCCTAATCCATCCCATGCTCCCTTCTGTACAGTCCTGAGGACTCAGGCAGGTATTGCACAGGGGGAAAAGAAGGCTGAAGAGGGAACTTTAATATACCTTGTACCTTGGAATACCACAACGTATATTATTTAATGGAATCTATTACAATGCTGACTGTGCTTGCAATGGAATGGGAAGAAAATAACAGTGCAATCCTAGGCACACTTTCCTGGGAGTAAGCCCCTATGAACACAATGAGACTTCTGAGTAACCCTGCATAGGATTGCACAGTCAGAGACATTTCCTTCTTTAATAGAAAGGAGAGGAAGAATTTCCTTCTCCCAGTCAATAACATTTTTGCAACATGAGGATGATGGAACCAGAATACTCTATGATGTGGAACAGTACTCAAACAGTACTCAAACAATGGGGCTTTTCTGCTGCTTCTTCCATGCCACTTTCCTGCTCCTCTCACTTTCTCCTCCATGCTCAGTATCCCCAAAAAGCCAATCCTTGGGAATAGTGTGCACAGGGGCCTGCCAATACAGGGGGAAGGTGGCGGAAACTGCACCCACCTCATGTGAACAGAAGTGCTGGTCCCCTTGTGATCTGATCAGGATTCTTGTCAGGCATGGGTCAAGATGAATTGAGGGATAGTTTGTGATTTAGAATTTTTCCATCATTCCACCTAGGACTGACATTAGTGATTCTGGAACTCTCTAGATTAAATATTAAAACTGGAAAATTAAACCAGCTAAAGCTCTAGCAGCTGATTCATTACTGGGAGCCAAATATTATTTTTTCATGTATGTCAGGTCAAGCCTGCAACACCTAACCCTAATCCTAATCCTTACCAATTGTAATACACAAATATGCTACACAGGGATGTGTAAATGTCTTTTAGAAGCCGTCAGTTGCTCTGGTGTCTGGATACAGATTGTATGCATACAATGTGTTTTAGCTTTCTAGCTAAGATTTCTAGTTAGGTTTTGGCCATAGCTGTGCTACTGTATAACATCCTGCAGTTATTGATATCAAGGTTTTGAAACGATGGCTCTTAGATAGCACAATGTGTTGTTGTGCAATCCTCTTATTCTGGATACATGGGTGACAATTTGTGGCATAATAAGATTAAGGTGCATCTATGGAGGGCTTCTGGGTGGGGATTGGGCTCTCTAAACTCAGGGCTCTGATCCCCGTTTGAACTGAGTTTGTGCTTGTCCCTTACCATCCACACAGCAGATGGAAGAGGGGCAAAAGCAGGTTTGTCTTCACATGGCCCACATTGTCGAAGTAGCCCATTATGCGCTGTCAGCATGGGGTCTTCCCCATGGCCTATCTAATTTCTTTTTAGGTACCATCTCCTATAATACTAATCTAGTGCGGAAAGTGGGCATCTGGACTGAGAGCCTAATCCTCTCAACAATTTAGACCTTTCTACAATTTAGCGCTGCTCCGCCGATCTTGGGTGTCACAAACATGCTGCGTCACATTTGGGTCACCCGCAAGGAGGCGGCAGAGGCACCAGACGCAGTGGAGTCACTGTCGTCGCTCGAGGTGGGGCAGAATGGTAAGTTCCGCACTGTGATAACATTTACTCCTTGGCACGAGTCGGCCCCGCCCCCTTGCCAGAGCCATTCAGTGCGGCGAAGGCAACACGCAGGAAGTCTACTGCGGGCACGTTGCCTTCACCGCACTGAATGGCTCCAACGGCGAGGGGGCGGGTGCCGCCTCGTCCCGAGGAGTAAACAGAGGTTAGCACAGTGCGGAATTTACCATTCCGCCCCACCTCGAGCGATGCCACCGAGTGGAGTGCCCACCAGAGAAGGTATTTCCCTGCCGGGCGGAGGAGGAGCAGTGGGGCGGAACGGGGCGTTCTGGGGGTGGGTGGAATTGGTCAGCCGGGTCTGGGAAGGGGGGGGAATCGGCAGTGGCCTCCTCCGCCAAATCCTATCCCCCTTCCCGGGCCTGGCCGCCATTACATGGGGCTCTTGAACTTGCATCAGCTAAATAGCTGGTGCACATTCAAGTAGCCCCATCGGGGCAGCTGGGGCTTTACCCGAGGGAAAGAAACAAATGTTCCCTTCCCCTGAAGTGACCTCCCAGGCAGCCTTTTTGTGCCCTGGATGCAGTGCAGGCTGCACTGGCCTCACTGTATTGCATGGCACAAAGTTAGATAGGATTGAGCTGTGAAACTCTAAGGCACCCCCTCTGTCTGGTTTTAGCTTTGGTGGTGGCAGAGAATTACTACCATTTTATCCTGGTATAAAAATAAATTGGGGAGAGGAAGGAGGGTGCCAGGTGCCTTCGATCATCATAGTTCCCAACATTTCTTACATTGTCTTCATTTAAGTTAAGGGGCTAGGGCACATGTTTACCTTTAGATAAGGCTGTATGCTCATTTATCATAGCCACTTGTTTGCTTGCCAGAAACTACTATTATTTCAATTCCATCATAAATATGTATTCATTATTCATAAGGGAAGGCGGGATATAAATCATTTATGTAAACAAATAATTACATAATACAGGGCAGAATTGGGCCCCAAACAGGACCATTATTGTAGCATAATCATCAAAGTGGAGAATGGTCCTATTTACTCCCTCTGCTGGGCTAGTGAAGAGTTCCCTGTAGCCTTTTTTTTTAATCATGTCATGCCAGGAAAGAAGCAGTCATATTCCCAGTTAAAAATCAGAATTGTAAGCATCAGAAGCGAAAAGTGTGAAGAGTTGCAAAACAGATAATGCAATGATATTATTCTTAATGATGATGATGATGATGATGAAGAAAAATAGCTTAGTCAAGGGACAGCTGCACCTATGCCACCTCTGAAGTCAGTGGACTTTAAACATTTAACTGCAGCCCACTACATATATTGAATTGCTGTTAATTACTGGCCCTAGTGTGATCATATGAGGCGCAATCCAATGCTGATCTCTAAAAATTGTCTTCCTCATAGAAGAAGACACTCCCTTACAGTCCAAGGTTCTTTGCCTCCATTTTACTACAGAATAACGTTCATGAATGGCTCCCAGGTGCTTTGAAATCGACACACAGTATCCATTAACTCCAGACTCCTAGATATATCTCCTAGATAAGTCACAGCCGATTTCACTGGTGCAAGTCCAAGGAAAGGAAGGGAGCAGGGAGGCTGCTGCCAGAGGTGATAGGATACGATGTGCGGGATCACCCCCTCTTGCAGCCCCCTCTTCCTCCCTGCCCCCGTTCTGTCCTTCCCACCCCTCCTGCCTCCCCTGCTGGCGTACCTGCTCCAGTGGGTGGCCAGACATCTGGTAACACATGTGGGAAGGCTCTGGCCTTCCTGCTGGCACTCTGCTGCTTTGGCATGCTGCTGGAGCATGCTTTACAGATGCTTTTCAGCAGCCAGCAGTGGCGGAATGCACATTCCACCAGCGGGGCAGCCCAATCCTGAGAAACCTCACCTGGATAGTTTGCATATTTCTCTTGCACCAGGGCTGGCCTTATGATGATGCAAGTTAAAATTGTAATTTGGAGCTGCGCCCTTACCAAGGTGGCAAAATCTTCCTTCCTCCCAACCAGCAGCTTCTCTATAGCAGACTATCCCGCCCCCACTGCCTGCCTGTCCTGCTGGCAGCTCTGCACATGTCTGAGCAAGTCGACTGAGCAGCAGTGGGAGAGAGGCTGCTGGGGCAGTGTGTGCCTGTTGAGCCTGATGGTCTCCTTCCAGGCAGCCTCCTCCAGCAAAATTATTTTTGCCTCCCGGACAAGAGCAGCTAGGTAGGCTGCACAAGCTCATCTCACACAGCAAGCAGATCCTCCCCCTAGGCTTGATTCTCCTTTCATTTGGGTCCTCCTTTCCCTACCTCCCCTCCATGCTAGATTGTGTGTCTACTGCAGGAGGTTCAAATTCTCAAAGCAGGTAAGCAGGACAGCTCTTTCATCACAATGCGTTTGTTTTCTTAACTGCTTTATTTCCCTCAACTGATTCAACTGATCCTTAATAACCAGTCCTTAATTTTCTCCCAGTTCAGAAGCAACTGTTTACCTGTTTAGGAAAAAAAATGTGATCCTGCATCCTGCTAATGCTATCCTGCCCCGCTCCCACTGCCTGCCTGTCCTGCTGGCAGCTCTGCACATATCTGAGCAAGTCAGCTGAGCAGCAGTGGGAGAGAGGCTGCTGGGGCAGTGTGTGCCTGTTGAGCCTGATGGTCTCCTCTCAGGCAGCCTCCTCCAGCAGAATTATTTTTGCCTCCCCCACAAGAGCAGCTAGGTAGGCTGCACAAGCTCATCTCACACAGCAAGCAGATCCTCCCTCCAGGCTTGATTCTCCTTTCATTTGGGTCCTCCTTTCCCTACCTCCCCTCCATGCTAGATTGTGTGTCTACTGCAGGAGGTTCAAATTCTCAGAGCAGGTGAGCAGGACTGCATTTGTTTTCTTAACTGCTTTATTGCCCTCAGCTGATTCTTCCTCACCTCAGCTGGTTTAAAACTTTATTTTAAACTTTATTTATAGATTTATACCCTGCTCATTTTTCAAAATGATCCCCAAGAGGAGGCTTACAATGATAATACAAAACAGCCTTTAGTCCCCTGGCTGTGGTGGCAGAAGCTAGAGCAAGGGTGTCAAACATATTTCATACAGTGGGTCAAATAATATTCATGGTACCTGCTGAGGGCCGGAAGTGATGTCATTAAGCAGGAAGTGACATCATTAAACAGGTGATGACCAGAAATAAGCACACTGTTCTCATCTAACTCATTAGCTGCAAATGACAGAAGAGAAAATATGCAAATCTTAACAATATTGTCAAGATATAGGAGAGCCCAATTATCATGTGGGCTGCCCTTTCTGTGGTGGGGGTAAGGGTTTTTTTTCCTCTTGACACAGTGCTCATCCCAGGAAGGGGGGGGGAGTTCTATTTTCACAACATAAATGAAGTTTTGTTGGCAAAGGGCCCTGGATACCAGGCCTTTCTAGCAATTGCTTGTTTTTCTACTGGACCTCTGGAATTGATTGTTACTGCTATTACTTTACAGGAAACCTACAATGCAGAGTGTGAGTTTGTGGAAAGGATCCATGAGCTGGGCTACAACACTTATGCTTCCCGCTTGTACCGGACTGTGCCCAATGGAGCTAGCAGTAAACGCAAAGCGAGTGCTGAGAGACTCTGGTATGTCTCTATCAACGGGAAAGGCCGACCCAGAAGGAGCTTTAAAACCCGCAGGACCCAGAAATCCTCTCTCTTTTTGCCTAGGGTGCTGGATAACAAAGATCACGATATGGTCCGACTATTCCATACAAACGCTAAGTACCGAGAAAGCCTGCTAAAGCCCACAAGTAAGAACCAGAGGAGGAGGAGAGGACACTAGTGACTGCTCTGTGGGTCAGGCAGATAGGATGGAAGCACTGAAGACGAACCCGTGTTCAGAGTGCTATTTAATCAATATGATCATGTGACCAATACGGACTCAGAAACTAATAATATGTTGTCTGTGTGTGAGTGTGACTGATTTTACTGGGTCTCCCACCAAACATACTTGCTAATAGATGTTTTAGAAATATAACTCATTGCTAAGAACATATGGCAAAATAAATTGAGGCATGTTCACATGTAAATTAGATTGAGGCAGTAATTTGAAACGTTGGCTTGGCGTTTTCTTCAATCTGTGTTTCTCTTTCAGAATCCTAGGAGTATTTTAAGCTATTAGTCACCTCCAGTTTTCAGACACTAATCATTATGTCTCCATCATCTTTTTTCTTCTTTTTTTTTTTTGCCCTCCTAGTTAAAGCCAACTGGAGAAATTTAAGAACTGATTTATTTTTTCAACATGCATTTAAATTATTTTTTCCTTTCATTTTAATGAACCATATGAATCAGTTATCATACACTACTCTTAAATGTATTAACTTGAAATGTTAAGTATATGCACAATTTATTTGTTGCAGGAGAGAAGTATGCTGTTAGGATTATTCTTTTTGTTTTCAGTTTGTTTTGCTTGATCCACACTTGATGATACATATTTTTCTCATTTCATGGATTTCTGCAAAGCTTGATGAAGCACAGAAAACACCCCTTATAATAAGGTTTTTGGAGAGCCATCCCTGTTTACGTGCATGCAGGCTCAGGTGCGCAAATGCGCACGCGCGCACACACACACACAGTGTAACATTTGTAAATGTACTGGGAATTGGGTGTGTCAGAAATTTTCCAGTGATAAATCAGTGGCAGATTGATTGACCCCATTATAAGGAGCTATAGGCAAAGGGGTGGCACTAGTGTCGCTGCAGGGGGGGCAGAGCTCTAAGTTCTGACCTTCCGTTACACGGGTGCACGAAGCGGCCCCACCCCCTCACCTTAAGAACCATTCAAATCGGTGAAAGCAATGCGCAGGAAGTCTCCTGTGCGTTGCTTTCACCAACTTGAATGTTTCCAAAGGCGAGGGGGTGGGGCCACTTTGTGCACCCGTGTAACGGAGGGTCGGACTGCGGCGGAACTTAGAGCTCCGCCCCCCGCAGCGACGCCGCAGAGAGGTGGACCCCCCAGTGCCTGGAGAACTTTAGCCTCAGTTTCCCATACAAATGGCATGCCAAACGTTGTATTGCAATGTGTTGTTATCATGGGTAACATGATGGGGTTGCTGATAAAATGGATACAGCTGCTAGCACATGAGGTGATGTGAGTGAAGCTACTGACAATTTGGTCTGGCCAACAAATTGCTTAGTGTTCTCCTATCTTTAGTGTTGCTTTGCTACTCATGAGGGGAAAGGGACTTTTTCCAAGGGTTTACATAACGCTGTGGGGAAATTAATATTGATTAAACCACAGTGTGTTGAAACTTGCTTCTGCTGTTTGAGTGGCTATCTGTTTACTCAGTTTGAAGATCCTTTCAAGTGGAGTTGCTTAGCCAAATTGATTGAAACAACTCCTCTGTCTGACTAGGAAATCACAGACTGAGGATTCAGCAACCACAGCCACAGGAGTTAACTGAAAATTGACTATTCTACGTTCTTAGATTCTCTCGATGTGTCCAGGTTTTAGAGTTCAAATTGACTAGTCTACTTTTGAATGTGGGCTATCTAAAACATTTGGAGTTAAATTATAATTTGCTCATTTAATTCATGACAGTGATAAGACTGCAATGAAGCTTACAACTTGTGACTTCTCATACCAGTACATCTACTGAAAAATGCCTGTTGATTGTATATACAAACTCGGGAAGGGGGGGGGGGGGAGAACGACTGTTGGAATGATGAACTGGCTAGAAATTGAGGGGCTAATTACACATTACAAATAAAAGCATGTAACAGAGACCCAACACAAAGCTTTAAGGACAACTTTGGGAGGGTTGGAGAAGCACAAGGAGGCAGGGGATGCTCTATCCATTCCTTGGCAGCTGCTCATCCATTCCTTTCCACTGGTAGCTTCTCCATACCCTACCATGCATTTAGCTCTTGAAAGTCTCGCTAATATTGTTGAGAGGAGCCTGAAAATAAGCTGTGTTTCTCTATATTTTTGGAGCACACTAGTCGCTATACATGAGTCCTATGAACTAGCTCAGGACAAATGCCCCACCCATTCCACTCAATAGGCTTATGCAGTTATCCCTTGATGCTTATTATGAGAATTCTGGCCTTCCAAATTCAGCAGCAAGAATGTAGGTAGAGTTGGAAATTGGTGCTACTTTGGTATGTCATTCTCTTAATAAGTTTATAGCCTTTCAGGTGGATTGGCTCAGCAGCTGATGGTCTATTTAAGACTCTATTATTTTGAAAGGAAAAGGAGGTACAGTATTGTACAGATGATTGATGCAACATACTAAAAATATAAAAATATGCCTGCCTAGAGAAAAGGCTCCCTCTAATAAAGTTTTCTTAGGGCCAAATCACACATTACACTAAATACATGACATTTTTCAAATAAATTTTTTCTGTAGAATTTTCAAATAATTAGTCTCTGAGGTGGGGAGATGGGATGCTTTAGGACCTCAACCCCCCCCCCCCACTGCAGTTCCATGTACAATCATGCCATTCCCCCATCCCCATGTGCTATTTTAAATAGGAAAAAAAGCTTCCATTGGCTTTCAATGCAAGCTTTTTCCCCCTGTTCAATATTGTCTGTCAGGGGTGGGATGGCAGTGGAGACAAAGTCTTGAACCCTACCCCACCCCTGCCACCATGTTTCCACTGCATCAGGCAGCCCTCTGCCACTTCTTTATACAAGCCACCCGGCCTTATTAGGTATTTAGCGTAACATGTGATTTTATCCTTAATCATTAACCCAGAAAGCCAGAAAATGTATATGTTAGTGTTTGTCTATAATTAGTATTCTATTATAGAAATCACTGTCAGAAACTGTGTGGCTATATGTAAGTTTGTGAACAACAGGGATGTTTCCCTTCTTTGAGGAAAAGGAGCTTCCACTAAGTCCATGTTTCCATCTGCCATCTAAGACTTGAACCAGGCATCCCTGTTCCTAGGCTGGTCCCTACCCCACTGAGCTGCATGAGTCTGTATGTGCTCAGGCCTCAGCGCCCTCTTCAGGTAAAGAAGGAAGCTGATGCTTGTAGTGTGAAGCCTCTGGATTGGCTGGGTCTCTCATAACCAGGCTTGCTGTCCTGGTCAAATGAGCAATATCTTCAGCATGTGGGACTTGACTCTAGCTCAAGTCCCCGGTTTCAGCAACTGAGCTCTCAAAGTCCAAATTCGGACTGGCTGCTCTGGCCTGATGTCATCGGAGGAGCCATGGTATTCTGCTGAAGCAGGGTGTGTGTGCCATGGTTGTCATAAACTATAAGCAAAATAGTCAAGTCCTATACTGTTCAAATCTTCTCTAGTCTCCTGACAACCATATCAGAAAGCGGAGGAATTGAAACACAGGACTACAAATCGATACAATACTGATTTTGTTCCTGTGTCATCTATATATACTGTATTTTATATAGCTCATCAGTCATATTGTCTGATAGCTTGTCAGTAGCTGGGTAATGAAAGAACCTGATAGCTACCTGAAGTCTCTGATGACTGGTTTTGAGAAACAATCAACCATATAAAGTGCTACCGCAAGAAATGTGACCATAACAAACCGGAATTGGCTTCAATAAGAATGCAATTTTATGTTTTCAATTCTACCTATTTCCTCTTCCTTTCTTCTCTTTTCTTTGCATTTCCCACTAGTAAAATCCTTTCTATATAGACATACTTATTGGATGCTTAAGACTTTTTTTTCCCTTTGAAAGAAAGAAAAGCTATTTTAAATAGGCCTTTGAAGATTTCTGCAAAGCTCAAGTTCAAATGTCTCCTGTTTCCTTTTGGGAGATCTGAAGGATTTGGGAAGGTGAAGCTATAATTAAAGAACAGTTGATGGTAACCATCCCCTCCTGGTTAGCATTCTCAAGCCACCTCCAAATATAGACGGCAAAAGAAAACTTTGTCCCATTTTAGGCTTGCAATAGTTCAGATGCCTCGACGACTGCCGAGTAGAAACAAAGAAGCTTTCCTGAAATGTTGAGGGCATGTCCACAAGGCAAAGACTTTCTTCGGGGTGGGATGTGGTTGTTTAGAATCTGATCACTGCACTCACATTTCTGCTCATGTGGTTCCCTGCCCATCAGCATAGCCCAGTGTTTCCCAAACATTGCCAAACAATGGCAACCATTGGCTGCAGCTCCCTATTACATGATGTTGATGCCTGCCAATTGGCATTATAC
Organism: Plestiodon gilberti rubricaudatus; assembly: GCA_026170595.1. Lineage (NCBI taxonomy): Eukaryota > Metazoa > Chordata > Lepidosauria > Squamata > Scincidae > Plestiodon > Plestiodon gilberti. The sequence goes on along the minus strand of JANXHW010000001.1, from coordinate 244,058,658 downwards.
TGTTTTCTGACAGGATTCCATGGCACTCCGCGGCTCCCCTGGCTGGTTTCCGTGGCTTCCCTGGGAGCCACACCTCCCAGTTTGGGAACCACTGATGGGACCAACTGCTAGACTGGGGAACGAGTCAAGGTACAGGCAACAATATTGTGCAGCTATCCCATGCTCCAGCCTTCATCAAGGGACTCATCTTGAACATCTGCTTGGTGTTAAAATAAACAGAAAGTGGCTAAGGAAAAACTCCCAGACAGATGTTCCCTGAAACGTTTCCCTCCAGAGTTTAGGCCAAAAAAGAGCACCCACATATACCAATAATATCAAATAAAGCACACAATCTACTGGAAAGTTTCCCGCACATGTAACATTAGAATGAATGGGAACTGCACAAAAGTATAGCATTGTTCTTGTATTGGTCCCATTCTTCTCAATGGGACTTGCACAGGGGACCTCCCTGATAGATCATCATCATCATTCATGCCCCCAAGTTACAGGGGCTGATACTTCACTGTCCATTGAATGTGAGGCAATTAAAAGCTGAGCAAAATCAGTAATAGCACATGCATTTTTTTTAGTGAGCTATTATATATCTAGGACACCCGATAAGACAAGACCAAAAAAATACATAGCCAAATAGAATGTTGTTAATCTTGCGGTGGACAGTGTTGTAATTCTTTGATGTCTTCTCTGTCTACTTTATTGAAATTTTTCTTGAGTGGAATCTATTTAGGAAGGTAGGTGATAAAAGTAGAAGAAAAGAAATGAAATGTATGAATATATATGCATGCAGAAAATGTGATGTGATTTAGGTTTTACAAAGCAAACCCTGCTAGTGTGTATTAGCATGCAGAGCATGAACATTTGTAAACGTTAGCAAAAGAGAAAACATTTTTGCTTAAAGATTGAATGCAATTGCAAGGGGCAGAGAACTGCCAACATCCCAGCTCAATCTCTTGCACTCTGCAATAAGGAAGGTGTAATTATGCACACAGGGTCGCCAACCGTCCAGGATTGACCTACCCTAGAGCCTCCACAAATAAGCATCAATCTCCAGGTGACTGCTAAAAGTAGTTCAGGTTTTGACAGGGCCTCCAGAAATTTCCAAAATGCTGGGGAAAAACAATCTTCAGAAATAGCTTTTCTCAGAGTTGGCAACCCTATATGTGTGCTGGATAAATTCGAAGAAATGCTGAGAATTGGCCACTGGGTAGAATAATGAGTTGCCCTGCTTTTCAGTAGAAACCTCTGGGCACACTATAGGGCATGTAAACTGGAACAGACCTCCTCCTCAAGGCATGATGGTATTGGAATTGTGGGCCCTTCAAAGAATCTGATTGTAAAGACCCCCATGGATGATTTTTTCCAATTGAAGAAAGTTGGGGGGAAGTGTGTGTGTGTGTGTGGGGGAAACGACCAACCATGTTCCAGGCCAAGAACTTGACATTTTACATTTAACAGCAATTAGTTCTTCCACCTTTAAAAGTGCAACTTACTTGCAAATAAATGAGCATTGTGCATGGAATGAAGCCAGTTAAACAATGGATCTCTTCTACAGCCCTACTTTCAACATAGGGTTGAATCCCAGCTGGAAAAGCCAACAACAAGTAATAAGAGAGATTTCTCCAAGTGCAGATAGCTGGTATCTGCTAAGAAGTACTATACAGATAAATAGGATCATTCAGCACACTTGCAGTTTTTATTATCAATTTTTAAACCAAACAGTGCAGCACATATACCGGTAAGTAAAATTAGAGCCACATCAGAGTGCAGGTAGGGCAATCTCATACAGTATTTGGATGATTCTTCCTTGAAAAAATCTCCTTGTGTATATAGCTTTAAACTCTTCACCCTGATATACTATGTTTCTGTGTGCATGGAGCTCTTTCATAGGGGAGCGATCAATTATGTATGTCTCCCGCATAAATCTGAATGGTACACTCTAGGAATAAAACAAACACAAGTTCATTGGGTTCTCTGGCACAGATTGTGCATGATCTAACATATGCAGATCAGCTGGTACTCAGGAAATGAATGGGAATGTTTAAGCACTTTAGTAAATATTCTGAAATTCCCTAGTTGGAAAGAGCAGTAAGAAAGAGGGATTTATTTGTGCTTTGCATTGTTTGCAGCAGGGCACATGCTGCAATCAAGCATGGGTACATTAGTACAATGGTGTGACTGGTGTGATGCTCATGTACAACATGAGTGACCTGGAACATGCATATATGGTTTATTGTGCATGAGAGACTGAATACTCATAGATCACTGACTTCTCCTGCAGCACAGACTTAGATATCTAAACATGCAAGTGTTGGTGCACCATGTTTTCCATGCTGAGCTCCACCCTCACTTTTCATGTCACATTACATGATACTCAACTGTCTCTAATGCATACATGTACCAATGCCATCTTGGAATACTGAGCAAAGGCACAGGAGGACACCATGGGTATCTACTGAAACCAGAACTTCAACTGACACTATCATCAACATTTACGGTACTTAAGACTCGTCAAATTTCATAAACAGCTGAATTTGGTTATTGAGGAGGCTAAATTATAAGTTTCCTGGATTATGGCATAATATTCAGCCCTTTCAATACATACATTTAGCACTAATGTAGCAAGAATACAAGTTCATTGGGTTCACAAGGTTCGTTGGGTTCACAAGTCCTTGCATGCAAGTACTGTAGTTAGATTTCATTATGATACTTCTTTACCACAATGTTTTACAGGCATAAGTACATAAGAACATAAGAAGAGCCCTGCTGGATCAGACCAAAGGCCCATCTAGTCCAGCTTCCTGTATCACACAGTGGCCCCACCAGATGCCTCAGGGAGCACAAGACAACAAGATACTTGTATCCTGTCTCCACTCCCTTGCACCTGGCACAATAGTAGTGGTCACATACACCACATACAGTAGTGGTCACATACATCCCTTGCACCTGGCACAATAGTAGTGGTCACATACACAAACAGTAGTGAGAAATGCCTGTACATCTTGGGAAGTCCTTTACCCTACAGAGTCCCATGGCTGTGCACTGCACAGTGATTTCAGTGCAACTATCATTTATTTATTTATTTACAGTATTTTTATCCCACCTTTCTCCCCGAAGGGACCCAAGGCGGCTTACAACAACAACAAAAAGAGAATACAATACAAAAATACAATACAAAAATAATCACATTTTAAACAGTAAAAAACAATTAATGAAAATTAATAAAAACAGTATCTAAAAATCGGTTAAAAAGATCATAGCTACAATTAAAACAGGAGCATAAAAACAGCAGCACCCCCACCTGTACCAGCGAGATGTTAAAAAAGGCAAGGGCTCAGATGGCTTCTTGGAACAAGAAGGTTTTTAGGCCTCGCCGGAAAGTGTCCAAGGAGGGAGCAGTTCGTAAGTCAAAGGGGAGGGAATTCCATAAGGTTGGTGCCACTACTGAGAAGGCCCTGTTTCTGGCCGCCGCCCCTCGCACCTCCCTGGGCGACGGCAGCCGCAAAAGGGCCTTCTCTGATGATCTAAGGAGACGAGCCGGACTATATAGAAGTAGGCGGTTTCTCAAATATCCTGGCCCCAAGCCGTATAGGGATTTAAAGGTCAAAACCAGCACTTTTAATTGGGCCCGGAAACGAATCGGCAGCCAGTGCAGCTGTCAGAGGAGCGGCCCGACAGAGTCGAACCGCCTACCTCCAGTGACCACACGGGCCGCCGCATTCTGCACTAATTGCAGTTTCCGAACCGTCTTCAAGGGCAGCCCCACGTAGAGCGCGTTACAATAATCTAATCGTGACGTCACCGTGGCATGGATCACCGTGGTCAGGTCTGCGCGATCCAAGTACGGTTGCAGCTGGCGCACCAGCCAAAGCTGGGCAAAGGCCCCCCTGGCCACAGCCGCCACCTGGGAATCCAGGAGCAGCTGCGGATCCAGGCGGACCCCCAGGCTGCGGACCTGCTCCTTCAGAGGGAGTGCAACCCCCTTCAGAGCAGGACGATACTCTAGTACCTGCATCGTGGATTTCTGGACCAGGAGAACCTCTGTCTTGTCCAGGTTTAATTTCAGCTTATTAGCCTACATCCAGGTCCCAACCGCCTCCAGGCAGTGCTCCAGAACCTCAACAGCCACCCTGGAATCAGGTGGAAAGGAGAGATAGAGCTGGGTGTCATCAGCATATTGATAGCACCCAACTCCAAATCCCCAGATGACCTCTCCCAGCGGTTTCATGTAGATGTTAAATAGCATGGGGGGCAAGATGGAACTCTGTGGCACCCCACACCTCAAGGGCCAGGATGCCGAACAGGCGTCCCCCAGCACCACCATCTGGGACCTATCTGCCAAGTAGGAGCAGAACCACCGCAGAATGGTGCCCCCAACCCCCAGCTCGGCCAGTCGGCCCAGAAGGACACCATGGTCGATGGTGTTGAAAGCCGCTGAGAGGTCCAGCAGAACCAACAGGGACGCACTCCCCCTGTCCAGTCCTCGGCGTAGGTCATCCACCAAGGCGACCAAGGCCGTTTCTGTCCCAAAGCCCAGCCTGAAACCAGATTGAAAGGGATCTAGATAATCCGCTTCATCCAGGACCCTCTGGAGTTGAGACGCCACCACCCGCTCAATCACCTTGCCCAAAAATGGGAGGTTTGAGACTGGCTGGTAGTTGTCCATTATTGTGGAATCAAGGGAGGGCTTCTTCAGAAGGGGTCGAACCACTGTCCGCCTCGAAGCGAGCAGCAACACCACCTCCACCAGAGAAGAGTTGACCACCCTCCCCGTCCACTTGGCCAGCCCCTCCCGGGCAGATCTGATTAGCCAAGCCGGGCAAGGGTCAAGCAGGCAGGCAGCCGGCCTCACACTCCAGAGGAGCCTGTCCACATCCTCAGGCTGTACAAGCTGAAAAGAATCCCACAACACTGGACCAGCAGGTGCCAAGGGGACATCCTCAGATATTGTCAATGAGGCATCCAAGTCATGGTGAATCCGATCGATTTTATCTGCGAAATGTTTAGCAAACACGTCACAGCGGGCCACCGTGTGTTCCTCCTGATCTATTGGAGGGGTCTGATCAAGTAGGCCTCGCACCACACGGTACAGCTCCGCTGGACGATTGCCTGCAGATGCAATGGTAGCAGAGAAGAAATTACTCTTCGCTGCTATCACCGCCACGGAGTAGGCTCTATAATGGACCCTACTCTGTGTCCGGTCGGACTTGGCACAAGTTTTCCGCCACCGTCGCTCAAGACATCTACCCCGTCGCTTCATCGTTTGCAGCTCCTCAGTAAACCAAGGAGCCGCTCTGAGTCTGTGGCGTGGCAAAGGTCGCTCAGGAGCGATCTCATCCACCGCCCTGGCCATTTCCCCATTCCAGAGGTCAACCAGGGCCTCAGAAGAGTCACCAGTCTTGGCAGTGGGAAAGTCCCCCAGAGCCCTCAGGGAACCTTCTGGATCCATTAGCCTCCGGGGGCGGACCATAGAATGAGGTCCCCCGCCTTTGCGGAGGAAGGAACAAGCCTAAACCTTACCAGAAAATGATCTGTCCATTACAACGGAGTGATGTTAATCTCCTCCACATCCAGATCACGGCCCCCTTGTTCAGCTATAAACACCAGGTCCAGTACATGTCCCGCCTCATGTGTCGGGGCCAAGATCTTCTGGGACAGGCCTATGGTTGTCATGAAACATAAAATAGCATCTCAACCCCCAGTTTAATTCCATGAAGATGATAAATGAGAATTAAGGTTTCCTCCATCTCAAAGTTTGAAGGTTCATAGTGATGCTTGTAAAAATACCCCTAGAAATAGGGGACAAGAAGCATACCCCCCCCCCCCACATGGTATGGTATTTCCAGGCCATTCAGAAAAGCTGCAATTTGAAGTCTGAAAGGGTTTTTTTATGGTAAAAATTTGGGACAGGAAACGTAACCAATAACAGAGACCATAATATTCTTACATAGAACAGGCCAAGTCACGCACACTGTGGAATGCCATGTGTATTGGAAAACGCAGAAGCCTTCCCCCGAGGAGATAGGGTGTGGTGTTAGCAGTGGTTCCTCATAGGCCTAAGGTATAAGGGGTTAACATCTAGGCTTCAGCAGCAGGTAGGCTTCTCAGCTGCAGCCACTAGAGGTCATCAGGTATAAAAGCAGCACCTGGAGTAAGGAAGGGTGGGGGTTGTAGTAAGGAGAAAGCTTTGGAGGAGAAAGACCAACTTAGCTGTGCTGACTGACTTCTGGACTGGCTTATGGACTTACCCTGACTGGCTTGTGGACTTACTCTGACTAACTTCTGAACTGACTTCTGGACTTACCTTGACTGACTTCTGGACTGGCTTGAGGAACCTGCTTTTGCTTTCTGACCTTGGACTGGCTTTTGTACTTTGGTATTTGGACTTGGACTGCTAAACCTGTGAGTGTAAAAAGGGGAACTAATTAGCCCAGAGTGGGACTAGGCCTCTTAAAGGGACCAGACCAGGGATTTTCTAGGACACCATGCTGTGGGAATTCTATGGCCTCAAATGACCTGCCAAATTGTGTGGCAAGGAGCCCCATACATAATCCTGCCACTGCATAAATTTTGTGGGGTGTGAACTTGTGAGCTGCCCCTCATGGTGGGATTTAAATACTACTCAGTATTTAAAATGCTGGTATGCCCCTTATGCTGTTGTAGAATGGCACACCAGGTGGGTATGAAATGCATGTGCATGCATTAACATAAGAACATAAGAAGAGCCTTGCTGGATCAGGCCAAAGACCCATCTAGTCCAGCTTCCTGTATCTCACAGTGGCCCCACCAGATGCTTCTGAGAGCACACAGTCAACAAGATAACCTGTTTTCTGTTGTCACTCCCTTGCACCTGGCACAAAGAAAACCATGCATTCCTTCTTACATGATGGAGGAGCTGGTTGGACTGTCATCTGACTGAACCAGCCCTTTAATTGAGAGAAGGCACTGGACTTCCAGTAAGCCTGTATCAATGCCTGCAAAATTCATTTTCTGTTATTAATAGTATAAAGTAATTGTGCTCAGTTCTGATTGTTATTTGTATTCAGACTATTTTTGAAGAAATTAGAATCTAACAACTCAGTCCTAGCCAGGGCCTACGGCAGTGAATCTTGCAACCTGCTGCCATAAGGCCTGGTCCAGTACTGCAAAAGCTGTGCTGCTGGCATGTGCTTCAGGGACACTGGCACAAATGGCCAAAGGCCCTGTGCATGTGCCACTGGCTCACCCAGCCTGTGCCGGAGCAGGTAAAGTGGCAGCAGGGGTGGTTTGGGGGAGGATTGGAGTGGAGAGCATGCCAAACAGGGTGGTTTAGGGGCAGGAGGGGGAGGATCTTGGTGGCAGCAGTGCATGCCAAGATGCTATCCCCCTTTTCCTGACTTGACACACACCTTGAGGCTCCTCGGACTTAAGCCAGCTAGATAGCTGGTGTAGGTTGGAGGAGACCCATTGATAGCCAAGCAGCTTATGGGGAGGTAATTAAAATTGATTTTACTTACTTCTCCTGGACTGTTTGGTTCTCCCCCCCCCCCCAGCATGCATTCCATCGGCACCACTGCAACACACAGGCTGGATTGGGTTGTAAAACTCATGTCAGTGATTTTTAACATTAACAGCTGCCACTATCAACAAATAAATGGACTTCAACAATATTGACCTGTGAGCATGGCTAGTGGAATTGACTGGCCAGGTAGGAGTGCTGATTAAAGCCTCATGATGAAGCCCCTCAGATCAGCCTCTAAGGAGAACTGTGCTTGCTGTGATATCGCTGGTGAATTACAGTCAGAATCATGAGCTGACTGTATCTTTGGATCAGCATTTTAATTTTTGGTAGTGGTTCATATTTTCCCTGTTAATGGAAAACTTTACATATTTTAGTGTGTGTGTGTGTGTGTGTGTGTGTGTGTGTGTGTTTGGTTCAGTGGCCAGACGTCAGCTGTAGAAAACCAGAGTTTGGGACGGAATAAGTAGGTTCACTATTGTCAAGTATATGGCTGAACTCAAGTTCCCATGAACATATGTGTTTTCATTTCGCACATGTTCCCATTTTCTTCTCACAAAAACCCTGTGAAGTAGGTTAGGCTGAAAGATAAGTGACTGAATGGAGATTTGAACCTGAGTTTCTTCAATCCTAGTTCAACATTCTAACCATGTCATCAGTGTTTAGTGCAATTTATGTCTGAAACTTTATTCCCAGAATTAATAAGGAAAACAAAAGCAAACTTGTGCATGAAGCTTGAACCCAATAACATTTATCTTCACCTTTACAATTCAGATCTGAGTTCTTGCATCTGATGATTCACTTCATATACTCTGTCACTTGATCCACCAATGGAAGCTCCTCCATAGGGGCAAAAGGGATTTGGTCCCTACAGGGGGAAAAAAAAAGGAAAAATGCATTTAAAGATTTATGGCCCAATCCTATCCAAGATTGGGCTGGCACATGGAGGTATAGGTATTTGACAGCCACCGCTGCCTCCTCTTCAGGTTTCCTCATGAGGAAACCTGAAGAGGAGGAGACAGCGGCTTTGTGATCAGCACTTCCAAGGGAGAAGGAAGGAGGCACCAGCCTGAGGGCAAAGCTGCTGCCACCTCTTCTGGGTTCCTTGCGAGTAGCATAGCAAGCAGTAGTGAGTGGCCCCCCCAGGTTGTGCAGCCTGAAGTGGTCTGCACCAGCAGCTTCGCAGTTGCTACAGTACTGCCCTGCAGGATGCAGCGGTAGACTTTTCAGCACTGCTGCAGTGGTGGTGGGGGGGAATGGATCGGATTGGGCTGTTAGAAGTACAGTGACCCAGGACAAACTTAATGTCTCAGCCATGTTGTCTATGGAAAAATAAATGATACGTTGCATGGAAGATTTTAATAATGAAAACTATCTAGAAATTTGCCCATCAGAAAGAATGCTGGGCAAAATTTATTTATAAGTAAAGACTGGTCTGCTGATGTATCTGGGAGGTTTAGGGGCAGCTGTGAGGGGAGGTTGGAGACTGCATATTTGCATCTTCAAGGAATCCCTGCAAAATGGTTCATTCATATCTATTAATTTACAGTAGAAATATGTCTGTATGTTTTTGTATTTATTTTGTAGGGAAAAAGAACATTAATGAGAACCATCGAGATTGGTATTGAATACTGAAAATAATAACAGTATTTATATAATGTATCTGTGTGCTCGAAGTACTTCACGCACTGGTATGATTTCATTAACATCAGGATGCCTAACTTAATTTCCAAAAATGTAAATACATTCTTGTGAGTGCAAGATGTGACTGTCAGTTGTCATTTGCTAGAACAGCAGATTAATGCTTTCGAAAAATGCATTACAGGGGGAAGTGTGTGCATGTATTGTGCACATGAACCACTACAACTATTGTAGTGATGTACACTATGCATGAGCAAATGAAATTAGCCCTACCAACTCCAAATCTCACCAGCCACGGCCACCACTGTGATCCACAGTAGTAGTAAATGCCAATCGTATTGCTGCAGAGTTGCAAGCAACGAAAGAGTCCATTTTCCTGACAAACAGAAAATAGTTAGCAGTGTTTCTGGGTTACTGAACATTTCCCAATCAAGCTCTTTGCTCAGCTTATTAAAGCAATTAATCCAGTGCCCACGACTTAATTGAAATCAATAGTACCTAAGCATATAGAATGCTGTGCTTTATTGTGGTTTACGTCTGTACCCAAAATATCATCTTCAGCTGAAACTTCTTGATAAAGGAAGTCATTTATATGACTGATGCTTGGAATGTATAAATTTACAAGGCAGATCCAAATATAGTGCCTTGTGAATGTGCAAGTACCTCTGCATGCCATTTTTGATCTTCCACCAACATTGTCTTGGCCAGTGCACCATGAGATCATCTCACCAGGAATGATTACAAGACATTAATTGACTCCAGGACATTATTTTTAAGCCAGACTTCATTCACCCCAGATCTGTTTTCACATCTCTAGAGTACACTTGAGCACGAGCTGGATTGTGTTGACATTTGTGATGTATTTCTTGCCCGCCCGCCCTCCTTTTACATCACAACTTTATTTTCAGCTCAGTGATCTCCTTTGCTTTGAGCTATGCAACCCTGCCTGCACTTCAAGACTAATATATGGCCCCTGAGTGAAGGCAAGGCTGTGATCCAAATCAAGAGTTTTGTTGACACCATAATCCTTAGGAGTGCACAACTGGAGCATTTCATGAGCAGGAGGCAAAGGCTCACCATTGATTTACAACCTTGGTATTCAATCAGGAGTCCATGTTCTGTGTTACCAGTGCTAACATGCAGGCTTCTAATTAAGGAAATTAACTAGTTGCCTGTCTTGTAAGAAGAGAATTGTTATATATACAACTTTGATGGATTCTCCCTATTTTTATAGCTGATAGGCTCCAGGCATCTAAGAGCATCCAGTAGGTCTGAAGACAGCCTCAGAGCCCAATCCACCATCTTCTGTCATGCAAGTAATGGTGGGGCGGGGACCAGACAGCCTGGGAGAGGTAAGTAAAAAAAGTTCTTAGTTATCTCCTAGTAGGCTGCCTGGTCATCAGTAGGTCTCCTTAGACCCACGCCAGCTATTTTGCTGGCATAAGTCTGAGAAGTGGCAAGGTGTATGTCAGGCTGGAAAATGGGGATAGCATCCTGGTGCACACTGCTGCTGCCAGGATCCACACCATCGCGTCATCACCCCCACCCCCTGCGCTCCCAGAAGGCCCGGGGCAGGTGGGAGGGCCAGAAAAACGTGCTGTTTTCAACGCGATAATGCTCTGTGGCTGCAAACGCAGCCCTACGGCTGCAAAAAAGCAGCCACGGAGCACAAAACTCCTGCTGCGGCTCCTCCTCACGTGGAGATTGTGGCGTGCGGCCGTCATCTGAGGGCATTGCATTCTCCCTGGTCCCAGCCCTGCTATGTCTCTGCCAGGATCCAGCATCCAGCCCCCAAATCACCCCTGTCATCCTGCCCCAAACCTCCCCTGAACTGCCTGTGACCTGTCTACAACCCTCCCCTGCCAACACCTGATATGAGGTGGGTCCTTGTGTGGCGGGTGTGCAGAGCCTCCAGCTGTTTCTGCTAGTGGCTCCAATGTGCACAATGGCGGCGCAACAGTTTTGCTGCTGTTAACAGCAGCCGATTGGGAGATCTGTGCCATAAGCCCTCTATAAGATTAGGCCATAAACGTGCTCCACCATCATCCCCAGCTCTTTCCCGGCCTGGTTCGGCCTTACTCCACCGCCCCGGATGCACACCAGCTTCATAGCTGACATACATGCAAGGAGTCCCATAGTGCCCCGGCCTGCTTGAACCCAGGGAAGGGGACGAACGTCCCCTTCTCCCGAGGTGCTCCCGGGGTGGCCTGGGAATAGGATAGGATGCGGCGGCCAGTCCTTTAGGCTGGCCGCTGCCTCTTACACAGGATTGCGCCATCAGTGTAAGGCAGCTTCTTATAAGGAGGACAACAAATACGGGTTGGAATACAACCACCTTTCCCATTATAATGATGATGATAAAGATCTGCAAGTTATGTATCCCTCTCTCTATATGGATTCTTTATCTTGGTTTCCATAATTGTTCCTCAGAGCAATGTGAATTCTATGAAATGTTTTGAACATAAGATACATTTCACACAGATGGTCAGTGAGGTTCACACCATAATGGACACATCTTCTCTTATTTCACTTCACCGGGGCATACTGCTAGCAACCTAGACTTTGTTAGGATCTACCATATTTCAGATATTAATAATATTAAATAAATGTAGGTCTCTCTAGGTAGCATTCTGCATATGCTGATCCTGCAGCTACTTAAGGCCATTTTAGATAAAGTGGTACTGTTGGATATGTTCCTTTTTTTTTTCAATCCAAACAGCTCCGTAAAGATCACAAATGGATCATCTCTAAATCTCACCCCTTCAAGGTTTTCCATGATGTACCAAATTGCAATAAATGCCCATGCCAAATAATCCACCCATTCACCACCCACTGAGCTCCACCTAGCATGGTGAGTCAAAGTACTTGGTCCCAAGTAGAGTAGCTGTATGTCCTGGCCTTTACACAAATGCTTAATTCACTTCTGAATTGAATTCACTTCTGTAAAGGTCTATCTAAAAAAAAGGTCATTTCGGCAGCCAGGCTTAGTGACCTGAGTGATATAAAACCATGAGCAACTGTACTTGCTTATTATGCAGATGTTTGCAGGACAACAGTTGTGGGGGGGATTCCTTCCTCTACTTTCACTCCTTATGTGTGCACACTGCAGCGCAAACTATCATTGAGATTTGATGTGTTCTAAGACTGGCCTGCAAACTCACCACTGCAGTACCATTCGGCAGCCACAGAGCGTCTTAGAGCTATGTCACAGCGACACCCTTCCTCCCCTCTTCACAGAGCAATCTGCCATCACTCCCCCCTGACCTGAAGTTCTCTAGATTGTTTCCGATCCTGCATGGCTAACCTCACTGAGCCAATAGTATTTACAGTATTTGGGAGTGGTGACTCACAAGACAGTTATGAGGGCTCCTTAAGGGACTCGCGGAAGTCTTGGTGTAAGCAACACTCGCTTGTGGCCACAGCTGTAAGCCCTAGTCTGATTCACATATCTTTTGAGATTTCTCTTGCTCTCCCCCTCCCTTTTTGAGTATGTGGGTGTAGGTTTCTTAGAGGCTTTTCTTTCTTTTCTGTTCGATGTGCAACACCTTCGGTTCTGAAGATGCTCAGTGAGATTAGGGAAAATGCGGAGTGGCATTTTTGTTAAACAAAACAACAACCCCAGAACATCCTAGATTCCATGTATAAGGAGCTGGTGGTTTGTATAGCCAAGATCCAATGGGCCACACTTTGTGTTCTGATATTCACTCTGGGACTTTTCAGCCCCCTCCCACTTCCAGTGCATTCCCTGGCAACAAGTCCTGGGCAGAAGAGTCTGGCTCAGTTGGGAGAGCTGCTGCCTTCCAAGCCTGAAGAGCGGTGAACTTGATAAGTTCGAGACACGCTGCCGGGAAAAAGCTGTGAAAGCCTCGATGAGGAGAGATAAGAGCTTCCAGCTGCGTCGGTCGAGTGTGGGAGGCGCCAGCCAGCAGAATTGTCAGACTGTAAAAAGGATACCACCTGGAAAGTAGCTCTTCATGAAAGACTAGACATTTATATATAGTAAAAAAAAAAAAACCCAAGGGGGGGGGGGTTAGGACAGCCTGCCCATGTACACTGCCTTGGATTAAAGTTGGAGGAGAAATCCAATGACCAAGAATGGCGGTATATAAATACTGTATATTATTATATTCCCCTCCCACAAAAACCACTCCTGAAGGAGACCCTCTGGATCTGGACTTGATGCTGTGCGGGAGGCTGTAGCCAGAAGGGGAAATCAACACATTTTAAGTGCGCACAAGTGTCTTCTTGGGTGTGCACAAGAGTTTCTTTGGATTCCAGCCTCAGTCTATTATAGTAAAACCAATCAATAAGGCTGAATCAAAAAATCCTATGCAACTCCCTTCCCCCTGTACTTTAACTCCGCTTCCTGCCATACTAACAGAAACTCATGGAAGTCTAGTGTATGGCTGCTTTTCTCATTCCTCATAAAAAACAAATGCATTTAAATGCATTCAGACCATCGGGATGTTTGCACTTAATAACCTAGTACCAATGGCTACTTTGCCCTCTCCAGAGGCTATAGGGAAAATCTGTGGTGGGGGCAGAATGTTAAAGCCCCCTCCCATTCCAGGGTCCTGGTCTGCAGCAGGCGCTGGGAACCTGGTTGCTATTTACTGATTTACTGATATTAACAGACTAGCACCAGTCACATACTTCCCCAAGTAAGGTACATTTAATGGTAAAGATGTTGGGCACAATACACCAAGCACAGACCAAAGCAAGCAACTAACCTGTTTCACCACCTAAAGGGCAGCTATTCATATGCAACTCTCTGCAGAACAATCCTCCTTTCCCTTCAGTGGGTATCATTGCTTTTGTATGGACCCTGGTGTCATCCCTCCCCCTCGGGAGAGGATGGAGATCCGGAGGGCAGGACTGCCAACCAGGCACAAGGGTGGAAAGGACCGCCAACACAGGAGGAGACACCCAACAGTTTAGCGGGGCGAGGCAGAGGATCTGCCACAGGGAGGGAACCTCGCCAGGCCCTGTCTTGGAATGAGGGGCAAAGGATGAGTGAGGCCTGGGCAAAGAGGGAAGGCGGCTACGCCTACAGCCTCGCCACTGTAGCTGAGGCTGGGGCTGAAAGCAGCACTGTCCCTTTTAGAGCTGCAGAGGCCAGAGCAGACCAAGTCTTGAGGGAACAAGACTTCAGGGAAACCACGCCCCCGGAAGGGGTGGGACCAGGGCAAGCTAGCCAGGAGTTCATAAGGAGCTCAGGAGCTGCTGAGAGAGGAGGCAGGTCCAGGGAGCTCCTGAGTCTGGACCAACGGCCTCCTTCTAGGGAGACAACAGAAAGAAGGGCCTGGGCAGACAACAAGGGCCAGGGTAACCTGACGAGGAGAAGCCTGCCAGAACCAGGGACGGTGGGAAATACTGTACATCCTGAGGATCACCAACCTTCACGCCTGGGAAGGCTATGGGAGTGGGGGAAGTCTATGGTGTGGCCACCTCAAAGAAAAACCCCAGTGTGGAGACCACCTCCCCTACGACCTATAAGGGAAGTTGCTGAAAAAGGAAAAAGGAGAAAATCTTTGTGATTTTTAAGGGAACAACGCTCGGGGTCCTGTGGCGTAACACGGTCCCCATGAATGTTAAATCTTTATCTCGATTAAACAACATCCAAAAGGCTACACGTAAGTCCTCTTCTTTATTTTCTCGGGGCCCCGGGAACTCAAAGGCACTTACCGCCAGCGATCGCTTCGCCCGTCGAAGACCCCAGTTAGCCCACCCTGGGGAGATGGACGTCACACCTGGCAATAGAGCTGTGAAACATTGAAACATTAGGAGGACCTTTGAATTAATGAGAAATGTGGGCATTGTTGGTTAAGACATATTATCTGATTGATCCTGATTACAAAAGGTCTAAAAGGGAAAACAGTTATTAGAAATAGGTTGTTGTTGTTGTTGTTGTTAAGTCGTGTCCGACCCTTCGTGATCCCATGAACCATATCCCGCCAGGCCTTCCTGTCCTCCACTATCTTCCTGAGTTCGCTCATTTTCATGTTTGTTGCATCAGTGATGCTGTCTAACCATCTCATCCTTTGCCTTCCCCTTCTCCTTTTGCCTTCAATTTTTCCCAGCATCAGAGTCTTCTCCAGACAGTCCTCTCTTCGCATTAGGTGGCCAAAATATTTGAGTTTCAGCCTTAGTATCTGTCCTTCCAGGGAACAGTCAGGGTTGATTTCATTTAGGATTGACTGATTTGATCTCCTAGCAGTCCAAGGGACTCTCAGGAGTCTTCTCCAGCACCACAGTTCAAAAGCATCTATTCTTCGGCGCTCAGCCTTCCTTATGGTCCAACTCTCGCAAACCATACATTGCTACTGGGAACACCATCGCCCTGACTATGCGAACTTTCGTTGGCATGGTGATATCTCTGCTTTTTATTATGCTGTCTAAATTTGCTATAGCTTTCCTTCCAAGGAGTAAGCGTCTTTTAATTTCATGGCTGCTGTCTCCGTCTGCAGTGATCTTGGAGCCCAGAAAAGTAAAATCTGTTACTGCTTAGAAATAGCTACTGCAAGACATATGGTTAGGTCAGTGATTTTTGACCTTTTTCATCTCATGCCACACTGACAAGGCTCTAAAATTGTCAAGGCACACCATCAGGTTTTGTTTTTCTTTTACAATTGACAAGGCACACTGTACCAGTGGGAGGCTCACATCCTCCAGTTGCCCAACTGATAAATGACCCTCCCCCAAACTCCTGCAACACACCTGCCGACCATTCGCGCGGCACACCAATATGCCGCAGCACACTGGTTGAAGATTGCTGGGTTAGGTAGACAGAATGATGAACAAACCCAGAGAATTGTTAAGCTTGAGTCAACTGAAGAGAAAAGAAAATCAGCACAATAAATAACACAGAAAACCATGGCTAATCATGACATTGCACTCTCAGATTGGAAAATAATCCCCCCAAGTGATTATATGAATTGGAAAACAATTAAAACCATCCTGGACAACATTCTAGAAACATTATCAAATAAAAAACGGATTATGCTGGTGAGGACCTGATACTGTACATGAGGAAATACAGTTTTTATAACTAGTCTACAGATTTCTGTAAATCATCAGATTTCTATAGATAGTTCCAACAGATCAAAATCATCATATAATGAATAACCTAGTGGACTGGATGGTCACGTGGTGTGAACCCTCTGCATTAAGGGTGCTGTTGGGTGCTCTAACCATTTAGCTGCTATGCCAGTCCTAGAAAATAGTCTTTAAATGTGTTTGATCTGTCCAACGATCACTTCACACACAACACAGTTCTGCATGCTGCAGCTCCGGATAGCTGCTTCTCACTAGATATTTCACTTTGTACGTGGAGACAAACATTTGAACACAAATACAGGTGCATGTCTTTTAAAGGGAAAAGCTGCACTTAAAATGTGTGCATTCTTTAGACGTGATCCTGCCTCACAGCCGAGCACAAAATATCTCCTGAGAAGCAGCCCTCTGTGTAGGAAAAACAAATATACCTAATTTCTTAAATAGAGCATGAATGTTTAGTGTGACGAGCCCTGCATCGTTGGCTTCTCTGGCAAATTGCCTTCTCACCTTAAAGCAACATTGTTGTAAATGGAGCAATACATATTTTATTTATTTTTATTTTTCACATTTTTATACCACCCTCCCTCCAAGGAGCTCAGAGTGGTGTACATATTTCCTCCCCTCCTTTTTGTCCTCACAACAACCCTGTGAGGTAGGTGGGGCTGAGAGATAGTGACTGGCCCAAGGTCACCCAGGAAGCTTCGTGACTGAGCGGGGATTTGAACCTGTATCTTCCAGGTCTAAGTCCGACTCCCAAACCACTACACCATCCTGGCTCTTTTACAATTTTACATATTTACTCATGTGGCTGAATGTTACGTATGAGTATGACTGAGCTTCCAAGTTTCTGTTCCTTCCTCACAACCAAAATTATATAGTTCTTCCTTGCACTGATTTAGATCATTGGTCCATCTACCTCAGTATAGTCTACACCAGGGGTGGTCAAACTTGCTGAACGTAAGAGCCACCAGCAAAAAACTTCAGATGTTTGAGAGCTGCAAGAGAAATGTCTGAGAGCCGCAATATTTAAGAAGCATTTAAATTCTTAACTATATTTACTCACCATGAGCATTAAACTTACGTTTTAATCCAGTGGACTCTCTGTTTATACCTGGTAAATAGCCAAAGCTTAAACATTTCTTATTTACCTTTTATATGAATTCTGATGCAAAAAGGAGCTCAGCCAACGTCTTTCCGAGAGCCACACGTTATATGTCAAAGAGCCGCATGTGGTTCCAGAGCCGCAGTTTGGCCACCCCTGGTCAATCGCTGACTGGCAGCGATTCTCTGGGATTTCAGCCAGGGGTCTTTCCCAGCCCTACCTGGAGATGCCAGGGATGGAAACTGGGACCTTCTACATGTAAAGATGTGTTCCACCATGGAGCTCTGACCCCTCCCCAAGAAAACTCCATGATGACATCCCACACGCTTTGCCCAGAACTTAAGATGAGGTAGTACAGTCCTGGAACCCCTGCATGCCTGCCAGTGTAGCTTGAACTTCAGTCCCAAAATCTCAGAAGGCAAGTGTACACCTGCTACTTGCTGTGTCGCCTGGGGCCCCATGTGCTGATGTCCCAGCTAAAGTCCTGAACCTAATCAACCCAGAAAAGTATTAGGATTCATATCCTTATACAAATGGAAAAGAAAACGAAAAGAATGAAAGCAACCATGGCGAAATTGCTTTATGTACGTCTTACTTTTGTTGGTGGACTATCTTTGAAATTGTAAGCAAGCTTCACTACTTGTCATCTGGTGGGACTGAGGTTATCCTGTTAGGAAGCATTGCTACAAAGTCCAGAGAGATATGGTTACCAGGAAGGAATCCCTTGAGATTCAGTTACCATGCAGGAATTCTATAAGACAGTATTATTAAGCAGGAATCTGTCGTGTCCAGTATACCATAAGGCAGTAATATTAGATTTTTAGAATGAAATCCTAGCGTATCTTGTTTTATAAGACCTGGCACAGAAGGAACAAAGAAAAAAAAAGCAATGGAAGAAGGCAGATGTTTGCTTAAATTATGGAGATGGAAGGAATTCCAAATAGTTAATATCCATTTCTGGCACAAATAAAAGCTACACGTTTACTTTAGATCCCTGTGTGTGATCACTGAAAGTGAAGTGATGAAATGATCAAAACATAAACTGGGTAAATATTTTCCTGTGTTCAGTTTTATTTGATTATTCCGGAATGGCACTTATTTTTGATCATCTCCAAATTTAAAAATAAGGGCACCATCCATCCTACCCCATCCCCACACATGCTGTTCCTAGTACCGCCACTTCCTGCTCTTGACCTTCTCCCCACTGGCAGCTCTCTGGTCAGCTCTCATTGAACAGAGAGCTGACTTGGTCTGCACACATCACACAACAGCGCACTCGCACATCAAAAACCAGCTGAGCTGGATCAGACCCAAATGATGTCATGCTGACATTGTCTTCAGGGTGCAAAAGTGTGTTGAAATTGGCATCTTTACACACAGCAGTCCCCAAATAGAGTCATGTAAATTTACACACATGGTGTCTCCCAACTCTATCCATGCATTGATTCATAAGCACAATCTACAAGTACAAAAAATGCATAGAATAACTAAGACTACGATGAATCCCAACCATATACAGAACCATGATTTATTGCAGTGCATGTAATCATTCTAAACCACTGACTGAAATAATCACTCTCCTTCCTTCCTTCCTTCCTTCCTTCATCACAAACATTTATATTCCCCTCTTTGGTGGAAACATAGCAAGGCAGCTTGTAATAAAAAAAGAAACATCCCAAATATACAAACCACCACTAAAACAAACAACAATAAAACTATTTAAAAGAGCAAAAGTTCATAACTTAAAAATATTTTGTATATGAACTTATTCATGAGTATATAAATTCAAACACATTTATTCATTTCATTTTTATTTCACTAAAGTTTTTTAATCCTGCCTTTCACTTCCCAAGAGGCCACAAGGCAGCTCATAGTGTTTAAAATATACCTCAATACAATAATAAAATGATAAAAAACCTCCAGCATAAAATAATCACAACCCCAATGTGAATAACTGAATTGAGAGGTCCTTATACATTAGACAGAGGCATATAGAAACAACAAATATACACGGGGCAACTAATTAAGCAAGTGTCTACTCAAATAAAACAGCCCAATTCTGTGTAAGATCCACCGCAGTGTGCTAAGCGAGCTGTGCTGGATCCTGTGTCGGATTGGGCCTACACTGGTGGAGTTGGGGCACACCTCAGGGGAAAGGGATGTTTGCCCCTTTCCCATGGGGAGAACCCCAGCGGCCCCTAGGGCCTCCTCGGATGTGCACAGGCAAAATGGCTGGTGCAAATCGGGGGAGACCATGTAAGGTTGGCCAGGCCCAGGAAGGGGGTTGCAATCCATCCAACCTATGTTGTATACGTGTTAAGTACATATATAATGTGAGTGACGTCGTGTGTGTGAGATGCAGTGTGCAATAGTATACATGAGTGTGAAACATGGAGTTTGTGTGTGACAGTAGCTGTGTGGTGCATGAAACAGTGCATGTATGAGGCATATGATGTTTGTGCACAAAACATTGTGCGTGATATGAGATGGCATGTTAATATTATTGCAGTGCAATATTATACAGTATATTTAATCAACTTTAATAAATATTAACCATTTTCCATTTGCATTTTAGTTACTTTCTGATAAAATTAATTTAATTGCTTTCCTGTTGTTCCTGTTGCAGAGAATCATTAACATTTGTTGAACTATTAAATTAAGCCTCTACGTAAAGTACATCAAAGATGGTGGTGCAGCTATTGCAAGACTGTAAAGTACTGATGAGTTGGCTTCGTTAGCTCTCTTCAGTATCAATGGATGAAGAATGTGCTGGGAGGCACATCCCCTGATCCCCTGATCCATACACGCTCGTTAGAACTTCTGTAGAAAGCTCTTGTATAGTACACACAACTGTATGTGCAGTGAGCTCTACGCAAAACCAGGAACCCTGCAAAGGGTTAGGCTCAGTCAGGCCCTCTGCAGTCATTCTAATTAACACACACAGATTCGAGTGGGGCCTGCCCCCTTTCTATGTGTGTTAATAATCCACTGGATACTGGATAATTGAAAAGGGATAATCACTATCTGATACTGTCTATCTAAGGCAGGGGTGGGGAACCTCTGGCCCGGTCCGGCCCGCACTGGACCAGCCCGATCCGGCCCGCAACCGGAGGCTCCGCCGCTGCCGCTGCCACCGCCTTCCCACACCGCTTCCTTTTAAAATCGGCCTTCCTGGACCTGCGCAGAGTGCGATGCCGGCCAAGAGGGCAATCTTGGCCTCAGTTGCGCTCTGCGCAGGTCCAGGAAGGCCGATTTTAAAAGGAGGAGGCGCCGAGGTGAGCGTCACCTCGGTGCCTACTCCTTCTGAAAGCGGCCTTTCTGTACCTGCGCAGATCGCCGCTGAGTCCAGCGGCGATCTGCGCAAGTACAGAAAGGCCGTTTTGAAAAGGAGGCAGCGCAGGAAGGCGGCGGCGGCGGCCCGGAGCCTGGTAAGTTGGAGAGTGGAGGGAGGGGGCTCGGAGAGGGGAGGGAGCTGAGCGAGACCGAGCGGGCGGTGGGTGGGTCCTGTACGGGGGGGTCAAATTTGCGGTGGGGGGGCAAAAGTTTTGCAGCCAATTTTCCCCATGGGAAAATGGCCCCCCACCCCAAATAGGTTCCCCACCCCTGATCTAAGGGTATGCATGAAATGTGAATATAATAGGCCACAGTATAATAGTACTTCCAACAACCCAGGACGGGGGATCCATTCTGAAACAGTACTAAAGGAGGTGCTATAGGAGACAAAGTAAGAAACTGGCGCTGATTGACCAGAATACACTGATCTCATACAATAGCTGTCAATCAATCCAGAATGGAGAGCAGTGTAGCAAAACAACAATAAAAGAAGTGGTATTATCACAGTTATTACTGTATTCTGAAACTGAAAAATCAAAGACAAGAAACTGGCATGAAAAATATTAGGATCATCTACTCACTGCATTGTATTGGCTAACTATCACTGTTGAAAATACCTTTGTTTTCAGTTGGGTGCACTCTTTATATACATATGAATACATAATTTGCTATTTTCCTATACAGAAAGTGTTTTTTTCCCCCCTATGCTGTAATATTACCTTTGTGTAGACAAAGATGTGTGGAGCAGTCCACAGTGGCAGCTACTGAACACAAACCAGGAAGGGAAAGTGTTGTAAACAGGTACATCTTTTGACATGGTGATGAATTTTCTGACTAGTCTGTCTCATTCATTCAGTGTTTTTTCCAGAAAAAGTCCAGGAGAAGCTTGGGCTTTTTCGAAAAGTCTTCTAAACTCCTAGGAAATCCTGGCCCATTCCAAATGCTTCCTTGCAAGTTCACTACTATCTTCAGTTTTCCTTGCTGCCAGTTTCCCCCCTCCCTTCACATGTTCTGAGCTGTCTGTGACGGATCAGATCTTGGGGTGCTGGTGGACAGGTCGATGAACGTGTCGACCCAGTGTGCGGCGGCTGTGAAGAAGGCCAATTCCGTGCTCGGGATCATTAAAAAAGGGATTGAGAATAAAACAGCAAATATCATTATGCCCTTGTACAAATCAATGGTAAGGCCACATCTGGAGTATTGTATCCAGTTCTGGTTGCCACATCTCTAGAAGGATATAGTGGAATTGGAAAAGGTGCAGAAGAGAGCGACCAAAATGATTAGTGGGCTGGGGCACCTCCCTTACAAGGAAAGGCTTCTCAGTCTAGAAAAAAGGCGCCTGAGGGGGGACATGATTGAAACATATAAAATTATGCATGGGGTGGATAGAGGGAAGTTCTTTTTCCTCTCGCACAACACCAGTACCAGGGGGCATCCACTAAAATTGAGTGGCAGGAGAGTTAGAACGGACAAAAGGAAATATTTCTTTACCCAGCGAGTAATTAATCTGTGGAACTCCTTGACACAGGATATGGTGGTGGCACATGTCCTGGATGCCTATAAAAGGGGATTAGACAGATTTATGGAGGAAATGTCCATCACAGGTTACAAGCCAATGAAGCCATGATGATGGGTGTATATGCAACCTCAGTGCCAGATGCAGGGAGTGGCGAAAGGATACAGATATCTTGCCTTGCGTGCTCCCTGAGGCATCTGGTGGGCCACTGTGAGATACAGGAAACTGGACTAGATGGGCCTTTGGCCTGATCCAGCAGCGCTCTTCTTCCGTTCTTATACAAGTCTTGCATCTCCTTCCTTCTCCCCACAACGTACGTGTGTGTGTGTGTGTGTGTGTGTGTGTGTGAGTGTGAGTGTGAGTGTGAGTGAAAGGAGAGCTACTCTCCTAAGGCCTTCATATTAGGCCTGAAAGCCTTACCAATAGGAAGTTCTCAATACAAAGATATCTGGAAATTGCCAGAGCTTCTGGTCTTCTTTACTTGTATTTCCCAGTGAGCCAAGCAAGAAGACTAAGCAAAGAAATTCATTATTCAATCAAGAGTGCTGACCTTATTTATACTACTGGGGAAACTGAAGAAGAGAGAACTCCTGAGGGTCATCAGGAATAAAACAGGAATAAAACAGTGATGTTACTCATATCAGAAATACTATATAGTTTCATAGAGCTATAGAAGCCTTGTGCAAATATGGTTATAATTAACAATAGGAGACTGATGAAAATTCCTTTCTCTGTGTAAGAAAGAACGGAAGTAAACACTCCCTGGTTTCTTTTACGTCACCAAAATGCTGTTGTCTAGTCCAGAGCAGTGGTTCTGAAAGTTTTCCACGCAAGGCAGGGAGAACGTTTAGTAGTTGCAGGGGCGGGGACAGTGGGGGCGGTGACCCCTGGGATCGCCGCCGGAGCCAGGAAGCAAAGGTGATTTGTTGCGAAAACTGGAAGTGCCGTAGAGTGGTGATCTGAAGCTCAGGGAGGCCTGCAGAGGGGAGCAGAGGCCTCCCCGAACCCTCCGGAGGGCTCCAAGACCCTGGATAAGTGCACAAATCACCTTTTAAAACTTTTTTTTCTCGGCGGTGGCAATCCCTGGGATCACCGCCAGCGCCACCTTAAGGTGGAAGGGGACAGCTTCCGGGTCTCCTGGTGGGTCGTGACCCACCACTTTGAGAACCACTGGTCTAGAGTCTTCTGGAGTACGCAAGATACTAGTGGGCAGCCCGATTCTGCCTAAGATGCACCGGCCGGCCTAAATGGCCAGCCGCTGCATCCATTCCTAAGCAGGATGTGGCGTGCGCTGGTGGGGCCAGGCGCCCCTTCCATTTGTCTCCTTCCCCTGGTGTACGTTTTGGTGGCCCCAATGGGCCTCCTCGGATGTGCGCCAGCTCTTTACCGCTAAGTTGGCCTGGCCAGCCAATCGCCCCCTCCCCTACCACTATAGCCCTCCCTCCCCATGCCCTCCTGCTGCCCAGTGCAACACCCACCTGCTTCGGGCAGTGCAGGAAGTGGTGGGCAGCGGTGTTAGCGGTGCCAGCCTCCGCACCCGCGCCGGTTGCAAACAAGGTGACGTGAAAGTGCCTTATGGCATTTTTGCAACACCTTAGGCTGGCAGAGTGCTCGGAGTGGATTCCAATTTGTGCTGGAGAGGGAGAAGAGAATATAGAACAACTGTGTAGGGTGTGGAGTTTCAGTCCCATCCTTTGAGGAGCTGCCATAGTTTGGTAGTGGAGCACTAGCTTTTCATGCAGAAGGTCCCAGATCAATCCCTGGCAACATCTCCAGGTAGTGCTGGGGAAAGACCTAAGTTGGCCTGAAATCCTGCAGAGCCACAGTCAGTCTGGGTAGGTAATACTGAGCTAGACGAGCCACTGGTCTGACTCAGGACAAGGCAGCTTCATCTGCTCCTATCCATTCCATTTCAAGAGCGGATGCATGTCTCCATCACCCCCTATGATGTGAGTATATTCATGACATCAGATTCTATTCTGGTCCTTTACATTCTCTGTGGCATATTGATAGTTCTGCAGATGTCTACAGCCTATGGCAATGAGTTGAAGATATTACAACAATACATGATTGCATGGTCCAGCTTCCTCCTACACTAGCTTTTGAGCACCTAGATCTGACTTGATGAATGGGGGTGGGTGGGGACATCTATCTTTTGTCACAACTGTTCACCATTGATAAATGTTTGGTTTAGTACTTGCAGCTCGTTTATGAATTGCTTTCCTTGTTTTTTCTTCTTTCAGATTCCATGGGACATAAAAATAAAAGAGTGCTTATTTTGCACATAGCAGCACATAGAAGAGAGGGAGATGATATTTCAATAGCTCACAAGTCCAGCTCTGAAAGTTCCCAGGAATGAGGAGAATGAAGATTGATCTCAGCATTGGAATAGGCCTGTGCTGTTTAATGAGCAACATCAAAAGTAACCAGGCAGAGCAGAGGGCAGGGACATTGCTGAGGTTCGGAAGGTTGCGCACAAGAGACAAAAAGCACAATTCCAGTTGCTATTTCACACAGGAAGTTTCTGAGCAACTCTATCTCAGCAGACTTCAGCCTCGTTCCAGGATGATTTATGAAGCTGAATTCTGCCCCTGAGTTACACCTGTGTCACCCCTGATGCAACCGGCAGCAAACCGGGTGGGTGTAGCTGACAGCAGAACCAGGTTTTTGAGATGAACTCTTGGCCTATGCTTACATTCAAGGCAAATGCTGGTATTAACTTCCATGGGGACAGAATTTTACCTTGATGTTGCAAGTATCAGGTACTTTGCCTTGGGAAATCAACTTTCTATCTCTAATCACTATTTCCTTATTCCAAATGAAAACAGGAGATAGTTTAAGTCTCGTAGGAACATTCTGCCCCTACTTCAAGTGAAACTTGGGGTAGTATACCTGAAAAAACAATTATCTCCATCAGATACGCATTTCGTATTTTCCTCAGGTACTACTTCTAGCAAGTTTTATTTGGAACTGAGTGATTAATTATAAACCATTCTTGTACCTCAGTGGTTGAGATATGCCATGCCAAGGTATGGACAGAGTAGCAGCAATGAGACAGGACATTGCAGAAGCTGGGGCTTTACTCAAGGTAAGGGGACGAATGTCCTCTTACTCCAAGGAGACTTCCAGCCTGCAGCCCGGGCGCACAGGATTTGGCGCTGGGCTCAATGCCATACCTTCCACGACCCGGTTAGGATTGGGCTGCCTGAGTTGTTGCAGATTGCTGAAAAACTCTCTGATCCTATTGATGTAATCAATCTCATTGTAGTATGGTAGTAGGTAGTCTTGCCAAGAACTACTGTATTTGCTGATTACATTGAAACAAAACTGTAGAGAATGGGTTAAATAAAAGCATTTATGAAATATCAGTAGAAATATCAGTCCAGTAAAGACATAGTATGTATTAAGCATACACAATATATCAAAGATATCAGACACACCCAAAAGCCAACACATGTGATCCAAATAATAATACACCACTAGTATTCCCAGCTATCATATTTTCAATATCAGGTAGTGTAGAGTGTGTGCGTGTGTGCGTGCGCGCTCTTATGTGACAGTTCTTTTTCAATTTGCTCAGGAGTTACATAACTGGTTTTTAATGAAACGGGATATATGGGTTTAAAAGCCATGTAATTTTTTTTACTAAAAAGAGAAGTAAAAACCCTTTTAAAATTGCCCAGAAAAAAATCTTTAAAAGCACATAACATCTAGAATATACTTTAAAAAGATTCCAACCGTTAGGCACAAAAAAGACTTTAAACTCCCAACACCGTTTCATCCCTCCCATGGGACTTTGTCAAGGCGAACACAGCACAACGCGCTGTTAGATGACATTGCCCCAAGAGAAGAACACTGCGAATTTATCCGCCAGCTGCCGCTCACTTCTCTTTTTAGTAAAAAATTATCTTTTTAGTAAAAAAAATTTACATGGCTTTTAAACCCATATATACTGTTTCATTGAAAATTGTTCCAAGCCATGAAAACTTCCATACTACATAACTGGTTTTGCATGAAATAATTGCACAACTGTTACTTGATTTTAGAATGGAAGCTTTCATGGCTGGATATAATAGTAGAGGACGCAAGTATTATGGTTTTGCAAGCCATGTATTTTAATATATAAACCGCAGGAGGTTACTGATAACCTTTGCTTTATCAGTAACCTCCTACAGTTTATATATTAAAATACATGGCTTGCAAAACCATAATACTTGTGTCCTCTATTGTTACTTGATTGTTACTTGTTGACCTGTGGGATGGAAACAGCTTCCCACAAGGAGTACCTCTGTTGGGAGGGAATGTGAATTTTCCCAGCAACTGAAGTGCAATATTTTGCACAATATTTTGTACAGTGTGGTTGCATGGATGTCACAGACACTTACTGAATAGTCCCTGTGATGACACAGAGTCACCAGTTGGTCAGTACCCAGGATGTCATTAGCGATAGTTAAGTCAATTTCTCCTGCTGGCATGGGACTTTATTTCTGATTATTTTCAGTTTCTATTTTGCACAGTTTCTATTTTGCAGTTTCTCTCAGCAATAAAGCAGCAAGTTCTTTTGTTTGCACTAGCAGCCCAATCTTATTGGAGCTGTACGCTGTCAGAATGTGTGTTCCACCAGCGTAGGCTGCCTTACAGCAGTGGTAAAAAGCGTTCCAGAAGCATGTGAAGTTGCACACTGCAGGAGCGCTGGCAGAGAGGCGGGAGTAGCCTCTCGTGAGCTGGCAGATTGTTGCAGGCCCGCCAACGAAGGTAGGCCAGTGGGGGAAGCAGAACAGAGGCAGGGGAGGGTGAAACGAGGCAACAATTGGGGCTGGGGAAGGGCAGATTGGTTCTGGGAAGGGTTCAGCAGCAGCGGTAGCCACTGAATCCTAGCCCCCTTCCCGAACGTGATCCCCCTATTTCACTAGCACAGATCTGAGTAGACTCCTCTGCACTGCCACTGTGGAGGCTTACCCCTGGGTAAGACCAGGGAACCAATCCCTTACCCAGGGGAGACCTCTGTGATTTACCCCCCTGCAGGATGCAGCAGTAGTAGCCATTTTAGCATCGCTGCATTGGGGGGGGGGGAGATAGGATTGGGATGTGAGTTGAGAATGTATTTTATACCCAAAGGCACACTATATATTCCGTGATATGATCCATATCCACATCTCTTTCAACAATCTCTTGTATACCTAAATAGTGAGAGTTACCTGCAGTACAGACAGTGTTTCACCAAAGTGTTGCTATTTTGTTGCACAGCAAAAAAAAGTAGGAAGCATGATGCACTTATCTAGCAGTGTGTAGATGCACCTCCCACCCACTTCGTTTTCTTCTAGAGTAAGAATTTTCTTATGGAGTACATCCTGTGGTGGTTGTGCTTGCTAGGAAGCTGCAAATACAATTTTGTCTTATATCTCCTCTAGAATCCGCCACATGCCAGCGGTGACTGTGGAACGTGAATCCAATGGGGCATAACCTTGAGATTTTTAATTCATTTATTCCTCACAGCACATCTGCATTGTCTTGTGGCGCACTGGTATCGTCTGTCACCTAATTACTGCAATAAATAATATCCATATGGGAAACGGTGTAGATAGCACTGTCCACTCCTTGGAACTAACAGAGCATTGTGCCTTTCTGACTTTAGTTTGCTGTGATTCTTCCTACTCTATAGGCTTAAGCTACAGCCATTTAACCTACAACAAGGCTCCTACCATTGGGCAGCTCACAGTTCCTGGGGTTTGGCAAGTTGAACAAAAACAGCCTTACAACTTCTTGGAAGTAAGGTCAACTAGCCACATGAGACCTAACAAAAACAATAGGACTAAACTGTTAATTAAAATAAAGATAAAATCACTGGGGAGGGGGTAAACCAGAGGCATTTGAGCGCTTTGCTCAGAGATGGCAATAATTAGGCAGCTGTTCACCCAGTATCTTCATTTCTCCTATAGGTGGCATTAACATTACTAAAACATTCAGAAAAATATGTAACTGTCAAAATAGACTGGGGATTTTATTGAATGGAGAGCAAACTAGTATTTGGCAAGGGCAATGTGCTCTTTTGAATAATAAAAAAAGAAATGCTCTATTGCTTAAATAAGTATTGTGCAACCAGTTCCTCCCATGTTTTTTTCTAGGACAAAACAATTCATAGAAACATTGGAAGTGTCTTTCTCTTGCAACCCATATTCTGTAGCAAACCCCCCCCCCCCCGGCCAGGTATACAGAGATTGGATGAAGCAAACCCACTTCCCAATGACTTTTGAGTAACATGCTTTTCTTTGGGGAAATATATTAATCTCTGACAAACCTGGGGCACAATCCTGCCCAAATATAGGATGTCACAAAAATGCTGGAAAGCATTTTCTCGGCACCTCAGGAATAAGCGCCGCCGGCACAGAGGCCAGCACCGCACTCACTGCGGCACCCTCCAGAACCCACGGAGCCAGATGCAGGTAAGTGCTGTGCCAGGCGGCAGGAGTTTAAAACAGTAGTTTATACTGGTACTACCATACAATTGCTAACGTTTATACCTGTACATAATACCAGATGGTACCTGACAGTACTTTCACCACTGATTCTCCTAAACCATAGTGAAGAGGGAAATCATCATTATTATTATTATTATTATTATTATTATTACACCCTTCTTCAAGGAGCTCAATGCAGTCAATATTGTAATCAAGACCCGGGCAGCCCATCCTATCCTCTGTTGGCACACAGGATTTAGGGTCACCAGTGCAACCTATGCTATGTCCCCCATGCCAGCAGCAGAGCAGGCTGGCCAGGAGAGTTGAGTAAAGAAAATTTTGTACTTACCTCTCCAGCTGCTGCCTGGTCCCCTATGAGCCTACTTAGATTTACTGTATGACAGCTCTTTTGTTGGTATAGATCTGAAAAGCAGATTGGGGCATGTTCAGGCCAGGCTGGGAGTTCCTAATCTGGCAGACCTTGCTGCTGCTCAGATCCACCCCAATCTGCCCCTTGCTTGTCCTGATCCCCACCCCAATCCGCCCCACCACCACCATGACTGTGCCGACGTCCGGTTTGCGTGGCACTGCTGCCAGTGCACAGCCTCCTGGCCTTTGCACCAACGGCCACACTCTGCAGATCGTTGGAGAGGTGGCCATGACAGCAGGCCATGTTGTATGCTGGCGGACCTCAGGATCTGCCAGCATACCGCGTGGATAGAATTGAGCTGAGAGTCACTCAAATTATTTTGGTTGCAGTTCTGAAAAATAGTTCCACATATGCTCCATCCATTGAGACCAATTCTTCCCAAATATGTGTTCTTCCACTCTATTCTTTGCCACGATAGCTAAATAAATCCCATGTAATCTGTTCATTATGAACAAACTGGGTTTCCACTGTTTTTGTTTTTGGGGAGATGGAGGGAGTGTTACATTTTAGTTATTTAAGACTATGGTGAGACTTTGGGGCTTGAAGGGCTTTTTCTGGCTATGTCTCTGAGTGGAATATTTTGTGCCTGTATATAGCATGTGGCAAATAGCACAGCAGTGACTGCACAGTCACTGTCTGAATTCTCGAGTCAGGGAGGTTTAGCTTCATTAAAACATCATTTGCAGCCTTGTAGAGTGATTCTAGCAACTCAGTGCTTTATTATCCACTCATATGAGCATAGGCAATGTATATTGTATAATCAATCCTATGTAGACCTTTGGTCAGACTAAGGAGGTTAGAAAGCATATCCACTGGCTTAGGGTTGCACGGCAGCCACATATAATCCTGAATGAACGTCTCCTTTGCGAAATGCCATCAAAAGGGTCCATTTGCATAACAGGAGGAAAAAGGGATGCTTCATCTTTCCTCTGCTAGTTGCTTTTCTTCCTGAAGTTTCCTCCCTACCTGAGTTGCCCCATCATGGGATCCCAAACCCATCTTTCCAAGTCTGGAGTTTGGAATACTGGCAGGGATAAAAGCAGTCAAGGTGTGTGTGAGAGAGTTTCAGGGGGAAAGCGATTGACAGAGAAAGAGTGAAGAAGCATCTCCTTGTCCCTTCTCTAATGCAAGACTGACTCCCTCCTGAGCCTTGCAAAAAAAGAAGGGTTGTCAGAACTGAAGTGTAGTGTTCATTTGCCTCTTGGTGCCCAATGTTGTCCAACGTTCCAGTGCCGATGCAGCCACGATGGTAAGGGAACAAACGTCATGAGGAGGCCCTCTTGGCACAGCTGCATTAGCACTGGAAAGTTGGCTAGGATTGGGCCCCAAGTCACACAAAAAGAACGCACAGGCAAGCGTGCATTGGAGTGAGCCCTGTCATACGTGATCCAAGTACCCACAGACCAGGGACGTGCAGTGTGGACGCAGCAGGTGAGGCAACTACGCACTTGGGAGTCAAGTAAGCCAGTAACGCGCACAATCCCCCGGTTAGGCTGCGGCGCTTTACCGGGAACTACAAGGGTGCGGGGTTGCCTCACCTGCCACGCCTGCACCGCACATTCCTGCCACAGACCACATGCTGACCATTCCAGTGAGCAGGAAATGCCTCTTAGCCACCGTACCTCCTGCTCTTGGAAGCGGTCACTGAACCTCCAGCACTCCTGCATCTTCCACAAATACTTTTTTCCCACATTACAGCAGTGATACAGTAAACTGCGCACATGAGCACCTATTTGCATGAATAAGTCAGTGGATATAGCGTCTGAACCAGCTCTGAGAAGTTTGCTAATAAATATTGCAGTTGGAAAAGGCTCCAGACCTTTCCAGGTGATTAAAAAAAAAAAAACCCTCTGAAGGGGTTGCCTCCACAGGCTTCCCTCCCATATTCACCATCGCCATATTAGCACAAAATGGTACAATAAAGGACAGGATTCAGAAATGTGCAGTGCTGTGTATTATTATTGTTGTTGTTGTTGTTATCAGTATTTAGCAAGATATGGAGAGGAAGGAGTGACACTGTTGTGATTACATAATTGTACAGAGTTTACATTAAATGCTTGTGTAGTTATGCGTCCAAAGACAAGCCCATGATATTCAGTTTCCTATGGAAAGTGAGGCAGACGGGTTTATTATGAGTTTATTAATGATGATTTTAAGTGCTGCTTATTATATGTTGGTTTTATTGCATTTAAATCTTTTTTTTACCTTGTACTTGTTGCTTTACGTTCCTATTCTGTGAACTGCATTGTGAGGATTCCCCCTCCCCTTTAAAAAGCAGTATGTAAATAAATAAATACATACATACATACGATTGTTGTAGGGTTATATCCCCATCTTTCTACATAAGCATTCAAGCCAGTTTGTAAATAATAAAACAAATACAATAATAATATTGTACAAATAAGCAATATACAAATCTTAAAATACACATCTTAAAATCGGTAACAATAGTAATACAGTACTATTGTTTTAAGTATTACTAAAAAACCTATATAGTTGGGAGAAGGATTGTAACTCAGTGGCTAGAGCACATGCTTTGCGCTCAGAAGGTCCAGGTTCAGGTATGGCGGAGGAAACCTTCTGCCTGAAAACTTGATGAGTTCCTGCCACCCTTTCAGCATAAGACAGTTTCCTATGAATACGGATCAGAACAAATAAGCAGTAATATTTAAAATCCTGGCTAATGGCAAAGTTCTGAGAAATTCCATTGAAAAAAGTTGTCTTCAAGGCCCATCTAAAAGCAAGCAGGTGTAGCGGAGGCTGTTGGGAGCCATAACTGAACAGGCCCTCTTTCAGGTATCCACCAGTCATGCATCCAATGGTAGGAAGCTCAAAGGGGGAAGAGGCTGTCTCTCTTGATGATATGGAGGTGAGTGAGCTCTTGGGCAGGCACATATAGGGGGAGGCAGTTTTCTAATTATAATCTCATTAACGCATGAGAACAGCCCAATCCTGCATAAGATGTACTGGCCTGCCTAAATGCATCCTATGCAGGATGTGGCCTGTGCTGGCGGAGCTGGGGCTCACCTTGGGGAAAAGGAATGTCCGTCCTGTAACCCCTGTGTTGGCCCTGGCGGCCCCAATGGGCCTCCTTGGATGCGCACCAGTTATTTAGCTGGCGTACAACCAGGGAGGCTGTGTAATGCCGGCCAGGCCTGGGAGGAGGGTTAGGATATTGGCGAATTGTGCCCCCGATAACCTTGCCGCCCTGGCTGGCCAATCGCCGCCTTCCACGCCACCCCCGCCCTCCCTCCCCATGCCCTCCCGCCATCCAGCACAGGGCTTACCTGCGTCCAGTGGCGTGGGTGTCCTTGGACATCAGAGTGAGTGGTGCTGGCCTCGGCACCTGCACTGCTTACTCTCTGGGTGCCGCAAAAGTGCTTTATGGCACTTTCGCAACACCCAACACTGGCAGAGTGGGAGCTCGTTGACTTGGGCAGGTTTGCGCCCTTATACGAATTGTCCTTTTTCCTTCTTCTTACAAAAGGTTTTGCAAGGCACATACAAATGGGACTGGAAAATGATGTTAATAGTGATGGATCAATAGTGGTGAATCAACAGGAGATCTACTGAACCATATTCTGGAGCCCCGGGCTCAACTTTCTATAAGCCACATCCCTCTCTGCCTCACATTACACCAATATGCAGAAGCTATTGAACCGATGCAGAATTCCACTCCTGGAATTTCTTATAAGGAGAGAACCTGTCTGTGTGTGTGTGGGGGGGGGGGGGTATAGCCAGTCCTTCCACCTCATGAGCTTGGGGACTGTTCTCACAGAGGACCCAGGACTGGTTCACACATGACATTCTTCCATCACAGAGATCCATAGCAAGAGCTGTAGCTCACTGGTAGAACACATGCTTTGCATGCTGAAGGCCATCAAAAACACTCCTTAAGGTTGAACCTGAAAAGACCCCTGGTTGAAGCCCTGGAGAGCTACTGCCAGGCAGCTTAAGGCAACACTGAGCTGGATGGACCAGTGATCTGACTGAGGGGGACCGATGGTAGTAGTGATGGTACCTCCTTGAAGGTCCTGCCTTCTGCCTCGGGACTAGTGAATGTATATACCATGGGGGGGGGGGGATCCAACCAGCCACTCTCATCTTCCTGCATTTGAGATGCACTCTTGCCTCCTCTTCTTTTTCTTCATTTGTATCACTCTCAGTGTTCTGCTATCACAAACTCACAACAGTGCCATTCCGCCCTGCCTCCCCTTCTCTGCTCCTTATCCAGTGATGTAGTGGTAAATTTTAGAGTGCAGCAGGCACTCATCATGACACCTGTCATAGTGCTGCAGAAGCAGCAATGGCTAGAATGCCATGCCTGGTCACAAGCAGAGCAGGTCTCTGTCTCATGTACTAAAATGTTATGTAATGAAAGGTGGATAAGGATGGTGAAAGTGCACTGGGCATGTGCAGAGTGGAGAGCATGAATAGTTTCAACTTTCCTGAAATCAGCCCTCAGTTAACCTTCTGCATGTCCCTGGTGCCCACGGTGGTTTCAATTCCCAGCTTCACTGTGTCATAGCAGGCATGCTCCTACCAGTCCCTTATTGTGATTGCACACGGTCCTGATGGGCTTATCCACTACTACAACCTTCTGACTTCAGACCACTTCCTGGAAAGGAGAACAGCCCCTGAAACTACTGAAGTTGTCTATCCTACACCATAATGACTGTTTAGTTTTCATCTCTGCAGCATACAGTATTTAGTGTGAAGCCTGCTTATAAGCACTCAAGAGTTTGGGTGGATGGATAGATGGGCAACTTGAAATGAAGACAGTTCCATTTCTTTTATGGCTATGGAAAGAAATATCAATTAGCAAACTGTGTGCGTGCGTGCGTGCGTGCGTGTGTGTGTGTGTGTGTGTACTGTTCAAGGTGGTTATGAATTGCCCTCTTACTTCTATATGCAAACTGACAGATTTAACATTAAACTATATGGCACAGGTTTCAGCAAGAGGCGTCATTTGCTTACAACAACTACTTGACTGCGTAAGTGGATGAAGATGAATCATGCAATAGAGGTCACCACATGTGGAGAGCACCACTTGTGTAAGGAACCTACTCTGCACTGTAAGCTTGACTTGCAAAAAGCAAAAATTCTCACCAAGCTAACAGGCTACTGTTTCCCACAACAATAACAGCAGAAAGTAAAAATAACTAAAAAAGATATTTTTAAAACACTGTTTATATTTCCATCTTTATTTTGTTTTTCTTGATTTCTCCCTGTAAAAGATCAGAAAAATAATACATTCTAGAAACTGGCAAGAGGACAGGATACCTATTTGAATTCAGAAATAGTTCATTCATTTTATAACAAACAGGGAACAAACAATGTAAGCATGAGAAATGAAAAAAATCAAGACTGATGATAAGAAGCACAAGAAATTTTTTAATGTAATATGGTAATGAGCTATTGTAAAGCGTGCATTGAACAGAACACATAACAAAAACCCAAGGAAGAATCTGTTCTCCAGACTAGTAGTTTCTGAAACACGGGCACTCTCTCTTAGAATATGGGAATGAATCCAACCAGTTTCACAAAACAGGATGAAAAAGATCTAAGAGCAGTACCTTTTTCAGAGAGCGAATGTGACCAAGGACACAATCCTAGGGCGCAACCCACTTCTCTTGCACAAGGCAGCTCCACTGAAATGAACCGAAGCAAGGGCACCATGTGGGGCATCTATTTCAATGAGCCCAA
The DNA here is from genome assembly GCA_026170595.1 of Plestiodon gilberti rubricaudatus. NCBI lineage: Eukaryota > Metazoa > Chordata > Lepidosauria > Squamata > Scincidae > Plestiodon > Plestiodon gilberti. The sequence continues at coordinate 244,023,924 of JANXHW010000001.1, read as the reverse complement.
ATGATTTGTTGTTCAGTCGTTAAGTCGTGTCCGACCCTTCGTGATCCCATGAACCATATCCCGCCAGGCCTTCCTATCCTCCACTATCTTCCTGAGTTCGCTCATTTTCATGTTCGTTGCATCGGTGATGCTGTCTAACCATCTCATCCTTGGCCTTCCCCTTCTCCTTTTGCCTTCAGTCTTTCCCAGCATCAGAGTCTTCTCCAGAGACTCCTCTCTTCGCATTAGGTGGCCAAAATATTTGAGTTTCAGCCTTAGTACCTGTCCTTCCAGGGAACAGTCAGGCTTGATTTCATTTAGGATTGACTGATTTGATCTCCTAGCAGTCCAAGGGACTCTCAGGAGTCTTCTCCAGCACCACAGTTCAAAAGCATCTATTCTTCGGCGCTCAGCCTTCCTTATGGTCCAGCTCTCGCAACCATACATTGCTACTGGGAACACCATCGCCCTGACTATACGAACTTTTGTTGGTATGGTGATATCTCTGCTTTTTATTATGCTATCTAAATTTGCCATAGCTTTCCTTCCAAGGAGTAAGCGTCTTTTAATTTCATGGCTGCTGTCTCCGTCTGCAGTGATCTTGGAACCCAAAAAAGTAAAATCTGTTACTGCTTCCATTTCTGCCCCTTCTATTTGCCAGGAATTGATGGGACCCGATGCCATGATCTTAGTTTTATTAATGTTGAGTTTCAAACCAACTTTTGCACTCTCCTCTTTCACTCTCATCAAGAGGCTCTTTAGTTCTTCTTCACTTTCTGCCATTAGAGTGGTATCGTCTGCATATCTGAGGTTGTTGATGTTTCTCCCGGAAATCTTGATTCCGGCTTGCGATTCATTCAGCCCTGCATTTCTCATAATGTACTCTGCATATAAGTTAAATAGGCAGGGTGACAATATACAGCCTTGCCGTACTCCCTTCCCAATTTTGAACCAATCAGTTGTTCCATGGCGGGTTCGAACTGTTGCTTCTTGACCCGCATACAGGTTTCTCAGGAGACAGATAAGGTGGTCTGGTATCCCCATCTCTTTAAGAACTTGCCACAGCTTGTTGTGATCCACACAATCAAAGGCTTTTGCGTAGTCAATGAAGCAGAAGTAGGTGTTTTTTTGGAACTCTCGGGCTTTCTCCATGATCCAGCGCATGTTGGCAATTTGATCTCTAGTTCCTCTGCCTCTTCGAAACCCAGCTTGTACATCCGGTAGTTCTCGGTCCACGTGCTGCTGAAGCCTAGCTTGTAGGATTTTGAGCATAACCTTGCTAGCATGTGAAATGAGTGCAATTGTGCGATAGTTTGAACACTCTTTGGCACTGCCCTTCTTTGGAATTGGAACGTAAACTGACCTTTTCCAATCCTTTGGCCACTGCTGAGTTTTCCAAATTTGTTGGCATATTGAGTGCAGCACTTTCACAGCATCATCATTTAGGATTTTAAGTAGCTCAGCTGGGATATTATCATCTCCGCTAGCTTTGTTGTTAGTAATGCTACCTAAGGCCCACTTGACTTCACTCTCTAGGATGTCCGGCTCTGGGTCAGTGACCACACCAGCGTGGTCATCAGGAACATTAAGATCTTTCTTGTATAGTTCTTCTGTGTATTCTTGCCATCTCTTCTTAATCTCTTCTGCTTCTGTTAGGTCCTTGCCTTTTTTATCCTTTATCATGCCCATCTTTGCACAAAACGTTCCCTTGATATCTCCAATGTTCTTGAAGAGATCTCTAGTCCTCCCCATTCTGTTGTTTTCCTCGATTTCCTTGCACTGTTCATTTAAGAAGGCCTTCTTATCTCTCCTTGCTATTCTCTGGAAATCTGCATTCAGTTGTTTATATCTTTCCCTTTCACCCTTGCTTTTTGCATTCCTTCTTTCCACAGCTATTTGTAAAGCCTCATCTGACAGCCACTTTGCTTTCTTGCATTTCTTTTTCTTTGGGATGGTTTTAGTTGCTGCCTCCTGTACAATGTTACGAACTTCCGTCCATAGTTCTTCAGGCACTCTGTCTACCAGGTCTAGTGCCCTAAACCTATTCTTCACCTCCACTGTATACTCATAAGGGATATGGTTTAGGTCATATCTGACTGGTCTAGTGGTGTTCCCTACATTCTTCAATTTAAGCCTGAATTTTGCAATAAGAAGCTCATGATCTGAGCCACAGTCAGCTCCAGGTCTTGTTTTTACTGATTGTATAGAGCTTCTCCATCTTTGGCTGCAAAGCACATAATCTATCTGGTTTCGGTATTGACCATCTGGTGATGTCCAGGTGTAGAGTCGCCTCTTGTGTTGTTGGAAAAGAGTGTTTGCTATGACCAGCGTGTTCTCTTGACAGAACTCCGTTAGCCTTTGCCCTGCTTCATTTTGCGCTCCAAGGCCAAACTTGCCTGTTGTTCCGTTTATTTCTTGATTTCCTACTTTAGCATTCCAGTCTCCTATGATGTAAAGGACATCTTTTTTGGGTGCTAGTTCTAGAAGGTGTTGTAGGTCTTCATAGAACCGGTTAACTTCATCTTCTTCGGCATCAGTGGTTGGGGCATACACTTGGATTACTGTAATGTTGAATGGTTTGCCTTGGATTCGAACTGAAATCATTCTGTCGTTTTTGAGGTTGCACCCCAGTACTGCCTTTCCCACTCTTTTATTGACTATGAGGGCTACTCCATTTCTTCTAAGGGATTCATGCCCACAGTAGTAGATATGATGGTCACCTGAATTAAATTCGCCCATGCCCGTCCATTTTAGTTCGCTGATTCCCAAGATGTCAATGTTCAATCTTATCATCTCATCTTTGACCACATCCAGCTTGCCTTGATTCATAGACCTCACATTCCATGTTCCTAAGCAATATTGCTCCTTGCAGCATTGGATTTTCCTTTCAACCTCAGACACATCCACAGCTGGACGTCCTATTGGCTTTGGCCCAGCCGCTTCACTCTTTCTGGGTCTACTTGGAATAGTCCTCCGCTCTTCCTCAGTAGCATATTGGACACCTTCCGACCTGAGGGGCTCATCTTCCGGCGTCATATCTTGTAGCCTTTTGGAACTGTTCATGGGATTTTCTTGGCAAGGTTACTGGAGTGGGTTGCCATTTCCTTCTCCAGTGGATCACTTTTAGTCAGAACTCTCTGCTACGACCTGTCCGTCTTGGGTGTCCCTGCACGGCATAGCTCATGGCTTCATTGAGTTACGCAAGCCCCTTCGCCACGACAAGGCAAGGATCCATGAAGCCCAAATGATTGCTCCCAACTAAAGATGGGTCTGTTAAGTGTGACAGAATAAAGCATCACAGAGCTCTTCTACAGGCTAAAACAAAAATACTAGATGTAAAACCTCAGCTCATAAACAGAAAAGGTTTGCTTAGCAGAATTTGCTTGACAGCACTCTGTGAAGCTGGAAAGCTTGTACATTTCTTGTGAGCAAATGTGATGCCAATAATGGAAGCCACCTTTGCCTCCTTTGTTTCTTTCAAGAACGTAAATTGATCTACGGTAATTAAAAACTGAAAAGTGGAAAAGTTTAGATTCTAGCTCTTTCCTTCACAGGTGATGTACTTAGTCAGAGACCACTGCCATCACTTGTTCAAACAAAGGAAGAGACAAACCAGATACTGAAGAAGGTATGAAAGTAGATTCAAGACATGTTGATTTCAATAGTGATGCTAGTGGGAACTTTTAACCTGAGGCAAACAGCAGCTACGGGGGCCCCAATCTGAATTGGGACCATGGAGGGGCCGTGGGCTAAAGTGCCCTCTCCCACTTGGTCCTAATCCAGATGAGGGATCCCCGCCACACACGCTGTTTATGTTAGCAAAAATCAAGCGCATAGGCCTCAATCACTCAAGAGGCATATCATCCAGTTTGGCTCCTGGTCAGGGAACACTAAGGTAAGCATGTGAACTGGTTTCCTGATTGATACTTGGAACTGGAGCAAGCTCCACTGAACTCAGCCTCCAAACAGGAATAGGATTGGACTGCACGATGACGGACCATAACACTTGATCAAGTACTTGTGCTTCAAGCCCATGGTGATTGACTGAGCCTTGACAGATGTTTATCCTTTCGCAGCATGAAGAATATTTAGTTAGAACAGCTTGAAAATCACACCACCACCCTGCAGGCACCAATAAACTAGAAGAATTGTCTTCCTAACCAGTTTGAAAACATCAATCATAAGAGCCACTGGCCTTGCAGACAAAGCTTTGAAATCTACAGACAGACAGACTAGTTTTCCACCACATTGTGAAGCATTTGACAGCACTTTCACCAATGTAGAGAATGAGGTAATAGCTATCAAGATGGTCTATATATACAATACACACAAAAAAGTGGGGAAACAGTTACTCCTATTAAGACTGTTGTGACTCTCTAAACACATTTTGCCCCTCTTATTGCTGTCTGTTTGCTCAATGCTCTATTGTGGCTGGCCAGCCATTGCTATACTCCACTGCCCCTGTCCAACATATTACAGCACGAAGAGTTGTCTGAAGTTATACGGTTTTGATCAGACCAAGGCGTTAACAACGGCGGGCAACAAAGGAACACAGAGATCAAATAGGGCAGCAGCGGCACGAAGAAGAAAGAAGTTTGTGTGCCCATAGCCCAGTTGTCAGCCTGTGTATGTGCCTGGAGTGTGTGTTGGTAGGTAGTGCAGCCTCCACAAGGCCTAGCCGGGGTGGGTCTCCCAGCGACGCTCTGGCCATTCCAGGCTTGGGCCCCCAAGACCGTTCTGCATTCCAGCCTCCTGTTCTCTCCCAGCCGCACCACTTTGACATAGAGAATCAGCCAGACGTGAACGTGAGAAAGCTTTGGCAGACGGGTCTCTTCAACTGATGGCTGCCCGGTGGCTTCCAAAGTGATAATCATCAAAAGAGGCATGCGCAAGGGCCTCCAGAGGCATGAGTTGAGGAACGGACCTGCTTGTTTGCACTGACCTAGTTACATACAAATACGGGGGGGGGGGGGAGAGAATCTTGCTAACAATATATTTCATGAAAGGTCGATCCATTTACTCTGCTTGCCCATTGAGGAAGATCAAAGAGTGCCAGGACAATGTTTTCCTTCAGTATCGGAGCTTACAAATGATGTCAATTGTGGTATTAACATCCATTTAGCAGAGTTGTCACAATAGACAACAGATAGATAGCATATGTATATAGACACACACTACATATAAACAAAACCGAGATAATTTACAGCTTTTTAGTTAGACAGTTGCAGATTGCAGACGCTGCAATGTCCAACTGAAACGTTACGTTACCCAATTATACATATAATATTACTATTTTGCAGTATCCTATAGGGATCCACAGAATGTATTTTTTGTTTGTTTAAAAATGCACATCCCACTTTTCCATCCCAGCATGACAGCAGAGGGCCAACAATCATAAAATTAAAAGCAATAAAACAAATGACAACATAATAACAATTCAGTGTCTGCAGGTATCCATGTGTGATGATAGACAGGCAAGCAGACAGATGATCCAGAGAGGTTTAACTCACAATTGTACCATGCAAAATCAAGAATAATGGCTGGAATTTGTGATATTGTTTAGGACTTTAGGTGAACCGTACAGCAAAGTCCCGCCTCCCACTCACTTTCATTGAAAGGAAGGTCCACATATAAAGAGGAGCATACAGGAAATTCCTCTTCCCAACAAACGCAGGTGCACATGATGACGTCATGTGTGCAACAAGGCAGTGCCACAGCACAGCCATTAAGGCCTGGATGGAAAACCTTGTGAGCTGAGCCGAATGAGCTTCCTGGGGCTGTGTGCGCTCAAGGTCTCAGAGCCCTCTTCAGTCACAGAAGTGGATCAAGGTGTGACCTGCAGTTGGCAGGCAGCATGAAACATCTGAATTGGCCCAGCTTGGTATTCAGTAGGATGGAGCTTGCCCTTCCACCGCTACCCTTCCTGGTCAACAAAATAGTGCATTGTATGCTTCCATATTCAGACCCCTAGTCCCTGAGTTGGTGCACCCTTCTGGTCTAGAATCAGGCATGACTGCGCACAACTCTGACCACTGGAACATTCAAACTCCAATATTAAACAGGAGAAAAGCAGTGGCGAGCGTAAACCCTGTGGGGTGGGGGCCGCCCCCATGCCCTGCCCCCACGGCCGCCACGCCTCACCCCCAAGGCTGCCACACGCCCTGCCCCTGGGGCGTGTGATGTCAGCATAGCGCGCCTCCACGGTGTGGAAACACCCTCCCCCCCCCGGCACTTTTTGGATCCTTTTTCAAGCCAAATGGCGCCTGGGAGGGTGGGAGGGCCAAACATGCAGTGAGAATGGCTGCAAAGAAAACGTGGCAGGGCAACGGATCCGGGAGAAGGCGCACCCCCTGCGACCCACCGCTCTGGGGCCCACCGACCTACTGCCCCCAGTGCCATGACACTTCTGAGAGCCTCCACAAGTGATGGGAAGAAGAGATAAATGTTAACTGTATATGTAGAGGTGGGAGAAAATGGTTTTTTTTTTTCACAGATTTTGGTGTTTAACCAAAATAAAATAGCAGAAAGTGGTGTTATGTGTTTTATTCAAAAATGTTCCCCATTTTTTAATCAATCGTAACTGCTTTAAAAGTGTGCTAGGTAGGTGGTATAGGTTGTACAGTGTCAACAGGTGAAGAATGGCACAAAATTACATAGTTTTATTTTATCATTTTTTCACAGATTTATTATTTTTTTAGCAGAAAGATTTGTTGTGTGTTTTTATTTCGTTATCACCATTGTCTCTGGCCCCTATATAAACGGGATCTCTGTAACACGCAAGGGCCATGCTGGCTTTTTCTTGGCAGTAATTATATGCAATAGGAATAGGGAATTGCAATTGTATGGCTCTCTGACTTTACAGGGAACACAATGTGACAGATGCTAGCAGCACATAGATATGAATAGGCCACTTTAGGGTTGTATTTCTGTTTCGTTATTCAGTTCATTTTCATTATCAAAACCCTCACTTGTTTAGTTATTAATTCATTAAAATCATTTGTCAATACTTGTTACCTGATTTATTAATTTTTCTATGCAAACTGCTTTGTAAAATTATTATTGTTGTAGTAGTAGCAGCAGCAGCAGCAGCAGCAGCAGCAGCAATAGTAAGGAAAATTGCCAGTACAGTACTAGATGTCATTATTTTCTCACAATGCCCCAGAACCATGTTGTGCCTGTGGCATGCGGGGGGGGGGGGGGGACACACAATGGCAGCCACTGCAAGGCTATCACTGAAAGGAGCTCTCCCCAGATCTATTCTGCTCCTTTTGAAATGGTTTTTGAGCAGTCCACTTCTCTGCCACACTATAGCAGTTCGATTCCGTGCGATGGCTCCTGCCAACCTAGCAGTTCGAAAGCAAGAAATTGCAAGTAGATTAATAGGTACCGCGTCAGCGGGACAGTAACAGCGTTCCATGCGCCTCGGTGTTGAGTCATGCCGGCCACATGACCATGGAAACGTCTTCGGACAGCGCTGGCTCTTCGGCTTTGAAACGGAGATGAGCACCGCTCCCTAGAGTTGGACACGACTGGACTTAATTGTCAAGGGATACCTTTAACTTTACTTAATGAATGAAATGAATGACATTTATGCCATTCTTTTCACTGAGGACACATTATTTTTGCATTCATTTTATATCAAATGAAAAAAGGAAATGAATTGACCCAATTCAGTTCAATTTTTCATTGGTTCTGAAAGAAATGCATACCCCCTAAGTTCTCTAACTTGTGAAGTATCCCTAAATATGCCCTTTCAAAAGCCAATTTATGTGAACAAGCTGATGTTTTGGCAGGAGTTCAGTCCATCATGAAAATGGTAGTGTGATTGTTCTGCTGTTCCAGATAGATCACATTAAAAAAAAACAACCACCACAAATGTATTCCATCATCCTTAAACATAGGCTTACCATATCCAAAGGGGGACAGGATGCCTACACCTTTAACCATTGTAAAAAGAGGGAATTTGGGCAGGTGCAGCTTGTTGCACCCTTCCATTATGAGCTGCACCTGCCCAAATTCCTTCTTTTTACAATGGTTAAAGGTGTAGGCACCCTGTCCCCCTTTGGATATGGTAAGCCTACTTAAACAGTACTTATGTCAGGCCAGGATTCACATTGTGACTTATTATTATCAATGCCCAGACTCAACTCTGGAGCATGTGAGCTAAATACAAAGAAAAAAGCGCCACAGAACATGAGCAGAGTATTTTTTTCCCTTACTATTAAATAACTACAACTCACTCCTGAGATCAGGAGAGTAACAGCTTCCAGTGCAGTTATCACTTCTAGATTACATAGAGAAAATGCTCCATGATGACTGGAAAATCGTTACTACAGTATATTTGTATCCCGTTTTTCATCCAAGCAGCCTCTCCCTCCTTATTGCCACAACAACCCAATAGGCTGGAAAAGAATGACCCAGTGAGCTCCATGGTGATGGGAGGATTTTAAGCTTGGTCTCACAGTCCTCAGCCAACACTCTAAGCACACTCCTGGATCTGTATCCACAACTATTGCTGTAGCTAAATTGCCTTGATGATTCACCTGTTCGTGAGCTTCCCAGCTTTGGGAAGCTCACAAATAGGGAAGGATGGCAATAATCATCCTCTGTTGCTGTTCCCTGATAAGGTATATTGCCCCTGAACATGGAGGTTCCATCTAACAGCCATTGAAAAGTCATCTTCCATTACTTTCTCCAATCTTTTTGAAGAGCAGCAGTCTAAGCTAGTGGTCAGCACCACACCTTTTGAGGTAATGAATCCCTCCCCCTCATCGCTTGCCTACTACATGCATTGAAGGGGTGAGAAAATCCTCCCCTCCCCGCCCCTTTATAGGGAAAACAACAAGATAGTTCATGTTACGGGGTAACTAATCCGTGTTAAGTGGCTTTGATTATGTTTCCTGGGCAGCCCCTTTGAGAGAATAGTAATCGCTGCTGGTTCTTCTGAGGATGAAGAAAAACTATGTCAGTACGAGATTGAGGTACACAGCGATGAAGCGGAGAAAGTCTGGGGGGAGGGAGGATGGGTGACAACACCATCGTCGCTCGGCTCTGTGTGCTGGGATTTAAGGTCGAAGATTTTCACACCTAGGTGAGCTGTCATCTGGCTCTGGGCGATTCCCTTTCTGCTCTCGCTGGACCAGCGGGAAGCCTCGCTGGCTTAAAACACGACGAGATCCTGCCGGAGGCTCTCAAAAGGCCTGAGTCACTCACAGCTCAGCGGCCCGCCTTGTTCGGAGACCGAGTCATTCATTCATTCAGGGCCATCCGGAATCGTCCTGACTCTCCCACCACCTGTTGTTTCGGAGGACAGCGAGGAGGGGCAAGAAGAAGGAAGAAGCTGCTGCTGGCCTCTCTCCTCCCGATCTATACCTGGAAGCCACAACAAAGGGGGGAGGGAATAAACCCCCAGAGACACGATGAACCCTCCTCGTTCGGAAACGGAAAAAAGAACCTCCCTGCTTTTCGTTATTAAGAGGGCTGCGAGTTGCCCCAGATAGATTTGGTGGTGCCTTCCAAATGAACCCCAAGAAAATGTAATCTTATTTCTCTCTTTATTCATTGTATAGTATTTTTTTTTTTAAAAAAACACCATACTCTACCTTATCCCCAAGGCGGCTTACAACAATTAGAATAAAATCATAAAAATAACGACTGGACTGCAGACATCAGTAGGCGTTACTCACAGCACACGCTATACCCCCCACCCCCACCGCATGGCCTGTAAACAAAGCCTGAGGTGGCTTGAAACGGGATTGGGCAAATAGGTGGACAAGGCCCACTAGTCATGATGGCTGCAAGCTACCTTCCGAGGCAGGACTCCAGGAGAGGGCAACTGTCTGTCTTCATCTCCTGCTTGCGGGTTTCCCAGAGAGACATCTAGTTGGCCACTGTGGGAAACAGGATGCTGGACTAGATGGGCTTTGGCCTGAGCCAGCAGGGCAGGTTCTTCTTGTTTCTTCAAATACACAGAAATGCACCCCTGCAATGTTGTCTTGTGCATTCACAGTGGGTGCAGTCCTACACATGCTCAGAAATAAAATAAATCCAATCGGTTTCAGTGGAACTTACTCCCAGGTAAGTGTGTATAGAATTCAGTAAGTTCTAAACATCAGAGACACCGATCACTGTGGGCCCCCACTCACATTGCCTGTGTTTGAAAGAAGGGCAGTCAGTCAGGACGGAGTCCTTTCACTTTTCTAGCACAAAGAAATGGTGCGACTTACTGGGATGGAGAACCTAGCTGAGGTGCAGAAATGGAAGTCAGCGGGGTAAACTAATGAACTTGGCCAGGGTGCAACACATGACCCTGCCCAACAGGGAATTCTATTCATCTCTGGGGCAATGTTGCACCCCCAGACATGTTCTTGCTCATAGAAAGGAAATGGTTAGTGGTCATTCATTTTTCTTTGGCAATACCATGCACTAGGCAGCCAGTGACAATGTCCTAAAGGACAAAGTGCTAGAGCCACTAACTTTTTAGTTTTTTCAAAAAAGAAAAAAAGTTCTCCTGGGATAGGAAACGACCCCTTTAAAAGGGGTGAAGGTGAAGGCATTGTAGCCTACTGCCTCTGCAGCCCTCAGCAGGTTTCCACGGCCCACCACCTGATCTCCAGCAAAGAAAATGCCAGTTCACACAAGCACATGCTTGCTTGGCCATTAATTCTGTTCTCGGTAGAACTTCAGAGCTGCTTAGAATTCAATTCCATTGATAATGAAGGAGAATGTTCAGTACCTTTGTTCATTTGTTCTCATTGGAAGAACATTATTTGGTTTCTACTGACCAGGCAGGTCTGTTTTCATCCCCATTTTTAGTCACACTGTAATATGTCTGTTCACACTGTATACGGCTCACACATACGTACGACCAGAATGGTGAGACTAGCATTGCGGAGGCCCAGCTTCAAATCCTCTCTCAGCAGCGGGTGACCTTGAGTCAGTCACTATATCTCAGCTTAACCTACCTCACAGGGTTGTTGTATGGATAGAAGAGAAGGGCTATATACAACACTCAGAGTTCCTTGGAAGAAAGATGGAATAAAAAAATATGTACCATCTAACTTTAGCTAGAGTTGGTCCTTTTCTCATATGGGGGGGGGGGGTTTTGCTGAGATCTGAGAGGATCTCTGAATAGAGGGTGCTGGGATTTTTCATTCCCACCTCCCCTTCATAACCACTTGCACTGCAATAGCTCTAAAAGCAAAAGAGAAATATAAATTGAATTTACAGTTCTACCCCGTCTTGTTCCAAAGGGTAAGGGTAACAAATCCATTTTTTAAAAAAATCAATAAAAAAGAATCACAAAGTAGAAAGGGGGCTACTATAAGCCCAGATTCTACTTACCCCTTTCACTAGCCTTCCCCACTCCGACCTTACATCAGCCTAAAGAATCTGGTGTCCGGTGCGTCACAAATAGTACTTAGGTGCACCCCAAAGATATGAACATAAGAACATAAGAAGAGCCCTGCTGGATCAGGCCAAAGGCCCATCTAGTCCAGCTTCCTGTATCACAGAGTGGCCCCACCAGATGCCTCAGGGAGCACACAGCCAACAAGATACTTGTATCCTGTCACCACTCCCTTGCACCTGGCACAAAGAAAACCTACTCCTACAACCAGGAGGTTGTTTATGCCCATCATGGCTTGAAAGCTGTGATGGACTTTTCCTCCATAAATCTGTCCAATCCCCTTTTAAAGGCATCCAGGCCAGCTGCCGTCATCACCTCCTGTGGCAAGGAGTTCCACAAACCAATTACACGCTGGGTAAAGAAATATTTTCTTTTGTCTGTTTTAATCCTCCCTCCACTCAAATGGATGTCCCCTAGTTCTAAGAGTTGTGTGAGAGGGAAAAGAACTTCTCTCTATCCACTCTCTCCATCACATGCATAATTTTATACGTCTCAACCATGTCCCCCCTCAACCGCTTTTTTTCTAGACTGAAGAGCCCCAATCGCTGTAGCCTTTCCTCATAAGGGAGATGCCCCAGCCAACTAATCATTTTGGTCGCTCTCTTCTGCATATGGATGATGTTAACAAGTCACTTTAGAGAATACAAACACCACTCAATGCTGTGGTTTCAGTAAAAAACAAAAAACAAATGTCCATTATTACCCCCCCCCCCAAATACTCGAGTACCCACTATTTCGTTCAGCCTTAGAAAGAGGCAGGTTGGGACGGGTGTCTTGCTGTAATTAGAGCAGGTACCAGGTTACACCAAAGGTAAGCCCTTCTGATTCTCCGTGGCGAGATTTTCCGGAATATAGTTCCTTGGAAGTGGAGCTCGGTGAAATCGATAGGCTGCTTTACTTCCAAGGAAATGTGTTTGGGATCGTGCTGCCAGGAGAGAGAGAGAGAGAGAGAGAGAGAGAGAGAGAGAGAGAGAGAGAGAGAGAGAGAGAGTTTCCATAGGCAGAAAAGTGACTCCAAGGCAAGGCGCATATATGTACATATGTAACCAGAGACCAGCTACTCCATTGGGCTGTCAGCCTGATACTTGAAGAAGCCTCTGTGTAACACAAAACGATCAGATACCAAAAGTATCGTGGAGATACCATTCCATCCGTGTGATCGCTGGAGAATTCTACAGCCTTCCCCCGGCTCTTAGCCTCTCTCGAAGGCATTGTGGTTTCTCACGGTGTCATTTCAACCCACCCACCCCATTTTAAAGGTCCCGTTCAGACTTTTTGCACTCTTCTAGTTAAGCACTTTAGCTCTTTTGCGTTGGTAAACGCTTTATGATTTATTTATTTATTTATTGCCAAGTATTTTCATTCTTTAAAAACATTTCTTAAACCTCCTATGCAACAAGTATTTTGGCCTTCCATGTGTGTGTGTTTGTGTGTGCGCGCGTGTGTGCGTGCGCGCGCACGCGCGCAAATTCTAAAGCATGTTACTTGGAAACAGCAAAAGCTTAAATTCCACAGATTTCCACAAAGTAAGACATTGTTGGGAGGAGGGGGAGGGGAAAAATAGGCGTGTTGGGCATTCTTTGATTTTTGTGTCTTGCGTGAGTAGCATTTGTGGCAAGCCCTTGGAAAACAGAAGAGAAAAAGCAGGAGGAAAGTTGCGTGTGTTGAACTCCAGAGGTGACAGCGCGGAAGGCTTGTTTGAAAAGGAACTTCTTTGTATTTTAAGTTGACTCGTTTAAAAAAGGAAAGCAAAAAAAAATGTCCCCTTTCCTGGTCTATCTCCTTCCCCCTCTGCCCCACCGTTGGAAGCGGTGGATCATCTCGGGGTAATCACTTCGAGTTCGCTCCTGTGCGTTGACTGCTGCTGCTGCTGCTGCTGCCTCCAGCAGTAGGTGGTGATGTAATAGGTGCATCCAAGGCACATGGATATATAAATATCGTGGTTTAGGGGGTGACGAGCTATGGCTGGGCAGCTAGAGGAGAAGATCCCCACTTGAGAGAAGCCCTCTGGATTTGAGATCAAGTTCAGAAGAAGCTTCAGCTGAGTTGATCCCCCTCTCTGCCTCTCTCCCCCCCCCCGCAGCTCTTGTCCCCCCAGTTGCTCACAGGATTCCTCTTCCATGCAACCTGACCAGAGTGTCTCCAGTTCCTTGGTGGGGGACTGATCTGTTTGGGCTCTCTCTCTCTCTCTCTCTCTCTCTCTCTCTCTCTCTCTCTCTCTCTCTCTCTCTCTCTCTCTCTCTCTCCTTTTCCTCCTGTGATCCAAGTCCGAAGTGGGAGCTCTGCTGCGGACGGAGGGTGTATTTTTAGAGCGATTGCCTCCCTGGGAAGTACCACGTGTGCTGCTGCCCATGCTGCTCAGGATGACTGGCCCCTCTTCGGCCTGCTTGCCAGTCTTGCTCCTGGGACTGCTGTCGCCCTGGCTGGCGGGGCGCTGCATGCCTGCCTTTGCCCAGCAGCACAACGACACCCTGGAGTGGCGCTGGGAGACTCTCTTCTCGCGCTCCATGACCAGGCTCCCCGGGGAAAGGAAGGAGCTCAGCCGGGACGGGGACTATCTGCTGGGCATCAAGAGGCTGCGACGCCTCTACTGCAACGTAGGCATCGGGTTTCACATCCAGGTCTTGTCAGACGGCAGAATCAACGGGATTCACAACGAAAACCGATACAGTAAGTGGCTTTGCCTCGCCTCGCCACCTTCTCCCACCCTGTCACTTTCAGGAGCTTCAGCGGAGGGAGCTTCCTTCAAGGGCAAGCAAGCCTTCCCTCGGGGCGCCCTTGCGGCTTGCTTACTGGCGGGAGAGGGACCACTGGGGTGGTCAATTCACATGTCTTTCTTTTTAACATTTGGGGAGGTGAACTTTTGCTGTTGATCAGGTTGAACAGTGTCTCTTTTGGCTGGGACCCACTGAACAGAACAAGAGTATGTTGTGTGATCATACGTACGTCCCGATCTCTTTGGACCTTGATTTCTTTGGACATACATCATCCCATTGCCCCCACTCAGGTAAATGTGCTTAGCAAAACGGCGGCCGTTTAACGGTCCAAAACCAGGTTAAAGACCGCAGGTTCCAATTGAAACTCGCGCCCGAACGATTGCTTCAGATTATATATAGATATATATTCGAACTGGGCAATCAAGTCGCTCGGAACAGTCGTCCTGTCCAGGCTGAGCCACTCTCCCGATGACTGAGCAGGTTACTTAGGGCTGCTGCGATTCTCAGACCACGAACTTTATTTACAGAAGCCTCAGTCAAGAAAAGGCCGTTCCAAACGTTAAGGGTTCAATTCCTAGGAAACACTTCTGTGTAGCAACCCGCCCCATGAAACGTGTGAGGGTAGATCGCCACGGTCAGGTGAGAGATTATGTGCATATTATTTGACTGTGGTGTGTAGGCACACAGCAAACGCACGCAGATGGGAGCATTACAGTTGATCATGGCGAACGTACATATTGGCTTCATGACATTTTCCTACACAGAATTTTTTTTCTCCTGTCTAAGGAAAATGGTAACGTGTGAAGTGGCCCTTAATAGGACGTATTAAGGAATTCTAGCTTTGCATTTGCTTCGGACAAAATATAGCCCACTCTCATTTGTAAGTGGAACAAAAGACATGATCAAATCAAAGGAACCCATTTTTAAGAAGTTACTTGTTCTCATAGTTGCAGGACAACTCTCTTTAAAATATCAAATGCAAAGTGCCACCTTGGAGACCACAATTTTGTATTCTCCACAGTTCACAGACAGCTGCAGACACTGCCTGTGTACTCGGTGCAGGCTATGCTTGCTCCAGAGTGAAGCTGCAATATTAAAAAGTGGCATTCCCAAATCCCGTTTTGGTCACTTGGGTTGCCTTATATTGCTGGTGGGGTTCAGTCCCAGAAAATACACTGCCTTACTCACCCCACCCCACCCCCCTGAGTTCAAGATCTGGTTACACAGAAAGAGAAGTCACACCACCATTATTCTGTGCCTCCCCTCCCCCAGCAATTGATGCATGCTACTCAAAGTCAATACTTTTTTTTCCTGTGGATCAAAAAACAACAACCAGGTGTTCTCCACTTCAACATCTGGATGCCCCCAGAGTTGCTTGAAGCAGTCACTCATTTGCCCCTCCCTGCTTTGGCATTAGGTTTACAAATAGTTACGCTGGGATTCCAGATCTCACAGCAAGCAACTCTGCCAAGAAGTTAGGACAGTTCACCAGAAAAAGCATCTGTTAGTGACTTAACCCCATGGCCCTGTGGCTCTAATTCTAACTACCATCCAACTGAAACAATAGGACTGGGGAGGAGGGTTAGAGACAGCACCATGACAAATGTGTCATGTGCCCTGAAACATAGCGTTACTTATTTTAACTTGGACAATGTGGGGGATCACTCTTAACCATTTTTTTTAAACAAAACAAAACAAAACACCCTGCCTTTAAAACCATATCTGCGTTACTGAAATGGGTGATATTGAGTTGCATACAGCCAAAATCTATGCATGTCTTCTCATAAGTAAGTCCAATTGAGTTAAATGGGACTTAGGTAAGTGTGTATAGGATTGCAGCCTTAATTAATGAGGACTCTATGTTTTAAAGTACTCAGTGGACCTGTTGATAGCTTTGGAGGGGAACAAAAGACTATAGAGCTCAGATAGAAATGCATGGGTTGAGGACCAAGTAGCGATGTGATAATTATTAGATAGCATTACAAACTGAGGGCCAGTGTTCCTGTTACAGCTGCCACACAGAGCCGCCTAAAATCACTCCATCTGTAGTTGTTATCATCTGGTAAGGAACTAGTGTGGATGAGGTGTTTTGATCCAGGGCAACACAAATCTTTCTTTTTCAGATATCTGGCTAGCATGGAGGAAATTACCGGTGGTGAATGCAATGTGTGTGGTTGAACGTACTGAACCGCTGTGTGGGTACTGAGTGGGGAGGACTCCCTTCCCCCACAGAGAGCATGGACTAGTCAAGGTGGAAGCAGGGAAGGACTGGGGTTGCACAATGCAGGCTCAGCACCCAGAGGGTGGCTACTACTGTGCCAGGGTGGTGTAGTGATTAGAATGTCAGAGTAGGGTCAGGAAGGCCAGAGCCCTGCTTAGACATGAAGCTCACTGGGTGACCTTGGGCCAATCACGATCTCTCAGTCTAACCTACCCCAGGACTGTTGTGAGGATAAGAGAGGAGGAAGAGCCTGGTATGCCTCCCTGAGCACCTTGGAGGAAGTGTGGAATGAATGAATGAATGAATGAATAACAAAAACCAATGCTTGACAAAGACTGATTGTGTCATTGGCCTGCCTGCACCCCATCTAGATGATGCAGCTAGATACTCTGCAGGTGCTGAACTTGCATCATGCAACCCCTGCCTGCCTCCACTGCGACCAGGCAACATGCTCCATCCAGTAAGGGCAAGGTCCTCAAAGTCCACCCTGGTGGCGCACACAGCGGCAGCAATCAGGTAGTGCATTCAGCGCTTTACCACGCATGCGCTGCTAGGGGAGAAAAGCAACCCATTTACTCTATAAGAGAAGTTCAAAAAGGTCTGGAATTACTCTGGAGCTAAGTCCCTGGAAGGTTCCAGTCCAACATCATTTTCTTATAAGAATGAACTGTAGGATGTGCTGCAGAGTGAAAATTTTTCAACCATTTATTGGGTCATAAATAAACTTCTGAATAGCCCTGTCTACTACAGTAGGAACAGGGCTGGTTCAAGACCTCCTGGCATCTGAGGCAGTGTGCCAAATGTTGCCCCCCCTACCTGGTGATGGGCCAGTCTTTGATCCTCCTGCTCTCTGGATTGGAAAAGGATGAGGTGCGTGTGCGTGTGCGTGTGCGTGTGCGTGTGCGTGTGCGTGTGTGTGAAGTAGATGAGAAAGTGTGAAGAGGAAAGTGGTTGGAGTCACTCGAGCCCACCAAACTCCTTTCCTCCACACTTCCTCTTCTGCTCCATCTCCCTCTTCCTTTTCCAGTTCAGAGTGTGAGAGGAGCAAAGCCTGGCACAGCCTCTTCCTTTTCCAATCCAGGAAGTAGTAGTAGTAGTAGGAGCAGCAGCAGCAGAGAAGGCGAGTGAGTGAATGGAGGTAGGTGCCACCCCCACTAACCTGCTGCCTGAGGGGACTGTCTCAGACAGCCTCATGGATGGGCCAGCCCTGATCAGGAAACGGAATTGCATCTTAAGGTTGTATGTTGGAGGAGGGTTGTATTGGTGTAGTCCTGTTGAGTTCACTAGCTCAATGCCAGAGTGGGTATGGAAAACCTTTGTCATGTATTTTAAGAGATCATGTAATATGACATAACAGATATGAACCTACGTATTAGCTATCTTCCTATGCATTATTTTTCTTTTATAGGTTTGCTTGAAATTTCTCCAGTGGAAAGAGGAGTGGTGACCCTCTTTGGTGTTAAAAGTGGACTCTTTGTAGCCATGAACAGTAAAGGCAAACTCTATGGATCTGTAAGTAGCAATTAGCTACATGACTCTAATTCTCTTTTTCATTGAAGTGCACTTGTGTTTTGATATAAAATGGGAGAGCTCCTGCATCTTGATCCCAGCTTTGGAATCCTCTCAAGATATAACAAGGGAACCATTCTCCGTATTAGCTTTTCTTACTACGAGAGCTTGCCCAGAAGGCAGCTACATGATGATCTCAGATGTGTGCTGTAGTGTTAGCCCTAGAAGCGTTCCTAGGAAGGAAGTTCCTTCCTTATTGGGACAACTCCACTCACACAGCAGGAAATCAATGTAGACTTCAAATGATAGTCACAAAAATGCTAATTGGTGCACTGTCTGCCCACAAATATGGTCATCCTCTAGTTGGGCAAGTCAAAGGTTTCAAGAAAATGATACAAGCACTTGTGCACATTTTTTTTCCAAGATACTAGAATATCCTCAAAATTAGAATATTCTCAAACTGTGTGTCAGACTAAAAAACAAGTAGGTCTCCTGAAAACTGAAAGTACCCACAAACAGAGGAGGTAATCCTCTTCTCAAATAATTCACCCCATGTTGGCCGAGTGTGGGAAGGGGGAGAAACAGAAGGGATAGATTCCTCTGAGGGTAGGAAGAGATGCAGTGTAAAAGAGAACCATTTGGGGTGTAAGAGTGAAGCGTTCCTCCAGTTTTCATTCAGAAGAAAGTGTACTTCAGTCATTTAACGTTTGTGAAACAATTACAGTACTAGAAGCTAGTGATCAATCACATGCTTATTGACTGCCGAGTTATTAACAGCCCAACTCTATCCAGGGCTTATGGTGGCGGATCTCGCAAAAGCCGTGCCGCTGTCATGCGCTTCAGGACCGGATGGTCCTGCATGCAGGACAGCGGCTCCCAGATACCCCACCAGAGCAGGTAGGTAGCGATGGGGGTGGTTTAGGGGAGGATTATGGGAAGTCTGAGGTAAGGAGCAGGCTGGGCAGGGCGCGGTTGGGGGTGAATGGGGGAGGATATGCCAAGATCCTATGCCAAGGATAGCAGCTGCATATGCCAAGATCCTATCCCTCTTCCCCTGCCCCAAAGTGCCCGATTCTCCTCAGACCTACACCAGCAAAATAGCTAGCATAGGTCCAAGGAGACCCATTGGAGGCCAGGCAGTCTACAGGGAGGTAGGTAAGAGAAAGTTTTATTTACCTCTCCTGGGCCATCTTGTTCCCCCCCCCCATGGCATGCAGTGTGCACTCCATCAGTGGCATGGGCGTCGATGGAGGGAAGCGCGCGGGGCGGGCCGCCCAGGGGCGACGCACGCACAAGGGTGTCGTGCCCCCCCGTACTTACATTTTTGATGTTTAAGTTGGGCCCGCCCGCCTGCCTGCCCTCGCGTCTGTTTGGCTCCAAAATGAGCCGAAAACGGAGCGGGGAGGGTGCTCTGCTCCTGCGCGTGATGTCACGCGCGGGGGCGGAGCCTCTCCCTTAAAGGTGACACGCGCCCCCGCTCTGGGGTGACGCGTGTCCTAGCGACGCGACTGATCAGTGGTGCTGATGATTGCTATGGACTGGTGGCGGATAGGATTGGGCCCTAAGTCTGCAATCCTACACATACCTAAGAGTATGTTCCATTACACTCAATGGGACTTACTTCTGAGTAGACATGCATAGGATTGTTCTGTAGGTGACATAGCACATCAGGAACTGATAACTAATGGCCAAACAATCATTGGCCATGCACAATTGATTCAGATATATCTATCACCAACTCTCTTTTAGAAAAAAATCATTTAAAAAAACCACAACACTTTAGTTTTTAACATTCTGAATCTTGAGAACAAATAGTCCAAGGCATTTCATTTCTTGAAGCCTACTTGGTTACTAAAAATAGTGCAAGTCTTGTTTATGGTCATTTCCAGCTGTCCTTCTGCTGTGGCCTTTCTGTTTGTCTAAGCTGGTGTGGGCAGAGCTTTCAGTCCAATGAGCCTAGAAGGAAATTACTTTCGCACTGACTTGCCCAAACAGAAGCATGGATAAACTCAAGGGGGTCAAGGTCTAAATGCTTTCCTTGTACAAATCAGGTTCTGTAACTCTGGATTGATTGTCACTTTTTGGGATTGTAGTTGGGCACAAGGTTTCCTCGTAGCTCCTGTGGCTACACTGATTGACTTTCAGTAACCAGTAGTATGCTCTCTGAGTTGTCTGCATTTATTTTATTCTTTTTATGGTTGACCAAAGACTGGATCCATGGCAGGCCTATGACCCAAACAATGACATTTGCATCAAGCTGCAGATTGGGGGTGGGGGTGGTGAGCAGATGCCCACCGTCTTTACCACTGATAGAACCAGCTCCCTTACCTCACTCCTTCCTTTTCGCAGGTGCTGTAAAATAAAGCAGGAAATGTGAGGCATGCTGGGTTCTGCACTGCCTGCTTTGTTTAATGGACTTGCTTGGGGGCAAGGGGCAAGGTGAGAGGGCAGGGGGGCCAGATTGCCACAATGCAGCAATCTGGCCCCCTTACCTCATTTCTTCCTATGTGGGTCCCTTAAACAAAGCAGGAACTATGCAGCACATTTCCTGCTGTGTATAAAGAGCCTAAAGAGCCCATATGCGTGGAAAAAGGAGTGAAGGGGTGTGTGGGTTTGAGGGGATGCAGTGGCAGCAGCAGTGGGGAGGGCAGCACTACCGGGCTGCCTCAGGTACCCAATAGCTTCAACCGGTCCTGGTCGGATTCTTTGCTCCCTGCCTCAAAAAACATAACAGTCTACAGGATCAGAGCAAAGATGCACCGAATCTACTGTTCTGCTTCTCAGTGTGGCCAACAAGATGCCTCTGGAAGCCCACAACTAGGGGATGAAAGCAATGGCGCTTCCCACATTGCTCTCTAGCAACTAGTATTTATTTGAACCTTGAACCTGAAGGTAACATCCAGTGATGCAGACTTGAGTCTATTGACTCAGATTCGAGTCGGACTCAAGTCGTGTCAATGACTTGACTCAGACGTGACTCGGCGATTGTAAAAGACTCGAAAGACTCGACTCGAGACTTGGAGCCGTTTACAACAAGTCTAAGTCCAGGATGGTGTAGTGGTAGTCGGACATAGACCTGGAAGATCCATGTTCAAATCCCCGCTCAGCCACGAAGCTTCCTGGGTGACCTTGGGCCAGTCACTATCTCTCAGCCCCACCTACCTCACAGGGTTGTTGTGAGGACAAAAAGGAGGGGAGGAAATATATACACCACTCTGAGCTCCTTGGAGGAAGGGCGGTATAAAAATGTGATAAATAAATAAATAAATAAATTTTATTCAGGTTTAAACCTGTTTCCCCATTAAATAGATAGGGACTCGCAACTCACAACCAAAGACTCGGGACTTGGGGGCGAAGACTTGGGACTTGACTCAAGACTTGGAGTCAGAGACTTGATCCACATCCCTGGTAACATCTAGCCATGATTACTAGAAGCTTCTGAAAAACTTGTCCTTTGTGAACTTGCCTAATTTATTTTTAAAATCATTGAAGCCCATCATCACAACTTGTGGCAGTGCATTCCATAAAAGACCGTAAGAACCTGAACAGCAACCCACAATATCATTTGAGTGATGTGTTTTGTTTTGTTTTCAATGGAAGGAATTGTGTGTGTGTGTGTGTGTGTGTGTGTGTGTGCGCGCGCGCACGCGTATGTGTGAGTGTGTTACAGAAGAACCCATTGTGTAGGATCAAAGCTCAGAGGGGCTGCCTGTCATTGACCAAGGATCACATGCCCCAAGGTGGGTCTAAATAAAAATAACATACCAGACCCCAGAAGGCCCCGTTGGCACCTCTGCCAGCTATCCATTTAACAGTAGATATCTAAAGAAACATTTTTGTAATTACCGGTAATGTGCTATCATGATCTTTAACTGGTTGCTGTTTGCCATTAGTTGCCCTCAGTTAGTATTGCTGTCAGATGCAGAAAATCAATCAGAGTTTAATGCAACAAATACATAATTTTGACCTATTTGTGTTACCCAGTCTTGGTGTCTTTAGGGGCTGTCTGTAGTAGACAGATATATCATGTTTCTCCAGCACTGGGTATGCTATATTTTTATCTGGGACAACACCATTCTCTCCCTCTCCGCTGTCCCTTAACACTTCAGAGAGTGCACCCTTGCTACTAGGGTTGCTATGTGGAATGTGGTGATGCAGGTGTCATGGACACCTGTTGGATATTACCTGTGATGTGAATGATGATGAGCAACACAAATCCTTCCTTATGCTATCCGGTATCTTTTAAAACTTTTTCAAGATTCTTTTCAATGTTTTTTCTGTGCCATTTCAGCATACTAGGCAGCACACATGCACAGAAAATACTGGGCAGGCTCTCCCACCGTTCTTACAGCAATGCTGCACCACCTTTTACAGTCCAATCCTACGATCAGCACCTAGCATTCTGGCAGCACAGCACGACCTTATGGCATCACAAAACATGATGCCATGTAGTGCATGACTGGGCCGCTGCCAGAAACGGCAAGTGGCACCAGCCGTGCAGCAGTGGCCTGCCTGGAGCCCCTGGCACCTGTAAGTGAGCGACAGGAGTGGACTGTGGGTGGGGAGGGGGAGGGGGAGGACTGGGAGTACAACTGGGTGGGGAGGGGGAAGAACCAGGGGTGGGGAGGAGGCAGGAGGAGGTGGATCCAGTAGCAATGGTGCACACCAGATCTTATCCCCTCTGTTTTAAACCTCCCTGCTCCTTTTCTCTCTTCAGACATATGCCACCAAAAGAGGCGGCATATTTCCAAGGAGACCCATTGGAAGTTGGGCAGTCTGCCAGGAGGTAAGTCACTAGGGGGGTGCAGGGAAGGAGGGCTGCAGCTGGTGACACTCATTGAGGGGGTGACACCACGGCGGAGAAGCCTGCCCAAGCTCAGTGGTCTTTGGCTTTGCAAAGCCAAGTCACTTCCTGTTCTTGCAAGCTATGCCGTGGTGTCACCCCCTCAATGGGTGTCACCCAATGCGGCCCTAGTGATACCTCTGCATGGGTGGGCAGTCAAACAGCCTGCAGGAGGTAAATAAAATTATTTTGTATTTACCTCCTGGTAGGCTGCCCAGTCTCCAATGGGTCTCCTTGGAAAACTGCCACCTCTTTTGGTGGCATATGTCTGAGGAGGGAAAAGGAGCGGGGAGCTCCTTTTCTTGTGTTGCTTCAAACCTTCCCAGGAACCACATGAAGTGAGATTTCATGTGTAGGCAAGAAAGATGATGAAGGACTAGATACATATCAGGGGAGCAGTTGATGGCTAGACCAATCCAAAGTGATGATTCTGGGGCACTCTTTCAGTTCATGTTCTTTGCCCTGCCCACCTTTCATCAGTTAAGAGAAGAACCCACTGACAGACCCTTGCCTAGGGAGCCTCAAAATCTTGAACCCGGACCTGTAATATTACACATTTCTGTGTGTGGAATGCTGCACAACCCGTGCTCAGCCTGAATTTCCTCAGGGCAGGACCAGGGCAGGCTGCACACAATGGAGCTGAGTTTGGATGAACATGTCCAAGACATGTGAAAGAAAGCATGGCTGTTGATGGCTGTCTTTGTCGCGGGAGTTGTTTGAAGCCTCTGTTGATAAACTTGAAAAGAGAATGGGAAAGAGTCAATTGCTAAAGGTGCATCGTTCCTGCACCTGTTTGCAAAAGCTTTTTCAACACCTAATTTGTATAATTTCCTCTCCTTTCTGCTCCCCCCTCCCATTCTCATTTCAGAACCATTTCAACGATGAGTGTAAATTCAAAGAGATCCTGCTGCCAAATAACTACAACGCTTACGAGTCCCAGATCTACCCGGGGATGTACATAGCCCTGAGCAAAAATGGAAGAACAAAGAAAGGCAACAAAGTCTCTCCCACCATGACAGTGACACATTTTCTTCCAAGGATTTGAAAGCTGTCCCTTCAGACCTACCTCAGGGAAGGGGGAAAAGGCAAGGCCCAGTTGGAGAGCAGGAGGGGGGAATTTATGGTGCACTTTTCTTTGAGAGTTTTATGCAAGAGTAGATGTAAGATATTTAAATTATTTAAGTCTGTATATATTGCCAGAAAGTTATTTATAGTTCTGATTTTTTTTAATTCCTAAAAAAAATACCCAGCATAAAACAAAACTTCCAACCTAAGCTATTCATTGCACAATGCAACAGTAGAGGACTTTTGCATTGTGGTTTATTTAACTTTTTTTTGTAAGTTATCACAGGTGTGCTGCTATTATGTGTTTTTTTAAAGTGAAATCCAGTTCCTATATTTACAATGTTTTGCACTGTTTTGTGTGTTGTACAGTGTTTGTTAGCAGTCATAAAATTGTTTTCTTTTTTCTTTTTTTCTTTTTTGTAAAGAAACTAATGATAACTGCCAGATAAGGTCTTAGTCTTTGAAAATGTACTGGGCAAACCTTCCTTAGTTCTGATGCCAGCTTATAGCACCACACAATGTCTGACCTCCTTTTGTGCAGCATTGCTATTTCATTGAAACGGTATCGGTTTACTTCTGGTACAGAAAGTGCAGTGTTGAAGTACCACCCTGCAAAGCTGTTTTTAGAACTGCTACTGCTGAACTCTGAACTTTCCTGCAGTCAAAGCTCTCTGGAGCCCCGAGGACTCGATCCACCAAGCAACTGCAACCTCCCTTGGAACAACTGGAGGTTGCACAGCCCCAGCGCTTGGTGAATTGTGCCCTTTGCAGACACTTTTAAATCTCTAGAATAAATCCCCAGGATCAGGATTATGATTATCGTTATTTTAACATTTTTATTTAGACAAAAGTATACTTTTTAAGCTTAAGAATAGTTGCTCTGGCCTGGACAGTGTGTATTCCTTTCCCTGTAAACTCTCACACTGTGAAACAGATCGCAATTAATTAGAGACATTTAAGTTCAGTAATGAAAAATATCCCCTGTGATAACACTGTTGTTGTTTTTCCAAAATGCATTATTCTGGCAATGTCTGAATAACTCATCCTCAGTTCTCACACCTTTAAAAAAAATTGTTTTAAGGACAATCACATTCTAAGACATAGCCAGATGACTGAAAGTCATCTATTTACTTATTTATTGATTTTTTTTTTAATTTAATGCAATATTTGGAAGGAGAAAACATGCTGCTGCCTTCAAGGCTGCAATCCACAACCTGCTAAGAACATGTCTGAGGATCCATGGAGAGCCAGAACACACCATTGCAACAGAAATTGGCTTGGTGCTCCTGGTAGCTGTGCTTGTGTTGCAGTGATCATCGGAATGAATTACCACAGCGGTCAACCACCAGAGATATATGTGGAGTCCCCAGCTGAAAATGGCCTTCTGGTAGTGTGTTCTGGCAATGTCATTCCAGCGATCACTCCTCAGCACAACCTGTTAACCTGAGCACAATTCACCTACTTTCTGGCATGCCCAAATGGTGATGTACATGGGACCTCAATCATCATTGCAGTTTTGTGAGAATGTGTTATCAGTGATCCCTAGCTCCTCCTTGGCATTCAAATTCCTGGGGTTGTTTCTGAGGAAGCTGCAAAAGTTTAAAATTGACTTAATTTATTGTGCAGAAGAAGTAAACTCACTCTTTAAGCAGTTCTGTTGACTTTCATATAATTACTGTGGTGTAAATGGCTTATGGATTGCAGCCTTAGCATTTCATTCCCTGACATAAAATTGATTCATATCTACCTCACTCATTCTTAAAGCCAGTTTCTTAACAAAATCTGCATGGAAGGTGCATACTTTTCCCCCCTGTTCATTCAGTGTTATAATTCCAGTGTGGGAGGGGGCACCCCAAATCCCTGTTTTTTCCCCATATGTAGCCAAAAGTATTCCAGATAGCCTTGGTTGCATCCAATTTGAGTCTTGTCACGTTTGTGCTATCTTTACCCAGTGATTTACTTTTAGTAAGGATAATCATGGTGAAAATATTTGCAGGCAGCTGTCAGGCTGCAGCACTATATGGTCATCCAGTAACCCTATATTTTTCTTTATATATTTTGTGAATGTAAACCATGTCTTTAAAGCAAAGAATGAAGAGGCAGGTTTAAGAATGATGGCAGGGGGCAGAGAAGGGGGACAAGAGGCAAGTCTGAAACCTCAACGAAGCTTGGAGTTAACAACAACAACCTGAAAGCAAAATGCAAAACTTATGTGCAAGATTTTTTGAAAGCAACATCTAGGAAGCCTCATAACATTTTAATGGATAACTCACACTAGAGAGAGGTGTTGTAACTCAATGGTAGAGCACATGCTTGGCTTGCAGAAGATCCCCAGTTCAATTTCTGGTATCTTCTGGAAGGGCTGAGAAAGTCTCTGATCATCTGAAACTCTGGAGCACTGCTACTAGTCAGTGTAGAAAATGCTGAGCTAGATGGACCAGGAGTCTGACTTGCGGCACCAGCAAATAAAAGTTTAAAACAAAGTATACCTGATGCTGCATCAGGGCATCTTCGGAAAGGCAATGTTGAACTGCTGTCACAGACAGCCTTGCAGCTCAGAGATTTATGATTTAAGTGGCAGGATGATGCCCTCAAACTATTTATCTGGGTAGGGCTACTTTAAACATCAGTCCTCCAGCTCCTTACTTCAGAATACTTCCACTGGCAACAATGGAATCTCTTTGGAAGAAATATGCAGATTTAATTGCTTTTTCATGGTTTTTATTTTCTAGTTTAATGTGGTCTCATCCTGTGCACCCAAAGACCCTGAAGTCACATGGTGCTTTGAGGGCACCTTGCACAGGTGCAAAAAGTCTTGAACTGTGACCGGAAGGTGCAACAATGTGCATTTAGGAAAGGGTGATATTGGAGTATGAAATGTGTGCCCATTTTTGTTTATCTGGGGCAGCTTCTCATTTCTCCACACTGGGTGCTAAAGCATGGAGCCAGGAGCATGGGAACCCCCTTGTGACCCATTCCTAAGACATGCTGCACAAGCATATAAGTACACTGGGGTACGACCTGGTGACTGCTGTACCAATGCAGTGTCATGAATTGTGACACTAATGGGGTCCCTATAATTAAAGACATAATGGCAAATCGTTCTGCAGGCCAAGGCTAGAATAACTATTAAGCTAAATCTGCTATAGAATAAATTCTGGGAAAACTGGGGGTCCTGCTGTTCCATAAAGCATACTTCTTTGTGGTGATCAGGTGGTCTACCCTGGGTTGGACTTCTTTAATATTCTCCACATCCAAGAATGTGGCAGGGTTGCCCTCCTCATGACAACAAAATAATGACTGTGACCCCTTCTGTGGGTAAATGTGAAATATTACAGACCGACTCAGTATAAGGAACACAATGAGACAGCACCCTGAATTGCAGATTTGAGGTGAGAATGGGAGCTTGTCTTTGTGTATGCCATAGCTGACAGGAAGGAAATGATTGCTTTGAATCAATGGCTTGCAGTGGCCCCAAATACGGTTTAGCATGAAGAGGGGCAGGTCTTTTAATCCAGTGTTGTCGCAAGCAGATGTGCCATAACAAAGGTTTAGGACTGGGGTGTGCTAGAGTGGGGTCATAGCTTATAATTGTCATATAATAGTTGCAGCTACCACTGGATGACTTGAATACATGGGATATCTATCATAGATCGTCCTCTCTTATCTCCTCAGACAAATGCTGAAAGACAAGATGAGTGGTGATACTTATTCCATGACCGCTTTTAAAGATGGTGCCAACTTAATCTTAGGTTGTAATCTTCAGACAATTTTGTGCTTATTTACACAACCAAATTCCAAAGGTTGTCAACTCAGGATTGTTATCCTGAACAGTGAATTCCGGGGTTCTTCAGTCATATAAGGTATGACTTATATGGTGTCATATCATATAAGGCTTCAGTCATATAAGGCTAACTATTCTGGATCATTCATAGGTTCCTTTTATGGAATTGTGGCATTTTTTCCTCATCAGATATAACAATCCTGCTAATATTTTCCTGATGAGTTAGCATAGAATGAAACAGAGGTTGTCATCCTCTCTCTCTCTCTCTCTCTCTCTCTCTCTCTCTCTCCCTCTCTCTCAGCTCACCTCAGCCTTTAACTCAGCTCTTAAATCTGTACATCCAAGGTTGAAGTGAGTTCAGGAATTATTGTCTCAGGAATTATACTGTATCACTAGCGTCGACAGGGGGAAGCGGGGGGGGCGGGCCGCCGGGGGGCGTCGCGCGTATAGGGGTGACGCACGGCGCCCCTCACTTACATTTTTGTGGTGGAGGTGGGCCCGCCCTCCCTCCCCTGGGTCCGTTTGGCTCCAAAATGAGCCAAAAACGGAGCGGGGAGGGCGCTCCGCTCCTGCGCGTGACGTCACGCGCGGGGGCGGAGCCTCCCCCTTAAGGGTGACGCGCGCCCCCGCTCAGGGGTGTCGTGCGTCGTCGCGACGCCCCTGTACTGTATTATCCTAGGGCACTGATCATGGAAGCATAGCCATACAGTGCAATCCTATGTATGCCTATTCAGTAGCAAACCCCACTGAGTTTAATGTGGCTTACTCCCAAGTAAGTGTGTATAGGATTGCAACCTTAGAATAGAAGCCCAGCAGCCTCCACTGAAGAGTTATTCCAGATCAGTTGTTTAAGGCTTGCAATCTTAAGGAAGGCTTACGTGTTCCATTTCTGCAGAAAATCTGAGTTCAGCTTTCTTTTTTCCTTTTTTTACATTCCTGTATGAAAACAACATCATTTTACTAGTTACACATACATTTTCAATATTGTACTTATGAATGATTCGCACGCGCACAAACACACACACACACACACACACACACACACACACACACACACACACACACACACACACACACACACTGTACTTATGGATGACCTTGAAGAATAAAGCTACTCACTAGTAGTGATGGGACAAATTTGGAACTGAGGGAATTCAGAATATACATTCCCCAGTTTGGAAAAACTCACTCTATTACGAGCTGAGCCTAGATCCCTCCAAATTCAGGTCTGGTTCATAATGAGCCAGGTCCCAGTGCTACTAGCCAGCCCTACCTGCCAGCCCCACCTCCCCAAGCAAAATCATTATCCTTGAGATGGAGGAGTAAACCTCAGGGAGTGATCACTAGCGACAGAAAGAGCCAAGCCTCTTCCTTAATGGGAAATGAAGCTCCTGGGATGGTTAGAAACTTCATTTCATGCTGGGGAGTGTGCAGTTGTAGTTTTTTCTGCTTCCCAAATGGGCAGCCCAATCTTAATGTAAACATGGGCGGCGGAACTAGCGTTCCATCGCCTGAAGTAGTCGCAAAAGTGCCGTAAATCACGTTTGTGACTACTTTAGAGCCGGGAAGGCCGGCGCAAGGCTGGCCTTTCCATCTCCGCCGCTGGAACCCTTTTGGTTATTGGAATCAATTTTTGGACTCACTGACTGGACTCATACACTCATTGGATGTGGAGGGTGCTCCGTCTGCATCACTTTTGACTTCCTTTTAGTTTTCAGCTGACAGCCTCAACCACCCTTGATGTAGTCAAAGGGTGAGGTGAGTACTTGATATACTCATGTACTGTGCTGCAAATGGTCATTTTGGGGGGGCATATAGCAGCTTCTTGGGGTAATTTTTCATGGGAAAACAATGTAGAGTAGAGGTAAATGCCCCCATGTGCTGTGTGATCCCAACCTGGACTGGGCACCCATGGCTTCTTTTTTCAAAAACAAAAGAAGCTCCAGGATTTAAGCACATCTCTTAATGACGCATTTGTCAAAACATGTAGTTTGGCCCTGATCAGAGATAGTTTATATTGTAATGTTCAGATATTGTAAAACTTTGATATCAATGTAACATGGTACAAGTTTTCACCATTTACCAGATTGTCTGTAGTTTTATACAGGTCTTGTTTGATATTGTGGTGTATGTGCTGTGCACATCTAAATGCATAATAAATAGATAAATGTTTACAATGGACACTGTGCACTGGTTGAAATGATTTAACATTGAATGGGCTCACCTGGCGGGAAACAAAATTATTGTTAATCTGTTTTGGGAAAAAAATTAGCATCACCAAATGACTGTTTCACTTTTAGTGCAATCCTAAGTGTGTTTACTCAAATGTGTCCTCCTACTATATTCAATGGGACTTACTCCCAGGTAAGTGTGTTTAGGATTGTAGCCTTGTCATTTCATAAACTGATTAGCAGCCCAATCCTATCCAAAGCCCTGCACTAGGATGCAGTGGCACCAGGGCAGGCTCCGCTGTATCCAGCTTGGGGCTGGAATTTGCTGGAGGCCTATTCGAGGTAAGGGAATATTTGTCCCCTTACCCCATGTTGAGCCCCAGCAGCCTCTGTGGGACTATTCGGATCTGCGCCAGCTAAATGGCCAGCGCAAATCCAAGCAGCCCCGTGTCAAGTTTCCAAGCACAGGAAGGTCGATAGGATTTGGCGGATGCATCCTCCGCCAAGATCGCCCCCTTATGGGCCTGTTATGCACTCCTTCCCACCATTCCCGCCATTCTCCCACCCCAGAATGCCCCCTCCCCACCCCTGTCCCACCCTCCCCCGCCTCCCCGCTGCCTGGCATGGAGCTCACCTACCTCTGGCAGTCATTGCTCCTCAACCATTCTCAACACTGTTAAAAAAAAACCTCTGATAGAGGGCAGAGTCAGATGTCCATTGTTTTCTCATCATGCAAGTACGGTATTAGTGTAGTCATCCCATGATGGGCTCTCTATGGAAATGGAAATACTGTACTTGAAGAGAGTCTCTCATGGCACAATCCTGTCTAGGCTTGGACCGGCAGAACAACCGGTCCTAGGTGTCACAAGCATACCATAAGACATGTTTGCATCACCCTAAGAGTAAATGGCACCAATGAAGAGGCTTGTGCCACTCCTCCATCACCGCAGAACAGTGGAGCGCCACAGCGGAGAGGCGAGTCCCCACCAGACGATGAAGGGGCATGGGGAGAGCGGAACGGGGCATTCCGGGGGTGGGTGGGATTGGTCAGCCATGCCCGGGAAGGGGGAAAGATTGGTGGCAGCCTCCTCCGCCAAATCCTATCCCCACTGGCGCTGCAGGGGGGCGGAGCTCTAAGTTCCACTGAGGCTCCGACCCTCCGTTACACTGGGCAGTGAAAGCGCTGCTTGAATGGTTCCGAAGGCGAGGGGGCGGGGCCGCTTCGTGCTCCGGTGTAACAGAGGGTCGGAGCCTCTGTGGGACGTAGAGCTCCGCCCCCCTGCAGCGACGCCAGTGCCTATCCCCCTTCCCAGGCCTGACTGCCATTACACGGCCAGCTTGAATGTCCACCAGCAAAATAGCTGGCACACATTCAAGTAGACCCATCAGGGTGGCTGGGGCTCTACTCGGGGTAAGGGGATGAATGTCCCCCTCCCTCAAGGAGAGCTCCCTTTGTGCTGGAACTGGGTTCTATCTGGATAGGATGCAGCCTGGGCTCTATACGTGCACTGCAGCAGTCTAGCTAGACAGGATTGGGCTGTTAATGTGATAATTTGATTTGAACTAGCAAGCAAGAATGTCTCACTTGGTTGAAAATATGGTGGCATTGAAATTCATCTTACATGATCCCTCAGATGAGAAGTGTTCAGTTTGCTGCAGAATCACACACACACACACACACACACACACACACACACACACACACACACACACACATCTTGTCTTCACAACTAGGACTGTCCCAAGACTTCTCTGCACTTGAGGTGACATGCCAAATATTGCCCTCCTTATCTAGTAGCCACCACCAACTGCTGCTGCTCCACCTCTCACTCCCTGTATTTGAAAAGAGAGGAATGAAGCAGGAAATTAAATGTGGAGGAGTGTGATGGGCTAGCTAGAGCTTCAGGGACTTTCTATGCTTCCTCTTCTGCTCTGTTCTCTGGATGAGGAAGGGGGGTCATTCGGTACCGAATGGGTTAACTCCTCATCTTCAGATGCAGGGTCGGCACAAGAAATTGACTCCTCCTCCTAGGCTCCTCCTTCCCAGTTCCGGCCCTGCATCTGCAGAACTCGGTCGGTGTTTTCCTCAGAGCCAGAGGCGTCGCTCCGGTAGGGGCGGGGCCGTAAGTATCGCTCGGTCCTAGACCCTTTACCGAGCGAGCAGGAGACGGCCCCGCCCCCTCACTGTCAGAGCCATCCCATGCGGAGAAAGCAGCAGGCAGCCTGCTGCTTTCTCCGCACGGGATGGCTCCGACAGTGAGGGGGCGGGGCCGTCTCCTGCTCGCTCGGTAAAGGGTCTAGGACCGAGCGATACTTACGGCCCCGCCCCTACCGGAGCGACGCCTCTGCTCAGAGCTCTAAGCTCCGATATATTTTTCTGTTTCTGACCAGAGCCTTTTCTCTATCTAATTCTTTCTTCTTATTTCCCCGCTTCCCCCTCCCTAACCTACACCTTCTCCTAGTTAGCAGGTGGGGGAAGTAACTCACAATTGTCCTTTTGAGGCTCTCTGGGCGATTCTCCGCTTTTCCCGCCCTTTTTTTCCTCAGGCTGCTGCCTGAGAGAGAGTGACATTCGCGGCCCAGAGGACGAGTGCGGACCCTCTGGGTGGCGCCGCCGCTGCCTTATATCGCCTCCCTCCACGTCGGATTCCCTCTAGATCTAAGAGTCCAACAAGGCATACTCCCCAGAGGGAATTGGACAATACCTCCCCGCCTCACAAGCAGAGGCATAGCAGCCATCGTTCCCACTCTTCTAAAAGTCGTTCTAGAGCACATGAATCTGCACACTCTGAGGCTGCTGCTGATCTTTACCTCAGCTCTACTCCCTCATGTTCGGGGGGATCTGATTGCGAGGAGGGAGAGTTGTCTTTTTCATCACCTTTTTTTTTTTTTCCTCCCTCTGCCTCCCTACTCAGGGCCTGACCCTCACACAGGCACAGGAGAGGTTATTTTGTTTATTTTTTCAGCAGACTTTCTACAGCCATGGCTGTAAGAGCCTTTTCCCCATGCTACTGCATGAGGGAGGCCTGTGGCCTACATGCTGAATTAGGCCTTGCATGTTTTTCCCCCAGTGCTACTGCATGAGGGAGGTCTCTGGCCTACAAACTGAGTGACAGGCCTAGCACGCTCTTTTTCCCTGTGCTGCTGCATAAGGGAAGCCTGCGGTCTACCTGCCAACCTAGACCTAGCAGGCTTTCGTCCCTGTGCTACTGTGCATGAGGGAGGCCTGTGACCTACAAGTTGACAGGCCTGGCGTACTTTTTCCCAGTGTGTGAGGGAGGTCTGTGGCTTATATGCTGACTTAGACTTAGCATGCTTATTTCCCTGTGATACTTCACGAGGGAGGCCTACATGCCCAGCAGAGACTCCTGACAGGAGTGACAAAGAGGAGGGCATCCAGCAGCAGCCTCGGAGCCCTCACAGTGTTTTTTGGCGGGAAACGCAGCAATCATCTCACTGGGGTTTCCCCATAGGCAGACCTGTCAACGCAACAACCCAGGGCTCAGGTCTAAGTCAGGGATCAGCTTTACCATGCTCAGAGCACTACAGCAGTGGCAAAGCTGCGAGAGCACCACAGAACTCCCTGATCCACCTTACCTTCCCCATCTGACTTGGTCAGGTCTGGCAGGCCCGCGCATTTGGCGCCTTCCCTCACGGGCCCGACGCACGCTAGCTACAGCCTCCCCTTCTCACCCTATGCCTGGGTGGAGTCGGGTAGAGTGCATTCTCCGCTGCCTCATGCTGCCCAGGAGGGCTCAACTTTGCCACGCTCAGATCACAACAGTGGTGGATAAGCTGTGGGAGAGTCGCGGAGCTCCCTGACCCACCTTGCACCGTCCACCTATGCTGGCTGGCTTGGTAGGGTCTGGCAGGCCAGCGCATCTAGTGCCTTTTCTCACTGGGCCTTGCCCAACGCACCCTAGCTACAGACTCCCTTTCTCACCCTGTGCCTGGGTGGAGTTGGGTAGAGTACATTCTCCCTGCCTTGTGCTGCGCCCCCATTACACAGCTGCACAAGAGGCAAGAGAAGAGGGAGAATATGGCAAGCTCTGCAACAGCCGTCCCAGCATCCACGAGACCAGGTATGGAGCCAGGGATGTGTTTTCGGGGGGGGGGGGGAGTTGAGCCCAGGCTGACCCCCTCTCCCAACCAGTTTTCCCACTGATGCTGGGGCCACTACCTCCTCAGCCTTGGGAAATCAGGCCAGAATGCAGCTCTTGGAAAAAGGGGACGTGACTGAGCTGCAGACGCCAGGTTGCCTAAACAGAGTAAAGTGCATGTATGCCAAGGTCGGGGGGCAAGCCAATGGGGCATGGGGGCGTCTCTAAGGTATTCCCTTCCCCGTTTTAGAGGGTTTTCCTTGGTTTGCGGTGTTTGGGCCCCTCACGAAATCCCAGGGAGAGGCTGTGGCTCAGTGATAGAGTACACACCACTCATGCAGTAGGTCATAAGAACATGAGGAGCCCTGCTGGATCAGGCCAAGAGCCCATCTAGTCCAGCTTCCTGTGTCACACAGTGGCCCCACCGGATGCCTCAGGGAGCACACAAGACAACAAGATACCTGTGTCCAGTCGCCACTCCCTTGCACCTGGCACAGAGAAGGCCCACTTCTAGAACCAGGGGGTTGCTTGTGGCTTGTGGCCTGTGATGGTCTTTTCCTCCATGAATCTGTCCACGCCCCTTTTGGCGGCATCTAGGCCAGATGCCATCACCACATCCTGTGGCAAGGAGTTCCACAGATGAATTACACGCTGGGTAAAGAAATATTTTCTTTTGTCTGTTCTAACTCTCCCTCCACTCAATTTTAGTGCAGGTCATAGGTTGACTCCTGGTATCTCCAGGTAGAACAGAAAGAGGCTCCTGTCCAAATCCTGGAAAGTTGCTGCACGTCCTTTTGGGCCCAAGTATCCCGTGGCCTCTGAGAAGGTGGCAGACTCAGTATCTAACCATACTTCCTTTTCTAAGTTGCTTTTTCCACAGGCACCAGCTAAACCAGCAGTGATACTCTTTGGGAAGGAGGAAAGGGTCATTCAAGAGTCAGAATGACCCTTTCCTCTTCCCAGAACAGGATATTCCCAGGTAAGGAATTCCGTTTTTCTGTGGAAGGAGGACCACTTTGTGGCAACAAGGCGTTGTCCAGGGAGAAAACCCTACAGGATCTGGACTCGGCGTTGGACTGCCTGCAGAACCTGGGGTTTGTGATAAATATGGGGAAAAGCTCCTTAGCTTTTCTCCAGGAGCTGGAACACTTGGGCCTTCTCATGAACACCCAGTCCTTCAGCCCAGGAGCTGGAACACTTGGGCCTTCTCATGAACACCCAGTCCTTCAGAGTCTCCCTTTCCCCTGCAAGGCAGAGCTCCATCCTAAATGCGCTTCAGCTGGCTCAGAGGGCAAAGCAGGTGGATCTAACGTTCCTGGCGTCCCTACAGGGCCTCATGGTGTCCTGTCCGAATGTAGTGGATTGGTCGAGTGCTCACATTTGACCATTGCAGACTTTTCTTCGCCTGTACCAAAAATTAATAGAGAGACAGATTCACCGCTCTTTAGTTTTACCAAGCAGGGTATGCAAGAGCCTGTCCTGGTGGAGAGACAACGGACGCCTGTCACAGGGAGTCAGCCTGCTACAGCCAGAGCAAACAGTGGTGACAACAGACGCCAGCCTCCTGGGATGGGGAGCAGTTTTGAAGACCTCCATGACCCAGGGCACCTGGTCGACGAGAGAAGCCGGGTACAGTATAACCTTCCGTTAATACTAAAAAGGATAAGGGACCTTCGAGCAGATGTCATCTTGATTGCTCCTCGGTGGCCTCGTCGAACCTGGTTCTCGGAGGTGGTCCTGATGTCTACGTCCAGACCGTGGACTTTACCGCACAGGACGGACCTTCTGGTTCAGGGTCCATTGCTCCACCCTCAACCTCATACCTTCCATCTCTCAGCATGGAGGTTGAACGGGAGGTATTGAATAAGTGTGGCTATTCCAGTAGAGTCGTAGACACCATGTTGGCATCTAGACGCCCTTCCACTAAGACGGTTTATAACCCCACTTGGGAAAAATAAAAAATAAAAATCTGCGCTTAGTGCACTCCTAAGGGGATCAGGCCTCTATGTCCTAAAGTTCATGACATCTTCGAGTTTTTACAGGATGGTTTAATGCTGGGGCTTAGCACCACTACCCTGCGTCGTCAAGCTGCGGCTTTACGTAGTGTTTTGGGGGTTTCTGGCAGGCGTTGTGCGATGGACCTCCCTCACATCCGCCGTTTCCCCAAGGGGGTGACTCTTTTGAATCCTCGACCGGTTCATAGGTTCCCTACGTGGGACCTCAATTTAGTCCTCAGAGCTTTGATGAGGGGTCCTTTTGAGCCCATGGCCAAGACCTCCGTGGAACACCTTACCTTGAAAACGGAGCTTTTGGTAGCGCTTACCTCTGCTAGGCGCGTTTCGGAAATTGGGGCTTTATCGACCAATGAGAAATTAATGGTCTTCCACAAGGACAAGGTTGTCCTCAGACTTGATCCCTCTTTCATTCCCAAGGTAAACTCCGCATTCCATCATTCTCAAGACATAGTTCTACCTTCTTTTTGTCCCAAACCTTCTCACCCCAGAGAGCGGGAATGGCACACCTTAGATGTGAGACGGGCGTTGCGTTTTTATATGCAGCGGACTGAGTCTTTGCGCAAGACTGAAGCCCTGTTTGTTGTGTTCAAAGGGATTTCTACGGGCAAGAAAGCCTCTGCTTCACTGATTTCTAAATGGATACGTCTAGCCATCCAAGCGGCTTATAGAGCTATGGGCCAAGAACCTCCGGAGGGTATTTTGGCGCATTCTACTCAGGGGGCGGCTACATCCGCTGTATTTGATGGGTTTTCTTCACCGGTAGACATATGTAAAACCGCTACTTGGGCTTCTCCCAACACTTTCCTTTCTCACTACCGAATAGACAAGCTAGCTTCCGCAGATACATTCTTCGGCAGAGGAGTGCTGCAGGAGGTGGTACCCAAGGGAGACAAGTAAATGCCCACCCTGTCTTTTTGAATTGCTCTGTTATATCCCATTCAGTACCGAATGACCCCCCTTCCTCATCCAGAGAAAAAGGAATTCCCTACCTGTGAATCTCCTGTTCTGGGAGAGGAAGGGGGGGCATTCGACCCACCCGGATGGTTGATTGTGTTGACTTGTCTTTTCACGGGTCTGTTGTTTTTCTAATTGTTCCATGGTTGGGAAGTTCAGTTAGTTTTTACCGGTGGGATTTTTTTATTTATTTATTTACAATATTTATATCCCGCCTTTCTCCCCGAAGGGACCCAAGGCGGCTCACAACAAAAATGTTAATTGCCTGTCTTTTTTCCTTTCATACTCTGGTCATCCTTGTTTTTGAGTTGATTTCTCCTCCAGTATTTGCTGAGACGGCGGGGTATTTCTCGCAAGTCGGGACAGCAGGGGCTGCCGAATTGATTGCCTCGTTCTACAGTCTGGGTATCCGGAACTGGGAAGGAGGAGCCTAGGAGGAGGAGTCAATTTCTTGTGCCGACCCTGCATCTGAAGATGAGGAGTTAACCCATTCGGTACCGAATGCCCCCCCTTCCTCTCCCAGAACAGGAGATTCACAGGTAGGGAATTCCTTTATTCCCTCTTCCTTTTCAAATCCAAGGAATGGGAGGAGGAAGTCAAATGGACAGGCTGGCCTTGACTGCAAGTGTTAGATTGGTCTGGAGAAACAGGCTGCATACTCAGCATGCTGAGACATAGCTTTTTGGCCCAAATCTATTAGGGCCTTACGACGCCAGAACAACCCTTTATGGCTGTTGCAGCATGCGATATGCCATTCAGCGTGACCTGGCCTCAAGCGGCAAGTGGCCAGATCCATATGCCAGGGTTCGGAGGGTGTCTGCAGGCACTGGTAAGTCGGCGCAGGGGGTGGGAGGGAGGTGGGGAGGGGTGGAATGGAGTAGGGAGGGGGAGGAACAGGGCAGAGATGGGGTTGGAGAGGAGGGTGAATCAAGGCCAGGAAGGGGGCAGTATTGGCGGCAGCTGTGCTGCCAATATTCTATCTCCCTTCCCAGCCTCGATCCCTTGACCTGGATCCACACAGACTTGCACCAGTGAAATTGCTGGTCTGAGTAGCAGCAGAGGGCCAGTGGAAGCTTACAAATGTTCCCTTACCCTCCAGGTTCCGAAACTTCCCCTTAGGATACAGTGCATGCCCCATTGGCATGGATGGCTGCATCTCTGTTCGGGGAGTTATGTAGGATTGGGCTGCCCATCAACCTTTTTGCTTCCCCACCTTTGTACAGTAAACTATTGCAAGAATAAATTTGTATTTTTAAGCGTATTTATATAATTATATCCTACCTACATCTTCAGGAAAAAAAAATATTCCTATTGGAGAGCTGTGCAAATTACATAGGCAAGAGGCTTCATGTAAGCCTCTTTTTAAAATAGGGAACAGCAAACAAGACTGATTGTCGTCATCTTCATACTGGATTTGAAGGATTTCTATCCTAACATCTTTTTTCAGCGGGGAAAGAAAAGTAGAAAAAACAGACTCTTGCCTATGCCAATTCCCATATATCCCATATGAGTGACACTAAGCAGATGCAGGCTGCATGCATGTTATGTGGTGTGGATCTAGCAGGTTGGATGTGCAAAACAGATGCACTGACTTGTTGTAAATATCTGGTGTCGACAAGTGTTTGGTCTCTATCAAACTGTATGAGTGACTAACTTGATTGAAAGTTTTGTGTCACATGTGGCCCACCCATGCTGAATGCATGTCGGGGGGAGAGTGCCAAGCAAATCTGACACAAAAACCCTTGACTTCCAAAGGGCAGACTCCCCCAAAATGAGGAGACTAGTTTAAAAAAAAAAGCAGAAAGGGAAGGTAAAAAGAGTCCAGTCTTTCCAGAGTGCAAGGAGGCTGTTTAAAACAACAGTAGTAGAGGCCCAGCAGGAGTGTATCCCACAAAGGAGGAAGGGCTTGACTAAATCCAGGAGTGTGTCGGCATGGCTAACAAGCACAGTTAAAGAGGCTATAAAAGGCAAGGAAGCTTTCTTCCATAAATGGAAGTCTTGCCCTAATGAGGAAAATAAAAAGGAGCACAAACTGTGGCAAAAGAAATGTAAAAAGATGATACAGGAGGCCAAGAAAGACTTTGAGGAACTTATGGCAGGCAACATTAAAGGGAATAACAAAAGCTTCTTCAAATATGTTAGAAGTAGGAAACCTGCCAGGGAAATGGTTGGTCCACTAGATGGTGAGAGTGAGAAAGGGGTGATAAAAGGGGACTTGGAGACTGCAGAGAAATTAAACAAGTTCTTTGCATCTGTCTTCATGGCAGAAGACCTCGGGCAAATACCGCTGCCTGAACAACCTCTCCTGATTAAAGAAAAGTCAAATAGAGGTTAAAAGAAAAGACGTCTCAGACTTAATTGACAAAATAAAGATCAATAAATCACTGGGCCCGGATGGTATCCACACAAGAGTTCTGAAGGTTCTCTTGACCAAAATATGCAACTTGTCCCTCAAAACGGCCACTGTGCCAGAGGATTGGAGGATAGCTAATATCAGGAAAGCCTTTGGGGCTTTTCAGTCTAGAAAAAAGGTGCCTGTGGGGGGACATGATTGAGACGTATAAAAAATTATGCGTGGGATG
This sequence comes from Plestiodon gilberti rubricaudatus, assembly GCA_026170595.1. Classification (NCBI taxonomy): domain Eukaryota; kingdom Metazoa; phylum Chordata; class Lepidosauria; order Squamata; family Scincidae; genus Plestiodon; species Plestiodon gilberti. The sequence goes on along the minus strand of JANXHW010000001.1, from coordinate 243,984,577 downwards.
GAGAGAGTGGATAGAGGGAAATTCTTCTCCCTCTCGCACAACTCCAGAACCAGGGGACATGCACTAAAATTGAGTGGAGGGAGAGTTAGAACGGACAAAAGAAAATATTTCTTCACCCAGCATGTAATTCATCTGTGGAACTCCTTGCCACAAGATGTGGTGATGGCACCTGGCCTAGATGCCTTTAAAAGGGGGCTGGATAGATTCATGGAGGAAAAGACCATCACAGGTTACAAGCCATAAGCAACCTCCTGGCTCTAGAAGTAGGTTTTCTCTGTGCCAGGTGTAAGGGAGTGACAACAGGAAACAGGTTATCTTGTTGGCTGTGTGCTCTTGGAGGCATCTGGTGGGGCCACTGTGAGATACAGGAAGCTGGACTGGATACTCTTCTTATTTTCTTATGTTCTTATGAATCTCCCAGAAATTGGGGGTTTGCTGCACCCACCTTATATTTTCCAACCAACATGATCCCCCATTGGTTAAATATGACCAGAGACTTTATATCTAAAAGCTGTTGTGGACAGTCATTAAAAATATGGTCCAACTCAATAGTAGCTTTTGTACCTCAACTTCCTTTTCAAGTTCAGTGATGCAGTAGTATCTTTCCCCCACACAAGATAGTGGGGAACAGGGATGCCCTTCTTACAGGAAGGCTTCTGTTGATAAAATTGCCAAAACCTTGGTTCAGGAGAGAAAGGTTGTTATTTATGGCTGCAACATCAAACAATGTATGTGTGAAATAGCCAACAATGATTGAACACCTTTTCTTGTGGCAAGAGAGAGGGAATTCTCAGTTTAGCAGTAAGTGTGCAACCTTCTATATGCATACGAGCACCTTGGATCAGTACTATTATATATGTATTTCTCCGAGATGTGTTTCCCACCTGTAACACAGACTATACTATGAGGCAGTTGTAAGGAATAAAATGCAAAAAAGATTGTAAAGTACTTTAAGGTGGTACAGGAATACAGTTGAATTTAAGGCAAATAATCATAAAGAACTCTGACTGTCATTGGGACTTCTTTTGAAAAGATTGACAATTCTTTGTAGGTTTTCCAAATTAATAATTATTTTTTCCAGCTCCCCTCCCCAATTTAATGGTTACTAAACTTTACTATACAGTACTATAGCATACCATATTATTTACTATAGTTAGTAAAGAGTGATAATTCATCTATCCATTAGAATACCCTTCATAATTAGAATTTTAAAAAAACTTTACAAAAGCAAGAGAACTTCTAGAATAATTTTTTCAGCTTTTTGCAAGAAAAGGGGAGTCAAAGAGACAATGTCTGAAATTTCACAAAATGTCCAATGCAAACATATTAAACATGCTATAGAATGGGTCAGTTCTTGGAAAGAAACCTTATCAGCTTTTACCCTCTAACATGTGGAATCTCCATCATCATGGTCAGGGTCGTGGACCAAAATGTTTCTCCTAATAATTTCTTTTCAGAGTTTTGCCTTTAAACTTTGGAGCCTAAACATTCTCACACCTTCCATCCCTATCCCAAGGGGACTGGCATTAAAAGTAATTCCCCAGGTGGATCTAAAAGCCATGCTCTTTCAGGATGACCCGCCGTGTGTATCATTTGACATTAAGCAGCTGTGTTGATCATCAGCTAACAATCCCAAATACAGTTCTTGGAGCCACTGGAAACAAACAGATGTAGCTGTAGAATGAATGCAGAGAGAGGGCGGGGGGAGGCAAATAGTTGCTCACTGGACACTTACAGTGTTTTACTAAGTGACTTTGACACTTCCCAGATTCCTTTAAGCTGTTGAAGGAGTGATTTGTACTTCAGAGGTAGTCTGATTAACAGACAGTTTGAACTGTAATATGCTAATGAATACAAACATTGCCAAATCACTTGAAAACAGTGTAAATGAGCAAGTACAGTATGACAGTCAATAATACACTGCAGGAGTGGACGTAAGGAACCCAAATGATGCTGAGACAACAGTTAGCAAAACAAACCGTGGGCGATGCTCATGGAAATATATGAGGAAACTCTTCCAGAGAAGAGTGTGGAAAGAAAGGAAGTTCCATCAGTGCACTAGAAACCATTCAGTCAATCATGTTGTTACTGTCTACATAGAAATGACCCTGTACCTCTTTTGAAGAGAGGTACACTGAAACTAAAAGCCCAAAGTGAATCCCCCTAATTAATTACTATTAGTAGGCATGATACCGTGCAACAGAACTCTGGACTGACATTGCTACTGAAAGACAGTCATCCATTTAAAAGCCCCTTGGAGATGTCATCTAAGGATGGCTTCAGATGCACTTTGATGGCTGATTGAAAACTCATCAAGTAGCAGTTGCAGTTGCAGTTGCATAGAGAGCAAGTCATTTGTACCTTCCTGCTACATGGTGCAACAAATGCTATTATGCCGCCACATTCATACATTTTCCATTTGATATGACAGCAAGGCAAAATGTTTTTCAGTACATAGATACTACAAATGGTCACCAGGACAGAAATGGGTGTCTAAATTCAGACATAGCACATTTTCCTCAAAAAACGGGAAATTAGAGGTGTCACTTCCATTTCTAGTAAGTGTGTAGGAGAAGTGGAAGTCCTGTCTCCATGAGCTTTGGAGTGAACTTCCCCCTCCAGAATCAACACCAGTGTTTACTTTCAACTTGGACAGTGGCCTTGAGCTGTAGTTGTGCAAAGAGTGAAATGGGGTACCTTTCGTTAACTCAACTGTAGACCCTGATAATAGTGGGTCATGGATGATGCCTTTTCTGAGGTGCAGGAATACCTTTCAGTGGGCATGAGTATCATAATTTATTATAAAGACATAAACGGTGCTTTAAAATGGTATGAATATTGTGCTTGGGAATGAATTTGATATGCATAGTATCTAGAAAAGATAGTGGTTACACGCAGCAGCAGGCAGCAGATTGGTAGATAAGAACAAAAGAGAAAACAGCTATGGAGAGGAAGAGTGAGATGGAAACCCTCTTGGTATTAGGAACTCTACACATGCATAAGCCTCTCAGTCTTGCCAATAGCAAGCCTTTAACACTTTGGGTTCTTAACATCTTTTCCATGGAGTAACAGATATATGTGAAGCACAAATACAGTGTCCTGCTGGGAAACTAACAAAGTGCTACTTTGACATGTCACCTCCTGCCAGAACCTAGCCTAGAGAGTCCAAGTTTGAAAGATATTGAAGTGCCTCTCTCTGCTGTGTTCAGAAGATAATCTCTAGATTACTTACTTTCCTGTTTAGGAGATTCCAGAAGCCCCACAGAACGACAGCAGTTAAACTTTTATATCAACAGCATGGCTGTTATCCGTTGTTTCAACAGGACTTACTTCTATGCAGTGTATTGTTTTCAGGTGAAAGGCACATTGTATCTGTTTATTAATTGAAATATTTTTGTCCCAACTGATACCTTGAAGGAGGCTAACAATCGGCATAAAATATTACTACAACAACAATTAAGCAAAGGAATCCATCCAACCTCAATAACAAAGGTCATGGCTCAGTCGAAGAGCATATACAGTACTTTGCACATGCAGATAGTCCCAGGACAAATTCCTGACACCCCCAGGTAGGGCTGAGAAAAACCTCTGTCTAAAACCTTGGAGAGCTGTTGTCAGTCAGCATTGACAATACTGAGCAAGATGGACCAATGGTCTGATTCAGAATAAGGCAGCTCCCTGTTGGTTACACCTGGACTTTATTCTGTAAAAATGCCACAGCTCAACCATAGTATCACTGTGAAATTTGAATTATCTTAACAAGACCCTGTACATGCTGAGGAAAATCTTAATTACATACTTCAACATGTTCCCCTCAAACAGAATGGAGCCTTTGTTTAAGTTCTTTTGAGCTGATTTTGTCAGAAAATGAATACATGGCATTCTATTGTATCAATACTGACTATAAAATGCATGAACTAGGACTGTGATCATGAGTAGGCTTACTTGGAAACAAGTTTCACTTACTACTATGGACTAGTTCACACCTTACTGTTCACTGTTTAATATGACTTCAGCATCAAGAGAGGATCTGCATGTGTGAATGGTCCATTACGAGTCAAAGAATTACACCACTTATCTGTCAACTCATCATAAATCACATCAATGCATTTCAATGCAGTTAGTTCATACATTCAGCAATGAATGGAGTGCTTTCTTTCACTGCTCTGTAAAAAAGTGATGAGAAATCGAATGATATGCATGAATGTATGAACCAGCCCGAAACTACTCAGAAATGGGTGCCCCATTATTGGGGGGGGGGGGAGAAAGAGCAGGGTATAAATATTTTTGTTTGCATAGACAAACAACAGTAATATCAGGCAGAGATGCTAAGTTTCACGCATCATTTGTTTCTTAACTCTTTAGCCATGTCATGACATACAAACAGTACTGTATACTCAATAGCAATCACACATGCGGTTTTCTCACCCATACAAACATTTCTGAGCATACATTAGCAAAACTCCCTCCAAGTTTTGGATTAGAGTAAATCCCATAATATTTTAAAATATCTTATTTTTTAAATGGATTTTAAAGTAGAAAAATTGGAAATCTGCAAACTCTGTGAAAGAAAAATATATCACTACAATATTAATTAATTCAAAAAAATACCATAAAATCACCCCAATCCAATGTGAGATTTTTCACTGTAACTGGGTTAGCTGCTAATCTTTTCGCCTACTTGACCTGGTTTGGCGTTTTTGTGTGAAAGCTTTGTTTCTGAATTCTGATTTCATTATAGCCTGCTTAGTTCATTAGCATAATTTCTTGTTATGAAAAAGCTTCTTTAAGTATAAATAGTGCAAACAAGTTAAGTTAGACCCAATACTACTTCAAAGAAGCTGATTTACTGTAAAAGAAGAAAACTATGCACACAAAACAATGAGGAGAGAGAGGCCTGTTTGAATGTGAGGCAGGTCCCACCAAATTTATCTGTGTGAGAAGTAGCTGCAATATCTGTTTTTTTACAGTAAGGTGTTCAGCCTTCCAGAAGTATAACTAAAAAAAAAAAAAGACAGCAAAAGAATTGACATTCAAAGCCATCATCATCTGAATGCTGCCTCTGGATTTCAAAGAAGAATATCTGTTGAACTTCCTCTGTGATGAAAGTCTGACAGCATGCTCAGAATAAGAGGCAACTAGAATTAAAGGGTAATGATTAGAAGACTGAAGCACTGTATGAATTAAGTATCTCAACTTCAGCCTCAACCCCCCCCCCCCTACATAGTAATATCTCTCACATCTGTGGGGATGACTGTAACAGTGAATGTGAAGCACTTTGAACAATCGAAACATTTTTAGACTCTAAAGTGCTATGTAAATGCAAAACATTATTATACTTGCTCACTCAAGACCACCCAGTGAGTCTGACTGCTGAATGGAGATTTGAGGTCCAATCCCAGCCCTGACTTTTAATTCTCCGTTTGAGTGGTTCAGATAAAAAAAACAACTTCTGTGTTTAAAATGTTCATCCTTTTTCTTTTTTTACCCCTGGGTGAGAGGAACCTTTTTTCTTTACTTCTAGTGAAGTCAGAATATTCAAAACTGGTTTTTTTGTGGCTTTGCATAGTAACAATTCAAATTTTCAAATATTTAGTGCCCAACAGCTCCTGTGAGATTGTTCCTGCATTCTCCAGTTGCAGATAGTGAGCTCTTTAAAAAAAATAAAATGACTCATTTCAGTTCTGTGTTTCTGTCTTGGCTTACCCCGTTGCTTACATTTGCAGATGTACATTATACTTGGCAAAGAGGATGGACGTACTGGCTGGCTACAACAATACTACAGGTTCACATTGTGAGGGGGCATCCCACAAGCTAAGCACCTTTCCCACATGCTGAAGCTCCCTTTGCTTTATTTTTCAGAAGAATGAAATTTGTTTGTGATTCCATGTGGTGAAGGAATAATCCATAGCAGTGATGGCCTCTGCCACCAGACATGGGTCAGGATCATGAAAGTTAATACCCTTGTCATGTCATAGAGGTCAGCATACCACACACCAGTGACTACCATTACAGCCTGTATCAATAAGAGCAGTTTGAGGAAGACAGATCCAAAATATTCCCTCAGGTGCCCATGCCTGCATTAGCAAGGAATAATTTGGCTGTGAAATTGTTTTTACTGAAGTGGTAAGCCACCTATTTGCCCCGCTTGTATATCAAATGCATGATGTAAAATTAACTCAAAATGTTACATTCACATGTTAAAAATCTAAATATAATTTTTAAAAATCTGAAAACTCCCTAGATTTAAATTTTATTTCAGCTGCAGTTTCGACATCAAGTGATTTGCTATACGAATGAGAGCGTCCTGTGACAGTTTGGATCCAGGATTATAGTTTGTCACTGGGAAGTCAATTTGCAAGATAAAAAGAAAGACAAGCTGTAAGAAATATTCTGTGTAGATACAGGGTTAAGCATGAGCTGAGGTTATGTGGTAGCTACTTCAGAAGTTGTCACTATAAGACTAACAGCTCAATCCTAAGGTGCCCTTACACCGCCAAAGCTAGTGTTCTGGTGGCATAAGGCACTTTATAGAGGTTGCAAACGTGACAGGGCCACCACCACAAGCAGCAAGAACGGTGGCCTGCCATGGCCCCCGGTGCCAGTAAGTTAGAGTGGAGGGTAGCTGGGACGGGTGGAAAGGGGTGAGAAGGGAGAGAAACAGGGAAGGCACAGGGCTAGACCGGGGGTGGGCAGAACGAGGGTTGGAAGAGGCGGTATTGGCAGCACAGGCGCCGTCAATATCTTATCCCCCTTCCAGGCCTCGATCTGCTGTCCAGGGTCCACTCGGACTTGTGCCAGCAAAATTGCTGGTGCAGGCCTGAGTAGACTCATTCCAGCACCAGAGGCTTACCTCTGAGTAGACCTCTAGGACTCCTCCCCCCCCCCACAGGATGATGCAGCACGTGCTCTGGCGGCATGGCTGTATCTGCAAGGGAGGAAAAGGAGAGGATTGGGGCCTAAGGCTGCAATCTTATGCACACTTCCCTAAGAGTAAGCCCCATTGACTATAATTGGACTTACTTCTGAGTAATGCATAGGATTGGGCTGCTAACCTCAACAGTTTTTGGATAACAAACTCAAGCACAGAGTGGCCCAAAGCATTTTATCAGGAAGGAATTAACTGCAATTAGTGGGGGGGGGGAGTGCACATTAACTGGGTTTAATGTAGTCAAAAAATATGGTAGCTGAGGAAGAATGTTTGCTTCAGAAAGGTCATTTATTCTCTTTGCTTCTACATTCCTTCACCCCATTTACACGCCTGCTAACTGTACTCCTCAAAGGTCTTTATTATTCTTGTTTTGGCACACATAGAACAATCACTTTCACAGACAATGACATAACCGCTAAAAAAAAAAAGATGAAAACTGGAGGCTATTTACTTCACATACACAAAAACTTAGAGGCATTTGAGAAAAGAGGGGGAAGAATTTGCACAGAGTCTGTGTAAACTGGATTTTTCTTCAGAATGCCCTGCACTCTTTTGACGGAAGATGGATTTTAACATTTTTAGCTTGACTGAAGTCAGCCCAACTCCATGAATCACATGGTATTTTACTTTTTTTCAAAATATATTCATTTTTCTATTTATTAAACTTACAGGATCCCATCATTCCTTCCTCTAAGGAGATCAGGACAGCATGGTTCTCTCTCCTCTCCCATTCCATTTTATCTTCACAACAAGGTGGTGAGGTAAGCTAGGCTAAACATTCAGTAAGTTTCATGGCTAAGTGAGAATTAGAAGAGTCAGAGTCTCCCCAATTCTTGTTCAGCACTTTAACCACTATACCACCACCCAATGAACATGTTTGTTTTTAAATAAAATATTTATCTCAGAAAAAGACCATGCAAGTATGCATAGAGATACTCACTGCAGAGAGCCAAGTTAAACATGAATAATGACAACAGCACAACTAATCTATTGCTTACTTTACTTTACATCAAGGCTTACTTTAGTACTGGATCTGGCCGGGACAATCCCGGCAGGATCCAGCTGGCTCTGGCCTGAGCCGGCCGGTCTCCTCTAGTCCCGGCCGTCCAAGACTGCCCCAGCTGCAGCGCTAATACACTGTGTCATTGTCCGAGCCTCGCGCACTGGCGCAAGGCTGGAAGGGCTCCAACAACGTCCAAGTCGACTCGGACGTTGTCGGAGTGCTTCCAGCCTCGCGCGAGTATGCGACAAGGCTGGAAGGTCTCCGACAACGTCTGAGTGAATTCGGACATTTTCCAAGTGCTTCCAGCCTTGTGCAGGTGCACGTGGCTGGGATGAAGACGCAGCGTATTAGCACTGCAGTGGGGGCAGTCCCAGATGGCCTGGCTGCCGCAATGTAGCCAGCTGGCCAGGACGAAAACAGCGGTGGCACTCTGCACGTGCTCAGCGGCACAGGAAAAAAGGTAAAATACTGTATTTAATGTTGAGCTGGCTGGACACGCCCCGTGATGTCACCTGCCCCGCATCCGTGGACACGCCCCCTGTGACATCACTTCCGGCAGAAGTGACATCATGGTTCCTTCACACACACACCCATGACATCACTTCCACCCCCTTTGGGGTCCCAGAAAATTTGGTAAGTTTAAGCATGGCCAATGCAGTACTCCCAGAACACCACAAATGCACCACTAAATCCTTTGAGATACTGCAGGGGAGTTGAGGTGCACCCTCAGTTCATGTGAGAATCCAACGTTGTCTGCGTGGAAGTGAGAAAGCCCAGGAGAGCCCTGTCCCTCTTGCCTAGGGGAGCAAGCTATTTGAACTGACTCTGATTAAACAGTTTGGGGAAAGAATACAATAAGTCATTTTAATAAAACGACAAGCGTCAAAGGACAAAATTCACCATAGGTAGCAGTGGGGAACTCTTTGAAGAACATATGCTATACGTCTCAAAATGTCTAAAATGACTAACAGCCCAATCCTGTATAAGATGCATCAGCCGGCCTAAACCGCCGGCTGCTGCATCCTACGCAGGATGCGGCCCATACCAGTGGAGCCGGGGCACAACTTGGGAGAAAAGGACGTTCATCCTTTCCCCCCGGTGTTATCCCCAGCAGCCCCAATGGTCCTCCTCGAATGCAAGCCAGCTATTTTGCTGGTGCACGGGGAGGCTGTGTAAGGTCGGCCAGGCCCAGGAAGGGGGTGAGGATATGGCGGAGCACACCATCAACAATCCCTCTCTCCTCCTTGACTTGGCCAGCCAATCACCTCCTCCCCTGCCACCCCAGCCCACCCTTCCTACGCCCTCCCGGTGCAACACCTACCTGTGTCCAGCGGCCTGGGCCAGCAGCAGAGTGAGTGGTGCAGGCCTCGGTGCCGCATCTGCTTACTCCGAGGATGCTGTAAAAGTACTCCAGCACTTTTGCGACACCCTAGGCAGGTGGAGCACATGCTCTGCCAGCCTTTATTTGCGCAGGATTGTGCTGTTAAACCAATAACACACACAGATGGCATTAAAACCACAAAATGCCTACATATTTTCTAGTGGGGCCTTTGGCTTTTTGCATACCCAACACCATATGCACCATGTAATGTGGTGTGATATATGTGGGGCATACACCATGCCATATATCTATTTGCACATATGTTCAACACCTCTCTCTCTCTCTCTCTCTCTCTCTCTCTCTCTCTCTCTCTCTCTCTCTCTCTCTCTCTCTCTCAAAAAAGGTAGAAAGATAGCATGAATTACAGTAAATGTATGTATACATGAATGTAGTACACACAGTGAATTCTCATCTCAGTTATATGTATTGCACATGCAGAAAGAGTTGTGCACATGAACCACTCCCCACTTCATGTACAAGAATTTTGTCAGTGATTGTGTCAACCAACCCTCCACATAGAAGTATCAGAGAAACAAGCTTTACTCCAAGAAACATACGGTATCTGTATACAAGTCTTGTTTGTGTTTATCTGAAAGCTCTGTAAAATCCCATGCTAATAATGATTCAGATGCGATCAACAGTGCCAAATGTCATGTTGATTTGATCAAATGAATCATTTAAAGTCAAAGGGATGGGGACCACTGGCGTCACTGCAGGGGGGCGGAGATCTAAGTTCCACCGCGATCCGACCCTCTGTTACACAGGTGAACGAAGCGGCCCCGCCGCCTCGCCTTTGGAACCATTCAAGGCGGTGAAAACAACTGCTGATGGGCTGACGAGAAATGCATGTGCCTGCTCGTTGCTTTCGCTGCCCTGAAAGGCTCCAAAGGCGAGGGGCGGGGCCGCTTCGTTCACCCATGTAACGGAGGGTCGGATCGCGGCAGAACTTAGAGCTCCGCCCCCCCTGCAGTGACACCAGTGATGGGGACAGTAGAGGGATCATTAAAAAACCACAAGTATGCTATTGCCACTTGCAAAACCTATGCCAAGTCAGTTCATTGGAGGATAAAATGTTGACATGAGCGCTCTGACCCTCTTGTGTGTGTGTGGCTTATTTATTTTAAAAAAATTATATCCCGCCTTATCCTATGCCGAGGCAAATGCCCAAGGCGGCTTACAACAAAAATTAAAAAACATAGTTTAAAATACAGAAATAAGTTTAAAACAATACATACTTAATTTAAAAACAATAAAATCCACTGGGGGGGCAACAGTATGGAGCACAAAAGCAGCATGGCATCCATGTTGTTCTTGAGTCTGACCTCTGAAACTGGCTATGTGATAGAGAATAGCTACACTGCTACTCCAGGAATGCTAATGAACAGCCATACAAATATTATGACTCTGATTTGTTTATTTATTTATCACATGGCACATTGCATTCAAACGACTATGCATTTGGCCTATTATATTCGTAACGTTCCACATTATTTGAAACCAATGAAATCCGCCAGCTTGCTTCTTAGTTACTATGGGTTTTCCCTAAGATGGAAAAAGGACATTTGAATCCCAGTGGGCTCATATACATCTGACCCTCAAATTATTGCTTAACATCAGAAGGTTTATTATCTGCTAACAGGGATGAGAAGGCTATTCCTTAATGCATGCCCTACCTACAGTGCAAGCCTTTCTTTTATAAAGGTCTCTATGGTAATTGATGTTAATGAGCAACAAACCAGAGAACCTCTGGGTCAGCAGGTAGGAAACCACCACAGAGATAATCTAATTATCCCCCCAAACAAATTACTTTCAACCAAAACAAATTACTTTCAATCACTCCGCAACAGATAAGATCAACCCAGAGAGCTGAAAGCTGATGACAGCTGGCGCTGAGGAAAGCTTCACTGAGTTTATGCAGGGATCTCTTTTCCCTTTGGTCCCATTTGCTGATGAACAATGGAGTGACAGAAGAGCAGAGTCATGAAGTGTGCTTCTCTTTCATTTCATTTGGATACGTGCAAAAGATTTCACCAGCGGCCAGCCCAGTACTGTTGGTAATGACATACTAGGATTGAGGAAAGGTAGATACTTAAGCCAAAGATGTGCTACCTTCAAACACATACAAGTCTCTATACAGTAATTCAATATCTTTAAGAACTAGCCCAGCATGAATTATATAAAAAGGTGAGAAGTCAAATGTAGCCCTCTTGTTGCTTGTTCCAGGAGCATATGGAATTATAATTTAGTGCATGCTGATTTGAGAAGTGTTCTATGTTTCCATAGAATTACTTAAATACACTGACAGCCCAATCCTGTGCAACTCTTGCACTGGTGCAACAGAAGATCCGCCGGTGTAAGTGCACATGCCAGTGTAACTTGCAGTATGCTGACAAACACAGGATGGACACCGGCATAACCCCCCTCAGACGCCATGCATGTGCAGTTGGGATGCAGGATGGACACCAGCGCAATTTTGAACACCCCCGGAATGCGCCCTGTGCTGGCAGAGTTGCAGCGGCGTCCGAGGGGGGTTATGCCGGTGTCCGTCCTGCATCCGTTGGGGTATGTCAGGTTACACTGGCATAAGTGCTCTTACACCGGTGAATCTACTGTTACACCGGTGCAAGAGATACACAGGATTGGGCTGACAATGTAATAAAAGCAGTCTAAAAACTGAGCCAGTTATGTTGTATGGCTTATCTTAAAATATTGTAAAACGTTGACACAACTATAAAATCACCATCATGTATTATATCAAAAGATATGAAGACAGCATATTTTCCCTAATTTATTCAGGCTTTTTCTCTTCTGAAGCATTTTTGTTGCAAATGATTATGAGTATAGAATAGCATCTTATACATCGCGCAATCCTATGCATATTTACTCAAAAGTAAGTCCCACTGTATTCAATGAGGCTTACTCCCTGGAAAGTGTTCATAGGATGGCAGGCTCAGTCTATGGATCTATGAATGATCCATTTTTTTTACAAGTCTGATGTGTACAACCTCTGCAAATTCAAATTATGACATAAACCATTTTATATGTTTCCATGGCTTTTTGTTCTCTGTTTTCTGTTCTGCTCATCTTACTTTCAAATGTTCTTTTAATTGACCATTAAAGCCATGGAATTATGCCTGATTAGGATCAATCCAACTGCAATGTTCAGATGCAGTGTTCAGATGGCTATTTGACTACCATTCTTTCAGATCCCAAGTTACTTCTGCTTTGTCAAATAAAGGTCAATTCTAGCTGCCATTGGCAGGATGCTTCAAGTGACCTTTGGCCCTCAATTCTTGACCTCAACTGTCCCTGGGCCGTGACTCATCATGACAAACACCCGCAACACGATTAATTAAGAAACTGTAGTGGAGGGACATCAGAGCTAATCCCTTACAAACCTACCCTGGAGATGTTAAATTACTCACCAATGTATTTAGGGTCTTCCATTTTGGACTAAAATGATTTCTATAACAACCAGCTATAATTTAAAGGACCTTCAGTGAATATCTTTCAGGCCAAAAACTAAGCGCTATGAATGCTGATGGCGATTATAATGTGCAGGGTGAGGGTACTATTGTTTTGTTCACCTGGAAGAGAATAGCATTCGCGAATCATTTTCTTCACTGAGCCTCAAAAGGAATGGTATTTGCAACAGAGTTACTCCTTCTATATTTATTTTTCATTCAAAGGTCAGATCCTTAGCTAACATGGATTCTTGGAGTTTCCATGGATTTGCCTCAATTTATACTGTATTATATCATCTATTGAGCAAAATCAGTGGATAATACTGAAGGTGCAACCCTGTGCCCTGTTTCTTATAAGTTCAATAGGAATCAGTGGACACAGTTCTGAGTAATCATGCCTAAGACTGGGCCGTGAATTTCTACATCAAAAAGTACAATGCAACAAAGTTTCCCTTTTTTAATAATATCATACCAAATTAGGGTGACTGATATCCATAGCCTTAATGCAAACTTCTCACTTCCTTGTCACTTTTGCCTGTCACTTTTGATACAATTCACTAATCATTAATACCGTGTTTCCCCGAAAATAAGACAGTATCTTATATTAATTTTGGCTCCAAAAAATGCAGTAGGTCTTATTTTCAGGGAGGTCTTATTTTCCCAACCTGTGGCGTGACCCCCCTGGCACCCCCCACGACCCCCCAGCACTTACTTTGACCGATTAAAGCTTCATTCTTTCCCGAGGGTGCAAGGCTCTGCAAGGCCTGAAAGGCCTGCACTTGAGTCCTCCACCATAGAGACGACGTGCCAGAGAGACTCTGCAAGGTTGCAGCCTCCTTGCAGGTGCTTATTGGCCTCTCTAGCATATCATCTCTATGGTGGAGGACTCAAGTGCAGGCCTTCCAGGCCTTGCAGAGCCTTGCACCCTCGGGAAAGAATGAAGCTTTAATCGGTCAAAGTAAGTGCCGGGGGGGGGGGGGTCGCGTCCGTCTGGCTGATGATCCTAGCTAGGTCTTACTTTCAGGGAGAACATATATTGATGAGTGCCAGAAAAAATCACGCAAAAATGATGGTAGGTCCACTAGCGTCACTACAGGGGGGGGCGGAGCTGTAAGTGCTCCTGAAATCCGAGCCTTCCTTACACAGACGAACGAAGCAGCCCCGCCCCCTCACCCTCCCAGCTGGTCACGGAAGCGAACGCAACAGGCAGGGAGTCTCCTGCCTGTTGCGTTCGATTCCGTGACCGGCTGGGAGGGTGAGGGGGCGGGGCTGCTTCGTTCGTCTGTGTAAGGAAGGCTCGGATTTCAGCAGCACTTACAGCTCCGCCCCCCCCTGTAGTGACACCAGTAGGTAGGTCTTACTTTTGGGAGAGGTCTTATTTTCGGGGAAACGGTAGCTGCCTGACATGTTGCCCTATGCCCAATTGACACAGAATGAAATGACAATTTAACAGTAAAAGTCAATATGGAAGCACAACCAAATGTGAAATAACAGCATGAGACAGTGGTCATACTTCCTTTTTATCTCTCGGGTAGCCCAATCCTGTGTAGGATACAGTGGTTAGCCTAAGGGGCCGGCCACCATATCCTATCGATCGCCCCCTCCCCCGTGTAAGCCGCAGGAGGCTGGGCCTCCTCGCATGTGCACGAGCTCTAGAGTATGAGCTCTAGAGTATGAGCGACCGTGCCGGCGTATCTGAGGCCTGGAGGGAATGTTGGATACGGGGGATCTTGGCCCACGGTATCCCCACCATGGCTACCCCCACGGCAGGTGCCTGCCGATGGCTACCCCCCACGGCTGGTGCCTGCTGATGGCTACCCCCCACGGCTGGTGCCTGAGCTCTAGAGTACGAGCGACCATGCCGGCATATCTGAGGCCTGGAGGGAGTGTTGGATAGCAGGGATCTTGGCCCACGGCTGGCACCTGCCGAAATCTAGCCCCCCACGGCTGGCGCCTGCCAACGGCTAGCCTCCCACGGCTGGCGCCTGACAATAGCTAGCCCCCCACGGCTGGCACCTGCCAACAGCTAGCCCCCCACAGCTGGCACCTGCCAACGGCTAGCCCCCACGGCGCTCAATGCTGTTTCTCTGGAGACACGTCTCATCACTCAAAGAATAAACACTCCACACGAATCATTATTCCTTCACCATGCAATTATATTTTGTGCACAGATATTTACAGTGACATAGCCAGAACACTGATACCACAGACATGCACTAACACCAGACTCCTCACTCTCCTGTTCCCCATTAAGGTGTGGTTGCATGCCTGCTTTTATACGTCAGGGATCTTTTCTGCACCAATCAGGGAGGAGGACTGCTTCCACTTAGGTGCACATCCAAACTCAGCTGTAGATATTTGGCATTTAGGAATACCTAGGTACAGAACAGAACAACATGCATTTTGCGAAGAACCGTGACAGCATATTTACCGTATTTTTCGCACTATAAGACGAACTTTTCCCCCAAGAAACATAGGGGGGGAAAAGCGTGCATCCTATGGTGCGAAGCCTGGGCTTGGGGGCACTTCAGGGAGGCCTGTGGGGGCTTTGGGGAGGCCTGCGCGAGCCTCTGCAGGCCTCCCCGATGTTCAGTTCGGCCGAAAACAGCGATTTTCGGCCATTTCCGGAAATGGCCGAAAATCACCGTTTTCGGCCGAACTGAACATCGGGGAGGCCTGCAGAGGCTTGCGCAGGCCTCCCCAAAGCCCCCACAGGCCTCCCCGAAGCGCCCCCAAGCCCAGGTAAGTAAAAACCTTTTTTTCTCTATTTTATGCTCCATAGGATGCATGCGTCCTATGGACCAATGCGTCCTATGGAGCGTAAAACGGTATCCTATGCACAAGACCTGAGGGATTTCTTGTCTCTCAGACCTCAACACATTTCCAACATTATATTTGGTGGAATGTGGTTTTAGTGTGGTTATCCAACTTCTTGCCAAGCAAAGAAATCAACTCCAAATTACAAAACATGGTGATTGAAGACTCCTGCTAAGTGACTTTAAACCAAACACTGGGGAACTAGTATTACTTCATCAAGCCTATCCAGCGCATTTACTGAACCGTGAAGTAGTTACTAGATGTTATCTCTAAGATGCTTGCTAAATGGCTATCAGACTTTGAAACGCTGGTATCACTGGATCAAGCTCATCAATTTAGTTGAATAAATTAAACAAAATGTTTTAATTGGGTTTTGAATAAATGTGGAATTGTTACTGTTTTGAATTTTATTATCATCTTCCTTAGTGGGTTGTGTAAACTGCTATTCTGAATAATGCTTTTTATAGGGTAGGGTAGGGGGGCACTGGGGATGAGTTTATGGAAACAAAGGAGCAGTGGCCTGAAAAAGTTTGGGAACCACTTGGCTAGAGTGTCAAGAGGAGCAGAAGGTGGCATATCACCAGGTAAGGGGGGCAGCATTTGGCATGCTGCCTCAAGCGCCCAGTGGTCCTGGGCCGGCCCTGCCTTTGAGGGACTGGGCTCACGAAATCTGTGCTGCTCAAAAGATAAAGCAAAACATTTGAAAAGGCAACTTCAGCAAGCACAATCAATGGCCCTTGCAAACTGCCATTCCTTTCTGTAGCACAGGAGAAAATGAGTGAGAAATGTAAGGTATAAAGCTCTATCTAGTGGCCAAACAAAGAATTATCTAGGATTAACATTTTTGCTCAACTCTGCTAAATGGGTTCCTAACTGGAATTCTTTCTGTTGATACATTCTTTCTTTCCTACTCACCCCACAAGGGTATAATTCCAGGCCCTTATCCCTACATGTTGAAAACTGGTTTGTAACTATTCTGAATATTACTATTAATAATAAATCCAAAGAATTTACAAATTGTTCTTATAATTCCAGAAGTATTTTTAGTGTCTTAGAAATACCTGATAAATTACATTTTTCTTGAACACTGAGTGGTAATTTGACTTTCAAACCACTACACTATGCTGGCACACTTAGTATGTGATGGAGCCAGGTGTATTCACTTTTTCCTGGAGATTTAGTCCCAAGGAGTATGGATAGGATTGCAGTCTTGGGGGTGAACTTCTTGATAGTGTCCAAACATTTATTTTTAAAATCCCAGAAAGAAAAGGAAGACATTGTTCAAGAGATTATCCGAGGAGAAGACAAGAATTTAATTGACTGAAAGAGTGCTTCAGACTGGAAAACTACAAGAACGGTTCAGCAGGGAAACCCACAGAGACTCCATAGATGCTCTGCATGCAGAAGGCTGCATATCTAATCCCCGGCATCTCCAGGTTGGGCAAGAAGAGACCCCACCCCTGAAACCTGGATCAGAGGAAGATGCTTCATACCACATCAAACCATTAGTCAATCTAGGTTGGCATTGTCCACAGAGACTAGCAGGGACTCTCAAAGACCTTTTTCTCCAGCCTAACTGGAGATGCCCAGGATTGAACCCAAAACCTGAGCCATGGAGCCAGGGCTAAGACAGCTGCAGCCAGTCAGTGCAGGCAGTGCAGGCAGTGCTGCAGTAGGCAGACCAAGGGTCTGACATGGTAGAAGGCAGCTCCCTATGTTCCAAGACTGCCTTTGACTAAAAACAAGAGGCTTTTAACCTGGACATCTGTCCCACAGAAATCAATAAGATTGGTTAGTGAACCAAATTAACATGCGGTGAAAGAGAGCTTGTGAAATCTCCTTCATTGGAGGCTTGAAAATGCATATTATGAAAATGAGAGATGCCAAGAAACCTGTTTGTGAACAGAGCCTGTCATTAGGGAAGAAGACTAGTCAGTGATTCCATCTCTATTCTGAGAAAGACCAGGCTAGGAAACCTAAAAGAACTGTAATCAGTGAAAAGCTCATTTCCCAGAAGACGACTCAGAACTAAGTGAACTCGCATCCACAGGAGCTTATGCTGCGATAAATGTGTTGGAGCCCAATCCTATGCATGCTTACTCTCCTTGTGTTCAATGGGGGTGAACTCCCAGGAAAGTGCTATAGTATTGCTGCTATTATTAATATTATATAAGCTTAATATTGTATATAACTTTTTAGGGAGCCATTTTCATGCTTGCACATTGCGCAGCTATCTGCACGTTTCCATGTGCACCTATATGAATGTGTATACATACACCTTTCATTCAATAATATTCCCTTTACATGCTCACACTATGCAGTTCGAGTTAACAATATCTAGATACAAGCTAGAAAATGTTTCCCAGATCTTTACTCTGTGCCATTTTCAGCATGTGCTGGATCCTAATGGGACCAACAGAAAATATATATTGTATATAGTAGAAGATCTACATTTTCGGCTGGCGGGCTGTAGATGCGATGCTTCCCTGGCAGTCCTCCTCTTCCCATTGATGGGGACGTGGCATCAGCAACTGCGAGTGGCCCCCTCGTGGAACAAAGGCGATGTCTTCTTTCTTTTGTAAAGATGGGTGATTTTCCGGATCGTCCGACTTCGACCCTCAGCTGGGTTTTCTTCCCAGCTTTGTGGTCACTTGGGGGTTGTCATGATGAACTCCACGGTTTGTCAAGATGTGACTAAAAGGGCGATGTTTGTTGCGGTGCGTGGGTGTGTCCGCGCGCACTGCAGCGGCTCAAAGGAAGCGAACACCTTTCGCCAGTATTCATGGAACGACTGTGGTCGGGGGGGAGGAAGGGAGTCTTGTCCGAATACAGTATATATTTCTGGAAAGGAAGATAAAGTGAGGAGGAATAGGGGTTGTATTTCGAGCGGGGCGGGGGGGGGATTTAAGAAGACGTTGAAGTTTCCCGTACGCACGCGCGCGCGCACACCCTACGGCTGTGCCTATGTTTTACACCTCGGCACGTAAACGGGGGGGGGGGGGGGACCATGTGTGGCTCGGAAAGTGACCTCCGCTTTTCCTGAATTTCTGCTTTGCCTCCGAAACACTAATCTCGCCGTCCGATCCAAGGCTGCTGCCTGCTGCTGTGGTCGCTGGCGGTGCGCGGTCACGTTTTGTTTCGGTTTTTTTTTTTCTCGCGCCGTAGTATATATTACTACGTAGTATATATTCCCCCCCCCCCCCCGCACATTCCAACTTTTCGCCTCCTCCTGCAGGAGACTCTAGCCCGGAGAGTGTCCCGTGGGAAATGATGTAATTCTGATCAATACAACGGGGCGGGTATTGGCCCAACCACTGCTAACTATGGAGCAGTGTCTATATTGGAATTGGAATTAGCCTTATCGATTGGACTGATAAGAGAGACCTATAAAAGGCCGGGGATTGGCGCTGCGTTTCCTACAATCGCTCCTGAAGCAATTAGCTCCCAAAGCCCCGAGCCGACAGCTTCCCCCACCCACCCCCACCGTGGGAACCGTTGCGCCTCTCGCTGCGTTTGTGTGTCCGCAGGAAAGTTCTCTTGTCTTGTGAGTGATCCAACTTCTTGGCCAAAGATGTGGCGGCGGCAGCAGCGCTGCAAAGAAGCCCTCGTGCCACTGGCCCTGGTGGCGATTTGCTTCGCGATGGTCTCCAGCTCCCTGCCTCTCACCGATGCTGGACCACATGTCAACCATGGCTGGGGGGAGCCTACTATAAGATTAAGGCACCTCTACAACAGGGGTGGGCTATTCCTGAGTATCAGCAGCGATGGCAGAGTGGAAGGCACCAGAACCCGAGGTCGGAACAGTAAGTACCGGCTTTGCAAAGCCAAGACTAAAAAGTGTTCCAAGTCTTGAAGACTTGCCGTGTTCCAGCCCTCCGCAGAAAGCCTGGCGCCCGTCTCTAGTCCTTTGCTCACATGTGATGGGGGAGGCGCGATCCTTGCTGTAGACACTTTTGCATGACAAGTTCAGCCGGCGTAAAATGCTGCTGACGGTCAGGTAGCGCAAGTTCGTACTCGGCGCTTCGCGAGTTTCTTCCCCAAGAGCGATCTCTTCCTCCCCGCCCAGGGAGCATGCATTAACGCTGTCCTGTTTCATCGCGCAGGTTTGCTGGAGATCACGTCGGTGTCTGTTGGCACTGTGGCGATCAAGGGCGTGCACAGCTCTCGGTACCTCTGCATGGAAGACGAAGGGAGGCTACAAGGGCTTGTAAGTTACATCTGGGAGCTCCGCACTGGTAATCGACGCGGGCAGCTCAATCGCCCCTGGGAAATGTTTTGCATGCATTCCCCCTAACAGCTCGCGGTGATTTTATCTCGTGTGCCTAGGCCAGACAAAACAATAGAGGCCAGACAGATACCTTGATTGAAGCGCACCCCACAAAGCAGTCTAAACACGTTGCTCCACACGATCCTTCGCTTTTGGAAGGAAGCCCTTTTAAAAAACGAATTCGGGTCGAGTTAGGGTAGCAGTGTTGCGAAGGGACCAGGGTGGTGTTTATTCAGCAACACCGATAAAACATCCAAGAATGAAGAAATTTAGAAAAATCGCTGCTCATGACGGCGGGAGGAGCGTTTCTACATTGAATCGCGACTTAGTATTCACAAGAAGACAGGGATGTACTAGCACAACTTCAAGCTAAGGAATAAATCAAGCAGTAGAACCGGAACGAACCAAAAAGGGGGGGAGGGGAGACTTGGTTTCTGCCATGATCCTCTATATTGTTGGTGTTTGATTTTAACGGAGTGGACAGGGGTAGAAGAACCAGCCTGAAAGGAATACATTTCAATATTTTGACTACCAAGACTTCTTATTTGTTTAGATTTCTTTTCTGACCTATTTCAAGGGCCCCTGCCTTAAAGTTGAGCCTTATGGCATTCTCTGCTCTCAGCAACCCTTCAGGTAGGTTAGGCTGACAGATAACAACATACCCAAGGCCACCCAGTAAGTTTGATGGCTCAAGGGGGATTTTAGGCTTGGTCCCCCAGGTCCAAATGCAGCAATTTAGCCCATGCATCACACAGTTGGATTACGGAAGGAGGAGTCTATACATGATGTATAAGCTCTTTCACGCTCATCCCAATTTCTTGCCATTTTTATCCTTTTTTTTTTAACCAGTATCAAAAACTGGAAGAGTCATTAACCACCACATTCCTTGCCTTCCACTGATAATTCCTCACATCCATCACAAGAAAGAGATTTGATCCATGGTTCAGTGAAAATTTAGAACTTTAAGTGAAGTCAATGGCAGAATTAAGCATATGCTCAATTCAGTGGGACTAGATCCAGTCCAGTGTTTATTGCATGAACATGTTGATTGACAATGATAAATTTCTAATTAATGTTCAAGTCAGGTCATTCTACAGAAGGTTGTTTCTTTGAAGAGGAAATTCACCAAGATGGCTATCTTTAGGGAGAAATTGTTTAAGTGTGTACTGTAGCCAGTGCCAAGGAGGGTCAATAATTCATCCGAAATGACAGACTCAATTGAGACTGAGAGCACCTGTACTTGGAGTCTGATGGCAATAGTATCTATGGATATTGCTGAACTTGTAAAGCAGCAACTTGCTGCCAGCAAGCTTTCCTCCAAGTTCCCCTCCTGCACAATTCATTCTCATAGTGGGGTCAACAACCCTTGGAAAGATTTGCCATTGACTTCAGTGTGTGGGGGGTGCATTGCATATAAAACACATCCATGCTGAACAATCAGTTCAATGTGTTTGAATCTCTGACAGAGCTAACATCAACTGTATTTTTTACAACTTCTTAGGTAATGTATGGAAGATTTTTTTTCCACTCTTGTACATCTGAAGTACAAGCCAGATGCTTAAAAATTTCTGAAGGCTAAAATTCTGTTATGCTTATTCCGTTTACTCTGTAAGGAGCCCAACTAATGGAGGATGATGCTATACTGTATAGGAAATAGGATCTATTAGGGGGTGATTACAGTGCTTTCACTGATGTGTCACTTTTAAATAGCACCAGGTAGCCTCACTATTAATCCTTATCTGGCTGCTCATCAATACATGTGGTACATCATGTTTGAATCAGTGGGACTAATATGTGAGAATGTGTATTTCATGTTAACTTTAAGGTGCGTTTTTCAGCCTAGCAAATCAACACTCCAGGCGACCTTTCGTGAAAATGTTTGCTCTATCAACAGAAGTCAATAAACAAGACCAGTAGCATAACTAGAGGGGGGGGGCGTGCGCTAAGTGATGCAAGACGCTGCAACTCACTGTGTAAGCGGCCCCTCCCACTCGCCGTTGGAGCCATTCCAGGCAGCAACGGCACTCACCGAACTAAACAGAGTCTCCTGTACGTTGCCGTTGCTTACCAGAATGGCTCCGACAGCGAGTGGGAGGGGGCTGCTTAAATGGTGAGTTGCAGCATCTTGCGCCACTTAGCATGCGGGGGGGGGGGGGGCTCTAGCTATGCTACTGTTTAAGACTGCAGTTCATACACTCTTACCAGGAAGTAAGTCTCATTGAACTCAGTTGGGCTTATTTCTGAAAGGAAATGCATAAGATTGTGCTATAAGTTATCCCTTCAATATTATCAGCACAAGCCTATGCATATCTACTGAGAAGTAAGTTCCATTGAGTTCAATGGGGATTACTCCCAGGAAAATGTGTATAGAATTGCAGCCTATGACTGCTTCCATTTTAACCAGCCATTTTGCTGGCATAAGTCCAAGGAGAGAGGGTTCAAAAAGAGAGGATAGGATCCTGGCGCAATTCACTGCCCCCTCCCTCCCCCTGTTCCTCCCTGAAACGCCCCCTCCCTGCCCACGACTACCTTTGCTACAAACGTACTGGTGTCAACAGACATCCCTGGAACTGTTGCTCCACATGCCACTGCCTGTTTGCAGGAGCATCCTGGCTTCCATGCCGCCAGAAAGCACCTTGTGCTGTGGGAAATACACCTGGACAGCTACCTAGGGAGACCTAAAGGTATGCGTGATCATAGGATTGGGTCCTTAGTCAAGAGAAACTATGATCTCCATTAACTATATTCAAGTATCTCCTAAACTGTGGTCCTGTAATATTTATTTTATTCAACAAATAAATCAATAAAAGGAAGTCAGTTAAATGACTTGCATAGCAGTACCTTAACACAGCGTTTCTTGGTCCTACAGGGGAGTTTACTCCCCTATAAGTCTTTGCTGGGATGGGGCAATGTCGAAGGAAGTGCTCCAGGGTCATGCCTGCCGCCGACCCAAAAACACTTATTTCAACGTACCTGGTTGTCCTGTCAGCTTCCTGAAGGGTCTGGGGGGGGGGGGGCTGCGGCTGCCTCCACAGGCCTCTCCAAGGCTTTAAACAGCGCCCATCATGTCGAAAAGCCCACTTCCGATTTTCACCGAAAACTGGAAGTGGGCTTTGGAACGCAATTGCCGCTGTTTAGATCCTTGGGGAGGGCTGCCCCCCCCCCGGACTCTTTGGGGAGCTGGCAAGACAACCAGGTATGTTGAAAAAAAGCATTTTTGGGTCAGCGGCAGGCACGATCTTGGAGCGCTGCCACTGACATTTGGCCTGGTCACCCCCCTTAAAGGTAAATCAGACACTTCCGGAAAAAGGGGTGGGTCGCAACTCACCACTTTGAGAACCCCTGCCCTAACATTTTAAGACCCTTTGCTAATCTAGACGAAGAACTTTCAGATGCCTGACACAGCTCAACCCACATTTGAAGTATTACACTTTTGACCTGTTTGGTCTTACTGAGGGAGTTGTCTCTTGTCTTTTCTATTTGTTAATGATGTTTGACAAAGTCCAATGTTTGACATGTGTAGGGAAAAAGACTTCCTTGGGTGCTTGGCAGGTAAAGAGTTCATACAGGAACACTACCCTTATCATCGAAACCCTAGACGCAATCAGCAATACTTTATTAACCAAGAGTTCAGTTGCCTCTAATGACCAAACTATAATAACACAGGAGTTTTAAGAAAAACAGGAGTGAATTAAAGGGCCTGGAACAGCCTGAATTGATAACCATATGCTTAATATGCAAATATTCCTGAATTAGCAAACATATCACAAATATAAAATATATTAAACTGTGTAACATTATTAGTCAAATACTGTGAAACGTTATAGAGAAAATACTTATTTCAGGCCCAGATTCAAAACTGCTCTCCCCACCCACCTCCACACTGGTGGCTGCAGTGCTCCGTTTGGCTGCTGCGATGACAAGAGTTGCCCACGTGCCTGCCCAGAGGCGGAACTTGCGCAGAGTGCGTGGAGCAGCTGCTCCGGGCGCGGGGGCGGATTCAGCGGGGGACGTACTTACCCTCGTGATGCGTCGCCTCCGCTTCGGCTGTCTTTGTTTCGGCCCGCCCTCCCTCCCTGGAGCCAGTTTGGCTCTGAAATGCACCAAAATCGCCCGGGGGGGGCGTCGACGTGACGTCACGCAGGCCCCGCCCTTGCTCCGGGCGCCAGGAGGGCTTCCGTCATTTCTGTGCCTGCCTATATCCGACAACCTTCTTTGCAGTCACCACCTCCTCCTCTTCACCTAGACTAGTTAGCCACCTTTTGAACCATGTTTGGATGGACCCTACTCCTGCACAGTTACAGCACAATCCTATGCATGCCTACTCAGAAGTAAGTCCCAGTGGGTTCAATGGTGCTTACTCCCAAGGAAGTGTGCATAGGATTGCAGTCTTAGGCACCCACATGCCAAGTGGTGTGTGGAGACGTGCACATCTGCACTCATCCCATATGAATTCAGAGCGGCTGGCTGGCCAACTGTCAATGGGAAAGTCCAGAGTCAGTATACTGAACGCATGCTCCATGTCTAATAAGACATTAATAACAAATGTATATTTTAAATGCTAATAAAATGATGATCACCTTATTTAAAGAGCCCAATCTTATCCTCCCCCCCCCATTCCGGTGGTTCATCTGCACTAAAAAGGAGCATGCTGTATCCAGGGGTGGGGTGGCAGATTGGGAGGCTTCAGAGGAGAAAGTTTAAATCCCCTTACCCCTCTGTAAGCCTCCTGCTTCGTAGTGGGTCTCCTCAACTCTTTAGCTGACGCAAGTCCGAGGAGAGAAAGGGGTCAGGGAGGCTACAAAAAGAGGGGACAGCGTGGGCCATTGCCGCTGCATTCACCCCTTCCACAGCCTTCCTGCCCCCATTCCTCCCCCCTCTCCATCTATTTTTGCCTCTCCCACCCTGTTTTACCCCCTGCCTGCCCCCTCTGCAGCCTTACCTGTTCTGGCGTCAACGGACAGGTTTGGTGATGGAAGGAGAGCATTGCCACCTCTCGTTCCGTTAGAACCAATTTTGCAACAGTGTCTTCTGCTGTTGCGGAACCCTCTGTAGTAAGCCCAATCCTGCATAGGATTGAGTTGTAAAATACAGTGGGCCCTTAGTATCCGCAGGGGGTCTGTTCCCAGAACCCCCGAAGATGCGAAAATCTGCAGATGCTCAAGTCAACGATGGGGAGGTGAGGGCGGTGCCACAGTACCTTAATTAACAGCTGCACGGGTCCGCTGCAGCTTCTTGTCTCTTGTGTAACTTTTTTATTTTGTAAAATGCCTGTAAAAAGGGAAAAAAATACAATCGGAAGCAACTTCTGGTTGCACACACAATTGGAAGTCTCTTCCGGTCATGTTTTTTTTCCCTTTACCTTCTCCCGCTCCCAGTGGGATCCCTCATAGTCAAATCCACGGATGGCTAATCTGCGGATAAGGAGGGCCCACTGTACATATAAAAAATACATAATGTAAAATGTCAATTCATTATCCTTAGTCCAATTCAGTATTGATTCTGTCCAGGACATCTACTGCCACAAATGATTTGGGTCAAAAGGAGAAACAGGATTGGATGGCAGCAGTATATTTTCCCAGTGGTTTCATGTAGATCCTAAATGCCATTAGAGCTATGATAGAATGCTGCAGCTCTCCATAGCATAAATGCACAGGGTGGAGTAGAAGATATCCAGTACCACCTTCTGAAAGCTGTCTGCTACGTATGACTGGAACCCCCGAATGCGCTACCTCCAGTTTCGATCCTAGACCAATGACTCAAAAAGATTCCATGATCAGTGCTATCCAAGGCTGCTGAGAGAATACACACACACACACACACACACACACACACACACACACACACACACACACACACACACACACACACACACACACACACACACACACTTTTTTAGTAAAGACTGTCAGCAGGTTAACCAAGGTAGTGTCTGTCCTATGCACCTTTCTCAATTTGACAGTAGCATCTGGTATTCTGAGGTATCCTCGTTAACTTCAGTACGCTTTGCTAAAGCTACTACACACTGAATTGTAATGAGTCCATTTGTTCTTATGTGCACATAATTAAAATAACACGATTCTCAGCCAGGAATTGCAGTTGTGATATTTGGCCATCTGGGTTCAAAAACAGATCTTATTTTCTAACCAATTGGTAGAATCATTGGTCTATACTGAGAAATCAGACTGAATTTTACTGGCACCAATATGTAAAAACAGAATCACACCCTAATACATTACTGTTCAACACTTATTTTGTCTATATTGTCTTATACATGATCTCTGTTGCCTTGGTGGGCCTCTGAGCGGTTCCATGTCAATGTAACTCTCTAGAAGAGTTTCCATTTATCCCGCTTTGTGAATACAAGATTCAAGTGCAAACAAAGAAGCTTACTTGGACAAAAATGTTGTATCATAAGCCATCTAAGAGTAAAAGTGTGCAAAACACACGTGTAATAATCTTTTACTTCTTCCTGTTCAGCACCATTATTCTACAGAGGATTGTTCCTTTGAAGAAGAGATCCGTCCAGATGGCTACAATGTCTACAGATCAAAGAAATATGGAGTCTTGGTGTCCTTAAGTAGTGCTAGACAAAGACAACAATTCAAAGGGAAAGACTCACATCCACTGTCTCATTTCTTGCCTATGATCAACCGTATGCCAGTGGAGTCTACGGATTTTGGAGAATATGGTGACAGCAGACCACCATTTGAATCTCGTATTATCAATTTACGTCTTGATAATGACAGCACAGACCCCTTTGGCATCACGTCAGACATAGCAGTGCAAAGTCCTAGCTTTGAGAAATAAGTAGAGTGCTTCTTTACTTATGTTCCACAAAAGCATTGCCAGCAAGTTCGGATAGTATTTCTAGCAGTGTTATTTGAGGTATGGAAACACATCAGATATGGGATCATCCTTATGTGCCAAAGGGCGCAACCTGTAGATTGCTAATACCAAGAAAAATATACTCACAAATACTTCCCATCTACTCAGATTAAAACTATACACACAATGGTATTTTAGAAAGTCTCCTTCTAAGAAAACTGTTTCATTCAGGAATGACAAAAATGTAGACCGTGCAGGAATTTCTTCTGCCTTGGAGGATGTTTGGAAGGATAAGATCATGAATATTTTACTTTACTACTTTATTACTTTCACTCACCTCTGAGTCCTGATGACAGATGCGCCAAATGCTGTTCATTCAAAGGAAGGATGGTAGCTTCTTCAATGTACACATCAGTGTTTGACATAAAACAGGAACAACCAAAAACAAAAAAACAAAACAAAAACTCACTAATAAACCTTAATACAAGATAGATTTAACTATCTCCTCACAAACCTCTGCTGCTAGTTTCAGGAAAATGTGCTTCTGTGTTTCTAGTGTTAGGCTGCCTGATACAGACAATAGGAAATGTTGCTCCCAATGACTGGGAGAAGCTAATTTGGCAAGCTGATTATATCATTTGGAGAACCAGTACAGTTGCTAAAGCATATACATACATACTTTCAAATTATACAGGGTTCTTTGCTGAACGGAACAGAAAGGCATTGCCTATTATTCCACCATGCTGAAGGCAAGTATTCGAAGTGCTAAATTGTTGGAAAGGAAAAATAATTAAAAATTACCTATCTAGAGTAAGAAAAGAGATGAATATGTAACCAATTCTGCTTTTTCTACAAGAGAAATATTTATGGTGCCTGACTTTTTGTGTAACTAAAAACCTGCTTGCTGTTTTAGCAAAATATGTTGGCCAAAGAAAACCTACTTTATTCTCTTGTTTTGTATTACCTATCTGTAGATTGTGATTTTCTTTTCTTTAAAGATTATTGTTTATGCTGATAGTTTAGCAGGCCTTCAAGGAAGGCTACTCCATATAAGTACAACTAGAATGAGCAATTGACTATTATAATATATGGAATACATTTTGCCATTTAACCGTGGATGGTGCTTTGGGAATAGTCCACGTTGTTTTAAATTCCTGCTGATTTTAATGGAGTTGGACTATACATTATTCGAAGCAATATTTCATTGGAATTTTGTATATAAAGGTTTTCTAATGTTAAAATTTCAACTAGTTTATGAAAAGTTGAGAAAATAGTTCTTGGGGTATCATTCTTTCCCAAAGGTTCTTGTATATAGTAATATTGTTCTGTACAGAAAACTAAGGGAAAGGTTATTATTTTCTTGACCTAGCACTTCATTGTCAATGCTATATTTATAATTAATTTATTGAACACATACATCTGTTTATTTTGTTACTGTATTTATACTCAAATTTCTATTTATGTACAGTGCAGTTTTTTTAATTGTCTGGATAAATGTGGTGATGTTTTGTAAAAAGGAAACCTGTTTTTGTGAAATAGTTTGTAGTTTAGTGTGTAATAAAAACAAAATACAATGAAATGTTGATTTGTCTCTGTGAAACTGTCTCTACTTGACTCTCTTTGAATGATTCGGTTTATATTTGCTGACATTTGGCAGCAGAAAAACCTGAAGTCTGTAATCTGTATATCAGTGCAATCCTGTGTAACCTTGCACCGGTGTAACAGTAGATGCTGTGGTATAAGTGCACTTATGCCAGTGTAAGTGCACTTACATCAGTGCATCTGCTGTTACACTGGTGCATCTACTGTTACACCGGTGCAAGATTACACAGGATTGTGCTGCAAATTATGTAAATTCATACATTTTCATATATGTGTTTCATATATGTGTCTTGCAATCATGGAGAGGAAGCAATGAACTATGCAGCACTCTGAAAATACACCCCTTGACTACCAGCCTTCTTTGTAAGCTGCGCAGTCGTGCAGCTCTAATCAAAGCCTCACACAGCTTCCCTCCCAGGACTCTGGAGCTCAGCAGTGACATCATTGCCAAGCTTTCCGAATGGAGACAGCCACCCCCGCACAGCCACTGTAGGGCTCCGCATACTCCCCTGAAAAATTAGAGGCAACATCGTTGACTACAGGAATCCCATTTAGCATTCCTTCCATTCTGCTTCTGAGATTTTACTGGACATTGCCAAACTCACATTATCTTCAGTTTTAACTATCTTCTCTCAACAGCTAGAAATGTTTTTTTTTTTTAAAGAGAAGTGCAGTCCTTAGAATGTTAAAACGCAATCCTGGTAAGACCCCTCAATTGAAGAAGTCATAAATCTAAATACTGTATATGTTTCTGCAGTAAGCTATCTAGTAAGTACAGCTCAAAAAGGAGACCAACTGAGTTCACCGAGACCCACCTTCTAAGCAGGTGTGTGTGGAATGCAGCCATAGATTAAGATACTAGATCAGGCAGATCTAGCTGACCAAAACACTTCAAAGGAAGGTAACATCCACAATGGATCAGTCACTTGTGCAATACAATAGTATGGGGAACATTTCTTCCTGACCATAAGAAATTCTATAGCAGAAGAGAAATTTATTCCTGTCTTTGAGCAATGCTGATGAAGTGCTTATGTTCCTTTGATGTGCCCAGTAAAGGCCACAAGAAAATGTACTAGGAGGGCTTGTCTGTTCCTGTGTGGAGGCCCCTATACACACAATATATCAGCTAAATTGAAGGTTATTTTATTTTACTGACAGACTAATCCTATGAGGTCCTTGCACTGCCGGAACTAGCATTGCAAAATGTGACACGCAATTCAAAGTGGCCAGGTTGCTGCAAGTGGCCACACGTCAGCGGCCAGTCGACAACCCCTGGCGCTGGTAAGTCAGTGCAGGGGGCAGGAGGGAGGCAGGGGTTGGGCGGAATGGGGAGGAGACTGGGGTGTGGAGGGGGCAGATCGAGGCCAGGAATGGGGCAGCATCAGTAGTAGTAGTGCCACCTAAATATATATCCTACCGTATCTCCCTTCCTGGCCTCGATGCGCCTTCCCGGGTCCACTCAGATTTGTGCCAGCTATATAGCTGGGGCAGTGAGGGTTTATCCCCAGGCATGGGGATAGGACACCCTTATTCCTAGGCTGGGTGTTGCAAACGTGCCGTAAGGCATGTTTTTGACGCCTGGAGAGTAAGGAGCACTGGCACCTGTTGGAGATGGGCAGCGTTCGGCTGCAGGACACTGGGGGGGCAGTGTGTCATCCAGTCACCTGAAAGACCTTTCACCTGGTCCTCTCTGTGATCCCTGGAAGGGGCGTGGCCCTTGACCCCATTTCCTCCTTCCTCTTCCTAGCCTCGTTCTCTTCTTCATCTGACTACCAACTGGGTAAGATGTGGTATGGCTGGGCTCCCTGCCCAGCGGCCATCTTACCTGCATACCACATGCAGGGAGCTCCAGCTATAGGGGGGCTCCATCCTAAGTTAAGGCTAACCTCTGGTCATAACCAGAAGCTGTACAAATGAACTGAACCGTGAGTAAACTTTATTTTTATAACCTTTACTAGCCTCTGCCTCCATGTCCCTTTTTTCTGATAGCAATCTAGCCTGGATGTTTGGGATAATTTGTTTTACCATAGGAGAAAGGTTCTTCCGCTACTGATCTGCTACTGAAACCCTCCATGCTCCAAGAGCACCAAGGCCAGCGCCGCTCGCTCTGCCTTGGAATGGGAAGGGGATTGGCTGGCCGGGCCTGGGGGGAGGGATCATTGGCGGTGTGCTCTGCATAGGGGGAATCCTATCCTCTGATAGGGGGAATCCTATCCCCTTTCCTGGGCCTGGCCAGCGTTACATGGGCCTCCTGGATTTGTGCCAGCCATTTTGCAGGTGCACATCTGAAGAGACCCATTGTGGCGGCTGGGCCATTATTCGGGGTAAAGGGACAAATGTCCCTTTACCCCAAGGAGGTCTCTGTCTGTGCTGGCCTGATCCTGGATAGGACCTGGTGCAGCATGCTTTTGCACGCTTGCAGTGGTCCTAGACAGGATTGGGCTGCCCAGCGTATTCTTCAAAATGCCTCAGTACGCCTTCTCATTTTCTGCCTTCATTTTTGGAAGTGCAAATAAATGCAAAAATGCAAGTTTTTACCAGGATATTGCAGAAAGGTTGAAGGCACAAATATTATACAGATAACATACGCCTTTAAATAGGGGGTCTCATCTCACAGACTCTCCTAGATGTCATCCGTGATCTCTTCTGAGAGTATCAAAATCGGAGCAGAAGAGGTGGAAAGCTGTTTGGGAAGAATGACAGTTGGAAAAGAGAGAGAGAAACTGAGGATCCATCTGAAGCCTCTGCCAAGCTGATCCAGAAGCAGGAAATCAGACATTACAAGTGTAGTGTGACAGCTGAAAACACACACACACAAAACACACACACACACACACACACACACACTGGCGTCACTGCAGGGGGGCGAAGCTCTAAGTTCTGCTGTGATCCGACCCTCCGTTACACGGGTGAACAAAGCGGCCCCGCCCCCTCACCTTCTGAACCATTCAAGGCGGTGAAAACAATGCACAGAAGACTCCCTGAGCGTTGCTTTCGCTGCCCTGAAACGCTCTAAAGGCGAGGGGGCGGGGCTGCTTCGTTCACCCGTTTAAAGGGTCGGATCGCGGCGGAACTTAGAGCTCCGCCCCCTGCAGTGACGCCAGTGACTCAACAGCTGTAACATTTTGAAGTGGCAATTGAATTGGCGATTACATTTCTGCAAATTCAGCATTTAGTTTAAACCAGTGGTTCTCAAACGTTTTAGCACCGGGACCCACTTTTTAAAATGACACTCTGTCAGGAACCACTTAGCTTTATGAGACTTTAAAAAAAAGAGATGATCTAGAAAGAAATACCGTATTTCTTCGAGTCTAAGACGCCATCGATTCTAAGGCGCACCTTTACTTTCAGTACCACCAGCAGGTTAAAAAAATCCATCGATAGTAAGACTCACCTCCCTTCATTGAATCTACCCGCTCAGCACCAACTCTCCCCAGCATGTCTCCTGCAGCTGAGGATGACTGCCTTTGCATAGCATTTCTGGCCCCTTTGCATAGCACTGCCTTTGCATAGCATTTCTGGCCCCGCCAGAAAGTGCAATTTCCTTCGTTACCTGGGCTTGGGGGAGCTTCAGGGAGGCCTGCGCAACCCTCTGCAGGCCTCCCTGATCTTCAGTTCGGCAAAAAACAGCGATTTTTGGCCATTTCTGGTTTTTGCGAAAACCGGAAATGGCTGAAAATCACCGGTTTTTGCCGAACTGAAGATCAGGGAGGCCTGCAGAGGGTCACGCAGGTCTCCCTGAAGCTCCCCCAAGCCCCAGTAAGTAAGAAGATAGCACTTTGGGGTGCTTTTTGGAGACCTTCGATTCTAAGATGCACCCCATTTTTTGAAATGCTTAATTGGGAAAAAACATGCGTCTTAGAATTGAAGAAATACAGTAATATATTTGTTTATTTACAAGTAATTATTTATTTATTTGCAAAAAAACCCTCAATCCATTTCTCATAATGAGGCAGCCCTATTGAATAGCCTCAAGCTGTTTGCAGGGTAATTAGCAGCTATCTTGCAAACTGCAGGAGCTCAGCTTTTTGAAGGGAAATTAGCAGCTATATGATTTTTGAATAGCCTCAGGGCTTATGGCTATTACTTATCTGATCTTTCCATCACCTGGGACCCACCAAAAATTGGGTCCCGACCCACAGTTTGAGAAACACTGGCTTAAACTCATTTGTCCCCAACTCCAACTGAAATGAGGTCCAAGAGCGACTGACTGCACCAGAGGTGAAACTAGGGCGGAGCGGGCGGAGCATTCGCTCCGGGCGCCATCGCCCGAAGGGCGCCCCGACCGCGAGTCCGAGTCGGACTCGGGGACTCGCGTTTCTGAGTCCGAGTCGAAGTCCGACCGCCCCCTCAATCGGGAGCCGGCTCGGGGACGTGTTCCCCGGCCGCCTGCCTGGGGCCTTCTAAGGAAGGCGCGCGAGAACGGTATTTATACCGTTCTTTTGCGCATGCTCAGACTGTTACTGAGGGAAAAAGGCTGCCCTTTTTCCCCTCAGTAAGTCTGAGCATGCGCAAAAAGAACGGTATAAATACCGTTCTCGCGCGCCTTCCTTAGAAGGCCCCGGGCAGCCGGCCAGGGAACACGTCCCCGAGCCGGCTCTCCCGGTTGAGGGGGGGTCGCCGCCTCCCGGAGCGCGCAAGCCGGCTCCTCCTGGATCGCGCCCCCCCTCCGGATCGCGCCCCCCCTCCGGATATTAATTATAGGGGCGCCGCCACCCCGTTGCTCTGGGCGCCAACGGGGGTAGTGACGCCCCCGGACTGCACTTCCTCACATTCACTTTTTTTTAATCTGATCTCTTTCCTTATTCCACGATCACACCTGAAGTTTTGTAAGTTCCTTGAAGCAGGAACCTGCCTTTTTGTTTTGTTCTGCATATGAGATTTCTTTGATGTACAGTCTTTATTTTTATAACCTCATCCATTCAGGACTACTACATAATTGCCACTTTGGTTACATTTAAAAAACAACAACCATGCTACAGATTCCTTACCCCTAATGATTCAAAAGGAAATTCCTTTAGTTTTGCTTAAAATGTTAATCATATCTTTAAAAAATGTCAAAGATAAAGAAGTGGGATGTGAGAACATTGTTGTCATACTGGCAAAAGAAAATTCTGATGCAAAAGGATTAGGGGCTTAAAGGAACAGATGGGAGAAGAAAGGAGGGAGGAAGAATGGGAGGACCTCCAAGGGGAAAGACAGACAAGGTGGCTGGATGAGAGGTGAGCCCCTGGGCTTCTGCTCTAAATATACTTTCTTAATATAGAAGTAATTATTTATTATTTTATTTTTATCCCGTCTTTTTGCCTGACAACAGGCATCCAAGGCGGGTGACAACAGAACACAAGCAGCTTTTTGAGCACTAGTAACAGATAAAAGGCTCAGAGGAAGGGACAGGATCAGGATGATGGGAAATATCTACTTCCCAGGCCTCAAAGGTTACTTTAACTGCTTTCGGTGAGTTATGATGCTAGGAAGGCAAACTCTTCTCCTGAGGTTGTGCTGTTTCTGGGAGCCATTCTTCAGAGACCACACTTGCGGCTTATTATCTGATTGTCTCAGTTCCTCCTCCTAAGTTTGCCAGGTCAAATGCTTTCCAAACCCCAAGATTTCCAAAGCAGGGCCTGGTGATACCACAAGTGGAATCTGATGATGCCACAAGACTGCCAACACCAACAGAGCCGTGCCATCCTCAAGGGTGTGGGCAGGGTGCAGCCCGGGGCAACTCAACCAGTGTGTGGGACCCTATTACAGCCATACTGTATTGGTCATGAAACCGCAGGGCCTCAGGTGGCCGCCTCAGTTGCCCTACCCAAGGGATGGCTCTGACTGCCCACCCTTGAAAAATGAGGGTGGTGGAAAAGAGGTCAGAGTAACAACAAAGTGGTGGTCCCAAAATGGCCTGAGATTTGCCATCCCTTCGCTTGCTTTTTTAAGATGGAGAAACAGCTTCCAAGCGAACTGTGCCCCCACAGAGCGTCACCTACTAACTCCTCTGTGAGGAGGAGAAGGAACTATGTTTTAAAGCAAATGTGAGCACCTTGGGAGCCTTTTAGGGGAGGCGCAAGGCGGCATACAAAGAAAAGTCACAATAAGCAGCATGTGGGAAAATTCCCGATATTGAGCGCACCCACATCCCCATCTTCTCGCTTTTGCATTCAGACGTGACACACACAAGAAGCGAGAGAACGGCTCAACTACCATTTCAGGACTGGGAGGTTCGTTTTTCGAAGGAATCCCGGCCCCCTCTAGCTGCTACTTGTGAAGCAAAGAAACACGGCGATTTCCCCATATATCGAGCACAGCGCGCCTCCCAGCGGGCTAACGACGAAATCGACTCCCCGTGGAGCATGCGCAGTGAGGACGTTCGCGGTTGGGTCCTCGGGCTTGCCGTCCGCTGTCGCACTTGGTGCAAGAGGCGGAAGAGTTGAGGCGGACCGCGCTGTACCATGGAAGCTGCTGCCGGCGTGGGCGAGCTTGATGCCTTCGATGCCATTGTGATGGCGGAGGAGAGGTACGGCGGCTTGATCGCGGCTGTGCTGATCTTCGATCTGCCCGCTGCTGGGAGAAGTGGTGTTAGTATATTCGCGAAGGGCGATGATGTAGAATAGATCATATGGTGGTGGAAGCTTTTGTGGTTGTTGTTTATTTAGCGCACACTCGCCCACCTGAAGCAAGAGGAATTTGTATGACTCCCGGCTACAATCCTATACACACTTTCCCAGGAGTAAACCTCATTGAACACAACGGGAATTGTTTCTGAATAAACCGTACATAGGATTGTGCTTTCTAGTAAAGTCAGAATTGCTACTCTCCTTTGGGAGTTCTGAGTTCAAACGACCCCGCCGCGACTTTAACTGTTGCATGTTAGCATCTGCATTCCTACCCCCCGCATGCAGTGATTGAGGGAAGTTTCACGGGTGGAAGTTTGCGCCTGTTTAACGGTCGAGAAAAAATGCTTGAAGGTGGCCATTCGAGTTTCAGACGAAAGCGAAACTGAATTCATGATGAGTCGCCTGGGCAGTTTGCCTGGTTTCCCATTCTGTAAAGTGGGAACAGTCTTTTCGCCTCAGAAGGATAGTAAAACGCTGTGTCTTTGATTCCTTGTTTTGTCTCCTGTTCAATAGTGTCCTGCAAATGATGTAGTCTGGGATGTAGTTCAAAGCTTATCATGCAGTGTGTGTATGTATTTAGGTTACTGCAAGGCTCTGTTTAGTATTCTGTTTTACTTCCCAGTGTCTGTAATAATATGACACATCTCCTGCTATATTTTGCCTCATAAGGGATATGGTTTAGGTCATATCTGACTGGTCTAGTGGTGTTCCCTACATTCTTCAGTTTAAGCCTGAATTTTGCAATAAGAAGCTCATGATCAGCCACAGTCAGCTCCAGGTCTTGTTTTTACTGACTGTATAGAGCTTCTCCATCTTTGGCTGCAAAGCACATAATCTATCTGGTTTCGGTATTGACCATCTGGTGATGTCCATGTGTAGAGTCGCCTCTTGTGTTGTTGGAAAAGAGTGTTTGCTATGACCAGCGTATTCTCTTGACAGAACTCTGTTAGCCTTTGCCCTGCTTCATGACCAGCGTATTCTCTTGACAGAACTCTGTTAGCCTTTGCCCTGCAACAGGCCAAACTTGCCTGTTGTTCCGTTCATTTCTTGATTTCCTACTTTAGCATTCCAGTCTCCTATGATGTAAAGGACATCTTTTTTGGGTGCTAATTCTAGAAGGTGTTGTAGGTCTTCATAGAACCGGTCAACTTCATCTTCTTCGGCATCAGTGGTTGGGGCATACACTTGGATTACTGTAATGTTGAATGGTTTGCCTTGGATTCGAACTGAAATCATTCTGTCGTTTTTGAGGTTGCACCCCAGTACTGCCTTTCCCACTCTTTTATTGACTATGAGGGCTAAACCATATCCCTTATGAGTATACAGTGGAGGTGAAGAATAGATTTAGGGCATTAGACCTGGTAGACAGAGTGCCTGAAGAACTATGGACGGAAGTTCGTAACATTGTACAGGAGGCAGCAACTAAAACCATCCCAAAGAAAAAGAAATGCAAGAAAGCAAAGTGGCTGTCAGATGAGGCTTTACAAATAGCTGTGGAAAGAAGGAATGCGAAAAGCAAAGGTGAAAGGGAAAGATATAAACAACTGAATGCAGATTTCCAGAGAATAGCAAGGAGAGATAAGAAGGCCTTCTTAAATGAACAATGCAAGGAAATCGAGGAAAACAACAGAATGGGGAGGACTAGAGATCTCTTCAAGAAAATTGGAGATATCAAGGGAACGTTTTGTGCAAAGATGGGCATGATAAAGGACAAAAAAGGCAGAGACCTAACAGAAGCAGAAGAGATTAAGAAGAGATGGCAAGAATACACAGAAGAACTATACAAGAAAGATCTTAATGTTCCTGATGACCACGCTGGTGTGGTCACTGACCCAGAGCCGGACATCCTAGAGAGTGAAGTCAAGTGGGCCTTAGGTAGCATTACTAACAACAAAGCTAGCGGAGATGAGAATATCCCAGCTGAGGTACTGAAAATCCTAAATGATGATGCTGTGAAAGTGCTGCACTCAATATGCCAACAAATTTGGAAAACTCAGCAGTGGCCAAAGGACTAGAAAAGGTCAGTTTACGTTCCAATTCCAAAGAAGGGCAGTGCCAAAGAGTGTTCAAACTATCGCACAATTGCACTCATTTCACATGCTAGCAAGGTTATGCTCAAAATCCTACAAGCTAGGCTTCAGCAGTATGTGGACCAAGAACTACCGGACGTACAAGCTGGGTTTCGAAGAGGCAGAGGAACTAGAGATCAAATTGCCAACATGCGCTGGATCATGGAGAAAGCACGAGAGTTCCAAAAAACCACCTACTTCTGCTTCATTGACTACGCAAAAGCCTTTGATTGTGTGGATCACAACAAACTGTGGCAAATTCTTAAAGAGATGGGGATACCAGACCACCTTACCTGTCTCCTGAGAAACCTGTATGCGGGTCAAGAAGCAACAGTTCGGACCGGCCATGGAACAACCGACTGGTTCAAAATTGGGAAGGGAGTACGGCAAGGCTGTATATTGTCACCCTGCTTATTTAACTTATATGCAGAGTACATTATGAGAAATGCAGGGCTGAATGAATTGCAAGCCGGAATCAAGATTGCCGGGAGAAATATCAACAACCTCAGATATGCAGACGATACCACCCTAATGGCAGAAAGTGAAGAAGAACTAAAGAGCCTCTTGATGAGGGTGAAAGAGGAGAGTGCAAAAGTTGGCTTGAAACTCAACATTAATAAAACTAAGATCATGGCATCTGGTCCCATCAATTCCTGGCAAATAGAAGGGGCAGAAATGGAAGCAGTAACAGATTTTATTTTTCTGGGCTCCAAGATCACTGCAGATGGAGACAGCAGTCATGAAATTAAGAGACGCTTACTCCTTGGAAGGAAAGCTATGACAAACTTAGACAGCATAATAAAAAGCAGAGATATCACCATGCCAACAAAAGTTCGTATAGTCAGGGCGATGGTGTTCCCAGTAGCAATGTATGGTTGCGAGAGTTGGACCATAAGGAAGGCTGAGCGCCGAAGAATAGATGCTTTTGAACTGTGGTGCTGGAGAAGACTCCTGAGAGTCCCTTGGACTGCTAGGAGATCAAATCAGTCAATCCTAAATGAAATCAACCCTGACTGTTCCCTGGAAGGACAGATACTAAGGCTGAAACTCAAATATTTTGGCCACCTAATGCGAAGAGAGGACTGTCTGGAGAAGACTCTGATGCTGGGAAAAATTGAAGGCAAAAGGAGAAGGGGAAGGCAAAGGATGAGATGGTTAGACAGCATCACCGATACAACGAACATGAAAATGAGCGAACTCAGGAAGATAGTGGAGGACAGGAAGGCCTGGCAGGATATGGTTCATGGGATCACGAAGGGTCAGACACGACTTAACGACTGAACAACAACAACAAAAATATTTTGCCTTCTGGCCCCACTTTGTAAACCTTTTCCTCCTGTCTCTATCGGTGTGTGTTTGTGCGTACACACGACATGCACAACAGCCCTACCAGCCACTTCATGCATCTCACAAGGTGGGCTCTAACCCATGGAAGTTTATATCTCCAATACAGCTCCGTAATAAAGTGAATTCAGTACAAGTACTGCTACAAGTACAAGAACTTGTACAAAGTTGGTTGAAATTTGTAAGTGTAATGGATGCCATGTCAAATTTTATTATGTGGCCAAAGCAATATTTCAAAAATTATTGTGTATAATTCATTTATATTAATAAGGTGACAGACTTGGTATCCTGGCAAAGGCGGGTCTGATGGCTTCCTTCTCGAGCTTTTGTACAATCGTGTGTAAAACATGTATAGACCGTGAATCAGCCCTGTGTCACATTCCTTTCAGAATACAAGGGACATGTTTTAAAGTTTCACCACTTCAACATAGACTGGAAGTGAAATGAAAAAATATACAGTATTTGCTAAGAAAATTCAGTTTTACTTCCAATGCAGCCTGCTCAATTCAGGGACTATTCCAACTTTCAAAACTGAAGGGGAAATTCTAAAAGTATAACTAGATGTTGGATCCTCTTGAAGCTCAGTCTAGTTTTAAGAACTTTTCAATAGGTTTTTTTTTCCTGGAAGAACTTAATATGGCTAGGTTATATATTTAGAACTTTTTGCGTAGCTCTGTATAGCACACACCTGATGAAGTGAAGAGTTCTCATACTATTGTAAGCCAGCTAGGCTATGATCCTACACCCAGTTAAGCTGCTTGAATCTCATTGAAACTGATTTGAACTCTGTGGGATTTTCATTCAAGTTAACCTGCATAGGACTGGGTGGTTAGTTTCTAAGTGCAAGAGCATTTTGCTGGTATAGACTAACCTTGACTCTTCTTTTCAAATTTGTCTTTATTATAGATTTCATGGTGAAGGCTATCAAGAAGGTTATGCAGAAGGAACACATGCTGGTGTCATCGAAGGAAGGCAATATGGAATACAACAGGGTGTCAACGTTGGCTTAGAAGTATGTGACAAAGTTAACATCAGTATTTCAGTCAAGTTACTGTGGCAGTGAAGAAACAACGCAATGAGTGTTTATTGGGTTCTAAACACATTAATCCATACATTGAACTTCACTACTTCTGCAGTTCTGTAGTTGGATATAACTAACAGCCGAATCCTAACCAACTTTCCAGCGCCGATGCAGCTGTGCCAATGGGGCGTGCACTGCATTCTGGGGGGGAGGAGTCACAGAGGCCTCCTCGAGGTAAGGGAAAGTTTGTTCCCGTACCTTGGGGCTACATTGCAGTTGCATTGGCGGCTGGAAAGTTGGTTAGGATTGGGCTGTGAGTTTTGTGCAAAATATTTATTGCAGTAACAACATAATTCAGCAAATTCATTTAGACTAAGTGAAGCATTTGAAGCTGAGCTTCTTCAAGAAAACCTATGTATCTCTGAGAGATTTCTTAGGAGTTCTTTAACAGCCCAGTCCTCACTGGGCTATCCGCCGGCAGAATGTGTGTTCTGCCAGTGAAAGTGCCGCTGCGGCGGCGCGTGCAACAAGGCCACCAATGCACGTGGCAGTGCGCAGGCCAGCAGAGAGTCCTCCAACTGCTAGTGCCAGTAAGTTGGCATTGGGAGCAGGTGGTGAGAGAAATGGGGGGAGGAACAGGGGAGTGTCTGGGCGAGAAGGGGGCGGGTGGGCCAGTGGAGGTAAGCGTGGTTACTGGCAGCATTCACGTGCAACGGTATCATAACCCCATTCTTTTCCCCGTTCTCTATCACTTGCTCTCTTTGGTTCTGAGCCACTAAAATAGATGGCTCATATCCAAGAAGACCCATTGGGGTAGCGGAGGCTTACCCCAACTTTTGTTCCCTTGCCTTGAGGAGACCTATGGACAACACCCCCCCCCCACACACACACACACATACACTGGATGAAGCACACTCCTTGGTGTGGCTGCATTGGTGGGGTGAGGATTTAGTTAGGATTGGGCTACTAACATATATCTGATGCTGTCTAAAATGAAATTATCTTATTGGGATAAGAAAACAAAATTAACAATTTCTTTCCCAACATATAGATTGGATCGTACCTTGGTTTTGCAATGACATGGCAGAAGTTGCTTCATAAATGCTCAGATGAAAAACACAGGTAGGATTAAGAAAGAAAAAGCTGTTGCTTACCAGTTGCCTCATTTGTTATGGGTCTGGTTCAGTTTGTTTCTAGCATAGTGATGCCTTTCTTTTGATTGATCAGAATATTCTGCGGGGCCGCACGGGGGGCGTGTCCAGGAACCGTGATGTCACTTCCTCAGGAAGTGACATCACAGGGGGCGTGTCCAGGAACCGTGATGTCACGTCCTCAGGAAGTGACATCACAGGGGGCGTGTCCATGGGCCGGAAAATATCACGAAAAGCAACATATTTTTAAAAATTCTCTTTTTTATCAGGTTCAAACTCAAAGGACAGTAGTTACAAAAAGCAGCACATTACAAAAATCACAAGCCTGATTCCTTTGCAAGCAACCCCCCCTCCCCACCAGCCATGCCCCACTTAAAATTAAAAAGACGTGAAAAATATGTGCAAAGCTGAAGCAAGAGAGACGTACAGTTGGACGTTTAGACAAGAAAATACCGGGCTTGTTCTGGTTGCAATATGGAGTGCAGGGCTGCATAGCAGAGCCCAGCCTCCCTTGGGCATCTTGCGTCTCTCAGTCACGAGGATACAGCAGCAATCAAGAAGATCGGGCAGCAAACGCAAAAAGGCAGCAAACGGCTCATTCCGCTCCAGGGAGGGGGGGCGACCCGGCTTTCTCCGGCTCCGAGGCCTCAGCGAGGCCTTCTCCCCCGGCCTCGGAGCCGGAGAAAGCCCCGGAGCGTCCACCACGATCAGCGGCACCCTCCAGCGGCGCTGCTCCACTCGCTCCAGTC
Organism: Plestiodon gilberti rubricaudatus; assembly: GCA_026170595.1. NCBI lineage: Eukaryota > Metazoa > Chordata > Lepidosauria > Squamata > Scincidae > Plestiodon > Plestiodon gilberti. The sequence goes on along the minus strand of JANXHW010000001.1, from coordinate 243,943,336 downwards.
AGTGGGCGGCCGTGCGCGATGGACGCTCCGGGGCTTTCTCTGGCTCCGAGGCCGGGGGAGAAGGCCTCGCTGAGGCCTCGGAGCCGGAGAAAGCCGGGTGGCCCGCGAAGAAATCCGGGAGCGGGCACTCTCCGAGTGGGCAGTCTCCAGCGGTGCTGCTCCACTCGCTCCAGTCGGCGGGCGGCCGCGCGTGATGGACGCTCCGGCTCCAAGGCCGGGGGAGAAGGCCTCAGCGAGGCCTTCTTCCCCCGGCCTTGGAGCCGGGGAAAGCCCCGGAGCGTCCACCACGACCGGCGGCCGGGGCTTTCTGAACGCGTCCGACTGCGTCGCCTCTATATATACTTCTTTTCTGCACATGCGCAGACGTTCGAAACGTTCTGCGCATGTGCAGAAAAAAGTATAAATAGAGGCGACGCAGTCGGACGCGTTCAGAAAGCCCCGGCCGCCGGTCGTGGTGGACGCTCCGGGGCGTTCTCCGGCTCTGAGGCCGGGGGGAGAAGGCCTCCGAAGGCCTCGGAGCCGGAGAAAGCCCCGGAGCGTCCATCGCACGCGGCCGCCCGCCGACTGGAGCGAGTGGAGCAGCGCCGCTGGAGACTGCCCACTCGGAGAGTGCCCGCTCCCGGATGTCTTTGCGGGCCACGGGAAATCGTCAGGCGGGCCGCATGCGGCCTGCGGGCCATATGTTGTGCACCCCTGCACTAGGGAGTAAGCCTTATTGAACACAGTAGGGCTTCTTTCTAAAAAAAAAGCATGCATAGAATTGCACTGCATGATATATAAAATAGTCAAGAGTGCTCAGGGGGGGGGAGTAGCAGCATTGCTTGCCAAGGCTACCAGCCCAAAACAACTATGTTAGCATGGCATCATACTGTCAAAATAAAATAATGTAATGTTGCTGGTATTGAATGGCACAGCTTTCCTAGCATTCTAGAAAACATGGCTGAAAAATTAGCTTCCTGAATATTTAAGAAGCTAAAGATATTATTCTTCTTGGTCCTCATGCATAAAAGCCACTAATAACAAACTACCATAGCAAAAATGCTCAACTGGGTTGCCAGTGGTGGTCATATTTGATGTTTGCTGACATCAGAATTGGTATCGTTATGACACAGATGGTTTTATTTCCTTGACAAGAGGGTCTGACTTAAGTCAGCTCTTTATCTCTCTCCTTGTTTGTAACACGTGCCTTCATGCTGAATTACTTTGGCATGTGTGGAGTTGTTTTGGAACTGACTGCCAGTAAAAGCCATGTGGATGCAGTTTCCATTTCTCCTTCAGTTACAGAGGTGATTCTTAGTTGGCAGGAGTCCACTGCTAGACACTGAGAGATGAGGTCATCTGTGGAAGTATATCAGTTTTTTTTCTGGGCTTGTTGCCTGGCAAATTGATGCCTCCCACTTCTATTAAGTGCCAAGTTGCTAAATAGGGGCATTGCTTGTAAGTTGCAGTTGCATTGCCTCTTACTAGTCAGCACTCTGAAAAAAACAATAAAAATAAGATGCAGCCCTCTTTCTTCAGGTACAGTAATTCACATATGTTGCATATTTTTTTAGTATATATTTACATTTTATTAATATGTTAAAACATAAAAACAACACAGATTTCATAAAATTATAGCAAGCGCGAAGCAATACATCCTACTAGCATACTATTCACTATTTTCTACATATAATATCCAACTAAGCCAAAATAACACCCACATTCTATTCATTCAATCCGCATATCATCACTTCGTTCTTCTCTCTCTCTTAAAAAATCAATAAATGGTTTCCAGTTATTCACAAAAAGGTTAAGTGACTTTCCCTTAATTAAAATTGTAAGTTTATCCATTTCAGCATAATCCAAAACTTTCAACCACCAATCTTCCAACGAAGGTATCTCTGAATTCTTCGGGTATTGTGCGTATAAAATTCTTGCCGCACTTATCATATATAAAAACAAAGTTTGAAATTTTTCGCCTACATAATCATCCTTCATACCCAACAAGAAGGTTTCCGGTTTCATTTGAATCTTAATCCTTAAAATCAACTGTATCTGTTTATGAATCTGAATCCAGTACTTCTTTGCTTGAGAACATGTCCACCACATATGATAAAAAGTTCCCTCTTGCTTTTTACATTTCCAACAGCTATTTGTCACCTTCTCATACATTTTTGCTAATTTGCTTGGGGTTATATACCATCTATACATCATTTTATACGTAGATGATAAAGATGATTCAGAGCGCTCGCTCCGCCACTGGTTTTTTGCGCAGGATTGCGCTGTAAGTGAAAGTACCTCCTGCACTGCAGTGGTGGCATATGAGTTCAGCCAAAGTGTCTGAGGGTACTCTTTGGTGAAAGCAGTTCTGGTTTGATGAGTTGTCCAATATATCAGCATGATATTGGAAGCCTGATTTTCAAATCATCATGGATATCCACTGGATGTTCAGTGGGTCTTTCTCTTTGATTAAATACTGATTCTAATCAGCATGTGTGTTTTATTTTGTTGGCAGTAAAAAGATGAAAATACTGGAGTCATTAATAAAGATGATTCAGGAATTTCCTCATGAAGACCCACTCTATGACAAATTTCAAGAAGACCTGGAGAAAATCAGAGGTAGATTTAAGCAGGTTGGTAACTACCAGTAGTTCTAATGTTGGAATAAAAGGTGTTGTTGTTAAGGCCTTCTGGACCAGACCAAAGGTTCCTCTAGTCTAGCCTCCTGCCTCTCTCAGTAGCCAACCAGATGCCTCATGGAAGCCCACAACCAGCGGCATGGAGACCATGCTTGTCTCCTGCTGTTGCTCTCTGTGTCGCCCCTTGTGAGCCTCCGTGTGGAGCCAGCCCAAGCCCAGCAAGAACAAAAGGGGAAAGACAGGGAGGCAGGGGGAGGAATGGAGAAACGGAGGAAGAAAGATGCGGAAGAGGGACAGAAACCCGCAGTCCAGGAGAGAAAGAAAAACAGGAAGCAAGATGGAGGAAGCAAGACAGGAGAATGAAAGAGATGAAGGGGCAGGTGGTAGAGGGCGAAGGGGCCTCAGGAGAAGAGGATAGGAGGGAAGGACTTGGCTCTCTCAGGGTATGGGCAGCAGACCAACCCTTCTGAGGCAAAAGGCCGCCAGCAAGGGGAATCCCTCAAACTCCACTGGCCAGCATCTTGGAGTCTAACACTTACTAGCAGAAGTCTCAGGAAAGCCCCAGGTTTCCCTTTCCTGGTGGGAAGGAATCAGATCCTCAGCACCTGGAGAGAGCATCACCAAAGGGGAGAAATCGACTTCAGAAAGCCCCTTCCCTGGATGTGCCCCTGCAGGAACTCCCTTTGATTGACAACTGGGATGAACACATGACATGAGGTGCTTAGCCCATGTTATAAAGAACTCTTACTACTCGAGAGAGTGAATGAAATTAATGCCTTGCTCAGCAGCATTTTCTGGTCTCCTCTGTTTCATCTTTGGGCGGGGTGGCCCGCCACCCCCCAAGGTGAGCCATGTCATACCCTTCACCATATGATGCGGATCTGCCCCCTTGGGAAGATTCCGAGAGAGCAGGGGGTGCCACACTTTGCAACAACTGATATTCAGCGGCATAGTGCTTCTGAATCTGGAGGTTCCATGTGACCGTTGTGACTGATAGACCTGCTCTATGAATGTGTCTATCCCTTGAAAGGCATCCTGACTAGCAGCTATCACCCCAAGTTGTGGCAGGAAACTCCACAAATTAACTGTGTATTGTGTGAAGAAGTACTTCCCTTTGTCTGTCCTGAATCTCCTGCCAGCAAATTTCACTGGATGACCCTGAATTCTACTATAATATGAGAGAGGGGTGGGGTGGGGGGTGTCACTCCATGCATAGCAGCATGGATTTTTAGACGGAGGGAACCCTGTTCTAATAATCTTTTCTCTCAACCAATAAGCCCCAAAGCACTAGCTCTTCCTTGCAGGGAAGGTGCATTAAACCCCTGATCATTCTGTTTGTCCTTTGGCCCCCCCCCCCTTCCAGTTCCAAGACAGAGCGACCAGAACTGTACATAGTTTTCCAAATGTGGCCAGACCGTAGCTCTATATAAGACCATTAAGATGCTGGCATTTTTATTTTCTGTCTGTATCCTAATTATCCCTGGCATGGAATCTGCTGCTCTTGTAGCTTCTGCACACCAAATCGACACCCTCATTGAACTCTCCACCGTTTACTGAGTTCATTTTGCACTGTTCAGATAGGAAATGATGTAACATCACGACGTGTGATAAGCAAGGACAAAACCTAGTAGTGTACAGTAATACAAATCCACCCTTGCAATTTCTGGTTTTCTTTTTAGGTTTGCTCATTGCTGCATATTCCATCTGATTTTAGACGTGGAACTGAAGAAGCTGCACTTACATTCTGAAAGCAACAGGAGCAGAGAAGAAACTTCAACAGGAATGATGACTACATCTGAAAAGAAAGGACAAATTAAGGACAAAGGGGGGAAGGGCTTCATGAAGAAGAAAGGTAACTTACAGTGGTAATGAAAAGTCATCTCTGAATGCCATACTTCTCTTACTGGAATTGCAGTGCCAGTGTACGCTCCTGCTTAAGAAAGCAGTGATTCTTGTAGGAAGTAGCTATATCTGAAACAACTCTGTCAGCCTACAAAAACCAATGGCTTCTTCGTCTCTCAGTGCCATTTAGATAAAGTGGGTAGCTGGAAAATTTGCAGACATGTTTTGTAAACCCTTTAAAAGAATTTCATTCCTAAAATGGACCCGACTTTGGAAATATGCATGCGAAGACAGATTTCACTATATTAGTGCAAGAAAATAACAGTAAATTGTGTCATGCATGTTCTCCATGCATTTATTATTTTTGCCTTTTCACAAATGTAGTGTCCTCACGGGAGATGTATTGCTGCAGCCGTGTGTTTACCTGTGAAATGTTTTGTTATAATGCCGATGCCTGAACTGCAATCACTCAGACTGCAAGCACAACCATGTAACACTATGAAGGCCTCCGAAGAAGTGTCTTCCAAGGCACGTATGCTCTCCCCAATTCCCTGAGTACCATTGTAGAAACAGAAAAGGGCATGTCCCTCTCGCAGCATAAAGGACCCTTTGCATGGAGAGAATTGGAGATGAGACTTGCATGACTTGCGCGCTGTTTTCCCGCTTCCTCATGCACACCTGCCAGGCCCCAATGTAAGGAAGCAAGGGCAAGCTGCTAGCCTCTTCAGCCTAACTTCCAGTCATTCCCCATGCACTGTGTTTTGCTGCAAAGATTCCAGGGCACCATGAGAGCAGCGCATGTGTACAGCCACAGAGACAGGAACTTGGGGGTTTATTTCAAACTCCAGTCTTTCCATGTAAACCGTGTGTGTGTGTGTGTGTGTGTGTGTGTGTGTGTGTGTGTGTGTGTGTGTGTGTGTGTGTGTGTTGTTTCTCCACCGTAAGTTTCACTCTCACCTGCGCTTTTCATCCACCTGTTTTTGCACCTCGCATCTCTTTCTGTGGCATTCCCATGTCGCATATAGAGGGGAGTGATATTCCAGATACCTGTTTACTTGTGCTTGACTAGATTAACAGCATTGTGTCATAACTAGTTCATACAGCTTGAACAGGATCTTTGCTTGTGACAGACCTCTCATTGCCTTGAATGCCCTGATGTGCTGGCCGTCTGCCTGCCAAGGGGATGAGGAAGCAAGGAGGAAAGGAGGCTCTGTCAAGTCCTGTGAGGGTTCCTCAGCGTGCAAGTGTGAATCCATGTCTGTGTATGACATGTGAATCCAGGACTGTGCCCTTTGTGTTTAGACTGCTGAATAGATCAGAGTGATAGGACAGCTGGTTTAGGGCCACCTAGTGGGAAAAGTCATTATGTCAGCTCAGCTATAAAGTAATATGATGAGAAACTACTTTTGTGTTTCACTGGGAATGACAAAGGGCTTTAGAAAAATCTTCTGAAAAGTGATCTTTTAAGGACATGTATTCTTCAGAACCCAATCTGAGTGAATGAGAGAGTGCTTGCTTGAACCAGTATGGGAAACATCTAGAACTAGCTTTTCTGAACAGTGCCCTATTTTACATTCTGGTAACTTTCTGTATTTGTATCGCTTGATTGAACAAATCAGTATTGGGGGACGGTGTAATGCAGTGAAACATTTACCTTTAACGTCCGCGAGATACAGTTTAGGTTAGTTGCAAAGGTGACATGCAGTGCAATCCTATCCAACTTACACCACCGGTGTAACCAGTGGTGCAAGAACAGGAGGCCCCAAAGCGGAAAGGGGATTCAAATCCCCCCCTCCAAAGGGGGATTCAAAGGGGATTTAAATCTTCCCCTCCCCTCCCAAGCCCCCCTGCCCTTCCCCGCTGGTTACACCGGTGGTGTAAGTTGGATAGGATTGCGCTGTGAGAATCCTCTGCTCTTACACATTTGTTTAGTCATTGAGCATTCTTCAGATGTTTCTGAAAGTGGTGTTATGGATTATTTAGCATTACTGAAGCTTCATTCCTAAACTTATCTGTTACTAATGTCTGTTATGCTGATTGTGACACTTGAATGTACTGCATAAGATGGCCATATCTACAGCCTGTTTTGTATCATGTTTTATCATCTAGTGTTGTAAGTATTGTTGGTGGATTTCCTTATATTTGTATTAAATTTTCTTCAGGTTGACTTCTTTGGCAATCCAATCCACTGCCTAACCCACAAACACATGCAAATTGCTTAATTTTAACCTATTTATGCAACTTTTACTAAGGGAGAAAAAAATAGCTTTAAAAAAAGTCAAACATGGAATACCTTGACAAATATTTTCTTCTGCAGCAAGAGGGGAAAATCTTGCAGTTGTAACCCTTCCTCCCTGTTTAAGTGAAACCTAGGAAAGCAGTTTGCAGAAGCCATCTGCAGGTGTGTAGAATACAGCATGAAGAATGCATGGGGGGTGGTCAGTGGAGGTACATCATTGCAGGGGGGTGGGGCTTTCCGACATGCTCTTGCTGCCCCCTCCCTTATTTGGAATGTCTGCATAGGGCTAGATAGCAGGGATGTAGATCAAGTCTCTGACTCCAAGACTCGAGTCAAGTCCCAAGTCTCTGGATTCAAATCTTTGCCCCCAAGTCCCAAGTCTTTGGTTGCGAGTCCCTATCTATTTAATGGGGAAAACAGATTTAAACCTGAATAAAGTTCGACTTGTCATAAAAGGCTCCAAGTCTCAAGTCAAGTATTTTACAATCACTGATTCAAGTCCAAGTCGAATCATTGATACGACTTGAGTCCGAGTGCTAGATCGTATGGCTGAACTGCAGTAAAAGGGAATCCGACTCTGTGTATGTGTAATGAAAAGGACCAAGTCATTTATGTTCTGTAGCTAATTTTGAATGTTATTAAAATGTGCTTGGTTTAAGACTCTTCTCAAAATTAATAATAAAATCTGAGCGGGTAGCTGGTTAGTATTATGAAGTAATCTTAACGCTGAAATGTTGCAGCCCCTCGTGGTGCAAGTTGCCTGATCTATTTGAAAAATGGTGAGCTGAGATCTCCTGATGTACTTGGCAAATATCATAGTATAAAGGCCACTTTACCAAAAGTGTGAACGTGAGAAACGCATGTTTGCAAACAGGTATGGTATACGGGTACGCTTTTTCGGAATTGCTGCAGCTGCAGACATTGGCATGACCTGACACCAATTGCGGTCCCTTCATCTCTGCTTTAAAAGTTGGCCATTGAGACTTTTACATTAGATTAACTATTGTTAAGAACCAATGCCTATTTACTTCAAGATCTTTGGTGTGCCTTTCACAGCCCAGCTACGTTATATCCTGTCCTCTTTTGGAGGAATGGAGGTGAATTAGCAATAAATCTGTCTGCACCCTAATATTACAGCATAGTTTAGAAAAAGCATTGATTACTTTGCAAGGGATTCAATTTACACCTAAGAGATTAGATTAATCTCAATTTGCAAGGTTTTTGAAACCTAACATCCATAAACTCTTTTATGTCGACGCCTATTGTTCTCGGTGCTACCAAACTAACTGTACGCCAGGCCAAGTGTGGAATGTCTTTTGCCAGGCGGCAGCTTTTAAGGAAAAGATTTAATTATATCAAAGCCTCTACTCTTAGGAGTAACACAACCTGGGCCATTAAAATATATGAGAAAAAGTCTCCTTTCTACAAGATCTTATGCTGATGTTTGACATCGTCAAAAATGACCCACATGCTTTGATCCAAAGTCACATGTTGCCTTTTATGTTTTCTCTTTTATCGTCCTTTCTGACAAGTAGCTCTTTTGATTATTACAAAAATGTTAAATCGGACGATCTTAAGGTTGGAAAAAAAGGATGGTAGTTCAAGAACACGGGGTTGAATTGTCCTTTTGACAATGTACAGAGGCATAAGCCAAAGTGCACAGGTGGCAATTTACCCAACTGCTTAGATAGAAACCCTTTCCTAGCTCCTGGTGTTTCAGCCCCTAAGTAGATGATTGAGAAGCACTGGAACTTAGTTGATAAAAATAGTTGTTGTAACATTTTAAGTAGCTTTATTTCAAACACATGTAACCACCTAAACTAGGCTTGTGGTGTTTTTTGTGTTGCTGGCTACAGCTGCCATGTCACCTGAATGACATTGCTAGTGGAAAAGAATGGAAAGCTTGTTTTACGGAAATATCACAAAACGTATGTTGTATAATTTATGGTATTACACCAGGTTATACAGTCTTTTTCAAAAGAATGTACCGTACTCATTTTTGTCATTCTGTCAGGCAATCAAAAAAGCAGATAGTCTTTAAGGTGTTACGAGACTTTTGTTATTTTTAGCCTAACACGTTTATCTCGAGTTAAGCCTTATGTCAGCACAATACTGAAAGCCGTCATGTCATGGCTTGAGACAAAATGAAACAAGGAATCATGGCTTCAGACAAAATGAGAATGTAATAGGCAAGATTGGTGATTCAGACCCTTGGAAAAAGTGATGCCTGCATGTGAAAGAGTGATAAGAATGGTAGAAGACTGGGCAAGAGACTTGGGGGATAGTGAAGCAGAGAACCTGTGTGGGGTAGCATTGAAGAACATGGGTTGTATGGATTAGGTCGGAAGTTTAAATCTCACCTTAGTCACAAACGTACGAGTGCCCCAATCCTATCCCCTACCACTTGCGCTGGAAAAGCTGCATCCAGTGGTGCTGGGGCAATCGGACAGCCTGCAAGAGGCATTTTTTACTTATCCTTAGTAGGCTGCCCGATCACCTATAAGTCTCCTTGGACCTATACCAGCCATTTTGCTGGCGTAAGTCCTAGGAAAGAAAAGGGGTGGGGCCAGAAAGGAAAGGGGAGAGGATCTGGTGAAAGTCGCTGCCACCAGATCTACCCCTTCCTCACCCAACACAATCTCTAGTTCCTCTCCAACATGCCCTGTTACTCCCCCTGCCCTCAAACCACCTACCATGCTGGCTTACCTGCTCCGGTGCAGACCACTAGTCACAGCAGCATTAGACAGCCCATAGGATTGGGCTGTAGGTCGCCTAAGCGAGCTGTCATTGCCTCAGTCTCCATCTGCAATAGGGGAATAATATTAGCCTACCCTGACACGGCCCCTGGTTCCTCCACAACATGCCCCATTATTCACCCTGCCCTGCCCACAAACTCCCCCCCCCCGCGCTGGCTCACCTAGTTAACAACTACCCCTTCCCTCATGGCTTTTTGGCGAGGGCTCAAAACATTTGTTTCATCAAGTGTTTGGGTGATGGGTTGGTGGTTGCCTCCTCTTATTTATTTATTTACTTTTATAGTTGCTGGTCTGAACTGCCGACCCCCAACTGTTTTTATTAATTGTTTTTATTTTATTGTAAGCTTTTTTGTTATTTTTCTAAGGAAAGTTGTAAACTGCCTTGGGCATTTGCCTTGGCAAGGGAAAAGCGGGATATAAATTTTTAAATACACTATACTGTTGTAAGGATTACTGCTATGAAACTCTTTTATCACTTGAATTGTGACACTGTGATTATAGTTATAGGTTGTGATAACTCAGTTGTATGAATCCATTATAATACACACAGCTTTCTTCTGAGGGCAACGTTACCCGTTGATAGTCTTCTTATCGGACAACTACCTTGCAGCCTTTCGGAAGTCATCCCAAGAACCTCTTCATAGGTGTCCTCAAAATGGGCAGATGCTGCATGTATCCACTCTCTGCTTAGTGTACTTGAGATGGCACTTAAATGTGAAAGGAAATTGTAAAAAATGACATCAGTTTTTCATGACCAGAAAGTCCATCTAAAAATGTGGTATATGACAAGTGGAAAGGAAACCACGACACTCCATCTCTTATTGGCTCTCATTCTCTTTATCAAACTGTTATTCTGCACCTGGTTTCCCCTTATTTCAACTTTTTTTTCCCCTTGCCAAACCTATGATGTTTCATGTGGCCAGGATTGATATTAATTGCTTATTTGAGTCTTCGTTTTGTTCAGACAGAGCTCGGCTCCATTGCTGAAAGTTCCTTTGGCTCACAGAAGGAGTGTTGTATTCTTGCTTCTGCTACGCTGTGACTTCCACAAGCTGAAGGAGCTTCCTATGATGGAGCTTTGTTCCATGGTCAGGATACAACCCTTTGGGCTTCTTATAACTTATAACCTTTGGGAATTCTTATAACTTGTTCTAATCTTACATTGTGGAAGGTGCTATTTGAGTTATTGTTCACTGCCATGAATATAATATGGCTTGTATCCAAAGTTAAGTTAGTAGCAGGAGGGACTGAAGAAGTAAGTGGAGACATCCTTTGCATGGGAATTATGCATGGGATGGAGAGAGTGGATAGAGAGAAGTTCTTTTCCCTCTCGCACAACACTAGAACTAGGGGACATCCACTAAAATTGAGTGGAGGGAATATTAAAACAAACAAAAGAAAATATTTCTTTACCCAGCGTGTAATTGGTTTGTGGAACTCCTTGCCACAGGATGTGGTGATGGCACCTGGCCTGGATGCCTGTAAAAGGGACAGATTTATGGAGGAAACGTCCATCACAACTTACAAGCCATGATGGGGATAAGCAACCTCCTGGTTGTAGGAGTAGGTTTTCTTTGTGCCAGGTGCAAGGGAGTGGCGACAGGATACAAGTATCTTGTTGTCTTGTGTGCTCCCCGAGGCACCTGGTGGGGCTACTGTGTGATACAGGGAGCTGGACTAGATGGGCCTTTGGCCTGATCCAGCAGGGCTCTTCTTATGTTCTTACGTTCTTATCCTCTGACCTCTGCCATTGGCCTTGGGCGGCAAGGGAGGGGGGCCATTGGCCGAGCCAGCCTGGGGGGCAGAGATGGTGGCCGCCATATCCCCAGCCCGTTCTCAGGCCGGCGCAGCCATTACACGTCCTCCTCAGACTTTCGCCAGCTAAATAGCTGGCGGAAATCCAAGGAGGCCCATTGGGGTCTCACTGTACTACACCGGGGGAAGGGGATGAACATCCGCTTCCCCCGAGTAGACCTCTGGGCCGATCCTGGAACACATATAGGATCCGGCGGGTGGCCTGGGCCGCCCACCTGATACTTACAAGGGATTGCACTGTGGAGCAGCTGCCAGGAACTTGCTTCTTCCTCCCTGTCTTAACTATGTCCCAACTACCAGTTGCCTGGGAATAGGAGAAAACCTGTGGAGGCATCATCCAGACAGAGGATGAAGTGGCTCCTGAGTGGTTTCTATTGTTGTAAGCTGCCCTGGGCATCATTTTGCTTAAAAGACAGTGTGAATCTATAAATAGCCCAATCCTATGCCCCCCCTTATGATGCAGCTGCACCAAAATGGCTAGTGCTTCATCCTGTGGGGGCTGTGGGGGGGGAGCAGTTCCAGAGGTTTCCTCTGGGTATGGGAACATTTGTTTCTATTGAAATTGCTGGTGCATGTCCTTGTGGACCCAGGCCGTAGGACTGAGTCCAGGAAAGGGGTTAGGATTTGGCAACCGCTGCTACTGCCAAACCCGTCCCCTTCCTGGACCCAATCCACCACTGTTGCCACCCTGTTCCACCCTCCCCCTGCCCCTTTCTGCCCTCCCCTGCTCTGCCTTACCTCCCTCGCTGACCTACCTGGGTCAGCGGGCTGGTATGGAGCCTTCGCCGCATACGAGGCTGCTGCAGCCTCCCTGCCAGTGCTCTGGCAGCACGCAGCTTCATGCGTTGCTGGAGAGGCTTTTGCAACTGCCATAATGCAGTTGCTGGTGGAATGCTTGTTCCACCAGAGGATCAGCCCGTTAGCATTGGGCTGTAAATAAATGTTGGGATGAGTGGGAGCAGCAGAGTTTTTCTTCTTTTTGACCCTCTTTTGCTGTGCCTTTGCAGGCGACAGTGTCTTCAGCAGTGCCCGAAGTGCTGATAGCTTCCCTGGTGGCTAGTGCCTGCCAGTTGCCACTTTTCACCCTCTAGAATGCCTGAGGTATTACATGACCCTTACATGGCGTAGGGTCCTTTCCTGGTGCACTAGTCTAGTAGAAGCAAATAGCCACTGGGACCGCTACTGCCCAAGCTTCTGTTGCCCCTAGAGGCACAGCAAAAGAGAAGGCCCCTCAGAGCCAGTGTTACATTTTTGAAAAATCAAAAATTTTAAAATGCTTGCAAGTTATTCCTTGCATGAATGGAAGGGGTCTAGATTTCTTGTGTGTGTGCTTTTCATTTTTTCTTGTGCAAGCTTTGTGCGCTGATTGTAAAATGACTGTTCTGTTAACACTCGAGCCTTTTGGCACACAGAAAGGAACCTTTGGATCCAATCCTTTAGCAAGGCAGGGTATATTATTATTATTATTATTATTATTATTAATAATAATAATAATAATAATAATATTAATAATATTAATAATAATAATAATAAATGTGCCTTAAATGCATTGAATGCATTTTGAGAAAAGGGGCTACTTTTATCTTGAAAGGCAAGAAACTCCTTTTTGGTTGCATAGACTTGAGATGAGTTTAGTAGTGGGACACAGTGATATAGTAGCAGAGACAACCATTATAGGTTTCAAGTCGGGCTGCCCCCTGTTAGGAGCATTGTTCAGGAGCAGATTGACCGCTGCCAAGACAGCCTCTTTGACAAGCATTGTGAAAAAGGGGGATCAATAATATTTGCTGTTGCCCTTTCTTATGGCCGAGCCTTACGCAAATACTGTCTTGAAGCACTCCAAAGTTATAATTGAAGTTTATAATCTCCAGGGTCCCCTCAGAATCTGGGGCCTAATCAATATTGCATGGAATCTCTCTTGAATGTAGGAACCGTGAGTCAGCAGCCCTTTTAATTGTTTTAGTTGCTGCCATTGTTCCAACAGCAAGCTTTACAGCTATTGTCCCGTGTTTGTCCAGCTCACGTTTACTGGACTGTGGGAACGGATTAGGGTTTCATGGCTTTTTCCCCCCTTCTTGCATAAACTCTTGATCAAAGACATTCCTTGGATGACAAAACACTGTATACTGTGTCACACAGTCCTGACCAGACTGCACGAACAGTAGTTTAAAAACACATGCCTGCATTGTTCTCTAACAGCCCTTCTTTTTGGTACAATTTAGGTACAGACACACTTTTGAAATAAAACCCCAGTTTATCATCTTTATAAGCAAATACATCTACATCTACAATTTGGTCACGTTTCATAGCTACTAGAAGGGTTTCCTTCCTCCTCGCTCCCCCAAAATTAAAAAAACAACAACCGGAAAACTGCATTTTTATAGCCAGTGCAGTCAAGAATTGGAAATAATAATACAAAATAGCAACAACAGCATTCTTGGTACTGTAAATTGCACATATCACATTCCCAATTTATATTTTATCTGCAAGAGCTTCTCAACATCATGCAATATGTGAGATTTTAAACAGAGATCAAATTTAGAGTGGATGAGTACCTATATTATCACTTTTATCACAGAAATTTAAATACAGCATGATTATTTCCCTTTATTATCCTGTGGTTACTTGTTTTTAATAAATGCACTTCCGCACACTAAAATCAAGATTCAGTCATATCAAATTGAATTATTGAAAAGTTTTGTTGCATTTCCTATGACTTTTTTTTTAAAATTTCAACACACTGGTGCTAAGGTTATCAGTTTGCCCAAAATGAACCTGTTTTCCCAGCATTTTTCTTTTTTCTCAGGCAGATGTGTGGCAAAGGTTAATCGCAGGCCATTTTGGGCTCACCACAGGGCCCTGCTTCCTTACCCCTGCAGCAGGCCCCAGTACCTGATTTTTTTTTCCACAGGATTGTCAGTCTTTTGACATTAACAGACCCTGCTTCAAAAATCTCAGGATTGTGGATGCATTTGATCTGGAACCTGCATTGATGCCCATGTCTAAGAATGAAGAATTACAAAAAAGGAAGGGGAGATGTCACCTTGTGGAGTGTTTTCCCATAAAACTTGATTATATGAACTTATACCTGAACAACAGTTGCCTTGGAGGAAGAAGAGGACGAAATGCATAGTAAAATAACATCATAAGCAAGGGTGATGTTGGGGATCAGCCAGCTTAGGCAGGAACCCCTTGGCCAGAGTCTATCAAAGACCCCAATTGTCCCGGCGGACCTCTGAACCCCCAATAGTGGTGAAGGTGGTAGCACCCAACACACCATCAGGAGGCAGGTAGGGGATGCCATGGTGGCCCCACTGCAGGGCTTTACCCCAGGAACCCCAGTCATCTGGCAACAGCAACTACACTGTGACAAAGGAATGAAGACTAGTTGTAATTGGCTGGTTTTAAATTAAGTAGAATTAATTTCCTTTTCTACCATACACAGATAATTATGAGTGCATGCTAGCAGTACAGTTTGAGAATAACTGAAGGATCAGTCCACTGGTGACAAGGATGTCAAAGAAAGAACCTCTTGGGCTAATTAGGAAATGTTCTTTCCTGCAACATAGCAGCAAAGGCAGGCAGTAGCTGTATTAGCTAAAGCAAATGAATATACAAACACTAAGGCTTTCATGGCTGGGCAAATCTAAAATATAATTTAAAACATTGCTCAAGTTCTTGAGCCACAGACTAATGGCTCAATCCAGACTAAATATCCAGCAGCGGAGCGAACGCTCCACTGCCGGAAGCTGTCGCGAACGTGCAGAAAAGCAAGTTTGCAATGACTTTTAGAGTAAGGGCCGCTGGTGCGAGGCCAGCAGCCCTTACTTCACCGCCAGATTGCTCCTGCGGCCCCAGCAGGTGCGGGGGCGGTTCGGGTGGCGAGGGACGTTGGGGTTGGTGGATCCGGCCCGGGAGGGAGTGGGTATGGCGGCCACCATATCCTCGTCCCCTCTCGGCTCGGTGCGGCCCTTACACGGCCTCCTCTTATTTCCGCCAGCTAGATAGCTGGCGGAAATCCGAGGAGGCCCATTGGGGCCGGGCCACGCTACACTGGGGGAAGGGGGCGAATATCTCCTTCCCCTGAATAGACCTCCGGGCTGATTGAGATCAGCCCGGTACAAGTATAGGATCTGGTGGGTGGCCCAGACCCAGGATTGCTCTGCCCATGTAGGATTTGATCCCAACATTTCACTTTCAGCTGTGGAAAGCATCTTCAAGGTAGGGTTAGCACCCTCTGCTTGGTGTTCCACAGCTGAAAGCGAAACGGGATCAAATCCTACATTTAGACTGTGGCTCATGAACTCAAGCAATGTTTTAAATTATATTTCAAATGAATATAGTTCTGAAAAACCTAGCTTGTGCGTGTGTGTGTGTGTGTGTGTGTGTGTTAGGTATTTATTTATTTAAAAGATTTCTATACCGCTTTTCTAACATTCAAAGCGGTGTAATATTAATTAGTAATACATATTTATGTATATGCTGTAAAGAGACTTTTTGGCAATGATATTTTTGCTTATGTCATCCGCAAGAATAATAGAGCTGAAACAGGACTCTGGAAATGTCACATTCCATCACTTTCAAAATTTGAAATTCAGATTTTGACCTTAAATCTGATCTTGAAAGTTGAATGCGTTTGTCTTGAGGGTGGCAGAAGTCTCCCAAATGAGTGCTTATTGGATCAGTGTTTCGGATCCACTGTTTGTGTATTTCTTGAAGGTCAGCTTTGCATGAAAAGGGTTTGTCATGCTAGCGCATTAACCGTAGCCCTTTTCTCATGGTCTTCCAGCTACGTAGTGTGAACATGTGCTCTGCTATCCCCATGCCTGACCTCTATGTGTTGGCTGTCATGTGTACAACAACGTGTATGCATGTGGGCTTTCTCCACAGGCGTTAGTAGCCCTATTCAGACATTACACGAATGTGTCAAGGGAGGCTGCCTAACCATGCCTTGCTTGCAGGATTCCCGATTGCATTAAGAGTCCCGATTGCATCCCGATTGCATGTACTGTTGTAGTCAAGGGGGCTTTTTCAGATCTCACAATGAACACATGGGCCATGGCGATTGGACGTGCATGATCCCATTCACCCCTCTGCACATTCACAGAATTGTAATGATAAATCAAATCAATATGACTATAATTGATTAATCAATTAATATTTCTTTGGCCATGATCCAAAGAGGTACTTTAGGTATGCCCAAGGACATTTTTGTCTCTATTTTTGTTGAAGAGCAGATTTCCATGCTCCAGGGTAGGTCACAATCCGGATAGGATACAGTGGCCGGCTGTTTAGGACAGCTGTGTATACTTACACAGGATTGCGCTGTTTGCTGCTCACTTTGTGAACTACTTTTTGTTGAAAAGCAGTACGTAAATAGTCTTAAAAATAATATATGTGCAAATGAATGAGAAATATTTTCATACTAACATTCTAATAGTCTCTTCTCTGAAGAAAAATGATTCTGAAAAGATTACTTGGAATTTTTTGCTGCTCAGGGAATGGTGGTGGTGAGTAAATAACACTTGATGAATTAGAGTGGTGTGGATTAAAAAGCACCTTAGATTGATGCTGTCTATAAGCTAATTGGCGAAGAAAGTAATAGTAATACAAGCAACAATGGGAAAGATGACCAGGTCTTGTCCTCTTTCCAATAAGAGCAAGCCAATAAAGGGCTTAAAAGGTTTTGGCTGGTTGGTCGACTTCTGTTTAATGCAATGAAACACCAACCAACCCAATTGCAATGAAAAGTGGGATGTTTGCATGTTTGGGAAGTCAACCACACTCCAGACCCTGTCATCATTGCAAGCCTTTCTGACATCCCCACTACTGGATTAGACTCTAGTTCTGGATGCAGAGAAATGTTGGTAAGTCAGACAACTGTTGCTGTTGTTGGCGGCAGCTTGCTGGAACATCAAAAATGACTGGATGGCACCAGGAGAGCATGGTGGAACAGGACGTCGGCTCCACAATATAACTTACAGCCCAATCCTGCCTCCTAGGCCCATTGCGGGTCACATTCGTCCCCTTCTCCCAGTGTAAGCGACGCGGGCCCCAGTGGGCCTCCTCGGATGCAGGCCAGCTCTGGTGCTGGCACTGTTCAGAGAGACCATTCAAGGCCAGTCCGGGCTGGGAAGGGGCTCGAGATATCGGTGCAACTCAGTGTCAATGTCCCCTCCCCCTCCCAGCCCTGGCTGGCCAATGGCCCCCTCTCACCACCCCTGCCCACCCTTCCTCCGACACTGCACCGACCGGCGTGGGACTTACCTGCAGTGGCTGGTGCAGGTCCAGGTCCACTGCATGGTAAGTGGTGCCAGCCTCCACGCTGGCATAGCTTACTCGCAAGGAGTTGCAAATGTGCTTTTCAACACGTTTGCGACTCCTTGGGCCAGCAGTGCGCACGTTCGTAGGATCTCATTGCACTCGATATGTTGTTTCATTCTAGAAAGACACAGTTCCTCAGGCTACAGTCATATCTGTCAGGCCAGCTGCCTGACCATATTTTACATTTTCTAGATTAAAAGAACATATCCTTATTCTAAACCAGTAAATTATTGCTTCTCTTCTAATTTTAAGGTGGCATTTGTTAGAATATACCTTTTGGGTTTAACTGTACGGTGCAGTGTGTGTCCAGCAGCCAGTTTCGAGTGCCTTACCTTCTGTGCCACACCACCCACATCCTGGCCAATCAGCAGGCTGAATAGATTAAATCCTCATGGATAGAGGCACCTTCTGGGTGCTGAACTGAGCAGGGTCAGCAGACTCCAGCCTGGCTGAGGTGAGCTGACCCCCAGCTCTATAAAGCCTTTGCCTTATACCAGCTCAGCAGTCGTCACCCCACCTTGCTTGGCTCCTGCTCAACTGACTCTCCTGGTACGTATTCCCACCCCAGCTCTGAATATGCTTTTGCCTCTGGTCCTCTGCTTGACTGCATCCTGGGATCTGACTCTGACCTGTCCTCAGCTGCTCCTCCTGTTTCTGGTCTTCCATTTCTTGCCTCCCTATCCAAGGAGTGACAATGCAAGGCTGCCAAGAGGAATATATTCAAAAATGTTAAGGTGTAGGTCCCTTTGGTAAAGAAGGTATAACAACTTTCTAGAGGCAGGGAAAATAACCAATTCAAATCATAACCTCAAAAATACACAAGAATACCTGATGATGATGATGCTTCCCAACTTGGCTCTTATATTCATGCCACTATCTGCTGTTTGAACCTGATAAAGGACTCTTCGAACACATATAGTCTAGGAATGGCAGGCTCTCTGTAAGTACTCTAATCTGCACCACATCCTAATTGACCCCTAGTTCCTTTATATTCCCATGTTAGTATGTTCCTTGCTACCATGAAGGTTAGCGGCATGTATGTGTTCATCCCATCTGAAAGTAGCAATTGGTACAAAATGGCAGACTCAATAAACTAGGAACATCTGCTGTGTGACAAAAGGACAAGACAGACTCTCCTGGTACGTATCCAAAGCACAGGGGCTTTGCACAATTTTCCTTTGTGTCAGTGGGATTTAGGAAGGACAGCACCCCCCCCCCCCCAAATGCATCTGTTCTGAAGTTTTTTTGGGTAATCTAGAGTTTATTGTTATTCTGGCAAAGTATGAAAGTACGACTTACCATTTTGTAACATCAAACTCAAACTACGGCAGTTGAGTCTATTGACTTGAGTCGGACTCAAGTCGCATCAATGACTTGACTCGGCGATTGTAAAAGACTCAGAAGACTCGATTCGAGATTTGGAGCCTTTTACGACAAGTCACATTTTATTCAGGTTTAAACTTGTTTAGGGAATCGCAACTCACAACCAAAGACTCAGGACTTGGGGGCAAAGACTTGGGACTTGACTTGAGACTTGAACCGACACTTGGGACTTGACTCGAGACTTGGAGTCAGAGACTTGATCCACATCCCTGGTTTTGTTGTTGTGGAACAGAGCTACAAAACTGAGTCATACTTACAGCTGTATTCTCCTAGACATAACGAGTATTAATTAATCACTGTCACAGCTAATTGATCACTGCAGAATGCAATAAAAGGGGGGGGGAGTTGTTCACTGTACTCTTAACATCCAACAAGAAAAACAAAGAACGCAGACATTGGGTTTTACAAATTTATTTCTAGACTTTAAGGGAGGGTTTTTTCTTTTTTTGCTGGAAACTTATTTGTTACAGGTCTGTTGGTGAAAATGTGCATTTCAGACCAGTGATGCCAATAAGTACAATATATTAAAAAAAAGGTACAAATCTGAATTGCTTGGCTTTCTAGAGATCGTTATTATAACAATGTGACAAATAAAGCATCTCTGTTGGCACGTGAACCCGCGTATCAGCATTTGGCCTTTTAGTACATACAACACTTTGAAGAAGAAATTTGCAGTACACGCTGCCACTTTTCAGTGAAACACATAATACAACCAACAACCACTAACTCAATAATCTTGTTTGGTTCAGAGACACAGAGATGCCACAAACAGAAATGTCTATGAGGTAAGCAGTAAGAAATGTTCCTGAAATTTGGACAAAATGTATCCAGTCCTCCTGGGTCCTGCGACTGCTAGTAGCGTTACAAGGCTGTTTTCTTTTTCCATTTGAATAAGCTTAGGTAGGATCTTAACTGCATTTGACCTCAAAATGAAGTTCTAATTCTGTTTTGGTTTAGCAGCATACAGGCAACTAGATTATTCTTCACCATACAACTCTGTTAGCTGGCTTACTTACGAGATTTACAGGTTTTCTTTTTTTTTCTTTTTTTTTAAATTAGCATTATGCTATCATTAACATCAACAAAAACCCCTAATATATCATAACAGATTAAACACACAAAATACTTAAATTCCAGAAGATAACCTATCATACCGTAAGATGATTCCCCATTGATGGAAAACATCGAAGGGCATACAAGAGTTATATTATAATGCACCTTTCATATATCAAATGTGGCTAATAACACAGCTTAAAACTACTATGATAATAAACCCCAGATCAGAAAAAGAATCCACTTTATAAAAAACACATAACAAAAGAACCTGACATTACTCAATCTTCTGAAATGTCTGCCGTTTCAAAGTTAGCACAAACTAGTTGCAAATCGCGAGACCCATTCAGAATAATGTCCAATACATTTCAGCTTGCAGTAGGAATTATGAGGCATTGTGAACGAACATTAAAACCTGATCTAAACATGGTTAACTGAAGTATGAGGTATTGTGAAACAGGAACCTTTTTTGGAATAGAGCGGTAATCACATTAAGTAAAATTGATCACACACAAAAAAAAATCTACCAAAAAAATGATGTCAATAATATAATTTTCTATGAGAAAATTTAAAACCTATAACATGGCAGTATATGACATTGTATAAACAAAAAACAAAAAAATGACCACAAAATAGCAGCAAAACACAATGACAAAGATACAGAAAAGCAATGTTAATTTTTTTTCAATTCTTGCTGGGAATTTATCCATAGCAGCTCAATAAAAAATGGGAGCAACTGCTCCTTTTTTTTTCCTTTTTAAAAACATTTTTTTTTACAATCAACACCTTAGCGGCAGTTTCTCACATACATTTTGCCATCACATTCTCCTCAAGCATCAACTTCAACAGCTATGTCCACGTCCCTTCAGCTACTTTCTACAATAATAATAAAAAAGATACATAGCCAAGATGTGCAAATTTTCTATTTGTAGCTAGATTAAAAACAAAACAAAACCAAAAAAAAAAAAAAAACCAGGGGAAATACACTGGATTCAGAACTTTTTTTCAAGTACACCAATTCTACACTTTTAACTATGGCGCTTTCTCATGGTTAACATCATTTTGGAAACATCTGGGCCAAATGGAGTACTGTCTTGAAATGTCCACATTTCTTAGTAAGATGAGTTAAGACTGCAACATCAAGGGCAGAAAGATCTTTTTTTTTCTTCCCAGAATCAAAGGGTGATTTATTTTACAAATTATACTGGCCTTCCGAACATCCTCTGTAATAAATATTCTTTTTTGCCTTAACTATAAATTATATATTTTAGTGTTTAAAAAGCCTTCAGTTGTACGTCATCTAGAGACAATTCTCAAAATGTGTCCTATAGGTAAACCTTTCAGGCCCCTAAATTTATATTTTTTAAAAAAGGAATTGGCACCAAAAGATTTCTAAATATCTTTTTTTTATATTGAAAAGGTTAGGATGATATTCTGGTAATTTTGTGAATGCGATTTCTCTCACTGGAACACAACCTTCAGACAAAAACAAAAACAACCCACCTTTCCTCAACACCATAGTTAAATGCACTTGCTTCGCAATTCCAAGTTTGCACACAAGCACTTTTTTATATATATATATATATTTATATATATTTATATATATCAAATTTCCAAACCATTCCATTTGAGAAAGAAAAAAAAATTCCCACACAATAAAAAGAAAGTATTTCCTATACCTAATGAACTGAAAGTGCTTTGAAATGGAATGGTTTTAAAACAATTAAAAAAAGATAAGCTGTGGATTCAACCTGGACATAATTAGGCTGTGTATCTTTTGGGTAAAAACCAGCACTATTATTTTTTCTCTCTCTCTCGTATACACAGGTAACTACAAAAATAGGAAGGTTACAAAAATATATTATGTCACTATTGCAATTTCATTTTGTCATCAGAGGAGTATGTTGAGACTTTCCCTGGCCATGCCAAGCTGGAATCCTAGAAGCCTTATGCACAGGTAATCCACAGGCACAGAAGATTAACATATAATAATGCTGTATGCTAACATATACGAACATAAAGGTTACATGAACCATTTATAAGGTGAAGAGGATAAAAACCTAAGGGAATAAAATAAACATTTACAGATGAATTATAAAGTGACTAAATGCATAAGCAAGCAAGATACAGAAAAGCCTAGAACTGCATTAAAGCTATGCTTTTTAAAGGAAAAAAACAAACAAACATATGTAATCTATCTAAAACAAAAAACCCTCTTCTACTTAAAAATGGTTGGCTTTTTTAATATGCAAGAATCACATCTAATACCTCCCCTGGAGACTGTGTGTGTGTGTGTGTGTGTGTGTGTGTGTGTGTGTGTGTGTTAATGCCTATTTTTACAACATACAGACAAAAACACTTTAATATTTAAAAAAACTAGTTGATTATTATTGTATAAAACCCTCTTATTTTTTTTTGTAGCGCGAACCCCTGGAGATCATGCAAATACTTTTTTTTTCTTTTTAAGACAGTTGGGGTGTGTTTGTGTGGGGGTTGTCTGTTAAAGTCACAAAGGGAAAGAAGGAATAGTGAATAAAATAATGCATGACATTTTCCCTTCTGGTATAAAAAGTCTTGGAGAAATGGGTTTCTTGGGGGAGAAGATCCTGATTCCAATTCCTTCTCAGATGCCCTTTCTTTGCTTGCTGGTGCTGCCAAGCAAACTCCATTGCTGAAGTCCTCCTTAAATATTCACATCTCTAACATCAGTGGGCGTGCAGGAAAGGTCTGCTTCATCTTCAACAGTCTTTGTTTCTGAAGAAATGTTATGTTGTTGTGCCTGGCGTAGACTAGATTCAAGGAGGGATTCAATCTGTTCTTGGCAGGCTCGTAAACAATCCTAAGGGGATTCAAGAGAAGGAGAAAACTCTTTAAGGAGGACACAGGACTGTAAAATAAAATAAGTATCCCAAGCCATTGACTAGCAGTTACCACTGAGTTCCTCAGCTATTCTCAAGATGTACACATAGTCATGAAGGGACCGGGGGGGGGGGGGGGAGAGAGAGAGAGAGAGAGAGAGAGAGAGAGAGAGAGAGAGCATACCCTGCTGATCTTTACCTCTTTGTCCAATGATAACATAACTGTGCACACAATCAGGCACCCTGACAATTCCATGGTATCCAAATGAGCACACGCTAAACACTCTCTACAAATGTCTGCATGAATACACAATGACATTTGGACGATTGAGTCAGCAGGCTTCATGTTTTTATATCCACAAGTTATGAATAGGGCTAGGATATGGGATCACAGTTCACTCTATTGGGATACCGTATTTTTCGCTCCGTAGGACGCATCGCACCATAGGACGCATGCATCCTATGGAGCTAAAAATAGGGTTTTAAAACTTCTTCAGGGGGCTTCTGCAGGCTTCGGGGAGGCCTGTGCGACCCTCTGCAGGCCTCCTCGATCTTCATTTCAGCGCTAAATGGCCATTTCCGGAAAACCGGAAATGGCCGAAAATAGCCATTTAGCGCCGAAATGAAGATCGGGGAGGCCTGCAGAGGGTCGCGCAGGCCTCCCCGAAGCCTGCAGAAGCCCCCTGAAGCCCCAGTAAGTAATTTTTTTTACTTTTTTGTTTCTATTCGCTCCATAAGACGCAGGCTTTTTCCTCCTAGTTTTTTTGGGGGGAAAAGTGCGTCTTATGGAGCGAAAAATACGGTATATAGGTCAGGTGCCCACTGTCACAGTTCAACTTTCAGTGATAGTCCAGGTGGCCACACAAGACCTGTAAGTAATACTACTTATGTGGATGTGGGTATGTGTGTGTCATTCAGATTGTTGAGTTGTATCCTTCCCCCTCCCCCAAGTTCCTGTTGTGAATTCAACTCTGTGAAGTAGCAACAGATTCCACCCCCCCAGGGAACCTTCTAGATATTGTTGAATTGACACACTACAGGTGTGTACAGTACTTGTTTTATTCATTAAGGCACTTGCATCCTGTCTTCCAACGTGGCCTCAAAAGCAGCTACAGAACATCAGTTAAAACACAAGTACCAGTAATACAAACATCTAATAAACTAAAACAAACAATAACTAAGAGTCAGCAGCCCCAAATCAGAGACCCATAGAGAAGGAACTGAGATTAAAAAAAAAAGTTCAACAAATCTCTAGAAGAGACCTTGCTATCATTCTTAGAAGAAAAGCCATAAAATGAATGGACCATGAGAGCATATGTCATGTCTAAGATGTACTCCTTCTGGTCATATAAAACTGAAGCCTAATGGCCCAATCCTATCCCTCCCGTGCTGTATTCAGAGGGGGGGGCACGGAGCGGGAGACTTCAGAAGGGAAAGGGGTTTAGATCCACATATCCATAAGCCTCCCGCCCTGCAATGGGTCACATGCGTGAGAGGCATGTTGGACCTGTTCTAGCCAAACCTGAGCCCGCTGCGCTTGTTGGCGGTGGCTGCGTTGCGACTGCTGTAAAGCAGCCTCTGCTGGCGCAACACTAGTTACGCTGGTGGCAGAGGGGGTTAGGATTGAGGCAAAAGCTTTTTAGCTGGCACAAGTCCGAGGAGAGAAAGGGGGCGGGGAGGCTGCAGAAATGGAAGATAGAATCCAGCTTGCGCCGTCCCCACCAGATCCTCCTCCTGCAGCCTCTTGCCCTGTCCCTCCCCCTCCCCACAGTTTTTCCCCCTCCACCCCCATTCTGATCTCCCCCCCACCTCCTCCCGTGTGGGCCTGCTGAGCTCGTCAGTGGAGGCTACTTTGCAATTGCCATAAAGCAGCCTCCACCGGCGCAATGCTAGTTACGCCAGCGGCGGAGGGGGTTAGGATTGGGCCCACAACCATTTGTTTTCTAGTTGTGTAAAAAGAGTACAGGAACTGGAAAGTCCAATGCTGATGGGCCAATCTCTTTTTGCTGAATGCAGGTGGCATTAATACAGCTGGACAAACTGTAACCATATTCTGGAAGTACAGCTGATTTTTCTAATGCTAAATATATGAACTAGTAGTGCATTAACTTGTAGTTTATACTGAGCCCACCTAGTATTCATCAAGACTGTCCCCAGGAAAAGATACCTTTAGGATAAACTGTATAGGATTAATTCAAATATTTTTTTTTATTTTTTTTTAAAGTGATTGAAGAGATTCCTGTGGCATCTCAAAGATGAACAAGTCTATTGTGGATCAGCTCTCGAAATACATTTGTTAGTCTTTTAGGTGCCACAGGTCTCTTTCTTGTTGAGTATGCAAGAGACAAACATGGTTCCCTTTCTGGAATTTGTCCTAATAGGATCAGGCATGCTGACTTGAGTCACAGAAATTAGGAATGGAAAGAGACCGGATAGATCACCGACACACATGTATTCCTGCATTTCAGTGCGACACCTTCTTCGGTGCCAAGAGTGCAGCCACAGCAGCAACAGGGAAAAGCCTCCTTAAATAGGCAGAACAAACAATTCCACAGTATTTTGCTGCTGTTCACTGTTTACTCCTGTCTTTTTCTAACAAACATCGCAAAGCTTTTCTCAACATGTTTAACTGGGTGTACTAAGAACTTTGAAGTTTCCTTTTGGGATTGCCTTTTCTGATTTAACCTATGACATGTGCTAGCCCTTGCGGTGAACCCAGTCTTCCATGATAAATTGCCGTCAAAAGTGTTAGGATGTGCATGACTGAGAATGAATGTTGTTTTCCTGAGATGGTGACCTGCCTGCTGTTTTCTTTATTTTCCTGTTTCAATTCTGCCTTCATTCAGAGGCTTCTTGTGTGATCTACCAGTTTTTCACTGGTTCCACTATCACAAGAACCTTCTCTACCACATGGTACTGGGGGTAAAATAAGATTAAAAACCCAAGCAAGCACACAATTCTCTGCAAGTCTCTTCTGGAGAGTGGGAGGTTAATCCTACCTCTAAGCAGATCAGACCATCAGTTACAGCTCACTGAAAACAAATAACCTTTGACCTTTACTGGTTTAAACTCTAGTGTAATATTTCCTCTTGACAGAGACACAGTATTTTAAATAGCAAAATGAAACACCCTATATCCTAAAAAGTCATTATGCCGTAGGCTCCCTACATACCATTGGCCTTTCCCAGTAAAGACATCCATGTGGTGTCTCCATGGTATGCAATATCTTCTCTGACCTCAGACATTCTTATTTAAATTCCCAGAAAGGATTCGGCTCAAAAATTACTATAAAAACTAGGTTTACACAAAGCTGTTTTTAACAACTCCTTTCACTTCCGGAAGTTCAGGAACGTCTTGAGGTTGACTCAGCCATAACTATGCAGTGTATCCAAGAACTCCACAGTGAAAGAAGCCAATATGTATTTGCCGTATGGTAGTTCAATTTCTTGCTCTGCATGCATGAAACAAGATAACCTACAAACCTGCTGAAGATACAGTAAGTGTTAAGCTAGTTTCATCGGTGACATTAAATAAAGTGCACACACACACAATAAGCTAAGCCAGTGTTTCCCAAACTTTTTTGACCTGCGGCTCCCTTGACCATTGGCAACCATTGGTCATGGCTCCCCATTACATTATGTTAATGCCTGCCAATTGGCATTGCACTGTTTTCTGAGAGGATTCCGTGGCACTCTGCGGCTCCTCTGGCTGGTTTCCGTGGCTCCCCTGGGAGCTGTGCCTCCCAGTTTGGGAACCACTTCAATAAGCAATTGAGGTGCTCTCAAATCAAAGGGGCTGTGGCCCGAAATTCCACTAAAAATAATAGGACGTCCAGGGTTCAAACATTTTGGGTGGCCTCAGCAGCCAACCAAAATTTCTGGTTGCCAGACCCTTTCCCCTCCCTGAGGGGTGGAGATTTTTCTCTGATATTGCACTGCACCTTGCAACACAGAATAACTCCATCTCTTGTCCTGTGCTGGACCCTGGGCAGATGAATTATCCCTGCAGTCATACTGTACTTTCATGGTGCTCTGGGGCGCCTCAGAAGCACCATGTGACACATACCCCATGTGCACCTCTGAAACACAGCACAACTCTGGGACAATTTCCAACCCCCTCTCTGTTGAGCTAAGAATGAAAGTATTGGGTGAATGATTGGAATCATCAATCAATTAATGTATATGAATGAAGGTTTTTAAAAAAGTATAGGCCTTTAATTAGAATTGTCTGTCAAAAAATAATAATGTTTCAGTATATGGACTGACTGATTCATTCTTGTACGCCGGCTGCAAGCATTTCTTGATGCAGGCTATTACCTTCATGAAAGACTCTTGAAACTCACTACTGTGAACACGATGAAATATTTTTAAATCAACGCAGTCAAGAAAATACGAGACTTATAAATTTTCCACGAAAACCGGAAATGGCTGAAAACAGCTGTTTTTCACCAAACCGAAGATTGGGGAAGCCTGCAGAGGGTCGCACAGGCCTCCCTGAAGCCCCCACCAGCCCCGGTAAGTAAGAAGGTGGCGTTTTGGGGGTGCAATTTGAACATCATCGATTCTAAGACGCATCCCCTTTTTTGAATTGGTAAATTTAGAAAAAACGTGCGTCTTAGAATAGAAGAAATACGGTATATTGAGACTATATGTGGTGGGTGAGTAGGATTGTACCCTGCCTTCATCCTGCTACTGGGTCAAGTATACATTCATATGATTGATGCAATCTTTGTGCAAGTTCCATGTGCATAAAGTGTAGCACAGGTAGGCCCCAAACCATGCAGTCGTTTCCTGAATTTCATGTGGGTGAGCAATGCATGGTTTATGATTATGCACTGAACTTTTATGTTCACGGGACCTACAAGCCCCTGGACAAGCATGTCCAGTTGGCAAAGAGATGCAGAAGGACCAATGGTCTGACAGGATAAGGTAGTGGCATATGTTTAGGATACCAAAAGAAAACAACAGCAAAAGAGAGTAATCCTTTGATATTTATTGCCTGGTCCCCTGTGGATTACAGACCAGGTGCTCCTAGTGTGAGGAGGCCTCAGTAATGAATTCCAACGTATTCCCAGATAAGATGGAAACTCATCAGACATAGCAATTTTCTGGCCTCAAAATAAATGTCAGGCAAAATTCAGTATGTCTGGATGATGGGGTCAAGAACAGACTGAGGGAAGACAGCCCAAGAATTCTAACGGTGGTTATCTGACTTCTAATTACCACTGATCAAAAGCAAAATGGGAAATTGGACTCCTACCAACATAAACATGAACCACAAAGGAATTTCAATCAGGTGATCTTAATTTTAGCTTACACTTTCGCGTGGTTAAAAGGTAAAAGTTTAATCACAAAAATTCAAATCCCGTCTAGGTCATGTTCAAATTAAATGAAAGGACGATGCCTGCAGGCTTTTAAGATCACAACTATGATTTTAGTTATGAAAGTAGCCAGGATGGTGTAGTGGTTTGGGAGTCGGACTTAGACCTGGAAGATCCAGGTTCAAATCCCTGCTCAGCCACGAAGCTTCCTGGGTGACCTTGGGCCAGTCACTGTCTCTCAGCCCCACCTACCTCACAGGGTTGTTGTGAGGACAAAAAGGAGGGGAGGAAATATGTACACCACTCTGAGCTCCTTGGAGGAAGGGTGGTATAAAAATGTGAAAAATAAAAAAATAAGTAGCTATGCAGTCTTCCAAGATCACAACTGTATGACTAATATCACTAAAATCAATGGGTTTTATCTTAACTACTGCAATGGCGCTTGTGCAAGCCATCTTCACCACCACTTCTCCCCATTGCAACTCCCTGTGTCCTTCCAAAAGCTGCTCCTGACGATCAGGGAACCCTTGGAAATGGCAAGGGATGTGGGAGAGAGGCTGTGTGTGTGTGGGGAAATCCCTGGAAATCAGATGCAATCCCCTTCTGTGAGTGCTGCTTGCTGCACTCCATGTTGTTTCAGGAGGTTCAGGGACCTGCATTACAGAAAACAAGGTGGGGAAGATTCCTTGCACAGATGCTATTGCACTCATGTTACTTGTGATTCAGTTCAATGTATAACGCAGAAAATGGACACCAAGTTCTGTGCTAAGTGATCTAGCATTCATGAACACTCAAGGTCTAGTTAATTAAAATCAAAGGAAAAGCAACAGATACATTTACAGCCAAAGGCAGGAGTACAGGTGTTACTTAACAATGGGTTCACTTAACAACGATACAACGGCAGTCCCCCAGTAAGTACCTTATAAAACGTCGGTGCTGGTTGCCGCCTGAGTCTGGTGCTGATTACAAAATGCAGGCAGGAAGCACTCACAGTCCTTTTTAAACCCCTTTTAAGCATCCATTTTAATCCCCAGCCCTTCAGCTGTTAGGCACTAAGCATCAAAGCACTCATCTAGGGCCAAACAGCTGATGGGCTGGGGATTTAAAAACACTCATCTGGAGTACTTGCCATTCATTCCCTATTGCAACTGCACTGTATTACATAGGCTATATGTGCTATACCAAAATCCACCACTAGAAGGAGATGAAGACTCACTTAATGACAGATTCACTTTACAACGGAGTTTTAAGAACGTATCCCAGTTGTTAACTGGGGGGGCGCCTGTATTCATGATCATGCAACTCATACTTAATAATCCCATTTTGGGGGAACAATTTTTCAAAAGGAACTCAAGTATTGAACTTTGAGGCTTTGCAAACTAAATGGTCACATTTAGGAGGCAAACTTCAAAAGGTGCAAAAGAGATGCATTTATTTATTCATTCAAACTGGCATCAAGTTTATTGCCTATTGCATTTTCAGCGCAATCCTATCCAACTTATACCACCGGTGTAACCAGCGGTGCAACAAGAACGGGAGGCCCCAGAACGGAAAGGGGATTCAAATCCCCTCCAAAGGGGGATTCAAAGGGCATTTAAATCTCCCCTCCCTTCCAAAGCCTCCCACCCAGCCCTCCCCTGCTGGTTACACCGGTGGTGTAAGTTGGATAGGATTGTGCTTTTTGAATCTATTCTGTTCTTCGTCAGGGAAAGCTAAAAAGCAATTCAAAACATGAGGATTCAATTAACCACGGTGAGAGCTGGAACCTATTCCCCGCGGATACGGGGGCCCTACTGTACAAATGCTAGCGGAAAAGTCTGTGCAGTCTATAATAAGTATGATCTACATGGCTTTTCTCATGCTTCCATTTGCGAAGGTTGAATAAGCAACAGAACATCTTCAGGTTTCATTCTTCTCGCTCAGCACCCCCACTGCCACTTGGGGTGTTTTATTTATTTACTAGATTTTATATTCTGCTTTTCGTAAGACTATAACCAAGGCAGCTGTTACAGCCTGCACTGAAGATACCTTCTACATGCTGAAAGAGACCTTTGGATCCAACCCTTTGCTTTCAACCATAAAACTGTTTGGACTGGTTTGGAAGATACCTTTGTGCTATACCAGCCCATTGTGTGGAGTGGAGTGAGGGTACGCCGGTCCTTCCACAGGAGGATGGCACATCAGAAGTCAGCCTACACACGCTAAGTCAATGCATGAAGGCTTCAGTTGTGCAGCTGATCCCACAGAAAATACCCAGGGAACTGACTGTGCAGTTGAAGTCTTTGCATATTGGAGCTTATGCACCTAGGGCCAATTTTGGATATGCTGTTTGTCCCTGCACAGATGTGTGGAGCTGACAAAGGTGGTGCACTTCCCAGTGGATTGTACCCTGCCTTCATCCTGCTACTGGGTCAAGTGTCCACCCTTGCTCCACTTCATATGATGGGCTGGATTGGTACAAAGTTACCATCCACACCAGCCACTCTCTTTAAAAAAGAGCTCTGACATTGGCTGGGTCACATGAGAACATATTGTTCTACCTGGTTCCAGAAGTCTGTAATATGTGACAGAATCTAATTGAATGCTATGTATCAGAAATGATTAAATATTATTTTCTTTTGAATCAGATACTCAGTATCAGCGCAAGATAGCAGGTCACACATTGGCTGCTAAGTACCCAATTCAAATGTCTTGCTTTGGACAGAGGCCAAGTATCCAGTAAATAACCTGTACTGTTCATAGATAGCGGAATATTTGCAGGTTTAGTGCTAGAATATACAGTAGAAAGCATCGTATTTCAACATTTACAGCATGTGAACTATGAACTATGAACACAGGGTGCTTCTGCTGCTGCCACTATCGTAATACAGTGGACCCTTTCTATCCGCGGATTTGGGATCTGTGGGTCCTGGAACTGCGGAGTCCACCTTAAAATCAGTAAAAAAAGAAAACGGCAAAAAATGCAGGATTTTTTTTTAACCTTTAGCAGCAAACCGCACCATTTTCAAGCCTCTGGAGGACTTCTCTAAGCTTACCGACCCCCTTCCGAGTCATGCAAAGGCTCTTTCTCCCTCCCAGCCTTGTCCCAGACTACTCAAGAAATAATTGAGTTTGCTTGTAGGATTGCAGAGGAAGTCAAACTACCAAGTATTAACGGTGCACACCCTCCATTTTTAGAAACTTAAACTGGGCTCATCAGACAGTAATAAAAGGTCTAGTAGTGATTGGCAAACTGCATCTGAACACTCTGACACTAAACATGCGGCACAGAAGTCGATTGTGTTGCTTTCAATGGAACATCTCTCTACAAAACAAATTTGGGATCAATAATGCATCTCCATGATGCTTACTGCTTCCAGTTTGGTACTCTTCAGAACCACACTGAAGGTTCACAAAAAGTCCCCATCAAAGCAGATAGGAAGTGATGTGGCTGAACCTTATGCCATCTTGGTTAGTGCACCCCACTGCCCTCAGGCTGGCTCTCCTATTCCAGCGGGATTGCCAGCCTGGTCACTGCCCAGTGCCAGGGTGACGTCACGACACTCGCAAGGCCCCCCATGTCTGCGCATTGCCCTCGGTTCAGGAATTTGGAGCCATACGGAGGTGAGAGTGGGCAGGAGGTTCCAACTCACGCACCACTGCCTCAATGAGGGTCCCCCTCGCCAGCGGAGATGCCAGAAAACAGCCACTCTGCTGCTGCCGCCACCAGCTATGCTACTGTCCTATAGTCTCCCTTTTGCTATGCAGAGAAGTGATAAGCAGCCTGACAGAGTTTGTGATACAAGTTGTGTACACTGATTGCGTATACCTGATCCTGGGGGGAAAAGTTCCCATGCACCTGTCCCCAGTTCATTAAACTACACAACGAAAGGCAAAATAACATAATGAATTACCGTGTCATGTGATAAGGCAAGCATTAGCAATCACAACCATTTCATTCATTATGAATTCTCAGTATGTGTGAGGACCTAAACATTACATTCCTACAAACCTTGTTTCTGTACTCTATTTTGTATATTTTTGGGACATATGAAATTAAGGCTTTCACTGCGCCTCAAAGATTCAGTTGCAAACCAGAGGGCTGACTTTATTTGACTCATTGTTGGCACTGGGAGACCTCACAAGAACCTTTTTCAAATATCTATTTATTGGGCTTTCACATTGTTCCAACACAAAGCTAAACTCTGCCCCAACTTCACACACCATTAGGGCATGGATCATTGACTTTAGCTCTTCCTTGTAGGCCCCCTTCCTGCCCATTCATTCATGAAAGGTTTATTGCTCACTAGTTACTGATGAGCATCTCCAGGAAGCTGCAGGGCAAAAAGAAGGAGAGTCCTATGAGGACCATCTACCTTTTCACAAAACTGTGGGACAAACATGGTTCAAACAAGGGAAAGGCACACAACAACGGAATTCAGCATGATCTACGTGTGGGTCTACCACATAGTATGGTAAGCCAAATTACATAATTAGAACCCCCTTCAGAATGGTTCTCTTAGCATTAAGCATAATAAAATGTCTCAGGAGTGATGAAAAACAAAACTAAAGATCTCATTAGGTCCATTTATTGCAATCACAATTTCATTGACTTATTTTAAAGGGTTCTATCCTACATAGTTTAATCATTGATAACCAAATATATCCAACCTTTGCAATTGTCCTGCTACATTGATTTAAGAGGTTCCTTTTTCTTCTCTTGGCATTTCTGCACTTGAAGGCTGAGGACTAGTGGCGGCATTCAGGCCATGCATTACAACAATGTGATCTCTGGTTTCTTGTATATGTGACAACCACCAGCAAAACCCATGCAAAACAACTGCAAAAGCCTTGCTTGGATGATAGTTCACAAACAGAGGAGATGCAATACTGAGGCACATCTAGCACAATCCGCCGCCACCACCACCACCTTTTGGATCAGCAGAATCACTTACCGGGTCACATTTGATAACTTTTGATAAGAAATGTGTGAGGCACTGATAGGAGAGGAAAGTGTTAGTGTTCCCAAGGTGAAGGCCTTGCACAGCTGCTACCACGCTACCGGCCGCAATCATGGAAGGTGGATTTGAAATAAACTTAACATCTGTTGGAAAAGAAAACAAAAGAAGCAGAAGTGAGCCCTTGTATACCTGCCATTCCTCTCTTGCCGATGCAAGTCAAAGAAGCTTGCCCATATTGGGTGGGTGAATGATCATGTAAAGGCATTGCCTAAGGCGGCTTAAAAAACTGCAAAGCATGTTCCAGCGGCAAACATATGCAACTGGGCCTACTGTGCTTCGTCTTCCATGTACGCTGAACCAGCCCTGTAGATGAACTCTTTGACATGGTCTTCTTCAACAGAGAGAGGACGATTAGAGCCTTTCATGGCACGGGGCTTTGTGCACCCCAATGTGCTCCTTTGAAATCTCGCCATAATCTCTACTCTACTGATTTCATGAGTGTCTGGCAAATAAGATGCATTTATGCACCTGATGATGGGCTGTTGATGAAACTATGATAGAATCCTAGTTTCCACACTACATTTTAGTGAGCTTTCTAAAGCACCTTTTTATTTAGACACAACTTCCTTTCATCAATGAACTCTAAGCAAAACAGCATCAATTGTATGTCCCTTTACTTGGAAGTAAGAGCCTCCAAGTTTAATGGAACTTACTGTGAAGTAAGCGAGCGTGGAGTTTGCAGCCCAAGACTGCAGTCCTAAGCATGCTCTTCAGGAAAGACACCCACTGAGCTTACTGGTTGGACTTGCTTCTCGCTAAGCGCTTAGACTGAACATCTGACACGCATTCGAAAATAAAGTTAGAAAACTGAATCCCCAATTACGATCGCAGAGATTCTCAAACTTGCAAATAAGTAGGTTTAAATGAATGTTTCCTCTTGTAAATGTTTTGCCTCAACCTTTTCTCTTTATCAGTGACTGCCTTCTACCCTGGCAACAAGGATTTAATGTCAATGTGGCATAACTAAGTGAAGGGGGTCCCAAGAATTGGCAGACAATCAGATACATTCTGATGTGACACCATGCTGATAAGAGCCTGGGCCCCCGTCCAGGCTGCATTGCTGTAGGTCTTGTTAGAAAGCCACTCCCATGATTGCTTGGCGTATAACTGCCATCGGGAATGTTATTCCTTTCTTTTGTTTCGGTTCTTTTAGTCATAATTTACAATTTTAGGCTGGGATGCCTTCTAATGAGGGATTCTTGCTTGCTTTTGACCATGACCTGGACTTCAAAGAGAGGGGGAATACGACTCAATATCCAATTGTTAGGAAGAAGGTGGAAAATGCCAACCTGCATACATCAACTTAGAAAATGCTCCCAGCAGCCTATAACCAATAAACCTTCTCACCTAAAGGGGGGGGGGGAGAAACCTACTCTTTCCCAGAACAATCCAAATAAACTTTATTTTCATTCCGTTAGGTCCCTATTGATCACATCAGTTATGGACACAAAACCCACGTTATGAAAATATTATATCAACAAACTGTTGTTGTTGTTCAGTCGTTAAGTCGTGTCCGACCCTTCGTGATCCCATGAACCATATCCCGCCAGGCCTTCCTGTCCTCCACTATCTTCCTGAGTTCGCTCATTTTCATGTTCATTGCATCGGTGATGCTGTCTAACCATCTCATCCTTGGCCTTCCCCTTCTCCTTTTGCCTTCAACAAACTGTTAGGACTGCGCAAAAATCCTTTATTTCTTTGTTAAACACAGGATAGGTATCTCCGTTCAATTTAACACTCTGACCGCAGGGCAATATGCCTGCTTTAAATGGGGTCATTTGCTTCTTACTGGAGAGCAGGAGGAAGCACTTCAGGAGTACTTGCAGACCACAATGGAGAGCTGCAATTATTAAATTGGTCGACGAATCCAGTTTTAAATGATCCCCTAAGACACGGTCTATATTTGTCATTGTTTAACCGCTATGCCATGCCTGAGTTTACCTTCTTACCCATTTATATTTTATGAAAGCCTTATAATATTTACTAAAATATATAAGAAAGGGTCGGTCCTGTACATTTACAGTACCAATGCCAGAGTGTGGAAATAAACCAGATCAAACCAATTACTGGTGTGCAGCTTGTCAGAGTCTGAAGAACTCAGGGAAACATGATGCAGGTCCAACACATGACTCCTTAGTTTTCCCAGATATGATTTTCGACAGGTGCCCAATTGTGGCGAATTAACCCTCGTGTTTTTCAGCTTGGCACAAGTGCCCTGTGCTTAAAAGGAAGGCCCCAAATGGGCCAGATTCATGAGATCAGTCAGACAGCAGCAAGTTTGGGAATCCATAAAGTGTTTCCTTTTAAAGTGATGATAAACAAGAACATGAATTCCTAGTCACGCCCTCTTTCTTTCCTTGGTGGAAAAGTGATAATGAAGTTTAAATGACCAGTTTGTGTCTGTCCCCATAACCACTCCAGACAAGCGGCATGGACAGACTTTTTGTTGCGACACAACAAGGAATTATTTGTGGCAGAGACCACTAATTTCAGCATATTAATCAGGGGGCCCCTCTCGGCTGTAATTGGATGCCCCCAAGTGAAGAGTGTGGCATCATTGTCAGCCTCCATCGCCTCATCTTGCGCTATTGAGCGCTCAGGAACAAGGGGGCTTCGGTGAGATGAATTAGACCTGACACAGCTACAATGGGGAAGGGGGCCCCTCAATTGAAGCACACATCCCCAGTAGCCTATCTGAGACTTCATCCAAAAAGAATAAACAACTTCAGTGTTGTTAAAAAGAGAGGAGGGAGGGGGGGGAAGAGGAGAGAGAAGAATGCCAGCCACCCTGAAGGGAGGACAAAGCAGGCATCTAGGCGCTGTAGCGCTTTAAAAAAATTCCTAACAAGGCAAGTCACCCCTTTTCCCTTTTTAAATGGAGCAGCAATTCCATCCGTCTGGAGAGCTGGGGGCTATGAATGAAAATCTTTTCATTGAGGCAAATCAAAACTCTGAACATAAATCACTGGCTGCAAGATGCAACAGGTTCCAACTGGTCGCATACCTTGAGACTTCCCATTTTAGAAAGGCGCAGAGAATAGAAGAATTGTGGCAAACTTATTTCAAAGGAAGGGCTTTTCTCCAGTTTTTTTTTTTAAATGGCATTAAAGAATGATAATAATCCTCCCAAAGAGACCTGGGATGTTTAGACAACCAGAGGTACAGAAGGAAATACCACCTCTCCCAATATTTGTTCTTATTAATTGCTTTGCTTGTATAAAGTGAGGACTTCTCTCCTTAGCAGCGTTCTCAGCTTGGATCAATGAAGCTCACTGCATTTGTGTTATTCCTCTCTTGCTTGGCTATGCCAGGATCCTATTCATTCAGCTAAACAACGCTGGGTAACACCCCCCCCCCACACACACACACTTCTCTCCTTAGCCTCCCCCAACACCAAAAGAAGGCTTTGGGGAAAAACATATTCAAAACAAACAAATTACAAAGTCAGTCAATTTTGGTTAAGTGGACAATTGAAGCTGGATCACAAAATAAACTCCTCTTAGCATCACCTTTGCCTATAATCATACATAGGGAAAAAACCACACTCAAGATAGATTCTCAGACCACATTCCCCCCCCCCCCCAGCCTTCAACTTGTTTGAATTATTTTCTTTTTTTATTTAAAGCACATAGCTTTGTTGCCAGTCTCCAAGCAGGTTTCCCCTGATTTAACAGAAAGGCCAAGTTGTGCTCCAGACAATGTCTCACAGATCAAATGGACCTTTACTTCAACTGACTTTGGATCAAGTCTTACTGGGCGCTTGGGGGTTAATAAAATGAGCTTGTAATTCATCCAGACAAAGTCTGGCAAATCCAAAGAGCACAACACAGAAATGGCAAAACCAATCCTCTCCATTGCAGAGCCATGCACTCTTCCTTTTCCCCTTGCTTTCTTTCTAGGCATCCCTAGTCAACTAATTAAAAGAAATGTGACTTTTAAGGATAAATTCATCAACATAAAACCCTATCAAGCCCTGTTTACTTAGGCAAAATTCCCACTGGCTTCACTGGGGTTGGGGGCTCCCTTGTTGACCTCCACACTTCCTTGAAGGCTGTGTAAAAAAATTCTGGACAAGGTCTGTATTCACCAATTCATTTTCCGGTTCTACGTATGGCATTTGGAACAATGTTTAAGATAGGCCTCTAGACGTGCCTACTAAAAAGAAACATAACAACACTGACAGCAGATCAAAGTACTTGGCTCTTTGCAAGCCTCCAACCTTTGAACTATTCTTGTTTTCATCATTGTGGAACTGTTTCTGCCAGCGCAACAACCCAGGTTAAATATCCCCATATCCAAAAGAGGAGGCTGGATGGGCATAAGAAAGAGACAATGGCTATTAAACTAACGATGTGGCTATAAACTAGGCTGTCTCACCATTAAGGCTCACTAGCCTATCCTCCCGTCCTTTAACTTTCAACAATTGTTGATTTTGTTTGTTCGTTAATAACTATTAAAACGTTGCAATGATTCTTTAGGGCTTGGCAATGAATGCATTTTCCAGAAAACCTAAGCTGCCTACCATTCTACACAGAGGCTAGGAATGAAAGGCAAGCCTGAAAACTGCCAATATTTACATATTTTGTTTTGGAGATTCTGCGGCTACTTCTCTAAGCCAGACCTTGCAGTAGGAGGGCATGTTTAAAACCAATACAGGGGGAAAATGTGCTTGCTATTTTTTCTTGGGTTCTTTGACCAAATTCATCTCAGTGTGACCTCACTGAACGCTAAGAGTTACTCCAGGTAGAAATTTGAACCTTGGATTTTTAGTGCAATTCAGCTTTCCATGCTTAGAGAAGTCTAGTTAAGCTTTGTTGTTGCAGGCCCATTTGGAATTGTTCTTTCTCATGAATCACATTTCATAAAATCAATATATACAATGCCGGCATGTATTGCTTTTGCAAGCATCAGCTGGATCCTTGAGAGTCAACGCTGCAGGCTTCCGTTCAAAAAAACATGTGCTTTGGCAGCAGTTGTTTCCTTGTTCCTTTGCCATTCTAGATCTTTCCTGCCACACTAGAGGAAATCAAATGTTCCTCTACCTTTCACACTTTCGTTTTGGCCTCCTGCCCCCTCGAAAATGCCTCAAGAGTGCTACCTGGGCATCAGGAATGCAATGGTAACATTCCTGATCCCACACTCCTGATTGTTGTTTGAGGATTGAGGGAGGGCTACGGAATCAAGGAAACGGAACGCCAGCAAGGAAAGCAGGCATGTGGAGCTCAAGTGTGGGACTGCACAGGCATGCACACCCACACAGACTGCTCCTGAAACCCAAAACCAGGCCTCTCTGAACACAGCTTCAGTCAGTGTCTCTGGATCCTCCTGAGGTTTCATGTATGCATGGATTGAACACAACACGTGGTCAGCTGGATGTGGATAGCAAGAGTTTGGCCAGAAAACCTGAGCTGCACATACTTCATGGTTCTCCTCCTGCCAGCAACTCTGGGGAAGGGGCAGGAGGGGGTACAATTTTAAACATTCCAGGAAAAGCAGATATAAATCCTTCACCCCAAGCTTAAAAAAAAAAAAAGCTGTAAAGGCATTCTGCCTTTTTCAACACAGAAGATCTTTGGCAGTCTTTCAGGACCTTGGTCTGCTAGGGAAAACCATCTAGCCACTCTTTCAGCTGAGCTATGAGCGTCATGTTATTCTGCCACTTTCCACAAACAGTTTATTTCACCTTGAAGCTCATAGGAAATGCCTCTGTCTGGCAAAACTCACCTTTGGCAAAGCAATCCATGTTCTGCAAAGGGAGAGACAAATTTCAGTGCAGGCGTTAGCTATGCTGCAATTTAGCGCCTGAGTTATAAGGTTCACTTATGGGATTCTGGGCAGTGGGTAAGGGAAGGGGGTGTGCTTGATGGGGTACACAGACACACAACACGCCTTCATGAGGGTGCAAGGCTCATACCTGTAGCGCATAGAGCCACAAAAGTCTGGGCGTGTTTACGGATGATCTGCTTGCTGTCCTCAGCCACAGGCATTTTAGTCAGAAAATGTTCAATAAAATCATGAGGAGTCATTGCAGCCAGATTCCATTTCAGCTTATTCACCAGAAGCAGTTCCATTTGCTACAGAAAAAAAATATGGGAGGGAAGGGGGAGGAGGAGAGGGGGAAAAAACTTGGTTACAAAGTTCCCTTTATAAACAGCTGGAAATGCAGTATTTGCTTCTGGAATAGCACCTAACACTACAGACCCTTCAGTTTTGAGGCCTTGTTTCAAGCATGATGGCGACTCTCACCAACAGAAACTGTACTCTTGCCAAACACACCACAGCCATAATGCCACCAGAGAAGAACAGAAGCAGGCGGGAAAAGCGTCTTTCCACATGAAAATTACATAATTTTCTTCCCTCCCCCTTTCACAGCGCCATCAGCACCCAGCTGCTCTGAACCAAAGTACAGTACTCCATTAACCAGGCATGTTGCTTGAGCTCTTAACACAAGAGGGCGCCAGCCACCCACTTTTCCCCCATCTTGTAACTGTATTTTCTCCTTGTTGTGAGTTAATAATAAGGATTTAACATATTAGGGAATTTTCATTCAGTTAATCAACTGCACAATATGGGCTGCAGCTGCCACGATGTTGGCTAACACCACCATGTTCAAAACATGAACTTACTTTTTTTTTTTTACAAATAAATGGCCTGGGATTGTGGCTATACAGTCAGATCCTGATACAGGATCTCCTTTTTACTTGACCATCAATTCAATGGGATTTACTCTCCAGTAAGGAGCATACGATTGCAGCCTTAGTGGAATATCCCACCCATTCATTCAGAAATATTGCAGATGGTCTTTAAACCATTGGGCATATACAATTATGACTCTTTTCACTGAGGTAGTCTAGATTAGAAGTCGTACAGATAAACTGGGAATAATTCAAGTGGGCGCAAAACGTATGCAGTTCTCAAACTCAAGTGTGTGTGTGTATGTGTGCGCATGCGCGCCTGGAGGGGTTCTGTTGGGATGATCTGAAGAACATAGAAGCATTGACTTGGGACCTATAAGATCACTGACAACAGCATCAATGTGATCTAGAGTTTTCTTTCAATAGTTTATTGTCTTGTTTCCCTGAAGAGATAAATATGAAATTACCAGTAATTCGTTGGGTCTAATGGAGTTATCAGTGTAAATACACAGTTTTTCTGCAGTTAGAGGAATAGTTTCCTTCATTTTTGAAGCCACAAACATACAGGTAGCTCCCAGCAGCTGCAAGTGGCTTTTCTTGAGGGGTTCAAAAGACAGATATCGGTCCAAATAATTCATAGCCAAGGGAAAAACCTCCTCTTCGCATTTCTGTTCCTCACAAACCTGCGGGAAGAGGAAAGCACGAGTAATTATTATTTTAATCAAGGGGTTCTCTTCCCCTGCTAGAAACCCAACTTCTTCAGCAGACACGATGGTACCAAAAAAATAAAGTAAAATGCCAAGCATTTCATTTGTGAAAAGACGAAGGAACGGAGGTGTGAAAAACTGAAAGAGAAAGTCGCAAGTAAGCAAATGTGGCGTTCCAAAACGTGGTCAGCGTGTGGCAGAAAAGGAGAAAATGGATTTTCTCGTTCCCAAGATCCATGAAGGCACCCCAAGTGGACATATCGGTTTCAAAATGTGTGTGGGGGGGTCTGGCCTAGGTGCCCCCTGTTGGTTCCCATTTGCTTGGGTGCTGCCGATACCCCTTTCCTCAGACACAAAGGTGGCGTCCAGAGAGGAAGCTGCAAGCTTTTTTCCCCAGACGTCATCTTTTCAAAAAATATTTAAAAATATTTAAAAAATCAGCAGCGCTCCGCAAAGTGCCTGAAAACAAGCCCCTGGGAGTCCTTTACTGATCCCCACTATAAGGAGACACGGAGGACGCTCCGAGGGGACACCCCGAAGTTAAACTCCGGGGCTCCCCATTCCTCTTCTCTCTCCCTCTCGAAAAGCAACGTGCGACATTTCCTAGCGTCCGGGCAACATGGTGGGCTTTCAAAAATTAATTAAAAATAGATCGCAGGCCCGCAGGACTTTGGAAAAGGGCTGAAAATGTAGCTCGGGAGCCCCTCGTCCTGCTGAGGCCCCCCTGGAGCATGTCCCGCCGGGGTAAAGCCAAAGCCACACTGGTTTTGCCGGGCGACCTTGCGACAAGCTTGTGTACTAGAAGCATGTCTTCCAAGGGGGGAAGCCCAGAGGCTCTCTCTGCTCGGAACAAAGAAACGGGTCTATCAGCAACTCCCCAAGATTTCCACGCCAGGGGCCCGAAGATCCCTCTGCTCAGTGGCCCTTCCAGGCCCCCACTTTCCCCCGCTGCCTCCGCGGGGCTCCTGTCTTTCTAATTATTAATAAACACTTGGCCTTTGCAATATAAGAACAAAGATGGCGCATAATACTGGCACGGGGAGCACTTGCATACGTGTCCATGGATATTAATTTAAAATAAAATCCCCATCCAACTCATGGCAAGCTGGAGGGACTGCCCAAGAACCCGGAGGGGCCATTCTGGGCTTGTGGGATCCGGCAATCCCACCTCGGGATCCCACAGAGCCGCAAAGAGGGAGGGGGGGCACCTTCGGAAACTTTCAAAACTACTTTTCGGAGTCCTTCTCTATGCCCCGATTCATTCGATCTGGAGTCAAAGGCCCCTCCAATTATTGGTGTCAGTGGACGATGCGTGTTCTGGTGAAGCTAGCCACAATCTCGAGGAAGAAGGGAGAGCTCTGGATGGGGGGCGGGGGAGCTCTATCTCTAGCAATATGTTTTAGGGTGCAGGAAATGGGGCGGGGGGGAAGGGAGCAAGAGACACACTGGGACACGGGCATGGTTTTATTCATAAAAAGGACAAGCTTTTGCAAAGCACGCTACCAACCTCCAACATCCAAGTGGCCACAATTTTCCTCATATATGGTAAGATCTCCTTCTGCACGCACTTGAAGTAGGAGACGGAGGGCGAGCAGGTCTCCTCTGCTTTCAGCATCGTCTGCAGGACCCTGTCATTGAGAAGGTTGGCGTCTTGGTAGGCTCTCCTGATGGTCTCCACTTCACAGCAGAGCAGCTGATGTTCCATGTCTGCCTCTGCCGCCGCCTCCTCCTCCTTCTTCTGCAGGCAGCCTTACTCAAAGCACTGAGTCAGGCTCTTCCCCTTTCAGGAGTCCCTCGGATGCTGCTTGCTGCTACTGCTGCTACAGCCCTCTGGAGGCTGCAAAACTTTCTAACTTCCAACAAAACTCTCCTGTATGGGTCCCCGTGACGTTACTGTTGTTAAGCAGAGATCAAAGCGCGAAGAGAGAATGCGAAAGAGAGGGAGAGGGAGAGAAGCCAAAAGCAGGGGGCAGAGCCCTAAAGCCATCCCATAGGCTTCAAGTCCTTCCCCTTTGCTTAGCTTCGACAGAAGCAGGGGCTTTTCATGCAAATGCAAATGAGGACAAGGGCTTGCTTTCTTTTTCGGGGGAAGGAGCGAGGTGGTGGGGGAAGCCCAAATTGTCTTTGCACTGGATCAGGCAGGATTTTAAAAATGGAGAAGGCTCCGGGAGCCGAATGATGAATGAGACTAGGCCACACACAGACACGTTATGGGCAACAAGGGCTGGGAGACGGGCTCCGGGTTCCTTTCCGAAGGCAAGAACGGCACGGCAGTGCCCAGTTGTCAAAGGAACATGCACCTAGGAAACCAGCATCGTGGTGCTGGTGGTGGTGATGATGATGATGAATACAAAGGCACCTTCGCCATGTTCAGGATAGAAAAGGAAAAGATCGTTTTTTAGTCCCATGGCTGCTGAAGTCTCTGTCATTGAACTTCGTCTCCATGGCTATTAAAATTCGGGATG
This sequence comes from Plestiodon gilberti rubricaudatus, assembly GCA_026170595.1. Classification (NCBI taxonomy): domain Eukaryota; kingdom Metazoa; phylum Chordata; class Lepidosauria; order Squamata; family Scincidae; genus Plestiodon; species Plestiodon gilberti. The sequence goes on along the minus strand of JANXHW010000001.1, from coordinate 243,900,321 downwards.
ATGATGCAAACAAATTAGATATTCGCATTAGTGGTTGCTTTTTCATTTTTGTTTTATTTGACTTTCAAGTCGATCAGCTTTTTATGCAAGAAAGCCTCCATGGTTTTCGGAGGGCTTACTTCCCCTTCCTTACGAGTGTTCAAGATCGCAGTGCTATTTTGCAAATCACAGAAGCTAAGACAACTTTCGCAAAATAGAGTACTAGTCTATATTTGAATGCATTCGCTTGGAAGGCAGCCCCTTGTAAGCAATGAGGTTTCCAAGCAAATGTGCTTTGGCTCTATATCTAGCCACTACCCCTGGAAGCACTAGATCACATGCCAACCACCCAGTAAAAAGGCCAAGAACGATTTAGCAAGATGGTGGCTTCCATTTCTTCCCGTGTGCTAAGCTAGAAGTCAAGGAAAGCGGAAGCGCGTGCATGTGTTCCCTCTCTAGCCATTGAGAGTGAGTTCGGATTCCATAGCTGAAATCGAGGGAAAGGGTCTGGTTCACTAATGTCAGCACGACGATCTTTCTCACGTAATAATTCTATCGTCAATTAGATACGCAGATAAATCTCACAGGCGTCAGAAAACCCGTGGTAAGTGACACTGCGACCTGGATATCATGGGCATTCGAGGCATTGTATCTGAAATTTTCTTACACGAGCGCACCACTCCGAAAAGTTTTCAAACAGCAGCACGTAAACTTTTATTCTCTTTACAACTACTCTTGTAAGGGAGGTCAAAGCTTTGAACTCACTTTTTTGTTATTGGGCAGAAACTATCGCAGCTTCTCTACTGGGGAGGGAAATTTAGGGTCTTATCTCCACTTTTAGCAGAGGTCGAAGATAATTAACGTCACAAACTCGAGAGGTACAGAGTGCTTCGCTTTTCAGAATACGTTCATTTTAGTTTAATTTTTCAAAACCTAGACAACTTGGCTGATCAGTTTCTATTTACATTCTTAAACAGTCGACCTCCAAATCCGGTTTTTGGGGAGGAGGTGTTATTTTCTTTGCATAAGATTCAAACCCCCTCCCCATGTGCAGCCTACTGATTTCAGTGGGCTCACTTGCAAATAAACTTAAGCCATCATCCGGCAAGGTTCGTAGGTAGATGGCTCTGAGCCTCTGGGGACAAAATGGAACCAGTATGGGAAAATCCTAGGGAGGAATCTGCCAGCCCAGTGTTTACTCGGAATAAGCCCCATTGCATTCCATGGGTCTTACTCCCAAGTAATCTTATATAGGATTACAGCCTGAGCCCCTTGCGCATGTCCCTGGTTCCATGTATATTCCGAGAAGGTGCTAATATTTCCTGTGTCTGCAGGGTGCCTTCTAATTGAACTGGAGCCGGGCATTGTGGAACGTTAAGTAAACGCCAACAAATTCCAGGCACGCCTAATATGCAAACTTAAAAGATAAGTTTTTGCATAATAATTCCTGACACTGCAAGCCGTAGAATAAGCCTCCCTCCTCTTTTCGTGTTCTAACTAAAGCATTAGACTGAGGAAAGAAGCCTCTGAACCCCCACAGCAGCTAGTCTTCGTCATATTACAGTATTTGTGTAACTCAATTTCTTAACTTGCTTTTAGTAAATAAAACACGGTCAATGGCCAGCTGCCCGCACTTTCCCTCTCCCAAACAATATTTGCTTTATTATCGGTTCCCCTTTCCAGTGAGTTTGCTTAAAAAAAACACACGCACGATGAGAGCAATGTTTTTTCATTCATAAAAATCCGCGTCGGTGTGGCAGGAGCCCTTGATTTATGAGACGGGTGGTATCAGCTACAGCTTTTCCGGAGCCCCCCTCCTACCACCACCCTCCAGCTGAGACGGCTGCACAGAAAGACCGGCTTCTGCTGCGTGTGGCAATATTGCATGAGCGAGATCGCCCACTTAAAACAAAATTGGCTCTAATTCTTGGAGGGAACTCCCCCCCCCCAGCTCCAATACGAGAGGAAACTGGAATTAGCATAAACCAATAGGGGAATAGATCTGTTACCAGGCGGATCAGGCAGATCCTGAACTAGGAACTTGTTTGATTTCTCTCTGACAAGACAAAGGGGTTTGGTAAAAAGTACGGGAGCTGGGGAAAAACGTGAAGCTTGTCCTGCACGAGGCACTGCATTTTCGCCTTCATTATTGTATTTCTCGCACTCGCTTTGTCAAGAATAAGATCAATTGATCAAAACCAAAAAAGTTGTAGAATTAACTTAAGGTGTTTTTTTTATTTCATTCTGAAATGAATGAAATTTCAGTTCAGTTGGAGCATCGCTGCCATTTCACGGTCGTGAGTTGAGTCTCAGATCGCAATCCTATGGACGCTTTTCTTGGTAGTAAGCTCCATGGACACTGTGGAACTTCTAAGTAAAAACGTAGGATTGCGCTAGATTCTAGAAGCGTTCGTGGTACACGTGTCGTGTCCTCTTGCGCGGTTTGGAGATAAAAAAGGAAGTAAACCGGGAATAAATCTGTTTAAACTGTAATTTGCTTGCGGGGGGAGGGTATATAATATATATTAGAAATGAAACAGCTTTGGTTGTGGCCGCCGGCCCTTTCCTATTGACCGAACGAATGGGCATGTGTAGATTCGCTCGGATTGCATGCGAATTATTTTAGTTTTCCCACCCTGCTTCTGCTGGAAAAACGAGCATCAGGTATACCAGATGCTCGTTGGAGTTCATGCGTGCCTTCCCATTCCTGCCACTTCGAGGCGCGCACTTTCCCCTCGATCCCCAACGACGGGAACCAGCCTTCTTTTGTTTGTAAGAATGCTATAAATTAAACAAACCACTTCCCACATGTGTAGGTGGAATCTCACCTTGAGCGAGATACCTGATCGGCAACTTTAAAGGAGTTCTTTTTTCTTCCCCCCCTTCTCCACTCACTCAGTCAATGTTTTCCATTGTTAAATCTTTCCAAGGCTCTCATTAAAAATATGCAGCTCCTTCACGTATCACGTTCCGTTTTCACATGGGGGCTTCTAAAGCACGCACCCACTTCATTTTTCATCTACATTTTTTTAAGCTGGAAGGCAAGCGATGCGTGCTCTTTTTTAAGGTTTGTTCTGACAGGTTTACCGCAGTTTTCAGAAAATGCACACCTCGTGCTTACATCTCGGGCGGGGGGGTGAGCCCTTTCACTCTGCCACTGACCCCCCCTCCTCATAGCATTATTTAGTTGCAATCAGTGGGTCGCTTTCGGATTCAGATTTACAGCGAAGCAGAGGGGGAGAAACTCGCTAGTCGAAGGCGTAGAAAAGGGGCTCTGAGTGGGAGTTTAGTCAGAGCACTCCATTCGTGGTCTGCGTGGGAGCCGCGACCAAGCAAGCGGCTTCGCACACACCCACTTGCAACGTGCTCTCTCCCTCCAGCAGGCGGATAAGCTGCTTCCCTGACACAGCCGGCCTTGCGCCTAATTACAGAAGCCGGAGATTTTCCGCCACTTCTTCAGGAAGCCGCTCGTTTAGGCACATGCGGCGCTATCTTATGCATGTTTACGCGAATTTTATTTCCACTGTTCAACTGGGCTTACTCCTTGTTCAACTAGGCTTGCAGCTTTAAGAACTCGCCAGTCACTGATGTGATGCACTTCGGGGATGCGGAAGGTGTCATTAGATTGGCTCAACTGGGTATTTGGCCCTCCCCGCCGGCCTTTGGTATCAGAAATCGGACACATGTTTGGAGAAGGTCGGTGGGGAGCTCCATGTCTGTCGGCAGGCACACAAATCCGCGTGACTTCTTATACCCCGAACGGGTTGCGCGCCTGGGATGTCTGCCTGATTGAGGTGGTTTACCTACCACACCGCGGCGCGCATGTTTTCTAAGGGCTTGCTCGGTCTTGCTTGCCTTTCAGTGGTTTCAAGTCAGCCAACCCCGTCTCTCTCCTCAGCCATTGCTTTTTTTTTTTTTTTAAATAGGACTGACTCCAGGGACATGCGTGAAGCTTCTCCCCTTTCGGTGAATGATTGTGCATGCATGGTGGCAGTCTTCCCGCCCCCCCCCCCCTATGAGAAATTCTATCTGACCTTGCTTCCGATCCTGCACGGATTGGATAGCAACATCAGGAAATCAGAATTTGTGCGGCGAGAGTGAGAGAGAGAAAGAAAAGGAGTCTTGCAGGCTGTTTCTCATGATGTAATCAGCATTCTTCCTTTTCTTCCCCCCATAAAAAAAAGTATCTGCAGCTTTTTCCAAACGGGGACGTCAGAAACTCGAAGTTATCTGTTGCTGGCCGGAGAAGTGTGGTCAGATTTCCTCTTGCAGCCTCCTTACGATAGTGTGTCTAGAGAACGAAGTAATAATCATGGGATTATTTATTATGATTTTTTTAAAGCAAATCGCAATGCCTCCCCCTTAGGGCACTGACTACAATGTAGTTGCCTGAAAGAAGGAGATCAAAAATGCAACGTGCTCGTCATGCATTTAATAATGATTGGGAGAGAATCGGACTTTTTCTCGGTCATTTCTCAAAGGTGGGGGGAAAGTGTTGCCCGTTTCTAATTGAATTTTAAGACGCTTATGAGACGGTACTCACAAGCATTAGTTTGCTCCTTTTGTGTGCTTTATTTGGAGGGCGAATGACGTGTGTTTTAAGAGGAAAAGACACTACAGTACTCATTTACCGCTCTCTCTAGTCTTCTCCCGCCCCCCTCCCCACCCCGCACAAATCTTAAGCATGTCAAAAGTAAACGCCAAGACGACTCGTAGGTAAGCAAGGTTTCCAGGATTTTGTGGCGAAGTGGAGGCTGAGAGAAATATACGACGATATCGCTTTAATTAAGGCTTCTGTCTTCTGATCATTAAATGGAAGCGTTGCAAATTCCTATCATTCCAGCCTCTGCCTAAGTTAACAAGCCCACATGGTTTCTCTTATCACCACCGCGCACCGTAATGTCTCTAAGAGGCGGGCCTATCCGAACTGTGAAAGCTGAACCTCAGCCTTGGAAAAACGTGCTGTCTCCAAACGTTGGTGAGCAAAAAAGGAACAAAGGGCGAGTCGCCTCATCCCCCCCCCCCATCTTTTTGTAATTGTTGTAAGAGAGCCAGTGCTTTGCTCGTGAGAAGCAAGGGTCCTTTATTCTTAAAATACTGTTTTTAGTTGTTGTATTGAAAAAAGTAAACTTTTTATAGCATATGTTATAAAAAGAGCAGTGGAGGATAATACCCTTCTGCAGCGATATAAAGGAGTCTCTCTGCCTTCTGTCAGTCCTACTGCTACACCCCCATTGGCAAATCAGTCCACCTCCTAACTGATTTGGTACAGACCGTGGCTGCCTTATGCTCACAATTTTATTGATTTAAAATATTTCTAGTTTACCCTTTAGTCCCACTGAAGGGCCATCAAGGCAGCATGCAGTAGTCCATAAAACAATGATAAACCCAATTAAAAACAGCAGTGAAACTGGACTCAGGGTGGGAGCAGGCTTACGTCTCAATAGCTTCCATACGTTCTGTGGCACAATGTACACTGGTTGCAGTTGGCAAGATGGTTGGGGGAGGGCAAAGCCCATCTCCCTTTCTTCCCCAGCAGAAGGTGGCGTTTCCAGGAACAGCTTAGCCTTTGGTGCTCCAGTGGTGTCCCCGAGCCACCTCCCTTTACCTATATAATAAATAGCTGCCATTCACATCTGTAGGGGAGAAAAGGTAAAGATCAACATTTGGGAACACAAGGGCAAAACCTTCTCCTTCTTGGCCCTGGATTGCCCAGCCTTTGCTGTGAAGGGCTGCATGGGGAGCCACAGTATAGGCTGATCTACACGACAGCGTCGCGGAGCGTTTTTGTAATCCGGCGGAGCCGCCGGACCTCCGCCCCACTGCCGCGTACTCCAAGTCGAGTGCTCTATTTTTTTGGAGGCGTACGGCAGAGCTTGGAGGTGGCTCGCGGAGCTGCTGCAGCCTACCAATAACAGAGAGGGGGGGAAGAGAGCTACCAATCACAACGGCGCGTTCTTAGGAAGGCGGGACAACATGAGGGGTAACATGCTTGAAGACACTCCCCCCGTTTCCAGCGCGGAGGCGCCAGGCAGAGGCGACGGCGGAGCCCCTCCGCTGTCGTGTAGATCAGCCTATGCCCCCACACTATATCTTCTTTACTCAAGTGCTACTTCCTATTGATTTTTCATTCAGGAGCCAGTTCATATACAGATCATAAGATCATTTTACTGCATTTAAAATTGGGGTTGGGGTGTTTTTTTGTTTGTTTGTTTGCATTTCCCACACCAGTATGAACATTCCGTTAAAATATAGTTTTCTTCCTAGCTGTTCTGGGAAAAATACTGGTGTGGGAGCACCCAACATCTCATTGGCTAATCCATTAAGATGCGTTCTTGAAGATGTGTCCTAACAGGACAGGGAAGACAGGTCTCCATCCATCTCTTCCCACCCCCTTTTGAATTGAATTTAGTAGGATCAGAAAGGTCCTTTTATAATTTTGAGAGAGAGAGAGAGAGATATTACTTTGTAATCTTGATGTGGCAATCTCCAGATGATGTTGGAAGAAGGAGTTCCGAAATGATCTATATTCCACAGGTGGCAAAGACCAAAAGGCCAAGAGACTCCAGTGGAGAAAGAAACAACAGGGACCCACCAAGATAATTGGCATTAAGAGGAAAGAGCAAAACCAGCTTGATGACGCATTGTAAATACTTCAGATAACTAAGAAGAATCAATCAGTCAAACATCAGGCTGTGACTCACCTGTTCCAGGAGCCGATAGCATCAGCATTTTTGAAATGTTGAAACTTTTTTTAGTTTATCCCTCCTGTTTCTGTTGTATCTTGACATGTACTTCTCTCTCCATAAAATAAAACTGGAACAGTAGCGTTAACTATACTCCACATGTGCAGTTATTGTGCCACTGTACCTCTGTTAAAAAATAAGGTTAGATTTTTGTTGTTAATAAACAAGATGGTTTAGTGTAGAGAAAATACAGGTGGATACTGGATGGATGCAGTATTGTGTATTGTAAAGACTGAGTGAACAAAGTGTGGCCATCCAAGACTAAAACACCCCATCTGGAAGTGCCTGCAGTTCCATTGTGTGTGATGGGCCATGCTCTTTAGTAACAGCACAATCCTGTGTAACTTTGCACTGGTGTAACAGTAGATGGACCGGTGTAAGTGCACTTACACCGATGCATCTGCTGTTACACCGGTGTAAAGTTACACAGGATTGCGCTGCCAGTGTGTTTAGGATTGCAGCCTTAGTTACAACAGCTACTATCCCTTGATATTTATTTGGTGGTAACTGTGCTAGGCTCGTGCACCATGTTGAGTTGGGAAGCTGAACTCCTTGCTTGCTATTGCTTCCCTCAATCCAGTGCTATTGCCAAACAAAAGTTGGACTTTGACCTGGAAGATCCAGGTTCAAATCCCCACTCAGCCATGAAGCTTCCTGGGTGCCCCTGGGCTAGTCACTATCTCTCAGCTTCACCTGCCTTGCAGGGTTGTTGTGAGGACAGAAGGAGGGGAGGAACTATGTACACCACCCTGAGCTCCTTGGAGGAAGGGCAGTATAAAAATGTGAAAAATAAATAAAATAAATGCCTTAAATAAAAGCTAGTTCACACATGTCACTGAGTGGTGAAATATCATCACTTTTCACTTGGAGACTTTTAGTTGAGTCGGTGAATCCTACCACTGAACAGTTTTGCAGGGAAGATGACGATTCTGTCTGATGTGTTGCCTGCAAGGATTGTTTTACATATACGTATCATCACTTGATGTTGCAGTATTTGAGGGATAAACCTGCACATAGGCTTCCCTTATCTCTTAATGCCAGATGCCAGATGCAAGGGAGTGGCGACTAGATACAGGTATCTTGTTGTCTTGTGAGCTCCCTGAAGCATCTGGTGGGGCCACTATGAGATACAGGAAACTGGACTAGATGGGCCTTTGGGCTGGTCCTGCAGGGCTCTTCTACGTTCTTACGTTCACATGTGAATTCATAATTACAGAAACAAGAAATATTCTCCATCTGCAAATCCCATTGCAAATTAGGAGTGTATCACTTTGAATGGCCTGGACTGCAGCAGTTGTTGGGTGCCTTGATAGAGGCACAAGCTAGAAATGTCTCTTAATTTGTATCTGTGAAATCCACATGGAATTTAATTCTCTAGTCACAGGGTACAAACTGATTAGGAAGTTCTCTTATGTAAGCTCCATGAGAAATGTGTAGGAGCACTACCATCTTGTGCCATTCATGGAAGTGGTGCTTGGGTAGAAAAGGGACAGGAACCACGTTTTCTTATCTCGTAGGTTTTTCTTATCTCGTAGATTTTTCTCACTGAATATATTGACACCATCGGGGTTCCTGACATGGACTAGAAGAGTACTTAGTTTATCTTAATTATAGCTCCATGTTCATTATTCTTCACACAATCAAGGATTAAAAACTTGCTGCTTGGGAGTCTTTTTCATACTCTTTGTTAGGAAAAAAAAATATCGTTTAAAGATATTTGTTGATCTTATGTTTATTTTTCTTTTATTTCTGCTTATTTAGGTTTTGCACGCATTTCGCATGTTTTATGTAGTTAGTTGTTTATGTTTTTCGCCGGCCAAAATAAATTTGCAAGCTAAATAAGACTATGCTTTGACATTCATCCATGCTCTGGTCCCTAACCAGATGAAAGTGCAAGGTATTGCTTCATTTTTAAGAAGCAGACAATGTCAGTTGTTTCCAAAGTCTGTTAAATTGAGGTTTGTTAAATCGAGGGTTCACTGTATGTGCAATATGGAAGGAAGAAGACGTATATGTATTTTAAAATATATATGAGGTTTGCCCTGCTATTGAATGAAGTACTTAGGCAGTGTACTTTTAAGAGGGATTAGTGAGTTGTAGGTGTCACATTTACAGTGAAATCCTGTATAGAGATCTGGCCGGTGGCCCAGGGCCGCCAGCCTGATCCTATCCCTGCTCCGGGCCACGCTGCTGTGGCCCAGAGGTCTACTTGGGGAAGGGGACATTCGTCCCCTTCCCTGGTTGTGAACCAGGGTGTGCCCAATCGGCTGCCTCGGATTTCTGCCAGCTAAATAGCTGACGGAAGAAGGAGGAGGCCATGTAACGGCCGAGCCGGCCCGGCGGGGACGGGGATATGGCAGACACCATCCCCTCCTGGGCCGGCTCGGCCAATGGCTCCCCTCCCTCGCCTCCTGGACTGCCCATGCGGCCGCTGCCGGAGCCTTACCTTCCTTCAGCGGCTGCATGGATGTTCCAGTGACGGAGTGAGGATGGCCGACCTTGCGCCAGCCTCCCTTACTCCCGAGTCGTCGTAAACGTGCCTTATGGCACGTTTGTGATGGCTTCCGGCGACAGAACACTCGTTCCGTCTCCAGATCCTTCGTCAGGTCTCCAGATCAGGTCTCCAGATCCTTCGTCGTCCTTCGTTTATGTTAATTACATAAACTATGGTGAAATTTCATTTTCATGTGCTTCATTTTGGACTATATTTTCGTTTAACAGATGCTTTGCCATTGATGTGAGTGCAACAAAACCGACCCCTATCGGTATGCAGACCCTGTATGATATTGAGGATTTTTGAACAAAAATGAAGCTGGCAAAATTATCAATGAAGCTATCAAAGCTCTGATGCCTGGAAACGTAGACCTTTAGGGATGATTGATGTAGGTAGCTGCACAGTTCAGAGAAGCCCGCCTCCACTTAATGGTGAATATAAATTCCATTGATTTCAATGGGATTTCAGTTTTGTTCCTAGTTCTCTCAGTTATACTTATGACTGTAACTGATCAGTTTGCTTCCGCTGTATGAGTTTATTCCCTAGTTATGTAAATTTGTATCTATATCGAAGTATAATTTTTCTTCTTTCTGAAGAAGTGATACATAAAAGATGATGTTCAGAAAGATTATTAACGCATGCAAGTCCCATCCAAATGGGGACCAAAGGCAGTCAACGCATCTGAATTTTGTCTTCTTTGGTTCTCTCTATGGACTGTCTGCTTGTGTTCTTCCTTATGGGCTTTTGTCCACATCAGTTCCCTCATAGATGTCTTTTTTATTTCTAAATGTCTCTTTATTCTTCTCTTCTTCTCATGCCTCCATCATGTTGTAGTCTTTGCTGCAAATTGGTTTTCAAATTTTCCCTCCTAATTTTCATTTTGGCATTTATCCAGCAATGGTTCCCCCCCTTTATTGCTTTTCCTAGACTGGGATGCCCCCCCCCCCTTTTTTTTTGAAAGGCACTTGGGTGGCTTGGTTAACCTTTTGAATGTTGCCATTTAAATAGACTAGCCTGAGTGGAGATGAAGGAAGGCCAAAGAGGAACAATAGTCACTTTCTGTTAAGGGCTTTAGCATATGAATGCTTCAAAAGACAGACATGCAGTTATAGGAGGAGGGCACTTGGACACCATTGCAGAGTCATTAATTGCATTGTGATTCCATGATGTAAATAACAACAAATACAGGCCAGGATGTTAATAGTTAAAGTGACTCAACACTTGTATTCAAGGACACTGCAGTGGAGAGTACCTTGGGTTTTGTTATCTTCTGAAGAACCCTTCAAAATCACTTTTATTTGAATGAAGAAAGGAAAGTTTTGGCTTCATCTGTGTCGATAAGGTCTTATTTAGACTATGGGATGCTTTGATCAGTGATATGAAGGATGATTTTTTGTCCCAAGTAGCATATTTGGAATGTGATTGACACTAAATATATAATGCAGAAATCATCCATTTTTAATTCACAGTGGTAGTTCCCAGCTTGTGGCTGTCTAATGCAAACCATACGTTTGCTGCATATTTTTTTGTGCTTCTGAACACTCATTGACCTAAAGAAGCGTTGTACTGGTTGGAAATTGTCACTTCGTTTTGCCATAGATTAGAACGGTCTGTCTGCAAAGACTTCTGGATCTACAGTAGTTGGTTTTCAGAACATCCCGAGACATGCACCCTCTGACGTTGATCCCTATCCAATGATTTGGTTGTATTGAAAGACCACCTGCAGCTTTGCTCCTAAGGTGCCCTTTTCCTTTATTTGAGCAGCAAACTTTTTATTTTGATACTGGGAAATTCTAGGCTTTGAAGCTGCTGTGCTGAGACAGCCAGGTGAAAAGGAATTCAGATCAGATCCAACCAAATGTGATAGAAGGCCTCTGCAATGGCAGCGGAGAAACCTTGTCTTCTTTTCCCTCCACCCCTCAGTTTTGTGCAGTGCCAGTAGGCAGTCGAAAGCTTTTTCTATCCTGATGATAAGGATCCAACAGCTGTAAAAAAAAAAAGTGTCATGGCAGCAATAACTTTACTGTGTTCATCTCTGTTGGGGAAAAGTTATACAGGTATTGAAAATGTGTCGGAAATAAATGGTGACTTCTGGTTTTCTGGATGCTTTTTCATCCTGGTGCTACTGTGGTTGATGCTGAGTTTGAGAGTTCACTGTGCCCAATTTGAAGGTGCTTAATAACACACAAAATAGCCCAAATGTGGTGTAACCTGGACACCACCATTGAAGCAAAGCCATTCTCTTAGCTCCTGTTTATTATAATAGTTGCTTGGATGTATTTTAGATTTTTCTCACGTGAGAGGATGCAGTCAAGATCTTGGAGAATGTGTGTGATGATTTACCTGGTCTCAGCCTCTTAAGGAATACTGTTTTGTTTTAATTTCATGAATCAGCACCACATTCTCTTCTGAGGGTGTTTTCCTTCATCTTTGGAAAAGACAGGTGATACTGAAGAAGTTCTTGATCTGAGTTGTTCCCCCATTTGATATACAGTTGGCCCACATCTTATGTGCACTTTACATGCGCAAATTCAACTACATGTGCTCGGCAAACAAAAAAAGAGAGAGAACAATTTAAATATTGCAGGTGATTCCGCCTGCCATTCCACTTACTAAATATATGCCCCCGAGTGAGCCTGAGATCGGAGAATGAAGCTGCTGTTCCTTCAGTTGGTCTCTGTTCCCATGTGCCTCTTGTAATTTTTAAAGAGATAGTACGTATTTTCCAGATGTAAAGGATTTTCAAGGTAATTTTGAGCATATGCGATTTTACGAGTTGTCTCTGGAATGTAACCGTTGGGTAAGATGCAAGCCATCTGTATTTATTACGTTTATATCCCACCTTTCTTTGACAGGACTCAAAGTCGCATACAAAGAGTTTCTAGCCCTTGGGCAAGGTGGCTGAGCATGCAGTTGGCTGCTGGGGAAGATTGTCAGGGTTTCTGGAGTGCAGTGTTGTTAATATGCTAAACTCTATTTTTCACAGCCCTCTGATCCAGCAAAGTTGCTGTCAGTTCTGAACCAGTATTGGAGGAAGGCTAAGAAATAGGATATGAATCCAGCTAAGACATAACCTTTTTTGGTTGGGGGAATGATAGGATAACCTGTCAAAGATGGGAACATCCCAAAGGTGGGATCCTCTTTGAGGAAGATCACATATGCAACTTGGGTGTGCTTCTGGACATGGACTTGCTTTTGGATGCTGGATGGCAACCATAGCTAGAAGCATGTCTTATCAGCTGCATCTGATTCACTTGGTATGCAGTTTCCTGAAGCACAGAGACCTTGCCACCATCATTTGTGGTATGGCAGCCTCCTTGGCTTGAATACTGCAATGCACTCTCTGTGGCCCTTCTGTCCTTGAAGACTGTTCAGGAGCTTGTTCAGAATGCTGTTTGGCTGTGATCAAGGGTGGGGTTTAGGGAATGTTGTTCTTGCTCAATTATATTGTTTGTCAGCTTGTTCCTGAGTAAAAATCAAGGTGCCCCTTGAATGTTGCCTTGAATTCCAAGGCAGTAACGTGGGAATAATCAGGGAATATCTTTGAAAATCTTGGCCCAGAAACCAAACAGGTAACGTGGTAGGTCCTGGAAGTAGTTTGGGTCACTGTGGATCAGTCTCTTGGAGCACATTCTGTTGTTTATTTCATCTATTTCTGTTGTGCAAGCTGTTCCGTAGAGGCCTGGAAGATGTGCCTTATTTCCCCATCCAGGAAATTTACCTGTGCATTTGCCCATGGAACTACAGCTTGTGACAGCTGAGAATGCATGGTATGACAATGGCTTCCTATGTAACCTAGCTGAATTTCTTTTGTTGAGTAATTTTCATTCGGGATTATAGCTTTTATTAAATTGGTCAGATTTACAGTCTTAAACTCTGGGTGTTTCTGGCTGGGAAAAAATGGGGAAATTGTTTTTGCTTGCATGGCACTTTTCAGTGAGCTTAATGAACACAAGATTAGGGAGACAAAGCAGAGGAAAAGAGAGGATATTTCTGAAAGTCAGAAGAAAATGAGTGTCAGTTTTGATTAACATCTACATTAAAGAATAGCTTGATTCTTTGGATTCTTATGGGAAACTCACAGGAACATCTACAATATGCATAATGAAAATTCAAATGTTATCTTTTATTTATTGAACCAACCAGCTGTTAAAAAAACCCCTAGGATTTCAAGTTAAATACCCTTCTTTAGGCATAGATGTTCAGAGAAAATAAATTTAAAAGAAATATGTCCAGATGGATGACTATTTGAAGGCAAATGCAAGCAACTAAACTGATGTGCTGAGAATATGGATCAAGTTGATCTAGGAGTAGTCTGGTGTATGTGGATGGAATTTCACCTCAAAACAGATTTTTTTTCTTTAAAGGACCAGATATAGTATTTGTCATTCTCAACAAGCTATTTTATATTTCTAAGGGGAAATTTCATTGATTTCTTTCTCCAGATATTTTCAAGACCCAAGTGAGTTAGTGGAATAATTTTGCTTTGCTTTCTCTCAGATTTAATGTAGGTCAGGCTCCTCTTGAACGAACTTATGAGGGGTTTTAAATAGTTTCAAGTAGGTGCTGGACCTCCCTTTACCTCATAATGGAATGTCAGCCATCTAGAGTTCAGACAACTTGTTTAAATATGTTCGTAATGCAACTGTTTTCTTTGATGAGGGCAGGGAATACAGATAACAGAGTCAGAGGGGATTCCAAGGGTAGAGTGACCTGAATTTCCCAATCTTGAGTACATAAATGTACTCTGGAGAGAAATGGAACTAGCTAGAACATGGAACTGATTTGGAACAGCACTAATTAGTGCAAAGTACAGTACATGAGTTTAAAAATATGAATTAACTACACTAAACCTATGAGGCACAATCCACTGGAAGTTAAGCACTTTTAAGTTCTCTTAATTTCAATGGGAGAGTGAAGCACATTTAAATCTCTTTCATTAAAGTAAAGGGTGGTTTACTATGGCTAGGTAGCGGCCATAATATTTGTTTTCTCCAGATCCTAGCTTTATTTCTTTTGTAAAGCACTTAATACTCTTGAATATATTGTAGTATTATTACTATGCAGTAGCATGAATGTACATTTTATTATTTATTTAAAAAATCCCGCCTTTTCCTATGCCGAAAGGCAAATGCCCAAGGCGGCTTACAACAAAGATTAAAATACATAATTTAAAATAATATATAAAATAAATTTAAACAATACATAACCATACATAAACAAATTTAAAAACAATAAAATCCACTGGGGGGGGCGTGACAGTATGGAGCAGAGAAGCAGCATGGCAGAGCATCTTGAGACACAGGAGGCAGACCACGACCCATCACCCAAACGCTAGATGAAACAAAAATGTTTTGAGCCCTCGCCAAAAAGTCATGAGGGGTGGTTCTCAGATCCCGTGGCAGGGAGTTCTACAGTTGTGGCGCCACAGCAGAGAAGGCTCACCCACGTGTTGCCACTCCCCTAACTTGCGATAGAGGTGCTCTGGGGTCGCATAACTAGTTGGCACTACATGGCACTTCGCGAAGTGTCCTTTTGCTGCTTGAAGGACGGCCTAAATTTTAATTATTTATTTATTTTAGTTAGCCAAATTAATTAATTAAATTGACTTGCCTGTCCTGTCCTGTCCTGTCGCCATTCTGCTGCCATCTTCGCTGCCAGCCGCAGCCGCCACCATCATCGCTGCCCCCGCTGCCTCCGTCGTTGTCAGCAGCCCCCAGCCCAAGCAGCCTGCAGCCCCCCGCAGCCTGCAGCCCCCCCCCCAGCAGCCCCAAACAGCAAGCATTTTAAAACTTACCTTTTTTGCTGGCGGCAAGCAGCAAGCATTTTAAAGCAGCAAGCATTTTAAAACCAGCGGCAGCAAACAGCAAGCATTTTAAAACTTACCTTTTTTGCTGGTGGCGGCCATCGTGGTAATGTACTGCCTCATGCCCTCACGAGATTTGGGCGCTGCCATATTGGATCTTGTGAGTTCCAAGATGGCCGCCACCAGCAAAAAAGGTAAGTTTTAAAATTTAAAAAGCCCCAAAAACAGCCTCGGGGGCTTGCATGGGCCCGGAAACATTCCGGGACAAATCTGGGACCCAAAATCGGGTTCCCGAACTGTCCCGGAATTTCTGGTACAGATGATAAGTGTAACTTTACAGTGGAGAGAGAGCCAAGAAAGGACAGGAATAGGAGAGGCAAGGGCAAGGCTACCAAGGATACATCTCAGCAGTTGGACTTCGTTGTAGATGGGGAGAAAGACTGGAGGATTAATTGAGAGCTTCAGGGAAAACATAGGCTGGATTTGAAAGGGGAGAGTGAACTGATCTGGCAACACATAAGTGTTCTAAGATGGAGGTTGACATGTGGAATAGCAAGGAAGAATTGGTGGAATAATTTAAAAGAACAAGAAATCTTAGAGCAGCTGCGAGTGGTAGAGTTGGTGGTCTTGGATGGGGAAATAAGTATTAGGACTGCCTGCCTTGGAATGGGATTACACTGATCCTAAAAGAGCAGAACCAACAGTCTGTTTTTCTTCTGTCTTTTAATGAAGGTGTGCACTGGTATGTTTATGTGTACGGCTGCTTGTATTCCCCCCCTTTTTTGTTGTATAGGGGACGTTAAAAATGTATGGGCCCTGGGTGCCAAATGGCTCAGCTACGCCACTGATGATGGTGGTGACCGCTCTGAGAATTTTGTTGTTGGAAAGTGGTATATGATAATAAAAACAATACCTTGAGTTGCATCCGTCTACGAGGGTGAAACTAAGTTTGTCTAGTGCAGTGGTTCCCAACCTGGGGTTCGGGACCCCCAAGGGGGTCGCAAAGCAGTTTCTGGGGGGTCGTGGGATGTTGGCTGGATGGCCACACCCAAGATGGCGACTCACTCCCCCCCACACACACACTTCAGAGAAAGAAGTGTCTGATGTTCTCTTGGGGCTGGTTTGCTCATCTTGTGTTACTTTCTGCTTGCACTTAGCATCTCTTAATATTAGCTCACTCCCCCCCCTTGTGCTGTTTATGAGTACAACTTTAAAAAATTTAAAAAGTGTGATTTAATAAACAGTGTAATTTATTAAACAGTGACATCACTTCCTGCTTACTGACATCACTTCTGGTCGGTGGGGGGGTCCTGTCAGATTGTCATTCTACAAAAGAGGGTCCAGGTGCTAAAAAGGTTGAGAACCACTGGTCTAGTGACTAGTCCGTCAGAAGGCAAAGGAAAAGAGTTGGAAGAGGAAAGCAGTTTTCAAAACTGGATTTTGCAGTTTTGGACTAATACAGCGTTGCTACAATTTTTTTTTCTGGCCTGGACTTTTGCAGCTGTCTTAGACCAATTTTGGGGCGCTGATTCCAAATCTGGCATCAGATTTTGTCTATCACATCAGGTTTTTGAAATATCAAATATTGCATTTGATAAAATCAATGAAAAACAGCAAATTTATATTGGTCTACAATTTTTTTTTCCTGGCCTGGACTTTTGCAGCTGTTTTAGACTAATTTCAGGGTGCTGATTCCAAATCTGACCTCAGATTTGCTCTATCACATCTCGTTTTTATGCTATCTGCATACCCCATTTTCCAAAGTACAAGAATAATCCCAAAACCAAAATCAGAGACAGAAGGGCTTCGAAAATAATTACAATTTAAAATCCATGTTAATTAACACTTAATTAGCTGCTGATGGGGCAGATAAGTGGCAGGGCTTGGTGTACCCCCAGGAAGAGGTCCACATACCCCTAAGGGTACCCGTACCACAGGTTGAGAACCCCTGTTGTAGCCTTTGTTAGATCACGTCCTGCAGATGGAAAATATTAAATAAATGTGGATATCTACATTAAATGATATTATAAACACACTATCCTAAAAATACAGCACCATATTTTAACACTAAAGCAGTCACTGACTCACAACAACTTGCAATCATAAGTGACAAAGAGTTAATTTTGGGTAAAATAAATGAAAATGGGGTATGCCGATAGCATAAACACGAGATGTGATAGAGCAAATCTGAGATCAGATTTGGAATCAGCACCCTGAAAGTAGTATAAAACAGCTGCAAACGTCCAGGCCAGAAAAATATTTTTTTGTAGACCAGTGTAAATTTGCTGTTTTTCATTGATTTTATCAAATGCAATATTTGATATATCTCAAAAACCTGATGTGATAGATAAAAACTGATGCCAGATTTGGAATCAGCGCCCCAAAAGTTCCTTAAAACCATTGGAATACCTTATGCTAGAAAAAGTGTGTTGACCAGTGCCATAGTCCCGGAATCAAGTCACGCTGCGGCCTAGAAAAGACACGAACCACTTCCAAGAGTGCACCGCGGCTGGCCAACATAGTCGCCTCATTTACTGGAAGCCGCGGCTTGCATTGGCCAGCCACGGTGCACTATTGGGAGCGGCTCGTGTCTTTTCTAGGCCACAGCGTGACTTGATTCCGGGACTATGGTAAGCCTATCTATATTGCCTATCGTGTGCTTGCTTTTGCATCCTCGTAATGGCCACTTTGTAAAAATAATAATATAATAATACAATAATTAGTTCTCCTTCCTCAAAAGGAAACTTACCGTTTTTAAAGCTTCCTGAGTGGGATTTGGTGATAGAATCAGTATACAGTTGTCCCTCGGTATCCGCAGGGGTTCCATTCTGAATGCCCCGTGGAATCCGCATATAATGAAATCTGCTTTATTGAGGATATGGGGGCCACTTTAAAAGCCTTTTAAAAAGAAAAAAAGTTTAAAAATAGTATTACTTCCCTTCACGTGGCAAAATTGCTCCATTTACAGGGCTGCAGGGAAGTCTTCAGCATTCTGAAAGCCACTTCTGGGTCATGCGACTTGGCTCTGGCATGCTGCAGCACGATGCATTCTAGGGTGAGCCAGGACCAAGAGAGGGGGTCGCGCGACCTGGAAGTGGGTTTCGGAACGCTGAAGACTGCCCTGCAGCCTGTAAATGGAGCAATTTTGCCGCGTGAAGGGAAGTAATACTATTTTAAAACTTTGTTCTTTTTAAAAGATTTTGAAAGTGGCTCCCGTATCCGCGATCATTCGTGTTGAGACAAATCTGTGGGTACTAAACGGAGGGGCACTGTCGTTGAAAGTGTCTAATTTCTCTGCAGCAAGGAGGCTAGAAAAAAGTCAAAAGTTGGGGCTTCTCAGGTATCTGACAAACCTGTAGTTGGTACAAAGTTGTGTTCGACGGAGGAGTGCCATGCTATCTATTGCCTGTCCATGATTTGGTGACTAATGCATACTGTAACGTTATAGTGTACACTGTTCAGATAAGCTCTGTAAAGGATTTTTCAAGATGTTAAGGCTTTGAGGGCCTTTTTCTGTGAGTTTTTGAATGAAAGGACAGGAACTCCTTGTTGTGTGTATGCTCGCCATAATAATTAGTCAATGGAAAGAGCAGCCGGAGATGGGAGAAAAGATGGTTTTCTGTTTTGTCAATGAAAAGATAAATTGTTTTGTTATACTGTAACATGAGGCACATATAATAATGGTTCTTAACTGGAGTATGGACAAAATTACGTGCTGGGAGTTTTTTCTTTATATTAATGTTACTGTGTTACATAAGAAGAGCCCTGCTGGATCAGGCCAAAAGCCCATCTAGTCCAGCTTCCTGTATCACACAGTGGCCCCACCAGATGCCTCAGGGAGCACAAGACAACAAGATAACCTGTTTCCCGTTGACACTCCCTTGCACCTGGCACAGAGAAAACCCACTTCTAAAACCAGGAGGTTGCTTATGGCTTGTAACCTGTGATGGTCTTTTCCTCCATGAATCTGTCCAAAACCCCTTATTCCATATAGTTTGATGTGAGCTCCAAGGAGGTGAGGCACAACTGCTGCTAACAATACTTAAGACTTCCTGCTCTTGCAGATCATGTTAATTAATTTGTTACTGTAATGGAGCATTTAGCTAATGGTTCTGGCTGCGGTGGCTTAGTGGTTAAGACGCTGAACTGCAGACCGGAAGGCCGGTAGGACAGCAGTTTGAGACACGAGTGTAGCGTGACGGAGTGAGCTCCTGTCTCCTGTCCCAGCTCCTGCCGACCTAGCAGTTCGAAAGCAAGAAATTGCAAGTAGATAAATAGGTACTGCTGCGGCGGGAAGGTAACAGCGTTCCGTTAGTCATACCGGCCACATGACCACGGAAGTGTCTTTGGACAGTGCTGGCCCTTCAGCCTTAGAAACGGAGATGAGCACCGCACCCTAGAGTTGAACACGACTGGCTTTCGAGCAGGGGATACCTTTACCTTTATTCTGTTCATGAACTGTAATGTAATGTTCATAAGGCAAAATGAATAATATCGAAATGATCTAATCTGTATCTGTCATGCAAAGTGTTGCTTTATTGCTATTTCTCTGGAGTAGGGTCAATCCATTGCCTAGTCAAGTGACTACAATGCAAGTTGATTGAGTGGGCCATTAGTTGTACTGGGCAGGCTTCTGAACTTTGACTATCCAGCCTTCTGAAATGCATGAAATTTTTATGGACATTACATGCATCTCCAGGTGCAGAACTGGGGAGTAGTTTTCTGGCTATGGAAGTTGCTGGAAAGAGAAGCTTGAAGAGAGCTAGCCTAGCCTTGTGTGTTCAGAAACCACTGGTTTTTGAAGTGCTAATCTGAGACTAGCACTGCCTCTTCTTGCTGTCATGCCTCTGTAACTTTTTCTTAACCTGGACATTTGTGAATACATTCATTTTTGTTTTTGACAAAGCATCCGGAGGTAGCCGTTGGTCTCTTTCATTTTGTGGCCTTGAACCTTTCACCACTGGTTAGGGAAGTGGGAGGCAAATACAATTGCTGAATAGCATGCTTCCTTTATTTACTGTTTGGAACAGCTCAGTGCTGTTGCATGCATTCCCCCCCCTTCATCAAATCTGCTTTTCGTATGCTGACTCTTCAGACCCCCCCTCCCCAATTCTCATTGCCATTGGTTTTGCTTGTATAGTCTAGCAAGCTTTGTGTGGGTGAGTGGAGTCTGAGAGTAGCAACAGGGCCAAGGAACATCAGGCAGTAAAATAACGTCTTGATGACATATTTCAGATTCTGTGGACTATGGGTTATCTGATTGTCAAGGGCACCGCTATAGTCTGGGAAAGTCTGAAAGAATTTGCTCCTGTTTCTGACTTAAAGACGGATCAACAAACATTTCAGGCCTCAAATCCAGTCCGTCTTCAAATGCGAGTGTCCAGTATTGACAGTTAAAAAACAACAACAAAACCTCTGCTGATCCTTTTACTTTGGTAATTGTTTTCCATGGCTTGAAACTGGTTTTGATGTACATGAATGAGACCCTAAAAGTTAATGGTACTGTACTTTTTATGCTTTATACAGCATTTCTGTTTGCCAAGTAAGTTTTACGATTGCGTATTATTGTGTTCCATCTCCCGACAATCTTGTGAGATAGGTTGTTTCTATTTCCAGTTTCTAACCAGGTCAGACTGTTCAGCCAATAAACTGAATTCAATCAGCATATGGAACTCCTCCCCCTTTACTGTGGGCACCTACCCTGAGGGAGAAAGACGCAACTGTACACTTCCCCTTTGGGCGTTAGTACCTTGACTCCAAGCAGAGCTTGGCTCATGCCAAACACTGGTTTTTACCACCAACTCTTAGAAAGGGGATCAAGGTAGCCAAATTATCCAGTTCATCCCAAGCCAGAAAGCGTTTAGGATGGACTTTGCAATTTATTTATTTATTATATACAGTACTGCTTTTCTCAATAGACTCAAGGCGATTTACACAAGCAGGCTGAACATAAATCCATTTTTCAATGAGATTTTTACAAGTATTATTCCATGAGACAATCTAATAGAACCTCCATTTCTCCAGGCAGCTACAGCTAAGCTTCAGACCCGTTTCTCAAAGATGTTATCTGTTTTTTGCCAGCTGACTCCTCCACACTGCACTCCTCCACACAGATTACGCCAGCGGTTTCTTGGTCTCCCATCCAAGCAACTGATCCTGCGTAGCTTTTTCAGGCAAGGCGACATCTCGACCTCCAGACCACATCTCCTACCCTCCTGCAATTCCAGCCGTAAGCGTCATCAGCCAGCATCCCTGATCCAGACAGCCTCTTGAAATTGGTACTGACTTCCCCTCTGACCCTTGCATACCTTAGGACAAGGGTTTCAAACATAAGAGCCACGGGCCAGATGCGGCCTGTGGAAGGTCTTTATCCAGCCCACATGACAATTGGGCTCTCCCAGCACTGCCCTTTTAGCAGTATTGCTTCTGCCGATGTTCTAGGAGGGAGAGATTGTAGGAGGCTTTGGAAGGCATGGAATACCATGGGGGAAGGGGCAGACCAAGAGGGGTGAGAGAGGGAGACACTGCCGAGGTGCTTGGAGAGCCCAATGATCACATGGGCCGCCTTTTCAGCAGTGCTGCTTTTAGATGTCCCTTTGCAGACCACCTCTCTGCTGCTGAGCTGCGAAGTGACACCTTGGCAGAAGCAGCGCTGCTGAAAGGGTGGCCTGTGTGATCATTGGCCTCTCCTATATTTTGAAAATATAGTCAAGATTTGCACATTTTCTCTTCTGTCATTTGCAGCTACTGAGTTTCTATGTGAGAACAAAGTGCTTATTGCCATGAATGCTATTCGGCCTGCTGTATGAAACTAGTTCGACATCCCTGCCTTACGATGCACACCAGATCCCTACTTCTACTCCCAAGTCCTGCACTATACCTGTCAGAAGTGACCAAACTGGCTAATAAAGCACCTCACCAAAGGAGACAATCTGGGATAAGCGGAAAAAATTCCGCCATGTGCCAATCAGGCAGGGAGCAAAAAAATCCTACTTGACCAGCTAATCTCAGACTATTCCTACCCGACCAGCTAATCTCAGACTATTCCTACCCGGCCAGCTAATCTTGGACTATTCCTAGGGTGAGTGGGATAGGTGGTGCAACGTCAGGTGACGTTGCACCTATCTCAGCACCCAAATGGGAGAGAAAACACTGAGGGAGAGATGCCTCTCCCCAGTCAATGAGGACTCTGTATTTCTTGCCTCTTGCAGGGTGTAGGGGCTGGGCAAGAAGGCCACCACTTGAACTGCGGTGTGGCTGCATTCACATGGGAATGTATATACAGATATGGATAAATTAATGTGTGAACGGCCCTTGTGGCATAATCGGTGTTGAAGAACAGAACTTTGTCTGCTACCTACTTACATCATATCATAACCCTTTCTTTCTTTAAAGTGATTCTGGGGCTGTGATTCTGGGGCTCATGGAAATATTAAAGGGGGGGGAATGAAGGGCTCATCTAAGCTTTGACTTGAGATTTTTAGCCAATTCACAGTTTATTGCCCATCTTCCATGTGGAAGCTGCTGGACATGCTACCGCATGGAATCACCTCCAAAAGTGATTGGTTGCATCTGAAAACTGCTTACAACACAATGGCGTGTGGAGTGTCCATATCCATATCGGTGACGATCGGGGATGTGCTGTCGTTTATACTCTCTGTGCATTCAGGGAGCTTGAGTGCTCTTCAAATGCTAGAGCCCCAGGATGGAGTGATGGCAGCTTCCATGTAATATTTGTGTCAGCCCTCTGTCACCTTAAGTAGCTAAGCCAATGAAAGTGAAAGTTGCCCGGGCACTTTTTCTTTTCGCATCTTTGCAAGTTTCACCTCCTCAAAGTAAGGTACTTCTCCAGACTTTGCCCTGAGACATTAGTTACAGTGCTGCAGAAGTAAGGACGAACCAGAGCCTTGCCAGTTTCACTACCCTGCTTGTGGAAGAAGTGAAATCAACAATGGTCCTGAGAGGAAAAAACCCATACAATTTTCACATTTATATAACTCCTTTCCCCCAAGGAGCACAGGGTGGTGAACATGGTTCTCCTCTTCCTTTTAGCCTTACAACCACCGTGTGAGTTAGGCTAGGCTGAGAGATAGTGACTGGCTGAAGGTCACCCTGTAAACATTGTGGCTGAATGGGGATTTGAACCCGGGTAACCATCATACTACACTGATTCACTGGAACGCTAGCTCTGGTGTTTGAATGTAGAGCATGGCCATCCACCTTAACCAAGACTGGCTCTTCTTTTGCAGAAAGGCTATGCATGCTCAATTGTAACCAGTGTGTAGGTTTTTCATTCCAGTTTAAGAGATAGGAAATGCAAATATGCACAGCATATGGCCACCAAACATCCACACACAGGTTGCGTGCTAATTCTTACACGGAAGTGCTTTCCACACTTTGAATTTTGTCACTTCTGAAGCAGCCGCAGCCCTAATACATTTCATAAACTTGAGTCAGAATGGAACGTCATGCTAAAAACATCGAATAATAACTTTCACAGACCATTAAGGTTTAAGGCTACAGTGTGAGAGTTTATTACAAAGGGACTCCAAGGTGTTGTACTTTCTAATAACAACATATGCTTTAAGCGTAATCTTTGGTTTTCCCCAAGGGAGTTATTTGCTCTGAACTATGAGGTAAGATTTTGCTGTGGCTTTATTTATGGTCTGAAACAGGCTGGTTTTGCCTTGTGCTGTCTGTTGCAATGAAGCCAGGAATCTAGCAGGAAGGCACAGAAGATGACCATTAACTTGTTTTTTCACACGTCTCGTAATGCAAATACTTGCTTATGGCACAATCTCATCTATGGATTGCACCGGCAGAACATGTATTCCGTAAAGCGCTTTGTGACAGTGTGCCGGGCATGCCAGCAGGAAGGCTGAAGCCTTCTCGTTGGCACAAGCAGCTGCAAGGATGCCAACTGAAGCAGGTGAGTCCTGCAGAGAGGGTGGAACGGAATGGGGGTGGTGGTGGTGGTGGACTGGACCCGGGAGGGGGGTGGGATTGGCGGCACCAGCATGCGCCATATCCAAACCCTCTTCCCAGTCCCGATCCGCCTGCACAGATCGTGGACTTGTGCCAGCTATAGAGCTGCCACAGTTCCGAGTTGATCCGTTGCACCTGCTGGGACTTACCCCAGGGCAAATGTCCCCTTATCTCGAGGAGACCTCCAGCATGCAAAACTCCCCTGCAGGATGCAGCACAGCCTGCACTGTTGCCACTGCATCGCCACATGGAAGTTTAGTTAGGATTGGGCTGTTAGTGCTGTTGCCTGTAACTTTCATTCTATGAGTGTAGGTGCTGTAGGAGAAAAGGTAAATCAGGACTCTTTCTTAAGGACTTCCTGATGAGCACTTATGTAACCGCAAGGATGCTAGTGTCGTAATGTAGGGGAAACATTGGGGATCACCCAGCTAGTTGGGAACAATGGTATAGCTTATCTATATGTTTAATATCCTGTAGCAAGCATTTATAATGGGATTGCAATTGGCAAATACCATAGCATGATGGGTTACCCCTTGTCTCACACAGGGATGGTGCTTTGTGCATGCACACATTCATCTAATGCCAGAGCCATGCACAGAATAAGGAACTGAAAATCCAAAGATGCAACAAGTATGAGACATCTTGTGAGAAGTGCATATATATTTTGAACTTGAATGCTTGTCAGTAGTAGCACTGTGCCGCCTGTTAAAAGGGAGACATGAACTTTCACTTTTCTTTGTTGGAATCTTCAGTTTGAAGAAAAGAGTCTAATTTGAAAGTGATGTACATTAGACTTTCACCAGAAATACTGTCACACTTGCTGCACCCTTGAATTGTTAGCCCCCACTTTTTTTGTCCACTGCTGTTGGAAGATGACCTTGTGTTTGCTCACCAAGTCATACCTAGGCATATCTATAGGGCCAGGATATGACTTTGAAGTATCATTGATTTCAGTGGAATTCACTTCTGGTAAAGTGTGTTAATGATATCCTTTTTTTCTTACCACACACTATTAATAGCTTTGATTAAATATCCTTCAACTCTATACACAAAGGAAAAGACGTTGCATCAAAATGTTCTGAATAGACTTGCTTCTTGCAACTTTGAAAGGAAGTTATCTGTGTGGTCATTTTTTTGCAGACTTTAAACTTCAAGTGCCTGAAATGTCTTCTTTTTACATTAAAGGGAAGCTGAAAACATGTTTTTAGTGAAATAATTTATTCCACTAGATCAGGGGTTCTCAACCTGTGGTACGGGAACCCCTAGGGGTATGCGGACCTCTTGCTGGGGGTATGCCAAGCCCTTCCCCTTATCTGCCCCATCAGCAGCTAATTAAGTGTTAATTAACATGGATTTTAAATTGTAATTATTTTCAGAGCCCTTCTGTCTCTCTAATTTTGGTTTTGGGCTTATTTTTGTACTTTGGAAAATGTACTTTGGTGTGGTGGGAGAGGGAGGAGCTGATTTTGGGAAGTGTGACTTTGAGAAAATAAGAGATCCTTGCATCCTCTCTCTCTCTCTCTCTCTCTCTCTCTCTCAATTAAATAAGACATTTTTTCACATTTAAAATTGTTTTAGTACTTTTTAAATGATTAATTACCTAATTAATTGATTAATCTAATTAATTAGCAGTTAATTAGTACTTCAGAAAATAGACTGTGATAGGGGGTACCCGGGCCTCCAAAGGTTGAGAACCCCTGCACTAGATGACTTTCACTTGTGTTGGTTTTCTTTTTTAAAGTATGAAATAGTAACTACTGAAGCTCTCTCACAGGGGCTCCAGTGGGATTTCTTTTGCTGATCTCAAGCATGTGCAGATCTCAGATGCAGTTGCTCATCTTGAGCACATGCGGCATTTTCAAGGACTTCACAGTTTCTGGGTTTGAACTTATACAACATTACAAGCACAAGTTTATTGCTCTGCAGAGAAATGATAGGTAAATGTGACCCCTGACAATTAAGTCCAGTCGTATCCGACTCTAAGGTGTGGTGCTCATCCCCATTTCAAAGCCGAAGAGCCAGTGTTGTCACGAAGACGCCTCCGTGGTCATGTGGCCGGCATGACTCTCCTTGGCGCAGCGCGTAACATGCAGCTGGAACACGGAGCGCTGTTCACCTTCCTGCAAGTGGTACCTATTTATCTACTCGCATTAACATGCTTTTGGCAGGAGCTGGCCAAGCAACGAGAGCTCACCCCGTCGCAGATTCAAACTGCCAACCTTTCGATCGACAGCTCATGGTTCAGCGATTTAACCCACTGCGCCACCCGCTGGCCTAGAGAAATGATACTATGGCTATGTAGTGCATTACATAATAGATTTGGGGAAAAGAAGTTTTGATCTGTCTTTGATCTAATCTTTGCTCATAGAAAATGAAACAGCAGGGGAAAGGCGCTAATATAAATTGGAAACAAAATTCTATCTACATTTGGGACTTGGGTCCCGTGTGAAAAAGTGATATCTTATCAGCAACATCTTAAGTTTAGAAACTCACATAGTCATCCCAAAAAATGAAATTTACTCCCCAAACTAAACATTTGTCTCATGACTTAAATGTTCAGATTCACATTTCTGCACAAACATTCGCACACACCCTCCGTCCCCCAAATTTCAGTTCAGCTGTAAAAGGCATTTCATCTAAGGGACATGTCACACTTTGTGTGGTAGATATGTATCGGTGTGCCCATCATGTGTTGTTCTGTTATGCTTTACATTTTATGCAGCAGGTGTGTTTTCACTGTGTCCCTGCAGGAAGCAGCATAATGTCTGAAGAGGAAGTCCTCATCTGCAATCTCACAGAGCTGTGACTTCCTGGCACATGTCCACCGCACACTTACAGGTTTGTTTCATTTGTTTTATTGATAGCCTTTGTAAGCTTCCTTAAAAAAAATAATTGCCAAATGTAGCACACAGGATCTTTAAGATGTTCAATACGCAGGTGGGCATGCTATGTCAGATCAGTTCCATCAAGTTAAGCAAGTTGTCCTCTCTGAGAAAGGCTGGTTGTGAATGCGGGCCCAGACACTGTGGTTAAACCTGCAATTGTCTAGGCTCTGCAGCTAGAGACAGCTTGCAATGCTAGTGCGATCATGCACTGTCATTTCAGTGGCGGCAATCCTCTTTCTTAGTTTTCAGTGTGCCTAAGGAAAGGAATGTCCTGCCTCCTAGCAACCCTCTTCCAATAAGAGAGCCTCCATTAATCTTTACATTCTTGCATAAACGCGTACGTGAGTACAGTTACTCTAGTCTTTACTCTTAACCATCATGAAACTCAGCACCACCCTCCAACTCGCATAGCCCCGGAGAATGTTATTCACTGACCCCCTAGGTCTTCTAGAGTCTAGAAGTCTAGAATCTAGACAATGACCTGAACCAAGTCACCTGCTAGTGTGTGTGGGATAGGAGATGAGTTGTTCAATGGCTGCATTAAGGGCTGATGGTGCTTCAGAGATGAAAAGCCCCCTAGAACTCCTAAATGCCAGTGTCTTAGGGCCCAATCCTATCCAACTATCCAACGCCCAATGGGGTGTGCACTGCATCCTGCGGGGGGGGGGGAGTTACGGAGGCCTCCTCAAGGTAAGGGAATGTAGTCATCCCAAAAGTGCTGCATCAGTGCTGGAAAGTTGGATAGGATTGGGCCCTTAGTGATGCTCTTTATTATCTGTAGTAGAGCCTAGAATGTGATTCCTTCTCTGTTTGTGTTTCTGTTTTTCTTCCTTGCAGCTAGGCCAGAAATTGTCCCAAACTTGAGTGCACCAAAGATAAATGGAAGACAAATTGAGGTGGGACGGGGGGCTTGAGAGGTCATACAGATACATTCGTAGCTGTGGAGCTGCTGTGTGAAAAAAGATTACTGGTAGATGTTCTTGCAATCTGGTCGGGGTCAGTCAAACACCTTTGCATACTTCTGTACCTCCTAACAACAGCAGCATTTTTTGAGGACAGCCAAAAGGCCAAGCAAAACTTTCCAAATGCCAGCAAAACAACAGGCGTGTTGAAATGGGAGCCAAATGTGAACAGAGTTCCTTATCTCCCTTCTAAATAATTCTGTGTCAATGTACCTAGGCATTTTAACTCAACCAAACAATAATGGAGACTGTGGGGAAGATTAGTGGTAAGAACCCATTGTGTCCTTGTGCTTCTTCTCCCCACCCAAAATCTTGGCCTCCTCCTCCTCCTTTCAAAAGGTGATATATGTTTACCCCAGCATACCATTCTATACTTGATTTGCACATCCAGGCTTTCAGAAGCTATTGCAGTCATCCAGTTGGACAAAGCTCACAAGAGAAGGAGTTGACATTTATTGGAAAAGAACAATGAGCCACACATCTTGAGGGACAGCTCAGTTAGGGTACGTTTTTTATCATATTTACTAAGCTTATTTTTATCCCTCATTGTCCTGTTGGTAATTGTCATATATTTCCCATGCATACTGTATCTGTGTTTAACCTAAAAGGAATTTAGTGAATGGATGCACAGGTGAAAATAGAAAATTCAGCATAAATTACAAAAGAGAGAAAGAGACTCCATTAGTTCGGGAGTAGGAGTGGGAGAATGGCCAGAAAAGATGGAAGGTGTTAATCTTCTGTTCAGACTATTTGGTAGGTGCTCTGTACCTCCTTAATGGGATATACATGTTAATGTGAAAATACTACCATCACTGCTCCCTCTTGCAAGGCTTCGGGCAGCCCAATTCTGTCTACATTTTCGACTGGTGGAGCACTGCTCTGCCGGTCTAGGGTGTCACAAACATGCTGTAATGCACATTTGCGGCACCCTGGGAGTAAGTGGCGCTGGTGCCGAGGGGCTAAAGAGCAAACAATTTTGATGGATAAATAAGGCATATTTATGTAGGCTTACTAGATTTCCTCTGATGCGGGGGGGAGGGGCATTTTAACGCAGTTTTAACGGAGTGTCAAGAAACCTGTGTGAGATTAGTGCCCCTAAGAAGGGTTGTCCATGGCCTGGCATCACTGCTGGTGCTGGAAGACCTGTCCTGCGTTGCCACCAGCTGCACCTCAGATGGTGGTGGGACTTGGCAGAACAAGGACTTGGCATATGGTTCCTGTGGGTGACAGAAAAACAGTCCTTTAAATGTCTTAAATGGTATGGAGCATTATTATCACCGTCTCTAAGGTAAGGTTATGATGAACTCTGTTAGCATTTAAAGCAATAGTAATAGGATGTGCTTTGTTTGCTAATGCTCTGCATTGAGTATGATAAGAAGCGGGAGAGAGATTATTGGTGGCTGTCTACTCAGCTTCTGGAACTTCATTCCCTCAGAAGTCTATAAAAACTGTAACCTCAGGACCTCTTCAGACAAAATTCCTGCATGGAAAGCATGTCAGTGCAGGAACAGGGGCATAGGAAGCTATCTTATCCTGAGCCAGACCATTGGTCCACCTAGCTCTGAACTGTTGACACTGATTGGCAGGGGCTCTCCAGGGTTTCAGACAGGGCCTTTCCCAGCCTAGCTGGAGTTGCCATGGATACTCTCACATGCTGCTTTGGGAGCAAATCGCCATGGTAGAGGTTGACTTTTGGCGGGAACATGGTGTGAGGGGAAAGAATGAACTTCCCACTCCTTGCACGTCTTGGTCCTTACCAGTCGTGTGTGTCGTCCCCCCCCCCCACACATACACCTGTTTTTGAAGCACATTTAGTTAGACTTCAAGTCTGTGACAAAAGATATGGAATACATTTAAATGATCAAAATGGAGACTACAAAGGTACTGAAATCTCATCAAGTCGTAAACATATCAGTAACCTTGTAAACAATGGATTACGCCACCACCGCTGAGGTTAAAGTGAATGGAGAAAAGTCATTATCAAGCTCTCATCAGGCTTTGTTTTGCCATCCAAACTTGTGTTGCTTAGATTCTTATCTGTGTCAACACACACACACACACACACACACACACACACACACACACACACACACACACACACACACACACACACACACACACACACACACACACACACACACACACACGAGAGAGAGACATTTCTCTGCAAGAAGAAGTTAGAAGTAGGAATGAAGATGCAAAACTTCTGGCATTTCCCATGGCCTGAAAGTGACTCCCTCCCTGGCTTTGAATAGCCACAGGTATGCTGTTAATTTTCAGTCCTCTCGCCAAAAGGCTATAAAATGTCTTTTCATCTTCTCTTATGTAAGTATTGACCATATAAGAAGGCTGTTATTACAAAGGCAACCACAGTGAAAAAGGGTTTCATTTACTCGGAATATCTGCATTAGAGGGCTGTGATGTCTCCTTGTGCTTTCGAGGTTGCGGAGTTGCTTGTGGAGTGGAAAAATGGCACATCTTTGAAAAGATGCAGCTTTGAGGCAACACCAAAGCAGGGTGTTCTCAGGAATGTAAATTGTATGAATGAGAGGTCTGTGTCTCACTCAGGTATGTTTTTACATTTCCATCTGCAGATAAATGAGTGTTGCAGAAAACCAGGGTTAAAGCCAGGACTCGGTCCCTGAGCCTTGCAAGAGGAAGAGCAATAATAGGGAAGCATGTGCTTCTGAACATACCGGTATGCAAAGTGCCTTTCCTGCAACTGAGTAGATTATACGGATCTAAGATTTAGTGGAGGGGGGTTTCAGGATGGAGAACATGTGTTTGGGGTGGCCTTGTAATCGGAACACCCCTCCTTTGGTCAGCACTTCCAGGACTTGCCTTGAACCTCATGACTTGAGGTTGGGTCCTGACTAGTGTGGACTCAGGCCTGGGAGCTTTCTTCAGTCAGTGGCAATGTGGTAGCAGCTGCACCGTTTGTCCCAAGTGGTGACTGCCAGTGGGTCTGCTGTGGAACAAGAGGTAGGAGCTGCCAGTAGCAGCAGCCAGGTGAGGAGAGAGAGAGAGAGAGAGAGAGAGAGAGAGAGAGACTGCATGGGTGGATATGTGAGAATGAATAATGAATGAGCAAGAGAGAATGAGGTGGGGTGGGTAGGAGTACGCAATGGCAAAATGTTTTCTAGATGCTTAATTCCTAGAACATATGTATAGTATATTGTGACTTCCATCTGCAGTGTGTGGGGCTAAAGTGGCTCTTCTCCTTGAGTAATATGCTTTGCATAGATTTTGGGAGCTCTGGAATGAATATTAGTTCAAACGACTCTCAGCTTCAGTGTTTGTCTGTATGTAAAATGGAAAAAATGTTTTCTAGAATATCTAATAAATGTTTAGATTTTTTTTTAAAAAAAGATGCTGCCTATGTGGGCATTATATATGTGGTGATATGTAGTCTACATTGGGGCTTATCTGCTTGAGTTATCCCCTTTTAGTTCTTGCTTAGTGCTTGTGTCACAGTTTGAGTCTGGATTATGCAACGATAATCCGTGTGGTGGCCTGATATAAAGAGGGATAGTTACCCCCCCCCGCTAAAAGTAAGAGAGCCACCAATGTAAAATGTACCTCTTTATTAACTGCCCAGAGTTGCTATGACAGCCATGAACGCCTAAGCTGCTTCCAGAAGAGGCACCTCAGCTTTGATTCTGAGGTCCCCCAGTGCTAAAAGCTTAGGAGACTACTACAACGCAAGAGATAACCCTTACCACTGGGCTGTATCTCCAGGTGCATAGATTCTCACCTTTAGCACTAGCCTCTTTTCTTTGACTCCAACGTATTTGACAGTGTTGGTTTAGAAGTAAATGAAGAAGATTTGTGACTAATTTGAGTATTTGAATGATGATTCCATAATAATGAGGAGCATATCCCCAGCTGGATGTTTGATAGATTTTGTGGTTCTTAAAACTTGCTTTCATGGCAAGATACATAGGTCTCATCACTAACGGCACATTTATTTATTTTTATGCTGCTTTTCTTATAGAGACTTGAAGCAGCTTATAATTAATAAATCATGCAAATAAGGTGATAGCGATCCTGATCCTTTTAAGCTCTTGGTATTCTTTTGCTGATGCTCCATATACAGTATCCTCTTGGGGTTTTCTTTTCTTTCTGTGAGTTTGCTGCCTGCTTTTGTTTGCATGCCTCCAGAGATTTAGGTTCCAGTCTTGCCATTCATCTGAATGTCTTCTGGCTTATTGAGAATCACAAAGGCCATGAGAAAGTCTCATCTCTATTAAGTAAATGTTTCTGAAAAATTGCGGCAGATGGATGAAGTACATCTTATGCCAAATGACCAGTTCCCGAAAACAGCAACCCACAAGACACCAGTCTCTCAAGATAGAATTCTTTTGGTTGAGAGGCTGGTTTAGAAGTAGGATATGTTGAAGGACATGTAAAGCATATACTGTACTGCCCTCCTATCTGATCAAGATAACATGGGGCAAGAATGGACATGCAATTTGACATCTCTACTCCTCTTCTGGAATTTAGCTATAATTCTTGTTTTTCCCCTTGACCTAAGTAAGTATTCATGCAAACACATCCAATTCTGTGTATTGGTGTAAAGTCTGACAACAAAACTTAGCACATAGGTGGGAGTCGGACTTCACCAATGTTGTATTTTCTGCTCAAATTTATTAGGGGCTCTTTTAGACAGGATCATTACAACAGAAGGATTCTGAGATTAGATGTCATTGTGACACAAGTGCCGTGATTGTGGAGGAACTGGCGTTGTTGTCCACCCATTGTGAAGTCTCTAGCACAAGTTTCTTCAGAACAGCAGTTTCCAGCCCCAATAAGTGTCCTTTTTGCTGGTATGAGAGCTGATGTAGTATCATTGTTAAGAGATGGAGCTGTGAATTAGAATTTCCCCAGTTTTACATCTCACTTCTACCGTAAACTTGCTAGGTAGCCTTAGGCAAGCCTCTTCCTCTGCGTCAGCTCCCCTGATGCAATTATAGGGATGAGCCTACTTTTACAAATAATGGGGGGGTGGGTGGGAATAATAATGCTTACCTCACAAGGTTGTTGTAATGATTACATTAAGGTAATATAACTGAAGTGCTTTGTACACTTGGGAAGCACTCTGCAAACGTTCAGCCCAATCCTAACCAACTTTCCAGCACTGATGCAGCCACAATGCAGCCTTGAGGTAAGTAAGTAAGTAAGTAAGTAAGTAAGTAAGTAAGTAAGTAAGTAAGTAAGTAAGTAAGTAAGTAAGTAAGTAAGTAAGTAAGGGTTTCCCTACCTTGAGGAGGCCTCCGTGACTGCCTCCCCACTGCAGGATGCAGCATACACCCCATTGGCACAGCTGCATCGGCGCTGGAAAGTTGGTTAGGATTGGGCTGTAAGTGTTCTTTTGTACTTTCTTCAGGATGGAGAAGGTGGCTGAATTCTAGTACGTTTTGATGACCTACAACATGCAGCTCAGTGTGCCGTGAGCATCTCTTCTGTGCCATTTTCTTGTCTGTCTGTCTGTCTCTGTCTGTCTCACATTTCTTTTAAAATGTTCCTCTTCAGAGAACGTTCCTTCATGTTCACTCATCCTGTGCAGCACCCTGAAAATGTTCATTTGCTCTATGCGATTCTGGAGTATGCACTTTCTATAGTGGCATTAAAATAAAAAAAAAGTTTCCCATCTGCAGCCATATAGCTTGCTGTTTTACAGATGATGGAGATGGACATACTGCTGTTGATAGTCAAGGCCTGATGGGCCGCTGCCCATAACATTGCTGGGAGCTTAGTGCTTGATGGAAAGTCCCAGGTTCAGTTAGTAATTTATCCCACCTTTCTTCCATGGAGCTGAAGGCTGTGTCCTTGGACTTCCCAGCCAGGCACTGCGCAGACATGCATGGCTTCAGCACCGTGGCTAAATCCGATGCCGGATTCAGCATCGCCCTGAGGAGGGTATTCTCTCAACTATGCCCTGAGGAGGGTATTCTCTGCGTAGTGGTGAGGAGAGTGTGCGCCTTTGGACTGTGGTTGTGAAGAAGCTTCATCTGGATCTGGCTGCAGCAGCTTGATGTGTGAAGGTGATGTCAGTCAGAGTCATGCACATATACAGTTGCCTTACTGAGTGAGACCATTGGTCCATCTAGGTCACTACTGGCAGCATCTCTCCAGCATTTCAGGGAGGGGGTTTCCCAGCCCTACGTGGAGATGCCTGGGATTGAATCTGGGATGGTCTGCATGCAAAACATATGCTGTACCACTGGGCTAGGCAGACCAGGCATCCAACTCAGGAGGTACAAGTTCATTTATATACATTGAGAAGCTCAGTAGTAACAGAACACACATTTATGGTATATATTGGTCTCAGATTCATTCTCTGGTATCTTCATTTGAAGCACACAGGTGAAGCACAGCGAATCGTGCTAGTGACAGGGAGAATTATCTCCCTCTAACGAAGGAAATCTTCCGATCTGAATGTTGTCCTAAGAACAATCTTGTGAACCACAGCTCCATTAAAATGCTTGTTTATACAGATATCTGTATAATCTGACTTTAAGGCTAAACGCACTTACCTTGGAGTCTCGTGGAACCTATTTCTGAGTAGACACACAAGGCTTGTGCTGTGAGGTTTCTTCTATCAAGCCCCTGCATGAGGGTGTATGTGCCTAAAAACTAAAATTATATTCCACTCAAAACAGCTATTCAGACTGACATCAAAGGGGGGGGGGAAATTGTACAGGTCAAGGAGTTTAATTTCCGTAGCACTTGTACTTCGATTTCTCATGAAGTGGTGCTGTAATGACTCAAATGGCCGTGGGCAATATTGTAATCAGAGCTCATTGTGAATAAAATGAAAATGCAGCAGAGGTCTCTCTTTAGTAACCATCCTAGCCCAGGATTGTTAAAAGTGACTGGTGACCTGAGATGCTTTCATTGTTTCAGTGTCTGCATAAAGCACTTTGAGGTTTTTGGTAGCCTTTTTTTTTTTTAAGAGAATTTAGAATGTATTGCTGAACACTTTTCTGAAAATCAAGGCCTTTACCCCAAATGAAAATATGCTAAATCACTTTAGAACATGATGGCCTCAGAAAATGTTTTCTGAATTTTTAATGTTCGTTTTCAGACAACACACTTAAAAATATTTATTTTACTAGCACCCCACCTCTCCTTTAAGCAGGATAGGAAAGGACTGTGAGGTGTTAGGCAGAGTGACAGTGAATGGTCCACAGCCACCTAGTGACCTCCTGGCCAAGAAAGGATTTGGACCTGGGTTTCCCCAAGACTAGATCCCATACTCTTTCTGCTTCTACAGTATCAGTTCTCTTTTTAAAATGTCTCTCTTGTTGATGGTTAGCCATTTTGACTGAGAATGTTTCGTGAAGTGAAATTCATGTTGTCTCTGTACCCGGTGCCTGTCCTCTTCCTGCCCGCTCTCAGTGAGAGAGAAGATGAGAGCTAGTTGAAGTGACTGGGTGGCAAGTGGGCACATGCAGAGTGCAGGGCACCCCTTGTCAGTTGGTTGCTTCTCCCAGGGCACAATACTGACTAATTATCCAGCGCCGGAGTGTATGCTCCGGCGTCGGAAGCAGTCACAAACATGCCGGAAAGCACATTTACAACTACTTGGGAGCAAGGAAGGTCGGTGCAGAGGCCGACCTCCCTCGCTCCGTTGCTGGAATGCCCAGGCGGCCGCCGGAGAAGGAAGGTAAGGATCCGGCTGGTGCGGGAGGGGGACCATTGGTGTAGCCGGCCCAGGAGGGGGCGGGGGATGGCGTCGGCCATATCCCTGTCCCCGCCAGACCGGCTAGGCTGTTACATGGCCTCCTCTATAGCTGGCGGAAATCCGAGGTGGCTGATAGGGCCGGCCCCGGTTTACACTTGGGGAAGGGGACGAGCCACAAGTAGACCTCTGGTCTGCCGGTCGACGGGCAGCCCGGACTCAGGATCCGGCCAGCGGCCCTGGGCCTCTGGCCGGATCCTTAGTTAGGATTGCGCTGCCCGTCTGTTTGAAGCAGCCACTGAAGCTGGCCTCATGGCTAGGGCAGCCCTGCTACACTCCATCAATAATTCAAGTGGTGAAATTCTGCACCTGCAGATTAGGAATTAATAATGGTATGTTTATTGTTCAAGTCTCTTCCATTCCTATTGCTTTAGAAATTAAGACTGTAGATCCCAAATGTTACATCTGAATGTTCCAACAGCACTAGGATACATTAAAAAAGTAATGTGACTCCATGGATACTATCAGAGGCAGGTCCTGCTGCCTGTTTGATTCAGTTCTTGATCATGAATATTTCTTCCAAAATAATCCCCCGAAGGCTAATTATACTTTATTACTTGTGAAGCTACAGCAGTTAAAATGTGCTGTATAAAATATAAATACTAGTACAGTATTCATAAGAGAGAGAACAGCGAGTATTTTTCACATTGTCTTTATTAAGAAGTGAAACATAACGAGTATAAAACTGTGTTCTAAAAGCCACAAGCTACTTGTGGTTTCTCTAGCTCTTCATAGCAGAATTGAGGATACTGCATAACGGCAGAGGTAAAATATTCAGGTGCTCCTTTCTTTGACAGCTTATTGAGAAATTCTTCTCAATTGTAGCTAGCTCTACAATATCATCTTGAAAAACAGCAGCTTGATCATGTCTGAATGCATGTCATCGTCCCAGGTAGCAGATACCTTCCTGTGTTGAAATGGTGATTTAAAGCTTTCACTGCGATAGATTTGTAGACAAAGAAGTTTCATCTTTCAGTTTTGGTGTGTCTCAGAATTATCTAGAAGAGCCCTTTTACATCTGTCTTGGGGCCAAACTAGACATGGTATAGGATATCTGTGAAATGGATCCATATAATATTATTATTATTATTATTATTATTATTATTATTATTATTATTATTATTATTATTATATGAAAAAGCCTGATTCAGACTGGGTCTGCAAAGTTAGGGAATGGGGTCTTACCCTTTTCCCCTGCACCATATTGAAATGAGTCTCTCCATCAAACCAGCTTTTTACCATGCAAGACAAAGCATATTGGTACTGTACCTGTATATTTTGCTATATACGGAACATCATTGCTTCAGGGAGTAGATTTCAGCTGCTGCAGCCCAAGCCAGGATCCTATCCCCGTTTTCCTGGCCTGACATGCCCCCTGCCTCTCCTTGAACCTACACCAGCAAAATAGATGGTATACTATTAGTATAGGGATCTATTATAATAATAGATGGTATAATTTTATTTTGTTATAAAATTTTAATAACATTTTATTTATGTATTTTTTAAGTTATGTATTTTAATTTCTGTTGTAAGCCGCCTTGGGCATCTATCTGCCTTGGCATAGGAAAAGGCGGGGTTTTTTATTTTTTTTAATTAAATAAATAAATAAATAAATAAATAAATATATGGCCAAGTGGCCTACAGAGGGGTAATTAAAAACGTTTGCTTACCGTACATTTCCCAGCTGTTTGGTCGTCAATCCCGCCATAGCATGCAGCGTGCCTCTGTCAGTAGCACTGCATGCCATGGACTGGTGAGGAGTACGATTGAGCCCTAAGTGCGCTTGAGGTCAAAGTATAACCTCTTTTTTGTTTTAATTTCAGTCATGCTTAAAGATTAATTATATTACTAATGGTTAATATAGAGTGTGACTGCCTATGCCGATAGCATAAAAACGAGATGTGATAGAGCAAATCTGAGATCAGATTTGGAATCGGCACCCTGAAATTAGTCTAAAACAGCTGCAAAAGTCCAGGCCAGGAAAAAAAAATTGTAGACCAGTGTAAATTTGCTGTTTTTCATTGATTTTATCCAATGCAATATTTGATATCTCAAAAACCTGATGTGATAGATAAAAACTGATGCCAGATTTGGAATCAGTGCCCCAAAATTAGTCTAAAACAGGTGCAAAAGTCCAGGCCAGAAAAAATATTTTTTTTGTAGACCAGTGTTATGCAGTGTAGTCTGAAGCTGTGTGCACTTAGGTCCCATTGAAATCAAGGGGTTGGAGTCAAAGGTATCCTTCCACATGGGGAAGAGGTCTTTCACTCACAGAAGGGCTGCTTTGCACTAGATTGTTGCACAAGAAAAGTGAAACCAAATTCAGAGGCTCTTCCACTTGTGCAACAGTTTGCATGTTCTTCTACAAGCAGAATTGTGAAAATGCTTGTAGCACTGTTATAGCATCATATGCACTTTTGTCCAAGCACTTATGGAATAGCACTAGCAACTTTTTCTTCAGCTTGTCGTTCTTTGGATCTAGCCCAACAGGACTTAAGCAGCTTAACTCTGTGCTAGTTCGTCGTCAATTTAATTGCTAAGATAAAAAGTGCTGTGTGTCCAAAACACTATTGAATTGTCACTGTTTTATACAGTGGAGGGCATGGCATGGCAAGAGCAATTTGAGAAAAAAAAATGATTTCACAGTTTCCTAAATTGTTCCAATTTATTCCAACCACAGAATCAGGGAGCTGCACAATTTGGAAGAAACTGAGCTGAGGAAAATGGAAGGACATGTAGGAAGAGGAAGTGCATGGAGCTTGTGAAAGGAAATTGAGTCATGCTCTCCCTCCCAACATTTGATAGGGGAAAATGCATGATGAGAACAAGGATACAGTATATAGTGTGGTAGTGAAAGCTGTGGGATCTTTTTCTTTAGTAAGACAGTTTTGTGCCAGTCAAATAGGGAAGTCTAGAGAAACCATGCACTGGTAACTAGTGGAAGATCCAGAAAAAAACCTTTTAGCTTCTGATTGTTCAACTACTGCACACTTTCAAACTTTGAACTGCAACTTGCTTCTTTTTTTGCAGGGCTTCACGAATGTTGCTGCACTTGAGTAATGGATGAGCTCATGTTTGAAGGAGGGAAGATAGAAATAAATGTTTTATTTTTTAATATTAATAAAACTGATGGGGACAATGGGGAAGAGGTGATGATGTCCTAGATGTTAATTCTGTGGCACCGGACAACTGCAAAAGCAATTGATGTGCCAAATGAGGGAAGAGCCACATTTTCCTAGTGTCTAAATGCGAAGGTTGCAGTGCCAGAACATTGGGGAATTTCCATAATAACTGACATGCTCCCTTACACATCTTCTGTCTTGCGGAGATGGGCTAAAACGAACCAGCAAGGTGATCATGCCAGCTACAGCTGGCAGACCTACCAGGATAAAGACAACTATTGCAGAAGGAACTTTATCCTACCAGGATAAAGACAACTATTGCAGAAGGAACTTATCCCAGTAAGGTTGCTGTCATTAGTACTGAACTCTTGACGTTCCTGAAACAGAGAATTTCATGCCTTGAATTGTTTCTAAAGCTGCTGAGGAAACAGCATTCGTCTTTGGTATAAAGTTCTGTGGTTGCTTATGTGGAGATGTGTACAAACAATTGGCTGGCCCCTTAACTAGTGTAAATCAAGGTGGATTTCCAGCAGTTAGCTAAATGCTGATAATCTCCACTGACAGATGTACAGCAAAATGTCTATGTATGACGCGCATCCCCCCCCCCACTTGATCAGTTCTAGTCTGAGGTCCAAATTAAACATGGCGGAGCAGTTGTCCATGTATCTGTTCCTTCATATAGAAAGCAGCACCTGTGTATTTCTGTTCTTTATAAGGACTGTGCAGGGAGAGGGGAGCAAAGCCCAATCCCTCTCTTGCCTGACCTCACTGCACTCCATTGTTGTAAGCGGTTTTATTCCATCCTGCCACATGAACTGAGCATCCATGTGGATAAACCATACATCTAGCAGCAGTCACAATGGGCTCTTTAATCTGACTCTAATCCATGTTAGCCTTTTCTTTTTCATTATCATCCTTACCTTTTCCAGCAATAATTAGAAGTATTGTTTGTATTTTACCCTGTCTTTCTGTTCCATTGGGTAGTTAGAGGAGAATGTCCAATATGTTTCTCCAACTGGTACTTCCTCTGTATTACTCACATATTTGGCTATCAGTGATCTAGAGCAGGGGTTCTCAACCAGTGGTACTAGTACCACCAGTGGTACTTCGGCCAATTGCTGGTGGTACTCGGATGGCCAGACCGCCAGAAAACCGCTCCCACTTGGTGCTTTCGGTGGCGCATTTTCGCTCCTGAGAGGCTCCTGCCTTTGGCCAAGCCTCTCAGGAACACTGAGAAGGGTCTTCCCACCCGCCCAGAGCCTCCTACCTGCGTTTTCTGACTTCCAAAAACCTGAAAACCCAGAAGTAACTGGCAATGATGTCATTGCCAGTCACTTCCGGTGGTACGCAGGAGGAGAGTGGCGCCAGAGAGGTGTTACTCGGCCGGGAAGGGGTTGAGAACCCCTGGTCTAGAGTGGAGGGTATCCTGTCTTTGCATAGTATCGTTGTAGTTATGAACATTCCTACGCTTCCAATCTGTGGGAAACCTTTGCCAAAATCCATCTGTCTTGCTCATCGTGTGGCAAAGACTGCAACATAGTTTCCTTGGGACATCTGTTATAGTTCCTTATATTTTTTTTCTAGGTGTCTCTGGTATCCTAGTATGCTTCTGTTATGTTCCGTTTATTCCAAATAGGAGGTTGAGCACGTAGCCTTAGACCCTGCCCATCAGCAGTGGGTATTGGACAAATGCTTGGATGTTGACAAGCTCTGATGGCAGATGAATGCAGTGAGGTTGCTACCTGAAATGAGTATATATTCTACTGTAAGCAAATCACTTTTTTTTCTGTAGTGGAGGTTTATTTATTTATTTATTTATTTTAAAAAGTTATATCCCGCCTTATCCTATGCCGAGGCAAATGCCCAAGGCGGCTTACAACAAAAATTAAAAAACATAGTTTAAAATACAGAAAATAAGTTTAAACAATACATACTTAATTTAAAAACAATAAAATCCACTGGGGGGGGGGACAGTATGGAGCACAAAAGCAGCATGGCAGAGCATCTTGAGACACAGGAGGCAGACTACAACCCATCACCTAAACAAAGTGGTTTAGGTTCCATTTCAGTTTGAGTGGAAGGAACCTAAAAAGTTTCATTTCAGATGATTAATAAATACGTAGGTAACAAAAATAGCCCAGAGAGTGGAGCAGCTATTTGGAATGTTGAATATCTGGAAATTAGGTTGACATGCTGGGCGTTCTACTAACCCTTTTAGAGGACTATTATGACAATCATGAGGATTTTATTTGGTTTCTGCTTTCTTGTTTAGTTTTTGTCTGTCTGGTTGACCACTTGAACCACAACCATTGTAAGTGGAGGCTACTGCATTTATGTTCTCCTGTTTGATAAACTAAAATGCTATTCCCCAGACTAGGATTGCATCCCTTATTTGTTCAGCAGATCTTTGTTTTCCATACAAGTGTTTTCCATCAGAACAGCATGGTTATCATCCCTCCAGATGACTGAAATTAATGAAATGCCAACCAGCAGGTGGAGATGCATGAAAGCATTCTTAATCGTAGACATGTAGCTTGACATTTCATTCCCATAGCTCTGGACAAGCATTAAACTGGCCAGAGAAAATTTTTTTAAAAGGTTGCTTTGTGTTTCTTGGGAGAGTTTAGAATTTAACACCTTGGATGACTGACAACAACAAGAATGTGATGGAACATATCTTCCTGTTGTAAACTCATGATTTGTGAAACCATGTTTCAAAAGCTGCAGACTGTTAAAACAGTAGCTTTCACATGACACTAAGTGACTCTTCATCTAGTTCAGAAGCCTTAGCACTCATTGTATTCCCCCTCTCCACCCCTTCTATTATATCTAGAATATCACTAGCTTGTTTTCCTGAGATAGCTTATTATAGGGGGACAAGGCAGGCTTCTTACTCAGAATAAACCACAGCACCATTATCATCATCAACCTAATCCAAATTAGACAGTGTACATAGCAGACCTAAACCAAAGAGTTACCGAATAGATGAACCTCCCAGGGCACTATCTACAGAACTTCTGCTGTAAACCACAGAGTGTGGGCTC
This sequence comes from Plestiodon gilberti rubricaudatus, assembly GCA_026170595.1. NCBI lineage: Eukaryota > Metazoa > Chordata > Lepidosauria > Squamata > Scincidae > Plestiodon > Plestiodon gilberti. The sequence goes on along the minus strand of JANXHW010000001.1, from coordinate 243,858,554 downwards.
TACTAATGTTCCTCTCAGAAAGTGAGAAGACGTTTTGGCCCTTTGGAAACAACAAAGGATAGAGATGGACTTTGTGGGGAGGTGGTTTGTGGAAAATATGGCTTGAAAATATCGCTCCAGAAGGTGACACAGACAGTGTCACTCTGTGACAGAGTTAGGGTAGTCTGAAAAACTGGGGGCTGTTTTGGCAGGTTCTGTAATAAATGAGCTTACCAGAAATTTCAAAGTGGATTTGGAATCCAGGCTCAATCCCTCAGCAGCATGGCACAGGCTTCAGAATATGAGTAGTCAATCAAACAGGCAGCGCAAGCCTGCCTAAGGATCTGGCCGGTGGCCCAGGGCCGCCCGCCGGATCCTGTGCACCGGTGGCCAGGCTGCCGCCGAGCCGGAGGTCTACTCAGGGAAGGGGATGTTTTTCCCCTTCCCCGAATGTAAATGCCGGCCGGCCCGACCAGCCTCCTCGGATTTCCGCCAGCAAAATTGCTGGAGGAAGTCGGAGGAGGCCATGTAATGTCCCAGCCGTCCAGCAGGGACTGGGATATGGCCGAGGCCATACCCTGCCCCCTCCCGGGCAGGTTAGGCCAATGGCCCCCTCGCTCACCTGGCGAAACGCTCCTGCGCCTACCGGATCCTTACCTGGGGTCGTCGTCGGCCACAGGGGTGCTCCATTAACAGAACAGGGGAGGCCGGCCTCTGCGCCGGCCTTCCCTGCTCCAGAGTAGTTGCGAACATGCTTTACAGCACGTTCGCGTCTACTTCCGGCGACGGAACGTTCATTCCGTCGCCGCATACTTGTGCAGGATTGCGCAGCTAATGTAGTTCAGTGAAATCCCTGGGCCTTTTGAGACCTCACTGACGTATTCGCTGAGGCCTCTGGTGTGGTGTTGATGACATCTTCAGCTCTGCATCTCATCAGAGACCTCCAGCCATATGCAGTAAGACCTAGCAAGTCCTAGGGACAACCAGAGTTCATGCTAAGCGTTATCTTGTATGCTGTAGTGCAGGGGTGGTGAACCTTTTTGAGAGTATGTGCCCAAGGGGATGATCCAATTCCCGTCTGCATTTAGTGAGTGGCACTGCATGCTGCGTGCCAACAACATTTTTCTTGTGCCACCTTGGGCACATGTGCTATAGGTTCGCTACCACTGCTCTAGTGCTTTCCAATGTTTTGCTTAAATACATCATGGAGTATGTGGCTATGATAGGCCTTGCCTTGTATGCAATTTCCTGATCAGGTCCAGAATTCACAAGCAATCGGCTCATACCTGGTCTGGAAGTGAGGTTACCTTAAATTAGATATTTTTGTAAATTTTCACGACGCGACCATATCCTTGAATTAAAAATCCGCATGTTGCCGGGAAACTATATTATTTTAATGCTGTTTCCTCTCCTGTCTCCCTCTTTACTTGACAGCTTTCTATTTGCTTCTGTTAAGTTGGATTTTTATTGTGCTTTCATGTGTTCTGTGTTTCATTTAGAAGTGAGTTTTTAAATTGTACTTGCATTTATAGTGTTATTTTCTTTATGTTTGACTTTGAGTGGCTTCACCTTCTCTGAGTAGAGGTTACAATCAGCTGTTACTGATTGCCTCTCTTGTCAGATAGGGAGTGCCCACTTCCTGTTTTCTCTTGCACTAGTCTTTTAAGCTGTCTCAGGAACACTATAGGGGATTTCTGATGATGCCACGAATGTTACGTGTGCGAAACGTCAAAAGTATGTTTTAACATCTGTGAAATTTATTTTTGAAATAAATTGATTTTTATATCTATAACGACGGAGTTTCCCGGCAACATGCAGATTTTTAATTCAAGGTTACCTTAAATTGATCCTGGGATTTGGATCCAAAATCCAGTCATGAGGAGGGATTTATTTATTTCTCAAATTTGATGGCATTTCATCTTTCCATTTGGTTCCTTTTAATTCAGCAAGGCTGCAGGCCATTGCTGAAGGCGGACATCGTTGTTGTTTTTTTAAAAATCACCTACAGAGTTGTATCTTAACCCTAGTGTGTTACGGAAGAATGTCTCTGCATGGGAAATTCACGCTCCTCCTCTCCTCAGCAGTCCCCCAGTATCCCTCCAGAATTCACTCCTGAGTGTCAGAGGACCCTTTGGAGCAGGACAGTGTCTGACATGGGAGGGCTATCAGTGAAAATCATTTCCTCCTTGCATGAATAGAACTGCCTTCCATTCATGCAAAATGCTTTGAGGATACAACCTATGGAAAAATATAGTAAAACGCATAGACCCGGTGTTGTGTAGTGGTTAGAGCAGGGATGGCCATTAGGGCCTCTGCGTTCTTAAGAGTTGTATAGAAGACAGAATCTTGGCAGCTGCAAGTGCTGATGGTGCTACTAAAGCAGCTGCACCTGCTGAAATGCCCTCACCTATACAACCATTAAAGGACCAGGAGCAGTCATGTTGAAAGGTTGGCCACCTCTGGGTTAGAGAGTGTTAGCCTATACGTATGACTGGTTAATATGAATGCATGTTACTCTTTACTAAACATTGCTATGTGAACAGCATGGAAGGAAAGGTACATATCGCATGAGAGTAGATAAACAAGCTGCAATGTGTTATTTCATTATTCTGTCCTTTCACCCCCCATAGATAACGTTTTCAGCGTATAACACTCCATTTAATTTCCTTACAGATATTTCCACCTTCAGAGGTGGTATTTAATCCTGATTTTTGTCTGGCAACTCCTTTCTTTCCCTGCATGTCTTGTCTTTCTCTTTTTGTGCCTTAGAAGGCAGAATGAAACATGCCACTTAGTATGTTTAATAAAGCTGCATAATAAAATTCCCCCAAACATAAACATACTTAAGAAGCACCTTCATCACATTCTGTTTCCAGATGTGGAGATTTGCATTCCAGCTGATTCTTTATCCTGTGGTTGTTTGCTGAGCTATTGAACAGACATTCTTAAAAATGCAGGTTATAAAAACACATGGAACGTTCACCAGTGATTCATAAGCTCCTAAGCTATGGTGGAGAGTGGTGGAGTTTGAAAGGTGACTCAGGCAGCCGCTTAGGTCTCTCAAAATGCTATACAGGAATTTGCCACATTGAACCTAGAAAAAACACTTTTGAGGTGGTTTTCTTGATGGTGAAAGGGTTGATTTATGCAAGAAAACTACTCAAGAGAGCAGAGCAAAGCATATAATAATAATAATAATAATAATAATATAATATACAGTACAATATCCAATTCAGAAAAGATTCTGAATTCTAATGGTAAGAACTTAGGAAAAGCCTTGCTGGATTAGGCCAAAGTCCCATCTAGTCCACCATTCTGTTTCCTACTGTGGCCCACCAGCTGCCCCTGGGAAGTCTACAAGCAGAAGGTGAAGGTTCATGACTCTCCCTCCATTGCTCCCCTGCAACTGGTATTTGGAGACAGACTTCCGCTGAACCTGGAGGTAAGCACATAATCATCATGACTAGGAGCTATTGGTAGATCTTTTGTCCAGTCCCCTTTTAAAGTCATCCAAGCTAGTGGCCATGACCCCATATTGTGGCAACAAATTCTGCAGACTAATTATGCACTGTGTGAAACAGTACCTCACCCATCCAAAATCTCCCATATTTCAGTTTTTTTGGATGACCCCTGGTTCTCATATTGTGGGGGGGGGTTGTAGAATTTTCTCTCTCTTTCCATTCTCTTGACACCATAAAATAATATAAGTATCGATCATGCTCCCTTGCTTTAATACCCCTTGCCATTTTTCCTAGCTAAAAAGCCCCAAATGTTGTAGCCTGTTCTCATAAGGAAGATGCTGCAGCCCTCTGATTGCTTTGGTTGCCCTCTTTCGGACTTTTTTCCAGCTCTACAATGTCCTTCTAGAGGTGTGGTTACCAGAAGTATTCCAAATGTGGACACACGGTTTTATGATGCACACTGGGCCAATATAAAATTAGCGGTCCTATTGACTCCTTTCCTAATGACCCTTAGCATAGTGTTTGTCTTTATAACTGTGGCACACTTTGTTGACATTTTCATCGAGTTATCCTGATCTGTCACTGATCGTTCAGATCCTATCCATGTATATATGAAATCGCGACCATCCCCCCCCCAATGTGGATTACTTTACAGCTATTGATACTGAACCATGTTTGCCATTTGGTTGCCCGTTCATCCAATCTGGAGAAGTTCTTTTGGAACACTTCATAATCTGCTTTGGTTTTTACCACCCTGAATAGTTTACTCTGCAAACTTGCTGTTTAGTTTGCTGTTTACCTCGAACTCCAGATCATTTATGATCAAGTTAGAAAGCACTGGTTCCAGCATAGATCATTGGGGGATGCACTTCATGTTCTCTGCATTGTGAAAATTGCCCATTTATTCCTGCTCTCTGCTTCCTATTCTTTAATCAGTAAAAATCATTTTTTAATAAAATTGTTCTGTCCTGTTACTCCATGACTGCTAAGTTTACACAAAAGCCTTTGGTGAGGGACTTTGTCAAAAGCTCTTTGAAAGTCCTAATATACAATGTCAACTGGATCGTCAACATGCCTGTTGACACTTTCAAACAACTCTAGTGAGGCAGGAATTACCTTTGCAGAAACCATGTTGATTCTCTTTCAACAAGGCTCATTTTTCTATATGCTTAATAATATTATCTTTAATTATGCTTTTCACCAGTTTACATGGGACAGATGTTAAGTTGACTGACATGTAATTTCTAGTATCCTTCTCTTCCCCCCCCCCCCCAATCTCTTTTTAAATATTAGCATTATATTAGCTGCCTTCCCATCCTCTGGCACAGGAGCTGACTTAAAGGATTTTTTCTTATCATTTTTTCTTCTCTTAAAAATGAATGTTTTAAAACGATGTGTTACTAATTTAATTTAGTGTTCAGAAACGATGCAGTAATCTTATTTGGTTAATATTTGTAGCTTATTTTGGACAGGAGGAATAACTTACTGATGCCAGATAACCTTGATTTTAAGTATTGGTATTACTGCATCATTTTCTTACAGCACAATCCTACGCTGCTTGTCTATTTGTTTTTGTTTGTTTGTTTTAAAAGATTTCTATACTGCCTTTCCTATGCTCAAGGCGGTGTACAACATAAGAATAAAATAACAGATAAAACATGAATAAAACCATTAAAAACCATTAAGAACAATTCAAAATGATACTGGAGCCGATTTAAAAATATAAAATCAGCAACAACATAAAAGTAGCAACAGAAGATAAAAAGGAGCCCTAGGAGGTTCCTCCTCCCTCCTCAACAATGCAAAGCAAAATAAATACATTGTTAGACCCAGGGCCATTCAGAGGAATTTTATCAGGGGGTACAAAGTTTCTTTTGGGCCCCTTCCCTACATATGAATTTGGCTCCTGGGCCCCCCTTTTTTGTTCCAGGGCCCCCTTTTTGACCCATGTTTTGCCCTGGGCCCGGGTACAAATTACCCCCTTCCCCCCTCTCAGAGGCCCTGGTTAGACCCCACTGGAAACCATATAAAGGAGGAGGTATTCAGAAATAAACTCCATTAAATTCAGTTACTTATTACACACTACTCCCAGTGTAGTGTGTATAGCAGGGGTGGCCAAATTTCCTTCCAGCCCACAGGTGTACACATTTAACTCCTGTTGCGTATATACACCCCTGGGTAGAAATGCTTTACAGGCCAATCCTGTGTAACTCTTGCACCGATGTAACAGTAGATCCACTGGTGTAAGTGCACTTATGCCAGTGTAACTTGCCATACGGTGACGGAAGCAGGACGGACACTGGTGTAACCCCCCTTGGATGCCGCACATGTGCAATTCGGACGTGGGATGGATGCCAGTGCAACTCCACCGGCGACGCCCCTGGAATGCCCCCTGCACCAATGGAGTTGCCGTGGCGTCCGTCCCGCATCCGAACTGCGCATGCACGGCATCCGTGGGTGGTTACGCTGATGTCTGTCCTGCGTCCGTCGGCGTATGGCAAGTTACACTGGCATAAGTGCACTTACGCTGGTGGATCTACTGTTACACCGGTGCAAGAGTTACACAGAATTGGGCTGTAAATTTAAGAACTATGATAAACTTCAGATGTTTGAGAGCCGCGAGATGTTTGAGAGCTGCAATATTTAAGAAGCATTTAAATTCTTAAATACATTTACTCACCATGAACATTAAACTTATGTTTTAATCCAGTGGACTCTCAATTTACAGCTGGTAAATAATTATAAAGCTTGAAAATTTCTTATTTACCTTTTATATTAAGCGTGATGCAAAAAGGAGCTCAGCCAACAAATATTTCCGAGAGTCAAAGAGCCTCATGTGGCTCAGTAGCCACAGTTTGGCCACCCCTGGTGTATAGGATTGCAGCCCTGAAGGTGTATCTGCAGAAGATTTTTTCTTTCAGGGCTTATTCAGCGCATGTGAACCCCGTAGGGCACATGTTCCCCCTGACCTGAGACTGCATTCTCTTGCCCCCTCACCCCTATTATGTGCAGCTGAAGGGAACCAAAGTAAGTGCCAGTTTGTACCACCCAAAGTATGATGGTGGTGCAGGTAGCCTTTTTTTTCCAGAGATCTGCTGCCAAACTCCCACTTTGGTGCTAAAGCACTGACCTGGGAGCAGGAGATGTTTTTCTGCAGACATAGCTTAGCACAACCTTTCTCCTGATGATGACTTACAATAAGCATATTCTATTGACATTTCTGCTGTACTCATCTCGCAATTGCAAAATGTTGCCCTGACCTGAATATTTATTTCCTGCATTGACGTTAATCACTATTTAAGCTGAAAGTGAACAATTTCAAGCAAGATTTTTCTGACCTTTGCACATATTTTCTTTCAACCCTTCTTGAAGGGGGTGTTCCAAGTTCCTGGCAACTTGTGATCACATGATTACCCATCTGTCCTACCTGTGCCTTAATGGCAACCTTTGAATCTTTTTTGTAAACTTTTCTTCCCACAAATAAGAGGTCATGGTGTAGGAATGACTTATTCCCATCATTATTTCATCTGTTTTTGGTCTTTAAAAAATAAAGTTTATATAATGGAAGTACAATATAATTAGACACATGGGAGTTCTGGTTTGGAAGTGGTTCAGCAGAATTCTATGATAAAACAAGTCTCTGACCACAAAAAGCTCCATACAGTGATTTGACAGTCTAACATATACAATCACTTATGCTAAATGAAAGGCAATGTCACCATGTTAAAAGCTGTACACTGAAAGCCCTTATGTTATTTGCTGGCTAACAAGCCCAAAAGCTGTAAATCTAACCCAAAGTCAGTGTTAAATAAACTTCGAGAGACTTTTTCAAAAGGTGCCCAGGGTGGTCATGTTTATAAAGTACCATGTCTGCAAAGGAAAGAGTTCTAATAGGATTATTTGAGAATGGCATCATTTCAGCCCTGCTGAGTTGTACGCAGTCAGTATGCTTGGGACCTTTTTTGCATGTATCACTTCTGAACTAGTCTGAAACGAGATTAAATCTGTAAAGGTTGCTCCACTTAAAAGAACCATCTCTTTGTACAGAAATGTAGGGCTTAAATTGCAGACCTCGCTGGTGAGGTTTTCCATCACTTTTTTCCCAGCTGAAACATAGGTAGGAAAAAACAACTATGAATGTGTCTTCATTTTTGGAGTGAATGCTTGGCTGGTGCCAATTGGAACAATTTTGTTGACTTCCATAGAGCAACAGCCATTTGATATCAGTTGAACACCTGATCTCTAGTTCTGAAATTCCAATTTATAGAGTCATGTGAAACAAGGAAGTGACCCCTGTCAAATACATTTTGGAACGGAAAACAAAAAATGATGGATATACCATTGAAGCAGAAGGAACCTTCCTAAAAAATTACTTTGTATAGATGCTAGCCTTCCCACGTAATATGTTACCAGATGATGATATACAACCCCTGGAAACATATCAAGTGTCCTAAGAACGTGCATGCATCTATTTTGTTCCGCCATTTTGTAAAAAGAAGAGTGGGCCTCTAAACCCCTTGTGCTTGCCTATACCGTGATTAGTTCCCAAGGTACAGGTTCAGTATCCCTTATCCAGACAGCTTGGGACGGGACGTTGTCAGGATTTTGGATTTGTCTCGATTTTGGAATATTTGCATAAATATAATGAGATATCTTGGGGATGGGGCCCAAGTCTAAACAAGAAATTAATTGATGTCTCATATACTATACACCTTAAACACATAGCCTGAAGGTAATTTTATACAACATTTTAAATAATTTTGTGCCCCAGCATGCCTTGCGCTATGCCAGCTAGGTTTTTTTTTAAGTCATAGCCTCAAAAAAGTCTGGATTTTGGAATAGTCTGGATTTCGGATGTCCAGATAAGGGGTAATCAACCTGTACCTTACAGGCAATGAACAGCGCTGTTTAGCAGAGGAGACTGAATAGTAGGAAGGACATCATGTAACTGTAAATCACTCTTGGAGTTTTGTAAAGTGCCAGATCCAAAAACCTTTCAGTGCCAATTAGCTGTTCTGAAGTGATCAACACCAACTATTTGGAACAAACCATGCCCTTTTCAGTCATTCATACATATTCTGAACACATGGAGGGGTTAGCAAGACCACACCCTAGGGCAATGCCTCTGATGTCACTGCAACTGCAGGCAGGCCCCACCTGGCCTCCACATGTTTAGTTGAACATATGAAAAGGGCCTCTATGTGAGCTTCTATTTGGGAATGTTGCACAACTACAGGGCGTCTCAAGAAAATGTACACACACTTTATTATAATGTCAAATTTATTATGTTATAATTCACATGTATACTGCATATGGCATACACAGAAGCAATTGCTTGATCCAGTTTAATTAATTAGTTAATGAATTGGACCAAGTGCTTGAAATGTTCCCCGTTGGCATCTACATAGCTTGACATCAGTGGCGTCACTAGGACGCGCGTCACCCCAAGGCGGGGGGGGGGCGTGTTACCCTAGTGACGCCTCCGACTATGCACCCCCCTATAAAAATCTTTTTTTGGGTGGGCGACCCGGCTGCAGCCTGCCCCGGGTCCCCCCCCGCCCCTTCGCTTTGCCCTCCGGATGCTCCGAGGCCGGCCCGGGAGCCGGCCTCGGAGCGTCCGGCCCGACTGGCGCTCCAGGGCCTTCTGAAAGAAGGCCCAAAGCGTCAGTACGGGTATTTTAGTTGTTTTGCGCATGCGCAGACCGGTTTCGCGTTTCACCCCGTAGCGGCCCGCTCCCATCGCCTCACGGGAGCGACGCCACTGCTTGACATAGTTGACTGAGGCTACAATCCTATCCAAACTTACCCGGGAGTAAGCCCCATTGACTGTAATGGGATTTCTGAGTAGACATGCATAGGCTTGGGCTCTAAGGGATCTGCAGACATCCACCAATGTGTGTGCTGGGATGGTTCCACACATCTCTTCAATTGTTTCCCAGATGATCAAGTATTGCAGGTTTTTTACAATGAAGTATGTCTGAACTAGAGCTCCTTAAAATGTGTGTACACTTTTTTTAGACACCCTGTATATTCCTGGTTGTGTGGAAGCCCCTACACACATACAACTGAACATGTTTATGTAACATAAATACCTCTTTAAGTGAATATTGATATTTTGTGATGTTTTCAGTTTGTTTTATTCTAATTTTTAAATATCTTGTTAGTTACCTTGAGTGCCTCCCTGTTGGGAAGGGAAAGATGGAATGGGATATAAATATGTTAATAATAAATATAAGTATTACGATTCCAGGAATGGAAACTTCCACTCTTATTTTCCCATTAATCATGCATTCTGAAGACAGTGAAATGAAAGGAAGGATTATGACAAATGATTTTGTAAATTCTTTCTTAATCCATATTTTTCAGGTAAAACCCCTATTTGATTTCAACTAACAGGAAAGTGAAACAAATTCATATGTTTTTATAATCTCATGCTGACCAGTTCCTCTGGCTCTGATATACAGAGCATGCATAGAGTAGGGCTACAACCACCCTGTTCCTTGGGTCCTCTGCACACCTGCTATTGCATGGAGGTCATATCATAGGACTTGTTCTATACATAATCGTTATATACAGAAATGTGTCTGACTTCCACATTATGAAACTCCTTTAAAGTGAGGGTTCAGTTTAGAAATCAACTGCAGTCACACGTACAATGATTGTGCACTGAGCTCAGTTGCATTATATGACTTCCAAGGTTTCAGCAGGACGGAGGAGTGTAGGAATACAGAGAACTGGATGCCCTTTTCATGTCTGCGCAGTGTGAACTGGCTCCAGGATTCTTACCAGGTCTGGTCTTTGGGAAATGTTTCACATAGCCTTCAAGAAGGTTTTCCCAGACATGCAACCAAAGATTTTTCCAAAGCTTTCTTTCTGCTCTTTCTCCAGGAGTTCCAGGGCTGCAACTATATAGGTCTCATTAGGCCTGTTCATAGAGCTATATTTTAAGAGACTGAATTTTTCCCGTGTAGTTTGATACTTTTCATTGTAAATCTGCGTTTGGTTCCATTAAGGGGCAGATTGAAGGACTCTTTCAGAGCAGAACACAGCCAACTAGCAACTCATGATTTGAACAGGTGTTTCTAGATTTCTGAGCCAATAGGAAATGACTGGATCACTTTTTCCCATCCTCCCAAAAATAAATAAATAAATGTCAGTACAGTTAGGGTTCAGAATGCTTCGGAAAATGGCTGAAATATGTGAAGAGACAGAGGAAATGGGATGGGACAAAGTGCACAATATAATTTGCCCTTTGTTACCCAAAATTGTTATCCTGAGATAGCAAAGTATTGCATCTATCGACTCCTCATAAATATTAAAAGTATTTTTCCTTTTCTTCTCTAGAAGCATTACTGCTAATTGTTAACCAATTATCACAATCAACTTTTTCAGTCCACATCACATTGCTTATATTTGTTGGTGCTCTTCAGCACATCTCTTGGAAATCTCTCTATTTAAAAAATCTTTTTTTAAAATAATAACTTTTATCCTCCGTAAAAAAAAAGTGCATGTTTGCTCAACAAAAGTAAAACTAACAAAGAAGCTGGCAACCGAACATTAAATGCAAATGTCCCTACATAAAAAGATAAAATCCACTATTAAACCATCTTTCTAAGCAGCAGGGCAACAAGTAAGTGTTCTCTCATTTCTTCCCATCTTCCTCCTGATTTTGTCTTGCTGTATGATTACCTTCAAAAACTGTTCTTCTCCATGGTCCCAGTGATTTTTCTAGCATCTAGATTTTTCTAGGAGGTTTGGACGGGCAGTTAGATAACGGGATGGAACAGCCCTTTCATGGCATTTCTTGCGACCTACTTTTTTTATTTGGAAATCCATACAAAGCTGATCATAGGTGTCTGAATAAGCAGAGTACTTGGTAGAAAGTTTGAGTAAAGCAGAGAGCCAAAGACAGAGCCCCGTGAGACCACTACAAGGAGTGTGAGAGTTTTGTTTCTAATTTGAAAAGCGTCAACACGACCTGTCGTGTACCCTTGGGGTAGTGACACTTTTGTCAGTTTAAATATTGTACCTTTATACCTAAAACAGCTTCTGAAAATGATCTGCTTATTCCTGGCTACCAAATGCTTGTCTGATTAAAGAAAAAAACCCAAAACAACTTTGTATTGCCTCCAAAAACACTTCAGCTAGGGCTTGGCAGACATTCAGGGGAAGGGAGTTCCAAAGCCGACACACAAAGAGTGTCTGACTCATCAAGGGACCACTCTTGGCACGCTGTATGGATTGCAAATGGAACATACGGAAGGAAGTGGTCATAGAGTTATGTAGGAGGAGGTGAAGAGCTGCCAAAAGGGACAAAGCTATAGTGGCAGGAGACACAGAAGGTGAACAGTCTCACTGAAGCCCAGTGTGGAGAAGGACAGTAACATGATGGGAGTTACTACTGTATGTGTATCCTTTGTGTATTGCCGCCCTAAAGGCATGCTAACAGCACATTCCTATACACATGTTTACCCAGAAGTAAGTCCCACTGTGTTCAGTAAGGCTTACTCTGAGGTATGTGCGTATAGGATTGCAGCCTAAATTATTTATGGATGGTAAACTAATTAGGTCCCCATTCCTGCCCAACTTAAAATCGAAACAAATGCATAAGAAACAAAGGGAGTAGGGGAAGGGCACACGTAAAGGAAAGTAGCCGAGATTTTACGAATGAAATGCTCTACTCATGCCTGGCAATGAGGTTCTAGAGCAGGGGTTCTCAACCTTTGGAGGCCCGGGTACCCCCTATCACAGTCCAATTTTCTGAAGTACCCCCTGCTACTTAAATGCAAATTAATTTGATTAATCAATTAATTAATTAGGTAATCGTTAAATAAAAAAGTACTGAAACAATTTTAAATGTGAAAAAGTCTTATTTAAGACTTTTTCTTAAATGTGTGTGGGGTGTGTGTGGGGGGTGCGTGGGGGAGAGAGAGACACATGCAAGGATCTCTTTTTCTCCAAGTCACACTTCCCAAAATCAGCTCCTCCTAAATGAAAATAAAATAAGAACTAGAGCTACTGCTGTGTCATCAGCCAACTCGTGCCATTTGATGTCAAACTATCATGTGATAATTCTATATCATATGATCATTCTATATCATATATTAAGAATATTTATATACCGTTTTTCAACAAAAAGGAGTTCACAAAGTTTATATAGCAAAATAAATCAATAAATGGTTTAAATATAAATATAACATATAGGTTTCATATTCATGATTTTGTTTATTCACTAATAAAGAAAGAAAATGTATAAATATTATTTAAACGAGGGGTAAACATTCTACCCCTCGGCGCAACACCCCTATGTAGCCTTACCAGATCCCCCCCGACGCAGGGGGGGACCGAAGCAATAATGGTCGGGACACGGCCGGGTTGATTGGGGGCGTGGACAGGGGCGTGGCTGGGGGGGAGGACTTTGCCCCAGCGAAGCTGTAAGCTCTCCGAAACGACCCGAGCTTCCAGCTCCTCGTGCAACTACGCAACGAGGCTGAAAGCTGTAAGCTCTCCGAAATGACCCGAGTTCACTCGGGCCGTTTCGGAGAGCTTCCAGCTTCTCGCGCGACTGCGCGAAGCTGGAAGCACTTTGAAAATGTCCGAGTGAACTCGGACATTTTCAAAGTGCTTTCAGCTTCGCGCAGCCGTGCAGCAAGACGGGGGCAAATCCCAGCTGGCCGGGACAATGACGGAGACCGGCCGGGAGCCCGGGATTGGGCTCCCCAACCGTGATTGTCCCGGCCAGAACCAGGACTATGGTAAGGCTACCCCTATGCCCTCCACACACACACCCAGGCACTTACTTTTACAGGAGAAAGCTCCGTTTTTTCTTCAAAAGGCCGAGTGAGCTGCAGGCCTCACTAACAAGACCTAGGTGCTAGCTAGAGTCTCAGCAAGGTTATAGTTTGAGTGGATTTCTGCTTTTTTTTTTTTTTCATGGCCAGGGCCCTGGCTTTTGAATCCACTTTGTTTCCAGCACCCCAGGTGCAGGTGATCAGTGTTACAGAGCTGTAAGTAGGAGCAACACAAGGCGTTGTTCAAAACACTCATTGGTCCTTAGAGGGTAATCTAATGCTGTTCCTGTAAGTTGGCTGTTTGTTTCTGGGGTTTTTTTTTTCTATTCCCCCCCTCAGGCTGAGCCTAGCAGGGGGTGAAGGTTGGGGTACTAAGAATTCTGTCTCCAGCCTCAAACTGACTGTTTGCAGGGATATAAGAACATAAGACGAGCCCTGCTGGATCAGGCCAAAGGCCCATCTAGTCCAGCTTCCTGTATCACACAGTGGCCCCACCAGATGCCACCAGATCCCACCAGGGAGCACACAGCCAACAAGATAACCTGTTTCCTGTTTCCACTCCCCTGCACCTGGCACAGAGAAAACCTACTTCTAAAGCCAGGAGGTTGCTTATGGCTTGTAACCTGTGATGGTCTTTTCCTCCATGAATCTGTCCAAACCCCTTTTAAAGGCATCTAGGCCAGGTGCCATCACCACATCCTGTGGCAAGGAGTTCCACAGATGAATTACACGCTGGGTAAAGAAATATTTTCTTTTGTCCGTTCTAACTCAACCTCCACTCAATTTTAGTGCATGTCCCCTGGTTCTGGTGTTGTGCGAGAGGGAGAAGAATTTCCCTCTATCCACTCCATCCTATGCATAATTTTATATGTCTCAATCATGTCCCCCCTCAGGCGCCTTTTTCTAGACTGAAAAGCCCCAGACGCTGTAGCCTTTCCTCATAAGGGAGGTGCTCCAGCCCACGAATCATTCTGGTCGCTCTTTTCTGCACCTTTTCCAATTCAACCATATCCTTTTTGAGGTGTGGTGACCAGAACTGGACACAATACTCCAGATGTGGCCTTACCATCGATTTGTACAAAGGCATAATGATATTGGCCGTTTTATTCTCAATCCCTTTTTTAATGATCCCAAGCATGGAATTGGCCTTCTCCACAGCCGCCGCACACTGGGTCGACACTTTCATCGACCTGTCCACCAGCACCCCAAGATCTCTCTCTTGATCCATCACAGACAACTCAGAACCCATTAGTGTATATGTGAAATTTTGGTTTCTTGCCCCAATGTGCATCACTTTGCACTTACTTACATTGAAGCACATCTGCCATTTTGCTGCCCATTCTCCCAGTTTAGAGAGATCCTTCTGGAGCTCTTCACAATCCCTGCTGGTCTTCACCACCCGGAAAAGTTTAGTGTCATCTGCAAACTTGGCCACCTCGCTGCTTATCCCCAACTCCAGGTCATTTATGAACAAGTTGAAAAGCACCGGTCCCAAGACCGATCCTTGGGGCGCACCAGGTGGCTGTGTTATACTGATTTTCAGCAGGATTTTTGCAGGCAGCTCAATGTAGATGTTTATTTCTAGGGTTTTTTTCTTCCCCCCTTCATCAGGCTGAGCCTATCAGGACAGGGGTGAAGGCTGGGCTACATAGAATTATGTCTCCAGCCTTAACTGAGTGATTGCAAGAACCTTGCAGGTAGCTGTCGTTATATACTGATTTTTAGCTGGATTGTTGCAGGGAGCTCAGTTTAGCTGTTTATTTCGGGGGGGGGGGGTGTTTCTTCCCCCCCAGGCTGAGCCCAGCCTGGTGACATGGTATTTTTCCAGTAACAAGTGCATTCAAGGGTCACCTCCATCTAGGTGGGTGTGGGTGGAATAACAGCCTTTGTTATAAGGCTGGCTGTATGACCCAGTCCTCAGCTCCAATACTTCCAGCCCCAGAGAACCCAACAAACTGACTGCAAAGCCAGCGGCTCTTTCTAGCAGCTCACCTGGGGGAAGGAGAGAGAGAGAGAGAGAGAGAGGCCCAGGTGTTCCAGCTTAAAGGGACCCAGTCCTTGGCTCCAATACTTCCAGCCCCAGAGAACCCAACAAACTGACTGCAAAGCCAGCGGCTCTTTCTAGCAGCTCACCTGGGGGAAGAGAGAGAGAGAGAGAGAGAGAGAGAGAGAGAGAGAGGCCCAGGTGTTCCAGCTTAAAGGGACCCAGTCCTCGGCTCCAATACTTCCAGCCCCAGAGAGCCCAAAAAACTGACTGCAACGCCAGTGGCTCTTTCTAGCAGCTCACCTGGGGGGAAGGAGAGAGAGAGCCCCAATTATGGAATTCCCTCCCCCTGGAATTAAGAACGGCTCCCTCTTTAGAGACCTTTCGGCGGGGCCTTAAGACATTTTTATTTAGGGAAGCATTCGATGTCTGACATGGTGGGCTGGCGTTTTAACAAATGGCTTCTTAACAAATTGTTTTTAACAAAGTAAATACAGGTTGACCCACTGGGGTTGTTTGTTTTTAGTTGTTTATTTTAATTGTTTTTAATTACTTGTTTTTAATTTTTAATGTATATGTATTTTAATGTTGTAAGCCGCCTTGAGTGCCCTCGCTTGGAGAAAGGCGGGATATAAATTCTTTACATAAATTCTTTAAATATAACAAAATACGTTTGCTTTGCTGAGCGGGTATTTAATTTTTGCAAGACGATTTCGCAAAAATGAATTCTCAAGAGCTATAAAAACAAAACCCTTGCAGGCATGGACTTGTAACTTCATACACACTGTGCTGAAACATGCCCCTACATAACTCTAAAGCACAGAAGTTGTATGCACAACACAACAATGTCTTTTTGAGCGTTTTTGTGCTGCGCTCACAACTAAAGCTGCAGCATTTTAAGGATTTGAAGGGTCATAAAAGAACCCTGGCAGGCAGGACTTGTAACTTGGGGTACACTGTGCTGAGACATACCCCTAAAGAACCCTAAAGCACAGAAGCTGTGTGCACAACACAACTATGCGTTTGTTTGAGATCTTGTGTTGTCCGGTCTATGCTTTACATAGGAATGAAATGACAAATTTGTTATGCCTTAAACCCCAATGAGTGGCGTTTGCAACACCCATGCTACAGGTATATGGCACACCTGGGAATTTTTTTTGCAGGTGTTTTTCTCTATTTGTAGGTACCTTAAACATGTGACAAACTGGCATTTGGAAGTTCTGGGAAAATATGGCCTTGGGGACAAATAAGGTTGCACTGTTAATGACTCTCCATTCCTTCGCAACTGCATTCTCACATATGCTTCATTGCGATCAGCCCAATAGCATTCTTTTGACTGTACCATCTGTGCACAGGGTCCATACAATAAGACATGAAGAAAGGTGTTCTTTGTGGCTGCCCCATAGTTGGAAAGCATTTTTATTAGGGCTGGCTTCAAGGAGATAGTGGAGTAACTTTAATTCTGTTTTGGTGTTTTAATAGATATGTGATGTATAAATGTTATTGAATTTTGGTTTTAATAGTGTTACCCACCTTGAAGCCATCCAAATAGGATAGATAAGAAATCAAAGGAAGGAAACAGTAATTAGATGCCTTGGTATCATTGGCGTTGAAAGAACAAAAGCAGACCACACACGTATGCACACACTCCACCACCCTGTATCAAGCAGCGGCTAATTTGAATTGGGGATTGTTGATTTTGGGTTATGCAAGCTCTTTTGGAAACACAGTGTAATCCTGGGCACACTTTCCTGGAAGTAAGCCCATTGAACACAGTAAACCTGCATGGGACAGCACTGTTACAGAAGCTGGTGGCTGGCAACTGGTACCTGATTTGCCCATATGATTTCTTCATGCTTTTCAGTAGATTGAGTGGAGGACTTAGAGTATGGAGCACTGAGTACAAGTCCTTGTACAGCCTTGGACTCATGAGATGGTAGATATTTCTCAGACATATTTAACAATGGGAACAGTATTGAACTACCTTGAGGGTTGATCCACTGAATGATTGTAAAGCATTCTGCACATTTAAAATGCTATGTAAATGATTAATAGTAATAAGATATAATATAAATGTCCAGGAAGTCATTAGCAAGGAGAAGGAACTGCCTTGGGTCCCTTTGGGGAGAAAGGCGGGATAAAAATACTGTAAATAAATAAATAAACCTATAAATACATTCATGCTGCAGTCTTATGCACATTTTCCTAGGAGTAAGTCTCTGATCAGAATGGGACTTCTGAGTAAACATGCATAGGATTGCACTGTCAGTCCTCTATTCACTCATTCCCACCTCAGTTCAGAGAACTTTATTGGCATTTCATACATTATACAACATAAACAAACAAAGTATCTTGACAATCCCAATCAATCCTACCAAACCCCAACCACACAATTTGAATCTCCAGACAAGTTACCCCTCTCCAACTCCGAGATTTAGCTTGGATGCTCAGTTGCACGGCGCTGCTGAAGAATTTGGTCGAGATATTTCGTAACCTGACGTGTGTTCAGTGGCGTCACTGGGGTGCACGTCACCCCAGGGGGGGGGTGCACATCACCTGCTGCTGCCGCATCATAGTAGATGATGCACCTAACTCTTTTCCTGCCTCATCCCTCACAAACAAGTTTTTTGAATCTCCATTGTGGGAGGGGAACTGCTTGGAGAAACTTGGTTCAGAGAAATAATGGACAGGGGAAGGGTTAAGAACCACCACACACACATTCCCACTGCTTCTTTATTGTAAATTCTCTTCTGTAGTGGCTTTGCTTTTGTTGGGGCACAGTTAAATGCATTCTCAGATAAAGTGTAGTTAGTCCTCAAGTCTGTGTGGCTTTCATGGCAGGAAGTTCTTGAAGACTTGCAGAGATGTTTAATCCCCAGCACCTCTTTTGCTTTTAAAAACAAATTAAGCACTGGAATCAAGAAAACAGTCCCAGAACAGAGAACTAAGTTGCTTAGGCAACAAATTTGAAGGATCTGGAAATGAAGATAGGAGATGGGGATGATAATTTTTTTTAATACATAGGAAATCTTTGAATTTGCTTAGAAGTAGAGACAAAAAAGGAAGAGCAAAGAGAGATTTTGTTGACAAGAGAGAAGATAAAAGATGACAGATAAAACAGAGGCTGGAAGAAGGAGATGAACAAAGATGACAAAATGTCATGGGGTTGTATCTCTTTTTTGGACTGGTGGTGTAATATTTCAGAAAGAAACAGACAAGGACAAAAAGGCAGCACCTAGGAGACAGAGGAGAGGAAAATGACATGGTCTGTCATTCCTCCTCAAAAAGACTGCAGGATCTTTGGTGAAAGAGAAGAGATGTGACACATATGAGAGGGTTTAAGAGTAAATAAAATGTAGACATGGGGTGCCATGAGAACTTTGAGGACGTCATAAAGAAGGGATCATAGAATTGCATGTTGTCAAAGGCCAGCTTCTGATGTTGTTAGTACAGCAACCATATGGTTTGGCAAATCATAAAATGGCGCCACTATTAGTAAATCAGAATCCCAATATTGGCCCTCGTTGGGAGATGCAGTGCTCCTATGGGATTATCATGTGATTCACCCAATCCATATTTATTATATTTATTTATTTACAGTATTTTTGTCCCGCCTTTCTCCCCGAAGGGACCCAAGGCGGCTTACAACAAAAAAGAAAATACATACAGAAAATACAATACAAAAGTCACATTTTAAAACCAATAAACACAACATCTAAACATTGATTAAAAAGATGATTACAATTAAAACAAGATATAAAAAACAGCAGCGCCCCCACCTGTACCAGCAGGATGTTAAAAAAGGCCTTGGCTCTTTCCTCAGCCTCATGGATAGGCCAGCCCTGGGCTGCTTCAGGTAGCAGACTGGTGAATGGCACTCACCTTTGTCTACCCACTTGCCTCCTCCTCCTCCCTCCACTCCCTGGACTGGAAAAGGAAGGGGGGAACAGAACAGAAAATCACTTCCTCTTCCTCTCTGTGCCCCACTTACCTTTCCAACCCAGTGAGTGAAATGAGCAGAGACAGGCACACCCCCAGATGGGAGGTAGCATTTGGCATGCCACCTCAGGTACCAGAAGATATTAGGCTGGTGCTGCGTCATACTGGGACAGATGGACATCATGATTGCTTGGGAAACGTGAGAAAGATTAGGTGGAATAGACCAGGGTTTCTCAACTGGTGGTACGCGTACCAGTAGTAGTACGTGGACTGCTGGGAAGTGGTACGTGGGTCCCTGACTGCCAAGATGGTGGCCACGTGGCGTTGGAGCCCTGGAAATGGTGGCACGAGCTCTGCAGAGCCTGAGCATGTGGGTTTCCAGGGCTGGGAAAGGCTCTCCCGCCCACCCTTGCTCCCTTACCGTTGTTTTCTGAGCTCTGGCATGGCCGAAAACCTGGAAGTGGGGGTCATCACCACTAACTTCCGGTAGTACTTGATGTGGTGGCAGCCACAGAGGTGGTACGCTGCACCGAAGGGTTTGAGAACCCTTGGAACAGACAAAACAGCTAGAGCTTTCCTCCTCAAAAACTCCACTTTCATAATCTGACATGGCTCTGTTCAAAACATTAGGACAATTTAAAAAAAGAAACTCCACAAAATCATGCAAAAAAAAAAATAGAGCTTTAAATATTTTAAAGGATTGAGAGGCAGTATGAGGCATATAGCTTAATATCACATGCTGAAAATGCTAGCGATTGTTTTATTAATCTTCTAGGCAACGGATGTCAATAAACAGAGCAATGCTACATTACAGGGAACAATATTCAATATTTTATTGAGGGATTCATTGTTCAGGTTGGCTTACATATTTTTTAATGATTTATATCAGGGGTTCTCAACCAGTGGTACAGCCGGAACCCCACTCTGACACAGCATTTGTCAGCACTGCGTTTTCACTCCCGCGAGGTTCCTGCCATTGCCTGAGCCTCTCCGGAATGCTGAGAAGGGCCCTCCCACCTCCCAGAGCCTCCTACCTGCATTTTCTGGCCTCAGAAATCTTGAAAACACAGAAGTAACTGGTGATGATGTCATCAACAATCACTTCTGGTTGTACGCAGCAGGAGAGTGGTGCCAGACGTGGTACTACTCGGCCAGAAAGAAGTTGAGAACCCCTGATTTATATCATGCCCTTCCAAGCTCAGGAAACTCGCACTGTAAATACCTCAAAGTAAACTAAAGATGAAAATTAACAGGTAGTGATGGCTCATTAACTGTAGACATTCTTTTTTATTTTATTTTTTGCACACTGTACTCTCTAGGAACACGTATGCCCATAAATAAATTTTTAAAAAGATTTTCAAAGAAGTGACATCGTTAGCTTGATGATTAACGCTTAGCAATAGCTTCACAGACTTCTGCAACCTCCAAAGCCAAAGCTGAAGGTGAAACCTTAAACTTGGAAGATCTCTCCCTGTTTCCATGATGAGGCTGTACTGACAACATGTTCCGAATGGCCATGAATGTCTCCATAGGTAAAGCAACTAAATGCTTCTCTTTATTTGCTGTATTGGTCAGCCTGTCAATTTATCTTTATTTTAACGCCTCATTTTACATGTGAAACAAATGAATCTGTTTGATCCATTCATTACATCATTCCAAATACCATTTTCTGTTGTTTTCCCCCTCATGGAAACTACCCCAAGACCTGATGATTTTTAGTGCTCTGGGAACACTATGTAGCTTTCCTTCTTGTTTGTCCATTGTAACAGAGCTCATTTTTCAGGGGAGGTTTCCCATTATTTCTAGAAAAACTGTGGTCAAACCCATGTACTGCCGAGCCTTTTGATCTCCTGAATCCTCTTCATATCCCCGATTAAAAAAAAAAAAGCCAGTGATTAAGACAGAGTTCCTTAAAGAACACATAGTCAGGCTTCTATTTGACCAAAATGGTTTCCCAGTGAATCAAACCTTTCTCAGCTCAGGGGGGTGTTCCACAATAGGTCCTGAAAAGATGGATAGAGCAATTGTCCTGTTTAGTGATCCACGAAAGGAAAGGAGTCCTTAGTGAAGGGAGACCTTACACTAAATCTGACCTGACACTTTAGGAGTAAGACAATAAAAGGTCAAGGGGACTAACGAGAGGAAAAAATCAAACAATAGGTGCCACAGCCAGCACACAGCTCCTGCCACACAGACTATGGGGCAGCAGCGTTAACTGCCTCAGACATGTGAAGGCGAAGTGAAGCGGAAAGAACTTGAAGTTTCCTTCTTAAGAATTGTGGCCCAGAATTTTCACAACTTACCCAGGACCAGGCCTCCCAAAGAGGTCAAAGTGGCACAGCTTGGTCTGAGGAGAATTTTTTTTAAAAAAAAATTACATTATCTAATGTGGGGGGGAGGGGAAGTGGAAAATATAGAAGTTGTATGGACTTGAACATTTTTTTAAAAGGCAAATACCTGACAAGACATAAAGATAATCTGGGAGGGGGAAAGGAAATTATGTGAGGAGACTGTGTGTTTGAATGTGGAATTTGTGTATCAACTGTCACTTCAAAAATAAATAAATAACCAGAGCTGGATTCAGTAGTGAGAACTTCCTTCATGCATCCTGCAGTTGTCTCTTTCTCCCTGTGAATGAATTCTTGTTCTTGTGATCTGCCTGGAGACAAAAGGAGGAATTTTTGTGGCTCCTGTGTGTATCTCTGTTGTCAATGGCATCTCCATTATCACTTCTTTGTAACAAGGTTCTGCCCTTGTTAAAATGAGCAGCCTCTTCCTGGCCCTGTTGAGCAGATACTCTAATTACTTTTGGTGAGTTGGAACTAGCAGAATGATCTTTAGAGATGCTAACAGCTAGCCACAACTCTTCAATAACATTCCTCATTGTAGATTGCAGGTAGAAAGTCTTTCCTTTTTCTGTTTTTCATATAAATGGGAAATGTTGAGCCATTTAAATGGCATTGTTCAACTTAGTGGTGACTCCTTCTCCAGGAGGCCCACAGGCGTTGCCATTCATAGGAGTGTCATTTCTATGTTGTAAATAGAAGTACTAAGCTTTTTAACCACCCAGCCCATCTAAAAGCAAAGTGCTATTAGAGATTTCTCTTGGAAGGCACCTTAGGTAAGGAATGCAGGCCAGGAGAAGTTTGATGTCCTTAAACAGTGACTATTAGAAAGATTGAGCTCATGGTGAACAAAGCATCTGGCTATAAAGGGCCTTCTAAACTCTGCTCTCAGTAACATCATTAAAGAGTGGATAACACAACACAGCTTGGGTGTAGCTGGTGTGTGGCATCTCATGTACCTTTTGTACAGCTTTCATACAGAAGAGAATGTGTGTTCTTTAGCCAGGGATCAGTTGGGGATCATAAGTGGGTCTTTCAAATCTAGACCAGGATACTAAATTTAGACATGGGCAGCCTATACAAAATCTAGTTCAGGGGGTGGGGGTGGCCTGAGCTGGTTGGAAAAGCTGAAGAGGCAGCAAACAAAACGTACTCTGTTGACCAGGCAAGAGCAGAAGGTCAAGTTCCTTTTTTTTTTTTTTACCTAGCCAATCCAAATGCTTCAAGCTGCCTGGCAGTGCTGTATACCTTATTACCATCTATGCCTGTAGTGGATTTGAGGATGATGAGCCTACATAGCTCAGCAGCCTAGACCCTAGCCTCAGTTTTCTGCTTGAAACCTAGTTACAAACAATATGCTGGAAAAAGTAAACAGTATATAAATGACTGCAACCAACATTTAGACCAAAAAGATGGTCTCATTTATCTTTTCTTAATTCTGAATCAAGAACCCAGGTACTGCTGCTGCTCCTCCGGTTTTAATATGTTCTTAGTGCCAGCAGTGTGTCACGTTGCTTTCAGGAATGTGACATGGTGTTGGCCCTGGTTTATGAGTCTCCTCTTTAATCCAATATAGAAGGAAAAGGTGTCTGGAGACCCTTTCACAAAGAGTAGTGACGATGGAGTAAGAAGTAACTTGTGTTTTACACATTTAAGGATACACATTTTTGAACAAGAATATTTTAGAATAAGTACATGTCTATAAACTGTAGCTTGTGTATGAAAATAATATACAAGCTCCACATTATTTATTAGCATTTGAACATGCAAATTAGCTTCAGTTCTCCAGCTTATTTTAGTTCAGCCATGGTCCTAACAAAGTGCCCATCCCTGGCATAATTTAGGGCCCAATCCTATCCATGTTTCCAGTGCCGATGCAACCGCAATGCAGTTCCAAGGTAAGAGAACAAACATTCCCTTACCTTGAGGAGACCTCAGTGATTGCCCCCTCCAACCCAGGATGCAGCACATGCCCCTTTTTTTAGCACAACTGCATCAGTGTTGGAAAGTTGGATAGGATTGGGCCCTTGTGTGATTTAGGAAAGAGGCATCATATGTTCAGTGCAGTGTGTTGCAGATATAGCAATAATACCTTGCGATATGAATCCATTTTGTGAAATAAGACAATAGGTCATTCAAATCAACCCATCTTGACTACTATTCAGCATCTTGGTTTTACCAAACTGGGATCGAACCCCAGCAGCAAGCAGCAGATTGCACAACTGTCTGTGTTAGTTACAATTTGATCTGTATTGGGTAACAAATACATGAGCTTAAATGTCAAGGCAATCCAAATGTTTATGAGGAATGACTTAAAAAAAATCACTTGCCTAGGAGAGCAGTGTATAATTATGACTGATATCTTCAAATTTGCTTTACCCACAAGGGCAGAGGTTTGCTTCAGAGAGCGAAAGTCATAGAAGAGTTGTATCCCCCCCCCTTCTTGAAGAAAGAAAGAAGAGGGAGAAAGGGCTACTGCCTATTTTCATATCCCAATTCCAGTGTTTTCAAATTCAGCATAGATCAGTTTAGCTACGTGCCAAACTTTAACTGAAAAATAACAACCAGGGCCTTGTTAGGCTACTTAACAGGGGCAGTAAGTTATTGAATGCCAGTGGTCGAGAAACAGTTGTGAGTAGCGGTGATGCTACTTCATGCTCTATTTGTGGGTTTCTGAGACATCTGGTTCAGTGCTGGTGCAGAGGTGTCAGAAGATCTGGGGAAAGCTCTGTGCTGTCCCCATCCACCCAGCTAACTAGTAGTGGGTGATGGGTGGCAGCACCTTCTTCATTGGCAAAAGAGGGAGGAATCTGTGGCAACTGATTTCTACTGGAAGGGGTGTGTGGTGTGCTGTCTGATGGGCATGGGACCCTCCGCATATGCCTAATAATCTGGCTAATGCCTGATCTGGTTGGCAACTATGGGAAGCAGAATGCTGGACTTGATGGTCCTTATTTTCATCATTATTCTTTGGGTCTGAGAATTTATTAATGCATTGACCCCTTGTAATGAACCTTTTTGTTGTCCTTTGGCTGCTTATTCTTCATTGATTTCTTGATATAGTTGACTTCCGATAATCTGGCACCTTTGGGACCTAGGTAGTGCTGGATTATCGGACATGCTGACTATCAGGAAGACTAATGCAGGACCAATTTTCTTTCATGGCTAAATGGGAATAATCCGTGTTCTTTGTTACTGGGACAGGAAAGACAAAGATTTGTAACCATTCTGAGTTAGTAAGTATACATAAATGCCTCTACAGCAGGGGTTCTCAACCTGTGGTACAGGTACCCCTAGGGGTACGCGGACCTCTTGCTAGGGTTACGCCAAGCCCTGCCCCTTATCTGCCCCATCAGCAGCTAATTAAATGTTAATTAACATGGATTTTAAATTTTAATTATTTTCGTAGCCCTTCTGTGTCTCTGATTTTGGTTTTGGGCTTATTTTTGTACTTTGGAAAATGTACTTTGGTGGGTTGGGGGACATCATGCATCTTGAAGTAGTTCAGCCCAGGGATAGCTGTACCACTTGATTCTGCAACTTGTAACAACTGACCTTGATTGTGATGAGTTCTGACATAACAGTGCCACCCAGTGCATTTTGATCTGAGCCATACTTTGACCAGATTAATAAAGTCACTATATTATCGGTGTAGGTTTTTGTTACCAATGTAAGGTCTGGTCCATAATTTTGAAGATGGCTTAGATGTCTGATCATAAACATACTTGCTCGCAACTAGGCATGATTGAAACCAAATTACTCTTCATTGCTGCGATAATAAGCTTACTTGGAAGCAACTCACTGAAATTATTGACATCTCAATTTGCTTGGTTAAGATTGGTAAGAACGCATTTTTTAACATCTCAAGCAAATGGATGTGAGCAGTGTATTCAAAAGCCCTTTACTAAACATAGATGTGCATGGAGAATGATCCTCCCCCCCCCCTTGTCTCTTTTTGGATCATCAAATTAATTTCTCACTGATTTGACAATTAGCTGGAGGTTGCTGTTGGTTGATACTTGTCAATAAGCTGTAAATGTAAGAACATGAAAACCTTTAACAAGGACTGATAGGAAATCATTGATTCGTGGAGGAAGACTCAGTTAACTGAAGATTAATTAAACACACTTAAAGGTCAGTTTATGTTCCAATTCCAAAGAAGGGCAATGCCAAAGAGTGTTCGAACTACCACACAATTGCACTCATTTCACATGCTAGCAAGGTTATGCTCAAAATCCTACAAGCTAGGCTTCAGCAGTATGTGAACCGAGAACTACCAGACGTACAAGCTGGGTTTCGAAGAGGCAGAGGAACTAGAGATCAAATTGCCAACATGCACTGGATAATGGAGAAAGCACGAGAGTTCCAAAAAAACATCTACTTCTGGTTCATTGACTATGCAAAAGCCTTTGATTGTGTGGATCACAACAAACTGTGGCAAATTCTTAAAGAGATGGGGGTACCAGACCACCTTACCTGTCTCCTGAGAAACCTGTATGCGGGTCAAGAAGCAGCAGTTCGAACCGGCCATGGAACAACCGATTGGTTCAAAATTGGGAAGAGAGTACGGCAAGGCTGTATATTGTCACCCTGCTTATTTAACTTATATGCAGAGTACATTATGAGAAATGCAGGGCTGAATGAATCGCAAGCCGGAATCAAGATTTCTGGGAGAAATATCAACAACCTCAGATATGCAGACGATACCACCCTAATGACAGAAAGTGAAGAAGAACTAAAGAGCCTCTTGATGAGAGTGCAAGTAAAGGTAAAGGTATCCCTTGACAATTAAGTCCAGTCGTGTCCGACTCTAGGGAGCGGTGCTCATCTCCGTTTCAAAGCCAAAGAGCCAGCGCTGTCCGAAGACGTTTCCATGGTCATGTGGCCGGCATGACTCAACACTGAGGCGCATGAAACGCTGTTACCGTCCCGCCCACGCGGTACCTATTAATCTACTTGCAATTTCTTGCTTTCGAACTGCTAGGTTGGCAGGAGCCATTGCATGGATTTGAACTGCCGACCTTTCGATCGACAGCTCATGGTTCAGTGGTTTAACCCACTGCGCCACCCGCTGGCTCTTGAAACTCAACATTAATAAAACTAAGATCATGGCATCTGGTCCCATCAATTCCTGGCAAATAGAAGGGGCAGAAATGGAAGCAGTAACAGATTTTACTTTTTTGGGTTCCAAGATCACTGCAGACGGAGACAGCAGCCATGGAATTAAAAGACGCTTACTCCTTGGAAGGAAAGCTATGGCAAACTTAGACAGCATAATAAAAAGCAGAGATATCACCATGCCAACAAAAGTTCGTATAGTCAGGGCGATGGTGTTCCCAGTAGTAATGTATGGTTGCGAGAGTTGGACCATAAGGAAGGCTGAGCGCCGAAGAATAGATGCTTTTGAACTGTGGTGCTGGAGAAGACTCCTGAGAGTCCCTTGGACTGCTAGGAGATCAAATCAGTCAATCCTAAATGAAATCAACCCTGACTGTTCCCTGGAAGGACAGGTACTGAGGCTGAAACTCAAATATTTTGGCCACCTAATGCGAAGAGAGGACTCTCTGGAGAAGACTCTGATGCTGGGAAAAATTGAAGGCAAAAGGAGAAGGGGAAGGCAAAGGATGAGATGGTTAGACAGCATCACCGATAGAACGAACATGAAAATGAGCGAACTCAGGAAGATAGTGGAGGACAGGAAGGCCTGGCGGGATGTGGTTCATGGGATCACGAAGGGTCCGACAGGACTTAACGACTGAACAACAACAACAACAAAGGGATGAACAGAAGCTGAGAGATGAGAGAAGACTGAATTTTGCCTGGAGCGAAGTTGCTATTAGATCTAGAGATTTGGATGGACAGATAATAGCATCTCAAGCATTTACATTTAGTGCAAGGCACCCCTTTGAGAAATGCTGAAGCCATTCACATCATACTGTAAAAAAAGTCAGCAATATGTTCAAGGGATAAAGTCACAGATAACATTTAGATGTGTCTTTTCTTAACACAGTCTATCTTTTTTTTCCCATGCACATCCTTTGCCTGCTTTGAGCCCGTTCATTCAACATGCATGCAGTCAAATTTTAATTTTGTACTTAATCTTTAGGGTCAATATTATGCTTGTTTGCTTCCTTTTTAGGATTATGTATAAGTGGGTTAAACCGCTGAACCATAAGCTGTTGATCGAAACGTCGGCAGTTCGATTCCCTTGACGGAGTGAGCGCTCGTTGCTTGGCCAGCTCCTGCCAACCTAGCAGTTCCAAAGCATGTTAATGCGAGTAGATAAATAGGTACCGCTTGCGGGAAGGTAAACACCGCTCCGTGTTTCAGCTGCATGCTACGTGCTGCGGCAAGGAGAGTCATGCCGGCCACATGACCACGGAGGCGTCTTCGGACAACGCTGGCTCTTCGGCTTTGAAATGGAGATGAGCACCACACCCTAGAGTCGGACACGACTGGACTTAATTGTCAGGGGATACCTTTACCTTTTATAATGGAATATAATGTATAATGGCCAGCGGGTGGCGCAGTGGGTTAAACCGCTGAACCATGAACCATGAGCTGTCGATCGAAAGGTCGGCAGTTTGAATCCGCAACGGGGTGAGCTCTCGTTGCTTGGCCAGCTCCTGCCAACCTAGCAGTTCCAAAACATGTTAATATGTGTAGATAAATAGGTACCGCGGGAAGGTAAACAGCGCTCCGTCTTCCAGCCGCATGCTATGCGCTGCGGCAAGGAGAGTTATGCCGGCCACATGACCACGGAGGCGTCTTCGGACAACGCTGGCTCTTCGGCTTTGAAATGGAGATGAGCACCACACCCTAGAGTCGGACACGACTGGACTTAATTGTCAGGGGTCACCTTTACTTATAATGGAATCACCTTGGTATTGCATGGTAGGGGGAGTTAAGTGAATGAAAATGGACTGGATAGCATCTGGAGTTGCGCAAAATTCACAAGAGAATTTATCTGCCCTCCTGCATTGCAGAGACATTCCCTGAAAAGCCTCTCTTGAGGGTCAGGGTGCCATCCAGAAAGGGGTGGGACAGGGCATGGGAGCTGCTGGGAAGGGGAGAATTTCTCAAATCAGTCAGAGGCACCTTTCATAATCCTGTACTTGAGGGGCCCTGATCCTCAGGACAGGATGAGGAAATGCAGGAGGGTGCTATTTGGAGATGGGAGCAGGGAAAGTTGCTTTGTACAAGCTTCCTTCAACCTGTGCAACTCGATACAACCCAGCATCTTGACCTGTACTTGCTTGATGATACTTTTGGCTTGCTTGTGTGTGTGTGTGTGTGTGTGTGAGTGTGTGTGTGTGTGTGTGTGTGTGTGTGTGTGTGTGTGTGTGTGTGTGTGTGTGTTTCCTATCAATATCGTAAGGTATATAAAGTAAGTTGTGTGTCTGACTTCAAGAGAAAGAAGGCAGTTAGCAGAAGACCAGAGTAACATCCCACCCCTAAATGCTAATATCGAATCGAAGCTTGATTGACAGACATACAGAGGGGATCAAACCAAATCAGGGTGTGTCCCTTGTCCCAAATAAAAGGGGAAGGTATTGGTAATGGATCTGAGACAATTCAGATTTTACTATCCAATAGTAATGAGGAAAAACTATTGCTAATTTGGGAGGCTAGGAAGACAGTGAAAGAATAAGGAATACCACAGTAGTGCACAATTGGAAGTATTTAAAATCCCTGGGACAAGTGGGAAAATTTCATCATGAAATACCGTACCTCTGCATGGACAATATTAAAGTAACTGAGCTGATTCCTCTCTGTTTTACTCACGTTTTGCTCCAACCTCATTCTGCACAAATGTGGTGTAGATGTTAAAGCAGTTATAAGGTGGGCATTTTGTACAGATGTTCAAACCATGGATTTTATGTCCCCATTCTTCATATGGGAATGTAATTGACAGTGTATCATCTGAAAGTCTTGCATTCAAAGTGAGGGTTAATGCTAGCTCATTGCTTAGCCCAAGAAGCTTTGAATTGTTTAGGACAACCCCACTTTACTTGATTGGATAGCTCCTTAATATGAATGGCAGCAGTCATTGTGCTCACATAATTTGTACAAAAAAGGATTTAGTTGGAATGCTCTCACTCTCACTCTCATTCCTTATGTATATATATTTTCACCTGTGTTTAGAATCACAGCCAACAGTGCTTTCACTGATATACATAGGTATTTACTTGTGGATTCTGAACATTTTTTGACAGTTTCTGAATCATTGGTATTAAGAACGATGACTTCAGGAACGAGTGATTTGTAGTTGTTATTAAGAAGCAGTATGATTGATCTGATGATTACATTGAGATGTTTTTCTATTATCTGATTTATTAAACAAATGCAAATATGCAGGCTAACTGCATTTAACTCAGTAAGCATAGGTATAAAGCAAGTTGAAGTGGGATAGTATTGTAGAGGGGAGCATGAACCTTACGAATTCCAGTTGGCTTTGTGTCTTTCTGCCAAAGTGATGCAATGGAATTGATTTGAAAAGTGTCAAAGAGCAATTCAGTTACACTTAGGCAGGGGCACTGTTACAGCGATCTTTGGGGACAGTGAAGTGTCTGACATTGATTGGCCGAGCTTGCATGTGTGGCATGAAATGGTGCGTTGCTGAAGGAGCTAAACTTCTGTGCAGGGAGGGGAAAGTGTCAGGTTTGCTGGGGTTAAATGTTCACACCACAAGAGGCTGAGGACTGGGAAGAGGTCTCAGACGGCCATAGGGAAGCTAAGGGTTGGCTCAAATTGAACTGGATCACTCTCAGTGGCCATTTACTCCTTCTATCTAGTTTGCTTGACCACATTGTTTGGTAAATGCCTGTGGTAATATATTGCTTGTAAAATCATAGAGGCCCTGTGTTTCTGGAATCAAGCTGGTTGAATAAGCTCTGTTATAATACTATAACTTTACTATGGACAATGTTAACTAGGAACATTCTGTCCAGCCCAAGGTTATACCTATGCTATGTATGTCTTTATCTTCTGAGAAATTGTTCACTTGTAAAACCTTGGCCATAATTTGCTCTTCAGCTGAAATCTCTGTCTCTTTCTCTCTTAGTAACTATAGCTCAATTTTTCCTTATTTCCATAACAGCTGTGTGTAATTGATGGTGTCTACAATTTTTAAAACAAACAAACAAATACCTAGAGAAATGATAGGCTTTCTAACTATGGGAGAAATCTACAAAATAGCTGCAGAATGCAGAAACACAGGTCACATGAAATATTCACAGAAATCTGTGCACCGCAATCCCACAAGTCTTTTGAAATTTCTCTCCCATAACAATCATTTTTATATCATTTGGAAGCTGTTGCATTAAGCTAAACAAAAACCATTTCAGTGGGGGTACTTGATAATGAAGAACACTGAATGGTAAAGAAAACACTTTTGTGTTCTGGTTCAGGAAAAGAAAGTAAGTTCAAGAAAAGAAAGTAGGGTTAAGGCAAAATGTAATCAAGCTGAGCTCAATTTAAAAAGGTTATTGGCTTCCTTCTGGAATTAAGAAAACCAGGAAGAGGAATGTGGAAAAGAAAAAAAGAAAAGCCTTTACCACAGAATTGCTATGCTTTACCATTTCCCTAGAGCTGCATCTAGCCAAATTTGTAATTCTCTGCCACCTATTTAAATATATATATTTTAAAAGTCAAGTCATCCTTTAAAGTACAAAATGTCATGCAGATCAAACTACTATAATTTTCCAAAGGCTTTATAAAATTCCAGACATGCCTTTGCTCTAACAGGAATAAATCTTTTGCAACTATTATCATTTGTGTCACTCACAGAAGGAAATTGACAAATCAGTGAAGTTCAAGTCAAGCCACATGCAGCTAAGGACATAATTTAGACATCGAATTTATGGGATTTTCAGTCATGTTGAAGTAGAAGATTAAAAATAAAGAAATACAAATACTGAAACTTGCCTGGAGAGATTCCTTTCAAACTCGGTTCAAAGACGTTATAATAACCGCTTCTCAGGATTGTCCAAAACCGTCAAGCACAAATATTTCTTTAAGATCTGCTTTACGTTTCATCCCAACTGGACCTGCTACCAGCACGCCGCTGAGTGTTCTTTTAGCTTTTGATAAGGTCCCAAGTTGGGAAGAAGCGTAAAGCAGATCTTAAAGAAATATTTGTGCTTGATGGTTTTAGACAATCCTGAGAAGCGGTTATTATAACGTCTTTGAACCGAGATTGAAAGGAATCTCTCCAGGCAAGTTTCAGTATTTGTATTTCTTTATTTTTAATCTTCTACTTCAACATGACTGAAAATCCCATAAATTCGATGTCTACAATTGTAACAAGTCATGAAAATCTACATGCCACATAATTTAGACTTAACTCTGGCATTTCTCCTCCTGTTTGGAATGTGAAATATGGATTGACCATGATGATCCACTAATAGATGCTTTTGAAGACAACCTCTTTTAAGGCCAACTAGGAAAATAATAAAATGCTCAATCTTGACTCATGTGAAAAGCACACTACTCAGACTACTGGGAAAACGAGGAAAGAGGGACACAAGCATCACACTCTGAGTTTGTCTTAATAACAAAACTGGAGGCTCCTACAGCTGGAACCTTCTGTTTAAGCTGATGTTTTGCAACACACCATTAAAAAAAATCTGCTTGGTTTGAATGTATTTCAGCCTACATGCAACAGAAAGAATCAGCACTGAAAGCAACATTAGAAAATCCTGCAATTTTCCTTGTTATCAGCAAATGGGAAAAATAGTGAACTGTTGGTATAAAAGAAACTTTAGATGGGTAGGATTTTTTTCATGTTTTTATATACATGAAACTGCAACAAGTGCAGAATGAGGCGGCCCGGGTGGTTGCCGGGGCCTGTCGGTTCGATTCAGTAGGACCGTTGCTTCGGCGGCGACACTGGCTGCCGGTTCGTTTCCGGGCACAATTCAAAGTGCTAGTTTTGACTTTTAAAGCCCTTAATGGCTCGGGTCCAGGGTATTTGAGAGACCGCGTCCTTCCTTATAATCCGTCCCATACTCTGAGGTCATCAGGGGGGCCCCTGTTAACCGTGCCGCCACTGACGGAGGTGAGGGGGATGGCGGCGCGGAATAGGGCCTTCTCGGCAGTGGTGCCCCAATTGTGGAATTCCCTCCCCCTGGAATTGAGAACGGCTCCCTCCTTAGAGACCTTTTGGCGGGGGCCTTAAGACATTTTTATTTAGATCAGCATTTGATGTCTGACATGGCGGGCTGGCTTTTTAACAAATGGCTTTTAACAAATGTAAATGTGGATGACCCACTGGGGCTGTTTGTTTTAATTGTTTCAATTGTTTTAATTCTTGATTTTAAATGTATATATGTATTTTAATGTTTTTATTGTAAGCCGCCTTGGTTGCCCTTGTGGGAGAAAGGCGGGGTATAAATTCTATAAATAAATAAATAAATAAATAAATATAAAAGTAAAACCTCAAAGAGTCTTGTAGCACCTTAAGGATCAACAAATTGCATCTATGAGCAGGCCTCTAGTCCACCAACACTTAAGCTAAAAGAAATGTCTTAGTTCAGAAGTTCTCAAAGTTCACCCCACGAGTCAGGGAGAACTGTGAGTAGCTGCAGTGGCGGTGAGCCCGGGATTGCGGTGGTGTTCCCAGGACCGTGTAGTGGCAAAAGGGGTTGTTTTTAACTAACAATCATCGCACCAGCCTTCCAGAGGATGCGGAGATGCCCGTGGCCCTCTCTGTGGGTCTCCCCATGCTGCTGATTGGCTCTCAGCAGTGATTGTGACCCACTTGCGGTTTTCATCCCAAACTGGAAGTGGGTTGCAATTGCTGCGGAGAGCCGATCGGCAGTGTGGGGAGGCCCACAGAGAGGGCTGCAGGCCTCCCCGCACCCTTCGGAGGGTCAGCACGATGATTGTAAATTAAAAATAGTCCCGTTTGCCACCGGTGGTGTGATCCTGGGAGCGTTGCCGCTGTGGCCGCGGTTGCCATGCCCCTTATTAAGGAGCTGGTGGCCACTTCCGGTTCTCCTGGTGGGTTTGATAACTGCTATCTTAGTCTTTAAGATGCTACAGATGGACCACATTTGTTGTTGTTGTTGTTCAGTCGTTAAGTCGTGTCCGACCCTTCGTGATCCCATGAACCGTATCCCGCCAGGCGTTCCTGTCCTCCACTATCTTCCTGAGTTCGCTCATTTTCATGTTCGTTGCATCGGTGATGCTGTCTAACCATCTCATCCTTTGCCTTCCCCTTCTCCTTTTGCCTTCAATTTTTCCCAGCATCAGAGTCTTCTCCAGAGAGTCCTCTCTTCGCATTAGGTGGCCAAAATATTTGAGTTTCAGCCTTAGTATCTGTCCTTCCAGGGAACAGTCAGGGTTGATTTCATTTAGGATTGACTGATTTGATCTCCTAGCAGTCCAAGGGACTCTCAGGAGTCTTCTCCAGCACCACAGTTCAAAAGCATCTATTCTTCGGCGCTCAGCCTTCCTTATGGTCCAACTCTCGCAA
The DNA here is from genome assembly GCA_026170595.1 of Plestiodon gilberti rubricaudatus. NCBI lineage: Eukaryota > Metazoa > Chordata > Lepidosauria > Squamata > Scincidae > Plestiodon > Plestiodon gilberti. The sequence continues at coordinate 243,824,577 of JANXHW010000001.1, read as the reverse complement.
CCATACATTGCTACTGGGAACACCATCGCCCTGACTATGCGAACCTTTGTTGGCATGGTGATATCTCTGCTTTTTATTATGCTGTCTAAGTTTGCCATAGCTTTCCTTCCAAGGAGTAAGCGTCTTTTAATTTCATGGCTGCTGTCTCCGTCTGCAGTGATCTTGGAACCCAGAAAAGTAAAATCTGTTACTGCTTCCATTTCTGCCCCTTCTATTTGCCAGGAATTGATGGGCCCAGATGCCATGATCTTAGTTTTATTAATGTTGAGTTTCAAGCCAACGTTTGCACTCTCCTCTTTCACCCTCATCAAGAGGCTCTTTAGTTCTTCTTCACTTTCTGCCATTAGGGTGGTATCGTCTGCATATCTGAGGTTGTTGATATTTCTCCCGGCAATCTTGATTCCGGCTTGCGATTCATTCAGCCCTGCATTTCTCATAATGTACTCTGCATATAAGTTAAATAAGCAGGGTGACAATATACAGCCTTGCCGTACTCCCTTCCCAATTTTGAACCAGTCGGTTGTTCCATGGCCGGTCCGAACTGTTGCTTCTTGACCCGCATACAGGTTTCTCAGGAGACAGGTAAGGTGGTCTGGTACCCCCATCTCTTTAAGAATTTGCCACAGTTTGTTGTGATCCACACAATCAAAGGCTTTTGCATAGTCAATGAAGCAGAAGTAGGTGGTTTTCTGGAACTCTCGGGCTTTCTCCATGATCCAGCGCATGTTGGCAATTTGATCTCTAGTTCCTCTGCCTCTTCGAAACCCAGCTTGTACATCCGGTAGTTCTCGGTCCACGTACTGCTGAAGCCTAGCTTGTAGGATTTTGAGCATAACCTTGCTAGCATGTGAAATGAGTGCAATTGTGCGATAGTTTGAGCACTCTTTGGCACTGCCCTTCTTTGGAATTGGAACGTAAACTGACCTTTTCCAATCCTTTGGCCACTGCTGAGTTTTCCAAATGTGTTGGCATATTGAGTGCAGCACTTTCACAGCATCATCATTTAGGATTTTCAGTAGCTCAGCTGGGATATTATCATCTCCACTAGCTTTGTTGTTAGTGATGCTACCTAAGGCCCACTTGACTTCACTCTCTAGGATGTCCGGCTCTGGGTCAGTGACCACACCAGCGTGGTCATCAGGAACATTAAGATCTTTCTTGTATAGTTCTTCTGTGTATTCTTGCCATCTCTTCTTAATCTCTTCTGCTTCTGTTAGGTCTCTGCCTTTTTTGTCCTTTATCATGCCCATCTTTGCACAAAACGTTCCCTTGATATCTCCAATTTTCTTGAAGAGATCTCTAGTCCTCCCCATTCTGTTGTTTTCCTCGATTTCCTTGCATTGTTCATTTAAGAAGGCCTTCTTATCTCTCCTTGCTATTCTCTGGAAATCTGCATTCAGTTGTTTATATCTTTCCCTTTCACCTTTGCTTTTTGCATTCCTTCTTTCCACAGCTATTTGTAAAGCCTCATCTGACAGCCACTTTGCTTTCTTGCATTTCTTTTTCTTTGGGATGGTTTTAGTTGCTGCCTCCTGTACAATGTTACGAACTTCTGTCCATAGTTCTTCAGGCACTCTGTCTACCAGGTCTAATGCCCTAAATCTATTCTTCACCTCCACTGTATACTCATAAGGGATATGGTTTAGGTCATATCTGACTGGTCTAGTGGTGTTCCCTACATTCTTCAGTTTAAGCCTGAATTTTGCAATAAGAAGCTCATGATCTGAGCCACAGTCAGCTCCAGGTCTTGTTTTTACTGACTGTATAGAGCTTCTCCATCTTTGGCTGCAAAGCACATAATCTATCACATTTACCCGTCTAAAAATATTAAAATAAAATATGAGTCGTCAGTCAGTGTTGTATAGCCATCTATATCATACTTCATTGTTTAAGTTGTCTCAATGTTCATTAGGCTGGTGGCCCCTGCTGAATTAACTTTTTGAATGTTAGCTCCTAAGCTTTGGAGTCTGCTCCCCACCATAACACAATGGATCCAGGAGCTTATTTCTTCTGCAGAACTATCCTAAGCATTATTTACTCAGAAGTAAGTTCCATTGCCTGAATTGAATCACACACACACACACACACACACACACACACACACACACACACACACACACACACACACACACACACACACACACGAGGCAATGATTTAGAATTTAAACTGGGCCACATTTATTAAATCAATGTGGATCACAGAAACACTCTTAAACCCTGCAGTGTGTCTGTCTTCAGTGCTCCTCCCCCCCTCGCTAGTGTGGGCACCTACCTTGGAGGAGACAACACACTACTGCCTATTCCCCCTTTGAGCACAGCATTCCCACCCTGACTCAGAGCTGCAAATTGTCTGCTGACAAATCTACACTACACACCTCTATGCCAACCCTAAATGGGGTAAAGGAAGCTGAATTGCATCACATCCCCAAGTTGGACACCTTTTGAGGTTGATATTGCAGGCAAAGCTTGAGGAGTCACCAGTCAGCAACCAGCCAGCCTCTTGAGATTGGTTCTGCCCCCCCCCCCACTCTTGCTTATCTCAGGGTGCACACCAACTCGCTATTCCTACTCACTGTCCCACACTATCTGCCAGTTGTGACCAACCTGGCTAAGCCCAACACACCTTTTAGAAATAGTCTGAAGTAGGCGAAAGAAAGAGAAAGAAAGAACCTCAGCAGCAGCAGCAGCCAATCGGATGTGGAAAAAATTCTTACCTGGCCCCCAAATGGCAGCCAGCTAGCCTCAGACTGTCCTGCATGTGTGTGGGGGAAACGTTCTGATGAAAACTCAAAAAGCAAGGAGCTGACAGGGGTGAGGCCAACCTGCCGGCTGTTCAAGGCCTGCCCCTGTCTGTCCAGCAGCCAGTGGGGTGCTTTGAATATCCAGCTCCTTCCTTAAGAACATAAGAAGAGCCCTGCTGGATCAGGCCAAAGGCCCATCTAGTCCAGCTTCCTTTATCACACAGTGGCCCCACCAGATGCCTCAGGGAGCACACAGCCAACAAGATAACCTGTTTCCTGCTGCCACTCCCCTGCACCTGGCACAGAGAAAACCTACTTCTAAAACCAGGAGGTTGCTTATGGCTTGTAACCTGTGATGGTCTTTTCCTTCATGAATCTGTCCAAACCCCCTTTAAAGGCATCTAGGCCAGGTGCCATCACCACATCCTGTGGCAAGGAGTTCCACAGATGAATTACATGCTGGGTAAAGAAATATTTTCTTTTGTCCGTTCTAACTCCCCCTCCACTCAATTTTAGTGCATGTCCCCTGGTTCTGGTGTTGTGTAAGAGGGAGAAGAATTTCCCTCTATCCACTCTCTCCATCCCATGCATAATTTTATACGTCTCAATCATGTCCCCCCTCAGGCGCCTTTTTTCTAGACTGAAAAGCCCCAAACGCTGTAGCCTTTCCTCATAAGGGAGGTGCTCCAGCCCACGAATCATTCAGGTCGCTCTTTTCTGCACCTTTTCCAATTCAACTACCTGTATATCCTTTTTGAGGTGTGGTGACCAGAACTGGACACAATACTCCAGATGTGGCCTTACCATCGATTTGTACAAAGGCATAATGATATTGGCCGTTTTATTCTCAATCCCCCTTTTAATGATCCCGAGCATGGAATTGGCCTTCTTCACAGCCGCCGCACACTGGGTCGACACTTTCATCGACCTGGCCACCAGCACCCCAAGAGCTCTCTCCTGAACCGTCACGGTCTGTCCTTGTGCAGGGGGATGACGACGGATGGACCAGGAAAAGATGCCCCACCTTATTCATGCCAACAGAGGGATGATATTCAGCTCAATGAACTGTACTCCCTCAAAAGTGCGCTTAGGATTGTAGCTGTAAGCAGACAGTTAAAACTGGTTTATTTAGACAGGATTTCTATTCTGATTGTTTGTTTTACAATTAGTGCCTGCTCTTATAATTTTTGACCTATTCCTTTGCTTGTTTTATTGCTTGTTTTATGATTTTATGCTGTGTTTTTTTTAACTCTGTAGCTCACTTTGAGAATTTATTTTTTTATTTTATTTTTAAAAATGTATACCCCATCTTTCTCAAAATTAAGGTGCTCAAGGTGGAAAATTCTGATTGAAAAGCAGTTTATAAATCTTCTAAATAAAATAAACTAGAATAAGCTCTCAGCAGTGTCAGGCAATATTTACCATCCCCTGTTCTTTGATATCCTCTCCGTTGTATAGAAAGAATTTCTCTGGAAGTCATATTATTTGAATTGGCTATAGCTGCAGGGGCATAAACAGTAGTTTATACCATGATCGCTAACTGTCTCCTATACTTGGCGAACAGGAATAGGCATTCTGCTCCGTCAATGCAGCAGTTCACAGGATTGAGATGTAAGAGTCTTTGTCCACAAAACACTGGCCATGTGGCATCTGACCAGATAGTGGTCTCTCTGCACAAAGTTCATTCTTAGGTATCTGTTTTTGAAAGGAAATAATGACAGGCAGACAGTGGCTTTCTCCTTGTGGACAATGCAAATGATCCTTAGCAAATCCCCAAGCCAGCCTTTTTGCTCAGTTTTATTATGTGAAATAGTCGCTGCCAGACAGCTTTTGAAATAAACCCTTGCTTAGTTTAAAGAAGGCATCCTCCCCCCCCCCCCCAGTATTTTCTCTCTCTCTCTCTCTCTGACAGCAACAGGAGAGGCTAGAGAACAAGGCCCCCTCCACTGGCAATGTCACTAAACTGAAGTACATGTAGATCAAATGATCACATACTCTTTCCCCATTTTCTCTTGCCACCTCTTCCCTTCTCTCTCCTTCTTCCGTCTCAAGATTGGGACAGGGAACTGTCTTCTCATTCCTTTGCTAAGTAAGCTGCTTGAAAACCAGTATATACATATTCTAAGTAAATAAACCGCCAATCCTTACCAGCGCTGGCACAGTGGGGGCCCACGGCCCACACTGTATCCAGCACTGGGATTGAGCGGGCTGGAGATCTCCCTGCCCTCCCCCAGCCCCGCCTTCCCCCAGCCCCATTCCGTCCCCTGGGCTTACCTGTCTGGTGGTGCAGGCCTCTGCACTGGGCAGCAGTGCAGGGTACTTCACTGGCAGGCTCTATTTACAGGGTGCTGTTAATGTGCTTTATGGCACGTTTGTGACACACTGGACCAGCGTAGAGACCTTTACGCTGGCCCAGCCAGACCATAGGATTGCGCCGAAAGCCTTTTATACTCAAGGAATAAAAAGGTAGGGGAAGGAACATTATTAAGTGCTAACTTTATATATTTGGGCAAGTTAAAGCCCAATGCTATCCTTGAGATATACCAGTGTATCTCCACGTACCCAGTGCAATGACAGCCTTGCCAGTATAGATGCCCACATGGCTATGGATAAGCCACTATGAATGCTGGTGCAGTGCTGGAAATGGCTCACGGACATAGTTCAGATGTCACTTGGATGCAAGTGCAACTCCACTGGCAGATAGGCGAAAACAGGAGATTGGGGTGTGACATGGGAGGGACGTGGAGGAGTCAACATACAGCATATCCTCACCTCTTTCAGACAATGGGCATGCCCCCAATGCCAGAAAAACACTATACCAGCAACAGATCAGGCATAGGTTGACGTAACCCCATAAGGAACAATGGGGAAAGGAAAACCAGCAGAAAATTGAACCTTTCCCCACCCTGCTGCCCCACCCCTCTGCGGTGCTGCCCCAATGGAGCAAAAGATGCAGACTACATGTAGCAGCCAATCACAACACTCCAACCCCAGTAGTAAAGCCCCTGCCAGGAAGACTACATCTCAGATGCAAAGATCCATGACTTGCAGCTATACTTCTCTGGTCTCTTGAAGGGGAACTTTGGTGATGGGTACCATGGTGAAAGGGCACTTGGTGCACAAAGGGAGCACTTTGCACAAACAACCTCTTGTCCCTCACAACATGTGCTGCAAGATATTGTGTTAACTCTTGACTTCCCAGAATTCTATTTGCAGATATTCTGCCCCGGGAGGTCTCCATACATGAACACCCAACTGGAACCTCTACCTCACCAACCCAACAGCGGAAGCAAGCACACTGTTGCCAACACTGCTCATTCACATGCACATGTGTATTCCTACACGCGTCATGCACACACACAAACAATAACTCAAATTGAACCAAATTGGGGGAATACTAGAGCGAGAGGTCACATTCAGCAGTGTCTGACAGTTTTGGGATCGTTGACTTGGGTGAGCAGTGCAAACAACCTCAAAGTACCTCAAAATTAGGCTTCCAGTAACCATGAAATCAAGCTCTTCAAAAAGAAGATAGAGTTTATTAAAATATATATATGAATAACTGGGTCGGCCAGCTTGGCGCGTCACCCCCACCCCCCCAGCCATGTCACCCCACCCCCACTTCCACATCAACCCCCCCACTTCCACGTCACCCCCCCAGGTACTCACCCCACCTGCCAGGAGAGGGTGACGCACCGGCAGGCCAAGCTGCGTCTCTCTCGGCGGCTAGGCTGCTTCTACGTAGGCCAGGCAAGGCTTTGAGCGGCGTTGTGTGCATGCCGCTCAAAGCCTTGCCTGGCCTACTTAGAAGCAGCCTAGCCGCCGAGAGAGACGCAGCTTGGCCTGCCGGCGCGTCACCCTCTCCTGGGGGTGACGCGCTGGAAGGGGTGACTCCCCGGGAGTGCCGGTGCATCACCCTCCTGGCACGTCACCCCCTCCCGGCGCCACCCCTGGCATCCCGCCCCCCTCGCCACATGGTAGCGACGCCACTACATCATGAACTGAAGAAGGCTGGGAATAGCAAATTGGGTGGGGGCCTCTGTTTTAATACAGTTTGATCAGGGCTCAGCAAATGTTTTAGAACAGTGGTTCTCAAACGTTTTAGCACCAGGACCCACTTTTTAAAATGACACTCTAAACCCACCTAACTTTACGAGACTTAAAAAAAAGTGATCTAGAAAGAAATACAGTAACATATTTATTTATTTACAGGTAATATTTTATTTATTTATTTATTTGCAAAAAAACTCCATTTCACATAATGAGGCAGCCCTAATAAATAGTCTCAAGGCTTGAGGGGCTTAGTTACGTGACCCAACCTTCACCTGCTCCCACTACCTGTCATTGACAGACTTGGAAAAAAAAACCACCAGAAAAAAGATGCTCAAACATTTATCTCCCTATATTTACACAAGGTTGCAAACTGCAGGAGCTCAGCTCCTTGAAGGGCAATTAGCAGCTATCTGATTTTTGAATAGCTTCAGGGCTTGAGGCAATTACTTATCTGATCTTTCCATCACTCTGGACCCACCAGAAACCAGGTCCCGACCCACAGTTTGAGAAACACTGTTTTAGAATATGCACAGTGATGGTGTTCAAATAATCCATTGGTCACAAACCTCTCAAAGTCTTCAGGCAGTTCTGATTGAATTGCATGGTGATCATTGATTTGCATTGTACTCTCAGGGTACCACTGTTTCCTCTGACTCGTTCATAATAAATGCCACTTATTCAAATAGTAGATTAATTAGTACGTGTGGCTCTCTGTTTGTATTAATGGAGACCCAATGGTGAACCCGCATTTGTTATGATGACATTTATGCAAAAACTATCGTATTGGGATCAATGGAAATGAAATGCAGAAAACACATATCAATTGGATATGTAAAATCCAAATTCAAATGGTTTAATTAATGGAAAATTACTTCCATTTGGATATAAGGAGGATTATTGAAATGTAATAGAAGTCAATATAAGCCGGTACAATTGGTTTAAAATCCAGTAATACTTATTGATATTAACGATCTTCAGGACATTCAAAGAGAATGTTCAACTAACTTATAGGACTGGATTCAGATGGGACAGCTATAGAGAGCAGGCCACAAAACTTTAGAAAAAGCACCAATGCAATGTATCTGAAGACTAGTGATGAAAAGGTTCTCAATTTCAAATAAATAAATATTCTGGATGAGATGGTAGCTCAGTTACCAGCATGTGTTGTTACACATGCAGAACTGGCTATTTGGTTCATAGTTAAATGTCTTTTAGTGGGCTTAAACCACAACCTTAATCACATATACTGGAAAGTAAAGTCCATTTACTACAGTGAAACTTGCAAGTAAATATATTTATGGTTGCACTGTTTTCTTCATCTGCATAATAACTTTTCATATATCATGGGTGTTGTTGTTTTTTAACTCTACAACTTTGATCCAAAGACCTGTGGAGTAGAATTTCACTTGTGCAAGGTGATTTTCCTGCCTCCTTCCTGCTAGTCCCCCTTATGCCCTCAAAAAGTAGCTTCTGAGGGTTGGGGGGATCTTTAGAAAGAAAGTGCAATATGGTGTGCGGTTTGCAGCTGGAGGGGGGGATAAAATGGTGCCCCCTTGTGTGTCCATAAGTGTATTCCACTTGCAGAAGGTACTCTTCCAAGTCAAGCCATTACATTTCACCATGTAGCACATCCAGTAATCTTAGTAATCTTTTTAGTAGATTAGTAATCTTTTAATTACTAATGGTAGAAACCAATTGTTTAGCCTTGCCAAAAGTAGTGGAGAGGAGCCACTGGCCTGCTGTATCCCCAACCCCTCCCCAAGTGGCCAAAGCTGATGTATGTACATAAGCCTTAAGTTGCTTGTCCTGGAAGATGGCCCATGGGCGAACTGTGGGTCTAAGATAGGAGAAAAGCAGTTGCTTGGGCTGCCTCGCATTCATTCCCTCCTTAAGAAGTCTCCTTGGCCTCTGAGGAGGAGGAAAGGACTGGGTGTGGCTATTGGAAGTTCATAGCAATGGTTGCAGTGACCACTGGTGTTCTTCTGCATGCTTGCTCTATAGTGTTGCCTTTTGCTATGAGGTTACAACATCCCAGGATATCCCAATGATAAGTGGTCTCAAGATAATGACAGCACAAACTGCTCAGGGCTTTTTTTTGCTTATTGTTTCCATGGGTCAGCCAGGTACCGGGAGGCCAGTATTACTGCAAGGCCTTTGGATGCAAGGTCTTTGGATCTGCTGTGAAGGAGTTTGTTGCTTATGAAAATTAACATCACAAATAGCAATTGTTTCTTAGGCTCCACAGCATACTCTGTCCTTTTGTCACCAGTAACCACCTAGCTGCTTTTCTAAAATTTGCACATAGATGTATGTGCTGTGTATAAAATATTGGAACAGTAAGGCTGCAGCCCTAAACACGCTTATGTGAGAGTAAGCCCCATTGAACACAGTGGGTCTTACTTCCAAGTAGCATGTATAGGATTATGCTGTAAGTTGTTTAAAGGTAAAGGTGACCCCTGACAATTAAGTCCAGTCGTGTCCGACTCTAGGGTGTGGTGCTCATCCCCATTTCAAAGCCGAAGAGCCAGCGTTGTCCGAAGATGCCTCCGTGGTCATGTGGCCGGCATGACTCTCCTTGCCACAGCGCGTAGCATGCGGCTGGAACACGGAGCGCTGTTTACCTTCCCGCAAGTGGTACCTATTTATCTACTCGCATTAAGATGCTTTGGAACTGCTAGGTTGGCAGGAGCTGGCCAAGCAACGAGAGCTCACCCCGTCGCGGATTCGAACTGCTGACCTTTCAATCGACAGCTCATGGTTCAGCGGTTTAACCCACTGCGCCACCCGCTGACCTGGTAAGTTGTTTACATTCTCCTAATATTCATCGAGACCAAGCGGGGCAGGATCATGCCATTAGAGCTTAGACATGAACAGAAATAAGTGATCATTGAAAAATAGGATTATTCTAATTCAAGTAGTGCTTCTGAACTTGCTCTGATTACTTTTATGGTTTTTTTCATGAAATGTGGTTAGATTAAAAATAACGCAGACAAAAGAAAAATACAATTCAAAGGCTTGAATTAATAGTTAGGAATTGTATACTATGTCTTTGAACAAGGAGTCTCAATATTTAAAAGCATGTGTGTGTGTATACATACACACACACACACACATACACGACTTGTGTGTGTGTAAATACAAATTTGGTGAAGAAAATTTCTAGTAAGGAAAGCTTGTATATTTTGAGATTTTAATGGAGGAGTCCCCTGCATTTTAAATATGATAGACATATGGAGATCTTTTCATCTGAGCAGCAAGGACTGTCCATTTTATTCAAGAAGGCATGATTCCATTCTAGGATTGATTATTTCTTGTCTCATCCAATATTTTAGACAGCAGATTGTTGAAGTGGCAAATGAGCCTAATCATTTTCTGCCTGATTTGTTTCCTAAATAAAATACTGATTTAGCAAGTTTATAGAGAACACGGGTATCCCCTTTGATTGCTGAATAAAAAAGGGATTTATATTACTGTGAAAAATATATTTCTCAGATATTGGTACATTCTCAGTAATATAGATCCGTGTTTTAGCCAGCAATCAAATCAGTCAGAAAATGGAGCAGAAATTAAAATAAGAAGGAATGAAAATAATAGCAATTTCTAAACAAGAGAAAGACTTAACATGGGTGCAATGTGTTGGACAGTTATATGTATAGCTTAATCGCAATCCTATCCAACTTTCCAGCGCTGATGCAGCAGCAATTTAACCCTGATTGTTCCTTTACCTTGAGGTAACTCTGTGACTGCCTCCCCCCTTGCAGGATGCAGTGCATGCCCCTTTGGCATGGCTGCATCAGCGCTGAAAAGTCAGATAGGATTGGGCCCTAAGGAAATGGTTTTAAGTTTGGCAAACAAACTGAATAATAAAATGGTAAAAACAATGCACAAGCTTTTTGAAAGGAAGACGGTGCAGATATACAAAGAATAGTTAATGTGTTATTTATTCAGATGCCATCAGCAATATGGATGGAGAGAAGGGCTTATAATATGTGGAAGCTTCCAGCTTCCACAAGTGAGAAGTGAATGTGGGCTTTGTGGAAGTGCCTTGAGCCACTTCTTCCCCAGTTTGCCTTCAGCCACAGGGAATAGAGACAGATACTATTTGTTAAGCCCTTGGTGTAGAACAGGGCTTCTCAACCAGTAGTACTTCGTCCGACTGCTGGTGGTATTCGGACTGTCAGAGCACTGGAACTCCGCTCCGATGCGGCACTTTTGATGCCACGTTTTCGCTCCCAAGAGGCTCCTGTCTTTGGTCGAGCCTCTCAGGAATGCTGAGAAGGGCCCTCCCACCCACCCGGAGCCTCTGTTTTCTGGCCTCTGAAAACCTGGAAGTAAGTGGTGATGATGTAATCGCCACTCACATCTGGTGGTATGCAGCAGGAGAATGGTGTTCGAGGTGGTACCCGGGAAGGGGTTGAGAACTGTTCACTTCCCAGAAAGAACAGGTCACAAGGGCATGTCCCTGTCAGTGGAGGCCCAGAAAGAAATATTGGGGGGGGGGGTTTCCCACAGAAGGGATAAAGTGCACTTCTGACGAGGCAAACCTTGTTCCATGTTAGATTTACGAAAGAGAAATAACTGTGTGTTTCGTACAAACAACAAAGAGATGATACAAGCATTCACCTATGCAAAAGGTGTATTCTTGTTACCCTGAGCTGAGCGATGTTGTGCCACTTCCTATGTATCACATTTGTATTGCACCTTTCTTCCAAGAAGTTCAGAATGGCATATGAAGCTATCCCACATTATTAAAGCAATGACAGGGATGAAACAGCAGCACAAAACATATGTTAAAGCAACAAATACTAGATGCTATTGAAAATGGAATGGCTGTGTAAGGAAGGACAATATCCTTTATTCCAGATAAAGGAAGAAAGAGTCTTGTGGCACCTGAACAACTAGCACATGTACAGCGCAATCCTGTGTAATCTTGCACCGGTATAACAGTAGATGCACCGGTGTAAGTGCACTTATGCCAGTGTGAGTGCACTTACACCTGTGCATCTGCTGTTACACTGGTGCATCTGCTGTTACACCGGTGCAAGATTACACAGGATTGCACTGGTATTTCAGCATAAACCTTTCATGGATTACAGTCTTCTTCATCAGATGCACGGATCTGTAGACACAAAAGCTGATGCTGAAACAAAGATTTGTCATTATTTTTGCTGCAGCAAGCTAACATGACTACCTCTCTGGAAGTATATTTCATATTAACACTCCTACCCTAAACGTAGACAGAAGAGAGCCCATGTGGGGAACTGCTCTTTATATATACTGATTCATGATAAAAATAAATTAAAAAAGCTAGGTACTCTAGATCAGTGTCTTTGCTTCAAATAAGCCACAAGCAATGAGGTAAGGGAGTGAGTTTTTTGTTGGGGGGGGGATACATACCCCCCCAGGCATCTATGGGCCATGTGAAGATTTGAGACATGGAAGGTTAACCCCAGTCTGAATACCTAGATATAGTAAAAAGAAGTCAACTTCACCTGCTGGTAAGATTATTTTTCCAGCCACAGAATGAAACACAAGCCACCTTCTGAAAAGCAGAAAAGCAGAATCATTAACTTATGAGATGGGGTGGTGGTGGTGGGTCCCTGCTGGTAATTGTTGCATCAGGAAGATCTTTCCGCTCCCTGAAGTAGTTACACCAAACATCTGGGTTTGTGGTTTCTGGTAACTTGCAGTCAAGGTTTAATCTCATTCTTTTCTTTTTAGTGTTACTGTGAAATGTATTTCGTTAGAGTTGAAATGTATTGTGTTACTTGTTAATCATTGTATGATTTCTATGAAAAGTAGGCTGGCAACACAGTGTCGGAACCCTGTTAATAATATTCAGCAGTGGAGTGAAGATCTTCCCAGGACACGCATTCTTCACTCAGGCAAACTCTGGGCTACACAGGGGAGCCAGAAACAACATCACTCTAACTAGAGGAAGTAGGTACATTGCTACAGAGGAAGTAGAGATGGGATTAGAAGGAACTTGATCATGTGTAGACGATTCTTTTTTTTACCCATGATAATTAGATGGGCAGGGACAATGTGCTGCCTTGGTTACTAGAGTTTTTGCTTCTCTCCTCCATAAAGGAAATTTTAATTTAATCTTTAGGATTTTTTAAGAGAAAGGACTTCCAATATTTTGAAACTTAAAATCTAGTTATAGAACTGTGTTCTGTGGCAATAAAAGCAATCAAATTAAAAATGGTGAACATTTGAGCCCCAGCCCCAGTCTCCTCCTCTTCTCCCTACAGTTGGTAAGAAGCAGCTGTGTGTATATGATAAAGAGAAACAAAATGGGGGGGGGGTCTGCAATTTTAAAATGTTCGTGTTGACTTTGGGTGGAACTTTATGTTTCTGTTGCAAAAACTTGTTACCAAGCCTCAGTTTGGTATCAGATGTGTGGGTGTGGGTGGCTTTTGTAGGGGAAGATTGGGTGGTGGCATGGCGATTTCCTGTCCTGGGCCTGCTGATTCTCTTCTGGCTCCCTCCCCCAAGTTATCCTTATTTCCTGTCTCCAGTCTTAAAAAGGAGTAAAGGTGGAAGGATTTCCAGGGGACAATCAGCAAATGGGGAAGCGTTGAGCATGTCCTGCCTGCTGATTTCTGCCTCCCTACAAATGTGCAGCATCCCCATTTTTGTATTACACAGAACATACTGTATGGCAGTGGTTCCCAAAGTGGGAGGCTCCCAGGGGAGCTGCGGAAACCAGCCAGGGGAGCTGCGGAGTGCCACGGAATCCTCTCGGAAAACAGTGCAATGCCAATTGGCAGGCATCAACATAATGTAATGGGGAGCTGCGGCCAATGGTTGCCAATAGTCAAGGGAGCCGCAGGTCGAAAAAGTTTGGGAAACACTGCTGTATGGGGTTGGGAACCCCACATTGGCTGTTTAATATGTCATTTCATTTTATGTACAAACTTCATAGCAAGAATTACCACAACAGTGTATTGGGTGACATGGATTTGTTTCCCGGTAACATTTCACTTGGCAGAATGGTTTTTATTCATGTTTAGGCTCTGACTAGCTACCATGTTTTGAGGCTGGGAAATAATTTTCTCCCAGACTCAATTGGCTGGTTGACCTCAGAGTGTGGGAGATTTCCACTGTGGCTTGGCTCAGTTGCTTGGCTTGATCTACCCATCTAGGATCAGACTAATAATGCCCCTAGCATGTTGGGGTTGCTGTGAAAGCAAAACTTAAACAGTGATGGCAAAACTCTCTGGAAAATCAATAACTAGCAGCAGTCAACTTTCTGCAGTGCAGCTGTTCTCTGTGCGTGGCACACTGCTGCAGTTTGGATTGTGTGGATTTTTCTGTGCTTGGCTCTGTGGACGTTCCTGCATTGTATCAAGGGACTGGATTTGGGGACCTCTCAACTACGTGAACCTTCGGCATTTTGCAGCAAACCTCAACGACAAGGACGTTCAGCTATGTTGATGCTAAAAGAAGGCCCACAAGTTCCCCACCCACACGTCAGGCACCTGTGCAGCACAATCCTATGCATGCCTGCTTGGAAGTTCAGTGAGACTTACTCCCATGTAAGTCTCATTGCAGCCTTAGAATAACACAGAAGCAGTCAACGTTTTGGACTATGGGGTGGAGGTGGACCGAGGAAGACAAGATGTGGGAGTCCTTTATCCAGTCGTTTAGGAATATATGGCAGTGGCCCTAAAGCAGTCAGGAGACCCACCGTCCAGACCACCCAGTAATTTGAATGCTTGTCTGTGTGTCACATTTGTCCTAGTGCTAGTATTTTGGACAAACTTGTATGCAACTGACCCTTTTCTTACCTCTGCTTCAAAGAAGGGTCAATTTGGAGAAGGGGTATTTTCAGAAAAAAAGAAATCCCAGAGGTGAATAGTTGAGGGTCACTTGTAGGATAACCTCTGAAGAAAGGTTATCCTGGGGTTAGTGTTTCATATGAACTAGACTTCAGACATTAAGCTTTAAAGGGTCTCTCTACCCTAGCCATAAATCAGCTTGAAAGTTTGCAGGGAGTCCAAATTTGCTTAAAAATAGTGTCACGACTGCCTCTGCCTTTTGCTTTTGGAATTTAAGATAATGACCCAAACCAGGTGGGATTTCTAGCAGAGACTTTATGCAACTGTCATAATGGCTGAACAAGGAAAGCTTGGGAGGAAGAGAGTATGGGAGGTGAAAGTATTAAATGGGCACAACATGGCCGTATGAGGAAATGTAAAGGTCTTCGTTAAAGGATATGTGATGGAAAGGAGCTAAAATCTGCATCCAAAGGCAGCATATTTATCTATTTTAACTCCAACATTCTCATTAGCAGGGCAAAAATGTGAAATCCATACAGCTTCTTTTCTAAGTGGGGGGTGGGGATGGGTGAGCTGACTGTGGTTGCATAATAGCAATGTCCTGTAATCTCATTCCAAACGTGTGGGTGCCTCTTAGGTTTCCTCAAATATTTTATGGACTGTTTTCAAAGATTTCTATAAAATCAGGCCAGCAATGTCTGCATTCTCTACCACATCAGTGAAAAATTGCACCATGTTTCAAAGTCATGTAAAATCCACTTTATGGGAAGCATTTATATTTGACAAAGGTATAAATTTAGCAGACCATCTCCCTGAGGTAAACACACTGCTGGTGAAACTCCACTAACATCATTAGATTACACCAGGAGTTCATTTGTCTGGGTGGATTGGAGCTGGCAAACTGAAGAATGCTTGGCCAGCACTCTCCTCCTATGCACCAGATACATGGACTGGATTTGGATGACTTTTTATTTCCCATCGCATGGTAAATTCTGCACTTACCACATGGTAGAATAGTGTGGTGTCTGACTCTAATGCTACCACAGGGTGCAGCAAAATTTTACCTGCTGGAAGTATGGTGGTGCTGAAGATAATGGTCCCCTGAAAGCAATCCATCTTTATGTGGATACCACTGCATGAACAAGGACCGTTGCTAAGTTATGGCATTGTTCAGTTTTGGCATTTCTAGTTAAAAGGACCTACAACATCAGGGCTGGGAAGACGTTTTCCTTACACCTTGCAGTTTGAGTAGATAGTCCTTTGTTAAATGGACTAATAGTCTGACTCCACATGGTAAGTGATCACCTCCTTCTACACTCTGTCACTACATGATGGGTAAAATATATTTATCTGCAAATGTGGGATAAGAACCAGATGAAGTTGAAGCAATCCCCCTTGTTTGGTAGGAGTGAGAAGTGAATTTTCCTAACATGTTGAGAAAGAGTCTTGCATCGTCCCCCTTGATGAGAACCAGAAGTTGGACCAAATAGCTTGATTTTGCTAGCTGAAAAGAGGTTGGGCATTATGTTGTAATAATACAGCAGAGCTGTCCTCAACACCTCTCCCCAGAATTGTCTGTGCCCTACCAGAGATGTCTGGCAGGTTTTTTTGTCCCATTCTTACATTCAGTCATGGCGCCTCCAACGCCATAGTTCTAGCCTGTGTCCATAGAGGGATCACAACAGAAAGTACAGAGCTTCTCCCACTTGTAAGGGTCTCTCCTTGCTGATGCTTTCATGTACTGTACTGTCCAGATAGCTCAAGAAGGACCTCCCACTCCTCCATGGTGCAGTAGATGTGGTGGTTCTTCTTTAGCATCACTTTGGCTATTTTAACTCCAGAAGCTCTAAAGTGTGGCTAATTACCTTCTTCAAGATACTGTGCAGGGACACAGCACTGATTTATGCTTCCACAACTTGGCACTGGTCAAACGTTTTGCAGCAGCATTTTTGTACTAGTTGACGTTTCTTCAGTCTTCAAAGGCAGCCAAGTTATGTTGGTTCCATGACCCTATCAATGCCATGATTTAACTGTGATTAACCAGGATTTAAAATATGATCATTTTTGTTGACTCTGCATCAAGCCATGTTGTAAAAGAGTTATAGTCCCACATACATTGAAGTCATCCGAGTTATTTACCGTATTTGAAATGAACTGGTAGTGTTGATCTAGTTCCTAATGGATGTCCTATATACCATCAAAGAAGCCAAACCAAACCCAGAACTAGAGTTATGTCAACATACAGACAAAAGCTAGATTGTTTCAGAGTCTGGGAGGTCAACTGGTAGAGGACGACAAAAGTGCACTGAGCTATATGTGTCAATCCATTTTGTATGTCCCATGAGTTTTCTGTGAGACAGTAGAGCATCTGTATCACACAGCCCAGTGTCTTCTCAGCTTCCTGAGCTTCATCTTCTCAAACATGGAATTGAATTAATGCAATTTCTCATCCCTAAAAATAGTCACTTATGATTATTGAAACTGGTGTAACTGAATTTTCAGTATGGTAAGATGTCTTTGGATTGGATAAAGAATGATACATTTTTGTATTAAGCATTCTTTAGACCAGCAGGAATTCTTAACTGGGGGTATCCATGCCTCTTGGGGATACGGGAACCAAATAGTAAGGGTATGGGACTCGATAACTGAACAATTAAAAAATTGCCTGGGTACCCCCTATCATGGTCTATTTTCTGAAGTACTAATTAACTGCTAATTAATTATATTAATAAATTAATTAGGTAATCATTTAAAAAGTACTAAAACAATTTTAAATGTGAAAAAATGTCTGAGTGTGAGTGAGTGAGTGAGTGTGTGTGTGTGTGTGTGAGAGAGAGAGAGAGAGAGAGAGAGAGAGAGAGAGAGAGAGAGAGAGAGAGACGCAAGGATCTCTAATTTTTCTTCAAGTCACACTTCCCAAAATCAGCTCCTCCCTCCCCCACCCCACCAAAGTACATTTTCCAAAGTACAAAAATAAGCCCAAAACCAAAATTAGAGAGACAGAAGGGCTCTGAAAATAATTAAAATTTAAAATCCATGTTAATTAACACTTAATTAGCTGCTGATGGGGCAGATAAGGGGCAGGGCTTGGCGTACCCCCAGCAAGAGGTCCGCGTACCTCTAGGGGTACCCGTACCACAGGTTGAGAACCTCTGGATTAGATTATTAACTATCACCATTATCAATACAGATTGAGGTGTTCTGTTCCTAGCTATCCATATGTAAAGTAAAACCAAGCTATTGACATCTTTTGAAGTCATACTGGTACCTAATAGGTCTCGTGATGATGATGATTTTGACAGTTGGTGAAGGGAGTATGACAGTGGTTCCCAAACTTACTTAGCTCACAGCGCCCATGCAGCCTCTTCCTCCCAGCTCTCCTGGGTGCTGCCATCTTGGATCACACAAAATCTCATGGGCCCATCTCATGGGCAAAATCCCACTGACAGCAATGCAATGTGGATAGCGAGTATCTGCGCACTTGGCTGCACATCCTGTTAATCCTTGTGATTCCTGATCCAGCAAGTGATACATGTGTAGAAGCCTGCTTACCTATATGGCTCTTTGTGGTTGTATCAAGGGATACTTTATTTATTTTTTTTAATTAAGATCCTGTCTTTCCACCACAAAATTCTAGCGCTGCTAACCAACCCCAAAACAATAAAACAATGTTACAATAAAATTGCGCAAAAATATTTTAAAATAAATATCAAAATTCAAAAAAAAGAAAACACAGCTCTGTTATCAGACCCACTTTTGGCACAATCCTACTCTTCCCCCAGCACTGGCACAGTGTGTGCTGCACTGGTGTGTGCCATCGCAAAAGCACCGTAAAGCGCTTCGTGGCAGCCTGGCAGTTGCAGAGGCCAGTGCGAAAGCCAGGGATCGATGGCGCAGGAGCCAATGTATTGACAGAATCCTCTATCAGCAATAGAAAAAAAAACAGGGGAAATGGCAGGAAGAAATGGATTTTCATCTTTTCATGAAATCAATACATTCTATTTTTTTTCTTTTTTCCTCATTCTTTGTTAAACATGTACTGCAAGCATCTGTAAACGAAATCTGTAAACTATACTCGGTTGGGAAAGAGTTTTCTGAACAGCTGATGTGAGGCTTGAAAAGAGGCAGCATGTTAAATGATGCTTGAAGAGAAAAAAAATGCTCGCATTCCAATACATGAACATCTGGTTTATTGCAGCAAAAAACTACTGTAATTATATCAGTGCTGTCTGCTGAGAAGAACTGCTGTAGGTTAGGTTAGGTTTGTGAGTTTCCATGATCTGCACAGCTTTGATGAAGTGGGTGGTGGGGTTTGGGTTGACTGTCTCTGCATGTTATCTTGTACTGAACTGCACTGTGATTTCAGGCAAAACAGTAACCAAAAGAAGAGACAGAGAAATATAGGAAATGAGTAAGGCTCTCTATCCTTTCCAACAGCATATTTCTTGAAGTGTTTAGCCCAATCCTAGGCATATGTACTCAGAAGTAAATCAACTGACATCAATGGGACTTACTCTCAAGTAAGTGCACGTTATAGCCCTTGTCGCTACTGTTGATTTCTTCCTTAATAAATAGATTTACAGCCCAATCATATGCTCCCCCCCCCACTGTGCTTGTGCTGCATCCTGTGGGGGGCAGCTATGAAGGTCTCCTTTCGTTGCCTTACCTGAACATTTCTTAACTCCGCGGCACTGAGGGATCCACTCGGACCCATGCCAGAAAATTTGCTGACACAGGTTTACGTGGTCTCGGGCTGCAGTCTCAGGTCAGGAAGGAGGTTTGGATTTGGTGGCCACCGCTGCCACTGAACCTGCCCCCTTCTTGGACTTGATCCCCCCTCCCCCACCCCGTTCCGTCCTCCCTCATCTCTTCTCGCCTCCCCTGCCAACTTACTTTTGTTGATGATCCTTTGGCGGTCCATCACCGTGCGTGGGTCCACACCAGCCTCGCCACCGGTGGGCTGACAGCTTGTGGCTTTGTGTGCTGCCAGCTGGCTGTTTGCTACAGCTGTAAAGTGTTCCCTGCTATCGGAACGCTAGTTCTGGCAGTGGGGGGGGGGGGGTTAGGATTGGGCTGTTAGTGTCTGCTACTGAAGCAATATTTTTGTGATCAATACTTGGTTTGAGTAATAATGCTATTACTCACGAAAGAATGAAGACTTACAATCAGCCAGGTAATAAGGGAAGAATTAGGTCCCTGTGGGTGTTTCTAGAGTGGGGAAAATGTTGCAGATCAGCCTGTGCCATGAATATTATGACACTTACAACGCAATCCTGTGTAATCTTGCACCAGTGTAACAGTAGATGCACTGGTGTAAGTGCACTTATGCTAGTGTAATTGCACTTACACTGGTGCATCTGCTGTTACACCGGTGCAAGGTTACACAGGATTGCGCTGTTCGTGTTGGTTGCCACTCCCATGTCTGCGTCTACCTGTTTTCTCCTCTCCACCCCATCTGACTTTCATGCAATGCTTGAATGCAACATTCTGTGTACTAGTGCAACACCATCATTTGTGCTGTTACGTTGCAGCAGCCCTTTTTGTCCTCAGTCTCATATGCTTTTTGCCTTACTCTGTACTAGTCCACGGAATTGAACCGTGGTCAACCTCAGTCCCAGTGCTTTGCTTTGCTTAACAGGAGCTAGACTGTGAAAAGAAATCCCTTTCTCTTTTGTGTTGAGAACAAATTTTGAGCGTTTAATATTGAACTGAAACACAATGAACATATTCAAAAGACGAAGACACAGTTTCCAGTTCTCCTGCTTTTGTTTCTGTTTTTATAGTGTTTGATTAGTAACCTTGAGACAGCAAAAAAAAAAATTGCTCATGACTGACTGACTTCCTCCCTTGGTGCTTGTAAGTCATCACTGATTGGTCTGCCTGCCTTTCATCTATGCTAAGCTCAAATCAGACTTGCTGTGAGATGTATTCATTTCCAGTTTGGGGGCCCCCCCACACACCACATTACACAGATAAAGGCATTTACTGGCACTGGCTTTAATCCAGTATAGATGGGGAAGATGATGTAACACCTGGATCTTTTAGAGGATCCAGTTGCCCACCTATATATCATTTCAGCTTTTCCCTTTGAGGGCCTGCATTGCTCATTCATTCTGGAGGAGATATTTACATGCTAATTTGTAGAGGAACATTTGCTTCTTCACAGGCAAATAGAAAATGCAGAGGAAAGTCATTGATTCTTCTGGGCAAAGCACAGGATTTAAAAACAAAACAAAACCCCACAGGCCTTGACTTAAATTTTGGACTTTGGGGGATTTATGTTGCTACTGAACAGTTACTGAATTGTTTCAAGTGCCAAAGGGGTTGGTAGAGATCTCTTACAGCAAGTATGATTTGAGCCAGGGCTAGCTCATCCCTGAACTTGATTGAAGCAGTTGCCTCAAGCAGCAGATTGGCGACGGGGAGCAGCACCCACCTCCGCCCACTCACTTGGTTCCACTGTTTCCTTCCCAGTCTCTGGATTGGAAATAGAAGAGGGATGAGCGGCGCATAAGAGAAAGTGTGGAGGAGAGAAGTCTTAGACACTCTAGCCTACCACTCTTCTGTTCTCCATACTTTTTTTCCCACTTTGCACCCCCCCCTCCTTTTCCAATCCAGGCAGGGACAAGGAGAAGCAGAGGCCAGCAGATTACCAAGTAAGCGGGGTAGCATTTGGCATGCCACCTCAGGTACCAGGAGGTCTTGGGCTGGTTTTGATTTGGGTTGAAGCTCTGTCTGGAAAAATGGTGTTACCAGTGCTACCTTGTGCTTCTGCAAGGCCTGATTATTAACTTACTGTTTTTAACACATGCTACTTGGAAACTAACATGTAGTTACCAATCTAGCCCATCACAATGTCTCATTGACTCCTTCTTTGCCTGATCCCATACTGGCTTTGTAAACATGACTGCCCATTTGCCTCTCCGTAAATATGACTGCAAGCAATTCCATACAATGAGGTGCTAACATTCATTAAGGGCTTACATTAAGCCCATTTTAGGTTGATTTTATTCTGCCTCACCCCAAACTGGGCGTTTCACATTAATGCCCTTTAAGCCTTCTCCCATGGCTTGATGGCCTTTGCACTCTGGCTCAAGCTCTTTTGCTGTCCTCGGTCATTGTGGAAGAGCTTTCCCATATGCTGGAGTGTTGAGGGACTTCCGGAATATGGTTGGGGTTTATGCTTGACGGTTGTAGTGGTTTCTGTAAATGTGTGTGGGAGTGAGAAGATAAGAGACCACAGGAGACCATTGCTGAAGAGCCAAAGTAGCAAAGTTCAGAAGGCCAGTTTGCTAACTGGACTCAGTATGTGTACAGTCTCTGAATCTCCACAATCTTTTCTTTTTTTAAGAAATCCCTAAATTTGCAATTGAATAGCTATAGTTCCTAGCTGCCTCCAAAATTCACATTTGCACGTTTCAAAGTAAATGAAATCCAAATCATTTACACTGAATTTGCTCAGTAACGTGCCTACTTTCCAACTGATTTTATATAGACTGACTCAAGCCCAGTTCAGAGTTATAACTGAAATGAGGGTTAGGGAGTGGAAAAAGGCCACAATGCTGTGTGTTCCCTTCCTTTGCTTCCTTTTCCCTGGTTTTAGCATTACATGTGGCCATTGCCAACTTGGGTTAAAATGAAGCTAGGTGTGTTTCTCAAATCAGTTTGCCTATTTGCCTAACCATTATAATGTGCAGAAGAGGGGACGGCCATGTGACAGAGCATTTGTTTTCAATGCAGAAAGTCTCAGGTTCAATCCCTGCTGTCTCCAGATAGGGCTGGGAGAGGCTCCTCTATGAAACCTTGAAAAGCCAGTATCATGGGCAGCACAATCCTATCCAGCACTGATGCAGTGTGGGTGCCATGCCCAGGCTGTATCCAGTGCTGGAGAGGAGTGGGTTGGGGGTCTCCTCAGAGCAAGGGGACTTTTGTCCCCTTACCCCGAGTAATGCCCCAGCCTCCAATATGGAGCTACTCAGGTCAGTGCCATCTATTTTGGCAGCAGTGGCCCAAGAAGCCCCGTCTTGGGGCTAGAGGCCTGAGAGGGAGGATAGGATCCCACTCCCCTCCTGGGCCTTACCTGCCCTCCCCCTGCCCTGTTACGCCTGCCCTCCCCCAGCGCCACTCGGAGTGGGACTTATCCACAGCACTGGCCTCCTTTCTTCTTCAGTGGGCAGGCGGTGCAGGCGTCGGCGCCACCTATTAGCCGGGTGCTGCAAATGTGCTTCATGGTACGTTCTCAACACCCTAGGCTGGCGCCGAGGCCGCAGCACCGGCCACATTTAAGATTGCTCCATTAGTGTAGATAACATGGACCTAGACGTGCAAATGGTGTGACAGGATAAGGCAGCTGGATGTGCTCTTGGGGCCGTTTATGGATTTTGGATTACCTGAAAATCCAACATTTAGTAATTGGGGTGACTCTTAGCAAAGTTGTTTAGGGTTGAGATCATAATTGTTCAGTAATCTACCAAAGGTTCAGTACTTGCTCAGCTATGTTAATGGAAAAACATGTATTTACTGCTGTGAAGTTAAAATTAAAAGTGGAGAAGAAAAGGATGACATCATTTAAATATTTATCAGTTTGAGATTCGGTGTTCAGCCTGTGCTGGATGAGATCACCCCCCTCTCTTACGGTGCAGACTTGCAACCTGGAGGTCCTTATGGATGCTCAAGGTGGTGGTAACAACTCAGAGTGCTTTTTATCAGCTTAATATGGTGTGCCAATGGTGGCACTTGTTCCTGGAAAAGACTGACTTAGCTGTGGCCATCAATGCATTAATAACCTTGAGACTGGATGTGCTTTGTGTGGGGCTACCCTTGAAAAGCACCCAGAAACTAACTGGTTTCAAATGTTGCTGCTAGACTTTTGTCTGGGGTTGGCTGAATGGTGCCACATTACATTCCAGTTCTTCACCATATTTAAAGGTAGTTCTTTACCATTTTTATTTGATCTCAGGGCCGGCCCACCCATGAGGCTGACTGAGGCAGTTGCCTCAGGTAGTAGACTGGCAGGGGTGCCCACCACCACCTGTACATTTTCCTCCATTGCTGCTGCTCCTCCCACTCCCTGGATCAGAAAAGGAAGACAGAGATGTTCCACCCCCTCTTCCTTTTCCAATCCAGGGAGTGACAGAGGCTGCATACCACAAGGTAAGGGGGGTATACCACCTCAGGTGCCAGGAGATTTTGGCCCAGACCTGTTCATTGCCTATTTGATTCTAGGCTCGGGGCAAGATGCTGGTTCTTACCTTTTAAAGCCCTAAGTGGCTTGGGATGTGGGTAGTTGAAAGACTGCCTTCTTCCATATACAATGTACCTCCCCACACACATTGGTCAGTATCTGAGGGTCTGCTCCAAGTTCCTCAGCTGCTGGAAGTTCACCGGATGGGTACAAGGTGAGCTACCAACTGGAGACGTCTCTCTCTTACTTTAAAACAGCTGCATGGGGCAGCTGTTCTGTTTGGAACCGAGGCACGCGGGGAGGGGAAGTTTGTTCTCCCTCATCTGCTGCTTAAATCTGAAAATCACCCCACTGACATGGTGTTTTGCTCCGGAAGTAAGCTTGTCGCTTTAGGGGCAAATTTCCTCTTCAGCCGGGCAATTTTCAGGTTTAAAAATCACATGGGAGGGGGGGAGTATGAAGTGTTTACACACCCTGATTTAATTGGGATTGCTGCCCTGCACGACTGTTTTAAAGCAAAAGGGGGACACTCCTGGTTGGAAATTTGCCTCTGGAGCATGCAAAAGCGTAGTTTGATGCTCAGGGCCCAATCCTGTCCAACTTTCCAGCGCCGATGTAGCCGTGCCAGCAGGGCATGCACTGCATCCTGTCATGGGGGGGGGGGAAGAGAAGTCATGGAGACCTCCTTAAGGGAATATTTGTTCCCTTACCGGCTGCATTGCATTGGCACTGGAGAGTTGGATAGGATTGGGCCCTGCGTCTCTTCGCCACTACACCACACCAGCAGAAATGTAGGAAACGCTGAATATATGTCACCTTGAATCTTTCAGGAATGACATGGAGTAAACATCTTTTAAATAAAATGAATGAATGTAATATACATTTATGGAGGGCTAGTAATGAATAACACATGTCGATTCAGGGCCTCAGGTGTGTTCTGCACTGGGCATTCATTAAGTGGTATGGGTCTGGAAAAAAGGCAGCTGAAAATGCAGGTTTCCAGCATCTTTTTGAGGAGTTTAGCCTCAGTAAAGGATCATCATGAGAGCCCGAGCCATGAGTTCAAGTCCTTAATATATAATGCGGTTTCCCAAGCCATATTGACGTTGCAATGCAAGTCAATACGTTAGACTCATTGAGTTACAAGATGTTCCATAAGATTAAAGAGACCAGTTTTCTTAATCTATTGACTATCCAAAATGGCCACTTCTGGTTTGCTACTCACACCATCTGTTACCAGCAGGTTGTATCTGTAGTTTTAGGACAGATGATTAATAGTTAACTGATTTCTTGTTTAAAAGGCTAACAACTGAGAAATGTTTCAGCCATTGATTTCATGGGATTCTTTTAGCCAAGCAATATGACAGCACGCTGTATGAGCCTGTTTAGGATTATTTCTCCCTCCCAGTGACATGTGATACAAATAAAACAAACCCCCAAGATGTTGGCTCAGAAGATGGAATGACGCTACTATCTCTCAGTCATTTCTGCTGTGTTTCACCACAGAAAATGTTGAATTATGGGTGTTGCATTAGATGTGGATTAAATATTTCAGTGGTCTCCATAGCTCCCAGTTTTCTTGTTTCTTTTGCATAGATGAACTTTCCAGCCACATATTACCATAGTCCCTTGCAGCATTCCTCTTTTTCCCTCCATGGGATGCATAGAGGGTAAAGGGGGGGGGGCAAAGCTCAGACTGCTTTGCCCCATCTCCATGAGTTAATAATATCTAACTTTTCCAAAGCACTTCTTTGGTGTGCATAATGTTTCACACATATTACTTGGATGTAGTCCTTCCCACAACCAAGCAAGCTAAGCATTATTATCTCCAAATGACAACTGAGTGGGAGAGCTTGCTTAAGGTTCCTAGTGAGTTCATGACAGAGGCAAGATTTGTGCTAGGGAGGTTCTAGTTCACAGCTCAATCTCTTAGCCACTACAGTACCCCAACTCTCTGATGTGTTACAGTGGAGAAGATGGACATTAACAGGCACCTTTTCTCCTTGGCGGGGAGGGGGTTCTAAAAACTAGTACAGCTATTTTCAACCTTTTTCATCTCACGGCACACTGACACAGCGCTAAAAGTGTCAAGGCATACGATCAGTTTGAATGAACAGCTGCTATGGCCGTAGACCATAGTAACTCTACATATCTGTGGTTAGACCCATGTTATTATTTTCAGCAGTTAAGCACTTCACTTACATGCTGTTGATACCACCATGACCAGCACTCTGTTTCCAGGCTGAGAAGGCAAGTTGTGGCAATCTCATATTTCCTTGCACCAATGATCAAACTAGACATGACAGTGGTAGTCCCAGTGTGACACCAGGTTGCTGGAGGCTCCTGGGCAACACCCTGCAGTGTTGCCTATGGCTTACTGGTGACATGTGATGCCAGTGGTAGCAGCAGTGACTGACAGCGCAATACCAGAGGCGTCATCAGGGCTTGTGTCACCCAGTGCGAGAGCTCAGCGCATCACCCTCATGATGGATTCCAGAGGTGAATAGGGAGAAACAAGGTTGGGCTGAGCTGGGTTCTACAAAAGATGCCCATCAGGCAGGAGTATGTATTTGTACAGATTACTCCTGGTCAGTGGTGTCACTAGGATTGGTGTCACCCGGTCCGGTAACTCATGGTGTCTCCCCCATTAACTTTATTTATTTTAATATATAACAGTACAGGTCACACAACAAATCAGTAACCAACTCGGTTCTCAGAACAATCAGTCTCATTGATCTGTTTTGAGTTAAGGAAATCCACTTTTTGTTACATAGGGCAGTGAAAGGAAATAATATTTTTGACCGTGCTTTGTACACATTGAGTGGAGGTGTGTTGTTACGGAACGACCAGGAAGGAGATTGGGATGTGAGCTGAGCAGCAGTGTGAGTCGTAGTGACCAGAAAAAGATAAGCTGTTCTTCCAGGTTTCAACCCCTTCTGCTAGATTAGAACATAAAGCACAAAGGGTGGGAAAAATCCCAAACCGCATCTCTCTGTGTCATGGAACTGCTACTGCGACCTACACAGAATAAAGGTGCACTGCACCTCAGAACTGCCTTGGGTCAAGCTTGCTGCCTGTGTATGTCTCTTTTGGTATTTGCACTCTTTTGGTATTTACAAGTGCAGTCTTCCCAGCAGGTCCAAGAAAATACATTTTGGAAAAAAAAATGCATTGAAGCTGTAAAATAGAAAATGATTTTGAGGTGAAACTAAGGTAGGTTGAAAGGCTGCTAAAAAACAACAGTAGCTCTCACATGAAAAGCCTGAATGGCTGATAAAAAATGAACTTTGTAACAAATAGCTTTGAAGTTACCATTTCCTCTCCACTGTTTGGAATGCAAATATTGCCCAAGACTATGGCACTCACAAAACGAAACTGCCCAGAAACAAAAGTGAAACTTCTCCTTTTCTGCAGAAATGCAAGAGCACCGAACACGGGGGTGGGAGCACATCCTTGCTGGGTGAAGCAACCACATTTCTAGGTGGGGCTTCAAATACCGGAATGGGAAATCACTGATTTCCAGGACCAGCCCATCCATGGGGCACAAGGCCCCAGGCAGTGGCTTGGGGGAAAGTTGTGGTGACTGCGGGCATGTGGGCACCTGCCTACCATCACTCCCCCCATCTGCCTCAGCCAGCTGCCTGCCATTGCCACCATAAGATTTGTTGGCTGCTCATTCTCCACTGCTGTCATAGGACGTGAAATGGGACATTTCACATGGCATGGGACGTGAGAGTGATTGGCCACCTTCACAGGAGTGCTCCCTACCAATGCACCAGGAGGCAAGGTAGTCCTGTTCGTCTTCATCTTCCACGTTGGATTTGCAAAAAAGAAAGGAGAGCCGCTTTTCGGGCTCTTATGTGGCGCCGTGCAGCCAAGATGAGGGCCGTCATCTTGACTGGCAGCCGCCATCTTGACTGGAGGCAGCCTGCGTACCACCAGCCTGTGATCCGTGTACCACCAGTGGTCTGCAGACCACAGGTTGGGAACCTCTGACATAGGTCTTGTAATGTCACAGTATAGAGTGGGCACTGTTTTTAAACTCAGTACCTAATCTGGGAAGCTAACATGATGTGATTACCCAGTGCATGTGTCTATGGTAAAAAGACTTTTTTTCCTTAGAGTACTATATACACTCTGTCTGGTTGCCAGATTTCTTCTAGACTAAATCCTATTTCTTTAACAGATAGTAGAAATTCAACAGCTGAAACTTTTCTCAGCATAAAGATGGAGTTGGGGAAACGTTTCATTTGCAAAATTGTTTAATATTTCATTTATTAACAGATTTACATGCCACTCCTCTTTCAAAAGAGAAATCAAAGACCGCTAACAAAACCCTCCAAAAATATGCAACATCACAAAATACAATAAGCCATGTGTTCACCATTCAGCAAAAACTAAACAGTGATAGAACCCAGCAATCCTCCCTGCAGAGGATGTCACACTGTAAGGATGCCACAACTGAGAAGGCCTTGTCTCTTGTAACCACCCACTGAACTTGGATGGCTGGGGAACATGGAACAGATTCTATAATGCTGAGCTAAGCATGTGAAATGAGATACATTCATACAGGAGGAGGTGGTCCTTCAGATATCTGAGTCCCAGTGCATTTAGGGCTTGAAGAACCAATGCTTTCACCTGAGCCTAGAAACTTATCAGGTAACCAGTGCAGATGAAACAGTCAGAGAAATATGCTCTGTGCAGCTGGACTCTGTTGATAATTGGACATCAACATTTTGAACTGATTGTTACTTTCAGACTCTTGAAAATGGAAGACCCATGTCCTGTAGAGTGCATTACAGTAATTCAACCTGGATGTTACTAAGGTATGAATGACTGTCACCAGGTTTCTTTTCTCCAGGAAAGGATGCAGCTGACATACCAGTCTGAATTGGTGAAAAGCACTCTAGCCACTGGTGCCAGTTGAGCACCTAGGATCAGAACCAAGCCGTGAGCCTGATTCCTTGAGGGTACACAGTCACATCTAAAATAGGCTATATACACCTAACCTCAAGTTGATTCCTCTTCCCAACCAACAGAACAGCCCCTTTATCTTATGTAGATGAAATACAATGTGACCCCAGTATCCGGTGGGAGACATTACAGCCCCTCGCGGATACCTGTAAACCGCGGATGGGGTGAAGTCCCTCGCGCACCCTCCACTACTTTACCTTTCTTGTGTGTGTGTGTGTTTTGCTTTAAACAAACAGTATAAGTAATAGCATGCTGTTTATAGTACAGATGCCGACTGAGTGCTAGAGAGGCTCAGCCAAAGGTTAACAGGAAGCAGGAACTGGAACTGTTACCTGTTAACCTTTGACTGAGCTTCTCTAGCACTCAGTTGGCTTCAGTACTATAAGCAGCATGCATGCTGCTGCTTATAGCATTTGTTTACAACAAGACACACAAGAAAGGAAAAGTAATGGCTGCGGGAGGGTGCAAAGGAATCCGTGGATAAGTGGATCCACACAAAGCGGATCCATGGATATGGGGTCCCCCTGTATGTTTTTAGTCACTCTCCTCCAGTCCCTCCTTGCCCTCAGATACCAATATTTATTTGTTAGTTAAGTATACAAGGCAACTCACCCTGTCATTCAGACATTACAAGGTACAGGTATTTCCCGACTTAAGGGCATCCAACTTACAGATGTCCCAACCTAAAGATAGCTGTGCCACACTTTTACACTGGTGCAGTCTGTCCGCTCTGTCATTTTCATGCAGGTGAGATGGCACTGATTTCAGGGAGGGAGAGAGACGCTGTGTTTTGGCGATGCAGAAGTGGTGGGGAAAGGAGAGCCAGTACAGTACTTAATAGAACTGTACTCATGTTCCTCTCCAGCTAATACAAGTGTAACTTCTTGTGAAATGCGATTAATACAAATGCTATGCTGTAACTAAATTTGTAAGTACTATAATACAAATGCTTAATGCCATTTAAGCTGCTCTAAGGCCCATTTTGTATATTACATCACGAAAAAGCAGGATTACCACAGAGTGTACATTCACGAGGGGGCGAATTATCTATTTTATAGACAATTTATAGAAATATTTTTGTTTTATGTCATATAAAGTTTCAACATAAATGCATTTCCACTTACGTACAGACCTCCAGAACCTAACCTGTACTTAAATAGGGGACTACCTGTGTATGTTTTTCCTGATATGGAAATTAATGTCAGGAAAAAATAGGGTTCAAAGCAGTCCTGACTTGTTCTATCTCACCATCACTTGTGATCAAGATCCTTCAGGGCGAGTTAAGTTAGTACATGTGTAATTGTCTGGAATTTAATATGCCAGAGGAAGGGCATCCAGGATAATCCTCATTCCCCAACTGTTTTGTTTCCCTACCAGAAGGACTTGTTCTGCAATAATCTGAACAGCACACACAAAATGTGGTAGCTGGTTCTATACGTTTTGACAATGTGAACATGTAGGTTGCATGTGACCACAAGTTACTGTATTCAAATTCCCAATTGGAAATAATTTCTTGTAAACTGGCAGGGCAGATAAAGAAGATAAATGAGGGGAGCAAGAAGGAACTGCAACAAAATATTGCACTTCCTCAACCACCCTAATGCCCAATTGGCTCTAACGGGCCAATCGTCACTCCCTGCTCACCTCCTCCTGCCATGTTCTGCTGTTGTTTTCCAACTGGCACTTCAGCATTCAGTGGTTCCTTGCAGCCACTGAGCATGCTCAGTCTGCCTGAGGCTATTTTGTCCATCCCTTCCCCCCTCCTTTTTCATGTACAAATTTATCGTATTTACTTCTGCATACCTAGAGAGTTCCCTGAGTATGTAGAAACCATTATCGTGTCCCTTTTTTTGCTGGCAGTCTGATAGGAACTCAACCACCTGAGTTTGCTGTCAGCAAATAGAAATTGAGGAGGTTTAAGAAGAATTCCCACCAGGCTTAAACGGGTGTCTGTTTAGATCCGACCCTGTAAACTTTCATTGCAGAACATAATGCTTGAATCAATTCAGCCAGAATAACATTTCTGTAAAAGGGAGATCTTGGACCTGTGATTTCTTTTCTGTGTGATGTTACAAAATTGTAGACCATGTTCAGCAGAATATACTGTAGTGTTTTGGAGTAAAAACCATTCCTTGAAAATGGTAGAATACTACCTGAGTGCAATCTGGAGATGCACTAAGTAGGCTGCAGCCAACTGCGCTGTAGCTAGGTTATCCTAATTCCTCTAGTATGGTCCGGTTGTTCCATTTTAACATACTAAAAATAGCAGGCATCTCTCCAGGAAAACTTAAGAGTTGTTTATAGGCAAACATCTAGTTGGGAGTGTGAGAAGAGGGCTTGCCATAAGACTCTGTTCCTGTCAAATCCATTTGGACTCAGAGCTACAAATTGTATGCCTGGTGTTATGGTTTCTTTGCTTGAGATAGTGGTAGACCTCATGACAGATCTACCAGTCAGATTGCAGATTACAGAAGGTCACAACTTTGAGATTGAATTGTGCAGATGAATCAAACTTTCTTTAATTCTTTCTTTTTGTTTTTAAAACTTTCTTTTGGTTTTTGCTACTCAGCCCACATGACAAAGTTGGATCTCATTATATTCAGTATTGCCAGTTAGTTCTTGCAACTTCGGAACCTTATGACTACTGTAGTGATAAGCACAAGCCAACAGAGCTCAAAAGATAGGACTTCATCTCTCTTCAGCTACTTCTAACCATGTGTGCATTCCTGCAGCATTCTTTTGGAGAATCATACCTGCAGGGAGTTTTTTCAACACCAGGCCATAGTTAAGCACTGTGGCATGCTCTTCAAACATATTCTTGATGAATGATGCTGCATGTAGCATTATCTAATTAAATAATGGCTAACAACTTTTTCAGTGTGGGTGATATTTCAGCACGCAACTCCTCCTATCACTGCCAGGCAAAACAATTATATCATATCTCAAAGGGAGATCTATTTTATGCAGCACATCATAAAATCAACACGCAGGATGCTGTTCTGCAATAGAGGCCAATTCTGATTCCTGTCTTGGCAGGCATGGTATTCTATCTTGGCAAGGCTGTAGTTCAAGAACTTGCTTGTTGATGGAGCAAAAGCATTTATTAGCTGAAATGTACTCTTCTACAGGCATGTTGTCTGCCTTGAGCTCAGGATTCCAAAGAATTTCATATCTGTGTGGTGTGGTTGCATCACTGTATCTTGACACAATGTTATCTATTGTAAATGTGCAGGATTTGCATCAAGCGTCAACCGCAGCTTTGTTGATTTCCTCTCCACACCCAAATCTGACAACAAAACCAAAGTTTTGGAGGGTGTTTTTTAACCCTAGTGTCTGAGCAGATAAGTCTGCTCAGACACCTTTAAAATAAATAAATAAATAAAAATAGTTAACTTTTGCCTGGAAGGGAAGATCAAGGTTACCGGTACTCTGAAAAGTGATCCAAAGAGCCAATTCTGATGCAGTGTTTCTTCTTCTTTTTCCATAAAGCTGATGTTGTTGTTTTTAAATTTATTCTCATGGTGGACATGCACGTGGAAAATATTTCATTGGAACTGAAAATCCACGTGATTTTTTTAACCGGAAAACTTCATAAGCTAGAGCCAAAAAACCAAGCGCCAGTTCCTTCCTGAAAAATCCACATGGATTTTCAATTCTGATGTAATGTTTTCCACGTGTATTCCTCCATGGGAATCCACCCAAAAAGCATCAGAATCAGCCCCACAAGTTCAGTGTGATCTCATTCAAAAGAGGACCATAATATATTTTTCTCTCTCCCTTGTTTTCATGGTAGAGTGGTTTTCCTGAATATGGTATGCAGACTAAGGGCTACTTTGAAAGCAATATGCTCCAGGAAACCTATAACTGCTATGCCTATTGATATATGGGTTGAAAATTATTATGACGGCCATGCTTAGAATAAAAAATGAGGTAAGAGTTATTTATATGATTGACATTCTGCTTCAGTGTTTTCACACAAAGGCCTCTCTCTCTCTGTGATATGCAGACACCGCATTCCCCACACATTCTTGCAGCCTACACCACATCTTTGAACAATAGAGAGCCTTCTTTCATTTTCCTGCCTAGTTTCTGTGAACAGGACTCTGTTGACAACAGAGTCTGTTCTCACTCCTGAAGAATTCCAAAAATTGAACAATCTAAGGACAGCCTGTGACTTTCAGGAGACATCTTAAAGCATTCAGTTTTTTAAGTGTAACTGGGAACTTCTCTCTCGCTCTCTCAGCTTGTTGTCATTGTTTCAAAGGAAACCTACAAAAATGCAGTTGCTCTACAAATCAGTCCTCAGAGTAGAGAGAGCGGTTCTTGACATGACACCATTAATGACAGCAATAAAATGCAAGTATGCAAGACACTCACTCTCTTTCATGACCACAGATGCATTTTTTGTCTCACTCTGTGTATGTGTGTGGGGCGAACTTTAATTCTCATGATGGGTGCCAGATTTACAGTTCTATGACTTGAGATCTACAAAGAGATTATGAAGAACTCAGGCAAAGCTTCAGTGTGGAGGGCACGGAGAGCCAAGAGGGCAGCTTATTCTCATTGTCCCTTTACTTCCTGGTCTTGGTGTTACCTTGGAGTACCAGTTAGGACTTCTACGCACTATGACTTCAACTCAGGCTTGTATTGAGGCTAGATAATTTAACCAGCAATGTGACTATATAGAAACATCTGGAAAGTTGCATAGACGCCATCTTGAACTGGGATCTACCAGTGCTCTGGAAACTGTGGGTTGCAACTTGGGAGGCAACCTTGAGAATGTGTGCTCTCACACCCTCCCTCTTTCTATCTCTTTCAAATGCAAATTCTTCTTCATAATGGTTTTAACCATTTGTTACTATTACCCATGCCAGCGCTAATTATTCATTTGTTACTATTATCTATGTTACTTTTACCTATGCCACCACAAGCTAGACATGATGGGACAGCCATGTGTTGTGCTATTAATCTTGGAATTTCAGATCTCATGCTGGTGCATGTGGTTGTTAAGATTTGGGAATACACCAGAGGATACCATCTGCACTCCAGGGGGTCATGTCACTATTGACCTTTTGGGATTGTTTCTTAACAAACAAATGTGATGACTTCAAATTAGTTTCATGTCCTTAGTCCGGGTTTATCGAAAACGTATGCCAGTACAAGAAAACCATGATGAAATTCTAAGGATACTTTCAGCATATTCATATCACTTCTGCAAGGGCCAGAAGCACGTCGTTGTCAAAGGTCTTCCAGACATTTTAAAACACTTTTCAAAGTTCTGTCAAAGGAATGTCAGTGAAAGTAATAGTCTTATATTTCTTCTTCCTCCTCGATCCCTAGTAACATGTAGTAAAAGAGAACTAAGGATGTGATTTCTTTGGCAGCAGCTGCGCATCTCCATAACATAATTCTGCCCTAACTATTCTTAATTTTTTACATTGTGTTTTAAACTTATTATTTACATTCAGTTTTAATGTTCTGGCTTCTTAATGTTTGGAAGCCACTTTGACTTTAGTTGAAAGCAAGGTGGGATAAAAAGTCAGTACAGGACCATGGGTTGGATCCAAAAACCCATGGGTGGAAGGAAAAGTGCTACTTCCACAAATGCTTTTGCAAGAGCTTGCACAAGAGGACAAGCAATGCCAAGGTCTATGGCAATTTTCACGAGTCAGTTCATGCAAGGGGTTGCACAAGCTTTTGCACGGACAGAAGAGCATCTTTGGATTTAGTTTCAATTTTCTCATGCAGCTTTGTAAGGACAGGTGGAAAGCAGCTCGTCCATGACTAGAAGATGCCTTTTACATGTGGAAAGGTACGATACCTTAGCATTTAATTCAATGAGAATGAGTGAATTAAGGAATAATTAATATGGGGGGGGGTACTTTAGTCCTTTTCAGGATGCAAAGATGTGTGCATGGAATTGAGATTATGCCTACCGTTCCCACCCTCAACATATTCATCTGAGGGGCTGTGTATGTTCGATCTGTCCCCATGTAGTCTCTCTCTGCACAATTGGGAACTCCGAAGGCCTTTATTAAGACTTTTAAGGAATGTGGGGAGCAGAAACCGTGTAGGGAGCAGAAACCGTGGGTGTGATCCTGGTGTGTCACTCTCTCCTCGCAGAATTCACTGAACTTCCGAAAAGGGTTTTTGCTGCTGCATAGTTTGTCTTATGGTGCGGTGAATGTAGGGACTGGCATATTGACATTCTTAAGAAATGCATTGATGGTGCATTTTTGAAGCCCACTGAATGTAGCACAGAGCAGCTGGAACGTGCATGTCTAGAGGGATCATCCAAAGACTGTCGTCGTTTTTATTTACCTCAACTTTTCTTAACGCTTTACTTTTCTGGGTGGTTCCCGCATAACCTGGGCCAAAATGCAACATCAATCAAGCCGGCAGCTGACGTAATTTAAAAAAGAAAACAATTGGAAAATGACAATCAAAGGAAGGTGAAAGATCTAGTCACAGGGCTTCCTTTTTCAGTTGGATAGTTTATGCGAAAGGCTGACAGATAATCTATGCCAGATAGATAACACATGTAGCAAGATAGAGTGTTTATCCTCTTGGTTTTGTAAACAGTCACACACCCTGGCTTTTGTGTTTTGGGGAAAATATATAACTCATGTTCACCTACTGAAGGAACTACAGATCATGATCTCAGCATGGAAATGCTTGCATACCAGTTCAGCCTTTGTTACCCTTCCAGTGCTCTTCCCAGCAACCTTACATGCACGTATGTTGAAATGCTCTCTCATTTGGGACTTCCTTTCTGCTAATAATGCCAGCCATCAGGAGGTTCCTGAGGAAGCAGTAGACAAGCTATATATGCATGTATTCTTGCTGCTCAGCATCCTTTCCTTAA
Source organism: Plestiodon gilberti rubricaudatus (assembly GCA_026170595.1). NCBI lineage: Eukaryota > Metazoa > Chordata > Lepidosauria > Squamata > Scincidae > Plestiodon > Plestiodon gilberti. The sequence continues at coordinate 243,788,976 of JANXHW010000001.1, read as the reverse complement.
TGGCACATAGCCCCTGTTGACCCCAGGTGAGATTTTTTTTGCTTTAGTACCTGCCTTTTGTGACATCTCATTTGGGTCAAGGGCATGGTCTGAGAGCATGTGATACAGTCACCTTGCTGAAGCAAAGTCACAAGAAAGTTACAGCCCTTCACAGCCTCCCTTTTACCACCTTTATTGTATCAGGTATATATGCCTGTATTTTGGATATCCCTGATGTAAAATTCTGGCTCAGTTTTATGCAACTTCCAGGATGGTGTAGTGGTTTGGGAGTCAGACTTAGACCTGGAAGATCTAGGTTCAAATCCCCGCTCAGCCACGAAGCTTCCTGGGTGACCTTGGGCCAGTCACTATCTCTCAGCCCCACCTACCTCACAGGGTTGTTGTGAGGACAAAAAGGAGGGGAGGAAATATGTACACCACTCTGAGCTCCTTGGAGGAAGGGTGGTATAAAAATGTGATAAATAAATAAACTTCTGGCTCAGTTTTATGCAACTTTTATGCAACAAATGCCTGCCTAAAGAAATGAACCTTTTGAAGTTTTAGAATTTCTTTCTAAAAGCCAGGAGACGGATATAGTGCCACATTTTCCTCTGGGTGCTCATTTCACAGCATTGGGGTTACTACTAAAAAGATTACCTGCCCTTCCCATACATAGTCCTGATGTCCTTGGATAAGTCAGTTTTGAACAGGACTTTAATATAATATAATATAATATAATATAATATAATATAATATAATATAATATAATATAATAATCTGTATTATATGATATTGTGGTGCATCACTTGATATCTTGGGGAGAGGAGTACAAGTAGGAAGATTTCCAACTGCTTCCATTCTTTACCTGTTCCTTTCTCCAGACCTATCAGGAACTTGTTTCAAGTACCGAATACCGGCAGATGCTAGGAAGGCGTAATATGATCCTGGTCTCTTCTTGACTTTCTGGGCTGTGACGTCTTGTAACAGCATCAGACCAAGCTGGATTTTCCTCATGCAGCAAGAAGCATCAATTTGTCTGACCACTGGACCCCTTGTGACAAGTAGGATTTGCCCTTCAGCTTAGTTTATAAATGCACCCATCAAAGTGCAGAACAAGTCTCTACTCACATGTATTGAAACTTGCTGTGTTTTGCCTATAACATAATTAACTATAATAGTGAAGTCTTTGGGGATGATGCCATCAGAATGCATTTACTTAGTATTCAACTGTGCTTCTTCTTTATGGCAACTTGTCTTAACTATCACCAACAAACTTGTTGCTTAAGGAAATAAAGTCAATTTTCCCATTGAGATCAAGGAGTACAGGTGTGTTACACAAAGGTGGACTATGCTAACCTGCTGAGGACAAGAGAGTAGGTCAGATCTTCTCTAATCCTTACAAAGTACATGTAGAGGTGCAAGTCTGTGCGAGTCGTGAGTGGGGATAGGGATTTACTAGTTCAACATAGGACTGGTTTTGATACAAATATTTCATTTCATTTATTTATTTATTTAAAGAATTTATACCCCGCCTTTCTCCCAGCAAGGGCACTCATTGTACCATTGTAACTAAGGCTGATCTATAAAATCAGGCTGTTGGACAACCTGTAGGCCATACATCATGTCCCTCTGTCCAGGGTCCCACTAGGTGTTAAAATATAGAGTTATAATTAAAAGTTTATTATTATTATTATTATTATTATTATTATTATTATTATTATTATTATTAATGAAACTTTCTACACAACATTAAAGTACCTTTATGGGGAGGATACCTGCCGAAAACTAAGATCCTATTATTATTATTATTATTATTATTATTATTATTATTATTATTATTATTATTATTATTATTATTATTATTAATAATAATAATAATAATAATAATAATAATAATAATAATAATAATAATATTAGTGCCATCCACGTGCATGGCACTTTGTGTGTGTGTGTGTGTGTGTGTGTGTGTGTGTGTGTATAATCTGCAGCATTTGTAGTGTGAAGAGTAGAGTACTTTACATTCCATGTAGCCTTGTAACAACTCTTTGAAGTCGATCATTAATAGTTACATGTTACGACCGGTGAGCAGAGACTGAGATACAATAATTTACCCAGGGCCACCTGATGGACGTATATTGATCTAGTAACATTACAGGATGTTCTTTAAAGTTGGGAAAGACCAACCCTTCCCACTTTATCCAGCCAGGTCAACATAAAGCATGTCTGGCCAGCACCCTCCTCCAGGATCAAGTCCTGTATCAGGTGGATGTGATTATTCACTGACTTAGCATTTAACAGCCGCCGTTTCTGGCTTAAGGGGCCACTGACAGGAACGCTAGTGGCCCAGAGATTAGGGGGAGGGCCAGAAAGAGGGATAGTTTGCCTGTGACTAGCCCTCCTTCCTATGGAACACCCAACCTCCACTGCCAGATCTTTCCCAGCTCATCACCCTTCCAATGGCTTAACTGCCTCTTCCTCTCAAGCCCTCCCCCCTGTATCAAAAACACATCTTCCCCAACTCACACACCCCCACAGCAGCAACCACCCCACCAGCAGGTCACCTGATGATGAAAAGGAAAAGAAAAGGGCCACCCCACTTTTCACAGCTCCAGTTCCCAATTGGGTTCAATGTCAATATTCACCTACCCTTAACACTCTCACCCAAGCACCCAGCTCTCCCCCCCCCCTTGCACTGAGGTTTGGAATTGGGAATAAATGTTGGGACCCTCACTTTCAAAACTTCCTGATGGGATGACCCAAAGGGCTGAGCCACCTTTGATGTCACCCCCTTTGGGAGTGACCAGCACTGTGGATTAGCCCGAAGAAATATACTCTTTGCCCCAAGGAATTGATGGAGTCCGGGGGCGGGGGCAGAGCTTCCTCTCCAGGTTGCTGCTGCTGCCGCCGCTGCCGGCCCACCACCATACTGCCACTGTTCCCTCTCTCTCTCTCTCTCTCTGCTAAGAAATAGTCTGCGTGCCTTACCTAGAATGCCGTGTTAACTTTGTGGCCCCCATGTATTGTATGGGAATTAAATCCTTTCCAACCTATTATTGATACCAAATTAACACAAGACAGTTTGCCAGATAGCATGATAACTGTCTTCCAGTCCAATATGGAACTGGTAATCTTCTGAGAAAGGACCTGATCCATCAGTCTCCATCTAAACAATTGTTAGTGCCCTTCATAATTTGATCTGCAATAATTATTATCCATTACAAATGCATTTAAAAACCAAGCTTCTTTTGGTGTTCCAGATGAGACGTTTCTCACGTATACTATTTAGCTTTTCCTGAGGCCTAATGCATTACTTAAATCACAGGCCTTTGATATTGATTAGCCTCATTCAGCTCAAATCTAGGCTTAACAATCTATATTGGTCTATAATCTATTTCTGATAATATTCCTAATAAAAAGCTGCAATTAATCCACATCAAGAAAAAAATCAATTAATACCGATTTGTTTCACAAAGAAAGAAATCCTTCTGAACTGTGCACACTAATCCTGACGCTTAGGCCAATTTTTGCTACTGAGCAGAAGAGACAAAAAAATATTGATTTTACCCTATTTTAAAACAAATAGTGCCACAAAAAGAATATGGAGGGGCTTATCAATTAACAAATATTTAGCATATAGTATGATAGTGGCTCTGTTTTTCAATCTTTTCCACTTCTATGCTGTGTTATCCTTTTAAGTATAAAATACTGTTGTACAGTTTCGAACTCCATCCATCTGCATTTCCCAGTTATTGTTATTACTTTTTAATAAGGAATCAGTGACATGCATCTCCCCGCCCCCATTTCCATGTGCTGCAGAAATGGTTAACAACATGGAACAGTTGGTCTTTGAAGTGACCTGAGGGGAGGCAACCGTAGACTTAATCCTATGTGACGCCCAGGACCTAGAGTGAGATGCAAGTGTTGTTGAACTGATAACGAACAGTGACGATAGTGGTATCCAGTTTAACATAAATGGAATTGGAAAGTTTTCAAGGAAATCCAACAGAGACAGCCATGATTTTAAAAGAGGGGAATTCCCAAAAATGAGGGGACCAGTAAAATGGAAGTTGAAAGGGAATGCCGAGTGGGTCTGATCTCACCCAAGTGCCTGGAGGTTATTTAAAACTAAAATAACATACGTTCAACTAGAATGTATACTACTACGTAAGAAAGGAACCACCAGGTCCAGGAGGATACTAGCATGGCTCACAAGTGAAGACAAGGAAGCTATAAAAGGCAAGAAGACTTTCTTCAGATCATGGAAATCTTGCCCAAATGAAAAGAACAAAAAGGAACACAAATTCTGGCAAAAGAATATGAGGAGTGCATAGCTGAAAACTGCAAGGCAAACAATACAAATTTCTAACACGGGTGCACAACATGCGGCCCCAGGGCCGCTTGCGGCCCTCTGAAGGATTTCCGGTGGCCCCCGAAGAAATCGGGGATCCCTTGGTGCACGTTGCTTGTGAAGAGAGCGCCAAGGGATCTCCAATGTCTTTGCTCCAGCTGCGTAGCTGTGCAGCCTTCTTGCTCGGGTCGCCGAGCGAGAAGAACGAAGTCACTGAGCCTTGCGAGCCCACTGGCCGTTGCTGAAGGCGGCGTTTGATCACCGCCGATCAGCTGGAGTCTCCTGGCATTCAGCCAGGAGCCGGAAGAGCCACGTCTCCTCTTGTGTGCCAACGGGCGCGGTGGTTTGGGGGCTTGTCCCGTTGGCACTGACGCTGCTCTGTGTGAGGAGGAGGCTCAGATTCGCGGCGGGAGGGAAAATCCGAATTTTTAATTCTGTAAATATCTTTATTTATTAATATGTTGCTTTTCTGGATATTTTCCGGCTCATGGACACACACCCTGTGATGTCACTTCCTGAGGAAGTGAAATCACGGTTCCTTGACACGCCCCCCTGTGCGGCCCCGAAGAAGTTCAGTCTATTCATTTTGGCCCCTACCTACTTCTAAGTTGTGCACCCCTAACACATCAAAAGCAGGGAACTTGCCAGGTTGGCAGTTGCACTGTTGGATCACAAGGAAATAAAAGGGAAACTTAAAGAAGATAGGGAAATAGCAGGGAAGGTGAACAAAAGCTTTACATCTGTCTTCACTGCAGAAGACACAGGGAGATACCTGTGCCTGAACGAACCACCTCAGGGATGGAATCTGATCAACAGAGTCAAATAAAAGACATAAGGGACAAGGTTCTAGTGCATATTGACAAATTAAACCATAACAAATCATTGGGTCCAGATGGCATCCACACAAGAGTTCTTAAGGAACTGGAACTCAAATGTGAAATTGCACCAGATCTCACAAAAATATGCTATCTGTCCATTCAATTGGCCTCCATGCCAGAGAACTGGAAGGCAACCAATGTAACACCAATATTTTTTAAAAGATCCAGAGCGGATCTATGAAATTACAGGCCTGTCAGCTTAACTTCTGTTCTGGGTACATTGGTGGAAAGCATAATTAATTTTTATCTTTATGAAGCATTTAGAACAAGCTTTGCTGAAGGAGAATCGGCATGGATTCAGCAAAGGTAGGTCTTGTCTCACGAACCTTCTAGAGTTCTTTGAGAGTGTCAAAGGAATGTAGATAGAGGCAGCCCAGTTAACATGGTATATGTGGACTTTCAAAAAGCTTACAGAAAGTCGCACTCCAAAAGGCCCTTGAGTAAACTTAGCAGTCACAGAATAAGTGGACAGGTTCTTTTAAGGATTGATAACTGATTAAAGAAAAGGAAGCAGAAAGTAGGAATAAATGGAAAATAAATAAATTTTCACAGTGGAGGAAGGTAAGCAGCGGGGCCTCCTAAGGATCTTATTGGAATTGATGCTTTTTAACTTGTTCATAAATGAACTGGAGTTAGAGGTGAACGGCAAGGTGCCTTTTTTAATTGGATGCCAGCCATGATCGCAGCCAACTGACTGAGGCAGCTCTATTGGAATACTGCGTCCAATTCTGGTGGCCACATCTCAAGAGGATTTTGTGTAGACCCTTGTAGAAGGATATTGACAAAGGTGAAAGAGAGGACAACCAAAAGTATCAGAGAGCTGGAGCACCACTGAGGGCTACAATGTTTGGGGCTTTTTAGCTGGGGGGGGGGGAGATTGAGGCATATAAAATTATGCATGGTGTGAAGAGACAGAACTTTTCTCCCTCTCTCACAACACTAGAACCAAGGGTCATTCATTGAAACTGATTGGTAGGAGATACTTCTTCACACAGTGCATAATTAGTTTATGGAATTTATTGCCACGAGGTGTGGCCACTAGCTTCGATGGCTTTAAAAGGGGATGGGATAAATTCATGGAGGACAAGTCTGTCAATGATTAGGCTTACCAGATTTTCCCGATTGTAAATTGCCCCCCAAATAATTAATTTAATTAATTAATTAAAATAAAAAATCCGGGTGGCAAATTTTATTAATTACCGGTAATTAATTAATTAATTAACGTACCTGTCTCACCGCCGTCGCCATTCTGCCGCCGCCGCCATTGCCGCCATTCTCGTCGTCCTTGCCGCCACGTCTTCGTCGTTTTCTTCTTTGTCATTGTCTTCTGTGGCTGCCGCCACCGCCACTGGAGCCTGGCCAGCTGCATCCAAGCCGGCCAGGACTCCTGCCCCTGGCACTGAAGCCTCCGCTGCCGCCGCTTTTAAAAAGGCACTCTTTTAAAAAGGCACCTTTTTCCTGTTGGCCATCTTGGATGTCACAAGAATTCACGAGATCCAAGATGGCTGACAGGAAAAAAGGTAAGTTTAATTTTTTTTAGAAGGGGCAGCTGTGGAGGCTTCACTGGGCCTGGAAAGCCCAGGACCGACCCAGGACCGGAGCCCGGATACCGGGGCGGTCCCAGGTTTTCTGGGACGGATGGCAAGCCTAGTCATGATGATGGCTATATGCCTGTGCTACTTTCAGTTTCAGCGGTGGCAGTATGCTTCTGAATACCAGTTGCAGGGGAGCAATGGTGGGAGAGAAGAATGCCTTTCTCTCCTGCTGGGGGGCATTTGCTTGGTCATTGCAAAGGTATCATTGCAAAGGTCATTTGCAAAGGTGTTTGCTTGGTCATTGTGGGAACCAGGATGCTGGACTAGATGGGCCTTTGGTCTGATCCAGCAGGACTTCTTTTATGTTCATCACATGTGTCTTAAAAATTTAAATTATGACTTGGTTCTACAAATGGAAGTCCCTTTTAGTTTCATCTACATGGGAAAGGATAACTTTCCCACTACATTTTATTCTGGTATACAAAACTAAATGAAGAAGATCATCTGTGTCCAGCAGTGACTCTCTTCCTTATTCCTAAGTTGTATTAGATGTCTAAATATTGTCCTGTCTGGACAGATGGTATCTGTCTTAATTTCTTCCAAATGAAAAATACCTATGTTGTTCTTATGAAGGCCCCTTTGCAGGAAGTGCCACATAAACAGTATGAATGAAGGGTTTGCAGTTTGTTAAGGCAAAAGTTCTCCCCATTACAGAAAGAAGACAACAATGTGCCATTGTCTTTTCACAATTCCCACTGTAAACAGTTTATACAATTTATTCTTATGCATGCACTATAATTGCATATTTCATATCAATGCATCACCAGCCAGCTGTTATTCTGGTTGCCCCCATAATAGAAACTGTGTATTTTCCCACTGTAGCAATTGCTATTCTTGACATACACTGGCCTCAACTAGCTAAAAATACTAGTGTCCAATTGCTTGTGGGAAAGTTATGTACAGCTATTTCTATTAAAAGTTGAACACTGCACTCTTACACAATTTCTCATATTGCATATATACACCACTCATATCTAATTCTTTCTTCTCTTGCTGCAATTATCAGTTCTTAAGTGTCACATATGGCACATACGAGGGCTATAATACCCTAATTCACTCTGCTTACATTAATATGAATGATTAGAGCTAAGATTAGTACTAAGGAATACTATTTTAAAATGAGTCAGGGTGACATAGCACAAGGATTAAAGGGTATGGATTACTGGCAGGTTATAGATTAAGACAGCAAATCATACAGTAGGGTTTCTGCACTTGCCAAGATGCTCTTGCAATAAAGACAAAAAATGTTATATATAAACTTGAGACTAGTAGATAGTTGCCTTCATGAAGCAGGCTTTGTTTATTCATTGAGATTATCAGATTGTCTCATCCAAAAGTGAATGTCAAGCAAAACTCTGGGGGGGGGGGGGGAATTGCTTCCCTTGCCCTGTCATTTTTGTCTCAACCATGTCTCCCAAACAGGTATTATAATGTTTATGGAAAATGCTTAATATAGTTCTTTGATAAAGGTCTAGGGCAGGGGTTCTCAACCAGTGGTACTGGTACTTCGACCGACTGCTGGTGGTACTCAGACTGCCGAACCACCAGAACCCCGCTCTGACGCAGCGCTTTCAGAGGCGCGTTTTTGCTCCCAAGAGCGAAAACGTCTTTGACTGAGCTTGGGAACGCTGAGAAGGGCCCTGCTAGCCACCCAGAGCCTCCTACCTGCGTTTTCTGTCCTCTGGAAAACCTAAAAACCAGGAAGTAACTGGTGATGATGTCATCGCCAGTCACCTCCAGTGGTATGCAGCAGGAGGGTGGCACCAGAGGTGGTACTCGGCCAGGAAGGGGTTGAGAACCCCTGGTCTAGGAGGAAAAAAAGACTTTTGTAAATACACAGATGCATGTATGTTTTTTTTTTCCCAATGGGGCAAACAGCAGCTTCCAGGATAGGTTTCACTGGGTAAATGGTGCAGGGGAAAAGGACAAGATACTCTTTCCCTACACTACAGCTCCACAGCAAATCAGACTCCATCCTCAGCTGCCATTTCCAAAACCTTGATGAGAGCTGGGCCGTATTCATAAATCTCCCTCATCTCCCCTGGAAGCAGACTGGCACCTAAGGCAATTGTTGGCAGGGTTCAGTGGCACATGCTGACTACAGGGAACTGGATTTGCTGCATGAGCTTATTAGATCTCCACATACCACCTGGAGTTGTGCTTCACCATCACCATTCCCAGGGCTACACAATGAGAACTGCATTAGGGGTACTGCGAAGAATTAGTTGTCATGGTTTCCCTCTACCATGGTTTCCCCCCTTGAAATCTCTGAAACCCGCTCCCCCTCCAAATCTCTTGTCTGTTCAGTTATCACCCAGAGCATGTTTGGTTGATTGAAACATTAATACTATTTTTCCTGCTGGGTAACTGACCACCCTTGCTAATAGGCCAGAAGTGATTAGATGACATTTCTATAGTGGGACATCGGAATTAATAACTGGAGATCTTTTCCTTAATAGTCAGTCTGCTTGCAGGGCAGTTTCTGAGACCATTCTGCCCATGTAGGTGTGTGGCAGAAGCAGAAAGGAAGGTGATTTTGAAACAGAGACAGACAAGTGTTCTTTCCATACTAGTGCTTTGTAGGGCTACTCATTAGATCCCAGGTGATCATTGGATCTGCTTGCCTGGGTACTGAAGGGCCCAAAGAGAATCCCCAGAGTGGATCATGATATCCCCTGCAGTGGATCATGATATCAGAGGGACCACTTTTAAAGGGACTGACTGCCAGGGAGGGGAAAGGGGTTAGCCTGTAGCTCCTGTTGTGTGTATGTGTGGGGTTCAGCCAAGATGGGAGTTCAACCATTTTTTATTTTTATTTTTGCTTGCTTCCGTTTGTCTAAACAGCCTGTGTGTGTATTGAAACCAAGAGGCTATCCCTGTGTTGTTTTTCTGAAGGCCCCTTTGCAAGAAGTGCCAGGTAAACAGTATGAATGAGACTTACAAATCAAGTCTGTATAAAAAAATATCCTAGACTCCATTGTTTGATTTTACAAGCTGGAGATTGTTGAGGAACCTACAACATGTCCCCACCACTATTCCCCCCGTTTTGCTTACCATCTCACTTCATGAAACATTCTATAGGACTCAAATGTTTGCTGTTTGATACCTTGTAACTTTTGTGGTTGGTCCTAATAAAGGCATTATTACTCTACTTGGCTTGCAGTTTATAGCATCTCTTAATCCCAACAGCACAGAATACAGCCTGATATCAGTATCTATCTAGCACCCTGGAAGGCTAACTAACATGAGTCTGCTTAACTCCTCCTTCTATATGCCATCAAGAAATGTTGTGAACTGGAGACTTTCAGGGCTATTACGCTATTCCCAGCTAGCACCTCATCCCCTTTTGTTGCTTTTCTTAATATCCTGCTCACTGCCTGCCCAACCATGAGGCGAGGTGGAGTGGGTTGCATCAGTGACCGATTGCGAGGGTTCTGAGGGGTGGCAAATTTTGGGTGTGCTTCACCCCAAGTATGCAGCCGCCGCCTCCTCCCTCCAGCCCACCTCTGACAAAAGCCTCAATGATCCCCTTCCCACTCACCTGAGCAAGAAAGCACTGCCTTTCACAGTGCTAGAAGTCAAACTGTCACAGGAATAGAAACAGGCTCTGTTCCACAAATCTCCACAAACAGGCTCTCGGGTACAATAACAGCTACCACAGTACAGGCTTTTTGAGATATGCCTTGTTCTGGTTAATTGGTCCTTAAGACCCAGACTCACTAGCAAAAATGAATTATTTGGAAGGATTTCGAGATAATTTTATTCCTTCATGGGATCAGACTTAACAGAAAGCTACAATCACTGTAGGAAAAGAAACTTATCCAGCTAAAAGTGAAAGAAATGCTTTTTACACTTTCTGTAAGTGAGCTAGTTAGCCTTGGATGGGTAAATATACAGCAGCACGGAGCACAATCTGGGAACTTCCTTGAAGGGGGGAGCAAAGTAAGGATGTAAACGATCAGGCTGTTCTGAACGCCCAGGACCTCTGAGGGTGGCTCAAGATCAGAACACCTGGTAGATGACCAGAACACCTGCACCTTGGGGAAGTGTTGTAGTTTTTGGAGAAGGACAATTGAATTCCACTTCCTTTTTTGCACATCTGGGTAATATATGAAGGGAAAACGTGACCTCTGTAGCTTACAGTCAAATTAGATGTTACTTTAAATCAGTCTTTAGCAGATGGGCTTAAAGCAGGAAGCAGGACGGACATGTCCCTTTTATATCCTGAACAGCCTGATTTGGCTTGGGAGCTGTTGTGAGTTTTTGCAGCCAAAATCGCTCCCAAAGCAATTTGTGAAAATCTCCACTTTGGGGGCAAATCACTGCTTGCAGGACACCATGTGCATGTGTGCACCACTTCCTGTTTGAAACCTGTCTAATAAAGACTAGTTTAAAGTAACATCTTGCTTGATCTTAGTGGCAATGAACAGGGCTTAAGGCTGATCTACACGACAGCGTCGCGGAGCGTTTTTGTAATACGGCGGAGCCGCCGAACCTCCGCCCCACTGCCGCGTACTCCAAGTCGAGTGCTCTATTTTTTAGGGGGCGTACGGCAGAGCTTGGAGGTGGCTCGCGGAGCTGCTGCAGCCTACCAATCACAGAGAGGGGGGGGAAGAGTTTAACCAATCACAACTGCACTTTCTTAGGAAGGCGGGACAACATGAGGGGTAACAGGCTTGAAGACACTCCCCCCGCTTCCAGCGTGGAGGCGCCAGGCAGAGGTGACGGCGGAGCCGCGACGCTGTCGTGTAGATCAGCCTTTACAGTTTTTGCAAGGTTTTGTTCCCCCCCCCCCAGGCCAACAGAAGGGCATATAACCTGCTCCTCTATGGAGCCCACTTTGACTAATTGTTTGTCAGTGACAGCTCATAGAACGCCTATGCTACATTTATTAACCTTTAATAAATGCTGTTTTTATTGCAACAGACTGACAGCACAATCCTGCGCAGGATGCAGGCCGCATCAGTGTGGCCCAGGCTCACCTCAGGGGAAGGGGATGTAAGCGCCAGAGGTCCCAATGGGCAGAGGTGTAGCTACACACCCTCGGGGGTGGGTGCTGTGACACTCCCATGTAATGTCACTAGCCCCGCCCCCGCACCTGAAAAAGGAAAAAAGCCCCCGGCGGTTTTTTGGCCATTTTAAGGCCACTAGTGGCGCAGGTGGGCGGGTGACTCCTATTGCCGGCACGCCCGCGAAAATGATGTTTTTTGCTGCCACTGCCCCCACACCACCGAATTGCCATGCACCCCCGCCGCATATCGCCCCCACACCTGGGGGCCCACCGCCCCCCCCAACGTCTCTGCCAATGGGCCTCCTCGGAAGCATGCCAGCTCTTTAGCTGGCGCACGTCCAGGGAGGCCGTGTAAGGCCAGCCCAGCCTGGGAAGGGGAGTTGGATATTGGCGCAACCTAGCGCCAATATCTCCACCCCTTCCAGGCTGGGCCGGCCAATGGCCCCCTCCCTCGCCACCCCTGCCCATCCTCTCCACGCCCTCCCACCATCTGGTGCAGCACTCACCTGCATCGGCCGTCGCGGGTCTGGGACACTGGTGGTATGAATGGTGCCAGCCTCTGCGCCGGCACCTCTTACTCCTGTGGAGCCACCATGTGCCAGCCTAAAGTTGGGCAGGATCAGGCTGTGTTACATCTTTCCCTGACAAGCGCATAGGCAAATACACATGAAACAGCACAACAACTGAAATATTTGGGGAGTTACAAGTAATGTGGCATTATAATAATGTTTGGCATTTTCTGAATCCTCAACTCAAAGCTGTATTTCAGTGAAGTATGTCAATGATGTACATCTGTCATAGACACAACAATTGGTATTTCTTCTACCAGGCTTTGTTTTCAGAATGTTTTATCTCTATTGCCAAATTTTAATAGTCTGGTTTCTTTTCATCCTCTGTGTAGCAACATTTTCCATTGTTGTATGTTTATTTCATTTGCCTTCCGGGATAACAGACCAGGTCTCTTTGTTCCATTCATATAATTTATCATATATCTAAATAAATCTAATTCTTTTACAACAAACCTCAATTGGTGTAGATCAAGATAGTTGTATTGTCTTATGTGGACACTAGTTGATGAAAAAGTTGGCAGAAAGGTTGTTTGATTGTGCTTGGCACACTACTAAGTACTCCTTAGTGTATTTGAAATGTTTCTCTTGCTGTTCTGGTGCTGTGAGGTGGAAGGAGTTGAGAGGGAGCTTTGGAAGACTCTGCTCAAATAATAATGTAATTTATTGTTGGTATTATTATTGTTTCTATTGCACCATCAATGTGCATGGCCTTTCAAGAGCAACAACAAAGGAGCTTACAATCTAAAGGAGCTCAAGGAGCCTCAAGGAGCTTACAATCTTAAATTTGAAACAAAGTAGGCGACAGAAGGAGGGAGATAGAGTTGAAGGTAAATAGGGGAAGCCTGTGTTTCGGTATTCTCCCAAAGACCACTTGAGGGCTGTTTGCACATTATGCAGTTACTGTCTGTCTGTACTGTACCTGGGTACAGATTGCTGTGTGAGTGGCTGTACCTGAGTTCGTTTTTACAGATCAGTGATCATGTACACTGCACACAGATTGTGCCTGCGTTGAATGAAATGTGTGAATAACTGCTACCTGGGCAAAGAGGCACTTTTTCAAGTGGTACTCCTCTTATAGTTAGCAGAGGGGAAGTTACTGCCCCTCTTCCCAGCACAATGTGTTTTCTAGTGTCGCTGCTGGAGTTCTTCTGCATCTATTTAGATTTGAAGCGCTTTTGGGGCAGGAAGCCATTTATTTATTTGATTTTGTCTTCAAACCGCTTTGTGAACTTTTTTTGTTGACATGCAATATATAAATATTCTTATTATTATTAATAATAGTAATAATAATAATTGCACTCAGATACAGACGCGCAGCCCAATCCTGTGTAAGATCCGCTGCGGTGTGCTAAGCGCGCTGTGCTGGATCCTGTGCAGGATCGGCCCCACGCCACTGGAGCTGGGGCACCAGCAGTCCCTATAGGACTCCTTGGATGTGCGCCGACAAAATGACTGGTGGAAATCCAGGGAGGCCGTGTAAGGCCAACTAGGCCCAAGACGGGGGTTAGAATATTGGCAGAGCGCGCCGCCGATATCCCTGCCCCTGTCCCTGTCCTGGCCGGCCAATCACCCCCTCTCCTGCCACTCTGGCCCACCCTCCCCCAGCCCTCCCCCCACCTGGCACAGGATTTACCCGTGTCAGTCGGTACGAGCTTAATTTGGTGGTGGAGTGAGCGATGCTGGCCTCGGCACTGGCGATACTTACTCTGCGGGTGCCGCAAATGTGCTTTATGGCACATTTGCGACACCCTGCGCTGCCGGCACGAAGATACACAGGATTGCGCCATAATAGTGATTGATTGTACCTGGGTTCACCTGGTTCAGTTTAACACGTGAGCAGCCCTTTAGTTGAGAGCCTCCCATGCAGGTACAGTACTGACTTCTGTTTTGCACAACTCCACAATCTGATATGTGTATGGTTGTCAGCATAGAGACATACTTACTGTGTTGTTTAACACAGTAGGTCAGGGACACTCACAGCTGGCAGAACTCAAATGTGTCAGCTAAGTGCTCAGATCCTGTGTATGCTCTTTGGTTGGAAATATTCCAACTTGCTGACTCATAGGTCAGAGAACCAGCTCAGCAGTTGATGGTCTCGTGTCGATAAGTCTGGCAAACAACTTTCATGCCATTTAGGACAATAGTCAATTGCATGCTTGACTGTAGTGGCAAAGAGACAGATTACACTTGCAAATCCCACTCATGCGACATGCGCTTGCCATATCTTAATATTAATTAATATTCCTATTAATTTAGTTTAATTAACAGACTTTGGATTCAGTGCCCAACCTATAGTATACCATAGAACCACCATTTTCCAGACTCATTAATCTGGCAAATCCAGAGAAAGTATCCAAGCATCATCGTGGCTTGAGCACTACATTACTGCTACAACACAAGGGTTATTGCTGTTTCTTCTAGCAATCCTAGACTTGCTCTTATCATAGAGTCTTTGCCAGAAGGACAACTCCTTAGACTTGCATGATTGGAATTTTATTTTTTTCCTGAAATGTGTTCCCTATGATGCAATTTCTTATCTAAAACTCCTTGTTATTTAAACTGACTGCAAGTCTCCCTGTCATTGCAGTCCTGTGTAATAAATAGCATTGCTGGGTGATCTCAGTTACCCTCAGGTCATTGGGGACGGCAATGTTGTAGTGTATTTTTAAGGGATAATAGAGTTCTGGTGAGATAGAAAGGAATGCAGGGCTGGCCTCAACAAGGCTGCCTCAGGCCGTGGATTGCTGGAAGGCACCTGTCTCTGCGCACCACTTCTCTCCTCTCCCTTTTCGAATTCAGGAAGTGGCTGAGGCAGTGGCTGGCACACTCCATAGTAAGGGAGGTGGTGGTGGAACCAACAGGTCTTGGGATCAGCCCTGAAGAAATGGTTGATTACATGTGATCATTCAAAGCCTAATGCAAACAGTGTGTTGGGATGCCCATAATAACACCAGTTTCTTATGGAAATACTGTGTTGTTTGATACAACCTGAATGAGTCAGCCACTACGTGATCTTTGAAAAATGAGTTACCAAGGTGAAGTATTGTGTGTGTGTGTGTGGGGGGGGGGGGGAACCATACCCAGATCTTGCTATTTTCCCCACCTTCTCCATCATCAGGTTAAGGACCTTTCTGCACAGTCAGTTCTTTTCAGCTATTGCTTACAAGTCTCATATAGTTCTGACTCTGTTGCAGGCATCTTTTTTGTCTTCGCTCAAAGAGCATTTGCTTGTACCTAGGAAAAGGCATAATAACTCCTCCCAATGTAATTAGTTCTGTGGCAGTTACTGTGATGGACATGGATTGTGTACTCATCTTGTCCCCCGAAGCTCATCTTGTCCCCCATGCTATTTAATATCTACATTAAACCGCTGGGAGAGGTCATCTGGGAATTTGCTGATGACACCCAGCTCCATCTCTCCTTTCCACCTGATTCCAGGGTGGCTGTTGAGGTTCTGGAGCGCTGCCTGGAGGCGGTTGGGACCTGGATGAGGTCTAATAAGCTGAAACTAAACCCGGACAAGACAGAGGTTCTCCAGAAATCCATGATGCAGGTGCTAGAGTATCGTCCTGCTCTGAATGGGGTTGCACTCCCTCTGAAGGAGCAGGTCTGCAGCTTGGGGGTCCGCCTGGATCCACAGCTGCTCCTGGATTCCCAGGTGGCAGCTGTGGCCAGGAGGGCCTTTGCTCAGCTTCGGCTGGTGCACCAGCTGCAAGCGTACTTGGATCGTGCAGACCTGACCATGGTGATCCATATTGTAATGTGCTCTATGTGGGGCTGCCCTTGAAGATGGTTCGGAAACTGCAATTAGTGCAGAATGCAACGGCCTGTGTAGTCACTGGAAGTAGGCAGTTCGACTCTGTTGGGCCGCTTCTCCGACGCCTGCTCTGGCTGCCAGTTTGTTTCCGGGCCGAATTCAAAGTGCTTGTTTTGACCTTTAAAGCCCTATACGGCCTGGGACCAGGGTATTTGAGAGACCGACTACTTCTATATAGTCCGGCTTGTCTCCTTGTCTCCTCCGACGGCTGCACTGGCTGCCAATTCGTTTCCGGGCCGAATTCAAAGTGCTAGTTTTGACCTTTAAAGCCCTATACGGCCTGGGGCCAGGGTATTTGAGAGACCGACTACTTCTATATAGTCCAGCTTGTCAGAAAAGCCCTCTTGCGCGTACCGTCGCCCAGGGAGGTGCGAAGGGTGGCGGCTAGAAATAGGGCCTTCTTAGTAGTGGCACCAACCTTATGGAATTCCCTCCCTTTTGACTTACGAACTGCTCCCTCCTTGGAGACTTTCCGGTAAGGCCTGAAAGCTTTCTTGTTCAAAGAAGCCTTCTAAGTCTTGGCCTTTTTTAACATCTTGCTGTTACAGGTGTGGTGCTGCTGCTCTTGTATTCTTGTTTTTTAAATTGTAATAGTGGTCTCTGTTATCATTTTTAGACTGTGTTTATGACTTTTTAATTAACTGTTTTATTGCTTTTTAAATGTCATGGATTTTTGTATTTGGTTTTTTCTGGTTCTTCTAAGCTGCCTTGGGTCCCATCAGGGAGAAAGGTGGGATAAAAATATTGTAAGTAAGTAAATAAATAAATAAATGACAGAATGAGTGAAACGTTGAAAACCAATGCTATTTTTGGACCATGACCATTAAGCCAGAAAATTTTTAATTGTTATATATCTGCCGACCATGAAAGTTTTAGAAATTATATAGTTTGATTTCATTTTTAGTTTAGTTTAAAAAAAATTATTTGAAGAACCCCACACTATACCGCCCTAGGGCAGGATCATTCTTATACCCATGTTCTTTATTATTAGATTTTTAATAGTGAACATAAGCAAGACTTCCACATACACTCGACATACAACAGGGCCTGACAATTTTGCGGGAGCATTTGTTTCATTTCATTTCACTGGAGACCTCCAGTTCTGTGGAAGCTGTTTGCTTTTTCTCTGCTGCACTGGATGGCCCCCAGCCAGGGGCAAACATCAGTGAGGCTAACTCCTTTTCCCCCCAAGGGGCATTAGTACTGGCATTGCAGTGGCATACGTGCCAACGGTCTCAATTTACAGTCTCTGTTTTTAATACATCTCCCTGGTAAATTGCTGGCCTATTTTGTCCCGGTTTGTTGGGTTGCCCTTTGAGGAATGTTTGGACTGTCTTTAAAAAATAATTGTAAGGGCATGGCAAGATGCTAGCTTTCCTTCCATCCTCTGCATAACAGCCTGTCAGTATAATAAATGCTGCTGGACGCTTTTGCATTGCAGCTCTCCTATAATCAGTACGAGTAGATCCACTGTGAGATTAAACGTCTTTTCGTTCTAAAAAGAAAACTGTTACGGTCAGTTTGCTGGCATGCCTGCTTTAGAAAGCAATGCAGAATAAATTAATGCAGAGACGTACAGCAGCTGGAGAAGAACCTTCAGCAATGAGTTAACACGTGTAGGAGAAGGGAAGGAAACTCACTCCATCAAGCAATGATTTTGGGTCAGAGAACAGGGGTGTTGTAACTAAACACAGAAGAGTGCCCCTGTTTTCATTAGAGAGGATGTCTATCAATGGGCTTCTTTTCTCAGCCAACCAGAGCCCGTTTTGTTCAGCCAACCAGAGCCCATTGTTTGAACCTGGGGGGCGGGACGCATACGGACGCATACGGACCGAGACGCATGCGGTGTAGCTCCGGCTTTACTCCTGTCATACAACTTTGCCTCAACCCATATTATTTCTGAAATGATGCACTTCTAGGAAAGCTGCTAGCTGCAGGACCTAACCTCCTCTCTCAACTAGAAATGCTATGAATGATATGAATCTATTTATTATTTACTTATTAATTACTCCTTCCCAAAATATTATGTCCTATCCTTCTCTGTAAAACAAGCACCAAACTTCCCTTCAAAATGGGGTCGTTATGGGCATGTATTTATCCTGCACATATCTGCCTCTGTGTTGTCTTAATCTGGGGCCACTTTGGATTTTTTGAAATTAACACCCCTGACAGTACCCATATTCCAGTATTCCAGTCTTGCAGATGGCGGACGGAGGTCATAAGAACATATGAACATAAGAAGAGCCCTGCTGGATCAGGCCAAAAGCCCATATAGTCCAGCCTCCTGTATCTCACAGTGGCCCCACCAGATGCCTCAGGGAGCACACAGCCAACAAGATAACCTGTTTCCTGCTGCCACTCCCCTGCACCTGGCACAGAGAAAACCTACTTCTAAAACCAGGAGGTTGCTTATGGCTTGTAACCTGTGATGGTCTTTTCCTCCATGAATCTGTCCAAACCCCTTTTAAAGGCATCTAGGCCAGGTGCCATCACCACATCCTGTGGCAAGGAGTTCCACAGATGAATTACACGCTGGGTAAAGAAATATTTTCTTTTGTCCGTTCTAACTCTCCCTCCACTCAATTTTAGTGCATGTCCCATGGTTCTGAGGTCGAGAGATATGCTCAAGGCCAGCCAGTAAGTGAAGATGCTGAGTGAATCGGGACAGTGAAGGCATGTCATGGGCTAGGGGAACACGTTTTCCCTTACCTCAAGGAGGCCTCCTGCACTGCCCTCCCGCAGGATGCAGCATGCACTCCATTGGCATGGCTGCATTGGCTGGGGGGGGGGACTGGGGGATTTGAACTCAAGTCTCAGTTCAGCACTTCCTTTACTTGTTTCCATATAGTGCTCTGCCTAACTTTGCCAAAGAAAGAGGGCCACATTAACAGCAGCAAAAATGCAACAAGGAAAAGGCTCTATTGTAACAAATAATTATAGTTCCCAGCATCTTTCAAATACCTTTGACTTGTGCTTAGAGATGTAGCTTGTCTATCTATGGAATGCTGCAAGGAGATGCAACTCTGTCTACTTACGGTACCTTGACCAATTTTCCCTGACAAAGATATTCAATCAACCCCCCTTTCAGGACGGCTTCTTCAATGATAAAAGTTCACCTCATTTGGTGCTGCCTGCTGCAATTTTCCCCAGTTCGTTTCGGTCTTGCATTTTAGTTGAAATACTGAAATCTGTGCGTGTTTTACGTGATCTTCACAGAAAAATCTCGCTCTTTAGAAATGCACTGGGAAATATTAGTTTTGGCCACCACTTTCCTGGAGTTCAGCAGCAGCTGCAGCAGCTGTCGTCATTTTCTGCATTCGTAAGCAAGGTTTCTGTGAATTTATTTCAACAGCCTAGAGAGCTGTGCCAGCAATTGGCTTGACCAACTGTTCGAAAACTGTCATGTAGACCGGACTCTCTGCTGGTATCTTTGAGGTATTAAAATTCGGGTTCTTTTAAAGATAGTGGCATTTTCATAAATAAGATGTGCCTGGGCGTTCTCATCATGTTTGACAAATTAACATTGGAAAAGCTGGCAAATCCTTGAACTTCTCACTTTAACCTCTAGTAAGAAGATCCTCCTGTACTTGTTAATATCTGGCATCCTGTCTGGTGTCAAATTAAAACAGCTGTTAATATGAATACGGAGATAGCCAAATACCAATAACTCACAGTCTTCTCTCCTCTGAAAACTTGAATTGTTTCTGTTAAGAAAGGCAAAACCCTTGATAATGGTAACTCACATAATGCTGTCATTACCATGACTGACGGATAACAAAAAGGGCCAAACATCATGCTGCATTCATAACATGTTTTTCTCTGGCATGGTTAATTTTTCTTTACTCAAGAGCATTCGTGGTGAACCTTATCCACGTTTGGTCTCTACAGAATGTGAAGAGGGTTTCTTTTTAACCCTTTGCTGTGGCCACAATTCCAACCTGGATCAGCTCCTATTGGTGACTTGTTGATTTCATGTCCCCATAATATGTTTACGACTAGACTGAAATCTGCAGCCCAAATGTTGGCTGATAAATTTCAAACATGATACGAAACACAGGCCTTTTGGGTCTCCTTGGCCCAGAGTCCCCCAGCCTCCAAAGTTGCCTTGTGTTTCCACTCCAGCTGCATAGAATCTTCCTGTCATTGCACATTTTGTCTGTGAGATTCTCCTTCAACCTTACTTTCCCACTGGCTGTCACCAAGTTATTGCATATTTTTATTTGTTTGTTTGTTGTTAATAATAATAATTCCAGTATTTATATGCCGCCTTTCTTGTCATTGGATTTCTCCTCTGACTTTAATTCAAGGCGGTTTACACAGGCAGACAATTCTAAACCAAATGGTTTTTACAATACAATAAATGTCCTAATCTTTCATAGGATGCTTCTTTCCAGGTGTTTCCTTTCACGGTCTGGCTTCTCTCTGGCATTCACCTCCTACGCGTTGACTGACAGGCAGTTCCCCCTCACAGAGTGCCGGCTGCAGCTTCCTCTCTCTCAGAGAGGGCTTCTGCAGCTTTTTATCAATGGTGACGGAGTCTCGAACAGCTGTCCTTGATCTTCAGGCATATGAGGCTGCAGCTCTCCCTACTGAGCCAGACCTCCAAACCACTCCTCTTTCAAGTCTTACTGCACGTGCTACCATCTTGAAAACTTGACTTGATAGCAGTGCATACATGTTTCTTTTCACACATCTACTCCACTCACATATAAAGTGGGCTGGTGGTGGGGATTCTTGCTTTAACAGTAGAAGGAGCTAGCAAAAGAGGGGCACCATTCATTCCTTTTCTTCAGTCACTTGTCTCCCTTCCCACTTCTGGTATCCAAGCCAGGAATGTAGAAAGGTGTCTGGAGCAATTGACTGCAGCAAGGTGAGACCTTCAGTAATCACCTCCCATGCATTCCTTTTACTGTTAAAGTAAGATCTTAACCAGTGCCAGCAGCAGGTTTTGGAGAGCCTGGGACAAAGCCCGACACTGCCTTCGGAAGATGCTCCCATTTGTAGATGTATGTGCCAGGCACAGCAGTAGCACAAGTCTCTTAACTGACTTGCGCCACTGCCGGCACTAGTATGGGGGGGGGGGGTTCAGATGGTTGTTCTAACTGGGTATGTCCTCTGATGGGTGTGGGCTCTCCGCCAGTGCCAAACCTGGCTGACCCCTGACACCACCCTGGCTGTAATGCTGCCCGAGGCCACCTCACATTCATTTGAACCTGTGCACAGAGCTTCTGCATGTACAAAATATATGTGCCATCTGTACACTGGATATTTTTTTAGCATGTATGCTCTTGTGTGCAGGTTTGGGTGACTGTGAGGAGGGACCATTGGTGCAATCCCCCATGCTCTGATCTGGCTATTTGCTCAGTATTGTCATGTGAAAAGGCCTACCGTGTATTCCTAAACTGAACTTTGCTGCTGGCAAGTATGTATGCTTACGTTTTCCCACCATTCTGGCAAATATTATTTTTGAGTATTTCCCAGCCAAATGAAATTCAGGACTTGTACACGTCCCTGGTTTCGATTGCTTTTTATTATTATTATTATTATTATTATTATTATTATTATTATTATTATTATTATTATTATTATTATTGCTACATTTCTGTCACTGACTCTGGATAAAGATGTGAATGAACTGCAGTCAGCTCACAATGCTCTGCTGAAAAGTAACTTTTGAAAAACTGGCACAGTGGCTTAACAAGCAACTGACTTGTTGCTCCTGCTGGACTCAAAAGAAGGTTGTTTGGTTCCTGGCATCTCCAGTGTGATTGAGAATTCCAACTACAATAACTTAGCAGAAACTTTCCATATGTCGCTGTGCCAGGAAAAGGGGGATACTCCTTGCAACAGTTGCTCTCTCAGGGGGGAGGAAATTAGAGGGAGGGAAACATGGAGAGAATTACAGCTACCATACACTACTGAGCTGGCTCATGTGGTGATATTATTGGCTGACAAAAGCTTGGTCCATCAGACTTCTGAAGCCACATCATCTCTTGGAGCGATGTGTGATGGTATTTTTAGGGCCCAGTGTTGCACAAAGCGTATGGAATTATACGTGCTTGGGACTATAATTAAGAATCGTATTGTAATTTCTGTGTGGCATCCCACATTGTGGCTTCCTGATTAAGGGACAGGCTGAAATGCGAAAAGATTTGTTCCCCATGGGAGCCCAATTTCTTAACGTTGTCATTCTTGAACACGGTCCAAAGATATCCCACCATCATCTACAATCCTCCACAACAGATATGTCCTTGTGAAACTGTGTCAGGCTGTCATAGATGCACCGTAATTGTCATATTACAGAAGCAGTCATATATAAAGCATATGACATTCATTAATGTATGAAGCTGGCTCTACTGAGTCCATCCATCCACTGTTTTGACTGGCGGTGGATCTCCATGGTCTCAAGAAAGGGACCTTGCCAGCACACGCTACCTGTTTCTTTAAAATACCAGGGATTAAACCTGGGTCTTGGATGTTCTGCCACTTTCTCCTGCTGGAAAGCAAATAGCACTATTTGCACTGTATTATGGGATGTAGTATGGGTCATAGTGGGGCCGCAGTGGCTTAGTGGTTAAGATGCTGAACTGCAGACCGGAAGGTCAGTAGGACAGCAGTTTGAGACCCAAGTGCCGCGTGACGGAGTGAGCTCCTGTCTACTGTTCCAGCTCCTGCCAACCTAGCAGTTCGAAAGCAAGAAATTGCAAGTAGATAAATAGGAAGGTAACAGTGTTCCGTTAGTCATGCTGGCCACATGGCCACAGAAGCGTCTTCAGACAGCGCTGGCTCTTCGGCCTTAGAAACGGAAATGAGCACCGCACCCTAGAGTCGGACATGACTGGCTTTCGAGCAGGGGGTTCCTTTACCTTTAGCTATGGGTCGTAACCTGAGAAAGTGAGCCATGACTATGCACCATTGAAATCTTAGGTACATGGCAGACGAACACGTAACAGAGCATCTCCTTGATAACTGCAGTATGCAGGCAAGTTCATGTGGAGGAGATAAAGGTTATATATATAGAGAGACCAGATAATATGTTCAGATACTTCGGGGGGGGGGGGGTTGAGGTCATTTGCAATAGAGGCTCTTTCCTTGCTGCTTTCCATTTGAAATGGCAACAAGTGGTCCTGCTTTGACTAACCGGGTTCCTGGCACGTTTGGCTTCCTACTTTTTCCCATGAAAAAGAAAGCCATTGTATTACCGGTACTTCAACATACAACTGCTTTACCTTTACGTCTTGCCTGCAGTGAACAGTCTGACAAACTCCTCACCAATTGAGAGATTCTTGATTACAAAAACTTTTCTGTCTCTTTCTTTTTTAAAATGGCAGCAGGCACAGTTTGAAAAGAGAGCGAAATCTCAGACAGTCTTGGTTAATAAAGCAGCCATTTACAGTGCAAACCAGGCGAGTCCTCTGAGGCAGCTCCCTTGCTGTTCCCAAAGTGAATACTGGTCTACTGTATATGCGATTTCCTGTCGCTATTTTTCCATAGTATATATAGTGTGTTTTTTAGGGAAGCTGAATTCTCAACCACCTAAAGCATTTGGCAAATATGTTTTAACTTTGTTCCCAGCTGTTCCAATAACAGAACAATGTACTTAACTGATCTCAGCTAAAGAGTCTGCCTCTAAAATGATGAATCCATCTACCATATATAGACAGGACCCAAAATAAAAAATTAAGCATGCCATTGTTAACCTAGTTTCCTTAAACAATGGCCCTAAATCCATATTAATGATTGCAAAAAGTGACCAGGCCTCAGCACCTTTTGTCCTCTCTACATTAACTATCCAATAATCAACAGTAGCTGCCCTGTACTCCAGTGTCTTTAGCCTAATTCAGTGGGACAGATATTTATCATCACCCTTGATTTGGGAGACCCATTCTGACAGATCGACATCCTTATTTATGTAACAATGTCGTAGACAGTAGCTACTAATGAGTGGAATGACATCGAGGTCTGCTAGATGGAAAGGCAGAAAAAAACTGAAAAGGGCACGAGGAGTTAATGGGGCTTTTCTATTCCAGCCTCCTGGGATGTGTAATTATGTTCTAATAAGGAATGAATGTATTGATTAGATTCATGTGCAATTGTGTTCATACACATACATTCAGCACTGCATGCATATAGTCGTTAATTGTGCATGCTTTGAATTTCTCCAGTTTCTGTTCTTAATACATAAAGCCTTTCTTTGGTCAGAAACATACATGGTAATCATTATATCATTCGTAATCATTTACCCCACCCTTTCTGTTTGAATTTCCAGCGATTTCATTAAAGTTGCAATGCAATTTTTACTGAAAATAAGAAAAGAAGACTTCACATTTTGGTCCACAAAAACAAACGACACAGTTCAGGCTAAGAGCTCACACTTAAAGATAGCGTACAACTTTTAAATGTGTCCCCACCACCACCACCAGTGATACAGTTATATAGACAAGACTGGAGGCGCAATCCTCTAGAGGGTGCTGGTGCCGGAACGAGAGTTCCGTCGCCGGGAGATTCGGAATGTGCCGTAAAGCACGTTCGCGATGACTCGAGAGCAAGGAATTGCTCCGGCACAGGAGCACCCATGCGGCCGCCGGACCAGGTAAGCCAGGATCCGGCGGGCACGGGGCGTTTCGCCGGGCAAGGGAGTGGGGCTATTGGCCTAGCCAACCCGGGAGGGGCCTCGGCCATATCCTGGCCCCTGCCGTGCAGCTAGGCCGTTACATGGCCTTCTCCGACTTCCACCAGCTATTTAGCTGGTGGAAATCCGAGGAGGCCGATAGGGCCTGCCCTGGTTTACACTTGGGGAAGGGGACAAGCGTCTCCTTCCCCGAGTAGACCTCTGGCCCAGCAGCAGCATGGCCGTCGGTGCACAGGATCCGGCGGGTGGATCCTTACGGTGGATTGTGTTGCCCATCTATTTATTCAAGGGTTCAGCTCTTAAATAAGACATTTGCTGTTTAGAGAAGTATCTTTCACAAAGCAACGTCTCATTTTTCGCTGTCTTAAAAGGATGAGAAGTTTAAAGCCGAATGGTCACTCCCTCATCAGAATATACAGAAATGGCACACTGAGGATATGTTAAATTTAAAATTAGATCTGATTCCGCAATTGGGGAAGATAATAAGGAGCCTGATGTGGCAGGCTGTATTGATATAGCTGATTTAGGGACAGCAGAATTCTAGTTCTTATGATTTTATAAATACTGTACAAAATTCCAGCGGTGAACATAGCCTTATAAGTCCGAGAGTCCTTTGGTTGATCCGAATATATATCTAGAGTTAGCCTTGCAGTGGGAAAGTACTTTGGGTCATAAACTTAGCCTTTCATTCCTGGGACAGCAGAAGCAGGGAGGTAGCAAGAATAGCCAGCTGATGAAGGTCATTTCCCATTTTTAATTTTTGTGTGTCAGGAACATAGTTGGCCTGTGGAGCTATGTCATAGGAAATGCTACAGGGCAGGTACAAATTCATGTAGAATATCAATATCAGTGGATATTGACCATGGTGGTAAGTGAATTTCTCTGCAAGGTAAAGATTTCCTCATAATTGAAACTGGTGGTGACTCAGATTCAATGGACATCAATTGATAGAGTACCACCATACTTGTTCTCCTGATCTAATGATGAAACATTGTGGTGGAAATAAACTCTTAGCTGTGCTGGATCTAGAATGTTTAGCACTTGTCAAGTTCTCATCAGCACATTGAACTGGGCACAGGAAGCAACATATAGCCATTGCAGGCATGGCAATGCTAGTGTAATGTGTGCCTAATGACTCAGCTCTCTGAGAAGGCAGACCATCGTTTTTGATGCTAGATGAAGCATCTGAGCCTGACATGAAGTGCATTGAGATAGTCCAGCCCTGAAGTTATGAAAGCATTCATGATGATCATTGTTAGGTCTGCATCTTCTCACAAAGTGAAGCTGGTAGAAAGCATTCTTGGCCACTGAGGCAACTTGGGTATTCAGGCTCTGCAGGTAATCCAGGAACCCTGCATGGCTAGAAGCCTTAGTAACCAAAGAGGATGAAGCTCTAGCAATAATGGGAGCACTAGTTCCTTCCAAGTTGCAAGACTTGCAGATCGTTATTAGCTCTCTCTTTTCCGATTTTAATTTCTGTCACCTTACTTACATTGGCTCTCTGGCCACAGACAGATGTTGAGGGAGCTCCCAAAACCACAAAAAAGGACAACTAGAGCTGGGTGTCATCATATTGAACATGATGTCTCTGTATGGTCTCTTGTTTTTTAGAGAAGATTTTTTTACTGCCCAATCCTATACTCACCGGCCACTGGCGGCACTCCTCTTCTGTTGGCGCTGACCGCCGTAAAGCAGCAGCACAAAGATGATGACGATGGAGGTAAGTCTTTGCACGCTGGAGCAGTTGATGGGGGAGGTGGAAGGAGTGGGGGAGGGCGGAAGGGGCGGGTGAGAACGGAACGGGGTGATGACGGGGGCAGGGGGTTGGCGGATCAGGTCCAAGAAGGGTGCGGGGTTCAGCAACAGCGACTGCTGCCGAATCCTAACCCCCTTCCCGGACCTGATCCTGCAGCGTGGGTCTATGCAGATCTGCACCAGCTATTTAGCTAGCGCAGATTCAAGTACCCCCCACACCATGGAGACTTACCTAGAGGAGACCTCATGGCTCCCCCCCCACCGCACAATACATTGGTAGCCATTTTGGCGCCTCTGCATTGGTGGGGGGGGGGGAACAGTAGGATTGGACTATTAGTGAAATTGTTCCATCATACAAAAAAGTTAACAACTTTTCCTCATATTTGCACTCAGTCTCTTAACTATATAGGACTAGTGCCCCATGAAGCTCAAATGAAACTAGGGACACATTTCTAATATTCTTAGGCATAAGTCACACTAATATTTGGAAACCTTACTAAATTCAGTGGACTTAGTCTCAGGTAAGTTCTATTGAACCCAATGAAGAAATTATTTTCAAGATTATATATTTGTATATACCAGGTTTAGTGCTTTTGTTGTTGTTGTTGTTGTTGTTGTTATATTTTGCTAAACTGCTATACTCTTGAACTGGAGCCAATGAAGTACCCAAAATGCCATCCTAAATGGTTTGGAGATAGGACTGTCTTTTCCTCCAGCATAAGAGTACCCAGTGCCTTCAATCTTTCCTTATATGCCTTCATTATAAATCTTTTATCATAGCAATATCTTCACTAAGTGCTTGACTATTCCAAGGATGTTAGTATCTAACAGTAACACTACTACTATTAATTATTATGACTATTCTTTTGCTTGAGAAAAATAGAATATAAAGTGTAAATAGAATACTCATAAAATCGAATATAAAGTGAGACAAAGACACTGAATAAACATGTCTTCATACTGGATTCTTGCTATTTGTGCTAAAATGCAGCAACAAGAAGGAAGATAGATGCTCTCTTCTGTCAAATGGCGTTAAGGAGGGGTTTTGAAAGGGAGGGATAACAGAGGTCTTTTAAAAATGGCCAAATGATCATAACTCTTGAATTTGAACTCTGACCTTTACCTAAGATCCCAGGACAATTAGTTTCCAATGGCATGACATTGTAAGACCCTTTACAATAGCCCAGAGAATGCATGTCGAATTCTCCGTACCTGCATGTAGAATCAGTCCTGCTATTAGGCTATGATCTATTTACAGTCATTTAAATGAGATCTTTATATCACAGTGAATTGCCATCAAATCCTATTCTTTAATTGGGTAATTTACTTCTCAAGCTATTGGGACACATAGAAGACAGTATAAAGTAAGCAACACTGACTTAGCAGAATTCTTTTTTCTTGTTCCACCTATTAGCACTGATGTCAGCCTAAGCCTTTTCCCCTTCGTGGGCCAATCTTTCATTCAAGCCATAGAAGATCCTGAGAAAGTTTGCCTCATTTCTTTATTTTTTTTCTCCCCAATCTATGGAGTGAGCTCCTAAAAAGTTATTGAAAGGGCATTACCCAGCCTGACACATTCCATTTATTTCAATATGGTGACAATGAGAGAAGATCTAGTTAAAGATATTGCAAAAGCCCTATGGGATACTTAAAAGAATTTTTTTAAAAAATGTAATGCATTACAATAGAATACTTTGTTTTTGTAGAAGGGTATTCTGTATTCGCCAAAAAAGCTGCTGACTTAATCATTAGTTATGATGAGAAGAGATTTAGTGGTCTCTTTCTTTACACTGTCAGTGAGAACAATACGACTGAAAAAGCCTATGCTTCCCATTATAAATCACTATAAGCTCCATGAAAATTTCTCAACTACCCTGGGGTTTAAGTGAGCAAATACTCAGTAGTGTAGACTCCCAATAGCAGCGTGTTATGCAGAGTGCGAAAGGTTTTCTTTTTTTTTTTCCTGATGAGATGCTGTGGTATATTGCAGGGCTGCTATACACAATTTCCATTGTGTACCACATTATGAGTAGCTTGGGTTTGATGTCGAAAGTAACACCCTTTTGCTTTCATGGGAATCATGTATTTTTATAAAGTGTGTGTGTGTGTGTGTGTGTGTGTGTGTTTAAAGGGGGTGGAGGGTGGGAGAGTAGTATGAATTCATGGGAATCGTGTAAAACTGGGGGAGGGAGAATGAACCCTCAATTTCGGCCGTAGTTCTTCCAAAGTTAAATGTCAGATAAAAATTCAGTTTATTTGAAAAAAGAGAAAAACCTTTTATGTGGTCAGGAGCAGGTGTCTAGAGCATTGATAACAAACTTTCCCATTTGAAAAACAAAATTGCAGTTGTAGAAATCCTAATTTTGCTGATTTATCAAGGAACAGCCAATTTTCATCCTTGAATTCAGTGGACATATTTTGCCCCACTGGATTCTTAGGTTGTACCAGTCAACACATTTATCCACACGTTCACTTGAAATTACAGATGGGCAGGTTCCTCAGGGTTTACTGCATCTTTTACCTATTCTGGAACATTTATGGTCTGTTGCAGTATTGTATGATCTGCAATGTACCCTATTTGGCCCTGATAATTGTATACCTTAGTCTGTGCATCATATTCGTTTCAAAGTTGGATTTGGTCTGTTGTTCGCAAGCATATAAAATGGAGATAAACACAAAGCACGCAGTAGATTTACTCTCAACCTATCCACACACACACACAACATTCACCTAACCCACTTGATAGCCCTTTTGCAATTTAGAGTTTAAAGAAATTAAATGTAAAGATGATCTGAAACTATCATGGCCAGCCAATATGTACAAAGATTGTTTAAAAATGGGTTTAAAAGCCATGTAAAAAGTTAGAAATTTAAAAAGATGTTTATGTATTAAAAACAAGATAAAAACAAGTTTAAAACACACACTGGGTCCACTACATTTCTTTCAATTCCATGAATTTCATCAGGTGAATGAGCAAAAAGCTGCAAAGATGTTGATTACTGCAAGCAAACTCTATAAAAGAGCTGCAGTTTGCTTGCAGTGATCAACATCTTTGCAGCTTTTTGCTCGTTTGCCTGATGAAATTCATGGAATTGAAAGTAACGTAGTGGACCCAGTGTATGTTTTAAACTCGTTTTTATCTTGTTTTTAATACATAAAAATCTTTTTAAACTTCTAACTTTTTACATGGCTTTTTTTAAACAATCTTTGTACAAATTAAATGTATATTTCTGAGAAAAAGAAACAGTGCTGCTCACTGGCGTCACTGTAGCGTGGCGGGCGGGGCGGGCCGCCGGGGGGTGACGCGCGCCAAGGGGTGACGCGCGTCACCCTCCGGAGGCCGGACGCTCTGAGGCTGGGGAGCGTCCGGCCCGGCTGGCGCTCCAGGGCCTTCTGAAAAGAAGAGGCCCAATGCGCTTGCGTTAAAATGCAAACGTTTAAGTTTTTCGCGCATGCGCAAAGCCTTCTGAAAAGAAGAGGCCCAATGCGCTTGCGTTAAAACGCGAACTTTTAAGTTTTTCGCGCATGCGCAAACCCTTTTCTGAGGGCAAGGGCCTGCCCTCTTGCCCTCAGGAGGGTCTGCGCATGCGCGAAAATCTTAAAAGTTCGTGTTTTAACGCAAGCGCATTGGGCCTCTTCTTTTCAGAAGGCTTTGCGCATGCACGAAAAACTTAAACGTTCGCTCCTCTTCCCGGCCGGCTCCCGGAGGGTGACAAGCGCCGGAAAAGGTAAGTTTCTGTAGGGGGGGTGAGTCGGGTGTGTGTGTGACGCGCGTCCCCCGCTCTGGGGTGACGCGCGTCACAGTGACGCCACTGGTGCTGCTAGCACTTGTACTGGAAGACACACAAGCCCCATGGTGCCTTCTGATATTTAGGCTCAATCTACACAAGCTAGCAGCATGATAGCAGGCCCTGTCCTGCCGCAGTAAGTAGAAGATATAGGTCCAATTTAAGAACAACAAGATGGGAGGAGACGAACCTTCCTTCCTCCTGTGGCAAACCTCACTGCCCTCGAGGCACTTCTCTCCCCACCAGGCAATACTGAAAGGGATAGTGTGTCCCAGCAAAGTGGAAAAGGAGATCTGATGATGAACTACAGAGAGGTTCGCTGGGTCTTGGAGGAAAAGGAACTGTGATGGATTGCAAGGACACAAGCTGTGATTAGAGGGGTTGGAAATTAGGGAAGGGTTTCTGATGATAACCTGTGAGGAGTTTGACTGTGGCTAT
Organism: Plestiodon gilberti rubricaudatus; assembly: GCA_026170595.1. NCBI lineage: Eukaryota > Metazoa > Chordata > Lepidosauria > Squamata > Scincidae > Plestiodon > Plestiodon gilberti. The sequence goes on along the minus strand of JANXHW010000001.1, from coordinate 243,758,166 downwards.
GGCTTCTGGTGATGGAGTGCAGGGAGGTAGCTGAAGGAGGAAGGGTTCTCTCAACTCCTGTGCAATGCAGGCATCAAATTGCTGGGAGCCCTGGGCAAACCCTACATTGGACTCCCCATGATGCCCCACCCACCCACCTCCTGATGGCGTACTGGGCACCAGCTCTACCTCTGGTACTGAGCATTCAAGAGTCGGTCCACCGTCCAACCGGGTTATATACCGCCTTTCTCATAGATTCAAGGCGGTTTACATAGGCAGGCCGACCAGAAACTCCTATTTTTTCAAATTGGGTTTTTACAGTGTTATTCTATGAGAGAAACTCATAGAACCCTCCATTTCTCAAGATGTTTCCCTTCATAGTGAAGTTGTCATTGTGACCACACAGCTCTTGCCTTCCAAGCTTCCACAGGCAACCGCAATCAAGCCTCAGATGGGTTCACAAGCTGTGATCCATTCTTGCCAGCTGATAACTCCACAGCCCACACTGCATTCCATTCTGAAGCTGTCGGCTCCGGCACTCCATTAGCGGCATTTCGTCCCTCTTCCAAAGAGAGACCAGGGCTGACTCTGCTTAGCTTCTTCAGGCAAGGTGGAACCTCCAGACCACACCTCCTGCCCTATCTTGAACGTTTTGCACGTATCTTGAACGTTTTGCTGCCGCATATTATAAAAAGGTTGGGTTTTTTTCCTTGTGGAGGGAGACAAGTTTGTTGGGGATTTCTGCTTGTGTACAAACAAATGAGCATTCACTGCAGCTGGGCTAGCTAAAACTATTGGACTGCCTGAGACAGCACAAGAGTGCTGCTGCTCCTGTCAGCAGCACTACTTCCCACCCCATACATCCCTTACCTGGCTCCTTCCTTTGCACATGCTCTTGAATCAAAGCAGGGAATTTGGACGGTGCTGGGATCCCTCCCAGCGCATTACACATTTTCTGCTTTCTTTAAAGAGCCCATGCGGAGGAAAGAGCAATCTTGCTCCTTCTTTCATGTGGGCTCTTTAAACAATGGGAAATGTGTGCTGGGAGCAATCCCAGTGTGCTCCACACTTCTTGCATTGCTTAAAGAGCCAGCATGGAGGAAGGAGCCAGGTAAGCAGTCAGGATCGCTGTGTTGCAATCCTCGGAGCGCAGCAATCTGGCCCTCTGCCTTCTCACATTACTCTTTCCACCACCAGGCTTGCCCAGTGAGCCAGCCAGATCAATGAACTTCAAGGATCAGAATGCAGTGATCTTACTCCTTCCACATGAGCTCTTTAAATCAAACAGGAACTGTGGAGCATGCTGGGAGCTCTGCATTTCCTGCTTTGATTAAAGAGACCACGCAGAGGAAGGGACAGGTGAGGAGGCTGGCTCTGTCTGTGGCAACAGAGTGGGGGGAGGGGGTTGGCAGTTCGCTGCTCCCTCTGCTCTCCCCAATCCACTGCCCATGCATACAGCATCATTCGCTTCATGGACCAGCTGGCCCTGCTTAACGGAATTCAGCTCTCTGTAGTTTGTCCACATTTCACATCACTGGGTTTCAGGGTGTAGCTGACTTGCTCCTTTCAGTAACCACAAGAGGGATCTCCCTCTGGTCTATATGGGATAACTATATTTTTGTTATAATACAACCTATGCATGTCCCATTGTGTTTAGTGAAACCTGTGTTGCAGCTGTAGTGTACTTTTTTCATCACCTAGTTAGAATCTTTTGCCGTTTTTGATTTTCTGCAAAAGCAGTTATCTTGTTTTCAAATCTAAGTAGTTCCTTGTAAATGATGGACTCAGATCTCAGGATTGCTCAAGCCAGAGAAAAATGAATTGCTCCTTTTGGATGAGTCACTGAGGAATGGATGAAATTTGCCCATCCCTGTATGGACAAAAAGCCTGTATCACATTTCTGCCTGTAAATTAAGGTCTCCTATGCATTAGATACTCTTTTTTTTTAAAGCCTCTTATTACGTGGAAAAAAACAAACCCAGAATGGTTATATTGTTCCTAGCCATAGAGTTCTGCTGTGGAAGCTGCTTTTGGCATTACCTGGTGAACATCAATTGATAATGGATACTAATGAACAGCTGACTGTTGAAGAAACTGAACTACAAGTCACACCCATTCCTAGGCAGGTGAAACTGTTTGCACAGGTAAAGTCTTGTGGAATATGTGTAAAGTGAGTAATGAACCCCAGCAGTTTGGGCTGTGGAATTTGGGGTGACACTGAACTGATGCTGTTTTAATATGATGGTGCTTGCATTACAAAGATACCATAAATAAATCTTATGAGCTTTCTCTTTCAAAAAGAACGTATCTTGTAAGGGTCGCTTTGCCCATCTCATTCTTGAGGAAGCATGAATTTGAAACAATATTTTCCTCAGCAGTGTAGCATGCACCATGTTGTCAGCTGGAGACAGTTGTTAGTCAACATATAAAGTATAAAAATGGGCAGGAGGTTTGGCTCAGTCAGGAGAGCTGCAGCCTTACATGCCTGAAGATCAAGGCCAAGGACGGCAGTTCGAGACTCCATTGCCGCTGACAAAGCTGCAAAAAAACCTCTGTGAGAGAGAGAGAGAGAGAGAGAGAGAGAGAGAGAGAGAGAGAGAGAGAGAAGCTGCAGCTGGCACTCTGTGAGGGGGAGTTGCCTGTCAGTCAATGCATGTGAGGGGAATGCCAGAGAGAGGCCAGACTGTGAAAGGAAACATCTGGAAAGAAACGTCCTATGAAAGATTAGGACATTTATTGAATTGTAAAAACCGTTTGGTTTAGAATTGCCTGCCTATTGTAAACCGCATTGAATTAATCAAAGGAGAAATCCAATGACAAGAAAGGCGGTATATAAATACTGGTGGTGGTATTATTATTATTATATTGGTCCATCCCTAACAAAACACTTCCTTTTGGAGTGAGTTGATATGATTACTAGGATGCTACAATGAAAAGAATGTATTCCCACTCAAGCGTTGTTCACTTGTTTTACACTCATGGGTTCACACACTTGGGAACTCTGGTCATTCATGGAGGAGCCCCACACACATACAACTGTGTGCATGCAGAATTCCTTCATGCTAATATCCGGCACATGAATATCAAGAGGCACAGGCATCCCTGGACATTGCAGGCTTCACCACTGGACACAATCCCACTCCCCCCTCATGTATTCCCTGAATGTGGGAGGGGAAAACAAATAAACACACTTTCTGAACTTTAAAAGGGGAAATTCAAAGGCTAGAGGGAAAATATTGTTCTGAAGGGCTGAGGAAAAGAAGAAGAACCAAAGTAAACCCCACTGGTCTTCAGGGTAAATCTTACACAGAATATCAGTAATGGATTTAGGTCCAAAGCCTGAGCATCATTTTTGAAGAAAGGTCTTGAAAGAAAGACCAGCATTTTATACATTTGGCAGACTAATCCTGAAGTCCAGGAATTTAACAATAATGTCCTGTAGAAACAGATGTTAATTGTCATGGCTTCCTCCTTCATATTTTCTAGTTTAGACTGCAAAGTATCAATGGATGGAGCTCAGTTGTAATTTTGGACTGGTTTGCTACTCCAGAAGCACATAATATAGTCTCCCATGAATCTAAGCAAAGGTTACTTGAACTGGATTTACAGCGCAGTCCTGCGCAACTATAGGCTGGCGGAGTGAGTGCTCCGCCAGCCTAGGGTGCCGTAAGCATGGTGTAAAGCATGTTTTCGGCACCCGGAGAGTAAGCGGCGCCGGCACAGAGGCCGGTACAGCACACCGGAGGCCTAGACCTGTGCCTGACGACCTAGATAAGACCTAGGCCATGCAGTGCACGGGCGGGGATGGGAGGGACGGGGTGGCGAGGGAGGAGGGCATTGGCCGGCCCGGGCTGGGGAGGGGGCAGGGATATCGACACGGAATTGCGCCGATATCCTATGCCCCTTTCCAGCCCGGGTCGGCCTTACACGACCTCCCTGGATACATTTGCAACCCGCGTGGCTTACACTGGAGGAAGGGGACAAACACCCCCTTCTCCCAAGGTGCACCTAGGCTGCATTGGTGCAGGCTGCAATGGGCCAGGATACAGCGGCCAGCTGCTTAAAGTTACACAGGATTGGGCTGTTAGACATTTTGCCATTTCTTTGGTAAACTTCAGTTTAAACGGATTTTAAAAGTCTCCATTGTGTCTGCTTCTGTTACCAAAGCTGAAACTTTACTAGACCTCTTCATTTTTGCAACCTAGTGGGAGTGATATTGACTCCTTCCTTCCCATATCACCCAAGGGGAAACAACTTTTAAAACTTAAGTGTGGGAATGCCACCCTTGGCTCAAGCTTAAGACTCCATGTGCATGGACTGGAGGGTTCAGATGTGTGTTGGATGCTCATTTGACCCCATTCCAAGCAGCTGTGAGGACATTCCCATAAGTTTCCTATGAACTGAATCCAGGAAAATGTATGCTTTTCTTGAAAATTAAAAACCATGCTAGTCTGTGTTCTGGAAATGATGTATTTGCAAAACAGTGTGTGTGTGTGTGTGTGTGTGTGTGTGTGTGTGTGTGTGTGTGTGTGTGTGTGTGTGTGTGTGTAACTGTACACCACTGAAATCTGCTTGCATTCTTTTTTGTAGTGCAGAAATATGTGTCTGATCAGGTCATATTAAAGCAAGTTATATGTTTCAGACATAAGGATGAAAGTGTGCCTGTAATTCTGCAAATATTTTTGCAGCATTGCACCTTAAAAAGCACTTTATAGTAACTTTACAGATAGTTAGGACCCAGAGGTGGTTAATATGAACATGTGTTTCAAGAACAAATGCATTCCATATTTTAGAAAATAATACATTAATTCTTTAAACTAGTTTCCAGCAATGAGGGGAGGTGATTTTGCACTCATGGGATAATAATTTTAGGTCCTGCTGGTTTTCACAGAACGTTTATTATTCAATCACAAAAACTAAACCGGTCTGTGTTAAACCTATGAAATGTTAATAGAAAGCCAGTTTCATAATGGATAAAAAGAAATATCTTGCACTACATGGAGTGTAATTTGCTCTGCATATGCATATGTATTCAGTACACTGAAGATGTAGGGCCATTTCATGTATGTCATTTCAGACGTGGGGCCTTGTTTTTAGATTTTTTATTGTATTTGTATGTTTTAATATGTTTTAATTATAAACCGCCTTGATTGCCCTGTCGGGAGAAAGGTGGGGTAAAAATTCTTTAAATAAATAAAAAAAAATTCACAAATTACAAACTTGGTGAAAGAAATTGGGGGTGAGATGATGGTAGATCCATACATTTGATGTCATACACACATGTACAGTACTTTATTCCATCTATATGCAACAGAAAGCAGCAATAGACTGCAGCCCCAAACATGATGCTCACCATGTGAATACAGAGCATAAAACCTGCGTGTAAAATCAGTCATCACCAGCAATGCGTTTTATGTGGATTTCAAGTTGTTTCCTACATGGCTTCCATGCAGGAAATCTGTCACTGGTGGATTAGGCCTTTACTGTATGAATCATCCTTTTTGTACTCTCTAAAATTAGACGAATGCAAAGGAGGAGCCCAGAACGGTAACCATTTATATTCCAATTCTGTTGTATTACAACCTATTCCTGGCGCAGTTTATTTGTGAGCAACAATTCTCGTTGCCTCTTAGCAAGAGGATAACACAGAGCTTGAAAAGGTACAGAAACATGTACCTTTTGGCCAGAGGATTGGCGCACCTTCCCTAAAAGGGATGTCTAAAATGTCTGGAGCTTTTTGGTTTAGGAAAAAACAAAAAAGACAAGTAGTCCAATCATATATTTCAGAAATACCAGACTGAGAATGGTTAAGATACGGCTTATGGTCTCCCCTTGTCCTGGGGGGGACGGGGACGACTTTTATATACACACACTCTCAGACAGGAGCTATCGTCTTGCCTTTGATCTGCTGCAAACTGGTATTTCTTGGCAGTGTGTGTTCGTGTGAATGGCATAAGGGAGCATAAAGGAGCCACGCCAAGGGCTGAAATTCCTGGCTGCTCTTTACTCCCCCCCCTCCTTGCTGCCTGTGCCACAATAGCTCTTGCAGTGGGAGGGGCTGTGCAGGGCCAGCCCATCCATGAGGCCAACTACCTCCAGCAGCAGATTTGTGAGGGGAGGCGCTCATCTCTGCCTGCCTCCTTGCTTCCGTTGCCCTCCTTCTCCTTCCATTCCCTGGATTAGAAAAGGAAGAGGGGGCAGAGGCTCCGTGCCGGTGAGAGAGTGGTCGGACGACACCTGCTCGCCGCTGCCGCCTTCTTTTTGAAAAACTTACCCAGGCGCTGGCATCATCTTGGATCACGAAATCTTGCGTGATGCAAGATTTCGGCGCCCAAATCTCGTGAGGGCATGATGCCCTCACGAGATTTGGATGCCGACATCTTGGATCTCGCGAGATTTTGCGATCCAAGATGATGCCGGCGCCCGGGTAAGTTTTTCAAAAAGATGGCGGCAGCGGCACTGCCATTCGCCCCAGAAAACCGGATCAGAACTTTCCCGAAAATGGAGGCCATTTTCCGGGACTGTCCCGTTTTTTTCGGGACGTCTGGCAGCCCTGGGTAAGGGGGCAGCATTTGGCATTCTGCTTCAGAAGTTAGGAGGTTTGAGCCGGCCTTGTGGCTTTGGCATTTTTGTGTCTGGCAGATTGTGTGTAGGGTGTGCTGCTCTCATGGGGTCAGCTCCCCATGATTGGCGGCAGTTGCTATGCTACTCTTTCTTAGGGGCCACCAGAAAGGCTGTCTGTCCAGTGGTGGCCAGCCACTGCTGGTTGTTCCCACTGCTTGGGGAGGGTGTCAACCTACTCATCAGACCTTTGTCTGCCACTGCTCCCAATTGGTTCACTCCAGCAGCTCTTCCCTGGTCACTGGTGTTGGGGCTGAGTTTCACTGATTGGCTTCTTGCATGTCTGAAGGAGCCATTGCCCCGTTAGTGGTAGGTGGTATGAGGGTTTCTATGGATGCTGGTGGAGTTACTGGGAAGGTACCTCCATTGAGTTGTTTGGGCTCTTCGTTCCCCCTCCTCTTTCGTGTTGCACAAGCTTAGGATACGATGGTTGTTGCTTGGGCATGCTGCTGGGATAGAGGGGACTTGGCCGTAGGATAGCACTGGAAGAGGAATGGGGTAGGGACGTGACAGAGGTTTATAAAATTATGCCTGGTATGAAGTGAATAGTTATACTATACTAATAGTAGAACGTGGGGTCATTCAGTGAAATTGATTGGCCGTTGATTCAAGACAGACAAAATAAATTCCTTTTCTCACACATTTTGTCACATATTTTTTCAGACTTACTTTTTAGCTTTCACTGCCACCACAAGATGTGGTGATGACAAGATGTGGAGGACAAGCCTATCAATGGCTATCAGGCAAGATGGCTTCTTCCACCCTATGACGGCTTCTTCCACCCTCTGCAAGGGAGCAAGAGCGGGAGAGGGGTGTGCTTGCATCTCCTGCTTGCATCTCCTCTTGCCGCTGCTGCTTTTTTTCTTTTTGCTACAGAGAACTGACAGCCATCACTTGGTACTCTGCAGCAGCTCAGAACTCTCTCTCAGGAGGCTCCTCTTGGTCAGGGGGCTTAACAGCCATCAAATGGCAAATGGATAGTTCCGAAGCCAGATTTGCCTCTCTCCAACCTGGTACATACACTGTCAGCGTTATGACAGTGCTACATCTGCACAAGTTCAGTGGAGATGATGCCGAGCAGATCCTGGTCATTTGCATGTGTTGGGTGCTTGCTTGTTCCAAGTGGTACAGAGAGAGAAGGAATAGTGAAAGCAAGTACTGTAGAAGCTTCAGGGGGCACATGGCGCCAGAAGAAATAGTTACACTTCCCCTCCCTGCATGCCGTGGTCCTGACCCAGATCAGGGGCCCTTGCAGCTGCCTTTTGTTTCAGAGAGTCACCATACTGCATTAAAATGCATTTAACATCATGGGTAGTTTGGCCCTTGGTTAAATCTCACAGATTTGCTCCAATTCCAGAAGAATGGTGAAAACAAAACAAAACCTCCCAGCCTTCTGTCTTCTCCAGCTCTCTGTCTCTAGATTTGCATAACAAGGAAAGACTGCTGTGTAACTGCATCAGCTGAATTTCATCAGGGGGGAAAATCCTCCAGCTGTATTTGACTTAGTCATTAGTTCAAACATCCCATTTATGTAACATCATTCCCTAGATCAACTGTAAAGACACACTGTTGGTTTTGGCTGCAAGCTTAGGGGTGGACAGACATTGCCACTTGATCTAAGCAGCTGCCTTCTTGCTACTCCCTCTCTGACTTCATTGTCATGGACAGAAGCATGAATTCATAATGGATCCACAACATGTGCAATAGCACATAAAATCAGGCATGTGACTCATCTGATAACATCACTGTTTTTGAATGCTATTCAGAGAGAGGATGAGGTGGGGGGGGAGTCTAACAATAACTGTTGCAGGAAGTGTTTTCTCCTATGTATGGTGATGGGAATACCTCTTGTATTGCATCCCAAGTTGATAGCAAAAGACGATCTCTCTCCTGAAAGACATTTTATCTGTGGTGTTTAGTGTAGGCAAGGCTCACAGCGTAATCCTAACTAACTTTCCAGCATCAATGCAGCTGTGCCAACAGGGCACACACTGCATTTTGCAATGCGGGGGCAGTCATGGAGGCCTCTTCACAGTGAGGGAACTCAGGGCTGCATTGCGGCTGCACTGGTGCTGGAAAGTTGGTTAAGATTGCGCTACTGCATTTGAAGGCAAATTCAGACAGGAGTCTTTCCCAGCCTAACCTGGAAATGCCGGGGATTGAACCTGGGATCGTCTGGATGCAAAGCATGGTCTATCATTGAGTAATGGTCTTTCCCTAAAGCATGTTTTGTGGTGGTTTTGTGCACCTAGGGCATGTTAAGATATATTTTCAGTATGCTATAAATTGCACAAATGAGGAACTCGGTCAGTCTATATAAATATGATACATGTGTATCCTAGTGGGTATTCATGGCTAAGCATGTGTGTATGCTGGAGATGTCATTGCTAAGTCTAAAATACAGTACATGAATTCACATGATGTGAAGTTTGGAAACCATTGAAGCCAGTCAAAACTGATTGGTTTCACTAGGAATCTGGCTCATGTTATATAGCTGAGCTGGGATCTACATTGGATTAGGAGTTATACAAACACTGAATAAGACTGAGGTCTGCTTGGCAGACTTTACAGTAGAATTAGATGTGACACTGAAAAGACTGTGAGAAAGAAAGACATCACATTATGGAATACGAGCATTTGCTGGTATCTTAACAGTTTCTGTTTTATGAAATCACCTCTGCTAACTGTGAGCAATGAATGAGTTGTTGCTGTAATCTCCAGTAGTTCCCAGCAAACTTTGCAGGCTTAAGTGGCTGCTGTTAACAAGATTATTACAGATTGCTGTTATAAACGTAATTCCTTTGTATGCTGCAAATCACACTTCATTGTAACTCCAAGCAATGCACAATGAGCTGGAGTACATTCATAAATGGAATGTTTTAATAAAACAAAACAGATAAATCTGACACTGGTTTTCATATTCACCAGAAACCACAAGGGAAGTATGGCTTTTTTAAAAAAGATTTTGCGGATCCTAATTTTTCCTCAATGCATTTCTCCATGGTGCAAAAAATTAGGATCTAACCCTTAGCCTGCAATCCGATATACACTTACCTGGGAGTAAGCCCCATTCAACTCAATGGGGTTGTTTTTGGGTAGACATGAGTGAGATTGTGCTGTTAATGGGGATTTTTTTCTTCCACCTCTTCATCATAAGGAGGCCACAATCCTTATACCATTTACTCCAGAATAAAGGTCTGCAGGCCAGACATGGAAGGATGTCATTTATTCATGATTTCCCTCCAAGAATCAGCCTTTTAAATTGGATTATTAGTGCTCGCAGGTCTTTAGCGGTTTCCTCAGAAACTCTAGTGCAGGTAAAGCCTGACCCACACTGCACGAATTCCGGCGCGTCGAGGAGCTTTGTCGAGCTGTGCGGAGGTGTCTGGTTTACCATTGTGGAGGTGAGCTGAGCTGATGCGATCTCCCGATTTCCGGCATGTACATAAAGTCCTTTGCCCATGTTTTGAGGAGGTTGCTTTGCGGAGCTTTGCAGAGCTACTGCAGCCACCAATCAAATGAGAGGGGGAGGAGATGGGTTGCCTGCCACTCTGAACTACTTCCAATCACCGTGGAGGTTTTATTCAAAGGATTTTATTCCCAGAGAAAAGAGGAGAGAGACAATGGAAGGAAGTAGTCAAAATAGCTGGGATACCGATATAAAATTTGTTCTGGCAGTTAGAGATAGACCATGTCTGTATGACATGACGACAAGAAACTATTGGAATATTAATGCCAGGCTGAGTGCTTGGGAGGAGATAGCTGAGATAATGAAAATCCCTGAGTTGAAAATGGGTCGTATCAGCTTTGGGATTCAGTTGGTTACTTTATATGTTTTTAAAAATACGCCAATGTGTGATAAAATGCCTCAAAAATTCGCTGTGAAATACAATAAAAAACACTGAGCTGTCAGAAATTCAAATGGATTTTTTGCGCGCATTTTTTCAAACAACTGGTATTGCTAACTGACCCTGTGTGAACTGCAAGCTTTTCGGCCAATCGGAGCACACTTGAGGTTAGCCAATCACAGCTGCGCTTTCTTAAGAAGGCGGGACAACAGGAGGGACTAATTGCGGGAAAACACTCCTACAGACGGGTTCAGAGCGTGGAGGAGAGCGGCCAGCCTCGCTCGCTCGCTCGCCCCGCGCCGGAATTCGTGCGGTGTGGGTCGGGCTTAACTCTCAAACAGGTAACTGGTCACCTGGATAGCAGGTTTCTTGAGAACAGTCATTCTCATCTTCCTGCCCTACTGGAATAGGACAAATCTGCCCAAGTAAAACTTCCTATAATGTTGGATTGTGTTAGGTTGCAAATCCTAAGCAGGGTCTCAAGAGGAAGAAGAAAGCAAGGATCCAGTATGGAAAGACGGGCTGAAGCTGGCTGGGAAAGGAAGGCGAGTTTGGCATTTGCCCACCTGCTCATGTAGGACAGGCCACCTTTATGGGTACATTTCCATATATGTTATTCCCACCAGATGGGCATCTTATGAGTTACAAAATATGACTAAAGCGAAGGATGGAAGCAGAGAGTCTACAAATAACATGTATTAAAGCAATGAATATTTACTTTTTTGGCATGTTGTTTTTTTAAACATTTGATTGCATCCTTCTCTTCTCTTACACTATTCAGTGTGGTTTACAAGATTAAAATCGTACAATTAAAACAGAATATCACTAAATATGAACAAAAAAGAAGCAAAACAAAACTACACCAGCAGGCACCATCAAAGCTGATCAACAGAAGCCTGCTGGAAAAGGTGGGTCTCCCCCACTGTCAAGAGATCTGTGGTGAAGGGGGCCTCTGCATCTCCTGTGGCAGGGAGTTCCACAGGGCAGGGGACATCAAAGAGAACGTCCTCCACTTTGTAGATCACCACCAACTGCACCTCAGAAGTCAGCAGAACTTGCAAGAGGGTCTCTCAAAAAGACCTTACCAGACTTGCTCACTTGCTATCTTCATTTTTGGCATCTGGGATTACAGCTTGCTGGAAGGATCAGTGTTGAAGATCCAAACACTACTTGAGACTTGAGTGTATGTACGTACGTGAGCATATATTATAGGGCAGGCTCATGTAGGGGAGGCAGTCTCTGAGCTACCTTGGCCCTAAAGTATTCACCATCAGTTTGCATGTGGATGCAAACCAACTGCAGTTTATCCTGAATAAGTACAACTTTACCCTATAAATAGCATCAATTCTCCAGGAACAATCCATTCTTTATCTCCTTCCTTTCAAGAAGTGCCTATTTATCTGTTTCATCTAAAAACCGGAACCGCCAGTCAAGCCTTGACAATTTTCAGATTCCTTTAGAACTAGGAAGCAACCTATTGTGTTCGAATTTGCTCTCAGTGACAGCTGAACTGACAGGAGCAAGTATTAGAAAATAACTGACACAGAAAGAAGGGTAATCAGGTATGGCAACCAGGGAGGGCTCAAGGCCTCCTTGCTCCTGAGGCAGCAGCATGCCAAATGTTTCCTCCCTCCCTTTCCTGGTGATGTGCGTGCCAGCCTCTGCTCTTCCCACTTCCTGGACTGGAAAAGAAGAGGGGGGATGGAGCGGAATAGAGGAAGTGTGGAGGTGAGTGGGGGGAGTGTCTCTGATGCTGTAACCCATCACTGTCCTTTCCTCCACACTTCCTCTTCCGCTCTGTTTCTCTTCTCTCTTTTCCAATCCAGGGAATGGGAGGAGCAGTGGAAGCAAATGGGTGGATGGAGTTGGGTGTCCCCTGCCAGAGGCGTTTCTACGGTAGGGGCCCTACCGTACGTTGCGTTCCATGCTAGTACCATGTTTACAAACCGGAGCGAGGAGACCCCGCCCCCTCGCTGTCGGAGCCATTCCGCGCAGCGAAGGCAAACGGGCAGAAGACTCCCTGCCCGTTCGTCTTTGCTGCGCGGAATGGCTCTGACAGCAAGGGGGCGGGGCCTCCTCGCTCCGGTTTGTAAACACGGTACTAGCACGGGGCGCAACGTACGGTAGGGCCCCTACCGCAGAAACGCCTCTGTCCCCTGCCAGTCTGCTGCCTAATGACAGCTTGGTATTCAGGGGTAATTTTCAAAGGGCTGGGAAAGGAAATTAAGGTCAAACTGTGCAGCTTCAGGCTTGTTTTTGCAGGGTGTGTGCCCCCCCTCCTCCCGGTCTAGATTGGGACCATGATGGGGACAGAGGGCTTTAATCATTTGTCCCCACCATAGTCCTCATCCAAATTTCCTCCTGAATGCACTGTATGATGGGGGGGGGGGGGGAGCTTCTATTGGCACCACTTCCCTGCATGCATATTCTTCTTTATATAGAAGAAACAACCCTATGGCTGCCTAGTATGTGCTTAAAACATGTGGTTTGACCCTTTTGTCTGGCAAAGAGGCTGAGCAACAAACCAGCACTTCTCCAGTTCAAATCTGCCTCTGTTACGTGGCCTTGGGCAAGCCCTCTCTCTCAGCCTCAGCTTTCCAGCTGCAAGAAGCAGATAATACTACTTACCTTACAGGGTTTTTGGAGGGACTGCATCAAGATAATACCTGTGAAAGGCTTTGCACACTCCGAAAGCGCTAGACCAGGGGTTCTCAACCTGTGATACGGGTACCCCTAGGGGTACGCGGACCTCTTGCTGGGGTTACGCCAAGCCCTCCCCCTTATCTGACCAATCAGCAGCTAATTAAGTGTTAATTAACATGGATTTTAAATTGTAATTATTTTCGGAGCCCTTCTGTCTCTCTGATTTTGGTTTTGGGCTTATTTTTGTACTTTGGAAAATGTACTTTGATGGGGTGGGGGAGGGAGGAGCTGATTTTGGGAAGTGTGACTTGGAGAAAAAAAAGAGATCCTTGCATAATAGAGATCGGAGACTGTTATAACCCGCTGTGATACTAATAGAACGAACCATCATCGGGATTCAGGGTTATAAAATATTTATGAATGTAAACATTGTAAAATGCCAGCAATTTTACAAAACACGTTAAAAATCACACTGAATTAAAACTGCTTTTAAAAACCACAAAAACAAATACAATAAAAACATTTCAGATCTTTCTTTGGCATTACGTTTCGTCCATTAGCCATGAACATTTTCAAATGCAAAGCCTGAATAGTCAGGAAGATGGTGAAACCACACATCGCAGTCCTGCTATTTGAAAGAATTTTTGGCGCGCTTTTTTCAGTCCAGGCAATTAACAACGGAAGCCATGAACCTGTCAACTTGTCCTTACTTAACCTTATTATACTGCCCCTAGTGGCAGGTCATAGAATGCAGTTGGTAAAACCTGAATAAAACTATTTACACTCTGTGTTATTTTTATTTATTGCTGGTATCCAAATCCTGTTAATGAAAGAAAGAACCCACTAATAAAATTAGTCAATGTTTAAGAAACCCTAAGGATCCTAGACCAGTATTAAATGCCCCAGGAATTTATAGGATACCCTGTAATTGTGGAAAGGTATATATAGGAACCACCAAACGTTTTATCAATACAAGGATTAAAGAACATGAACGAGCATGCCGCCTTGGTCAGATTGAGAAGTCAGCTTTAGCTCAGCATAGGGTGGTTTCTGGTCACAATATTAGATTTGAAGATACTGTGAAATTGTGCCAAGAAAATAATTATAGAGCTAGACTGAGCTTGGAAGCTATTGAAATTTTTAAACATGGTTCCCAAGTCTTAAACCGTAAACAAGAACTTTCTTTCATTAACAGGATTTGGATACCAGCAATAAATAAAAATAACACAGAGTGTAAATAGTTTTATTCAGGTTTTACCAACTGCATTCTATGACCTGCCACTAGGGGCAGTTTTAATATTTAAAAGCAGTTTTAATTCAGTGTGATTTTTAACGTGTTTTGTAAAATTGCTGGCATTTTACAATTTTTACATTCATAAATACTTTATAACCCTGAATCCCGATGATGGTTCGTTCTATTAGATCCTTGCATGTCTGTCTGTCTGTCTGTCTGTCTCTCTCTCTCTCTCACACACACACACACACCACACACGCACACACACAGAGTTAAATAAGACATTTTTCACATTTAAAATTAGTACTTTTTATTTAACGATTAATTACCTAATTAATTAATTGATTAAGCCAATTAATTAGCAGTTAATTAGCAGGGGGTACTTCAGAAAATTGGACCGTAATACGGGGTACCCGAGCCTCCAAAGGTTGAGAACCCCTGCGCTAGACTACATACTAAGTATTATGAGCAGGAACAGACAGAGCTACGTCAACCCAATGGGCAATCCTGGGGGGTTGCCAGAGGTGGGGCGGGACGAGAAGTCCAGGGGCCCAGGCTAAACATAGAAAAACTATTCTATTTATGTAATAAATGTCTTCACTGCCCTTCAAATAAAATAAAAAATCCAAGGTGGCTTCCAACCAAGTACAAAACAAACAATACATATCAATGAAAGTTCATAAAAAGAACACGTTACAAAGGAGCCGAATAAAAGCAGCATAAGAACAGGCCTGTCAGGGATTGAATGTTCTTACGAAAAGGCCTGAGAATTTTTTTTTTTAAGATCTTCTCCAAAGCACACAATGCTTCAAAAATACGGGAATTGATGCCATGTGATAAAAAAGAAGCTTGAACTTTAATCGTCCTCAAAACCGTTTGCGGGTTTCCGTGACAGGCAGCCGCATACGGAGTAAAAGTTACATTAAAATCCAAGGTCACTTAGCCCAACGTTTCGTTTCAGCAGCTTGGAACCTCTTCATAGGATAAAGCTACCGATTGAAATCTTCTCCAAAGGATAACAAAGACAGTACAAAGTGAAGGTGATTATAGTGTCCGGATGAGGCTGTCCCTCTCAGGGCAACACAATCTCCCCTTCCCATCCCCCAGGTGGACAACATGATCTGAGAGCATTGATGTCCCTGCCACCACTGCTCTGACTGCAGCCGCTTTTGCTTTCAGTCCATACAAATGAAAGGAGCAGAAGATCATTGACTTGTATGGAACAACACAAAAAAGGGAGAAACATGCCACAAAGTGTGTCTAGGAGGCGGGCCAATGTTATGTATTACATTTTTGAACCCAACATTTTGTACTGAGAAAGCATGTGCCTATAAATGGTTCCATGAATGGTGCACACCCCAGGAAGGCCATCACAGCTTACAAGCCATGATGGGGACAAGCAACCTCCTGGTTGTAGGTGTAGGTTTTCTCTGTGCCAGGTACAAGGGAGTGGCGACAGGATATTATTATTATTATTATTATTATTATTATTATTATTATTATTAACAACAGTATTTATATACCACTTTTCAACAAAAAGTTCACAAAGTGGTTTACAGACAAAATCAAATGATTAAATGGCTCCCTGTCCCATACAGGTACAGTATACAGGTATCTTGTTGTCTTGTGTGCTCTCTGAGGCATCTGGTGGGGCCACTGTGTGATACAGGAAGCTGGACTAGATGGGCCTTTGGCCTGATCCAGCAGGGCCCTTCTTATGTTTGTATGTTCTTAAGTGTAGGATTGGGATGCCAGTCTTCGCACGTGTACACATGGATGCTGTCTCTAGGCATCCTCATGTCTACACATAGGTTGGAGGGAAGAAAATATTAGTGCAACTACCGAACACATAGTTTGCATGCAGAAGGCCCTGAAGTCTAACCCTGGCATGTTCAGGTAGGGATGGGAAAGACCTTCTTAAGAAAGACCCTGGAGAGTGTAGACCAGTGCTTCTCAGTCAGCGTAGACCAGTGCTTCTCAAACTATCTGGTGTGGTGGACTGGCAAGTTGTTGTTTTTTTCCCAGTGTGCCAGAGACTGGTACCATATCTGTGCCATATTATTACTATTGTTTCTTTCCTGGAAATTCACCGCAGACTGGCAGCCGATGGCTTTTGGACTAGCACCAGTTCACGGACCGCCACCTTGATTAGCACTAGCACTAATACTGAGCTAGATGGACCAACTGTCTGACTCATAGAATATCTTCAAATATATTAATGTCCTCACCACATTCATGTAAAATAAATTGAGCTGAGATATAGCAATAAAGTGCACCAGGTCACTCTTTCTACATCTATAGCTACTTGTGTGACAGTCTCATATGTTCTGCCCCAGAGAGAGCCTTTCCAGTCTGGTCCTAAGGAATGAGGTTCATTACAACAGAATTTTGTTGTTAAGTCGTGTCCGACCCTTCATGATCCCATGAACCATATCCCGCCAGGCCTTCCTGTCCTCCACTATCTTCCTGAGTTCGCTCATTTTCTTCTGGCATAGATTACCAATGTATCAGCTCTACAGAGGAACCTGTTTGTAGATGCCAGAACTCAGTGTTAGAACCTATGAAGTCAGAGCAGTGAAGACTGTGTCTTCAAACATGTGCCGAATGTTTCTCTCTCATCTCGCAATAATCACAGCCAGCTCCTGACTGTACAAGTTTTTATGGAAGGACTTAGTTCTAAGAGATGCCTTTCGGAGAGCCTCGAGCTCTCTTGTTGTAAAAATGAAGTCCCCCATTAGTGTATGGACACTACTCACATCAAGGGGTGTGCACACACTATAAAAAAGCAGCTTGCTTTAGGAATAGGGCTGAAATACCCTCGTAGGTGTGAACACCTTCAAGCTTTAGTAATGGGTTGGCATTGGAATTTGGGAGGTTGGAGTCCATCTGTAGTTTATTATGAGCACATTATGCAGCATAAGTGAAACAATCTGGACACACAAGGCTAGGAGCTCAATCCGTCTTTCCTTGAAGTTCCCAGCAAAGATCCCATTAAGTGAAATAGGATTTGGATCAGGCACTGGGATTCCAGGGCGAATCTGGCAAGGCTTCAAATGAATACATAAATATATGCTCACGTATATACATACACACAAGCAGCGTTGGGATCTTCAGCCCTGATCCTTCCAGCAAGCTGTATTCCCTGATGCCAAAAAAAAGAAGATAGCAAGGGAGG
Source organism: Plestiodon gilberti rubricaudatus (assembly GCA_026170595.1). Taxonomy (NCBI): domain Eukaryota; kingdom Metazoa; phylum Chordata; class Lepidosauria; order Squamata; family Scincidae; genus Plestiodon; species Plestiodon gilberti. The sequence goes on along the minus strand of JANXHW010000001.1, from coordinate 243,740,666 downwards.
AAGTTTATTTCGATGAGGAAATCCCTTAATGCTGTCGAAAATATGCTTGGAATGGTTAATTAGCATGCAGAGGTTTGGAAGGAAATGATCTCTTGAAACTCGACCATCATCTTTTTGCCAGGTTTTCCTTCGATTTATCTCTTATCTTCAGGAAACTCTCACAGCTTCTGAATCTGCCTTTGGCTGGAGTGAGCCAAGGGACAATGACGCACTTTTGGGCAATGGTACAAGTTCTTGTTGGTTTCTAACTTTCCACACGAATGGTATTATGTGTGTGTCCGACCTAATGCGCTTCAGTCCATCCAGGGGATATCCAGGGTGGGCTCCTAAACTGATGAAAAGTGAAAGTTACGTCTGTGGGGAAAAAAAACGCACACACCAAAAACCAAACAGCAAATTAGCACAACAGATCAGCCCCAGGGGATGAAGACTCTGAGTAGTACCAAAAGTATTTGCTGCTTGTCCGGTGACTAAGGCATCCAAAAATGTGCAGTATTATTAATCAAAATGAAAGCACTGTACATTGCTAAAGAACTGGGGACAGGATACAGCAGCAACCAATACCCTCTGAAGCTATTTCCGACCAAAAACATGAAGATTGCTGTGAGTCGTTTGGAGAAACTATTTTTGTGTGTGGTCAGACGCTTGGGATTCTTTGCTCCGTAACTGTCAACACAGCTTGGAAAATGAAGAACTCCTTGTCAGTTGCAAAAGATGATCTCGAGGTGTGTGCGAGGTGGTGGGTCAGCCACATTAACAGCCCCCAGCAACAAGCTTGCGCGTGTGCCTACCTTTAAGCAGATGTGTAGGCTCCATGTAAGTTTCAAGCAAGCTGCCAAAGCTGGGGATACCAGATGATTAAAAATGTTTTCCAGCTAGCAGGATATATCATTCCTACAGAAGTTTTGCATTTATTGATTAAAAATGTACACTTCTTATCACTTCATTTGTAAAAAAAAAAAAAATCCTTTAAAGGCCATTTAATCTGCAACCCTTTGCAAAGAATGCAGCAGTGGTGGTTGTGTTTGACCTCCCGGCAGTGGAGGGTGGGTCAAAAATGAATTACTCAGCAAATAAAGCCTCCGCATTTTTTGAGGGTTTGATAGTGCAGAGGTAGGGGAGGAAACTCATTTGGCCAAAGTTGGCAAGAATGATTGCATGACAATCATTATTAGGTGTTGCTTTTGCAGCATCCTTTTATGTCAATCTTACTCCCCACAGATGAGTAGGCTGCTCTTGTGCCCATTTTGCAGATGAGGAACTGAGGTTAAGAGTGAGAGTTTTTGTTGTTGTTTTGTTTGTTTTAACTGAAGTTCACACAATGAATCCATGGGGATAGGAGTACAAAAAGGAAAGATAAGTAAGTGGTTGGCTTAGAGCCAAATTACACCTCATGTTAATTGCATCATTAGTTTCTTTAGTTAATAGCAATGGTGGGGGACCTGATCTAGATCAGAACCGTGGCATGATGGGCATTTTTTTAACCCTTTTGCCTCACCATGGTCCAAATCTGTATTGACCCACCCCACCCCTCTGCAGCTGCTATTTTTCCCAAGAGGAAAACTCCCATTCACATCAATGGAGACTTTCCTTCTGGCTGAAACAGCAGCTGTGGGAACCCGTCCCTAATCATGGATCACAATGGAGGCAAAGGGCTAGAAAGCACTCCCTCCGTGCCATTGTCCCAATCCAGATTGGGAGGCCCCGCTATTGAGTAAAGGAAAGTTAAGCTGATCAGGGCCGATGGCACAGTTATGTCAGAGGTTGTTTGGCCCTAGAAGAGAAGAGGGGTACATGAAGAGTAGGGAAATGAAGGGCCTTCAAGGAAATGCTGAGGAGAGAAGACTCTAACACTGGAAGGTCACAGCCATCAGGATTATAGGTAAAGGTAAAGGTATCCCCTGACAATTAAGTCCAGTCGTGTCCGACTCTAGGGTGTGATCTACCAGGCCAAACGCAGCCCACCAGCCGTGCACCCTCAGATGTTTGAGCAGGTGATGCTGTGCAACTCTGACTCTTGGGTAGGACATTATTTGGGTCCATTTCAATCCTGCCTGTGTTTGGCACACAATCTGCTTTGGCCATCCTAATGGGGTGACATGCCATGCCAGGAGAAGGGTGACAGAATATGACCCTGCTAATTCTTCTGTACCTCACCGTGGCTTTCAAAACCATCAATCAAGATACCCGCCTGGAAGGGCTTTGCAGGTTGGGCGTCGACGGGAAGGGAATGATGTTATAGAAGCTTGCTTGGCACCCATGTGACTATCTTTCTGGCTCCTAGAATACTTTTTGTATTCTCCCAGGTCTTTCATGTTGCTCTTTCAATTGTTTGAACAGCTTGCTTTTTTCAAAAAAAATTGACGTTGTTACAATTGCATAAGCGTTGTGATTTTTATTGCTGTCCACGCCTTTCGGTAAACTGCCCTGGAAACACCGTTGAAGGATGGTATAGAAATCCATCAACCAATGAAAGAATGAATGAATGAGTCGAGGTATTTTGCCCGGCGTTTGATAGCCTACCTCATTTTGCAGGCTTTGGCAGGTAACAAAAACCAGACCTTTATAAAGCCTCCAGGGGGCAGCCGGGTGGGCTGCATTCAGCTTGGTTCATCACAGCTGGTGCGGGCCTGATATTACGAAAAGACTACAGTTCTCTCAAATTCATTTACTTGGGAGTCCTTCCCATTGTTTTTAGCAAGATTGCAATGGGAGCAGCAAGCAAGCAGTGTGGGAATGGGCCAGGCAAAACCCCTCCAAGGAAAAATACAACCTAAGCACACAAAAGTGATGTTTGCATGGCATTCTTTTTCTCGATGGAAGCTGAAAACATCATACAACTCTCATTTTTGGGTCTCAGTTCCTGTATTTCTAAGCTAATGCCTGAAATATGAATACAACCAATATGTTAATAATCAAGGAGTCTGCTCGCTGCTTTAGACAGACATCAGAGAATTTCTCCCACAGTCTGTTCTGTATAATCAAAAAGCCTCGTTTGCATTAACACAGACTTATGTAACAAATCCAAAGTGACAAACCAAACAGCTTTGAGTGGTTACATTCCATCTCCTAATGTCCCAAAGTGCGGCACATCATTAAAAAGCTGCATCCTGAAGGCGCACAAGAGAAACAAAGAACAGCAGCTCCGTGAAGGCAGCCCGGTGAGGCCCTGAGTGTTTAAGCAGACCGTAACAACGACGGTTCTCCCCTGCCAAAGAAGTACTGAAAATGCAATCTGGTATTGCGGATGCTGAGCCAGAAATATTGTATCGCTTACTGAAAGGGAAGACATTTGTTCTCAAGAGCGACACTGCAGGAAGGTTTTCCTCTGAGTCATCAACTTTGACAGCATGTGTGTCCATCTTAATGCCGAACTGGAAGGCTTCTGCAAAATATTTCGGAGAGGTTTTAAGACCCCAAAACACCGTGTAGATGATCCAGAGAACCCACAAGTTGACAAAAAGAATCTCATTGACTTCAAGTCAGGTTTGGGTCAGACCCACATAATGCTTAAACCTACTAGCTTTAATTACTGACAACTCCTTTTCAGCATGAAGCCACAGAAACCAAATGGTTTTGCTCACACAGTGACTCCAAAGCAAATTAAAACAAAGGATGCACACATTTTGGGGAATCAGTCCTACTGAAAGCAGAGAGGCATACTTTGAGTATATGCATAGGATCAGGCTGTTGGTCTCATCCAGCTTGCCCTCCATATTTCAGCTGAAGCACTGCAAGCAAAATTGACAAGCTAGGCGACGGACCCGACCTTGGGGGAGCTGGGGGTGGCGACGGCCGACAGGAAGCTCTGGTGTGGGCTGGTCCATGAAGTCATGAAGAGTCAGAAGTGGCTGAACGAATAAACAACAACAATAGAAGATTTGAAAATGATGAGACACGTTTACAAGATTTATTACTGGAAACAGTAATATTGATGCCAAAATTATGCTGTCCTTCCCAATGACCTGTTATTATCTCTAAGCTTAAGCGCAAGCATCTTCATTATACTGGTGAGATCCAAGCCCACACAGTCGGGGCATCCAAGCAAGTAAATAAATGTCTTCATTGTTCAAACAGCCCACCAGCCCATATTACCCTGCAAAGGAAATGCTGAGTAAATAATACAGTATTTTCCAGGATCCACTGCCATCAACACCAGATACTTCCAGCCTGAAAAAGTGCAAGAATATTCACTGAGCAGCAAGATCATAGAGTAAAATGCGTGGACTTGGAGAGTGAGTGAAAAAGTAGGCTTCAGTACGCCTATCCATGTGATTGACTGAGGGGATTGCCTCAGGCAGTGGAATGACAGAATGTGTGTGTGTGTGTGTGTGTGTGTGTGTGTGTGTGTGTGTGTGTGTGTGCGCGCGCGCCTGCCACCTGCCGCTACCTGTCTCTGCCACTCCTCCTCCTGTTTCCTGGATTAAAAACTGTGTGTGTGTGTGTGTGTGTGTGTGTGTGTGCACGTGTGTGTGTGTGTGTGTTAGCATCAGTATTTCAACCTATCACTCTCCTCTCCTCCACCCTCCTCCTGCTCCATTTCTTTCTCCCTTCTCAAATCAAGGGAGTAGGAGCGGCAGCAGAGCCAATGGCCAGCACGCCACCAGGTCATCTCTTTTTCCTTGAGTTGCTTCTTCCACTCAAACATGCTCAGAGGAGCACTGACCACATAAGAGGCTGGGGGCGGGGGGGGAGGTAGGGCGGGATGATCAATGCTTGGCTCACTCAATATAGTATTGCCACAGCTTCTTGACCAAAGGGAAAAACCAAGAAGTGTCCTTCTCCCCAGTTATTGAGCAAGGAGGTTGTCCATATCACAAAAGTTATTGTAGCATTCCTGAGCTATTATGTTATATTTTCTGCATGTATGTTTTCCAGTGCGATAGCCTGGGCAATTTACAGATTAATCCCATTCACTACAGTCATTTACATAATTACTAGTGTGCTTATATTTAGAGAGAAAAGTGTTGAAATCATTCATCGTGTCAAATACTTGCAGTGGATATAAAATGAAGAGTAAGTCTTCAACCAGCAGCAATTCCTCTCTATCTACATACTCCATGCTAGGCATAATATTAGAGTACGAGGTTCTAATGGACCTAAGTCCATTATCGAGGTCCATCATCATCTGGTCTCCTTTTCACTCAGTTGCTTCATCCTTTCTTCATACCAAAAATGCTCCAATCTCTTGATAATTTGGGTTGCCCTTTTCCAGCTTTGTAATTTTCTTTGAGAGACGAAGCGACCAGAACCATAAAGCGACCATACCATAGATTTATATAAAGGCATATGACACTGGTCATTTCACATCCAGGCCTTTTCTAATAATCATAGATTCACTGCTGCTGCACACTTAAAAGTCGATCTTTTAACTGAGCTATCTACCATGATCCCAAGACCACTTTTCCGGCTAGTCTCATCCAGCTCAGACCCATATCTGTAAGTATGAAATGATGTACATTGGGGCAAACAAAATCCATATGTAGTAAGTTGATAGGGTCTGAATTGACTGTGATTACTTGGGGTCATGAAAGACAGCTGTCTGAAAGGCATCAACTCAGCATCCAACAGCAATGACAAAGGCAAATTCAACGTTAGGAATTCTTCGAAAAGGTACTGAAAATAAAACACAAAGCATCACATTCTCTTATATACCATAGATCTGAGGTGTGGCCACATTTAGAATCCTGTGTACACTTCAGGTCTCTCCATCTCAACAATGATATCATAGCAGAAGAAAAAGGTATAGAAGCAGAGGTAACTAAAATAATTACAGTATTAGAGGAGGGGATAGCATGATATTTTCTCCTCTACGAATACTAGAATTTGGGGGCACCCAATGAAATGGATCTGCAGGCAGTTCAGAAGGACTAAAGGAACTCCACTTTTAACACAATGCTTAATTAGCATGCAGTTCACAACCACAGGATATAGTAATGGCCACTAGCTTTTCTTTTTTTTTTAAGGGTGAAAGAAATTCATGAGGGATGATCAGTGGCTCTTAGCTATGATAGCTAAATGGAACCTCCATGGTCAAAAGCAGAATACCTCTAAACATGGAGGTTTCATTTATTTGTCATAATACTGGCTGCTGGGGAGAAAAAATAGAAGAGGGCTGTTGCCTTCATGCCCTGGAGATGTCTGGCTGGCCACTGTTTGAAACAGGATGGACGCATGGTGTGATCCAGCAGGGGTCTTCTTATGCTCTTAGAAATAATGCCTTTGTATATATTCAGCCGTCTGATCTCTTCAAGATGAGCAGTACTCCTCCTCCTGCCTCTCTGCCAGTTGGCTCATCTGAATGCAATCTCTATCTCGTGACAAGTGAACCCCAAAAGGTTTCCTGCAAGCAAGCGTTCAGAAATTGGACTGTGGAGCTCCTCTGAGCCAAGATGCTTGTTTCTGCAAAACTGGGATGGAAGTTATGTAACAGAAGGCTGTTTTTATGAGATATCCTGTTCTCACTCTTTCCAGTACGCCCGGAAGTATCACAAGAATAGCTTCCCCTCCCCACCTCGATTGTATTTTATGACTTCTGTTTCTGCTCCTGACTGAAACTTGGAAGCAGAAGATTTGCATGGAATGGAAAAGGACTTGGGGGGGGGATAGGGTTCACCCAATATTTGTGTAGACTCTTAAAAATGCCATCACATTGTTCTCTCCAGGTTGCAGGTGACATTTGGGTGATGTTTTGGCATTTTGTTCAGACAAAAATGTACTGATTGCTACTTTTGAAGCTGACATCAGGGCATAAACAAAAAAAAGTTCTGTGGTTTTGCTCAAGGAAGTCAACGGTTCCTATAAAGAAACAACTTCTATTTCCTAAATTATTCAACTGATATCACCCATCACTGAAACAAGCCCAACTGAAAAAGTTAAGCCCTTTTAGGTTCCACCGATGATTGGAATGGGCGAGTTAAGGCTGATCTACACCAACTCCGTTTGCGTTTGGAGGCTCGCGAGCTTAGGGGACAGGACGCCCTGCCCCGAGACGCTGCCCTGGGCTCCACCAGTTTCTTCCACACATTGTCTACCCACTTGTCCCTCCTGATTGGTCGCTTGCTGTCCCTCTGTGATAGGTTCACTCCACGTCCTGCCCTCACTTTCTTCTGATTGGCCGAAAAAGGCCAAACATGAGCATAGTCCACGACTGATTGCAATGGAACTTGGGAGAGCGCAGCTCTGCAGCTTTCCATGGCGATCGATTAAAAAGGAATTCACACTGCTCCGTACACGCCGCACGCACCCAGGAAGCACTGGGATTTGTGCTGTGTAGATCAACCTTTAAGCTAATGCTTAAATCTCTCCCACTGAAAGCAATGCAACTTAAAATGACCAACTTTGGCATGAACATACCAATAGGTTGAAAACATGCAGTTGTTAACTTTATAGCACAATTCTATGCTTCTTCTCTCAGAAGTATTCAACTTACACTCCCAGGTAAGTGTGCGCAGGACTGAGGCCATATAGTGCAATCTTAAACATGTTTAAATGTTAACTCAGAAGTAAATCCCACTGCATTCAGTGAGACATGCTCCCTAGTCAGGTTTCCTAGTAAATCCCTAGGATTGCAGCTATGTATTCCATTTTGTTCAGTGGGATTTACTCCCAGGTAGTGTGCATAGGATTACAGCCTTACATAGCAATCCTATGCATGTCTGCTCAAATGTAAATCCCATTCAGTTCAATGAAACTTACTCCCAGGTAAATACATATAGGATTGCAGCCTTAATTTCACAATTACATCTGCCCTTGCATGATAAAATAGGGATGGGTTATATAGAGAGGAAGCAATTCATGTTCAGAAATATTTGGCTCTTCATCACTGAGTTTGAACAACCTACTATATAGACAGGAACTATTGACTCTATAGTCAATTATAGTCAAACTACTGACACTATTGACTCTGTAGTCAGGAACTTTTAACTCTATAGTCAGGAACATAGAGAGGGGGTCTGTGACGGATGTGAGGACTGCATGGTGACTTGCCTGCCTGGTGCGAAGGTTGCGGACATCACCTCTCATCTAGATAGGCTGGTAGAGAGTGCTGGGGAGGAGGTAGCGGTTGTGGTGCATGTTGGCACCAACAATGTGGGGAAATGTAGCCGGGTGGTCCTGGAGGCCAAATTTAGGTTGCTAGGTAGGAAGCTAAAATCCAGGACCCCAAAGGTAGCGTTCTCAGAAGTGCTACCTGTTCCACGTGCAGGGCCAGCTAGGCAGGCGGAGCTCAGGGGTCTCAATGTGTAGATGAGACACTGGTGTCAGGAGGAGGGGTTTAGGTTTGTTAGGCACTGGGGAACGTTTTGGGACAAGCCGGGCCTGTACAAGAGGGACGGGCTTCACTTGAACCAAAACGGAACCAGACTGCTGGCACGTAACATTAAGAAGGTGGCAGAGCAGCTTTTAAACTGACACCTGGGGGAAAGCCGACAGGAGCCGAGGGGCATCCGGTTCAGGACTCCTCATCCCTACGGAATGAGGGTGCAGAGGATGGGGAACAGTCAAGTAATAACAGAGTAAGAATTAGGAGTGGTAGCGTGATGGGACACGACAGCCAATCTAGCAGGACAGAAGGCTGCAGGGATAAAGGTGCAAACATGCAGCCCTCCTTGGGGGACCTGGTATATAAGGGCTTTTATGCAAATGCCTGAAGTCTACGGGCAAAGATGGGAGAACTGGAATGTTTGGTGGCTAGGGAAAACATTGATATATTAGGTATAACGGAAACTTGGTGGAATGCGGAGAACCAGTGGGATACTGCAATCCCAGGATATAAACTCTATAGGAGGGACAGAGAGGGGCGTGTTGGAGGTGGGGTGGCCATCTATGTCAAAGAAGGGGTAGAATCCACCAGAGTAGAGCTGGAGGGGAGCTCTGACTCCTCCGTAGAATCACTGTGGGTTAGATTACTAGGCTCAAAGAGCGATGTAATAGTAGAATAGGATACCTTTATTGGCATAAACACATCAAAAAACAGACATACAAACAACCAAAAATCCCCCAACAGATCTAATGACAACAACCACAATCCTACAAAAAAATTTCTTCCCAAACTGTCTCACTATGAATCTATACATCCAAACTCATTTTCCGAGTAGCCACCACCACAGAAGCAAAAGTTTCAACGTTATCAAGTCTCCCATCATCTTCCGTTGACAGAAGGGCTCGGAGAATATCTGCCTCCATCCAGCCCTGAAAACATGTCAGTATCGAGTTAAGGTGTTTCTGACGGCAAGACTCGTGCAGAGAGCATGATAAAAAGATATGTTCAGATGTCTCCACACACTTCATGCCACATGATCAGAGCCTTGCTGAAACAGGTATTCCTTTGTACCGCCCCCATAAAAGGGCAGAAGGGAGGGCGTTGCACCTCGCCAGCATAAAAGCCCTTCTTAGCTGTGGGTTATGCAATTGATATAGATAAGTTCCCAAACTTTATAGGCAGATGGAGATGCAATGGAGAACTCGTTGTATTAGCTGCACTGATTAACTCTTGGCGCTCAATGTCAAGAGTTCTCTCCCTAATAGTTCTAAATGCTGCAGCTAACCCCATCATGCCTAGCGTGTCACTGTCAAGCCCATTATTTTTAACTTTGTAAGCAGACTACATCTTGTAGGTGTAATAGTAGGGGCATGCTACCGTCCTCCAGATCAAAAACCTGAAGGGGATCTTGAAATGAAGAAGCAAATCAGGGAGGTGTCAACGAGAGACAAGGTTGTAGTCGTTGTTGTTGTTCAGTCGTTAAGTCGTGTCCGACCCTTCGTGATCCCATGAACCATATCCCGCCAGGCCTTCCTGTCCTCCACTATCTTCCTGAGTTCGCTCATTTTCATGTTTGTTGCATCGGTGATGCTGTCTAACCATCTCATCCTTGGCCTTCCCCTTCTCCTTTTGCCTTCAATCTTTCCCAGCATCAGTAGTCATGGGGGACTTCAATCATCCTCACATCGACTGGGTCAACTCATGCTCTGGTCATGAAAGAGAGACTGAATTTCTGGATATGCTAAATGCCTCTGCCTTAGAGCAGCTAGTCACGGAGCCAACCAGAGGACAGGTGACTCTGGATTTGATATTGTGTGGCACTCAAGATCTGGTCAGGGATGTAAATGTTACCGAACCGTTGGGGAACAGTGACCATGCTGCGATCTGTTTCATCATGCATGTCGGGGGGAGAGTGCCTAGCAAATCTGACACAAAAACCCTTGACTTCCAAACAGTGCCGTAACTACGGCGGAGCGCGTGGAGCAGGTGCTACAGGCTCTCGATCGCGGGAGGGCGGCGAACTCACAGTGGTTAGAAGAACAGCAGCACGAGCAGCATCGTCGTCGTCTGGGCCCTCCCTCCCTCCCTGGAGCTGTTTGGCTCCGAAACGCTGGCCCCGCCCCTCACGCCTGGGAGCCCCCTCAGGCCCGGGCGCCGCCTCGCGCCCGGGCGCCCTCCCGGCGTCGGACGCCTGTGCTTCCAAAGGGCAGACTTCCCCAAAATAAGGAGAATAGTTTAAAAAAAAGCTGAAAGGGAAGGTAAAAATAGTCCAATCGCTCCAGAGTGCATAGAGGCTGTTTAAAACAACAGTAATAGAGGCCCAGCAGGAGTGTATCCCACAAAGGAGGAAGGGCTCGACTAAGTCCAGGAGGGTGCCGGCATGGCTAACAAGCACAATTAAAGAGGCTATAAAAGGCAAGGAAGCTTCCTTCCGTAAATGGAAGTCTTGCCCTAATGAGGATAACAAACAGGAGCACAAACTGTGGCAAAAGAAATGAACGTAAGAACATAAGAACATAAGAAGAGCCCTGCTGGATCAGGCCAAAGGCCCATCTAGTCCAGCTTCCTGTATCACACAGTGGCCCCACCAGATGCCTCAGGGAGCACACAGTCAACAAGTTTCCTGCAAATGTAAAAAGATGATACAGGAGGCCAAGCAAGACTTTGAGGAACGTATGGCAGGCAACATAAAAGGGAATAACAAAAGCTTCTTCAAATATGTTAGAAGCAGGAAAACTGCCAGGGAAACGGTTGCTCCGCTGGATGGTGAGGGAGAGAAAGGGGTGATAAAAGGGGACTTGGAGACTGCAGAGAAATTAAATGAGTTCTTTGCATCTGTCTTCATGGCAGAAGACCTCAGGCAAATACCGCTGCCTGAACGGCCTCCCCTGACTAAAGAATTAACTCAAATAGAGGTTAAAAGAGAAGACGTCTCAGACTTAATTGACAAAATAAAGATCAATAAATCACCAGGCCCGGATGGCATGCACCCAAGAGTTCTGAAGGAACCCAAGAATGAAGTTGCTGACCTCTTGACCAAAATATGCAACTTGTCCCTTAAAATGGCCACTGTGCCAGAGAATTGGAGGATAGCTAATGTCACGCCAATCTTTAAAAAAGGAAGGAGGGGGGACCCGGGAAACTACAGGCCGGTCAGCCTAACATCTGTTCCAGGGAAGATGGTGGAAAGTCTCATTAAAGATAAAATCTTAAAACACATAGAAGAACAAGCTCTGCTGAGGGAGAGTCAGCATGGCTTCTGCAAGGGGAAGTCTTGCCTCACAAATCTTTTAGAATTTGTTGAAAAGGTCAACAGGCATGTGGGTGCGAGCGATTTTCAGAAGGTGTTTGACACAGTCCCTCATGAAAGGCTCCTGAGAAAACTCCACAGTCATGGAATAAGAGAACAGGTCCTGGGGATAAGCAGCGAGGTGGCCAAGTTTGCGGATGACACTAAACTTTTCCGGGTGGTGAAGACCAGCAGGGATTGTGAAGAGCTCCAGAAGGATCTCTCCAGAATGGGCAGCAAAATGGCAGATGCGCTTCAATGTAAGTAAGTGCAAAGTGATGCACATTGGGGCAAGAAACCAAAATTTCACATATACGCTAATGGGTTCTGAGTTGTCTGTGACGGATCAAGAGAGAGATCTTGGGGTGCTGGTGGACAGGTCAATGAAAGTGTCGACCCAATGTGCGGCGGCTGTGAAGAAGGCCAATTCCATGCTTGGGATCATTAAAAAAGGGATTGAGAATAAAACAGCCAATATCATTATGCCTTTGTACAAATCAATGGTAAGGCCACATCTGGAGTATTGTGTCCAGTTCTGGTCACCACACCTCAAAAAGGATATGGTTGAATTAGAAAGGGTGCAGAAAAGAGCGAGCAGAGTGATTCGTGAGCTGGAGCACCAGAACCAGGGGACATGCACTAAAATTGAGTGGAGGGAGAGTTAGAACGGATAAAATAAAATATTTCTTTACACAACGTGTAATTCATCTGTGGAACTCCTTGCCACAGGATGTGGTTATGTCACCTGGCCTTGATGCCTTTAAAAGGGGTTTGGATAGATTCATGGAGGAAAAGACCATCACAGGTTACAAGCCATAAGCAACCTCCTGGTTTTAGAAGTAGGTTTTCTCTGTGCCAGGTGCAAGGGAGTGATAACAGGAAACAGGTTATCTTGTTGACTGTGTGCTCTTGGAAGCATCTGGTGGGGCCACTGTGAGATACAGGAAGCTGGACTAGATGGGCCTTTGGCCTGATCCAGCAGGGCTCTTCTTATGTTCTTATGTACTAACATGCTATTCTGTTTTTCCTAATTATTCCAAAAAATACTGATGATTCTTGTGGGTTTCTTTAAAAACTAGATACACAAAACTAGATACAGTGGTCAAACAGAGTGGCCCCAGAACATTGTTTCAGTGTGGCAGGATCTTACACTCATACGCAGACCCCAAATTGAAATAGGTCTATTTCTCACAACTCTGATATGTTAACAGTACACTCTCCACTGAGCTCTGTGTGCGCCTTCATAGCTATTATGATGACTTGATGGTAAAAAGTATGAACAGCTGCAGATTCCATGGTCAATCTCTAGCTTGGTCTTTGACAAATCTGGAAGCCTCGTACAATGAATGCAAGGAAAGCTCATGCAAGGAAACTGAATACCATGATCAAAATTATTGTGCAAACAGATTACCAGCCCCACTCAGAAGCATAAAATATGGCATTCCACTTGAGACATTTTTTCCCAGCAATCTTTCCGGTGCCTTCTCATTTCTGAACGGCGCTAGCTAGGCTAGGCCCCGAGGCAGGAATTCTTACATAGAAGCATATGAATCATACAACCTGAGCTTTTTTTTTTTTTAATAAAAAGATATACAGTGGGATAAATAGGGCAATCATAAATGAGACAGAATTAAACAGAACCATTGACTAAGCTAGAAGTGATAAAAAATACATTTTATATTACTTACAGCCCAATCCTATGGGAGCCTTACAGTGGTGGATCTCTTGATCCACCACCGTAAAGCCTGGGACCCTGGTGCGAAAGCTGTGCTGCTGTCGTGAATTTCGGGGCTGCTGGCGTAAACTGCCAGAGGACCCGCATACATGACAATGGCTCCCAGATACCCTGCCAGAGCAGGTATGTCAGCCGTGGGGGTGGTTTGGGGGGCAGTTCGAGGTGGGAGGGGGAGGATCTCGGCAGCAGTGGCACACACTGAGATCCTATCCCTCTTTCCTCACCCCCAAACGACCTCTTAGCCTCCTCTAAAATAGCTGGTGTAGGTCCAAGGAGACCCATTGGAGGCCAGGCAGCCTACAGGGAGGTAAGAAAAAGTTTGACTTGCCTCTCCGGGGCCATGTGATCGCCCCCCTCTTGGCATGCAGAAGGTCTCCGGCAGCAGTGCTGTGTGCTATGGGCTGGCAGGAGATAGGATTGAGCTGTTTTTTGATTCTTAGAACCTATTAGCAGCTGTCTCATGGCCACTTAGGGTTGCTGAGCTTCACATGGACCCTCAATCATTGGCTAGCTCTACTGATGCAGTTCTCAGTAGAGGGAGAACACTTTCAGCTTTGCCATCGTCTTGCTCCAAGTTCTCCCCAGAAAGGAGAGTTGGAAAGGAGTGCCTTGCTAGTAGTGTTTGGTCATGTGAAATGTTTTGTAGGTACCTATGTGGTCTGCTTTCATTCAGACTCCTCACAGACTATAAACCTTTGGTAACCTTAAGTAAAGGAAACACTTTGGATCAAGTGCCACTACGATGTAAACATCTGCTGATAAGAATGATGAAATTCAATCTGGCAGCAGAATATGTTCCAGGGAAACATTGGTCACAGTGGACACCTTGTCATGAAGCTGCACAACACAAGTAGACACTTACAACTTAGAGGAGGCTATTACAGCTTGCATCCATGCTGCCTATGCTTCTATGCGGCCTTTTGAAAATAGGATCCACGTGAGTACTCAAGGTGATCCAGAACATCAAGAAATCTTATTTCTTGATTTAAGAATCAAATACTATCTCAATGCTTTGAGATGACTGGAATGAACTTTCCTGGCTATGGACAACTGAGTGAATTGGAAAGACTAATAATAAAGAGGAACTGTATCACTGTACTGCAGTTTATGAGGAAAGACATTGTGGAACTTTTCCACCAAGAATAAAGTCTGACTAAAACAAGCAAGCCAAGCCAAGCAGACAGTATGGTGGCCTGCTGTTGGAAATGACAAAACAAACTGACAGCCCAATCCTATCCTTCTCTTTCCCCCCCCCCAGTGCAGCTGTGCCAAAAATATGCACGCTGTATCCATCGGCGTGGTGGTGAGGGCAGCGGATTGGGAGGTTTCAGCAGGAAAAGGGAATTTACGGTAAATCCTTTTGCCTCTGCATAAGCCTCCCGCTCTGCAATGGGTCTCCTCGGACCTGTGCTAGCAATTTTGCTAGCGCAAGTCCAAGGAGAGAAAGGAGGTGAGGCTGCAGAAAAGGGGGATAGGATCCGGCACCCACAGCCTCCCTGCTCCATTACGACCCTTCCCCGGTCAACCCCCATTCCATCCTCCCCCCCACCCTCCCTGCCATCTTACCTCCATTGGCAGGTCTTTCTCGGTCTGCTGGGGTGTGCAGGAAGGGCTTCCTGCCAGCGCCTCGGAAGCGCACTATGCAGCGTGCAGCAGAAGGCGCTTTTTGGCCGTTTTCTGACAGCAAGTGCTGGCAGAACGCACATTCCACCAGCACTCACAACCCATAGGATTGGGTTGGAAATCTTGTCCTGTGATTATTGTAGAAGGAATAGCTCAACACAAAAGAAGGAACGTTTCATCACAACAGCCTGACCTGAAAGACCTCAAAAAATTCTATCAGCAGATCTGGGTGAATTTGGAGGTCAACACTATTTGAATATCATGGACCACAATTCTAGGTATATTGAGATATGCCCTTTGCATTACATTACATTTCATTACTTTACATGCTGCAGTGCTGTTGCACAGTTGAAAAATACCTTTGTTTGCTTTGGTATTCCAGGTGAGTGCATGACTGACAATACAACCCAATCCACAGCAGCAGTTATTCCAGACATCTTGCAAATTTTGCCATTTAGCCTTCATTATCTTCAAATAAGTGTGTGTGTGTGTGTGTGTGTGTGTGTGTGTGTGTGTGTGTGTGTGTGTGTGTGTGTGTGTGAGAGAGAGAGAGAGAGAGAGAGAGAGAGAGAGAGTGAGAGAGAGAGAGAGAGAGATACACCATTAATGGTCAACACCGTTAGTACTTACTGAATGTAGCCCAGCAGATGGGAAGACAAATCAGAACACCCATTCCTACTCTGGAGACTAGTCTTATCCAGGGTGTCCTGACATGGAGAAAGTTGCCTCATTAGATTATGTCCCCAGAAAGGAGATTAGATAAAAGGGGTCTTCATGAGTATTTCTATAACCAGCACAATTCAGTGTGAGGAGTACCACAGAGTCAGGAGACAATGTTTATATCAAACTTGATGTACAGAACAAGAACATCCAGATCAATTCCATTGAGTCTGAACAAGGAGTACGCAATAGAAAAAGTGACATATTCCTGTTTGTGAAAAGAACCAACTTAATAACTGGTTGTATGTATCTGAAACATACATCAAGTTCATCTACAGAGACTCGGAGACATTTTAAAATGGACAGTGATGTTGCTGCTCAGATTGTCATGCACTCTGGATGAGATATTTGGAAGCCTTTGAGATTTATGGGTGAGTGGATGACTACTTGAACTACGAAATGTTCAACAGTGTCAATTTCTTTAATTGCTGTTTCTTTAAAACAAAAAGGGTGGGAAGAGATGTGTGTATTGATGTCTTTACGTGATTCAGTCACTAGGTGGCGCTTTATTTAGTTGTATCTAAGGTCAACTCAGGAGTTTCCTGTGTGCTATCCTCTTTCTGTTACTAGACCATAAAGTTGTGATTAGAATAATGAGTGGAGTCTTCTGGCCTTCTCAGGACACATGCGTTCCTATCAAACGCATGGAAATCTTCAAGGGTTTTTCAAGCAGGCTCACAAAGCCCTTGCTTCCACCTTGTCTCTTCTTTCTCCAGACTTTGGGGTAGGGGAAGGTGTGCTCCAGAGGGTCTTCTCAGTTGGAATGGCACACAGAACATTATTTTCCTGTTGCAGATGCTGCAGTCCAGTTCCTGGTAGGAAAAGATGCTTTGCCAGGGTCTGGAACCCCTACAATTGCATCTACCACCTCCAGCAGAAAAAGATGTTCTGTTGGGGGCTGGACCATCCACAGCTACCTACACTTTTCCCCAGTGAGAAAAGATGCTCCACCAGGACTTGGAACACCTACCATCACACCCCTGCACCTTCTCCCTGCCCCAAGGTAAGTCTCAAGGGGCCTTGGAAAGGGGAGATGGAAGCAGGGAGCTCTTTGTGGGAGGCTGTGATCAGGACAGTGTTCACCCCAAGCCTGTTCGTGCATATTTGAGCAGAGGTTGCCTCATTACATCCTAGTTTACCAGGGCCTAGCCCTCAAATTGGTTTGTAGAGCCAGGGATTAGAACAACAATAACAGCTATCTCTAAGCATGTGCAGAATGCCTTTACAGAGCATGTGCAGAATACCAGCTACAGAATAAATCTAGCCCAGGCATGTCTTGACTTGGGGAGCGAGAGCAATGTTTCCAGGGCACATGTGGTTCCCAAGCAGTTTGCCCCAGCAGCTATGGTTTTAGACAATTAGCAGCTCCAGAAAGCGGCATCGTTTGCCCCAAATGCGTCTAGTACAGTACACTGGACTCATAATTCATGAACCTTTAGAATTTGTTGTTCAGTCGTTAAGTCGTGTCCGACCCTTTGTGATCCCATGAACCATATCCCGCCAGGCCTTCCTGTCCTCCACTATCTTCCTGAGTTCGCTCATTTTCATGTTCGTTGCATCGGTGATGCTGTCTAACCATCTCATCCTTTGCCTTCCCCTTCTCCTTTTGCCTTCAATTTTTCCCAGCATCAGAGTCTTCTCCAGAGAGTCCTCTCTTCGCATTAGGTGGCCAAAATATTTGAGTTTCAGCCTTTGTACTTCCAGGGAACAGTCAGGGTTGATTTCATTTAGGATTGACTGATTTGATCTCCTAGCAGTCCAAGGGACTCTCAGGAGTCTTCTCCAGCACCACAGTTCAAAAGCATCTATTCTTCGGCGCTCAGCCTTCCTTATGGTCCAACTCTCGCAACCATACATTGCTACTGGGAACACCATCGCCCTGACTATGCGAACTTTTGTTGGCCTGGTGATATCTCTGCTTTTTATTATGCTGTCTAAGTTTGCCATAGCTTTCCTTCCAAGGAGTAAGCGTCTTTTAATTTCATGGCTGCTGTCTCCGTCTGCAGTGATCTTGGAGCCCAGAAAAGTAAAATCTGTTACTGCTTCCATTTCTGCCCCTTCTATTTGCCAGGAATTGATGGGCCCAGATGCCATGATCTTAGTTTTATTAATGTTGAGTTTCAAGTCAACTTTTGCACTCTCCTCTTTCACCCTCATCAAGAGGCTCTTTAGTTCTTCTTCACTTTCTGCCATTAGGGTGGTATCGTCTGCATATCTGAGGTTGTTGATATTTCTCCCGGCAATCTTGATTCCGGCTTGCGATTCATTCAGCCCTGCATTTCTCATAATGTATTCTGCATATAAGTTAAATAGGCAGGGTGACAATATACAGCCTTGCCGTACTCCCTTCCCAATTTTGAACCAGTCGGTTGTTCCATGGCCGGTCCGAACTGTTGCTTCTTGACCCGCATACAGGTTTCTCAGGAGACAGGTAAGGTGGTCTGGTACCCCCATCTCTTTAAAAATTTGCCACAGTTTGTTGTGATCCACACAATCAAAGGCTTTTGCGTAGTCAATGAAGCAGAAGTAGGTGGTTTTTTGGAACTCTTGTGCTTTCTCCATGATCCAGCGCATGTTGACTATTTGATCTCTAGTTCCTCTGCCTCTTCGAAACCCAGCTTGTACGTCCGGTAGTTCTCGGTCCACGTACTGCTGAAGCCTAGCTTGTAGGATTTTGAGCATAACCTTGCTAGCATGTGAAATGAGTGCAATTGTGCGATAGTTTGAACACTCTTTGGCACTGCCCTTCTTTGGAATTGGAACGTAAACTGACCTTTTCCAGTCCTTTGGCCACTGCTGAGTTTTCCAAATTTGTTGGCATATTGAGTGCAGCACTTTCACAGCATCATCATTTAGGATTTTCAGTACCTCAGCTGGGATATTCTCATCTCACTAGCTTTGTTGTTAGTAATGCTACCTAAGGCCCACTTGACTTCACTCTCTAGGATGTCCGGCTCTTGGTCAGTGACCACACCAGCGTGGTCATCAGGAACATTAAGATCTTTCTTGTATAGTTCTTCTGTGTATTCTTGCCATCTCTTCTTAATCTCTTCTGCTTCTGTTAGGTCTCTGCCTTTTTTGTCCTTTTTTGTCCTTTATCATGCCCATCTTTGCACAAAACGTTCCCTTGATATCTCCAATTTTCTTGAAGAGATCTCTAGTCCTCCCCATTCTGTTGTTTTCCTCGATTTCCTTGCATTGTTCATTTAAGAAGGCCTTCTTATCTCTCCTTGCTATTCTCTGGAAATCTGCATTCAGTTGTTTATATCTTTCCCTTTCACCTTTGCTTTTCGCATTCCTTCTTTCCACAGCTATTTGTAAAGCCTCATCTGACAGCCACTTTGCTTTCTTGCATTTCTTTTTCTTTGGGATGGTTTTAGTTGCTGCCTCCTGTACAATGTTACGAACTTCCGTCCATAGTTCTTCAGGCACTCTGTCTACCAGGTCTAATGCCCTAAATCTATTCTTCACCTCCACTGTATACTCATAAGGGATATGGTTTAGGTCATATCTGACTGGTCTAGTGGTGTTCCCTACATTCTTCAGTTTAAGCCTGAATTTTGCAATAAGAAGCTCATGATCTGAGCTACAGTCAGCTCCAGGTCTTGTTTTTACTGACTGTATAGAGCTTCTCCATCTTTGGCTGCAAAGCACATAATCTATCTGGTTTCGGTATTGACCATCTGGTGATGTCCATGTGTAGAGTCGCCTCTTGTGTTGTTGGAAAAGAGTGTTTGCTATGACCAGCGTATTCTCTTGACAGAACTCTGTTAGCCTTTGCCCTGCTTCATTTTGCGCTCCAAGGCCAAACTTGCCTGTTGTTCCGTTTATTTCTTGATTTCCTACTTTAGCATTCCAGTCTCCTATGATGTAAAGGACATCTTTTTTGGGTGCTAGTTCTAGAAGGTGTTGTAGGTCTTCATAGAACCGGTCAACTTCATCTTCTTCGGCATCAGTGGTTGGGGCATACACTTGGATTACTGTAATGTTGAATGGTTTGCCTTGGATTCGAACTGAAATCATTCTGTCGTTTTTGAGGTTGCACCCCAGTACTGCCTTTCCCACTCTTTTATTGACTATGAGGGCTACTCCATTTCTTCTAAGGGATTCATGCCCACAGTAGTAGATATGATGGTCACCTGACTTAAATTCGCCCATGCCCATCCATTTTAGTTCGCTGATTCCCAAGATGTCAATGTTCAATCTTATCATCTCATTTTTGACCACATCCAGCTTGCCTTGATTCATAGACCTCACATTCCATGTTCCTAAGCAGTATTGCTCCTTGCAGCATTGGATTTTCCTTTCAACCTCAGACACATCCACAGCTGGACGTCCTATTGGCTTTGGCCCAACCACTTCATTCTTTCTGGGTCTACTTGGAATAGTCTTCCGCTCTTCCTCAGTAGCATATTGGACACCTTCCGACCTGAGGGGCTCATCTTCCGGCGTCATATCTTTTAGCCTTTTGGTTCTGTTCATGGGATTTTCTTGGCAAGGTTACTGGAGTGGGTTGCCATTTCCTTTTCCAGTGGATCACTTTTAGTCAGAACTCTCTGCTACGACCTGTCCGTCTTGGGTGTCCCTGCACGGCATAGCTCATGGCTTCATTGAGTTACGCAAGCCCCTTCGCCACGACAAGGCAATGATCCATGAAGGAGAACCTTTAGAATAGCTTGAAGCAATAATCAAACTTTATTTGTTTAAATCTGGATTAACATGTTCATATGTTAATCACCATCTTCTATAATTCTAAATGTTATTAATTCAAAAAGAAATAAAATAAATAAGATGTCTTTCCCTTTAAAAAGCAGTCCTACTGCAGTACCAGAATCTCTCTCTTGGTCATTTGCAGGACTGTCTTCCTCTATAATCCGAGCATGTCTGAACCAGAGACGCTGTTGTCACTGTGCATCACAGGATCTAAGTTAACACGTTTTAGAGCTAGTTATCAGTTGCGGTGAAATAAATATTCTGTAAACCTCTATTCTTGTTCCTCATTTGTAAAAGCAGCAATGTTATCACCAGAACAAATACTTCTTTCATTGGCTTTCTGGAAACATAAAGTTCATTTAAAGCCTAGGAGATTAAATTGTGTTCGTCTGGGAGACGGCATGTAGACAAAATCTGCTTCAAAAGTCAGAAGGCCCCTGAGTCAGAGGAAAGTTCAATTAATTTGTCAGAGAACTGAAAACAGATGATTTCAATCAGCAGAAAAAAATGACTTCATGGCAAGAGCACACTGGTAAAGAGAGAATTTGATTTCCAATATACAAACAAGTGGCCCCCTAGAATTAAACGCTGCTTGAGCACTATTCCAGAAATCTTTCAAGAAACAGAGCTTTTTGATGTCTTGAGTAAATGAAGTCAGAATGTAAAGTTCAGAGTTTTGCTTAGCTACAATGGAAACCTTGATGAAAAGTGATAACAGACAGCCTCCACTCCCCCCCTTCACTTCCTGTTCTTAAACAAAACAGTGCCATGCTGGCTTTCATGAATGGCCAGGTATCCCAGGGTTCCTATTGGCTAACCCTTTCCCAAGACTCACCAATCAGTTGCTTTGGCTAGACATACAAGATCTGTGTGAGGCCTCTGAGCTGTGAATGATCCCCCCCCTCAGTCTCATATCTTCTTGAACCTCTCTCCGCCTCCCTCCTCCTTTCTTAAATAGGATATGATGTGATTTTTTTTTCTTAAACAGACCATATGAGAGTTCTGGTATAATTGTATCATTCTTGTACTAGCACTGCGGTTTCTCCTAATAGCCCACAGGCTATCCTCCTTGGTTCTGTGTTGACTTTAAGGATCTTATGACTGAAAAAGAGGCTTTGAATAGCTATAAATTCATTTTTTTTGCTTGTTCCTCTGGCTTGAATTTCATTCAGTAAAACAAGTATAACCATCAAATATCTAGGCAGTGCAGCAAAGAGACAAAGAAAGGAAGGAAGGGTTTTGAGACGCTCTTTGACAGAAGCTATAAAATGCTTACAGCATTCCAAATGAAATCTGCTTTAGAGATTTTGTTTTAACTGAACCAAACTTTGCAATCAAAGTGCTGTGTGCAGCCCAAATGTCCTTGCACAGCCAATTGTCCTTGTTAATAACATTATGCTGGTGATCAGGAGTGGCCGGTTACCTAGAGGAGTGAGGGAAACAATTATTAGGTTGCAGTGATTTGAAAAATATTAATGTACTGCTGCTCAAAGACTTACCCAAAGAGACAAGGAAACTCCACATAACTACAGACAAATCATAAACCAAATACTGTATTGCATTGGCAACTAGCTGCTTGCTTTTCATGATAGAATAGTGGCTTTTATGATCTTTATTTCTTTGATCATCTTTCCTTTTTTATCTACTTGGCTTTGAGGCATGCAACAAGTGAAATAAGCATTCAATAGCTGAACTCATTTCAAACTATACTCATGGGTTAATACTGACTTTTGGCTGAAACTTGCAACTAAAGCTGATCATATGGATCTTAGTAGTAATAGCTTAAAAATAGTTGTCAGTTCTGATATTGTAGATGTGCAGAAAGTTGACTAATCAAATGTTCTTAACTTAAGATGTATACAGACATAATTTAAAAAAAGGGGGTGAATCGGAAAGAGAGTTGCCACCTTTTTTTCTGGCAGCATTTCTTTGCTTTTAACAGCTGCATGGCCAGCAGAAACCCAGCCTGTGAAGCTTTCCTCATGAATGCATTCTCTGACAGGAAAGCATTACTTGTTGGGTTTCATCTTTACTTCCGACTGTTAAAGCAGAGAAACTCAGTTATGGTTATGCAAAGATGGCAGGCATAAAGACTGGAAGTGTGAATTCCAGGCAGGTGGCAGCTGTAGCAGCTCTCATTTTATAAATTAAGCACTGACAAACTTGTCATTTTCCACTGGTACATGAAGGACCACCTTCCCTCATATGAATCTACCTGCATCCTGAGGTCATCGATGTTCCATGACCACCTGAGGTGAGATTGGAGAAGATGTGTAGGAGGGCCCTTTCTGTGGTGGCCCCCTCTTTATGGAACTCACTTTCCCCAGGAGATTTGCTAATCTTCTCTTTTTCTGTTTCATCACTCCTTGAAAACCTATTTATTTAGTCTGGCCTTTTGGGGTTTTATTTCTTTGCTGGTTGTGTCTCTCCCCTCTTGTGTTGATTTATGTTGAGTTATTGTGTTTAGTTGTTTTATTGTGTTTATGACGTATTGTTTTTAAAGCTTGTTGTGTGCTGCCTCAAGTCCTGTGGGAATGAGGTGGTACACTACAGAAATGTTTTGCAAATAATCTTGCAAATAAATAAAAAATAAATACATTGCTGCTGCCGCAATTCATTAGAATGTGTGAGGAGGTACACAAGCCCTGATTCAATGGCAACAGTGTTACATCCAGATTACATGTAATGGATGCAAGAGTAGTGTGCAGGGTGTGTCTGTGGCGGGGGGCATGTCTGTGAGTTGATCATGCTGCTGTTCAGCTCTCTTCCAAGTGCATGGGAGAAGAAGCGCATCTCATCCAGAGGGGACATAGAGAACTTGAAGCTGGCTAGGCTGAAAACCAAATCTGTAAAACATCTTGTTGGCTTCATCTCAGCAGTGAGTCATACCAAAGGGCCACTTCTCCCTTTATATTTTGTACTTGGGCGTGGATAAAGTACACACAAGCCTCTCAGCAAGCGTGAATGGTGTGTGCGTGTATGATGTGGTGCGTACCCCTCAGAAACAACAATCAGGACAAGACTGGCTCCCCACTCCTAAGTTTTTCAAATCGACACACATTGAAAGGGACCAGTCAGATCTCTGAAT
Source organism: Plestiodon gilberti rubricaudatus (assembly GCA_026170595.1). NCBI lineage: Eukaryota > Metazoa > Chordata > Lepidosauria > Squamata > Scincidae > Plestiodon > Plestiodon gilberti. The sequence continues at coordinate 243,717,235 of JANXHW010000001.1, read as the reverse complement.
TGTGATTTGGCAACCCTGGGATGGAAGTAGAGCATGAAACGTGGCTATAGATTTTGTGTATGCATCTGTACTGTTGAACTGCTGTGTGTGCCAGTGTATGCCATAACTACCCTTTGGAATCATGAAAGAAAGAGGGGTGGAGCTGACTTCTGTTGTGGGCACCTTATCAGGAGCCGTGAACTTTTATCCCCCTGAGAAGAAGGAGAGAGCAAATCTGGACTGCTGCTGCCACTACCACCAGCAGATGGCAGTGTCTTGAGTATTTGATGCACTGGGACAATGGTTACCAACCTTATGGCAGGGGTTACCAACCTTTTTTCACTTGCACACCCCGTGTCAGCCCATTTCCATAAATTGTACCCCTCCTATTAGTGATGACGATGAAGCGGGCTAGCAGCCAAGGGGGCGAGGGGACATCTGGCCCACGTAAGGGGGCGTGGCAGCAGGGGAAGTGCCTAGCTATCCCTTGGCTGCCTGCGGGCCTGGTGAGGTTGGCTGATTGGCACCCGGCAACACCTCTGGCAGGAAGGAAGCCAGCAAGGCAGGCACACTTTTGCAGCCAGCTGGCAGTTAGCCAGCTGAACCGAAAAGGAAGGAAGGAAGGAAGGAAGGAAGGAAGGAAGGAAGGAAGGAAGGAAGGAAGGAAGTTAACTGCCCTTGCCAGACCCGCAAGACTTTTTGGGGTGCTACCTGCCTTTTTTCGCCATTACCCAATTTTTTCCGGCATACCCCTAAAGGTCCTGCTACATACCCCTGGGGGTACGCATACCACAGGTTGAGAACCACTGGTCTATGCAGTTGGTACCGATTGCATTCTGCTACTCTCTAGATCTTCTACAAATCCAGCTCACCTGAGACAGCTGCATGTTCATGGTGGAGGACAGGTCTATCAATTACTAGTCATGATGGCTGTGCACTACCTCTGTTCATTGGAAGTGTGCCTTAGAATACTAGTTGGAGGGGAGCAATGGTGGGAGAGAGGTATACAGCTGCTGGGCCACTGTGGGGAAATGGGCCTGCTGGACTAGGTGGGTCTTTGGCCTGATCCAGCAGGGCTTTTCTTATGTTCCTATGTAAAACAAATCAATCCAGTCCACATGACGATGTGCAGCATGATCAAAGAAAATGTTTAGACCCAGCTGCCAACTTAGATGATGCCATTGTAAATAGACATATTTGCTATTGTGATTCTGGAATACATTACGATGAAGTACTCTGTGAATCGAGATATCCAAATTCTTGTCTGGGTCTGTTTTTTAATGTATCATCATTATAATTGTATGCGTTTGTAGCTGCAATCCTTCGCACGTTCACCTGGGCTCAATGGGATACTTATGGCCCAATGCCCCCCCTTGCTTGTGCAGCCATGCTGAAAATGAGCACATTATATCCTGGGAGGGGGCAGATCGGGAGGCTTTGGCAGGGAAAGGGGATTCCCCTTACCCCTCCATAAGCCTCCCGCTCCAGAATGGTCTCCTTGGATCTGTACCAGCTCTTTAGCCCAAAGAGTGAAAGGAGGCTTGAAAAAGCGGGGACAGGATCTGGAGCGTGCCGTTGCTGCTGAATCCACCCCCTCCCACAGCCTCTCCACCCCATTGCTCCCCTCCCCTCCAGTTTTGCCCCCTCACAGCCCTCATCGCTGCATTTCCTGCTCCACCAGTTCCAGGGAGGTCTGCCGATGGATGGGGAGCGCTGCTGCCTCTAAGAATGTAAGAACATAAGAAGAGCCCTGCTGGATCAGGCCAAAAGCCCATCTAGTCCAGCTTCCTGTATCACACAGTGGCCCCACCAGATGCCTCTAGCAGCAGCACTCCCAAAATGGCTGCTGACGGAGCACTGCGTGTTCCATTGGCAAACATTTTACAACAGCCTAATCCCGGATATGATTGAGCTGTCACTCAGTGGACTTCTGAATACACACACACAGGATTGCAGTTCAGATTGCTGCAATTCGTTCATTTATAAAAGTTATACATATTCTCTCTCTCTCTCTCTCTCTCTCTCTCTCTCTCTCTCTCTCTCTCTCTCTCTCTCTCTCTCTCTCTCTCTCTTGGGGCCATGATTTTTCACTGGCATTCAGAGAGTTCTGAATGGGAGCTTTTCGATTTATAGTCTTGCAGTTTACCCTGTCATTTCCCAGACACTAGTCCTTATTGCTGCATACTCTTGGCCTTATGGGAAAGATTCACTCCTTGTAGGGACACCAGAATGTACACATCTTGCCTTTTTATTCCAGCTGAGGTGGCCTCCAAGAGTGGTTGCAATTTTACCCTAGTTAAGCTTTCATGCAAATACCTGGGGAGGGGGCAGGTTTGTATAACAGAGGCCAGAAGACCCTTAAATCCATCACGGCAGGAGCTCAGATTCCAAAGAATTAGAACATCCAAGGAGCCCTTTCAGGAACTTTAAAAGCCAAATAAGCCAACTTGCCAGAGGTTTAGCTATTAAGCTGTCTATCTCGGGCATAGTATTACATTACACAGATAAAGCTCTTTCCTGTTTCTGCCCCTTGCAATAAAGTTCCACTTACACAAAGAACTAGATTCAGGGCTCAGCTACCCCAGTAAAACTCTGGAGCAACTCTGTGGAAAACAGTGAATTTACCCCGGATTATGTTGTAGTAGAGAATGTTGACTATGTGCTTAATATCCACCTTCCGTTTTTCTTCAAGAACTGTATAATTTGGAACAAAAGATGAGCATGAAATGGACATATATATATATATAGCACTAACGTTTCTCTTGTACAAAGTGCCTAGCAAAAAGTGTTGGTGAAAGACTCTAATTTTCTTAAGTAAGCAATAGTGTGACTAATGAGAATGTACAAATAAAAGGGAGTGGGAGGTTGGAGTTGCCACTCCTTCCAGGGAAAATATTTGATTTACCGGTAAATTGAAATCTGCGCTTGGAAGACTCAAGGTAAGGATGTTGTTTTGTTTGTATTAATGCATGTAAATGTACAGTTGTACAAGGTATAGTATGGTATTTAAAACAAAAACCGTATTATTAGTCATTCCCATGTCATAAGTGCTTTATGGTCAAGTTTCAACACAAACATATGCCTATTTACTGAAAAGTAAGTCCCACTGGGTTCAACGAGGCTTACTCCCTAGTAATTGTGTTTTGGAATTGCTGCATTTAACAGTAAGTGCTCCACTGCACACAACAAATCTTGTCAGGTAGGTCACTGTTATTCTCACAAATGAGAAATTAAGGTTTACGAATAGGCCACACAGTGAGTCAGTACACAGTGGTGGAAAGTGGACTTGTACCCAGAGTTAGCTTTGTCTGACTACTGGAACAGCATTGTCCCCTAAACTGGCCACAACAGCTGGAGGTAGGGATGTATGTGCATAGAATGATGTGGCAGGAGAAAATGTAAAGAAGGACAAAGGCATAGTTCTTTCACTACGATAGGTCTGTTACTGCGGAGCTGAAAGTCTATGTGCCACTTAAAAAACAAACCAGCAGTGCACTGACGAGCCACCACCAGTTCATGGCATCTGCACCATGCAGCCTGTGGATTGAAAACCGTCTCTGTTCCAGCGTGCAACAGAACAGCACATTGCGACAGCGTAGTCAGAGGCTGGTGTGTGATCACCGCATTCATCATCTGCAGGGCTTCAGGAGCAGGGTTACTGCTGCGTTGCCCAGTGCCAGAGTAATTTGTACCTCTCCGCCAATCATCCCACTGACCGCCACTTCAGATCTGCAGCAGCCAAAGGCGTTCCACCACTTGTGCACACCACAGAAAAGGGTCAGGCAGTGATTAGCTCCAGCTGTGCACAGCCCATGTGGAAAACGTGGACCGTTCTTGACTAAGGGACTCTGCCCAACTGCTGTCTGCGTTCACATTTCCCACTCGTGCTCGATTGACAAGACACAGAGCTGCCGTGCAAATGGCCTTGGTGAGAGGTGGTTTGGCAGAGGGTGGGATTAGGGAACAGAATTAAGGAATGCGAATGAATCAGAGTTGGCTTGACATTCTTAGTATTGTATGTGTTTAGAATGTGAAGTTCAATATTTTCCTGTCTTTCCCATCTTTCAGTCTTCTAATGTGATTTTGGAGACTGGTAACCATCTCTCTCTCCTGCATCCCGGGCTCCTGTCTTCATTTTCCTATTGATACTACCTTCCCTGAGCCTTAGAAGAGGGTGGGTACCTGTCTGCTAGCAGTGCCCAAGATACCATTGTGTTTGCTGCCTATTTTGCAGTGTAACTGTCTGTCTTACAGCATTCAAACCCACATTCAAATCCCCACTGGGTGACCTTGGACCAGTTGCTATCTCTCAGTCTAACTTACTTCATGGGGAACATTGGGAGGATACAGTATTGGGGGGTGGGGAATCACGTATGCTACTCCAAAGTCCTTGGAGGAAGGATTAGAATTGAAAATATAGTAAATAAATATTTCCAGGATAGATGGGCAAGGAAACATTAATCCTTCCTGAATAGCCTTTGCTGTTCCCCTTATGTGGGAGGTTGGGTTTGTTTTTGTTTTTTCAGGCTGGTTTGTGAGAGACACAAAAGGAAGAGGATTATGGTTTGGAAACCCATGCAAGTGTTGGTCTGCCAAGAATTGTCAGACATGTATGTAGCTCATTGGGTTGTCTAGAACAGTGATCTTCAGTCTTGGAGTCGCGACCCCAAGGTCTGCCAGGAGACAATGTCTTTCCCCTTAAGGTGAGTGGTGACTCGGCAGTGATGTCAGGATGGGGGCAACGTCACTGCCGAGTTTGTACCACCGCCACTGCTAAGTTAAAAAAGGGGGGTTGGACTTATTTGTTGGTGGCAGCATCTGGAGTCACCACACAACCCGGGTTCTTGCTGCTGCCACAGACGAGTAAGGAAGTGCTGTCACCACCGTCACTGCCAAGTCACAATGACTTACAGTGACCTTTATCTTTGGGTAAAGGTTGAAGATCACTGGTCTAGAACAAAGCATGTCAGGGGCCACATTAGATGTTTTGGTAGCATGGTACATGTATTTCAGTGCAGTGATGCCAAATTCCTAGAAAGCGTGGAGGGTTTTTTTTAAAACACAGCATGGCTGGGTCACGGTGGATGGTGGGTAAGGAGGGATGCATACTGAACTTTTCCTCATCCATGCTTCCCCTTTCTATTGCTTCTTTCCAGCTGTTACTTTCTTCCATGGGAGTATATTTAGCAGGGGGAGAGCAACTGTCCCTCTTCTTCACCCCAGCATGGTGACTTTTCCAGTGGTTGTTGCTGGTGTTTCTTCTGTATTTATTTTTAGATTGTGAGCCAGGGAACCATTTATTGATGTATTTTACTATGGAAACCACTTTGTGAACTACTCCTGTTGAAAAGCAGTATATAAATATTCTTAACAATAACAACTCCCACCAGGGGAAATTATCTGGGGTGGCGTGGTGTCAGTCTACAGTGGTGGAAGGGTCTCCACCCCGTTTTCCAGGAAGTCAGTATCATCTGCACTGTAACACAGAGATTGTGCTACCGTAACGTTTAGTTTAGCTTCAACCTAATATACAGTACTTCATCCAGTTATTGCAAGAATGAAAACGAGATAAGAGACTGTCACAATCTTGAACTATGGAATAGAATGGCGATGAAATGTTAAACAGGAAAATAATGTGAACTTGAAACTAGGAATCAAGAATATTTATTTTGCATTATTCGCTGCTTCACTGCTTGACTTCACCTAGCGTGTAATTTATCTGTGGCTTTAGAAATAGGTTTTCTCTGTATGCCAGGTGCAAGGGAGTGGCAACAGGATACAGGTATCTTGTTGTCTTGTGTGCTCCCTGATGAATCTGGTGGGGCCACTGTGAGATACAGGAAGCTGGACTAGATGGGCTCTTGGCTTGGCCTGATCCAGCAGGGCTCTTCTTATGTTCTTAGGTTCTTATAACAGGAGTTCAATGATTGATGCTAATGGCACCAGGGTTGCAGCACTTCTATGTTTCATGAAATCCTCTCCAAGTCTATGCTGAATTATCCATAGCATCACTGCTGCCCTGTAGGTGGCAGATTGCAGGGAGCAGCATAAGAGTGATGGTGCAGTCAGAGATGTCACTGGGGTTTGTGTCACCCAGTGTGAGAGCTCAGCGTGTCACCCCCATGATGGACCCCAGAGGAGAATAGGGAGAAACAAGGTTGGGCTGAGCTGGGTTCTACAAAAGATGCCCATCAGGCAGGACTATGTATGTCTACAGATTACTCCTGGTCAGTGGTGTCACTAGGGTTGGTGTCACGCGGTCCAGTAACTCATGGTGTCTCCCCCATTAACTCTATTCATTTTAATATATAACAGTACAGGTCACCCAACAAATCAGTAACCAACTCAGCTCTCGGAACAATTAGTCCCATTGGTCTGTTTTGAGTTAAGGAAATCCACTTTTTGTTACATAAGGCAGTTGTGTTTTATTATTCCGGTTATTTGGCCATAGCATTTGATAGAAGACAGATAATTCGAAATGTTTCTGCATTAAATTATACATCAAATGATATATAACATGATGGTTTTATTCATAAATACAAAGTTTTCACCATTTTGGCCACTAGTGGTATTCCCCCCCCCCCCCCACTGGGTCCAGTAGAGGACTAGGCTTTGGTTAAGAAATGTTTTAGAAATAAAAGATCCATGAGGTCTTTTGACAGTAGATTCAGGACAAAAAAAACGGGGGGGGGGAGTATTTTTTCGTTACGTCAACATCATCTATAAAGAGGATCTTACACAGAATAAAAACGTAAGAGGAGCCCATCAAGTCCAGGATTCCATTTCCCACAGCAACCAACCAACTAAGTCTAGGAAACCCACAAGTAGGGCATGAACACAATTGCCCTCCCCATTGTTGCCCACTACCAGCAACTGGTATTGATGACCACCGCACCATGACTAAGAATCAGTGGTAGACCTCTATGGATTTGTCCTAAAGCCATCTAAGCTAGTGGCCATCACCACATCCCATGGCAGCAAATTGCATATCTTGCTATGCTTTGTGAGAAGTAAGTTTCTTTGTCCTGATAGATCTATCGTATTACGTATGTATAAGTTTTTCCATCCTCCGCCTCTAGTAGGGTTGTCATGGAGGTCTCAGTCCTTCTTGACCTCAGGGGCAGAAACAAAGGCAGGGTTGCTGGCCCAACACCCAGGGATCCCCCACCCAGGCCTCAGAGTCAGGAATGGGGAGAGAGTTGCTCCACCTTTCCTCTTCCTCTTCCTCTTCCTCCTCCACGTGGCTCCTTCCCTGGACTTGCCCCAGTCCCAGGGGAGCAGACATAGAGCAGCCCTTAGGTAGCCTGTCCAGAGACCCCTCATCACCAGCCCTGAGTGCCTTATGAAGCCCTGGGCCATCCCCTTCCTGGGCTCTCTCTCTCTCTCTCTCTCATCCCCACCCTCAGTTCCACCTGGTCCAGCCCTGAGGTTAAAGGGCCAGCATTGCTCCGGAGCAGGGAGGCCCCCATCCTGCGAGGAGCAGCCAACCCTGTGTCTTGCTAGCCCCGGGGACAGTGGGAAGATCGGATGTACAGCCATGCGTTGGCCATACGGTGCTGGTGACTGCTCCCCCGCCAGAGTTGTGAGGGGCCAGCTCGAGTCCCTGAGACAGTGGGGCAAGTTCGGAAGCAGACAGTATGTATCTATGTATTAACCATGGCAGCAAAAAATAGATCACATTCCAAGTCAGTATACAAGCTGTGAGAGCCCAGTGTGGAGGAGGCCAGCTCCTCAGGAGAATTAGTCTCAGAAGGGACTATTATTGTGTTCTAGCTCAGGTGTCTTTGGCACATGAGGCTTCTCACTGACAGGCTCAGACTCTCTGATGGGGCCTGTGACTCCATCATTGGTGCTGCTTGCCTTCTTGGCCAAATCCCCTTGTCTTCCTTTCCCTGCAGAGTCGTAGTAATGCGGCCCAACGCCTCCCCCCCCCCGCCGTGACGACTAACATCACTCGCCCCACCCCCAAGCGACTTTAGCCGGAGCCTAATGTCCCTCGGGGACTGGGAGTGAAGATGGGCCCAAAACAAACTGCCGTGCGGAGGCGGCAGGAGCCTTCTCCTGGCTCCTCTGAGTTGTGCTGCCTCCTCCTCGATCGCTGCATTCTTTGCTGCCGTGTTCATCACTGCCATTTTGCCGCCCCCAGCCGCACATAAGCTGCCCCCCGCGTGCTGCCCAGGGGCCCACCCCCCTCCCAGCCGTTCCTACAGCGCTGTCTCCCTGACAGACCTGAGCCAACAAAACACATTGCTTGTGAAGCTTGTGAGTTGTTTGGCTTTCATTCTCCCTACTTAATTCTTAGTATTTTTCCATTCTGTTGCTGACTGAAAGGAACTGAATTCCCTTTCCCCAATGGGCAGAAGCAATGTGTTTGGACAAGGCGGGAGCTGAGGGCTAGATTCCCTGCATTTAGCCTTAATGGGAGTGAGCTTGGAAGAACAAGGGAGGTAACAGGGGAAAAGGGAATATGACTGAATGGGAAACAGTTTAATTTTCTTACAGCCCAATCCTGCCTAAGGATTGGGCGGGCAGCCCAGGCCGCCCACCGGATCCCGTGCTCTGCTGCATGCAGGCTCCCGTTCGGTGGAAAGTCTACTTGGGGAAGGGGACACTCGTTCCCTTCCCCAAGTGTAAATGGCGCCAGGGCCGATCGGCCTCCTCGGATTTCCACTAGCGATTTAGGGGGAGGCTGTGTAACGGCCCAACCGCACGGTGGGGGACAGGTTTCGGCCAAAGCCGTCCCCCGCCCCCTCCTGGAGCGGCCTGGTGGGCCTATGGCCACCCTCCCTTTGCCCCTGATCCGCCCCCCCCCCGCCTGCTGGATCCTTACCTGGGTCCGGCAGCGGTCCTTCGGGCGCTCGGTCGGCGGAGCAGGGAAGGCCGGCCTTGCGCCGGCCTTCCCTGCTCACGAGTCATCGAAAAAGTGCCTTACAGCACTTTTACATCTTTGGGTGGCGTAACGCTTGTTCACTGCCCGACCAAAGAAGAGGATTGCGCTGTTAGACAGATAAGATAGTCACATGGACTAGCAGGGGAGAAGGCTACTGTCATGCTAAGATATCCATAATAAATCCAAACTCTTGATAAAAAGAAGGAATTATTAATGAAGTACTTCCTGCTGTACTTCCTGTATTCCAGCTATTGTTGCTTATCAGAGTGCAGGATGGACCCAGGCTGCTTTTTTTGCTTTGGTGAAAATTCACACACACACACACACACACACAAGTAACTTTGCTTACTTGTCAGCAGAGACGACGGGCGCACTACTGGCGCCAGGCTGCGTGGGGGCGGGGCCTGTGTCGCGTGACGTCGACGCCCCCCGCCCGTTTTTCACTCATTTCGGAGCCGACCCGGCTCCAGGGAGGGTGGGAGGGCCGAGACAATGAATGAGGCGCTTCCGAATGGTGAGTTCCCCGAGCGCGCCCCCCGCCCGCAAGCGCCTGGAGCTCCTGCTCCACCGTAGTTCCGCCGCTTCTCGTCAGTGTTTTCTGAATTGCAGTTCCTTCTCCTGTTTTATGCAAGTGAATTTTATTGAGCTAAAAGAAGAAAACATTATCTGCCAGTAATCACTTTCTTTAAGATAGAAGTACTCATTGAAAGGTATCAACTGACCTCTGTAAGGGACTGGTAATTCACAATCTTTGCTTCATCATCATCATCCATCATCATCATCATCATCACATCTAATCTATCTATCTATCTATCTATCTATCTATCTATCTATCTATCTATCTATCTATCCCTCCAGTCCCTCTACTAGGGACCGCATAAGCATGTCTTGCTGTGTAGCTGCTGGAGCCCAGGCTGCCGTGGAGCCTGCTGCTGAAAAGTGGTGTGTGTGTGTGTGTGTGTGTGTGTGTGTGTGTGTGTGTGTGTGTGACTGCCCAGTCCGATCCCTCAACTGCGCTGCTGGACCTCGCATTCTGGCAGCACAGTGTAGTTTGCAGCATTGCAAAATGTGACGTGCTGTCATACACCTACCGGGCCACTGCTGCAAATGGTGAGCGGTGCTGGCCGCATGGCAGTGGCTCATTTGGTTTCCCTGGCAGTGGTAAGATGGCACAGGAGGTGGGAGGGGAGAGTAACAAGGCAGAGAGGGGGAGGATCTAGATGGGGATTGGGGCCGCCAGGAGGTGTGTCGGGTGGGCAGGGGGTGGTTATCAGTAGCAAAAGTGCCACCAATATCTTATGCCCCCTGCCTGGCCTTGCTATGCACCATTGGGTCCACTTGTACTTGCACCAGCTAAAGAGCTGGCACAGTTCCAAGTAGACCCATAGGGCAACAGGAGGCTTACCTGGAGTTAAGGGAACAAAAGTTCCCTTACATCGAAGAGGCCTCCTGATGCCCCCCCATGCAGTGTGCGCCTCCATGGCGTGGCTGCATTGGTGCAAGTGGCAGGTGATAGGATTGGGGCATGAATGTAATAAATAAATAAATAAATAAATAAATAAATATACAAAGCCATCTTTTACTAAAACCATTGTTCCAGCAGCTAGTCTCTGCTAATTAGCAGCAGCTCTCCAGGGTGACTGAGCGAGATGTTACCCAGCCTTACCTGGAGATGCTAGGGAATGAACCTGGGGCCATATGCCTACCAAGCACATTCACTGCCACCGAGTTATAATACCCCTATAGATTTAGCTTTTATAAAACATCCAGTTGAGATCTTTGGCTTTGCTGAGCATTTAGAAATGAAGCATCCCCACTTAAAAATAAATAACAATTGGTTACACTGAAAAGTAGCACTCCCCTGACAATTAAGTCCAGTCGTGTCCGACTCTAGGGTGTGGTGCTCATCTCCATTTCAAAGCCGAAGAGCCAGCGTTGTCCGAAGACGCCTCCGTGGTCATGTGGCCGGCATGACTCTCCTTGTGGTTCAGCGATTTAACCCGCTGCGCCACCCGCTGGCCTTGAAAAGTAGCACAGTTGTGTTTAAATACATTGACCTAGTTAGATGAAATGAGCAGGTTTTCAAGAAATAATATTGTGCTCTCTTGCGCATGCATGTTTTATGTAAGACCACCAGTATTGGATGCTGTGGAGAAACAGCTGGATTTAGTGAAAAACTGAGAATCACTCTGACATGTAGTCAGCCCCACTTAATTATGCTTGCTAATTATATTTCCCATGATAATTATACACAGTATTTAAATGCACTCTGCCACTTCCTGTTTCGAGTTATTAAAAACACCCCTGTGATGGGTGAAAAGATTTCAGTTGACTTACAGCATTTCAGATGTCTCTGGTGTTTATCTTTCCCAAGCAGTCAGGAGGAAAAAAGCCTCTTGTCAGTTACAATAACACTGGATTTCAGACCCATCTGCAGCTATTCACAAATTCATCAAGTTGGCACCTTTGGGACACTTCCTCTCAGTGGTTTCCCTTCACCTGCACAACCGATTGTGTCGAAGACTGAAATCGGAATAAAGTTATCCCCTAAATTGACACTGAGGCAAAATCATAGGTACAGTAGGTAGAGTAGGCCTACCTAATAGTACCTAATCATAGGTACAGTAGGCCTTCAAATGGTACAAAATCTGACACATGCTGTACTGATCAATGTACAATAGTGCGCGCTGATATGTTGACAGGAATGCAGCCCTGCTGTTGAGCTGAGTTGAGCTGAATGTTCTCTGTGAACATTTTTGGCGCAAATGACACCCCTCCCCTTTTATGTGCCCACTGTGTCTTTTAAAACAACAGCCTTGTAAAAGCTCACCCTTTTTGGTGCTAGTTCACTGGTGTTTGTTGCCTGATCAGCTGCGACCTTGTGCCATTCTGTGATTGAAAATAGTCCTTCTCCCTAATGAAGATGTTATCACAGGGCCAGTTAGGCTGCAGTCTTACTAGGAAGAAGGTCTATTTTCAAACACACACAAGTCCAAAATGTCGTCCGTCAGGGCTGCAAAACTGCTCACAGCTGAGTTGTGGTAGTAGACGGGGCACAGGAGGAGCCTCGCAACAAGCACACTTGATCCTGCTTCTCCTGCTTCTCCTGTTGGACTGAGATTTATTGGGAATGGTAGATCTGGGTAGACCCAAAGCTAGGAAAGCCCAGACTGAAGGAGATCACCTGGGGAAAACCTCCTTCTCAGGACAGCAAAGAACCTTGAAATTGGGAGAGGGGCTTTAGAAGCAGGCCGGAGTGGAATGAGGATGAGATGGAGACATGGAAACCAGCTCTCTCCCCAGCGAACTGAGATGAGGCAGGTAAAACAATAAAAATAGGCAACTTTATTAAAAGGTTTAAGTATACACAAACCAATGGGAAGAGAATCACAAGGAAAGAAGGCACTGTGTAGGCAACAAGGAGAATGGCAGGCTGGGCACAGAGTTGGCACAAAGGCTAAAAGGCAAGTGAAAATAACTAACCCCTAACAGAAATAATCTAAAAACAACAACATGGAAGTGTTGGTACTTTCCCTGCTGGAAGTACTGAAGCTGGTGCAGGATCTTGGTGAAGAGGGTGCCAGTGAAGAGGGAGGAGTGGCATCGGACAGAGGGCCTGCCTGGGCCACTGTGACGTCCATGCTTGCGGCCTCAAGGGATTGGGGTCGCCCTTTCCCAAACCTCTCCTTAGAACTGCTCCCCGAAAATAAAGAGACGGACTTACGTTTTGTGATACTCGCAAGTTTTACTCGGGTCAACTGTTTTACATTCATGAGGCCTTGTTGCAGTCACAGGCCCTTGCTTGAGCCGAGTCTCTGCTAATAAGAACTCCTCCTTGTTCTCTTCACCGGAGCTGTTTTGTTTGAGACATTGGTTGGTTGGGCCAGGTCAGGCACATGAAGCCGAGGTAGGTCTGCCGGTAAGTTGCTGCTCTGAACCCTAGGGAGTGGTCTTAGAGGCGGTTCATAGGTTGAGGTAGAAGCGGAGGCTGGAGAAAACCCCAAGCGGCTCTTCCCCCACTCCCACAACTGACCCCAGGTCGAGCTGGGAGGTTGAGGCCGGCAGGTCGCTCCAGGCCTCCCTTCACCTTGAGAACAGCTGTCTGTCAAAAGCGGGTCCTCCCTCTGTTGCCTCACAGGGGAAGCCTCTCCTTTTCCCTGCTGTCCATAGTTCCACCCGTGCGTTCCTCCTCTATTGGAGGTACTGAATGGTAGCTTTCCTTCCCTGTCAGAGAGACTCCTACTCCCCCCCCCTCTCTCCTCAGCCCTCTGGCTCCTTATGAGCTCCTGGGCTGGCTCAGCGTGCCCCGCCCCTTCCTGGGGAGGGCCTCCCAGAGGTTGCAAGTCTTGCCAGACTCCTACATAAGTCCCGCCCCCACCTCCTTTGCTGGGCCTAGCAGTTGCCTGCCAGGATCCTTCCAAAGCTGCAGACTCCCAGCTGGTGTCCTGCTCTCTTGTTGCCTTAGCCCATGCAGCCGATTGCCAGGTGGGTTTGGCTGTGGTGTGACAGCCACACAGAGGCATCTGGACCCGCCATGAGCACAGATACCATAGGCAAAACATGGATACTGCCTCAAGGCAATAGGTGTGGTCTGCAGGTTGAGCTACCACCTTGCTTGAAGAAGCTAAGCAGAGTCAGCCCCAGTCTCACTTTGGAAGAGGGACGAAATGCCGCTGATGGAGTGCCGGAGCCGACAGCTTCAGAATGGAATGCAGTGTGGGCTGTGGAGTTATCAGCTGGCAAGAATGGATCACAGCTTGTGAACCCATCTGAGGCTTGATTGCGGTTGCCTGTGGAAGCTTGGAAGGCAAGAGCTGTGTGGTCACAACGACAACTTCACTATGAAGGGAAACATCTTGAGAAATGGAGGGTTCTATGAGTTTCTCTCATAGAATAACATTGTAAAAACCCAATTTGAAAAAATAGGGGTTTCTGCAATTGTATTGGGAAGTATGGGTTCCATAGCCATGTATGCAATTTAATACGAATAAATAAAATCCTTAAAACCGCAGTTGTAGTTCAATTAAGGATTTTATTTCTTCGTATTAAATTGCATACATGGCTATGGAACCCATACTTCCCAATACAATTGCAATTGTATCCAGTCATGAAAATCTCCACGTAACATAGGGGTTTCTGGTCGGCCTGCCTATGTAAACCACCTTGAGTCTATGAGAAAGGTGGTATATAAATACTGCAATAAAGTATATAAATACTTTCATGATGCTCATCCCCATATAGGAGCCTACTAGGTAATAACAGCACAAAATAAAATCAGCACAAAATAGGGAAAAATTGGGGATTATCACCACAGGAGTGCTGCCACCTGAATCTCATGAACTAGGTGTATTGTGTGTGTGTGTGTGTGTGTGTGTGTGTGAGTGAGTGAGTGAGTGAGTGAGTGTGTGTGCAGACCACTTGAATGTGTATCTGGGAGATGCCTTTTCTTTGCAATGTCCCTGACTACCAGCCTCCAAATGGGCTGTGCTGCATTCTATGGTGGGACAAGGCCGATGGGGAAGCTTGGTGAGGAAAGGGAAAACATTTTCTCTTATCCCTCCGTAATCCCCTCAACCCCAATGCTGACCCAAGTCTTTAGCTGGCCCAAGTCTAAGGAGACAAAGGGAATGTGTCAGCTCTCTCCAGAGCGGACAGCATCCGGTGCAAGTTGCCCACACTGGGTGCCACCCCCTCCTGCTTCTGATATGCCCCTGTACTCCCCCATTTCTGCACCAATCCTCCTACCCCACCCCACCCCATTACACCCACCCCGCCAACTTACTGGCTTCAGTGGGGCTCCTATTTGCCATTGTCACACACAGAGTCCTCCCCACCAGCCGTGGCGGCGGCTCAGAAGGCCTTTTACGATGCTGTAAACTGCATCTACTGCCACTGGAAAGCCTTCACCCAATCCCACTGAATAGAGGGCAAATTTTGTCAGGAGAGAAAGTAGGCAGGAAATGTCTCCCCTACTGTCTCAGCTTAGCCTTACAGGTTGCACCATCCTACTCCTATAACACCAGACAAAATGAATTGCCTTTGCCATGAATCCCTTTGTATATCCTACAGGAAGTTTGACCTTGGCCCTTTAGCAGTCAGGTTTGCGCCTTTGGGTGCTGCTGGATGATTACCTGGCCTGGAAAGTCCAAGGTGCCTTCCATCAGCTGGATCGGGTTGGTGAGAAGGATTCGTCTCTTTCCGTAAGATGGGAACTCGTGAAAATCACTTGTGCCTATTGGCTTGCTGATAGGTGCTCTATACTAAGGTACCCTTAAAAACTGTTCACAGACTTCAGCTGCGTCAGAATGTATCAATACGCCAAAGTTCTTTGAGAGCACATGACACTGTTTCATTTTCCGACATCTGCAGTGGCTTTCAAATGGTTTCGAGGCACAATCCAAAAGTGCTGGCTTGTTTCATGGACAATGTCCAAAATGGTTTAATCCCACCACACCTTATTTACACATGTGGTTCACACTAAACACAAGCGCCTGAGAAGCTGCACTGTGATTCCATTAGGTGTGGCAAAAAAATTGATCACTGGGAAAAAAGGCACTAGAAATGGCCCAACTTCTTCTTCTTCATTGCTATCGTCATCATTATCATGAGCATCTCTTTTTACAAAACAAGAACCCAGATATCAGATTTGCACTGCTTAGAGGTTTGACAGTGATATTTTTCTTCCTTCTGTTTATCCTTTCTCACTTTCCTTTGCCACTTCTGGGCTAAAAGAAAGGAAGAAAGAAACCTCAAGAGCCTTCAAACTATTTTAAATTCAGAAGTACAGCTCCGTTCCCAACCACGCAGTGCCCCAAGCCGAGCTCCTTGCACTATTTCAGCAGTTAATTAACAATGAATGCCTTCCTTTGGAAACTGGGTGAAGGGGAGGATAAAAGACGAAGAAGGCTGAGGACAGACATAACAAGAATGGGGAAGGGGCAGAGTGGGTGGCTTATCGAATTCCACAAATACCAGACATGGAGAGGTGTTGATTTGTTGCTGGGAAAGCCCTGTTTGTTTGCAGAGCTTAATCACCTGGTGTCTATTTGTTGTTTGAAGAATATGGTGACAATGGGAGTGTTTGCAGGCAGCAGACTGGAATAGGGTACAGTCAGAGAGAAATTTTAAGTCAACATAATGCATAAACCCCAATATTGTTAGCAACAAGGCTGCTGGGTTGCCTGAAAAGGATACTTGAAGAATGTACACAGGAGGTCTAAGAGAGAAGTTCTCACTGATGAATCACCAAGCAAATGTTGATTTTTGTGATAAGTGCAACAGGTTTGGTCAGTCTTTTGGATACAGCTGGTTATGGCACCTACCTAACAATTCAAATGTGCGTATGGGGGGGGGGGTTTCTTTGAGGATTTCAGACCCATCCTGTTCAGGGGAGTGGCTGAGAGGGCATGTTCCAAAAACGTGCACACCGCCTGTAGCTGTAGCGCCACATTCCATTCCCTGTCATTCCCTTTCCCCATTCCCTTCCTAACCATTAATTTCAGGCACCAATCAAAGTGCCAGTGATCACCTTGAAGGCACTACTAAGCAGCTTGAGCCCTCACTACCTGACACAGGAGCCTGCCCAGTCCTTACCCTCTTCTTCAGGGGCTCTCCTCCAAGGCCCGCTGCTTGCTGAAAAGGTGGGTGGTCTTCTCAGTTATGGCCCTGCTATGTGAAATCCCCGAGACACTTGCCCGACACGAAGACCTTTTTTTTTTTAGTTCCCCAGGCTTTTACTTAAATTTATGATTCCATTGGTTCTCCCAGTTTTTCAGTTTCTTTTTCTTTCCTGTCCTTCCTCATAAGGCTTATGTTCATTAGTTGACTATTGAAAAGGTCAAGGAGAAATGATCCCCCAAAGCACCAAGCCCCTGATCCAAAGATCAGGGGCTTATAGCAATGGGGTCTCTCTGGATGTACCTCAGCACTGTCGCTTTTCTTATTTTCTGGAGCTGCCACGTTTCCAGGTGAGACTTCCAAGAAGTAAGTGAGTCGGTGTTTTCCCCATAACGACTAGACTTTTCTATAACCCTGTGGCCATGATCAAGTGGCCATGTATATTTTACCAGCTATGAATAATTAGGGTCACAAATGAATAAGAACAGTGTTTTGAAACTGCAGATATTTTTACCTGCTTATATAATGAACATTTTCCATAAGTAAATAGTCACTTCTTTAAGCTACTCTTTACCTTACCCTCTTCAAATCTTTTGCTATACTCATAGTCACTAAACGGATATATTTTTCAGACTGACTAAAATGTGAGCAGGGCAATAGCTTGAGAAAGCTGCCACTTGGTTTCCCAGAGGAAATCTGGGGTGGGGAGAGCTGGGTGGGTCTGGAGTGCTGCCAGTTTAGGGGATACCAGACACTATTTGGTTTTTTAACCAGACATTTTCCTGTTCTGAAAACAAGCTTTCATTCCTGAAATGTCATACCTATTTGAAACCCAGACTTTCACATGTGTGAAAGGTGGGTCCCAGGTTAAGCAGTGCACCCCTGCTTAAGCAGAGGCTCCACAATGGCCACAGCCTTGATGTGCCTGCCAAACATGCAGTCAGCCCGATCAGCTTTGTCACCACTGAAACATGTTCAGAAGGAAGGGGACAAGCAGGCAACGAGGGAATTCAGCACCCATTCCTGGTGTGTAAATGGTTCTGCCCAAGATTCGAGCGCCAGTCATCAGTTGGATGCTGCTCTCCTGGCCCTGTTCCAGTGATGGGAACCATATAAACAGTCCTGAACACCAAGCTCCAGCTGTGGGAACCACACGCATAATATCCCATCTAGAAACAGACTTGCATGCTGAATGCTGTCTCTGCACGTGGATCATCCATCTCTGTTGAATCAAGGTACAAATGTCAAGCTCTAACTGAAGGATCATGGAGAATACGCTGCTTGGAAGCAGCACATATGATATTATTGTCTAAGCAAAGGCGGAGTTCCTGCACTGTTCTCAAACTCTATTAGCTCTTTTGATATGTCTGGGGAGTGAATGGTAGTTCTTTTGTGTTTTCCACTGGGATTGGTGCAAGCCCTTTTGCTAGCCCAAGTGATTGTGGAGTCCAGTAGGCATCTCACGGGATCCCTTGCGACATTGCTGAGCGCTGGATACATCTTGGATTGCACATGGCTGTAGTGCTGTGAGTTAGACCTCCATCATCTTTGTTTCAAGGGTCCAATGTGGTACAGTCTAGTGGTTAAAGTGTCAAGCTTAGACTGGGAAGAGCTGTTTTCAAATCCCTGTTTAGCCACAAAACGTTTTGGGTGCCAAGGGTTGTGAGTACAAATACCTTGAACTATTTGGAGATAAACAAAGGGCAGGATAAAAATGTTATGTAGCAATAAAAAATCTTGGGTCTCATCTTTCAGATTGCATATTGCTTCACTGATGTCCCTAAAAATGCTGTTGCCCTGACTAAAGATCAGGGTTGTTATACCATCATGCTAAACCCCGTGTGAGCTGGAAGTTATATGGATAGCCCATTCTGACATTTACAGCATAATCCTACGTATGTCTACTCAGAAGTAAATCCCATTGAGTTCAATGGGACTTAATTCCTGGTAAGTGTGCATATGATTGTAGCCACATTTTCCTTAAGTAAGTGCACACATGGGGGAGCATCAGATTGCGTATCAGCCCTTGAATTCTCCCAGTCTTAGTGTTTGGCTCAACTCAAAACAAAATACTGTACAATATAATCTACCTATACTATTTTTGCACAGCTGTTTCCCCTGGTAAAGAAACACTGAGTTTTCTGCCTGTATGCAAATCAGCTACCAGGCTCACAGTAACAGTCATGAGTGCTGAGGACTTTTCATGATTTGATTTCATTATGTGCAGCACAATCCTCAGAAATAAATCCCAATGAGTTCAATTGGAACGTATTTGCTAGGGAGTACCGGTAAATATGTCATGTCTGCAGCCTTTGTAGAGGGGCTGTAGCCACACTGTAAAGCACATGCTTTGCTTGGTGAACATCCTAGGTTCAATACTTGGCATATTCAGGTAAAGTTGGGGGGGAAAACATTCATCTAGAACAGGGGTTCCCAACCCCTTCCCAGTCGAGTACCACCTCTGGTGCCACTCTCTTTCTGAGTACCAGCAGAAGTGACTGATGGTGACATCATCACCAGTTACTTCCGGGTTTTCAGAGGCCAGAAAATGCAGGGAGGAGGCTGTGGGTAGGTGGGAGAGCCCTTCTCAGCGTTCTTGAGAGGCTCGGCCAAAGGCAGGACCTTCTTTGGAACAAAAACACGCCACCAAAAGTGCCGTGTTGGAGTGGGGTTCCAGTGGTCGAAGTACCACTGGTGGTACTAGTACCACAGGTTGGGAATCCCTGATCTAGAACCCTGGGAAGCTGCTACCAGTCAGTGTAGTTAACACTGAGCTAGATGGGCCAATGTTTGGCTCAGTGGGAAGCAGCTTCATATATGCAGCCTTTGATTTTTCTTCTTGACTCCAAATTCAAAAAAAGTTTTGTATTTTGACGTTGCGATCCGCGCCCCAATCCAGTGAGGGTTAGGAACTGCAAATGGGGCAGCAGCAGACTGTAATGAACATCATGGAACAGAAGGAAGAAAGCAGTCCATCTAGCAATGTAGAAATCAGACAGAACCATTCTGTGAGATTTCGAAACTTCCATACTCAGTTGGTCTCATAAATTGATGTACTGTACTTCTATGTCTGTCTGTTATGCCAGTAAAGGTTTATGAAATGAAATGCAATGGTTTCATAAAAACAGTACTGTGCCTATGCTGCATTTGGTAATCTCTGGGAACCTTTCTGTGCCCAATGTGCCGCATTCACTTTTATAGCCCCCCCCCCATCTCTGAGCCTACAGTGTGAACACAAGACCTATAGCACAGAGATGATCTGTGATACAGAAGCCCTAGGTAGAGAACCGACACTACAAATACTCATTGATTCAGATTTCAGAGCAGGAGGCATAGAGTTCATCTCTGGCTGAAATGACACTACAGATAACCCCAGAGCACATCCATCTCCAGCTGCCAGCTCAAGACAAATTACCTTCTCTCCAGGATACTCTCTTTCACTGATTACCTACTACTCAAATTAAAAGCCATCTGACTTCTGAGAGGGCTTTTGTTTGTTAGATTCCTTGGGATTATGCAAAAGTAATTGGGGGAGGGAAGGGAGGAGATTTTGGTGTGTTTGAAGTCTTGTGAACACAATGCACTGATCTTGTCTGCCCAATTTAGTTAAAACTGGCCAGTGCTTGGGCTAATCTAATTGTTTTCCCGACAGTTAGTAAACTGTACTCTATTAAAGCAAAAAAGAAAGGAGCAGATAAAATCCAGAGTTCTGAATAATACCTTAGGGCAAGGCAACACTGTGGCAGTTGCAGGAGTCAGGGAAAGAGATTATTTACATGGAATCTGAGACTGAATAGACAACCAAAAGAATCTGGTTTCATTTCTTTTCAACTCTTTTTTCTTAAAAAATTAACATTTTAATGAAGAGGTAGTACATATTTTTATGTTTATTGCAAAATCGAAATCCATGTTGCTAGACTCGCCACAGAAAGCACGCAGCACTGCTCTTGTTTATTAAATAATGCCTTGTGCATGTACCCAATTTTACTTAAGATCCAAGAAATGTGACTTATTAATGGTTCAGTCAGTGAACTAATATGTATCTATATTACACCATTGTGCTTACTTCCAGCACAAATTTGCACCTCAGATTTGTCTAGAAGTATCTGATCTTTCAGATTTATCAGGGAACAAGTAGATGTGACCTCAAGAAATTCTATTTAGTTGCACTGGCATCACTGCAGGGGGGGCGGAGCTCTAAGTTCCCCCACAATCCAACCCTCCGTTACACGGGTGAACGAAGCGGCCCCGCCCCCTCGCCTTCGAAACCATTCAAGGTGGTGAAAACAATGCGAGGGGGCGGGGCAGTTCACCCATGTAACGGAGGGTTGGATCGCGGCGGAACTTAGAGCTCTGCCCCCCCCCCTGCAGTGACACCAGTGTTTAGTTCTACATCAGCAAGAGTTTGCAAGCTCATTCCAATGAAAGCACTGCAAGTCTTCTGGAGCAAGTAGCAAAGGATCTGATATGTAATATTTATTTCATGGATCTCTCGGGAATCAATAATAGGTAGCTCAATCCTATCTAACTCCCGCCCCCTGCCAATGCAGGTGTGCCACCTGAGTGCATGCTGCATTCCCAGGGGGGGGGTAGTCCTGGAGGTCTTCTCTGGGTAAGGGAACATCTCGGGCTTTGATGGGTCTACTCGGATCTGTGCCAGTGATTTTTATTCGATATCATATTTGCATGTAATCAGCATTTTTACTGGTATGCGGGCAAGGTAAAAAACAAATAAATGCATGCAAATAAATCTTGTGCGACCAAATGACCCCAAATATTGACTTAAAAACAGGTGTTGCTCTTCAGTAACAGCCTAAGTGGAAATTTGTTTGGGGGAGTTCATCTAAAAGGGACAAACACTTTGTTCCTTCATGCTGTAGTGTACAGAAAGGAAGTAATTGACATTCGAAAGCAGGCAAGGTTAATCAGTAATGTACCTGATTAATCTCTTAGGACTCTGCTCCGTAACAAAGCTCCTATTCTGTTATTGTTCAGATCTCTAGAATCCCTTGGTAGAAGATGGAAGAAAAGGCATTTGGGCTTGACTAAAGGGTGCTACATTGTGGAGAACCTGATCAGGGTGATAATACAGGAGTGGTGAAATATGGTGCAGAGTCCTACTTATCACGATGACCCTTCATTTAATGCGGAAATGGCCTTTGCTCAGATGGGGATGCTCTGGGTGTATTGGATACAATGGTCACCTTGTTATTAAAGATTAAGAGCAAATGAACTATCACTCAAGCATGAAACAAGCTATGGGTTGCCCTTAACCGTGGTGACAAATTCCAGAAGAGCAGCAGCCTGTAGCAGAAGTGAGAAGACAAAAGGTGCTGTGGCACCTTGGAGGCGAAGTACTTCATTGTGGCCGGGGCTTTTCATTGTGGCAACAGCTCTTGCCGCCCTAAATCAGTTAGACTCCAAGAGCCAATTTGCATTGTATTTTAATAGGGCAGTTTCAGAAGTGCAAATGGTTTGTACTTCTGAATCTCAACATTTCAAGGGAGGGTGCAAAGCGTAATGACTGAGGGCCATTTCATAAGCTGTGCAAGGCATGCACCTGGGGTGTCCCCATAATATATGGGAGCCATGTGAAATGTGCACATGGGCCAAATATGGATGACTGTGGCTTTCACAAGTGATGAGAAACACTGTAGTTTCATGCTGTACAGTGCATTAAGCACCCTCCACCTTGCCGTTATGTATATGTCTTTAAATTTTTGCACAGTACGAAGGAATAGCCCCACTATTCCAACAAAGAATGAATAAGGAATTCACCTAAAGTCCCCTACTCACAACTACCTCATAATATCCTGGTCAAGAAGAAGACTGAGCTGATTTCTAGCAGCTTTTGCTTTTGAAAAGGTAGTCGTGTAAAACTCAGGCTGGATTTGGCTTTTGGTACATTTTGGTACATCTGTTTATTTTTAAGATTTACATATTGTTCAACAAAGAATATTTTCCCAAAAAACTCAAAATGGTAAAATGGAATAATAACAACAGAAGCTTTGTTATGGAGCAGCATCCTAAGGGAGTAATCAGGTCCATTGCTAATTAACCCTGCCTGCTTTGGAATGTCAAGATACATATCCTCCAACATTTCCCAGACGAAAATAAGGCCACTCTTGTCCATTCATAATCTCACACGAAAGGTCAGTGCCTGTTCTGGTCCAATCCTATCAAGGGCCCACTGCACTGCCTCAGGCACAAAAACCGAGCTCCTGTTGCATGTGACAGAGATGCTTGCAGAACTGGCTAGCGGCGGTGCGTGTTCGCCAGACTCACCTGGACTCTCCACAGGCCTAGGTAAGTTGGTGGTGGGGGCGGTCCATGGGTGGTTTGGGGGCAGTTTGGTGTGTGGAGGGGGAGGGCAGGGAGCGGGCTGGAAGGGTTGGATCTCGGCAGCAAATACAAACATCAGATCTTATCCCCCATTTTCCAGCTCGCCCCACCTCCTTCCTCTCCTCGGACAAATGTCAGGTACATAATTGGCTTGGGTCCACGGAGACCCAAAGGTGGCCAAAAGGCCTATCAAGGGGTAAGTAAAAGTTTTTACTGTGACCATTGGCACAGCTGCATGCTGTAGTGTGGCGGGGGGATATGATTGGGCTGCTGGGACAGGACCATAGCTCCATGGTAGAGCACTTGTTTTGCATGAAGAAGGTCCCGGATTCAGTTTCTGCTATCACCAGGTAGGTCTGAGAAAGACCCCTGTCTGAACCCTTACAGAGCAATTGGCAAGCAGATTAGACCAGGGGTTCTCAACCTTTGGAGATCCGGGTACTCCCTATCACGGTCCAATTTTCTGAAGTATCCCTGCTAATTAATTGCTAATTAATTGGATTAATCAGTCAATTTAATTAGCTAATCAATCATTAAATTAAAAAGTATTAAAACAATTTTAAATGTGAAAAATGTCTTATTTAACTCTCTCTCTCTCTCTCTCTCTCTGTGTGTGTGTGTGTGTGTGTGTGTGTGTGTGTGTGTGTGTGTGTGTGTGTGTGTGTGTAAGGCCCAACACAAAAATCAGAGACACATAAGGGGGGATTGCATTTTCTCAACTACAAAAAATACACAGATGGGAGAGAAGGAAAAAAACACCAAACAAACAGAGAGCTTGATCTCATGTTAGTGCAAAAGGATACATGCCAGGATCTCTTCCCCTCCCCCCACTCCACCCCAGTACATTTTTCAAAGTACAAAAATAATAAGCAGGCAAACCTCATCATGTTGCAAAGAACCCTCGCTCTCTTTCTGCTGCTCTGAACTGAAAATGAAAGTGCAGAGCAGTTTGAATTTGAAAATACTTGACTCATGGACACTTAGCTGATCCAGGGAGATAAGGCTCTTAAGTCTTATCTTTTGCGGCTGGGACTGCTACGGATGCATGCTGGGGCGGAGCTTTGGCGCGGAAACAAGTAACTTAAAATTCCGGATAATCAGCTGCTGATCGCAGCTGATAAGGGAGAGGCTCTGGCGTAACTCCAGCCATTGGTCTGCGTACCCCTAGGGGTATGCGTACCACAGGTTGAGAACCCCTGGATTAGATAATAGTAGGCGATGATAAACCAGTGGTTTGACTCATAATAAGAGAGCTGGATATGTTCATACACTGTACTTATTTGTTCTCTCCCAGTCTGTCCTACACCGGCTTCTGAAGCAGGTGGTGGTACAGTGATGATAGCAATATAGTGACCAGAACAATTCCATGTTTAAAACTGAAGAATATTTAATGATAGACTTACCAGATTTTCCGGCACCCCAAGGGGGGTAGAAGTGCCGTCATGGGGCGGGCCAAGGAACCATGATGTCACTTCCGCCGGAAGTGATGTCACGGGCCCTGTCCGGTTGGACACGTCCCCTGTGACATCACAGGGGTGGAAAATCTCTGGAAAATCAACATATTTAAATAAAAAAATAAATATTTTAGTTACATTAATTGATTAATTAATTAATAATTATTAATAATAATCAACGTTTAAAGCAACATATGACGCCCCCATACCCTCAATACACCACTGCGGGCTCGGCTTTCATGCCAACTCGAGACCAACAACAAGAGAGAAGTAAGGGAGTGTTTTCTTATCTGCCTCGTGGGGGGGGGGAAGAGAGGCATTTGTACTGTAGATGAGCACTCCGGGCGATTAAATATAGGTTTCCAATTCGCATTACAAAACCGACTGAAGCAAGAACTGCTTTTAAGCCTCTTTTGTGAAACCTAGGATTGTCACCCGATTAAAGTAACCTTAGCTGATACATTTTAATGTGAGTAGGTTAATAAGTTAATTGATTTTAGAAGTAGTTTTAGAAGTTTAGAAGTTTACTTCTCCTGGTTTTAGAAGTAGGTTTTCTCTGTGCCAGGTGCAAGGGAGTGACAACAGGAAACAGGTTATCTTGTTGACTGTGTGCTCTCGGAAGCATCTGGTGGGGTCACTGTGAGATACAGGAAGCTGGACTAGTTGGGCCTTTGGCCTGATCCAGCAAGGCTCTTCTTATGTTCTTATGTTCTTATGATTAAACTTGCACTAATTTACCTATGAATGAGAGCTATACTTCTGAAGCAAAATGCAACTTCCTTTGTTTTTAGATAATGCATGCATATCTCCTTTTACAAGAGGCATTCCCTCCTGAGAGAGAGAGAGGGGGGGGGGGGGAATGCTTTCTAAATTTAATGTAGTGCTTGGCATCTGCAGTTTTTATAGGTGTTTTAATATTATTTGAAAATCTACCTGATTAATTGGAACACCTTTTAAAAGTACCAGCATTAATAAACCAACTAATCTAACTGAAATGGTCCTTCTGCCCTGACATTTCTGCTTCAGGCATTTTCACTTGCGCTGCAACGTTTAATCAGACAGGTGTCTGCTTTCTGGCTGTGCTTTTGCCACTGATGGGAGAGAAGAAGGCGATCAACTCCCCTCCCCCTCCGTCGACCCAACAGAGCCACTTCCCTGCATTTGCATCCTGCGCCCGTCCAGGAATTCCCCCCGTACATCCCTTTCAGTGCGGGCTAGAATGTGCCATACTCATTCCTCTCAGCTCTGTCGCTGGCGGCACCCAACACATGCACCTTCCTATTTTGAACAAATAGCAGTGCATCCCGACTGAGGGATATTTTTCTTTTTAAAAAGAAGCGTGCACACGCACGTCCGCCCAGTGAAATTCTCCCAGTCCCTCACATTCCTTTCCTTTTCCACAAAGCAGCCAATCAGAGATACCAGCTCTTCCCTTGCCTCTGTCTCCATCTCTGTTCTCTATGGTTCCCTCCACTCGCCCTTCCGCCAATGTAAAAAAACCCAATTCACAACAACTTCTGGTTTCGCGTTGTAACCAGTAGTCACTGTGATTCAGGTTTTTTTTTTTTTACTCTTTAGAGCTCGCGTGGCTTCCCACTGCTTCAAACTGCTCTAAAGAGTTTTAAAAAACCCAATTCACAGCGACATTTGGTTACGACGCGAAAGCGGAAGTTGCTGTGAATCGGGTTTTTTTTTCTTGAAGCAATGGGAAGCCGCGCGGGAGCTGGGATGTTGCGGCTGACAGCCGGGATGAACCCAGGATTCCAGGCCATGTCCCGGTCAATTCCGGGACCATGGTAAGCCTATTTAATGATGTACTTATTACACAATAGCTGCAACTCAAACACCGTTCAGCAACATTCTTGATAAGCAGTTACAGGGGGTGGAAATTAAGCTAGTGTAATCCAAAATATTTTTTAAAAAGGCATCTCCAAAAGCTTGTGGACAAAACAAGAACAGTGATTCACCAAGGACAAGTACCAGAAAATGTGATTGTTCCTGAAAAACTAGGATAGATGGAGCAACTAGAAGACAGTTATAAAAAGGTTATAACCTTTTTCCATGAACAGTGTCAAGGACTCTGGGCTAGTGAACGTCCGTGGGAGTATGGAAGGCACGTTTAGGGCATATGGAATGGACATACAGCCTCCTGCAGTTAGCAGACAATATGAAGCCTCTGGATTGGCCAGGCCTGGTACAAAAATGGGAGCTTGGTCTTCTACCCTTGCTTGGATAGCCAAGCAGTGCTTTCAGCCTGCTGCATTTCAGGTTCCAGTGTTCACCTTAAGAGCTCTCAGCTTTAGGCACTGACCTCAGAGATCCTGGGTACATCCTACAGCAGTGTTTCCCAAATGTTTTGGACCTGCGGCTCCCTTGACCATTGGTGACCATTGGCCGTGGCTCCCCATTACATGATGTTGATGCCTGCCAATTGGCATTGCACTGTTTTCTGAGAAGATTCCGTGGCACTCCGCGGCTCCCCTGGTTGGTTTCCATGGCTCCCCTTTGGAGCACCAATTTGGGAGCCACTATCCTACAGGCTTGGCTTTAGGCATGACTCCAGCCTGGTTTGACAATGATGGACATGGAAATAAGACCTGGGATTTGTGTGTTTGAAAACTCATCCCAAATACACAGATCTTCTGTGGATGCGATCCACATCCCTGCCTTGCACTTTCTTTTTTAAATGCAGGGAATCAGTAGCACCATTTTAAAATACCTCAAAACTGCATTTGTAGTGTAGGCCCCAACTGGGGGAAATTTGGATGTTCTTTGGGTAGTTGATGAGTTGCTGGGAAGGAGGGATAGTCTACTTTGTTCATTTAAATAAATTTGCTGTTTAATCCATTAACTGCAGATTATTAAGGCCATGATCCAGAGAGATGAATTCACGCATACACAATGGAAATGCACAAGATAGTTAAAATCAAACATTCAGCTTTGAATCAATTGATACTCTTGTAAGAGACTCTTTAAAAAACATTGACATTCCAGGAGATTCCCTTGATAATAACAAAGAATAAAGTTATAATTCTTCCCTGGGAAAAAGACTCTCTGATTGTTGTTCCCTCCCTCTCCAGCCCCCCTCAGCAGGCTCCTTATTACCTTGAAATCTGCATGGAACTGTGAATGAAACAACCGAAACATGCTGTGACTTCAGATTACTCGACAGGAATAACTGATAGATCAGTGTGGTATTTCCTTTTTCCTGAGGGGTTAGAAGAGCTTCTGTATGCCTTGTGAGAGCAAAACTGAACCTTCTTTTTTTCTACCCCACAATGCAACAACTTCATTTACACAGACACTATGAAGGCTATTTCTCAATTGAAACAGGGCGGAAAATATTCAACAAGTTTAAAAAGAGTTTTGGGTCAATTCATCACAAACCAGTTAATTTATTATTATTATTTTTCCCCAGCCTGTGTGAAGAAATCAGGGTAGGGTACAATGTGTCCTCGTCTCATTTTATCTTTATGACAAGGGGTAGTTGTAAGTCATTACAAGGAGTACAGTAGGTCCTCACTTAAAGCTCTTGATAGGTTCTTGGAACCTGTAACTAAGCAAAACGGCTTATAACGAAACCAATTTTACTATAGGCTAATTGATACACATAGCCAAGAGTTTACAGCGTATTTCTGATCACAAAAACATCACCAAACTTCTAAATAAAGACCCAAAACACTTATTATTAAACACTGAAATAAATGCGAGCTTTCTGGGCCAGAGAAAACCCACACAGACATGGGGAGAACTTTCAAACTGCACACAGACAGTGGCCCCGGCCGGGGATCGATTTTTTTCCTCAACAACTTTAAAGTGCAACGACTTATAACGAAACAACTTTAAGTGAGAACTTGCTGTAGTCTAAGGGATAGACTATTATTTATTTATTTATTTATTTATTTATTTTTCACATTTTTATACCACCCTTCCTCCAAGGACCTCAGAGTGGTATACATACTTCCTCCCCTCCTTTTTGTCCTCACAACAACCCTGTGAGGTAGGTGGGGCTGAGAGATAGTGACTGGCCCAAGGTCACCCAGGAAGCTTTGTGGCTGAGTGGGGATTTGAACCTGGATCTTCCAGGTCTAAGTCCGACTTCCAAACCATTGATCTTGGCCATAGAGACAACTTTGTGAAGAGTACAGAGCTAGTTTATTGCAACAGAGAGACCATCAACCTTCGACTGATGTTAATAATAGTGTTGCATTGGAATAATAGATGATACAACCATTATTGCACAAGTCTTACAGCCCAATCTTATTTTGGACCTGTGGCATCTTATTATGACCTGCTGCCATAAGTCCAGTTGCGGCGGCATGAAAGGAACGCTGCTGTCGGGTGTTCTGGAGCCACCGGTGCAATGACCAAATGCTCTGTGTGCCCGCTGATGTTCCACCCAAGTTGCACTGGAGCAGTTAAGGTGGGGGTAGGTAATGGGCAGTTTGGGGGATGATCGGGGTGGTTTGCGGGAGTAACTGGGGTGGGAGGGGGTGGATCTCGGTGGCAGCAGAGCGCACTGGATTCTATCCCCCTTTCCAGGCCCGGACCCACCCCCTGAATCTCTTTGGACTTATGCCAGCAAAATAACTGGTGTGGGTCTGAGGAGACCCATTGGTTGCCAGGCAGCCTACCAAGAGGTAAGTATAAAATATTTTTACTTACCTCTCCCAGGCCATCTGGTCTCCCCCTCCCCCAACTGTAGCATGCAGCATGCGCTCTGTTGGCGGCACTGCATGCTATGGACTGGCAGGGGATAGGACTGGGCTGCCAGTCTTAACAATCTAAAATTCAAGCACTCCTAATTTAACTGGTTGGCAGTGTACAGTAAATGGATACTAGGATCTTTCAACATCTGTTGAAGTCAATGGACTAAACTGGTCATTATCCATAATGATGGGAATCCTTCCCACTGTGAAACTGGCAAAATTCAGCCTGTGAATATCTTTCGAAAACACTGTTTTATTTGTGTGGGGTTTTAGTGGCTGGCGTCAAACCAGAATGTCTGAGTTTAGACCAGGAATTTTATTTTGCATTTAAGCTTTTGGGGTGGACAGGGATTAAGCCCCCCCCCAGCCAATTAAATAAATGAATAAATAAATAAATACTGGTTTGACAGAAGCCCCGTACTACACTTCCACTGGTTTGCAGATTTCTGATAATGGTAGACAGTAACAAATTGTCCAGAAAGTACCAACATGTGATTTACAAAGTTCCACATGTAAACATGAAGCTCCGAAGAAATACTTTCCATTTTTGCACAAAGGTTGAAAATTTGGCTTTAGAAATTCTTGATTGACTTCATAACCTTTTGCCTCCTCCAGGTATTTCCCAGCACCTTGTAACGATTAGGCTAGCAAAGCAAAAAGTTTAAAGGACAACAATTTAATCCTTTCCAGTGCATGTATCTGTCTCATTAAAGCATTCTCCTGTAGCAGTGTAATGATACATCAAATGGAATCTATTTCAAGGTAAAATGAGTGCTGCTGATGTCTAACACACTGTTCCTGAGGCCTGACTTAGGCTCCAGACCTTCTGCAGCCTAGCACTGGAGTAGATTAAATATCAACCCAGGTCACGTTCTCATGGCCCAGGCACAAGTGCCAACATTCTTCCAATTATTCAAGGCCAAAGAGAGAGCAACCTGCCTGACAGAATTGTGACACAGCTTGATTAGATTTAGCTTCGATGCCTGCCGAAAAGGATACCCTGCCTGGTATTTAACTCAGATGGGGCCAGGAATGGTATATCTGTTTAACAGGAACGAAGGAGGCAAGAATACAGGCGGAATGCAATGATTGTATGCCTGTGTGCTGGCGTGTGTGTTAAATCTGAAATGACCACTTCACCATTTTTTGACTGGTGTACTTCAGTTTTTCTGTATAAGGCCTCAATTGTAAAATAAGCACAGGATGTCTTTACTTAAAGGCACGGATGTAGTTTAAACATTGTCAGGATCCTTCGCTCCAGAGGACTTTATGAAATGCAAAACAGATTGAAATAGTCACCAGCTGGAGACCATTTACACATTACACTTAACAGATACGAAACTTCTTCTTATCCATCATGTCTGAATGTATTTTGCATGCAGTCTGCTTCCTTACTAACCCATGTGCTACAGGGCTTATATATGAGCACCATTTGTGGAACACAAGCAGTGCAAGTGTCAGGTTGTTGGGGGCCCTGGAGCAAAACTTTGCACTGGCCCTCCACATGGTGCCCCCACCTGCCCCTTGATAGATAGCACATTGGACACTACCACTGCCACCAGTACTGGGAGTTCAAGGCTTGGCCCTGCCAGGTGGACTTTCCGATGAGATGGACCTTCTGATGAAGTCACCATGAAGTCACTATGATTTTTGAGTCATCACCATGACAGAAATTGAGCTGACCACATATTTATCATCCACATGGAGGTGCCAGCTCACACAAATGGTGCCTTCAGGCAAGTCTGGCCCAGCCACAATCCTGTCAGTGACATTATGCACTCTGGAGGTGTGCCTTTCTAGAAGATATGAATCAGTCCTGAAAGCAATGAACTTTCTTGAGGATGAGGAATGTCATATGAAGGCAGCCTCTGCCTTAAGATCACCTGAAGGGCCCTCCTTTGAGTGCTGCCATTGGTGATGCAGTGAGAGCCTACTCCGTAGTGGTGCCATGGTTGTGAAATTCCCTCCCTCTTGAATTGAGATTGGCCCCTTCCTCATCAGTGTTCCAGCAGAACCTGAAGATCTTGTTGTTCCATTCGATTTGTTGTGAAGCCCCTAAGTCCTTATTATTGATCTGTGATTGATTATGTATTGTTTTTGTTATTTTATGTATTTCAATACATAAAATTCTATTTTAATATTGTGTTTTACATACATTAGCACTGTTGGGCGCCTGTCTCTTCAAGGGGAAATGTTGGGTATAAATGTTTTATTTTTTTTAAAATCACAATTGTGTAAATGGTGAAAATATAAGTTGATGGAGGTCAATATATGTTTCAAACGTTTGGGGCCATAGCTAGGCTTACCAGATCTCTAACCGGGACAGAGTGCTAGACCTTTAGGAGAAGGAATGTGGGCAGGTGTAGCTTGTTAAACCTTAGAGCACAATCCTAGGCATGTCTACTCAGAAGCAAGCCCCATTGTGTTCAGCATATTTTTTGCACATGCGCACACCGTCCCTGAGGGAAAAGGGCTGCCCTTTTCCCTCAAGAACAGTCTGCGCATGTGCTAAAAATCGTTATAAATAACGTTCGCGCAGCAGCCCTTCCTCAGAAGGCCCCGGGCAGCCGGCCAGGGAAGACGTCCCCGAGCCAGCTGCAACAATTAAGGGGGCGTCCGGGCCAGCGGCCCGTCGGGCGCCCGGAGCGGCGCCATGTTGGGCGCCCCCACAAAATTGATTTGTAAGAGGGGAGGCATAGGGTGGAGGCATAGGCTATGGGGCGGCGCGCGCCATAGTGACGCCACTGAGAGCCCTTGTACCTCAAATTCACTGCTGTCATAGATGGAGGCAGGGCGTCAATTGACCAGATGGAATGTTCATGTTCATGGTGGAGGGTCCATGATGCCCTGAAGCCGGCTGTGAAAAGAGCAGGCGCATTGGTAACAATCCATTTTCTCAACTTCATTCAAGCGGAAGAGCCTATAAGTCTTGACATTCTGCCCTCAGCAACTGAAGGTCTCTTCCCTGCCCTTTTCTTGTTCCATAGCTATTAGTAGGCCAGCATTTAACAAAGCTCAGGTTATTTAATGAATGATTTGGAGAAAGAACATCCTTTTCCATATCCTCCTGTGGCAGACAACAATTCCCCCAGATAACACTGAGGGCTCGTTCAAGAGAATTATTTAAGCCTCTTTTGCTTCATTGCAATTGGCATGTTATTCTATTTAGATATAAACAAATTCTAGTTTCGTCCTTTGGTTATAAACTTTAAAAATAAACAGGTGGGGAGCTGAGGAAAAAAACTGTCGGCAAACCTGTTACATTGGCCAAATGGCAATGTGGGATGACCAGCCTTATATGCATACAAGTCTATGCCTTTATGACAGAGAATCATCACTTCCTATCCTACTCCTGAATCTCATAAAATGTTCTATGTTTTGAGTGGAACTCATGTGAGATCCTCCAACATTAAATACTGTACTTAGCTTTTAAACACCTCTACCACAGACTGGTCCTTCATTATGTGTGACTCATGTGTCCATATGGCAAGGGTTATAAATAACTGGTGGTTCTTTAATATAACACAATCCATGTGGCAGTATAACAAAATCCATCCTACAAACTAAAATGATGGTCTTAAATGTAGGTGCCTAATACACTACTATGTAAATCCAGTGTTCAAATTACAGAAGCCCAAAGGGGCCCCAGCCCCCTTACCTTCTGGGAAGGTCCCTCCCAGCTACAGGCCAGGGGGCATGATTTAGCTAAAACTGAGGAGAGTCAAGGAGTGGGGGACAATTTGTGGATTTCATCAATGTCCTTCTACTTTTCTCCTGTAATTTAAGTATTGCCCCAAACTGTTTTGCAGAATTCAGTCCAATAAAATAAGCCCAAGTGAGATTTGATATCCGAGACAATAAGTGGGCAGTTTCCAAAGCTCTGCAGGGTTCTGATGAGAATATGGAGCTCTGTATTAGGATAGACTTACCATGCAAGCAAATCCCCATTGCGAGGGGTATGCTAAGAGTAACAAGAGGAGGGATGCTTCCGATGGTAAAGAAATCTGTTCACTGGAGCTTCTGCAAACTTGCGGAACATATTGGGTCAGAGGCATCTATGTGGTAATACCAAACAGAAAGGGTGTGTGTGGCTCCCGATGATGTCAGAGGTAAAGGTAAAGGTGACCCCTGACAATTAAGTCCAGTCGTGTCCGACTCTAGGGTGTGGTGCTCATCTCCATTTCAAAGCCGAAGAGCCAGCGTTGTCCGAAGACGCCTCCGTGGTCATGTGGCCGGCATGACTCTCCTTGCCGCAGCGCCTAGCATGCGGCTGGAACACGGAGCGCTGTTTACCTTCCCGCAAGCGGTACCTATTTATCTACTCACATTAACATGCTTTGGAACTGCTAGGTTGGAAGGAGCTGGCCAAGCAACGAGAGCTCACCCCGTCGCGGATTCGAACTGCCGACTTTTCGATCGACAGCTCATGGTTCAGCGGTTTAACCCACTGCGCCACCCGCTAGCCTTGATGTCAGAGGTAGTAGAAGTTAAAAGTCAGATTAAAAAAAGTTTTTCAATAATCAGGAATATTTTTAATGGGTGGGGGATTTTGAAACTACAGAAAGTCTGAGAACAATTTTTATTTGTAACACAAGCATGTTATAAGTTCATACATTTGAAAACCCCAATGAATTGGGGTTTTCAAAAACCAAAGAATTCTGAAAATAATTTTGCTATTAAATTCAAGTGTGGAATGAACAGGGAGCCAGTACAGCACTTTTTCTTTTATGGCCTAGAGGTCTGGAATTCATTAAATAGAGATACTAGATGAGAGAGAGAGAGAGAGAGAGAGAGAGAGAGAGAGAGAGACCCACCTTTACTCAGGAGGTTATTCTAGATACATATACGGCTTTAACATCTCTGTCCTCCCCTTCTGGAATGTTTTATAGTAGTAACAGTGGTTCTTCTGGAGGCTGGTAGTATCTTCTAATGTTGTTAATTGCCTTTATTCTGATTTACATTTTATGTGCTTCTGTGCCTGCCAAGTGTACATTTTGGCAGATAGACAGCATACAGATAAATGAAAGAAGTAAATAAATATACAAACAAGATTTGCCAAAGAGAGTGTTCTTTGAAAACCTCGACAGGTTCAGTGGGTCAGTAACACAACAGGTGACAATGATAGCACTCAGGGCTGTTAAGCCCCAGTCAGAATGAGACCCAGTTACTGCTTGTGGCACCCCAGGCAGCTCGGCTCATACGCAAGGCTCCCTGTCAAAAGCTGTCACTAACGCAGTAAAATGGTTACTCTTATGAGCAGATGTCATAGTGTAGGGAGGCCAGCCAAAAGCATTGGGCCTTACATGTGGTTCTTTGATAAATACTTTTATGTGTGTTCAGTATTAACAAAAGCATTACCATCTGTTTACTTTATACTTTGCACTAATAGGCATTGGAGTTTTGCAGAAATCTCAGCCTGCGTTGCATAAAAGCCATACAAGGCACTGCAGCCATTCAAATGGGTGACAAAGTTTTAAATCAAGTGGGCCATGTTTCAGCATGTTCTTCATAAAGCGAGGTCATGGGATAAATGTACTGTTGGAACGCAGCTTTATTCTACATTTCCCAGTAAGATACATCATAAATATTAACTGTCCCGAACACATACACAGGCTCATGGCCTTGGCGTCTAGCCCTTTTCGTGGAAGCTGGAGAATGTGAGGAACTCTGAGATGTCATCAGCAACAGATTCTGCATGTGCCTTTTTTATTTTGTCTCAAACCAGGAAGAGAATGAAACTGGGAGTCTTGGTCATATTATACCTGCACAACTGTGACTGCTGCATGGAATGACACGTTTCTTCCCAATCTCACTCTGTAACCAAAGAGGGGCTCCTCCATGCGTGACACAACATACGATTGTAGTGTGCCATGAGAAAACTAAGTTCCTGACCATTATTTTTTGTGATTCAAAAGCATTCTATACTTCTAGCCCAATCCTATCCCTTGCCACGCTACAGCGTGCAGCCCCGTCAAGGAGGTGCATGCTGCCTGTCATGGTGGGAGGGGGGTGATCAGGAGGCCTGGGAGAGGTCAGGAAAAATTCCTTACCTCTCCTGGTGGCCTATGGGTCTCCTCAGACCTACGCCAGTTATATTGCTGGTGTAAGTCCGAGGAGAGAAAAGGGTGGGGTTCAAAAAGAGGGGGTAGGATCCTAGCACAGGGCGCTATCTCCAGGATCCAACCCTCTCTCCCCCAATCCACTCCTTGCCTTCATCCTGATTCACCATGAAACTCTTCCCCCTCCCTGCCCATGACATGCCCCCCCCCACCAATTTACTGGGAGCATCGCAGCCCGGAGTCCGTAGCAGCATGGGTTCAAGGCTGCAGCCACTTTGTGGTGGTGGCTCAGACTGGCCCAGCCACGGCATGATGTTCACGCCATCGCTGGACCTTTTGTGACAGCAGGACATTCATTCCGCTGTTGCAAAAGGCCCATAGGATGATCAGGCCAATGTGTCCCTTGGGTGCTGGCTTAACTCGCCATTTGGTAGGATAAACAGCAGTGTCAAGAGCTGAAGTGTGACCCTTATTACTCCATGCCAACAAGCTGAGACCAGTCAGGCTATATACAGGGCTGGGGTCATGGAATCTACTCTCAAAACTCAATTATAGGGGATCCAGATAGAGCATAAGTGGGAGTGTGACCACATCAAGGGTGGATATGGACCACTCTTGAAACCCAAAAGTTAAAGTACGTTTACCATTAAATTCCCTCTACTGAGCCCTTGTTACATACTGGGAGAGGGGAATGGGAAGGAACTGTAGCTCCGTGTTTGGTTTGCAGAGATCAGGATCCTAATGGAGAATGTTGTCATGGGTCAGCAGGTTGGGGTCTGGCCAAGGGTCCACAGCTATCAAAGCCCCACCAGGTAAGGCTGACTCCTGAACCTCAGTAATGGTGGCAGTGGAGTACCCAATTCACAATCAGGAACCAAGTGAGTTGGTGCCATGGAGGACCCTGGGCAGGGCTTTGCCCCATCAGCTTCAGCTACCTAGTGGCAGTACTGCCCAGAATCTCCAAGCAGGGCTAGAAAAGACCCCTGCTTGAAAAGACCCCTGCCTGAAGTGGGGAGGCTGCATATAGAATTTTTTGTAACTAAAGGGAGGGTCAGGTGGGCTCCAAATCGCCTTTCCCTAACTTCTTGGTGCTATGTAAACACCAAGTAGGTGGGGAGACATGACTTGGAGCTGCGGCAACTCCCCCCCCCCTCTTCCTCCAGCTGCCCTGGAGGGGAAGGATGGTGCCGCTTCTGTGATCCTGCAAGTTGGAAGAGGATCAGAGCACCCAGTGGAATGGCAAGATGGAAAGGGTGGTGGACAGGAGGATGAGGGGCTCATCTGTTCACTGCCCTTCCAACGGTGCCAGTCCATCAGAGGCATCACATGGTACCACCGGAAGTGACGTCACTGCCGCTAAACATCCCTCAGAGCCGCAGGGTGGGCGGGAGGGCCAAAACCATCACTGTCTCTACCGCTACCGCCCACTCTTCGTGCCGCCAAAATGGAGTGATTGACACCCCCGCTGGCCGCTTTGTTGCCCCCTCCCCACGTGCCACCCAGGGGCCAACTGCCTCCCTCCAGCCACCGCTTCTGCACTCCATGTGAACGCTTCAGGTAGCCTCATGGTTGGGGCCCTGCATGCCCCTTTCACTTCACTTCACTTTGATTAAGCTGGCCCCAGTGGCACAAGAAAATAGGAGGAAGCATTGAGTGGTTATTTGAATGGCTACTCAAGAAAGATGGGATGTAGTAACCAGCAGCACAGAAGAGAACAAGCTAGCTTTAGAGAGGAACAAAGAGATTATTGGCATGACCTTTCTTGCCAGAGACGTCGCTACAGTGGGGGCAGTATTGCAAGTTCCACCCCATCCTAGTTCCCGTTTACTCTCTGGTACGAGGAGGCCCCGCCCCCTCGTCGGAGCCATTCAGTGCAGCAAAGGCAACGGGCAGGGAATCTCCTGCCCGTTGCCATCGCCGCACTGAATGGCTCTGACGGCGAGGGGCGTGGCCACTTCATAACGCAGAGTAGAACTGTATGGAACTTAAAGTACCACCCCCACCGTAGCGACGCCTCTGTTTCTTGCATAGCAGAGGTTTCAATAGGCTGTTTTTAGTTTATTTTCAGCACAATCCTATGCAAGGTTACTCAGAAGTAAGTCCCTCTGTGTGATGGGACTTACTCCCAGTATGGTGGGACTTACTTACTTGAGAATAAGTTCCATTGAACTCAGTGTGGCTTACTTCTGAGTAGACAAGCCTAGGATTGCACTGTTACCTATCTACTTACATTGTGGGCTGGATCAATTTAGAAGGCATCTTCTACTCACATCTTCTCCTCACAGAAGGGCTGTATTCTACCTAGCCTGAGAGAGTTGCATGTGCAAATTGATGCTAATCCAAAAATGTGCTTCCACTTGAGCATGAGTCTGCACAACATTCTCTGCAAGAGAAGCATGAGAACATCTACATCATTCTGCTATAATAGCAAACTGTTGTGCAGACATAAGCAGTGCAGAGCCACCCCAGCAGACATTTTCCTTTCACTCACAATTTGTTGGATCTAACCCCTGGATCAGTTCTTTAGATCTAATATTTGTATATTCAAATACGTACAGACCCAATAATATACCTGGTTTCCTAACACACAATCACAAATAACACACACACACACACACACACACACACACACACACACACACACACACACACACACACACACACACACACACCATTTTCAAGAATAAACCAACCTACTTCTGCATTAGTAACATAATTTAAAATTAGCATCTAATCCCTATTAGAAACAACTTTTCAGCCCTATGGCAACAAAGGTGGTTTCCATTACAAACAAATTTAAAGCAATTAATAATTAACACCATTTGAATCTAACAAGATACTGTACATCCAAATTCCAATATGCAAGAAGCTTAATCAAATAGCCACTGCAAAAGGACAGTCGAAACAAAGCATCTGAATAAGCAAAAAACAAACAGATAGCAAGAATGGCTTGCTGTTTGACTTGCAGTGCTGTGTCTTGTGTGTTAACTGAATAAGTAGTAAGGCCTACTGATTAAATGAGAGTTACATATTGCAAATGTGGGGCAGCATGTGGAAACATTCCAAAACCACAACAAAGGATGGGGTTTTTCTAAACGTTTGGCCCCTGGTACTGTTTGTATCCCACCCAATTCTACTTATAGTCAATAGAAACATGGGGTTTTTTTTTGTTGTTGTTGTTGTTTTTACTATAAGTAGCATGAGGGATGGATTGGGATAGGGACCACAGTTGGAGCTAAGTGCTGAAAGATGATAAAAGATGCACACTGTGAAAACATAGGAGAAGGTGACAGATGTGTCTTGGTGAGCTACAATGCAGGATAAAGTTAATATGGTAAAAATAAAAGGTCAAAGGAATGAAAAGGGGGAAAAGAGCCACTTAAAACAAAATTCTGAGAGCTGGAGTGCAAAAGATGCAAACTTGAACATTCGTGAGGGCGGACTCGTCATGAGGTTTCCTCCAACGTCACTCAAGGTGTCAGCCAGGTTGTTTCATTGCCTGCAGCTTCTTGGTAAAACAAGGAGTTGCCCTGACTCTACGGCAAGATTGAGGCCATTCAGGAGCGATCTGATCCAAGGCTCTCGCCATTTCCCCATTCCAGAGGGCAGCCAGAGCATCAGTTGAATCGCCATCTCGGGAACCTGGGAAATCGCCAGAGCTCTCAGGAAACCATCCAGATCCATCAGTCTCCGGGAGCAGACCAGACAATTTGGTCCCCCCCCTCTCTACAGGGGCAGTCAATTGTTGCCAGTCTAAAGTTCTCCAGATAGTGATCTGCCCATGACAAAGGAGTGATCTTAGACTCCTCCGCAACCAGACCACTATCCCCAGATCCCAGCAGTGAACACCAAGTCCAGTGTGTGTCCCACAGCATACATAGGGACCATGATTCACTGAGACAGGCCCATGGTGGCCATGAAATCCTGAGCCACTGCTGTCTTAGGGGCCTTAGTATGAACATGAAAGTCCCTCAGCACTAACAGGCGCGGAGGCTCCGATGCTACCGCCGAGATCACTTTGGTCAGCTCAGGTAGGGAGACTGATGGGCAACAAGGTGGATGGTACACCAGCAGCATCCCAAACCTGTCTCGCCCCTATAGCATGATGTGAAGACACATTAGCAAAAGACCTATTTCTGCAATGCCAAGGAGTTGAATGGGGCTTATTCTCATGTAAGCGCACTTAGCCTTAATGTTCAGTGAGAGAACAGTCAGCAGAGTTCTCACAGAGACATAGGTCCAATCTATGATAT
The DNA here is from genome assembly GCA_026170595.1 of Plestiodon gilberti rubricaudatus. NCBI lineage: Eukaryota > Metazoa > Chordata > Lepidosauria > Squamata > Scincidae > Plestiodon > Plestiodon gilberti. The sequence goes on along the minus strand of JANXHW010000001.1, from coordinate 243,677,932 downwards.
TGCTGGAGTCCACCCACTCCCCCTTTCCCCTCCCAACTCCAGAATATGCTCGTCGAGATGAAGAATGGGTTCAATGCAGCCACACAATGGTGGAGGGAATGGCCTGGACAACCTGTTCCGCATAGGGGTTCTGATGGAACAAGAAGCATGGAGCATTCCAAACGCCACCCACCTGCCTCCAAAGTATGAAAGCAGAGAGATGAAATACACAGCTCTTTGCTCACTTTCTACATTTGTTATGAATGCAACGATTCATTTTGTTATGAGTTCCAGACGAAAGGTCCTCTCTGCACATATTTTCCCACATAATGGAGAACTACTGGAAACTTTCTCTTGAAAACCAAAGTGAAACCCACCAGCAGGACCAAACAGGACTAGAGTATTGTGTTCACCTATCCACCCTGAAAAAGTTATAAATATGCTTAATGGATACCACGGTAACATTTCCACACGAATGTGTCCCTTGTATCATTTCAAAAAGTAAATCTGTTAGCAAAAAAAACTATTATGTCAGAAGAGATCTATAGTGTTACTTTGTGAGGGTCAGGTCCACCACACTTACATTTTCTTTCTTTAAGCACATATCTAATGAGTCCTTCTCTCCCCCTCCCCCCAAGCAATTATAACTTCAAAGTCAGAAACCTTAAAGAAAAGGAAATTGTGATACCGCCTGCTATTTTTTTTTTAAAAAAACCCTCAGATTTGACTGCAATTAAAAATAAAATACAGCTTGTTACTACCTTGAACATGGACGTTTACATTTTCAGCCTTGGAAAAACACAGACTTTGATTTCTTGTGTTAGGGTAAGGGTCTCCACACATTGTCCCCACATTACACTTTTTGATCCTGTTCAAAAATGTTACCCTGTACAGCTCCCTGCATCAAAGGAACGCTTGTACACACTGGGATCTGTTTCAGCCCTGAGGCAATGAGACCAAAAGACCCTTCTCATAAATTCTAATTCAAAAGTTTTTAGTTATCAAGAGGAAGTTTCCAATTGCTCTCTCACATGTGGGAAAATATGTAAGCTACTGAGAGGACCTTTTGTCTGGAACTTTAATGGGGGCAATTTGCAAAGGGGGAGTGCAAAAATTCTCATGTGCAGTGTGCACAGACAGTAAGCAGGCACATACTTGGTATTTAATGAAGTTCCATGAATCATTAGCCATACAATAACCATCGGGTTCTATAAATCACCTGCAACGATATTTTAGGCCAATAAGTTGAACAGCACAGTGGCAAAGTGGAACACCTAAAGAGACATAAGGAGTGGGGAAAGGAGGGGAAGATAAAAGGAGGCCCATACACTGCATTAGCCTTTAGCTGCCCTGGCAATCTGGAAATTAAATCCTGTTGTTTTAACTTGCTTGCTTTACAGAAAAGCAAGGCAATAAAACAAAAATGGTACAACCCGCTTTCTTCCCCCTTTCCCTCTTCCCATCCAATACTGAGGCTGCATTCCTGGAAATATCTTACTCCAAAATAGGAGTGATGATTTTTTTTTACTGTTACCCCAGAGTAAGCAATGTCTTGCAGGACCAATTAAAGCTGAAAGGAGAATGTATAGCTTACACAACACACTGTATAAAACAATTAGAATTTATTATATAGTTTGAATAGCACTATATTTGGATAATTGGAAGGGAGCAAGAGAAAATGAAAGAAATGAAATGATTTCCTTGAATTCTTATTGCATATATTCTTGTCTGAAAGCGTCACAATTCTTAAATGACCATAGAATAGTACAATAAAGTAAGAGCCACTCTGGTTCTATGAGGAGAGTTGGCTGCTGTTTGAAGTTAGGGGGACTCAAATCCCATTTCAGCCTGGAACTCATTGGGTGGCCTTGGCTAACCAAGCAATCCTGTGTACGTTTAAGCCAGCCGGTCTAAGGTGTTGCAAAAGTGCCATAAGAGTAAGCGGCGCCAGTGTGGAGGCCTGCACTGCTCACTCCGCCGCCCTCCTTGTCCCGCACTGGCTGGTCCAGGTAAGTCCTGCACTGGTTGGCGCAGGGGTGTGGGGAGGGAGGGCCGGAGTGGCAGGGGAGGGGGCGTGGATATCAGCGGCGTGCTCCACCATATCCCTGCCCAGCTAAAGAGCTGGCATGCATCCGAGGAGGCCCGTTGGGACCTCTGGCACTTACACTGGGGGAAGGGAACGAACATCCTCTTCCCCCGGGGTGAGCCCTGGCCACACCTGCGTAGGCCACATCCTGACTAGGTTGCAGTGGCCGGCCATTTAGGCCGGCCGCTGCATCTTAGGCAGGATCGGGCTGTAAGTCACTATCTCCCAGGCAGCCTCTGGATAGGACAGGATCCTGGCACAAGTCACTGCCACTGGGATCCACCCCCTCTCTCTCCTGAACCATCTCTTGCCCTACCCCTCCATGCTCTGAAACTCCCCCAAACCTCCCCCTCTCCACCCACAACATGCTTTGTGTTGGCAGCTATGAATACCATGGCAGTGGTGCGATGTTTGCACCATCACTGCGTCTTTTACAACAGTGGAACTGAAGTTTCTCTGTTGTGGAAGGCCCATAGGATTGGGCCAAAACTCTCCACCTAGTCTCATTTTTCATTGTGTTCAGAAACATCTTTTTTTGCCCCACTTTTGTTGCTTATCCAACCTGACGAAGAGTTTTGTGCAATTTAATAAGCCCTTGGACCATATAAAATGTCACAAATTTGTTGATTGTGGCATTTTAGCTGGTCGCAAGGAAGACTCTATTCTACTGGTACTTAGGTTGTAGAAAACGTTAGCAATGTTTATCAGCACAGCTCAGCTTCCAGAGGGGTCGCCGAGTAAGTTAGCCTGTTGCAGCAAAAACAACAAAGATTCTTGTAGCACCATAAAGACTAACCAGTTTATTTCAGCAGAAGCTTTCATGGTGGGTTGCAATAAATCACACAAGCTCAGTAGCACAAACTGAGGCAATCTTTACTTGATCCATAGGTTCTTGTTGTGAAAGCATTTTTTTTTAATCTAAACGATGCTAAACTGCATTATCATTCAGTTGACAGAGCTGGAAAAACAAATACTCGTCCTCTGACATTTGTTATGAAAGAAACAATAAATTAATCGAAGCTTTCGAAATAGTGTAGATGTTCTCCTGCAGCCAAAATCCATTCAGGCTTGTTACAACCCCCTGTTGGTCTGTTCTTCAACATGTGAACCTGGCACAGTGCAGAGCTGCCTGTTGACTGCTCTAACCTATGCCATTAGCAAGTGTCCCAAAGGGTTGTTTTTTTTCTTGCTGAGAATATCTGGGATTGAGGCCTTGGCATTCCTGCCACACACACACACACACACACACACACACACACACACACACACACACACACACACACACACACACACAATAACACAGGAGCCAGATGTGGAAGCTTCAGCTACCCACAACTCCTTCCCCCCTCCCCCAGTGCAAAGATAATTCTCAGCTAAAACGAATAAAAAAAGAAGCCTTTCCATCCTGGAGACTTCTATGTCATTCCATTCCTAAATGCAGCATGTAAAGAATTGTATTTTTGAGAACTGCTTCTACTTCTACTGCGTTTACTTTGAGCGTGAAGAACACATTTCATCATTTCGATTTGTCACATCACTCTCTGCTGAAGGTTCAGGCGCGATCACATGATTGACAGCAAATTTGGATGTCTTCCTCCCTTAGCTATGGAAACAAGTGTGCAAGGAGTAACAAACATGAAATATCAATATATATTACTAAATACAGATAAACTTAATGTTTCCATCCCAGAACAGAGAACATGCAATGGATCAAACTGTTCCCCAGTCCCAAATTTTATAGTCCATTCATTATAGGGATACATTTGGTGATTTTTGAATTGCATTTATGACACTGATACAACTGATATGAGAGACTTCTTAACTTCTGAGAGAGAGAGAGAGAGAGAGAGAGAGAGAGAGATGTAAAATCAATATATTGCAGCATGGGATTCTCTCCTCCCATTGCTTCCTTGTGTGGGGGCGTTGTCCTCCTGTTGGGGTGGCGAGGTAGAGGTTCCAGTAGTTGGGTGTGTTTCTGTGTGGATACCTCCTGGGGTAGAATATCTGCAATCAGAATTCTGAGAATTACCATACATGTTGTGAGGGACAAGAGGTTGTTTGTGCAAAGTGTTCCTTTTGTGTGCCAAATGCTCTTTCACCATGGTTCCCATCACTAAAGTTCCCCTGAGAGACCAGAGAGACCAGACCCATGCCATACGTCTTCTCATCTGATCTGTAATCTCCCTGGCAGGGGATTTAGTACTGGAGTGAGGGTGCTGTGATTGGCTGCCAAATGTGCTCTGTATACTATATTCCATTGAGGGGGTGGGCTGGGATGGGGCAGGGGATGGCAGTGTTGGAATGTAGGTGTAATGCTGCCTGCAGGTCTCTGGAGGGCAGTGTATTGTCCAAATACCTGAAACCTTTTACCTTGCCCTCTGTGGTACCTGTAGGAGGTGTGTCCTTTACGTGACTTCCTCCCTTCTCCCATCTCTTTCTCTCTCTCTTCTTGACCATCGAAGGAGTAGTATCCAGGCTCTTGAGCTCTGTCCCTGAATGGTGCACAGCCATCACTGAAGAGCGTGCCCTTATTTACCACACAAAGAGAAGAGCAGTCAGGGTTCTCTGTTTCCCGAGTTGTAGAAACCGCTGATGCCTCAGAAGATGCAAGTGATTGTAAACTGTGAATAAAATCTTTTCTTTTGAAACCTTGAATTTATTTTGAAACCTTGGTGGAATTTATTATAGGAAAATAATGCTGGCTCCCGTAAAAAAGGTAAGTTTAATCATTTTTTAAATGGTGGCGGTGGAGACAGCGGCGGGGGCATGGCGGTGGCAAGGCAAGGTGAGGTACGGCGGGCAAGCAAGCGGCAAGGCAAGGCAAGGCAAGGGGGCAAGCGGAGGAGGCAAGGCGGGCAAGGCAAGCGGCGGAGGCGGCAGGGCGGGCGGGCAAAGCAAGGCAAGCAAGTGGCAGGGCAAACAGGCAAATGACAGGCAAGCGGTGGCGGGAAGGCAGGCGGGCAAGGCAAGCAAGCGGGCAAGGCAAACGGGCAAAAGGCGGGAAAGCAAATGGGCAAGTCAAGTCAATTTTATTAATTAATTTAGGCTAAAATAAATAAATAATTAAACATTTCGGGCACGCTTCGTGTGGCAAAGGGGCACTTTGCACCCAAAAACTTTGTTTGTTTGTTTAATTATGTATGTATGGGGGGGTGTCCTGGTTAAGGACCAGGAAAATCTGGTAAGCCTAAAAATAAGTGGCAGGAGAAGAAAACACTCTAATGAAGAAATGTGTGTTTAGTTTGTTATAGTCTTAAGGGTGTGGCTATTAGAGTGGTGGTGTCATGATTTGCTCCTAGACTTTAAAATTTACCACTACACCACTATCTAAACCAGCGGTGGGGAACCTCTGGCCCACGGGCCGTTTCCGGCCCCCGAGGCGATCCGGTCCGGCCCGCGCGAGACTGGACCCGAGTCCATCAGGTCCAGCCTGCGCGAGACTAGACCGGACTGCCGCCACCACCGCTGGCGGCTCCGCGCGCCTCCTCCTTCTAAAGCGGCATTCATGTACATGCGTAGAATGCCGCTAAGGCCGAGAGGGCAATCTCTCGGCCTCAGCGGCGTTCTGCGCATGTACACGAACGCCACTTTAGAAGGAAGTGACGCTGAGGTGACGTGCAGAACACATTTTCCCTAACGGCCGGCCCGCAACACATTTTCCCCATGGGAAAATGGCCCTCCACCCCAAATAGGTTCCCCACCCTTGAGAATCTAAACAATTGACCAAAACAGCTAAAGAACTGCATCTCCCTATATGGGACTGCCTGGCCCGTGAGGTCATCGAAGTAGCCCTCTTGCAAGTTTTGCCACCATTGTCAGAGATTTGTTTAGTGGAAATGAGAGAACATTTTCTGTTGTGGTGTATTCTAGGTGGAGCTCACTACCCTGAGAAATCTGGCTATTCCCTCTCTCTGTTTTCTTTTTGCTATCTATTTTCTTTTATGCTAATCCTTTGTATCTTGAACCTTGAACCTTAGGCTTCTTGTTGAGTTGGAGAAATGTTCTCTTTTTGGGGTGGGTGGGTTTCCCTTTAACTTTGATTATACGATCTGTTGTTCCCATGTTTGTTTTGATATGTATTCCTTTGTTTTATTGTCATTTCATTGTTTTAGATCTCTGTTGTAAACTTCTTTGGGCATATCCCTTTTGGTAGGAGGAAATGCTAGATCAAAATCTTTAAAAATAAATAAAAAATATTTGTGTGTCTGATATGATGGGAATGATATTGCAATGCAACTGCAATGCAGGATTGACTTTGTGCGTTTGATTTAATCCATCATCCCCTTAGTACTTGCTTCTTCTCACAGCAAGGAAGCAAGAATGAATCATTGGCTTGGATAGGTTGCTCAAAAGTTTAATTAAGCGCTCTTCAGCAAAAAAGATAATTTATTGGTTAACATTTGCAAAGTTAGAAAAGAGAATGTAGAAATAATAATAATCTCTCATGGTATCTGGGTTTAGATTGCCTCTTTTATGAGTCATAAGGTAGTGATTAAGCCTTGCAGTGGCCATAGGCATGTATTGCCAGCTTAAAATATACAGTTATACTTTTATGTTACGATTTGTTTTACAACTTCCCACACAACAGAACACAGTAGGCTGTATAAGATCAAAACAAGTTAATGGTGCCACAGAATATCCACCGGCCGGGCTACTTTTTGGCTCCTTCACTCCCAGTTTCTACCAGCAGCCATTCCACCTGGTCCATCAGCAAGGCAGAGAGAAGCCCTCTTTTGGCCTGGCTGGGACCGACTGCCTTTGAGCTCACCCCCTCCCAGAATTGCTTCCACCAGTGGCCGTGCTACCGGAATAGTTTTGTTCCATTATTTTTACTTATTTCCATCTTCCCTTGCTGCCCCTTTTCCCTTTTGTATCTTAAATTGTACGCCATTATTTTAAACTGTAAACTACATTGCGTGACCCAGTTAAACATCTGAGGCCCTGCTTTGTATTCCCCAGCCATTAGAAATTTGAATGGCGGGGATTCATGACATGGACTTTTCTGTTGTGGCACACCATCTGTAGTACCCCAGGAAGCCCACTTAGGTCTCACCTCACCTTGTTAATAGTTCATGGCTTGACAAGGACTTTTTTTTTGTTTTGCTTCTCACCACATTCAGTTTGATTTGTTTTAGCTTCCCTCCTGTTTATTTTGGTTTGCTGCTTAGTGCCTACTGTTGTTTAATGTTAGTTAAGCTTTTAGACCAAATGTTATTTTTTAAATTGCTTTATTGTTTATACTAGGCCATCTTAGAACACCTTTAAGGGCTAAAAGACAGGATATAAATTGATGGAAAAATAATGATAATAAAAATAAAAATAAACTAGGAGAAAGTTAGTATATAAATCTAGCAAATAAGCAAATAATAACTAATATCCTCTTTTCAGAGCAATTCCAACTTCAGCTACTAGCATCTGTGTACGCAAAAACGTTGAAGTTTATATATATTTTTGTTCATTTTGATCTATGGGATGCCTTCTATTTGCCAGGCATTATAATCAAGGAAGTGTCAATCCAGGTCTGAGATGGAAAAAGGCTATTGGCATAACAATCAAGTTTCAGGGATGTAGAATACTGGCATTTTATCTGTCTACAAGTAGATGGGGCAGCCCAATCCTATCTAACTCCCTGCGCAGTGATGCAGTGGCGCCAATGTGACTACCACTGCATCCCACAGAGGAGTTTTGGCTGCTGGAGGTCTCATCGGCGTAAGCCTCAGCAGCTGCTGCTATGAGTAAAGTCCACGTTGATCTGTGAAGGTGGATCAGGCCTGGGAAGGGGTTTGGGGTGCACCGCTACTCCCACCCCCTCCTGGGTCTGATCTAGCCTCCTCCTCCTCCTCCCTATCACCACCCTATTCTGCCCACCCCTCCCCCATTTCACCCCCCTTCCCGTTCAACCCCCTCTCTGCCTCCTGCCAACCCACTGTGCTGGTTTACCTCCTCTGGTGGGTGTCCAGCGTTCATTGGACCATGGAGGTGGCTGTTCACTGCTTGCAACAGCGGCAAGCAAGCCTATACACACTGGCCTAGTAGCATTTACGACAGCCATAAAGGAAGTTATGCTGGCGGAACACATGATCTGCAAGCATATTCCTTCAATAGGATTGGGCCATAAATTTGTTTCCAATTGGAAATATCATTGAGGCCTACACAGGTCCTTTCCTGTGTGCTCCCATATTCTGAAGATACTGTAGATGGATGGCTACTGAGAACAGGCCTTTACTGTGGTGGTGCACAGACTCTGGAACTCTCTCTAGGCATACTTGCCTAGTAGGCTTCCTTCCTACTTTTTGGGTGCTAGGTGAAGAACAACCTGTTCCCTTCCCGTGGGATTTGAAGGTATTAGAATCTTTTGACTGTTTTTAGCTGCTAACTTTGGTGAGTTTGTTGGTGTCTTTTATTTTATATATTATTTAGTAAGGATAGCATCCCACTATGGCCCAATCCTAAAAGGGCCTTACTCCTCTGGAACAAGCATTCCGGTGGCATAAAGCCTTTTTCTGCTGTTGCAAAACGTGACACACCATTCAGCACAGCCTGGCCACTGCTGCAAGCGACGTGCAGCTGGGTCTATGCACCAGCAGCCAGATGATGCCCACTGGTGCCAGTAAGTCAATGTAGGGGGTGGGAGGGAGGCGGGGAGGGGTGGAACAGGGCAGGGAGGGAGAGGAACAGGCGGAGACAGGGCGAGGAGGAGGGTGGATAGAGGCTGGGATGGGGGCAGTATCGGCAGCAGTGTGCCGCTGATATCCTATCCCCCTTCTCAGCCTCAATCCCTTGACTGGGTCTGCTCAGCTAAATTGCTGGTGCAGGTAGACCCAGCTCTGGTGCGGGCTTATCCCGGGGCAAGGGAACAAATGAACCCAGAGAAGTGTTATATGATCAGAAATTGTATGGCATTTGTCTTGTTTTGTGCCAGGCTGTAATTTTACCTACAAGTTGCTCCAATGAAAGATAATCTATATTCTTTATGGCGTGGGACTGAAAGATCAACTACACCTGTACCCATATGGAAGACCTAGAAGTTCTTCACCATGTTGAATGGAGTCCCAACTGAGCCCTAAAAGAAGGTATTAAGCAACTCTTTAAACCGTTGTTAATATCATTAAATTATCCTAAGCAAAGAGACATCTCCGAACCAGACAGGCTTGTGTTGATATTAAAAATTAACAATCTGCCTTGAAAATAATGGAGCTTGACAGCTGGAGGATGAAAGGCTGCATCAGAAGAAAAACATGGGCCAACACCCTTGACATTGGTGACCACCCCCTTCTTGACTGCTTCTTCCCACAGACCAGTTTTCTAAAGCTCTTTCCTCTTTACAAAAACATATCAGAACCGAAGAGTTTATCTGACCTGACCTTTACCCTTGTGCTGAACCCTCTTTCATGTTAATTCTTTTCACAAAAGCCACTTGCATGTAATGTCCCCACAGTGCTTTGTCTTATTTGGCCCTCATTATTATTATTATTATTTTCCACATTAAAATTGTAGACTACGGCTGATAATGCATTCATCAGGAAACCACTGGAGCACATTAAATATGAACGTTATTTTAGAATCCTTGATAACTTCAGTGCCGTGAGGTGATTTGAGGATCTCGCATCAAATATGGGGGGGTGGCAAATTCTATTTATTAAAATATTTTAGCTTGCTGTTCCATCTTTATAAGAACACTCAAGCCGACTGACAATCAATACCAAGAGAAACAAATAAAAGATCATTTCAAACACACAGAAATACATAACACCACTGCAAAGAAAACATCACTAAGCAAAGAAAGAGGGGCAGTCCAATCCTGCCCAACTTTAGGCCGGCGGAACAAGCGCTCCACCGACCTAAGGAGTCACAAATGTGCCGTAAAGTACATTTGCAGCTCCTCAGAAGTAAGTGGCGCTGGCTCAGAAGCCGGCGCTGCTCACTCTGTCGACATCCCGGACCTGCACCGTCCGCCGCAGGTACGTCCCACACCGGGTGATGCAGGGGCGGGTGGAGGGTGGGCAGGGGCAGCGAGGGAGGGGGCCATTGGCCGGCCTGAGCTGGGAGGGGGCGAGGATATGGGTGCTGAGTTGTCTTACATGGCCTCCCCTGATGTGCACCAGCTAAAGAGCTGACATGCATCTGAGGAGGCCCATGAGGAGGCATCACTTACACTGGGGGAAGGAGACAAATGTTCCCTTCCCCTGAGGTGAGCCTGGCCCGCGTTGGTGCGGGCCGCAATCCACGCAGGATGCAGCGGCTGGCCATTTAGGCTGACCGAGGAAACTTGTGCAGGTAAAAAATCATTAAGAGGGTCAGTTACCACAATCATTAAGAGGGTCAGACAATCAGTTACCACCTAGGTCAAAAGCATGTTGGAAAAACAGAGTTTTGAACTGTCATATATAGACAGATAGGGAGATAAGCTAGGGCTGGCTCAAGGTTTCAGGGGGCCCTCTGCAAACTGCCCTTCTACCCAGATGGGTCCCAAAAAAGCTGCTGTTCTGCCGGCGCCACCACCACACAAAGGCTGTAGGTACAGAGGTGGTCTCAGAGATCAATAGTGAGCCAGTCTGAAGGCCTGGGCCCCTGGTGGCTGCTCAGCAATACTGACCCCTGAGGCAACCAACTATGTATCTGAGATGAGGAAAGTTATGCCATCAAATGACAACGCACAGCCCAGTCCTATGGGCTCCGGCTGGCAGCGAAACACACATTCCTCTGCCAGCCACTGCTGAAAAGTGCCAGAAAGGCTGAGAAAGCACTTTTTCTGGAAAGCACTTTTGCCAGAAAGCCTGCTGCCTGGACTCTGGCGGGAAGGACAGAGCCTTCCTGCCTATGTCACTGGAGCTCGAGCCACCTATAGGAAAGCAGCAAAGCCACTGCAGGAGGTGGGAGGAGGCGTGGGGAGGGAGCAAAACTGGGCAGGGAGGGGTGTGTGACTTGGCGGGGTTGATGCGGGACGGGGTGGATCTGGTGGCGATGGTGTGTGCCGGATTCTACCCTCCATTTGCGCTGCCTCCCTACCCCAATTCTCTCCTCTGGCTTGCGCTAGCTCAGGTCCAAGGAGACCCGTTGCAGGTCGGGAGGGGATTTAAATCCCCATTTTTGGTGCAGCTGTACCAGCAGGGGGAGGAGAAGAATAGGGTTGGGTTCTAAATATCACTTGACAAAGGCAAAATTTTGTTTTATTTTAATAAATATCTTTTATTTCAATATCTTGACTGTATTTAATCTATAACAACCAGTCAAAATTACTGTCTAGAACAATTTTTCTCTCAAAACATCAGTTGTTTAAAATTCCTGGTTGTCCAAGTTTAATGTGGAAAGGATTACATCATCTCAGCACAACCCTATGTAACATGTGCTTCTGTTTACTGCCCTACCATTACCTTATTGTTTATCGGGAAAAACACCATCAATAGGATTAATAATCCACCATGTTTTTCTTAGTCTGCCAAGCATGTTGCAAATATAAGGTACTTGCAGTCAATTTTTACTGCTCATATAAATGCACAAAGACATATTGTAACGTAAGAATATGCAATAGTGTATTTCTTGAGCTACCCCATACCGGAAAGTCTTTTTCCCTAAGGCTTGAAACAGACATGGAAAATTTGGGTTTGCACAGAAAATGGCAGCTAGTTTCCTCTGCCCTAGTTGTAACACCTAGTTAGAGAAATGTGTGATGTGATGTCACATATTTCACATTTTTCTCCCCTGCTGCATATTATTGACTGCTCCTGAGGGCGGGGGGGAGGGGGGGAGAGAAATGCATGACTTGACGATGTCACAGACCCGCATTTCTCTAACGATATTTCAATGAGAGAATAAGGAACTGCATGCACACCTATCGTTATTGGTAGCAAACGTACCATAACATCTGTTCTGAGTCTGAGAGATCCTCTTCTTTGGCAATTTTTCAGGGGAAGCAAATAGGTATCAGGAACATCTGTCTAAATCCCTTCATCATCACATGAACTACTTTTTTTGTTGAAAAGCACCACATAAATAGCCGTAACAACAACAACAACAACAACAACAACAACAACAACAACAGCATAGCACAGAATGGGTAACAGTGAGAGGGCACTGTGTGCCAAATGTAGAGATCCTGGTATTTACTCTTCTGTATTCCATTACTGTTCAAATAGTTATCTGTGCCAATGCCAGGTTGCTGGAGGACCTGGGACAAAGGAAGCCCTGTACTGGGCACTCAATGGTGAATTGGGCTTACTGGCAGTGGTTCATGGTTAGCAGTGGCATCAACTCATCCCACAATGATGTGAAGATGTTCCCACTTGCAGATGGGGTGTTGCTGGGTGAAGTGGTGGCAAGAGTCTCTCAGTAAACACAGCCCACTATTGCTGCTGGTAGGTGGGTACAGGGGTCAACCCAGTTGGGTGGTCCCTCTGATGATTATGAATCCTGGACCAGTGACTAACCTGGCTGCCCCCTGATGCAAGCATTTTTTGTCTGTCATACTGTCATGATCAATACATAATCAATACATGATGTATAGACATCAATACATGTCTATCATACTGTCATGATCATGGATCAAGGAAGATCCAGGTTCAAATCCCCGCTCAGCCACGAAGCTTCCTGGGTGACCTTGGGCCAGTCACTATCTCTCAGCTCCACCTACCTCACAGGGTTGTTGTGAGGACAAAAAGGAGGGGAGGAAATATGTACACCACTCTGAGCTCCTTGGAGGAAGGGCCATGGGCGTCGACAGGGGGAAGCGCGGGGGGCGGGCCGCCGGGGGGTGTCGCGCGCATAGGGGTGACGCGCGACCCCCCCACTTACAGTTTGTCGGTGAGCTAGGCCCGCCCTCCCTCCCCTGCGTCTGTTTGGCTCTGAAATGAGCCGAAAATGGCGCGGGGTGTGTGTGTTCCGGGCATGCGCGTGACGTCATGCGCGGGGGCGGGGCCGCGTCCTTAAGGGTGATGCGCACGCCCCGCTCCCCGGTGACGCGCGTCCTGGTGACGCGCCTGGGAAGGGTGGTATAAAAATGTGAAAAATAAAATAAAATAAGTAAAGATGGAAACAGAAAGGAAAGGAATACAGTGGAGCCCCGCTTTACAGTGGGTTAACTTTATGATCAAATCACTTTACAAGGGACTCTCAATAGTAAAACAAGGTTTGCTATACAGTATGTGTCAATACGTTATTCACTTTATGATGGACTCACAATTGCTTCCAACAGGACCTTGTGGGTGATAGATAAGCCAATCAGTGATGCGAATACAAGCGTTTGGTAGCATCTCAGCCAAAAGCAGCAGTTTTAACATCGTGGCTGTGTGCATGGAGGGAAGGATATAGCCAATGTGAAAGCTAATGCCTTCTAGATAGCATCTCAGCCGGTAGCAGTGTTTTTAGCATCATGGCTGTGTGTATTGAGGGAAGGATAAAAAGGTAAAGGTGACCCCTGACAATTAAGTCCAGATACAGCCTTGTAATTACAACATTGTGTAAACTGATTACCATGGCCCCTAAAGAGCACAGTAGGCACCTTTTAGAGAGGGAAGTAGCATTGTTCTGTGGCAGAAACTTCAACTTCTGAGGTCTTGGAATGAATTGCCAAAAAACAATACACAATTGGGTTCACATTACAATATTTTCACAATACAATTGTCAGCGCAATCTGACTTAACTTTTGTGCCGGTGTAACCAGCGGCGCAGCGAGAACGGGAGGCCCCAGAATGGAAAATCCCCTTTGAATTCCTCTTTTGGAGGGGATTTGAATCCCTTTTCCGTTCTGGGGCCTCCCGTTCTCGCTACGCAGCTGGTTACACTGGCACAAAAGTTAAGTCGGATTGCGCTGTGTATCTCTGGAACAGATCACCATCGTAAAGCAGGGGTTCAATGTATATTAAGAATTGTTCAATGTACTACTATTTGGGAAAGAAAATTCTAATGGTTGTGTGTCTGAAATAAATGTGTGCTATGACAGTTGCAAATTCTACATGTTTGTCTGTTTAAAATACACAGAAACAGGAAGGGATTAGGACCCAAGTTCCTTATAGTTTAAAGGGATAAGCAATGAAGTATACCCACATATATCCTTCACAAGTGATGTGATGTGCTGTGTGTATTTTGAACTTAGATATCTGTGCTCTAGTGAGAAATATTGCCAGAGAAGTCTCTCGAAAGAAATGAGCTAAGATGAATCAGGTTGGTTTGGAGACAAGATTAGCTGGGATAATTTTTTCCTGGTGATCACAAAGGTGCTGAGGGGAAATAACTTTAATTCTCTTTCTGTATCCCAGGGAACAAGAAAACATTTTACATCCACTAGAACAGCCAGGAATTTAGAAAGGCCTTGTGGCATAATGAAAAGTGAGGGAAGCTAAAAGGACAGTGCTTGCAATTGTACTGCTAACAAATGAAGTTTCACAAGTGAGGCCCAAGCTTAGGGGAAGGAAACGAAGGGAGCACTGGGGGGGGGGGGAGATTTTAGCAGTGGTTCACTGAATTTCATTTTTGACCCATAGACTGAATTTTGTCCTGCTCAGATGAGGTTTCAAACATTTGTATAATATATTATTTTTTTTGAATCAGAAACTAGCATATTATCATCTTGCCAAAGGACTCAGACCTAAGTCTCACAACTCTAAGAACCTTATGGGAGCTTGCTTGCAGACTTTTTCCCCTGAGCTGTCACCAACCATCTCCGTTTTGATTTCCTGAGCTCGAAGCAGCTTTACCAGCCTTCTGCATTGCTCCACCTACTTGCCTGATTGGTTCCTGCCCTTCCCTGCTTCAGTATGACTTCCTCTTCCTGCCAGAATACCATGTCTGTGCAACAAAGCGCCTCTTGTATACCGTTTACGATCCATACGTTTTGCCTTTTTTCCTGTTCTGGAGCGAGGTTGGGGCAAAAACATGCTCAAATTTTATCTGCCTCCTGTGGCACATAACCATGTCACTACACTGGTTCAGGGCATAGACTGGCCAGATGGGCCCTCTATTGCATGTGGGGCCCCAGCCAGAGGTGTCACTAAGGTTTGCGTCACCCGGTGTGAAAGCTCATCGTGTCACCCCAGTGGTATCACTAGGGTTGGTGTCACTCATGGTATCACCCCATTAACTTTATTTACTGTTATAATATACAGTAAGTCATCTCTTAAAGTTGTTTCGTTTAAAGTTGTTTTATTTAAAGTTGTTTTGTTTAAAGTTGATGGGGAAATGCCATGGGGACGTTTACATTTATCAATTGTTGTTGTTCAGTCGTTAAGTCGTGTCCGACCCTTCGTGATCCCATAATTTATCAATTAGCCTATGGTAAAATTAGTTTCATTATAAGTCATTTTGCTTAAAGTTGTAGTTTCCAAGAAGAACGTATCGACAACTTTCAGTGAGGACTTCCTGTATTACAGGTCACCCAACAAATCAGTAACCAACCAAAAAACAGTGGCCAACTTAATGAGACTCACACAACTGAATAAGAGTTCTAGTATTAGCTTTAATACATAGAAATGAGAGCTGACTCATACTAACACCTTATTGGTTCCTTGCTGTGCCATAACAACGCCTCATTGGCTTTTGGAACAGTCAGTCTCATTGGTCAGTTTTGAGTTAAGGAAATCCACTTTTTGTTACATAAGGCAGTTGTGTTTTCTTTCTCTGGTTATTTGGCCATAAGTTTTGATATAATACAAATAATTCAACCTGGTTTCTTCATTATGTTCTGCATTAAATTACCTTTCCAATGATATATAACGTTATGGTATTATTCCTAAATACAAATATTCAAAAAGGTTTCCACAATTTTGGCCACTAGTGGTTTCACCCCCACCTCCAAGGGTGTCACCTGGTGCAGTCTGCACCCCCGCACCTCCCTAGTGATGCCACTGTGGACCCCAGGCACTGCCCAACCCAGCCAACCTCTGACGCCACCCTTTCCCCTGCCTACTTCTGTCTTTGTTTAAATTCTCCTTCCTCTTCCTTGGCCCTAACAGCTCTGTCATCTATTCTTTGTTCTTTCCTAATCCCTCTGATTTTTATGAAATTATCCTTTTCAAGATTAAAAACAACTATGTTAGATTTCGTGGGCATTTTCCCACCCACATATGTTGAAGCGATTGCATTGTGGTCACACTTCCAAGTGATCTGACAATTACAAGCTAGCAAAAAGTGGTTAGTGCAACCATCTCTGCCAGGGAATGGAGACAACTAATGAGACTTGCTTATACATCAGAATTCAAATATCAAGTCTTGTTACATAAGCACTGGAAGTACTCAAACTTTCTGGATTGTCATGTAATAAAGACTTCATTGTTCTACTGCGTGAGAACTCTGTCATATTTTCTAGCCCCATTGTCTTAAAGTGTGCTAAAAGGTGGAATGCATGCAAACATTTAATAACAATAAGCATAATAAGACTTCTGAGGCATAGTGCAGCCATCTGACACCAGGTCATCCCATGTGTACATCTTGAACATATGAGCACCACATTTCCTTTAATCATGATGGTTCCAAAGTAGAACATTGAAAATACAGTAATGTAGTTCCACAAATTCCATAAAATAATAGCATTGATTTGAAATAATAATGAAATGTACTATTCCAATGCACCACAACACACACCTTTCAATAAATCTATTAATTTGTAGTGTAGTCTGCTCCCTTCTATAGTACATGAGCTTAGATACTATGGCAATTTTACAATACCAGTCGTAAACTAAAAGGGCTTCTATGAGCACCAGATTTCCAAAGCTGCTTGCTTTTTCTTTTCTTTTTTCTTTTTTCTGCCACACATGGCATTCCAGAAATCAACAGTTTTGTGTGTATGTAACTTGAATGTATGCTGTTAACACTTCAGCGAACTTCTGTGGAAACTGTGATTCGCTCCTCTCAGCAACTTAAGAAAAACAAATGGTATTGCTTTCAAATGACTTTCAAGACCCTACAGAGGGCACCGTATTGGTGTCTTCCTGGATGGATTGGATTGGATGAACATCTCCAATACTAATGCAAATTACAAGGCCATAGCTAAACTTCAAAAGGTACTTTTGTCGTAAGTGTCAGTGGTCTCTTGCCCAAAGGGAAAGCGGTAGGTGTGAAAATGTCCCTTCGCTGTCAGCAACACCATTACTTGCAAAACAGTATGTGGGCAGCTTTTGACGAGGATTGAGCGTCCTATGCCTTTACTCCTTTGGTGTGTTTTCTTGAAGAATAGTACTCAAAGTAAGTTTTTGTTGATTGCTCATATGTGTTTTTTTTTTTAAATTCCAACTGATATTTGTTCACTTTAAACATTGACATCGTAGGTCTCCCATTGGAGTTTTGAAAGAAGATAAATTATGACGCTTCCACATTTGCAAGTGTTTCCATATTGTATTCATTGTAGGATGCGAGTCAGTTTCTGTTATGATATACAGTACTCACCATCAAGATTATTTCCAGGAATGGGTGATTCAGTGCTGATAGCTAGACTAATGAATCGACAAGACATTGAATTTAGGGTTGTTTGAAACCATTTACTGCAGGGGTGCACAACTTGGAAGTAGGTAGGGGCCAAAATGAATAGACTAAACTTCTTCGGGGCCGCACGGGGGGGGGTGTCAAGGAACCATGATGTCAGTTCCTCAGGAAGTGACATCACGGGGTGTGTCCATGAGCCGGAAAATATCCAGAAAAGCAACATATTAATAAATAAATAAAGATATTTACAGAATTAAAAATTCGGATTTGCCCTCCCGCCGCGAATCCGAGCCTCCTCCTCACATGGAGCAGCGACAGCGCCAACGGGACAAGCCCCAAAACCTCTGCGCCCGTTGGCACACAAGAGGAGACGTGGCTCTTCTAGCTCCTGGCCAAATGCCAGGAGATTCCAGCTGATTGGCGGCGTTCAAATGCCGCAACAGCCTCAAAGCCTCCGGGCCAATGGGATTGCAAGGCTCAGTGACTTCGTCCTTCTCGCTTGGCGACCTGAGCAAGAAGGCTGCACAGCTACGCGGCTGGAGCGAAGACATCGGAGATCCCTCGGTGCTCTCTTCGTAAGCAACGCGCACCAAGGGATCCCCAATTTCTTCGGGGGCCACCGGAAATCCTTCGGAGGGCCGCAAGCGGCCCTGGGGGCGCATGTTGTGCACCCCTGATTTACTGTATATAGCATTCTTTTTCATTGGTGTTTCAGTGTGCCAGTTCTTAAAAATGTCAGCTCACAAATTCAGCTCACCAGTTGTTCAACCTTCAGTACATACTAACAAAGGGTAGGTAGCATCCATAGTAATGGGTAGCATCCAGAGTTTCCTTGCTCTAGGGGAAGAGTCCTTGCTCTAGAGTCTAGCAGAATGGTAGTTCAGGATGCTACCCAAAAGTCTTTTAGATTTGTTACCCAGTCCAGAAACCTGAGAGTTTAGCAGCCAGTTGGTACAACTGGAGGGCATGCCCTAATATTCGGTATGAACCTGGTACACATCAACATAAACAGGAATATATCACAATAAATTAGGTATTATCCCCATTAAATACTCCAGTTGGAGTATATACAGAAGACGTAAGAACCACTTTCCAGCTCTTCCTAGACCAGTGTTTCTCAAACTGTGGGTCGGGACCCACTTGGTTGGTCACAACCTGATTTCTGGTGGGTCCCAGGTGATGGAAAGATCAGATAAGTACTGTAATTGCCACAAGCCCTGAGGCTATTCAAAAATCAGATAGCTGCTAATTGCCATTCAAAAAGATGAGCTCCTGCAGTTTGCAAGCTTGTTTAAATATAGGGAGATAAATGTTTGAGCGTCTCGTAAAGCTAGTTGGGTCCCGATCGAGAGTATCATTTTAAAAAGTGGGACCTGGTGCTAAAATGTTTGAGAACCACTGTCCTAGACTGTGTCTGTGCACATAGACAATTCACATTATTTTGCCATGCCTTTGCACCCTCTCAGCATGACCTGAAAGTTCTCCTGGCCAGGTACATTCTCTGACCATGGTTGAAGCACTAGGGTGCCCAGTCAAAGCTGTTACATGGAATTCACTGTAATTAGCGTAACTGATAGATGAACATTTTTTCCCATCCTCCCTACAGCATCTCATGACAAAAGCTGATTATTGAGAACATTTTCGAATGTAAAAACTATTGCTTATGTGCACAGCCATGCTACTAACTGAAGCTGCTAATTGTTTAGTCTGAGGCACTCCTTAGACATTGGCTCTCTTCTATTAAAGGCAGGTTTCTGTTAAAATAAATGAAGTTTGTAGCCCTTTCCTTTGTGGGGATAGCCTTTCCAATCCCTATACAAATCCAGGTTCTGTTGTCCTGTTAAGCTAGCCATGCAGAAAACTGTTTCCAGCCAAAGAATAGGAGGTAGCCAACGTATGAACTCTATACCTCAATGAGGTGTTAACATCAAAGCTTCCTTGCTCCATTTAAATGCTAACGTTATTAGGCAAGGAAGTCTAAGAAACAAGCACTCAGTGGGAGTCAAAGAACATGTTGTAAAAAGGGTTTTCTTTATGCTCATCACACTCCAATTCACTTAGGATGAGCTCTTGTTCTTTGCCTTCCAGTTTCCTAATTAAGTCTTCTTTTGCTTTCCGCAGTGTTTAGACTGGAGTTTTTCCCCCTTATACCATTAGCTTTTTCTTTCCCCTTCCTTTTCCTATCTTCTTTCTCTGTTGTTAATTACAGTGGTGGAGCTTAGCTCCAACCCAATTGATGGACACACTACTCTCTCATACAAGAAAACTGCAAGAGAAAGGATCAGTCCACCTACTATTATGAGGATAGGCCTGAATTACTCACCACCATACCTAAGAAGGAGGTGCGCTTCTACTGCCTTCGCTGTCAGATGTCCTTACCTTTATTACAATTCAGGCCAGCATTCACGCAGCCTTTGATGCAACCAAACTGCATTGTGGGTTCGGGACACTGCAAAAACTGCAACCACAAGCAGTGTGATTAAGATTGCTGTGCATATGCACAAAATAGCCAAGCCCCCCCCCCCCCCGGATAATAGTAAAATAAGAACTACTGTGTTACAAAGAGAAGCAACCAGTATCTGCAGTAACATTGCATATATTATACACTGAACCTATACTGCTCCAAGCTGAATTTTAGACAATCAAACATCACTCCTCCTAACCCCAACATATCACACTGGTCCAATAAAAGATACTCACCTACTATAATTAAGTTTAAATGTGTAATGGAAACAATTGTGTATTCTACACCTGTTTACCCTGCCTCCATTTCCCTACACTTCCTCTGATGTTTTCCTCATGTCAATATCTAAATTGTAAACCCCTCAGCGAAGTGACCTGTCCTCTCACTCTGCGTAAAGTGCCATGTACATCGATAGCACTTATTAGTAATAATAACAATAATTTTCAGTGTTGTAAGCAGGTGGCGCAGTGGGTGCCACAGTGGGTTAAACTGCTGAACCATGAGCTGTCGATCGAAAGGTCGGCAGTTCGAATCCGCGACGGGGTGAGCTCTCGTTGCTTGGCCAGCTCCTGCCTACCTAGCAGTTCCAAAGCATGTTAATGCGAGTAGATAAATAGGTACCACTTGCGGGAACGTAAACAGTGCTCCGTGTTCCAGCTGCATGCTACGTGCTGCGGCAAGGAGAGTCATGCCGGCCACATGACCACGGAGGCATCTTCGGACAACGCTGGCTCTTCGGCTTTGAAATGGGGATGAGCACCACACCCTAGAGTCGGACACGACTGGACTTAATTGTCAGGGGTCACCTTTACCTTTATCTTAAGCAAAGTTACAGACAGAGCATGGTGCAATCAATGGCACACCATGGTATAGTCTAGGGGTAGCCAAACTTGCTTATCGTGCGATCCTGGGTAACTCTAGAGCGGTGCAGTGTGCGCTCCACTGCTCTAGAGTGTCGCAAACACGCTGTAAAGTGCGTTTGCGAGTCCTGGCAAGAAAGGGCTGCAGGGGTGAAAGCCGCCAGCCCTCACTCTGCCAGGGGACCATCCCTGCACCTTCAGGAGGAGGTAAACCCTGCACCAGGGAGGAGGGTGGACCAGGTGGTGAGGGAGGGAAGCCATTGGCTGAACCGGGTGGGGAGAGGGTGGGAATATCGGTGGCGCTCTCTGTTGATATCCTGGGTCCTCTCCCAGCCCGGTTCAGCCTACCTCCCCCAGCTCGAATGTATGTCAGCTCCATAGTTGGTGTACATTAGAGCAGGCCCATAGGGCCTCAGCCGGCTTGCATGCAGGGAAGGGGACGAGCATCCCCTTTTCCCACGGTCCTCCTTGGCTGCCCAGGGCAGCCTGGGATGGCCAAAGGATACCGCGGACAGCCCTTTAGGCCGGCCAGGTATCCTTACACAGGATTGGGCTGCCAATGTAAGCAGTAGCGTCACTAGGACGCGTGTCACCCTGGGGCGGGGGGCGCAATACCCGGATAAACGCGCTGCCTGGGCCTTCTTTCAGAAGGTCCTGGAGCGCCGACGGGGTCGGACGCTCCGAGGCCGGCTCCCGGGCCGGCCTCGGAGCATCCGAAGGGAGGCGCGCGTCACGGAGGTGACGCGCGGGGGGGGTGCGCGTCACCCCAGTGGCGCGCGTCACCTGGGGGCGCCCCGCCCCACCTGCCCCGCTCCAGCGACGCCTGTGAATGTAAGAGCCACATATGATAAGTTTAAATGTTTGAGAGCCGCAAGAGAGATGTTTGAGAGCTGCAATATTTAAGAAGCATTTAACTTCTTAAATATATTTACTCACCATGAACATTAAACTTATGTTTTAATCCAGTGGACTCTCAGTTTTTACTTGTTAAATAATTTTAAAGCCTGAAAAATTCTTATTTACATTTTATATTAATTGTGATGCAAAAAGGAGCTCAGCCAACATATTTCTGAGAGACACACATTATATGTCAAAGAGCCGCATGTGGCTCAGGAGTCGCAGTTTGGCCACCCCGGTATTGTCAACAACACTGTGTAAAACAGTTCCATTAAATTATTTATTTATTTTATTTACAATATTTATATCCCGCCTTTCTCCCCGAAGGGACCCAATTACTTATATGGCTGTATGTTTTGATGGAACCAAACATCATGGCAGGGAGATTTTTTTTCCTTCCTGCAATGCAATGACACACAAACCCAGACACTTTTGCCAGCTACTCTTGAGTGGGAGCTTATGATAGGTCCTTCTTCCTGGCTATATGGGATTGATAGAGCATCGGCCCTTCTCCTTATACCAGCTCCTGCTCCGCCTATAATAGGGCCATGTGGTAAAGCGGAACAAAAGACATGATTCACTACACTGGCGGCAGAACACTGGTGTCTATTATCTTTCATAGATTATTTGAAGTGTTCCAGTTTTAAGGGTCAGCAGCTTCCTCCAAACTCTGTCTTCATTCAGCCACCATCCCTTGGGCAGGATGAGAGCAATGCAAAAGTGTTCTTTTGAAACCTGCAGATCTTCTGTCAAATTGTCCATTGTTTTTTGTGGTCAGGAAACGTCTAATATACATATTCAAAATCTCATCTGGTGTCAGATATTTCACTCTAAGAATTCTGACCACAATGACTGAACGCATGCTTTAAAACGCCAAAATGTTTAACCAAAACATGATTCCAACATTTGTACTTTATATCTGTTTCCTTCCTCATTCAATCAATGCTAAGAGATATCCATGAATGGGTTGGGTTGTTGTTGGGTTGTTGTTGTTTTGCCTTTTTAATAATCTTCAGTTTCCTCTTTCATACTACCGTTGCCAGAAGTTTTCCTGAATAATGCTCTGATAAGAGGGATGTGATACAGGTGGGGGAAGCACCTATGTGGTGGTGCAGCTCATGTACCTTTATAGCAGCACTGTCAGGGTGACTTCATGCACCTCTGAGCAACATTGAGAGCCCAGTCTTATGGACTCATAGCACTGGCAGAACAAGCGTTCTGCCAGTGCTACCTGCTTCACTGCTGTTGTAAAAGTGCTTCCAGCAGTGCACAAAGTAGTGTGCTGTCCAAGCACCAGCGGGAAGGCCGGAGGATCACTGGCAGAGCAGGTAAGATAGTGGGGGAGGCAGGACGGGGTGGGGGAGGGTGGAATGGGGGCAGGGAGGGAAACTGGGTGGGGAAAGGGAGGAACAGGGTGGGGAGTCTGTGGGAGGGGGTGGATCTGGTGTGATGGCGCATGCCGGATCCTATCGTTCTTTTCCACAGCCTCCCTGCTCCTTTTTTTCTCCTTGGACTTGCACCAGCAAAATTGCTGGCGCAGGTCCAAGGAGACCCATTCGGGAGGCTTATAGAAGTGTAAGGGGGTTCCTTTCTGAAGCATCCCAATCTGCCTCCCCCCCCCCATTGGATGCAATGCACAACTTTTTGGCATGGCTGCACCAGTGGGGGGGGGGGGTTGATGATGATAGAATTGGACTGTCAATAACTGCAGTAGCAAGGGATGATTTGTATGTTTAAGAAACTGTCACCAGCTATTGCATGACAGATCAGTCATTGCATACAGTGCTTTTCCATCACCTCAAACAATGCATTGCAGTGAGGGCAGATCACACCTTCAGTTCATTGTGTGATTTACATGTATATACAGTATGTATGAATCAGTATGTATGAATCAATACTTAGATGTTATCGTGAATTATTATAGGGATCAATGTCTGTTTGAAAGTTTCGTCCTGTGCCCAGGAAACCCTGACTCCACCTGTCTTCCAAGAAGCTCAGGACAGCATACATGGCATCATTGTATTGGCATGCCTGCTTCCCTGAGTGTTGGAAAATCCCAAGGGAACAGTACTGCTTGGATTCTGGTTTGTTTTGGAGGAGAGATCACTGGAGGAGGAGGTTTTATGGTGTCTTTGTAATATTTGGCTTACGTACAAAAACATTAGTTGAGCTGAGCATTATCTGAAGGTAAAAAGCAAAGCACTCCTTCAAGCAACTGCAGCTCCCTAAAGATCCATCCTGCACCCTAAGATCCATCCTGCACCCTCTCTCTCTCTCTCTCTCTCTCTCTCTCTCTCTCTCTCTCTCTCTCTCTCTCTCTCTGTCTCACTCAGAAGCTGTCTGACTGGTTTTCCAAGCAGCTACTCTTGTTCCTTTACACCTGGAAGAGGGGAAATGAGGTACCTTACACTCTCACATCAACTCATCAACTTTACACTCTCACATCAGGTGGAGGTACAGGTGCAATTTGGCCAGGCTTCAGGATACATCAGAGCCATTGCGAATGCCTCATTCAGAGTTATCAGTAGCCTCCTGGACTATCAGCCATTAACCTGCCTAATGGCGCGATCCTGCGTAGATATCTGCCTGCGGTGTGTATGCTCCACAGGCAGAGGGTGTCGTAAACGTGCCATAAAGCGTGTTTATGGCACCTGGAGAGTAAAGGCCACCAGCGCAGAGGCTGGCAGCCTGTACTCTGCCTCCCCAAGGACCCTGCAGCTGCACCGGTCAGTGCAGGGGCAGGAGGAGGACGGGCCGGTTGGCAAGGGTGGGCAGCCGTTGGGCGAGCTGGCCCGGGAGGGGGCAGGGATATCGATGGCGAGTGCCACCAATATTCCGCTCCTGGGCTCAACAGCCCTTTCCCTGCCGCCCTGGGTGTACATCCGAGGAGGCCCGTTGGGGCCAGGCAGCCCTACACCGGGGAAAGGGGACAAACGTCCCCTTCTCCTAAGGATTCCCTGGGCCATGCCGGAGCGGCCTGGGAAGGGCTCAGGATCTTACACTGATCCTTACGCAGGATTGGGCTGTAAAACAGGAGCTGGCTGGCCAGCTAGCATTCATAATCATAACCTCCAATTAATCACACTATATTTTCCTCAAAGCGACCTTGTGAGTAGGCTAAGCTGAGGTAGGGATGACACAGTGATTTTCCACAGTGTCATCCCTACCTCAGTGTCATCCCAGTTTTCCAAGGCCACAGTGATTTTCATGGCTGGCCACAGACCTGTGTGAAGACCTATGCAAGGACCGCACTCGTTGCACTGCACCATTTCTGGTTGGTGCAGAATAGTGCATAATGCACATAGTGTGCATGTATGCATGTGTATGTGAAATACTTGTCAACCCAAGCACATGTGAAAAGGTTTGTGCAGTGCTGTGGGGCACCGAACACTTTTGGTGCTGATTGCCATTTAAAAAAGCACTGAGGTCTGAGAAGATGTGTACTCTTTCACAGGTGCTGTACAGCAGGGAAGCATACAGTCCCTAAAGAAATGTTCAAACAACATCAACAAAACAAAGCAAACGGTTCACAGACTGGCACATCAGTAGCGTCGTAATGCTTGGTGCCTTGGTGCCCTGGGCACCAGGTGCCGCTTCAGGGACTTTCGCCACATAAAGGGGTGGAAAAACAAAACTCTTACCGGCAGGTCCGCGTTGGAGCTGGGCCCTCCCACCTGCCCTGGAGCTGTACAGCTCCAAAATGAGAAGAAAAATGGCGGGGGGGGATTGGAGCTGCACGGGCGCGCGAAATTGACACCACTGTGGCACATGCATGGAAGGGCAAACTGTGTTGCTAATCACAAATAGTATCTCACAGCTGTAACACTTATACAATCACATTCCATATAGCAAATCACAACAGCAATGAATGCACACATCACAGGTTCCCTCCCTCCCCCAGGTAAATAATAGGGTGCTTTGAGTATTTCAGAAATGCAATGTCCCTGCAACGGAATCTTGAGGGGGATAAGTGAAGTGCGCATAACACATGAGAAACAAATGCACATGTATTATGTGCCAGTGGTGTAAGTAGAAAGAAGTAATTTGCAGCGTAGTAATTGTGAGTGTAGACTTGTGAACCCCACCTTTCTTTAATCTTTTAATCAATTTCATTACTAAGGTCAAGACCTGGAATATTTTGCCTCTGAGTAACTGCCATCAATCTCTTTTCCCATGTCTTCAGATTAAAGGAAAGTTGTGGTGGTGATGGTTTATACTAGTACTCCTGTACCATTGTTCAAGTTTATACTTGCACTCTGTACAGCAGCATCGGCTGTAGAGTTATGACTCCGGTTTCTCCAGTGAGGTTGCTCTTTGATTAATTGTTGAAGGTCTTGAGTCTGAAAAATCTGTAGCAATCTACCTGTCCAGGCTTTCCAACACAGAATCAGCTTCTTCATCATTCCTTACGTTGGCCATATTATTTGATGTATAGATGTCCACCTAGGGCGAATATCTCCTCTTTTTCTTTCAGTTCACTGCAACCAAGATAAGTGCAAAGTCGAACCAAAGACACTATATAAATGAAACAAGATGACACTGGCCATAACTGTTGGATAAAGCACCTTTGTTAAATTCCGGGGGGGGGGGGGGGGGAAGTCCAACCACAGCTAACCTAGATTCCTAAGGCACACACACCCAGTGATATATATTTGTATATTCCACACTTATATCTGCTAACCAAAGCAACCAGTTTTTACTTGTTTAATTATTACTGAAGAGGAACTGTCAGTCCTTTCAGACATGCCAAAGCATAGGGTGGGTTCTCTGTGATTCATATGGTTCATGGCTCCAGAAAGCCAGGCCTTAGCATCAGGAATGCCAGGCTGACGGTGGGGGAGGAGGGAGGAGGAGGAAGAGAGGGGGCATGCCAAGCCCTACCAAACTCCTTTTAAAGAGATTTATTTTTTTAAAAAAACATTGAAACACTTTATTCCTTAGTTTTTGGTGTATGCCAGATAACAATGCCAGTCAATGTGTATACAACTTTTGTTAAGTCTTATTAAGTGATTTGGTTCTGAAATGGGGTAGTAATTTACATCTCAGTTATCACCTCTCCCAGTTGTCAAAACCTGACTCTGGTTTGTTGCATATTTTTATATGTGGGAGGAGCTGTAGCATGTGGTAGAGCACATGCTGTCCCTTCCCTGCAGGAGATCTCAAGTTCAATCCCCGGCATTTCCAGGTAGGGGAGGCAAAGAGGAAAGGACTGAAGCCCTGCATAGCCACTGCCAGTCAGTGGCCGTAGACAATACTGAAGTAGATGGACTAATGGTCTGACTTAGGTGATGCTAGAGACAATTGCAGAGGGGTAGCTGTGTTGCATTGTTGCTGCAAAAACAACAGAGCATGTAGCCGGTCACCCAACGATACAGGCTATAGGCATAAACTCAGTGACTAGACCCTGCAAAGCAAAGGGCCCAGATGTCTGTCCCCATTTCAATATTATAGGGCCTCATAATACCAGCTAAATCATTCGTCTGCTCTTCCTTCAATATGATACATGGTGTCATCTTCCAACAGTGTCCTTCTCCAGAAGACAAAACAGGTCTATGCAAAAAAAAAAAAAAAAAAACCAGATAGAAATCTGACATTGAAAATGGCAACTTTGAGAAATAATGGGAGAACATTTCTGTCTCCCTGCAGAGCTAACTGCAGTTTTGGTGGGACAATTTACATCTAGAAAATGGGGTGGGGAAAAATCCTCCCCCAACACCGCTGCCTTGATCAAATGTGTTCCTATGGATGCTTTACAGTAAAAATAAAGAACATTGACAGCCTAATCCTATCCTCGAGATATACCAGTGTATCTCCACATATCAGGGAGACAGTGGAGGACAGCAAGGCCTGGTGTGATATGGTTCATGTGGTCACGAAGAGTCGGACATGGCTTAACGACTGGACAACAACAATCTCCACATATGCTGGCACAACGACAGCCCCGTCAGTGTAGAAGGCTATCAGCCAATGGATGTGCCAGAGATGCCGACATAACACGTGAAAAAAAGCAGAAAATTGCACCTTAGAGCATAGGATACAGATCAGGGAGGTGACGTCCTGCTGTAGAATACCACTCTGTGGGTAACAGTCTGTGTTGATATGGATGTTGGGGGTGCTACTGGGAAGGGCTGTGCCAAGCATTGCTTTTCCAGGGCAGGCTCAGCATTTGGCCCCTCTTCCGATGGCATTGGTGCATCATCAGCATGGCATTGCCAAGACAGGGTTAGGATATGATGGACAGTGCCACCAGTGCAGTATTGACATAGGGCTAGGTCATGAGAGACCCAATCACAAATCTCTCACATAGCATATACTGTAGCATGGCTCAGTATAGCTGCATTTGAAATGGCCCCTAAGGAAAATGAAAGCCTCACAGATGGATGAGGAACAGGAGGAGATTTGTGCCATTGGCAAGTATAGAGTGACAGAGAAAAACAACTTTGGGGGCAAGGAGCCAAGGAGGTCAAAAGGCAACGAGGAGAGCTATGGGACTTCCTGGGATGTTGCCTTGCTTTGCACCCTTAAAATTATTGAGTACTTCTGGTAGGGAGTCAACAAGCCAGTAAATTACCCCTGTCACATCTGCTGTGCCCTAAACGTACATGGAGGCAGAATTTCACATCATCCTTACTCAGACCTTTCTCATGTCATCAGTCATATCATGGGCAATATCTTTACTTGTCCATTGCATTTTAGAAACATGTTCATCTATCTATCTATCTATCTATCTATCTATCTATCTATCTATCTATCTATCTATATATATATATATATATATATATATATATATATATATATCCTGCCAACCTCCTGCCAACCTAGCAGTTCCAAAGCATGTTAATGCGAGTAGATAAATAGGTACCGCTTGCGGGAAGGTAAACAGCGCTCCATGTTCCAGCTGCATGCTACACGCTGCGGCAAGGAGAGTCATGCCGGCCACATGACCACGGAGGCGTCTTCGGACAACGCTGGCTCTTCGGCTTTGAAATGGGGATGAGCACCACACCCTAGAGTCGGACATGACTGGACTTGTCAGGGGGTCACCTTTACCTTTATGAACTGTGATAATGACCACCACCATACAAGTTATAGTGTATCCAGTTTAGCAAGGAATTCGGCGCCAAAACCACAGAAAGTGTGTAGGTGGTATCTATGCCAGCAACAAAGCAACTCGTATCCTAGCGTGGAAACATGCCTTAGGAAGGTCGGATTAAAAATATGGGACATTTGGTCCCACAAATGGTTGTCCATGAGTCAACCTAACATGGGGGGAAGGGCTGCAGTAGAGGATCCGACACATACACTGTTCAGTGTATATCGTTTTTGAAGGTTCTGTAAAAAGCTTGAAACAATTTCCACTGCTAAATGTAAACAAGGCTTACAGATAGTTCTCTGATGTTGGTATGTAAAGACCAAATGAGATCCGTTTACACAAATAAAATGAATATTTAAATAAAAAGCAGCCACCATCAAAAAAAGAGATTTTTTTATTCTAAATTTTTGACTGTTTTGGTTAATGCAACATAGTGTATTTCTGCCAACAAAGGCAGTTTCTGATCAGGCCGCGCCGTGTTTTTCCTTGGAGATTCTGCAGACAGGGTGGTCCTCCTTGAGGGACGGGATGGGGGCTCAGTTAACATTACACATCTTTCATATATGCAGGCGGTAAATGGAAGGCATTACAGCTGTGCAGTTTGTCACCTAAAACTGAGCTGAAAGGATTTTATACACATGGTGTTGCAGGCAAAAAGACCTAGCCACGTACAGTACCTTTTTGCTCTCCCTCAGTTTTACAGTAAAACACATCACATTTTATATAGATGAAACAAAACTCCCGTGCTTGCAGAGACAACGAAGAGCAGAAAAATGAAACGGAAAGGATGGGACAGAACCAAGAGACATTGCCTTTTGCTAAGCAAACTATGCTCACATAATAAGGTCTAATATTTTATGTAGATCATTTATGCTCAGAAATCTTGTGCAAATTACACCAGAGTTGCCTCTCGCCCCGTCACACCTCACTGATAGTATTTTTTAAGTGTTTGAGGGAGCCACATTCCTATGATAGCTGTCACAGTCACTTCTGTTGACAGCAGTCAAAAGATGGCCATGTGCCTGGAACTAGAGAGGGAAGTCTCCTACTGGGAATGATCGCTACCAGAGAAGCTTGATTGTTAAGTGTGACATCACATTTACAGTACATCTGGGGAGGGGGGTTGGGGGGGGAGGATCCAGATCAGGATCACAGCACAGGGAAGTGCCCTTTCCCCCATGGAAAAGACACAGATCCTTTCCTACCTGTAGATACCAGGGATTGAACCTAGGAGGACCTTCTCTACTGCTGAGCTACAGCCCCATCAGTCACCCTTCCTAAAGCTTTGCCCCAGGAGGGAAGCTGCTATTTGCACCTATGTGTTTTTCCTTTAGGGCAAGTAGCAGTTGCATGGATGCTGTTAAAAAAGTGTGTGTGTGTGTGTGTGTGTGTGTGTGTGTGTGTGTGTGTGTGTGTGTGTGTATAAGCCATTTATCTACCTTCTTCCCACATCACTTCCAACTCTGAATCACGCCCCCCTTCCCATGTCTTTATAAAAATCACAAAGAAATATAATGAATTTAACGTTGTGTACTTTGACCTTTATAACTACAATTTATACTACCTAATTACAACGGGAAACAAAGGTAAAGAAGTTCACCAGAGCACTGTCTGAATTAATACAAGAAGGTTGTAACTCTGGAGTAGGGCAAATGTAGTGAACTGTAATAACTGAGCCTTTTTTAAAACCAGTGTTCATTTAAACTCAGACATGTCAGACTAGGAGCAGTTCCTACTTTTCGGTACTGTACTTGTCCCCGGTAACTTTGTCTAAACTGTCTTAGCAAGATTTTTTTTCTTGGGGGGGGGGGGTGTGCCCTTTGAAATGATGTTGTTAGTGTGAGTACTTAATTGCTTAGTTGCTTTAAGATTCAGTCCCCTAATCCAGGTGTCCAGAAGTTAAAACTTGGAGTGAGGGGGAATGCATTGACTGTGCATGTGCATGTGAATGCATGCACAGGGATGCAAAGTGGCAATACACCTTCGCTTCCACAACTATCCAGATAGTAAATGCTGCTGAATGTTACATGCCAATAAAGGTCTGAATAGATGAGATGCACTTGTTTTGGATTGGATTGGCTGCTGAATGTTGTTTGAGTTCCAGTTGTGAAGTAGACTGTGAACCTGATACGCTGGACTATGCATGCCTTGGTGTATGCATGTATCTGCCCTCACCTGTCAGCCCATACAATCCCCCAGCTGCTTATCAGGTGGTTGGTTCTGTCAGCAAATCAAGACTTCCTTGTTCTTTATTCTGCACTGGGTACTAAAAGAGGCCATGGGGCACCACAAATGATGCCAGCAGTAGCACCCTTTTCCAAGAATGCTTCCTGTTCCAGCAGTGGATCCGAAAAGCCTTGGTGGATCTGGCTGCCTGGATTTTTTTTTTTTCAAAGGCATGGTATGTAAATATTTTAATGCATTAATACATAGATAAATAAGTTCAATAATAATCACAGGACCGTGTTGGTTTTCATAAAAACAGTCATTGTTAAATTATGGAGCACAAGGGAAGCCAATTAAACTGGGAGGAAGATGTTTTTAATTTATATGCAAGTTTTACTTCTACAGGGTTTGGGCTCATTTCCTAAAATAATACAGCCAATATGGTGCTTACCTTATAGCTTAGAGAAATGACTCAAATACCTCCTTTCAAACTATCAGGTGATTTAGAAACCTGACATGTTGAAAACTGCTACTCTCCTTAAAAGGTGAAGCAAAAGAATTCCTAATGATAATGTTTAGAGGGAGTTCATTCCAAGGGAATTACCTTTTTTTTAATCATCCCTGTTATTAATACGATGAATACCTATTATTTTGAATGAAACAGGCAAATACTTGGAGCTGACTATCACAGGATGTATGTAATGCCATTATATAACTATTCTTTCTTGGCTGTTTTTTTATACCCTAGGGTAAACAGTTACAGACATACCTAGCTCCTGCATAAACACTAGAACAAAGAGCATAATTGAAAAAGGCTAAAACCAGGTAGCTAGTCTTTGGGTAGTAGACCATTCTGAATAGATGAGATGCACTTGTTGGAAAACTGAAGCTCAGTGATCCAGCCATGAAACCAAAGAATCATAGAGTCTTTTCAGAGCACGATATCCCAACCCCCTTCCAGCCCGGGCCAGCCAATGGCTCCGCCACTCTAAGCCTACACAGGATTGCACCATAAGTATGTGAAGCAGCTGCATATTCTTCCCCAATGTACACTTGCTTTCACATCCCTTCCTTTGTGTCTCCCTTGTGTGTCATTTTAGAATGTGAGCCTCTTTGGGGCAAGAAACCATCTCATTTCTTTGCTATGTGAACCACTTTGAGAATGTTTTGCCTACAACTGGTATATAAATATTCTGAATAAATAAACAAGCTAATCTCAGTAACACTTGAGCCACAATCAGCAGGAAGCAAGAAGATGGGTTGAAACTATAAGCAGGAAACTTTTAATTAATGTTGAAAGGGACCTTTGCTGGATGGGGTTTTAGTTTATAGGAGGATGTTGGCAATGGTGTCTTTTCTAGTGCCTGTTTGCTGCTGTTCTTCTGCATCTTTTAGATTGTGAACCCTTTTGGGACAAGGAGCCATTTAATCATTTGATTTTGTCTGTAAACTGCTTTGTGAACGTTTTCATTGAAAAACGGTATATAAATACTGATGATGATGATGATGATGATGATATAGTGTGGAAGCAACCCAAGTCTTTTTATAGTAGTGTACATTTGTTTCAGTCTAGGTTATTTTCACATTTCCCCTTACTTTTCAAAGAGTACATAATAGTAGATAAGAGTACATCATCACCTAGTGCCCACATTATTATTTAAGGTGTCACCTGTATGGAACATTCACATTATTAACAACACGCGCGCGCGCACACACACACAGATTAAACTGTTTTCATGAAATAAGCAGAAATGGCAGATTTGTAAATATATTCCCTGTTTGGTTCCATAGCAAGCTGAAATGGGGGGGGGGGAGGAGAGAAAGAGAGAGAGAGAGAGAGAGAGAGAGAGAGAGAGAGAGAGAGAGAGAGAGAGAGAGAGAGAGAGAGATTTTCTCTCTGTGCAAAATTCAATTACTTGTTGAGTAATTCCTCTAAAAAGGTTTCCAGTGGCAGAATCTACCTATAGTTTTGTGAAACTTGAAAAAACATTCCTTCAATCCACCAATAAGAAATGGCAATGCTCACTAATAAATGTGATCTCAAAATACAGGTTGAGTTCATTAATATCTTTGAATTGTTTTCCTTTTTTATATATTTCCCTTGACTCATTAAAGGCCTCCAACAGTGATGGGGATGATGTGGTGAAAGCTAAGGGGGGAAAAGCACTGAAATCAAGGGCTGGGGGAAGTGGTCCCTCCACGAGGCCATTTTCCTGTGAGACTCTGTGACAGCTGGAGAAAATTATCCCAAATATCTGCATACCAGAGAGTTACAAAAAAAGGGAGGGGAGGGGTGACCAGGGGGCTCAAATGTCTTATGGAAACGACTAACTCTGCTAGAACAGTGAAAGCATTTTCAAGTACACCAAGTCAGTAGATCTGGTTTCCAGCCAAATCCAATGAATTTTTCAGACACCAAAGGGCAGCTGGGTTGCATATGCAAATGGGTGCTAACTACCATGTGTGTCTCTCTCAGAAATGTTGTTCAATTTATTGGTTTTTCTTTTTTTACTATTAATAATTTTATTAGGGGCTATGTCTTTTATATAACTATAATATAGACCATTGTCATGTACAGTTAATGCTATGTAAATGAATGCAGTACTGAATATAATCACACTGCAATCAGCCTTACAACTTCTAACCCACAATGTACCCCCCTATTATCTCAAATTCCTTCAATATACTGTCAGCAGGACCAAGCGTGGCAAATTGGGTTTTTTTTTTTACACGAGAATATTAGGAGGGGGGGTTGTGAGAGGACACTATTTTGGACCTTTCTAGAGGATAATAATAGAATCACAGAATATTAGAGTTGTAAGGGACTTTTAAGGTCATCTAGTTCAATGCTCTGCTCAGTGCAGGCAACTACTACAGCATCTGCCAGGTGACCATCCAGCTTCTGCTTAAAAACCTCCAACAAGGGAGAGCCCAATACTGCATATACGTCCAGCGCTGGACAGCTCTTACTGTTAGGAAATTCTTCCCCACATCTAGCCGAAATCTACTTCCCTGTAGCTTCAACCCACTGGTTCTACTCCTGTCCTCAGGAACTACAGAGAAGACGTTCTCCCCTTCTTCTATCACATAGCATCCGTATTGTGCAAAGTGTTTCACATGAATGATCTTAATATATTAATTGAAGGTGCATCTATTATTCATCCTGACATCTTTGCTCATTTTTGCTTCAGTTATAGGTCCAAACTCCATGTTGTGTTCAACGCACAGTTTGGCCCTTGTGTGCTTTTAAAATTGTTCTTAACAGTAGTGTTGGGCCGCCCTGTTGGGCAGGGGGGCGGTGGGCCCCTGGGCGGCACACGGGGGGAGACAGCTGTGCCGCAGCTGTACTGTAAAGGTTCGAGTGGGTGGGTGGCGGGGAGAAAAACCACCATGTTTTTTGGCCCTCCCGCTC
This sequence comes from Plestiodon gilberti rubricaudatus, assembly GCA_026170595.1. NCBI lineage: Eukaryota > Metazoa > Chordata > Lepidosauria > Squamata > Scincidae > Plestiodon > Plestiodon gilberti. The sequence continues at coordinate 243,643,564 of JANXHW010000001.1, read as the reverse complement.
ATCCGGAGCCTTACATTTGATTTGAGTGGCCGGCAGCATCGGGGGCATGTCACCGCTCCACGGTCCCACCTCCCAGGGGCATGGTTACGTCACTGGTTGTTAAATATCTGCCATGTGGGGGCCCAATCCAGAGCAAGGAGCAGGCATAGCTGCTATTGAAGCTCCCCATTGGCATCACAGACATTACAGTGGCCTAGCATTCAGATTCCATTGTTAATTTCAATTTGCTTGGAAAATTCCATTCTCCCACTAGGCAGAACTACCCATTCCAATGCAATTGCCATGTGGAATAGGGTGGTATGAATTTCATGGGTACCCAATGAATAGCACCTGCAATGTCACATGGTGAGGGACACAGTTCCCATATGCACTGATGACCTTTTGTGAACATGCTTGGGAATTGCATTCTTTGCAAGGTGAGCACTGTCTTGTTTATTGTCCAACAATAGAATAGTACAGTACTAATCTGGCACTCTGTTAGGAGGCAGCTTGCAGATCCTTGCATATGCTCCATTGCTCTTCAGAGACAAGAGCAATGACCAAGGTTGGCAGCAACTAACCTGAAAGGAGGGTTTGCTGTTTGTTCTGTAACTTCCCATCTCTTTCATTAAAAAACGAACAAACACCTCTCTTGGTAATTTCTCTTCACTGCAGGGTATCCCTGCAGCAATCCTTCCTACACTCTCTATCCTGATTGGGATCGGCTATCAAGGAGGACTGGATATCTTACTGATTTATTTCAGTATATTTATATCCTGCTTTTCTACATACTCAAAGCAGCACAGACAGAGCACTCCTGTTGGCACCTGGGAATATTATGCAATATGTTAAATAAAGGTGGAGCACACATTTATTGATCATCTGAAAGAGATCTTATATAACGACATCCCAAGTATTTAGTCTTTGAAACCTTTACTGAAAATTCACATCTAGGGAAAATGGAAAGCAGTAAAATATTTTTATCCCCTTAATGGTTCAGATTCCTGTTTCATATACTTCTTGAACATATCTGAAATGCTGTGCATGTTAACATCCAAGGGAGTGTGTTTTTTATTTGACAACAATTCTCTGTTTTGTCCTGTCTTAGTTCATTAGCACCCTGTTTTTCCTTTCTTCACCCATTGGAATACAATTAGCCCTTCAGACCATCTGGAATTTACAGCTGGTTCTAGGGTGCTTCCAAATGAAGAACGGTTGGGATATTAATTATATTTATTAGCTGAGGAAAGAAAACAAAATCCAGTTTTTGAATTCTTAAACTTATTTGATTGGTTCTACTCCCTGCTAGAAGGCTGTACTGCCTGCTGAGTAGATTCTCTGATGATCACTCCCTAGAACTGAGGGATGATGCCCCATTCACTGAAGGCTGGACCATATCTGCTTGTTGTACCACAGGATACAGAGCTGCCTCCCTATAACTTCTGATGCTGCTCCAGAGATGGAGGAACCACACAGGAGCACACAGGAGCACACACAGGAACCACACAGGAGCACATAGGAAAAAAAACCATGCACACACACCTTCTAGTCTGGCTACTGATGCTTATGTACCGGTAAGCATCTTATCCCACCAGAGCCATCCCAAGACCTCCTGGGACAGTATGCCAAATGCTAACCCCTCTTACCTGGTGATGTGCCAGCTTTGGTTTCTCTGACACTCTAGCATGATGCTTTCCTCTTCTCCATGCTTCTGCATACTTCGGTCCACATGCTTTTTCAATCCAGGGACAGGAAGGAGGAGGATCAGTGGAGGCAAGGAGGTGGACAGAGGTGGGTGTCTCCCCCCCCAATCTGCTGCCTGAGGCAACCACTTCAGTTGGCCTCATGGATGGGCCAGCCCTGTATTGCACTTACATGTAATTAGCTCTCACAATGAAATCAAATGAATTCAGAGTGCCTTATCTGTATTGCTTACATTGTGCCCACTGATATTATCCCTGTGTAGAAAAATACGACATTTGAAGAAGCCCTTAGGGTAATAATTTTCCAAAATGAGACAGAGAGGCTGTAGCTCAGTGGTAAAACATATGCTTTTTATGCAGGAGGGTCTGGGTTCAATCCCTGGCATCTTCAAGGAAGACTAGGAACTATCCATCTGAAACCCTGCAAAGATGCTGCTGCATATGTAGACAAACATCTAGATGAACCAAATGGTGGGACTTGATACAAGGAATCTTCAAATAGAATTCTTGCCTTGTTGGAAAGTACAAATGCTGCCTGCGTCTTTGCAGTATGTTTCATCTTGACCGAATGCAATTTTGCGGGCAGTTGTTCCCACGAATACTAGGTGCTAGTCACTGTTAGAAGACATGGCACCTGTTGCCAATGCCATACCTGCAGAGATGGGACGACAGACTAAACCTGAACTGCCACTTTGTGCTCCAACTGAACCATCTTTCGAGAAACACGTCAAGTTTATATCATTCAGAATGAGAGAGCTCTTTCTAGTATACTTTTGGACTTCCTGTTTTGCTTTGCAAATGGGGCTAAAAGCAGACTTGCCAAAATAACTTGAGAAGGCTTGTTCTCATGAGAATATTCAGCTCAGTTTTTTTTATTACTCACGCAAAGTCAGAGAGAGCAAGCTGAAGGATATCAGGTTGATTATCCAAGTCAAAACACAGAGTCTTTTGAGAGTCCCAAAGAACCTCTCCCAGAAGGATGGACTACCTGCTTTTGCAAACATGCATTGAGCATAATTTACACTTTTTTTCGTAATTGTAATGTTTTGTTTTATTACAAAGCAAATAATGCATACAGTATCATACGATCATGACATCTTTCACTCTGGTATATCGTGGACCAAGGTTTTACAAGATTATCTCAAATGTACGGTACTCAATTTGCTGCAGCCATAAGTATTATCTTCATAGCCAAGACCCTTACTCTGTAGAGCCATTCTGCTAGTGGGGGGAAAGATCTGTTCTTTTTCAGTAAAAGTTATAGTTATTTTTGCTGCAGACAGCAAATTTATAACAAGCATCAAGTTATATTCAGAGTTCTCCAAATATACCAATATGTATTTTATGTTCTGCATTTATATGCCACTTTTCTAACAATGTTGTCCGGTGCTGGACTAATTCAACCCAGGGAGCAGCATCCTGTCCGGTGGGGATAGGGCGGGTACAGGTTGGGTACAGGTTATCTTGTTGTCGTGCTCCATGAGGCATCTGGTGGGGCCACTGTGTGATACAGGAAGCTGGACTAGATGGGCTTTTGGCCTGATCCAGCAGGGCTCTTCTTATGTCCTTATGGGAGAGGCTGGTAAGGCCTCAGGGCAGGGGCCGTTGTCAGCCTGTTGAGAGGAGCACGTGTGCACACACTGAAGCAGATGAGGAACAGCAAGGTTCTGCAAGTGTCCACAGGAGCCATTCCATCTCCCAAAAGAGGAGGCTTAGGACCCAGAAGGCAAACAGTCCAGGTGGGTGGAACTGGGAAGGGGTGGGGGTGGGGGAATCAGCCAAGGCCAGGGGAATACTGTATAAGGAGATGGCCAGGAATGAGAAAGGGCTGGCTGAGGGCTGCAGACTACCTGGAAAGGAGGCACCAGAACCTGATGAGGCTGCTGAGGACCTCCGTAGTGCTGTAAAGACCCCATCTTTTCTGTGCCCCTGACAAGCTACTTTAAGGTCAGCTACAATTTAATAATAAAGCAAATGAAAGTTACAAAGGACAATTTTGTCAGGTTAAGAACAAGCCTGTCTCTTTGTGGTCTCCTTCAAGAGTCAATGGCATGAGTATGTGCCTTCTCAAGAGTCAATGGCACTTGGGTGCCTTCTTGTCTGACTTCTCACAGAACACACAAATCTGTATAACCCACGGAAAGAGGGGGGGGGGAGGAGCTTTCCCAATAGTCCTCTCAGACGTCAGGGCAGGACGTCTGGCTCAGAGCAACCGTCTCATATATGCCTGAAGATCTGAAGGACGGCAGTTTGAGATGGCTGGAAGTGTCTGTGTCGGAGACCTGCCCGCATGCCGAGCTGATAAGTTGCAGAGCCTCTGTGGGGGAGTGGAACTGCAGCTGCACTTGAGTGAGAGTCAAGGTTGCCTGTCAGGTGAAGTTTGGTGAGGCTAACATCAGAGCGAGAGCTGGACTGTGAAAGAAATAATCTAGAATGAAGGGTTATACAAAAGATTAGAACATTATTGTATTGTAAAAACCCCTTGGAGTTTAGAAAGCCTGCCCATGTAAACCACCTTTGAATTAAAGTTGGAGGAGAAATCCAATGACCAAAGAAAAGGCGATATATAAATACTGGTTAGATGTTTAGGTTATTGGTGGGCTCCTCAGAAGCTGATCACATGACATGAAGTAATCCAATTTGTTCAACAGAATATTTGTAAGTCACATCTTCAGTATTTCTCCAACCCCAACCCCCAAATGATTTAATCTTCACAGTTCCCAAAAATGTTTTTAAAAATACCATCATAAAAAGAAATGAATAAAACCCAATAACCCAGTCCAAGAGGGAACAAACTGCTAAGTAACAAATGTGTTGTTTTACAGCAACAATATAGGAAACAAAATAAAATGACAAATATGTTGATTTTTTTCCAATGTTCAAAAGTGAAAATTGAAATGGGGGGTGGGAATGGGGGCATTGGAGGGCAGAACTTATCTGCTATTGTGTTCAGTTCAGAAAATAACTTAGGTGTTTGTGAACAGTGTTCATTATTTGTCATTTCAATTTGGACACAACTAACCGAAGAATTTTGGTATATGAAAACTGATCCAAATGTCCTTGATCAAACATACAAAGTAAACACTTGAATGTGAACATTTGAGTGAATCATGGAAAATTGGTTTGAAGCTTTGTGAATGGATAAAAAAAATGTGGGCAGTTGGAATCTGATCAAATATCTAACACTGTCAAATATTAGTGATGGTACATTGAATGAGTACAGTATCTATAGTTCTGCTTGAAATTACTTTTCATATTTGGTTTCAAATAAAAGCTTTTCCCATCATAAGCCTGATTCTCCAGCTTCATCATGCAATGAAGTGATAAGCCTGTGATTCTAGTAAGATTTTCTGCTGCTATGAAGGTGAATGGGTTATAATAACTTCAAGTGCCTGATCATCACTGCCTTTCACCTTTTTATCTTCATTTGTTGCTAATAAAGAACATTTGTGAAATCCTACAGCACTAAGTGTTTTCTCATGCTCTTGACCACAATAACTACCAATACTGACTCGAACCAACTGGTCCTACTAATCCAGCACCTTATCTTACAGTGCAAATCTAAGCATGCCTACTACATTGTGTTCAGTGAGTTTTACTCCCAGGAAAGTGTATATAGGATTGTAGCCTAGCAGCCCAATCCTAACTACCCCCCCCCCAGTGCCGCCGCACCAGCAGAGCGTGTGCTGCATCCAGCAGCCTAGAGATCTCCTCAAAGTAACTTTTGTTCCCTTACCTTGGGGTAAGCCTCCACTACCCCACTGGGGGCGCAATCCAGTCGAAGCTGCCAGAGCAAGCGCTCCGGCACCGGAAGCAGTCGCAAATGTGTCGGAAAGCACGTTTGTGACTACTCGGGAGCAAGGGAGGCCAGCGCAGAGGCTGGCCTCCCTCTCTCCGTCGCCGGAATGCGCGGGCGGCCGCCGGAGGAGGTGAGTCTGGATCTGGTGGGCGCAGGGGTGGTTTGATGGACGAGGGAGGGGGGCCATTGGCCTAGCCAACCTGGGAGGGGGTGGGGATGGCTCGTGCCATATCCCCGTCCCCGCCGAACTGGCTAGGCCATTACACGGCCTCCTATACTCCCGCCAGCTAATTTAGCTGGCGGAAATCCGAGGAGGCCCATTGGGCTGGCCCCGGTTTACACTGGGGAAGGGGATGAGTGTCCCGTTCCTCAAGTAGACCTCCGGACAGGCAGCCCGGACAGGCAGCCCAGGTGCAGGATCCGGCGCCGGCCTGATCCTTAGTCAGGAATGCGCTGCCCATCTCCTTGGATATGCACCAGCTATTTTGCTGGCGCAAGTCCAAGGAGGTAATAGTGGAAGTAACAAGGTTAGGATACTGCCAGCGGTAACTTCCCCTCCCCGCCCCATTCCACCCGCTTCCACTGCCAGTGTACCTGCTCTGCCAGAGGTAGCCAGCTGCAGGAGTGGTCCTCTAGCATTGCTGCCATTTGCAGTGGCGCTTTCAAAATGGCTGCTGGCGACTCATGCAACACGCCACCAGAAGGCAGTCTACGACAGTGGAATAGTGTCCCGTCATTTTAATGGGCAGTGCAGCCCTAGTTAAGATTGGGCTGTTAGACAGTTTTCCATTCAAGATGCTTAGATGAAATGTTTGCTGAGCAAAAAAAGCATCCAATGGTCTCTCTACAGTATATCCCTCATCTGATGTTCCTTTTCAGGATCAAATACGCTATTAGTAGTTAAAAGTATGCTGATTTCCCCAGCACCAAGCAGCATAGCATATTTGTTTCAGCCATTCTTTAAAAAGAAGAATAAAAAGGCAAAGCAAGAATCCACTGGTTTTCAAAATTATGACAAATAGGTAAAGAGATGGGTGCAATATATGTTATAAACATAGTACACTAAAAGTTCTCGGAAGGAGTTCATTTTTAATTTTAGTTTTAAGTAATCCACATCCATGGGTACATTAAGAACTCAAATGCTCGCCAGTTGATGCAGGCTAAGGGAGTAAACCGTTTTCATAACAGTGGCCTGCTGCGTTTAGCAGGTTGAGGCAAGCTTTCAGCACTGCACTTGAAAGATTAGGACTGGGTTGAAATACCACGGTGGTGCAGCAAGTCACTCTAGAGGGAATATAGGAACTATTGCACTAATTAACAGTGCTATTTGATTTATCATATTCTTTCAGTCACATTTGTTGCCCATGAGCACTCAAAGTGACACATAGTAATTAAAAAGCTAAAGAACGGTAAAGCACAATGTGAACAATTCCAACCAAATCACCACATCGTACGGTAACAATAATAAAAGAACCAAAAACTGGCAGCAAATTTGTATGAACAAAAAACAACACCCCCCAAATACTAAACCCAAAATAGTACCATCCACTGATTCACTGCTAGAAAAGTTTTCATAAATAGAAGTCTTCACTTGTTGGTGCCACAAAAAAGATGGAACCCATTGCAGTGCTTCTTTCCAAGATCACATTGGACAGGCTGAAGCAAAGGAACACCAAGGAGGAAGTGTTGATAAAATTGTCCCAGGAGAATCCCAGGGTGTGAAACCAGGTTGTGTGCATGTGCATGCACGGTGTCATGGGTTTGATTCAGCTTAGGACTATAGCATACATGGAAACATTGATGTTGCTAGAGGTGGGGCAGAACGGTAGGTCTTGCACAGCAGTAACCGCTCCGTTCCATGGTGGCCCCACCCACTCGCCGTCGGAACCAGTCTGAGCGGCGAAGGCAACACACAGGAGACTCCCTGCGCGTTGCCTTCGCCGCTTGGACTGGTTCTGACGGCTAGTGGGCGGGGCCACCATGGAACGGAGCGGTTACCGCTGTGCAAGACTTACCGTTCCGCCCCACCTCTAGCAACGCCAGAGACGGGGGGGGGGGTTTAGTGGGGAAAATGGTATGAAAGGAAAATCATGCTGCAAACAAGCTAATGGACTCTCTCCCCAATGAAGCATAGTGCTCTTTCATGCTTCACTGTTATTCCTTTAAAACAACAAGATCTAGGGAGATGGACAACACAGGCCCTCAATGATACAGGTAGGAATGCCCAGTGAGTCTAATGTGGTGACCGGAGATTCCTCCATCCTCCATATGTCCTGACATTCACCTTTTATACAGGCCTAGAGACAAAGGCACATACCTGGCCTAGTTGACATTAATTGGCAATTTGCCATTCATTGCACTCAAGACAGTGTCTCATGCTGGTTCTCAGTCAGTCTTTCTATTTTACTCATACATTAGATGGTTGCTGGCTACATAAATTCTTCGCATTCTGTTATTACACATTGCAAAAGCAGCATGTTTTTTTTAAAAAAAAAACATGCTCATGAATTTACCTGTGTGTGTGTGTGTGTGTGTGTGTGTGTGTGTGTGTGTGTGCATGCGCGCACGCGCATGTAAAAGAGAACACAGACACCCTAGGTGCCAGCCAACACACTCCGAAAGAAAGAAAAAACATTTCGCTTAACAATTGGTGATTTTGTTCATGGTGAAAAAAACAACACTACAACATCTCCATGAAATACATTTCACTATTGTGCTGTTTTGGCTAACAGACTGTGTGCCATGTATGAGGGAGGGTAGATGTTGTTACCCAAAGCAGTTAGCTGTTTTTTTAACCAAACATTTCTCGTAAAAAGGGAATCGTATCTGAAAAAGCACTGAATAGAATGTTTCCTTAACTACTACATTCTGAACGGCATCCAGCTTGTCAGCATTTTATTGGTGCTGCTTCTTGCCTTTTTAAAAAAAGTTGTATTTGCTTCTATAAAAAAAATTCAATGTAATAGGATGACCTTCTTCAAAGGGCATCTTTTTCACTCAATCTCTCCTCTAAAGACAGTGACATTAGTTTTGTAAATTAATAAACAGGCGGGTATCTGAGGACTGCATGAAGCCGCCATCACCCCTCATTGTGCTTTCTCTTCTGACCCCACTTTCCAGTGCAGGGCCCTCATCTCAACAACAATGCCCTGAAAGCTTGTGTGGCACTCTGGGATCACACTTGAAAAGGTCTTTGGCTGGGTCTGGCTTTCAAGCAGGGGGGACAATTGGCAAGAGGCCTGTGGCTATTCATGCAGAACAGGCAGTGAAAAATGCCTGAAGTCAGTTTCAGGGGTGGGCAATGCCCCCCAAAAGAAAGCCCACATAACACGAATGGCTGCTGCTAGGCGACTAAACCCAAAGGCATGCCACTAGCAGGCCTCTATGCGCCGACATCAATGGGCTCATCCTCTCCCTATTAGGGGCCTAAACTGATGGAGAAACATGAGAAGGACTATGAGCAGGAAAGGGGAAGAATGCAAGGGGAGACCCTGCTCAAGGCAGAGATGGTTACATGCAACGACTCGCTTGGAGGAAATAAGATTGTCGGCATTTAGCATCCCGTTTTGCCGCACATGGTTGGTAGCCATCGGTTACTAAAGCTAGTGAAAAAAAAAGAAGAAGAACAGCGCATTTTCTCTTGGCAAACGGGAGGAAATACACTCCCTTTTTAGCATTGCTTAATTCATATGCTCATAATTAAAAGCATCTATAAATATGGTTTGGAGAAATTAAGACGTATTTATCTGCCTTTGGCTAGACTAGCACAATAGTTTTGACCCTCTTCCGGCCAACTGCGTACAGACATACAAATCTAGTTCAGTTCAGAGCCAAATAAAGAATGTGTGTGTGCATGTCACAAAGTTTATTTTATTGGTTTAATGTAGCACAAAACCATTGCTGTAACCTACACTGTGCTGTAATTGGGGTGGTGCAGGCCGTGATACTGAGTCAGCTGCAGCTATTGGAGAGTTTCTGGGTTTATTTTTAACACGAGAAAAACCGACATAACAAGAGTTCAGCTCCATCCCCTCCATTCCGTGATGAAAAAGAGAAAGGAAGCACATGAGCTGCACTCTGATTGTTGCAGGCCACTGTAGGATTGAACTGTCTCCTTTCACTTTCAGAGGAAAAGTACGTACGGTATGTATGGCTTGTACGTCACCCTCCCAGGGTGGTTAACAGCAGTAAAAATGATAAAATACAACATAATGAAATGTAGTGTTAGAAAGACAGAGGCAACACAGTACAAAACGATAAAATCTAGCAGTGTCAATAAAACCATCAATTGAAATCAGCTTCAGTAATACGCTGCAAGACCTGGGGAAATAAATAGGTCTTTGCCTGGTGATGGAAAGTTATCACAGGTGAGCCTCCTTGGAGAGGGCGTCCTATATAAAGGGTGTCATAATGGAGAAAGTCCCGCCTCCACTCACCTCCTTCCTAACTTCAGAAAGTGGGGGGGGGGACTTGGAGGAGGGCTTCTGTAGATGACTGTAAAATTAGGGAGGCTTGTATGGGAGAAGATGGTCCTTTGGGTAGCCAGGTGCCAAGCTGTTTAAAAGGGCTTTAAAGATGATCAACAGCACTTGGAATTGAGTCTGGAAACAGACCAGCAGTTGTTGCAGTTATTTAAGAACTGGTGGGATATATTTCCTGTAGCCGATCCAGCTGTACTTTGAGCTTACTGAAGTTTGTAAGAAGTTTTCAAATATGTAGTCTAATTCTTGTAAATCGGGGGAAACAAAAATTGAGTTCTGATTAGTTCCCCCCAGGGTGTGCATGTCATGACCAGAAGCCTCTTCACACATTATGTTGTACACATGCATATAGGTACCTGCACATGCATACCCATTTTTGTGTGAAGGACTATACAGACATTCATTTTAAAAGTGAACCCAGGATCTCTCAAAGAAAATGAGAAAGAGTGTGTGTGTGTACAAATCTGTACAAAAGCTGTGTACAAAGCTGTGTACAAATCTGTACAAATCTTTTGTACAAATCTGTACAAAAGCTGTGTGTACAAAGCTGAGGAAGCACAAGAATGGTGAAATTCTCATGACCACTTGCAGAACCATACAGATGACTACCTTACCAAAGATCTCTTCACACATTGTTATACGCATGTGCAATCTATCTACTTTCTGCAAGTGGTCATGAGAATTTTACCATTCTTGTGCTTCCTCAGCTCCACTGCTTGGCAGGTTGAGACAAATGATCAGCTTACCAACCAGTGAGTTACCATTTGGTAAGCTATTACCTATATTAACCCTCTCTCTTGTTTTCCCCTTCAGAAAAAAAGAGCCAGGCTAACAAGTTTGGAAAACTGCACTCAGCACACAAATCTATAGTTATGGTTCACAAAACACAAGCAGCTTTCTTCCTCAAAAAGCAGGTTTTCTTGGTCACAGGAATATTATATTGTCTGCACTGTGGGTCCAGCAGGATTAAAGCATTATCAGAGAACAGCAACTTAAAATCGACCCTCATGGTTTTAAGAAATGGCACCAACCAAATTGTTTGGCATGAACATTTCCCATTAATACTGAATCAATCTTCAGAGCAGGAAACCAGAGTGTTCCTTGTGCTTATTGAAAGCAGATCTGCACCAAGAGACAGAAATGTTTTCAAAAGCATCAGCTCATGCGCGCGCACGCACGCACGCACACGCACACACCTACCTCTCTATGCTCCTCAAACCCCTTTCCACTTCAGTGCAGGGTTTTTACTTCTTGAGAGCAAATATAAATAAATACCTGTAATGATCTACTCGTGTTTAGACTTATTCAAGGCATGATCTCAGCTTTCAAAATATGATGGTATTATTTGATGTATGACTAATAATCCCTGTCTAAAAATGGTACAAAGTACTTTACACAGCCCTAATGAGGTGCTTTATTTCAGGATTGTTTATTATTTATAGTGTGGATAACTTTGGAAATCCCCTTTCGCCCCCATTCTTCAAACTATGTATTTCCTAGTACTCTCACTCACAGCTATTTGACAGCCAAAGAGCAGGCATAATAAAATCTTTCCTTCTCCCTGCAAAGTACATTTTGCTTACGTAAACAAGGGTATGCTGGTAAGGACTGTCTTCATCATCCCAATTGTACCTATGATGATAGGTGGGTGACCAAGCAGCAGATGCAAGGCTAGTGAAGGATTCTTGGCACCTGAGGTGAAGTGCCAAATGCCACCACCCCTCACCCGTTGCCATGCCAGTCTCTGCCACTCCTCCTCCTGATTACAATATGTACTACAGTGACTAGATTATTTTTTGAACTATATCTTTATTAAAAAGAAAATAATTTTCATACCATTTTTATAAGTAAAGAAACAAACATGCAAACTTTTAGCAATCTTATAATGGCAGGATACAAAATTCCCTCTCTCGCTGTGCTCCCTCCCTTCTCTCCTTCTGGCATTCTTTGCATACTTATTTGCATTGTCAGGCTTTTAACGTCTATATGCAGTTTAGGATTTACAGGTGGGCCCCCATATCCGCTGGGGATATGTTCCAGGCCCCTCCGTGGATACTTGAAACTGTGGATAAGAGCGAACACCCCCTCCATGGTTTCCTGAGGGCCCCCCCAACCCTGCCTCCTCTGCAGGCAGGCATGCTTGCCGCCCCCAGCTCTTTTTCTTTCAGCAAGCTTTATTTCTTCCTTAAAACAAACAGAGAAGCAGCCTCCATCGCTGGCAAGTAGAACGAGACTAAGTCCTAGAGAGGCTCTGCAAGGTTTTTGTTAACCTTGCAGAGCCTCTCTAGTACTTAGTCTCATTCTACCTGCCTGTAATAAGCAGCCAGAGGCTGCTTCTCCTGTTTCTTTAAGGAAGAAACGAAGCTTACTGGGAAAAAAGTAAAAGCCTGGGGGGTCCCCACAATCTGTGGATAGCGAATCAGTGGATATGGGGGCCCACCTGTACTTTCTCTCTCTTGGACTATTTTCATTATGTAATTTTTGTATCTCTGCTTTATTTTGCTGTTATAATTATAACTGCATTTTTAAAAAACTCTCTATGTTGTAAACTCTCAAGTCTAGAGAGAGAGGGGAATATATATTTTCAAATAAAATCAATACAATAATGTAATGAGATTTCATTTAGAACTCTCACATGAACACTTCCCATTAATACTGAATCAATCTTCAGAGCAGGAAACCAGAATGTTCCTTGTGCTTATTGAAAGCAGAACTGCACTAAAAGACAGAAATGTATTCAATCATATATTAATAGAATTATAATTATATAATATTAATAATGGTCACTGCATTGTAATCAGCTATGACAAAAATGACATTTGCCTTTCAGGAAAACATTTTGCCAATAGCTCATTATTTATAAAGATGACGAATGGGTACATTCATAAACGTGTCTAAATCATCCTGCTTATATAATAGGCATGAATTTGTTTTGTTAATTTTCCCATTAAATCCAAGGACTTTACCACTTGATATCAGCACTCTAAAGCTGGAGAATCCTGGCTTTTCCACGTGCCATCTCTCTTTAACCTTGCTGCCATCAAGACAAGATACTTGAGCACAAGGTTCTGATTTTTGGTCAAAAATACCTAATAATGCCAATTTTGCAGAGGACTCAAAACTATCAAGTGCCATTGATCCATCCAGCTCAGAGTTGACTATGTTGGTATCTCTCCCGGTTTTCATTTGGGTTAGTTCCTGGGAGATGGCAGAGATTGAAGATGGAACCTTCTGTATGTAAAGCAGAAGGTTTAGCAAGTCAGGAGGACCACACAGAGAATGTCGATAATATCCTGACCTATGTGGCTAATTCCCTCTCCACCCAATTACTGAGTAGCTGTGTTCACAGTGCAGGTGAGACTGGATCCTTAACAAGTCATAAGCCAGAGATTTGGTGCAATTGATTTTAGCACTATCTAAGGTACCACTCAGTGCTGATTTTTCCTCTCTCTCTAGGAGTGTCACTTTTTCTCTTTTGTTGAATACATGGCAACCCACCCATTATCTTGATTTGTGGCCTCTTGATGTGGTTTCCCCAAAACTAAGCCCAGGGTTTTCTAATAGCTCACTAGCATTGGCCTAAATATGCCCCCATTACAGCCAGTCCAGAGGTTGGTTTTTTTTCCCAGTTAGGGAGAACAAACTACTACGGCTAGAAGCTTTTCAAGATGTCGCAACTAGATTTCTCAGGCTCTTCTTAATGTTTTACAAATGATGGCTTTGCTATCTCATTCCCACCTACAAATTTAATTAAGGTCGCAAAAGTTTGTAAACCACACAGTACAGATGCACTATGCACAATATTCATTTGAATTTGGATGCCACGAGGGACAAATACAGGAGGAAAAAATGCAAATAGTGAATCTTATTGTCTTAGCAATTTCCATAAATAGATGTTCCTCCTTGCGTTTGAGAGGAAGGCAGAATCAGACTTCTGTGTCCTGAAACCGCCTAGAGAGCTGATGCAATGTAGCAGCAAAGAGACTGGCCTACAAATCAGGACTTCCCTGGCTGGAACCTCACCTCTGCCATGAACTAACCAGCCAGCCTTAGGCAGGCCATTCTCTCTCAACCTCAACTGCAATACGGGGATAATACTATTGACTTACCTTCCAAGGTGGTTGTAAGGATTACATCAAGATAATGCATATAGGAAGTGCTTTGCACACTCATAAACAAAGGTCAAATGTGAATTGACCCAGAGTAAATTCTTGTAATATTACAGGTGAAATCCTATGCATGCTTTATTTGGGAATAAGTCGCAATGAAATCATACGGACAGCCAAGTAAACCTGCCTCGGAGCACATTGCCAAGTCCCACTCAGCCTAAAATGAATGTTTTCCAACAGTACTGTAACAATCCCTGAACTTGGCTTCAACTTCATTCAGCAACTAGCATGCTTGAAAATGAGGAATGAGGTACTTCTTCCTTCTTGTGGAATCCAAAACTTACCAAACGACTTTCTCACACACTACCAAAGAATCTGCGTGGTCTTGCCAACAAAGGAAAAGTTGAAGTGCTCCAATTATTGGGTGGGTGCACCCTGCATGAAGGCACCTGATTAATCCAGCAGCTCATTTCATTTTCATACCTGAGCCCCATGTCTTCAGTCTTCACAAATAAGCATTTTGTCCCTGCAAAATCTAAAGTACAAAAGTCAAACATGAAATCCTTGGCTAACCTATAGGGGCTGCTGCTCTCACATGTGACTCCAACATCATCTCCCCAGGAAACAAACTGTAATTCTCAGCTTCTTGGATGTTAAAAAAAAAAAAGGTCTGTAAAACTAGTCTCATGTAACTTTGCTGTTTCTGTGCCATTGAAAACAGAGAAAGAGCAATATATTACAGTGGGCATTACACGTCATCACATTTGTCCTCCACCCCTACCCCCACACCAAACGGATCCTCTAAAAACAGTAAAAGCAGGGGAGTGTGTGAAATATGAAAATATACGGTCCCAGTATGCAAACTGTTAGTTGACATTTGTGTTCCATTTAAAAATAATAATTAAAAGAAGGAGCAATTCTGATTTGGAAAACCAATATCGACACAGTGCAATTTCATTCAGAGTTCCATGGACCCATTTCAAAAGTAGTGTTAGAAAACTAAATAGAATCTGTGTGATCTGTTGTAGTGCTTTGGCCATTGGTGGAAATAAAATATCCTTAATGTGTGATCATATGGTGAAGATGCTGTCCTGTCCTGTTCTGGACTAAATCATATCTCAGGTGTTCAGGGTCAGTCTAAGACCCGCTGCTGCCTGAGGTTGCATGATGCCAAATGCTGCTTCCCTAATGATGTGCCAGCCTCTGATCCCCTTTCCCCTCCGTAAGCCTCCCTCCCACTCTGCAATGGGTCTCCTGGGACCTACGCTAGCAATTTCACTAGCACAAGTCCGAGAAGAGAAAGGGGATGGGGAGGCTGCCCATGAAGGGATCCGATGTGCATCATCGTCACTGGATCCACCCCCTCCCACAGCCTTCCCTTTCAGTTTTGCCCCCTCCTTGTCCTGTTCCACCCTTCCCCTCCTCGCCTCTCCCGCTGGTTTACCTGCTCCGGCAGGTGACCATGGTCCAATGGCGCGGGCGGGAAGGCTCCAGCCTTCCCGCTGGTGTTCCGGCAGCATGCTACTCAGCGCGCTGCTGGAGTGTGCTTTACGGCTACTTCTCAGCAGCTGCCGCCAGTGGAATGTGCATTCCACTGACAGCTTCAGCCCATAGGATTGGGCTATTAACTGATATGTTACTTATATTAAACTACATTGGGCAGTGAGGACACTGAATACTATCAGCAATGGCTATGGCATATGTCCCATTTCTTCACTTTGTAAGCATTGCAATACATATGTCTTACTTTTATGTCTCTATGCAACCTTGCTACATTCAGTGTCAATCATTGCCTTAAACCTCCTCCCACTCACATTCAAGTGTGGGTTGAGCAAGTGCCATAGTCTTTAATCAAGGGTACCATAGCAATTCTTAAGTATTTTGGTTATATTTTTGCCAAAATTTCACTCCCTCAGCTTCCTTTGGTTGGCCAGCAGCTGGGAGTGGGAGGATGAGCTAAGCCTCATGCAACTGAAGAAACTGCACCAGACTTCTGCAGCATTATAGGATTTGTCTCCAACAAAGAAAGACTGACTTTGAGCTTGATGGCTTTGACTAGGATCCAGAAGGAAAAAAACATAATTGGAAAAATGCAGAATTACCTCCCCCAAATGAATGAAAAGTTTTATTAATCATAATTTGAGGGATAAATTAAGCACAGCTTGAGCAAGACAGTATATAGTACTCTGTTGGCTAAAAGAAGTATTAGAGGAGGGGAAAAAACACTGAATATCTCTAGATTCTACTTCTGAATTCTACTTCTGAATTTGGCTTTCCTTCACAGCATGAAAATGAGCCAAAGAGTTTCTCAGTGTCCTTATTTGTACAACATCGTTGTGCCAAAGATTTACCTTTCCCTTCGGCTGCAAAGTAATTTATGGTGAAACCATTCCATATTTATTTATATCTCACCTATACAATATTATTGCAATAGGATTTACATCCAGTCAGTCAACCCTATCCAGAGGTTTTCTTGTACTCATTTACATACAGTACACATCTCTTGATCTCGGATCAAAGTACCGGTACCTAAAGGACCACCTGCTCCCATATTTGCTTGCCTGGCCTTCAAGTTCTACCACTGAAGTTCTTCTCTCTGGTTCACCACTAGCACAGGCATAATTGGTGGGCATCAGAGGCAGGAACTTTTTTTATCGTGGCCCCACAGCTGTAAAATTTCCTTCCTTCAGAGATTAGAACAGCCCCTTCACTTGTGGTTTTTACGGAAAAACATTAAAACTTCTTTATTCTGCAAAGCCTTCTCCTCCTAAACCCTGTTTTTATTGCAGAATCTGGATTTTAACTGCCTGCTGCTTTCATATTTTTGATACCGGTACTGTGTTGATAATTTGTTTTATGTACAACCCCATCAGAACTCCTGCCTCTAAAACACACAGCTAGACCAGATGCTTATGTTTAGAATCAGTGTACATTATTATATGAAGAACAAAAACTGAATGCAAGCTCCGACTTATTTATGTAAATTTATTTAAAAGATTTATATACTGCTTTTCTATTTATTCAAAATTCAAATTATTAACTACATCACACAAAGTCTGCTTATCATTGCATTGTTATAGCTTTGGGTTTGGATGGGGTGTTAGAGTGTTACTTCTATGGTTTTGTTTATTTCAAGTTCAGTCCATTAAATTTAATCTGATATGGTCTCGATACTGGTGACCAAAGCAAGACATTCATTATTATTATTACTTTAATAGAGTTTTTGCAGCTGAATTGATCTGCATCTTGAAGTTGTCAGATATTAGCTACTGTCAAGCACTGATTACTACACAGTCTGCAGGTTTCAGCTGGAGCAAAATGCTGTGGGCTGGCTCATTGTATAATGATGGCTCAAAGCAAATAATAACAGCATTGTTACCTGTTTGCTTCTGAATGCAATTCAGAGTGCTGGTGATTACCTATAAAGTTGTACAGTTCTTCAGTCTACAGTGTGTCAAGCTCAGCATCTACTAAGTGTGACCCCATCATTTGGAGAGGGGCTGCAGCTCAGGGCTGCTCTGCATGCAGAAAGTCCCGGGTTCAATCACTTGTCTCTCCAAGTAGGGCAAGGGAAGGCCTCTCTCTGGAAATCTGCAGAGCTGCTGCCAATCAGTGTAAATAAGCTGGATGGAACAAAAGTCTGACCTGAAAAGTAGCTTTCTTTCCATGTTCTACTTCTCCAAGGGAGGACTTGCTGTGTATACCATCTGCTGAAGCAGCATGGAGTACAGCTTTCCTCAGTGGTGGTGACCCAGCTTTGGAAAACCAAACCCTAGAGAGCCACATCAAAGCCTCAGGTTTTGTAAAGCCAAACCAAAATCTTTTTTGTTCAGGCAGGCATTTCTATGAAGTGCAGCCCAATACTAACTAAACTCCTGCACGGTGATGCAGTGGTGCCAGTGCGGGCTGTGCTGCATCCTGCGGGAGAGTTTTGGCTGCTGGAGGTGTCCTCGGGGTAAGGGGACATTTGTCCCCTTCCCCCGGGGTAAGCACCAGCAGCCGTAACAGATCAACTCAGACCTGCGCCAGCTCTATAGCTGGTGCAAGTCCGTTTTGATCCATGCAGGAGGATCAGGCCTGGGAAGGGGGGGTTGGATATGGCATGCACTGGCGCCACTGATCCCACCCCCCTTCTGGACTCAATCTGCCCACCCCCGCCCTAGTCACTGCTCTCCTCCGCCCTGTTCTGCCCCTCCCCTCCCTCCCCCGCCCCTGTGCTGGACGTACCTGGTCTGGTGGGCGACCCTACAACCACTGGCACCAGCAGGAAGGCTCCAGCATTCCCACTGGCATACCCATCACTCACGCTGTCGCAAAGTGCTGTATGACAGCATGGCTGGAGGAATACGTGTTCCGTCGTCACGTCTTTTCATTAGGATTGGGCCATTAGTGAATGAGTGTTTTAATTATGTTTATGAATTTTTATGGTGCTATATTCATATCTGCAAATTCAATTTTTATTAACCTATTAGCTGCTATGACTCTTTTATGGGGAAGAAAAATGGTATACAAATTATTATATATATAAAAATTATTATAATTATATGTAAGGAATAGTCAGGCCATTCTGACAATTGTGTGCGACTAAATGATAAGCATTCTTTCACACGGGTTGGTGCTGATTGTTACATACTGTATATTCTTTTCTCTTTAGTCTCTTCCATGTTGTTTTTCCATGTTCCATTTCCCCCTTTCTCAAAATCATTCTCCTTCTATATTGTTCACCAGTAAACTCATTTGGTTCTTATAGGAAAGGTCCTTCAGAAACTGTCCTGCATGTACTTGGAGGACAGATATTCAAGGTCCTCTCTCTAGTAGGATTTGGTTTCTTCAACTTCTCCCCCCTTATCAAAATAGAAGCCACCTTAAGCTGCTTATATTTTTAAAAGAAGGTATACAGACTTCAAAACAACATCCTCAGAATAAAAAACACCACCACAATTAAAACTGGCATTACTAATTCAGGTCACTACAAGAATATCTCATGAAGTGAATCATCAAAGGTTGCTTGTTTTGTGCTGTATCATATCCAGTTTAGATTGTAGAAGATGGGGCTGTAATAGGCCACAACACAAGATCCGTACACACCGCTAAATGGGTGTCAAGAATCAGTGCCAGGAAATAACAGGAACAGCAGTGGAAAATATCCCATACACATCAACAGCAGACGGTTTGAGATTATTACCTTTCTCTGATTATGACTGGTTACTTGCAATAGGGGGCAAGGCCAGGAAGGAATAAACAAAATAGCACAGTACTGTACATTGCTAAGAAGAACAGAAAGGTGTATGAAGACTTTGAATGTTCTGTCTTGGGAGAGGGACATCACAGGGCAAAGATAGCCAGCCCTTAGAATACTTTGTCAGCTGGGCCAATTGAGGAGCAGTCAATAATTGACAAATGATGCTTAGGCTGAATGTTTTTGGAGTTTTTTTTTTTAAGATGACATTTATGCCTCAGTTCCCCAGATCTTGGAACGTTCAGCATGAGGATCATTTTGATAGTACAATACTTGCCTTCTCCCCAGGTGACTCAACTGTCCAAATATTCCAAAAGCTTTTTTAGACCAGAGCTGCCTGAACCTGTGCAGAATATTATGTGGAGAGTATGACTTGTACTATAACAGCCCAATCCTATCCCGACTGTCCCAGTTTACCGCCGGTGCAATGAGGGCCCTGCCATCATGGTAGGCCCTCCACTGGTGGCTGCTGCACAGCCGCTGGTGCAACAGCCGTAAAGCCACGTGCCACCAGCAGCGTGGCACAGAAAACGTTGCCAGTGGGGTTCTGCCAGTGGACGGGTGGGGCAAGGGGCATGGATCAGGACAGGATGGGGTGGATTGGGGTGGGCAGGGTTGGGTCACAGTGGAGCTCGTGGTTGCTGGATCCCGATCCCCTGCCCTGGGCCAGACATGCCCCCAGCAGGATCCTGAGAGTTATGTCAGCAATGGAGCTGGTGTAACTTTGAGGAGTCCAATTAGGGACCATGCAAAGGTTGACATAAAGGTAAGTGTTCCCCTCCCCTCTCCACCAGCGTCTCCACCACGGATGACATGTAGGATGGAGTGGATGCTCCGCCAGTGGCCCTGCATCCTACGTGCCGACGCCAGGCAAGATCAGGCCATTAACCTTATTTAAGGGGATTTGCTAACGATAGGTGAATTATTATGTTCCTCTCACAAAAAACTGGGGGCCTACAAAAAATCAAAACCATAAAATGTATTGAACATGATTCATATAAAAATTACACATGAAAAGAGCTCCCATATAGAGCCAAATGGAGCCTGCCTGTCTCCTTGCCCCACTGAACCCCCCCCCCCAAAAAAGATCAAACAGAACTAGGTGCACAATATGTACAGCTGGTACCTTCAATGCCTACCAGGTGTAGATCAAGTTGCTTCCCTCTTTCCCAGGGTCATGCTGATAGGCTACTCATGCTTGCAGCACAATCAACTGAGAAAGGCTCCAGTGGAGTCTCCATTGACTCTGTCACTCTCAGGAAACTTCCATTCATTTCAGTGTTGCTTGTGCAGGAGAACTTCCCAATGTACCGTATTCTGCATCTTCATTTTGGAGCGATGGTGTAAGAATTAGGCAAAGGGTCAGCTTGTGTGTCGGAATGTTGTCCTACTAACCACAAGAAAGACAGTCACAGTCACTCTTCAAGGCAATGAGCAAGCCATGTACCGCCACATTCTCAGGCTTTGGAAAGCAAAACAAACAGAGCCCCAAAGCTGTGGAAGAAACTCAGGCCCATAAAGTCCAGACTCAATGAAACAGAGCACAGAGAAAACATAGTCCAAAGGCAGTGGAAAGCAAACGCAGTCAAATAAACTCCAGACCTTGTGAAACAGAGCACAGATAGACACACTCCAAGCACAAGTAGAAAAGCAAACAGACACAAATATAGTCTAAACTTAATGAAGCAGATAACTGAAACAGTAGCTGTCTTACACTGTCTCCAAGTCAAATCTAAGTAAGTGCAATGTAGCTCAATGTCTTGAAGTTATAATAAGGAGAGATTTTCAGAATGGTTTGGTTTTTTGAGGCTTTAGAAGGGTCTTCCTATGTCCTGCATTTGTTGCACTTCTTGACCAGAGAGGTACAGTAATTTTGACACTTTTCCATGATGTTGGCAGTAGAGGCTGAATCAACAAGCCTCAAATTCCTACATGTTCTCAGGTAGTTAGTTTTCAATCATTGCCTAGTTCATTGGAACTTGGAGGAGAGTAGGAACAAAGTGATCTTTATGTATAGGCACTGGCGTTGCTAGAGGTGGGGCGGAACGGTAAGTCTTGCACAGTGGTGACCGCTCCGTTCCATGGTGGCTCCGCCCACTCGCCGTCGGAACCAGTCCAAGCGGTGAAGGCAACGCACAGGTTGCCTTTGCCGCTTGGACTGGTTCCGACGGCGAGTGGGCAGGGCCACCATGGAACGAAGCGGTCACCACTGTGCAAGACTTACCGTTCCGTCCCACCTCTAGCAACGCCAGTGTGTATAGGTCCCTTTCCATATCCTTTAAATGCATACTAACATGTTGCCTGGAACTCTTGTAAATGACATAGCATTATGGGCAGTCTCTCAGCCACAATCATAGAAATATCTATGGGCTCTACGTGACATAGGTAAGGTAATTTTTATCGAAGTGCTCTCTTTTATTGACAAAGGATTGTGTCCTAAGAAAGCTAGAATTCCTACCAGCCTAATCTTAACCCCCCCCCTGCCAATGCAGTCACACCAAAAAGGCTTGCACTGTATCCTGCAAAGGGGGGGGGGGAAGATCAAGAGGCTTGGGAGAGGTAAAGGAAAATATTTTCCCTTACCTCCCCTTTCAAGTCCGAGGAAAGAAGAGGGGCGTGCCAGCTGCTATCATAGAGGATAACATCCGGCGCAAGTCGCCCAAGCTGGGTCCCACCTCTCCCGACATGCCCCCTGCCCTCCCCCCATTCCATTCCATTCTGCCCTCCCTCCACCCCGTTCCACCCTCCCTGCTGACCTACCTGGTTTGGCAGGTGCTCCAGTCTCCACCACCATGTGCGGGACTGCTAAAGCCTTGCTGCCAACAGCGCTAATTCCAGCAGCAGCTCACACTATTAGGATTGGGTCATAAGTCCCACAGAGATTAATGGGACTTAAGTTAGTCATGACTAACTTGTCTCATTTACTTCAGTGGTGCCTAGTCATTTTTAAGACTATAACAAAGTTTTTTTTTTTTAATGACATTTAGTGCTAGGAAGAAGATGCTTGTCCTCTGTCATTAAAGTGGCAGAGAAGTGTCTCCTTGGCAGTACCGTACCATGACGACCATGGTCTCTATGAAGTGTTTGTTAGGGCTTAGATATGTTGATTCAGGGCAGTTCTTGGTAACAATGTAGCAACTGTGCTGATCCCAGGTGGATCTACATGCCTTCACATGGCAGAACATGGAAACAACTGTGTTGTCTGTGCAGGTTGTCAGAGTTCGCAGCAGTTCCACTCAAGCAGCAGAACTGTCAATTCATCCAGTCCTCAGTCCCAGTGGAAGGAAACGACTTAGCCACAGTAATAGTAGTTGTTAAAGGTCTGTTTACAGGTATTTACAAGTACTTACAGCAGTCTTGTTGAAGTCAGCATACAATATACAGTAGTCAGTCTTAGCAGGTCAAATCACAGCTCCAAGAAGCAGAGTAGCGCTGGCAAGCAAGACGATTAAATAGCAAGGTAAGGTATCAAGGTAGAACACAGCTGAACATTTATACTTCTGTCGCCCAATCAGCTTAAGCATTACCTCATCTATCACATGCTTGTGACTTCATCCTCATTACATCAGCTTCACAGCTGTCAGCATGACACAACAGTTTCACTTTCTGTCTAACTCCATTACTCATCTGGCCTGTTCTGCTCCAGCTTGTAAATTCTTAGGTTCATTTCATTTCCAAACCTTCACACAGGTACCACTTTCTAGTGGGAAGAACCTTTCACAACTATAATCACCTTGGTACATGCACCTGGTCTTTGGAAGATGCTGCTTCCTTCCCTTCAGGCTTGTCTAGACATCACACTAGCTCTGAGATGCAATCCTGGTCCCTGGTCATATCCCTGGTCGTATAAAATTATGCATGGGATGGAGAGAGTGGATAGAAGGAAATTCTTCTCCCTCTCGCACAACACCAGAACCAGGGGACATGCACTAAAATTGAGTGGTGGGAGAGTTAGAACGGACAAAAGAAAATATTTCTTTACCCAGCGTGTAATTCATCTGTGGAACTCCTTGCCACAGGATGTGGTGATGGCACCTGGCCTAGATGCCTTTAAAAGGGGTTTGGACAGATTCATGGAGGAAAAGACCATCACAGGTTACAAGCCATAAGCAACCTCCTGGTTTTAGAAGTGGGTTTTCTCTGTGCCAGGTGCAAGGGAATGTCAACGGGAAACAGGTTATCTTGTTGTCTTGTGCTCCCTGAGGCATCTGGTGGGGCCACTGTGTGATACAGGAAGCTGGACTAGATGGGCTTTTGGCCTGATCCAGCAGGGCTCTTCTTATGTTCTTATATCACCCAGTGCAACTCACCATGTGAATTGGGAGCATCACTTTACATGCCCCTGCCAATGAACACCATTGACAAAGATAGCAGAAGGATATTGTGCCATATGATGGCCTTGAGTTTGATGGCCTCATCAGTATGCCAAGGTGGGGGAAGCATTCACTACAGGGATGCTGATGAGCCTAGAAAGTGTCATATCTAGACCAGTTCTTCCAGTTGAGCACAAAAGGTGATGAACCTTCAGCTCGGCAAGCTCTTGTGAAGATTTGCCATTACTGATCATGGATTAGTAATCCGAGAGCCAGGATGGTGTAGTGGTTTGGGAGTCGGACTTAGACCTGGAAGATCCAGGTTCAAATCCCCGCTCAGCCACGAAGCTTCCTGGGTGACCTTGGGCCAGTCACCATCTCTCAGCCCCACCTACCTCACAGGGTTGTTGTGAGGACAAAAAAAGGAGGGGAGGAAATATGTACACCACTCTGAGCTCCTTGGAGGAAGGGTGGTATAAAAATGTGATAGATAGATAGATAGATAGATAGATAAATAAATAAATAAATAAAATTATCAGAATTGCAATTATATGCAGGAAGTAAAATTGTCTAGGCATTTTCATTGCTTTATTATATTTGTATAAAATATACACATATATAATGTGTAAAATATATCATTTGGTGTCTTCCCAAGATACTTTTTGTTCTCAGAACTAGATCTTGGAATCGTTTGCCTGTCTACACAGTGCAATGCAGCTTGGTTGAAGCCGGAGCCAGAAAAAACACTGATGGTTTTCCATGGAACATCATTACCAGCTTCACCCTACCAATTTATTATTATTTCTGAGGTTTCCTCTCATGATCACTTTTCCAGTTCCCACTAAATTCATAATTGCTTAGTCGCCCTGTAAATAAAATGGTGCTTTAAACTAGAGTAACCTTAATGAGGAATCCGCTTGCTTTTGTTGCTTTATTGCATTGAAAGGTTTTAAAACTTGGACAATTTGAAAGCAGAATGCAACAGATTTCCACTGTGCCCCCCTTTTTATTTCCATAAAAATGGCGGTAGTAAAGAATCCAAACTCTTAACTGATTCTTCTGTTGTAATAGCCAGGTGTGAGCATGCAGGTGTGAGCATGCTTGGGATACCATTCTCCTTAGAGCTCCGACCATCTAGGATTATTTGAGTTGGCCTCTCTGATGGGTGTGGGCACTCAACCAGTACACAGTCTGGCCAACCCTGGATGCTGCCCCTGGAAAGGTTCACAATCCCATTCAAAGCCCTTCTCTTGAATATTTTCAATTCATATCTCTTGAATAATATTCAAGAGAAATTGCGCAAACCAAGTAGCACATTTGCTAGTTGCTTTTTAGATATCTCACAATAGCCAGAGATATATATTCTTACTCCTGAGAATAATCACATAAGGGCTAAACCACATGTGTGTACAGTATGTGCATATGGACATACATGTGTGTTGAAATTGTTCTCTCTAAGTGGCTCCCTGTCCCACAAATCCATTTTGCTGTAAGTAAGGCATGAAAGGCAGCCATGTCCCTAGAGGTACATAAAACTATTTCTCTGGGAGAGACTTGATGAATGGTTTCCCTCATGCTCACATTTATTACCATGCTGAGGCTAGAAAAGGAATTTCCCCCTAAGCCCAGACTGGTTAGTGACCATGAGGTTGTTCATCTCTCTCTCTTTGAGTCCTGCAGTTACATACCTGAGCCATTAGGGTTGGTTTCTTGCTCTACCTAACTCAACTTGCCCTGCTTTCTTTTTAAAACATGATGGTAGAATCCAGTTGGTGTGAGCTAATCTGTGAGCAGTTTGGAAATCAAAGAAGTACCCAAGTGCAGGAGGCGAGAGCAGATGACCCTCGTAGTTCCATCTAGCCCAACATTTCTATGATGCTATTATTCTCTTGCTGTTCCTGCCTCCGGGATAGCATCATCTAAGATCTCACTACTGCTTCCCACCCATTCCTTCTCCAATGACTCTGGAAAGGCTGCTTTGAACTTCCCACCGCTAAGAGGAAAGAGAGCAATGGCCTGAACAAATGATGAACAGCTCAAACAAATGGTGACCTGTTGCATTTGTATAATTGCCTTCCCTGCAAAGGTCTCAAGCACTTCACAGACTTTTTAAGCCTTGCAACATGCTTGTGAAGAAAATCAGGCTTAAGGGGGGCCTCCGGCATTCTTTATATAAAATCATTTATTCAAATTAAATGAATAATAATTATGTCTCCATGACCTCCAATGACACCTGCGTTCCTCACACACAATGGAACTGTCAGCCCGGGGGCGGGGGGCTACTCGTGAGTGTGGTGGAGTAAATTTTTCCTCAATAGCTAGCTCATGACTGTAGATTTTGCCTCTGTAGAATGGCTGGACCTAAAATCATCTGGCCACTCCCCAAGCAAAATGTAATATCTGTACCCAGGATCAACTATTCCCATTAGCACTTCAAAAGGAACTAGCCAATTAAATCAAGATTCTTTGGTGCAACTTCTTGTAAGATTTATGGAAAGATTATAGTGAATACATTCATTCACAGCAGCACCATTATTTTTTCATGGTATAGTACCTAGATGTTTTAGGCATTTTTATAAATAAATAAATAAAAGCATTAAACGTTGTCAGTTTAATTATAAAGTTGAACTTTTGACCTAATCCTATGCTCTAGTAGCGCGAGCAGAATGCATGTCCTGCCAATGTGCGCTGTCGCAAAAGCGCTGTAAAGTGGTCACTCTAATCCTGACGTGGTGCAATCCTGACGCTCTTCCTGGGCCTGATCTGCCTGCATGGATCAACACGTACTTGCGCCAGTTGACCCTTTGCGGCGGCTGGGGCTTACCCTGGGGCAAGGGGACAAATGCCCCCATACCTGACTTGTCACGTGGGGATTTCGGTAGGTTTGGGCTGCTAATCATTTTGCCATTGTTGTCATCATTTTGTACTCACTGGGTCAGTTTGGATGATACAGCTGACCGGCCCTGCCCATCATGTGATAAGAGATGTAGCATGCACCAAACACAAGCACATCCAAACCACCCCATGCGATTATGCAGAGTGGAACAGCACATATGCAAAGCAGAATGGTGAGAGAGCAGGATGTGCACACTTGCATCCACTATTATGTGGTGGATGGGGCTGGTTGAGCATATCCGAGCTTGGATGTAGCTTGGATGTGTCTGTAAGTAGCTTGGATGTGTCTGAGGTGAGTAGCTTGGATGTGTCTGAGGTGAGTCTCAGCTCTTTAGTGGTTATTATAGTACTACCAGCTACTATTGTTAAAGAAGAGAGAAAAGGTGGCTAGAGTAGGCTCAGTGAAGAGTCTGAGGTCCAACAGTTCTACCACTGAAATCAGGCCTGGCCCTATAAACAGCTTATATGGGATATTGGCTGGACATCCACACACATGAACATGTGCACGTGTGCACGCACGTGCATGCACGCATGCACGCACAGAAACACACAAGCAAGAGATCTAGTCGCCACATATCAAAAAGGATATAGTGGAACTGGAAAAGGTGCAGAAGTGAGCAACCAAAATGATTAGTGGGTTGGGGCACCTCCTTTATGATGGAAGACTACAGTATGTGGGGCTTTTCAGTTTAGAAAGAAGGCCCCTGAGGGGAGACATGATTTGTTGTTGTTCAGTCGTTAAGTCGTGTCCGACCCTTCGTGATCCCATGAACCATATCCCGCCAGGCCTTCCTGTCCTTGCAGCATTGGATTTTCCTTTCAACCATGATTGAGACATGAATGATTTTCAACCATGATTGAGACATGATTGAGACATATTAAATTATGCATGTGATGGATAGAGTAGATGGAGGGAAATTATTTTCCCTCTTGCACAATACCAGAACCAGAGACATCCACTAAAATTGAGCGGTCATAGCAGACAAAAGGAAATATTTCTTTACTGAACGCATAATTAATCTGTGCAACTTTCCACAGGATGTTGTGATGGCACTTGATCTAGATGCCTTTAAAAGGAGATTAGACAAATTTATGGAGGAAAAGTCCATCATAGGTTACGAGTCATGATCACTGTAGGCAACCTACGAGTTTTAGAGGTACTCTGTCTTGGAATGCCAGATTCAAGGGAGTGGCAACAGGATACGGGCATCTTGCTGTCTTGTATGTTCCCAGAGGCATCTGGTGGGGCCACTGTGAGATACAGGAAGCTGGACTAGATGGCCCCTTGGCCTGTTCCAACCAGGCTCTTCTTATGTTCTTATGGGATATACAAATCTCATACTGTATATTTTTTGATTTTGTCTTTAGAGATAAGAATCAAATATGGCAATTATTCCAGATTGGACTAAGACAAGTCAATTTCTCATAGCTTTGGTTCTCCATCTTTTAAAATTGAAATAGTAACAACTTACATCATGGGGCCGTTGTTAGACTGGATGAAACAGCCACTCTGTTGGCTCTGTCAAAGCACTTGGGCACAACTACTAATTGCTGCAAAAAATATAAACATTTATGCACTCCACATTACATGCGCGTGCGCATGCACACACACAACGTAAATACATAAAACTAGAGATGGATTTATTTGCTTTCTTATTTCTGAGGCTCAAACTACACAGCCGATCCAAAGCCACATCACATAAAAAGTTGGGTGGAGTGGGATGGGGTTTTTTAGGCAAGGTCTGCAGAATCCTCTTCCCTCCATGACTTACTTTGCCACACTGCCTGCCAAACTCCTTCCCTCCCTTCCTGCACTTTGATACTGGAAGTAAACCCAACTCTGAGACAAAATGGCTTTAAGAGGGGCGCAGCAGGTTCTTCCATTTTCACCTGTGCCTCTTTTGTCCATCCTCCTTTGCTCCTCCTTTGCCCATGGGAGCTTTTGGGAGCTTTCCACTCGGAGTAAACTGATCCCACTCTCCCTCCCCCCATGGCTTTTTCAAACTTAAATTAAAAACATATTTAAGTTTGAAAAAAAACCAAGCAAACTGGACCAAACTACATGCACAATTTGGCACTGAGTAAGAAGTAAAAATACCCCCAGATTCCAATGTTCTGGCCAATGAGTGTGAAGGTACCAGGATGATTGCTACACACCGGGAGCTTATCTTTTACATTTTAATATAATCAAATTTGACTGGTGGAACTATTGTTCTGCCGGCACTGAGTGTTGCAAACGTACCTTAAGGTGATGGGTGATGTAATAATAATAATAATAATAATAATAATAATAATAATAATAATAATAATAATAATAATAATATTTGAACACATACTTTTTTTGCACATAGAATTGTGCATTCTCACACAGATACATACCTCCACCGCCCTGCAATAGTTCTCAAAGCAAGGTCAACATGGGTGGCACAGCCCACACACAAAGATAAACCAAATACTGGAAGAGCTCCCTCTTTTTCAGGTAATGTCAAGAGGATAAGGAAGCACCCAAATAGACATGTTTGTATATCATAACAATTGGTAATTTTAAGGAATGCAAAAACAGTGCTTTATCTGCCAAAGAGATTACCATGTTGCAACAATATTCTCCTTGGTAAGCAACAAGGCCTGGAAGTTTGAGGGATAAAAATGTCTTGCTAGGCCCTTTTGCACTCTCTGCTTAACTACCGCTATCTACAGCCATGTATTTGACAAAACACTGAAGTATTCAGAGAAGTTCTGGAGACAATTCAGTATCTGTATCCAAAAGACGGAAATTCTGAGTAGCACTTTTGGGAGAAAAGTCATTTCAGATCTACTTTGGATCTTCTTCCATGTGGTTGCTGTTTTGCTTGAGAAGTGATCACATACCCTATTCCAGCCCAAAAGTGTATCTATCTTCTACATAGCAGGAGGATCATGCATGCTTCTACAGATGGAGTGGCATTCTAGAACTCTCGACGATGCTATTTTCCACAAGTTCTTCCAAGATGTTTTGAATTAGTGCAGGGCGTTCCAATGTTATTAAAAATGGAGCTACCACTGGAATTTGTAAGCCCTTTCCATACTAAATTGGATGTGCCATGATGTCTCACTAATCCATTGTAAGAGCTGACCCTATAGTGCTGGAAACCAAAAGCAAGATGACTATGCCCTAGGAGGTTATTTGATTCTGTCTTTCACACATATGTTCCCAAATTGCCTATCACCCAGAAATCACTTATGGAGTTTTGTCTGTAAGAATTCTTCTAAGTCAAATCCTAATCTCCCTCCAGTAGAGTACATTACTCAACTTTCCTGTCTGCTTTCCCCGGCAAGTATTTTTATACAATCATGTTTCCTCAAGTTGAACTGCCATTCCTCATCCCCATTTGTTTATAGCAAAGATGTCATTTCTCCCCACTCCCAACTTTTTCAACCCTTCACTTCCACCATCCCCTTATGTTCCCCCTGTGCATACAGTGATGCTAGAGTTGCCACAGTCTCCTTAATGTCTAATCCTCGAACACTGGGAAAGCATTGTATGGCAAGCCTAATGCAAGGATGAATTCTGGAATGTGGAGCCTGGAGAGAGGCTTATAGAATAAGAAAGAAAGAAAAAGGGAAGAGGAAAAAAGGAATTGAGAAGAGAAAGAAGTCAAAACCACACATGGGACATAAGGGGAAAAAAAGGGATTAGGTGACAATATCCGACTGCAATGAAGGGTCAGGAGAATTAAGCTTCAGAGCAGCTTTTGCTCAATGTGTGCTGGGATAAAAAGACTCTGATATGAATGGAAGGGGTTCAAGTGCAGACGCTTTGTGGGATGCAATAGGAGTCTGCGAGGGAACATTTAAGAGAGCTCTGCATTACTTTCATGTGACAAGTAATGTATATTGTTTGCCAGGCCAAGATCTGAGCGCTCTCTGTCACTTTTACAAGGTCGTCACAGAGAAACGAAAGTGTAAAGAACCCAAGAGAACAGGGATGAGCGCCAAAGGATCACGTAATTACAAATACATGAAACCTTGTCCAAACTCTTAATTATCTTGATTGCTTTCATCACTGCAATTATTCCCAATAGCCACCGTTGACTTCTGTATTTTGTATTTCAATGGTCCAGTGCCTGGCCAGTGCGAGTAGTCTTGACTCCAAATGGCTCGATTTCAATGGACTCAGGCCGCTTTCCACTAGTTAAGAACATGGACATGCCAGAGGTCAGGATTTGAGGCAGACAGTTCAGATTTGTGATGTTTTTCCCACCATGAAGGTCTATTGGCCAGGGAGTACTATCAAGGTTTGGCTCTATCAGCCACTGGCACATCAACACTGCAAGGCTGTTTTAGGGAAATCTAGATTACCCAAATCTGTTTTTAATAAAATATGTGCAACTAAATTCATGTGACCTCATCCATATGACCTTTGTACTGGATGGTATACACTGTCTTGGGACTTCAAGATACTTGAAAATGTGGTTGCAATACACAGTGTAAAGTTTCTTACATACAATCTCATGGAGGGATTGGATTTTCACCTGGTTGGTTTTAAACTCATGCCTAACTGATTTCTCTAGATCAGCCTCAAGGGCAATTTTAAATTCGGGTACATTTCACTAGTTCATGTTTTATTTCTGATACTTTGCCCTTTGGAATGGTAAAACATTAGGTATATTGAAGAATTGTAGTGCCATGAACACACACACTTCTCTTGAGGAAAAAACACTTTCTCCCCTAAATATGGTAGCAGCATTCAGTGTACACTGAGGCTGACCTAGGAAGCATCCTGTCACATTCTCCATTCTGATGACCAGAGCATGTAAATTGGACTTCTATGACTACCTGGTCTCCCCAGAGAGAACAATAGCCTTGACCAGAATCATTCTGGATGCTCACTGGGTTTAGGTCACCCCTAGTCATTGGTCCGTTAGGCCAGCGGGTGGCGCAGCGGATTAAACCACTGAACCATAAGCTGTCAATCGAAAGGTCGGCAGTTCGATTCCCACGACGGGGTGAGCGCTCGTTGCTTGGCCAGCTCCTGCCAACCTAGCAGTTCCAAAGCATGTCAATGCGAGTAGATAAATAGGTACCACTTGCGGGAAGGTAAACAGCGCTCCGTGTTCCAGCTGCATGCTACGCGCTGCGGCAAGGAGAGTCATGCCGGCCACATGACCACGGAGGCGTCTTCGGACAATGCTGGCTCTTTGGCTTTGAAATGGAGATGAGCACCACACCCTAGAGTTGGACACGACTGGACTTAATTGTCAGGGGATACCTTTACCTTAGTCATTGGTCCAGTTCACTCACCTGACTCTGGAGTGGGAAATTTGAGCATCTGCTAATTTCAAACCAGCCTATCAGAGCTGGGGTGGGGGCGCTAGGCTCTCTAAAATGGGATAAAAAGAGAGCTGCCCTGCTGTGTTGAGAGAGCAAGATGTGCAGGAGATGCAAGATGGGTGTTGTGCCTTGCTAGATGCCAGCCAAGACAAAACTGAAGCCGTGATGCTTTCGAGCCAGGAAGGAATTAACTCCTAGGAAGATATGCTGGCAGAAGGATGCGGAATTGTAAGTGGACTTGGTAAGTCAGGGAAGTCCTGGTTAGAATCTGTTTTCACTTTATTTTGGACTTTGCCTCTTGACCTCAAGTATAGAATTTGGTTGCTTGTCTCTCTCTCCCACCCACCCCCCTTTGTTTCATTTTAATCCTCAGTAAATTGTTTCCTTTGGTTTGATTAAAACCAACCTGCCTAGTGCTTTAGCCCAAAGAGAAACTGGCCTCCCATCGACAACACCTTGCTCAGCCTTGAATGTTAACCAGAGGGGCTTGAGTGTCAGTGACGTGCAGCGAGGTCAATGGCTGGGGAGGCACTGGATAGCTATCTAAAATAGAGGGAGAGTGAGCATCACACATCATGTGGGTTCAAGACACCCCCCCCCCTCAGTGTAGCAGATGTGGTAGCTGCCTCCCCTGGTGCTTTTTCATTGCAGTCTTATGACGAGACCAGAGAGCCTAAATATCTTTTATACACATATGTGAAATAAGTTATGTAGACTATGGAAGGTGAGGACATGTAATGAAGGCGTCTACAAACCTTTCATTGGTGACATACATGCCGGGGCAAGTTTCCTTCCCTCTGTTGCCGGCTCAACCAGCTAACGCTAACCTGTGCTTTGCACACTTTCCTTTTGCACTTTCACCAGCTAGTGCCTTCCTTCCTGCCTGTCCGGCCCTGCAAGGCATTCTGGGGTGCTACTCGACTGCCATTCAAGCTTGTCCAGACAACAACGATTGTGCCGAACGATGGGATTGATGGGATTCACAGAACGTTTCCCTGTCATTATTAACAACTTGTTAAGCAACACATACTGTATAAACAAATACCGTATTGACCTGAGTATAAGACTCACTTTTTCCCCCTAAGGCAAGTCTTTAAAGTAGGGGTGCGGCCTACAATCAAAGTCTAGCTTTTCAAGCCTCTCCAAGTCTCTTTCAAAGGTAAAACGCTTTTTCTTTTTTTAAACTGCAAAGTGCTGTGTTTTCAGCTCTTGATCACTTGCTAAATGGTCACAATCTCTCTAGCAGCCTCTAGCTTCAGAAGCATTTGAAAAACTTAACCCTTAAGTTCCAGCCCCAGGACTCTGTGGAAACTAAGATATTTATTGATCCTGCAGTTTGAAAGTTGAGAGCAAGAGCTCCTGCATAGGGTTACCATATCCAAAGGGGGACAGAGTGCCAACCTTTAGGCTGCAATCCTGTGCACACCTTCCTGGGAGTAAGCCCCATTGAATGCAATGGGACTTACTTCTGAATAGACATGCATAGGATTGTGCTGTTAACCATTGAAATTTGGGCAGGTGCAGCTCATCATCATGGAAGGGTCAACAAGCTGCACCTGCCCAAATTCCAAAGGTTAAAGGTAGGCACTCTGTCCCCTTTTGGATCTGGGAAGGCTACTTATACTAGGGTGCCCAGATTCAATAAGGAACAGGGTGCCTATGCTTTTAACTGTACTAAAGCTGTACTGTTTACTGTTCTACTAATGTGTATATTTTCTTTAAGTTAAAAAAACTTAAAAATGTATTTTTTAAAAAATAGCACCAAACTTTAAGGGTGCGGCTTATAATCAGGAGCGTCCTATACTCGGGGCAATACGGGTAATTAGAATCATACAGAAATGACATTTGTAACACAGATCAGTGGAAAATTCTTAATATTTATTATTATTATTATTGTTATTATTTTACTTTTCATAACAGCTATTTTCATTGGAGTATGACAGGTGAGGCTCTGCCTCCTCTGATCACACATCCCTGTTGAGTGTGTGCCTGATTGTATCAGGCTGTGTCGATGACTGAGGGAGAGCTGCATCTCATTCTTCTCCCTTCTCAGGTAACTCAGTGTGAGGACTGCTGGTGGATAGACAGACCCCACTTGGGTGAAGGGGTGTAAATGTGACCCCACAATGGTGATGGCATCAACATATTTGATGGCAGGTTGTGACATGATCTCAGAGTAGGGAAAAGCCTAGATTCATGGAAGTGGAGGTAGCTACCCTGGCTGGATCGCTACACAAGGCATATGTTCTGATTTCGGATTGTTTTACAACAGTGGAAGGAAAAACATGACCCTGTAATTACCCAACCATGGATTGCTGATCTACACTCATTCTCAGTGTGTGAACTGTCAGCCTGCAGAAGGGATCAGAGAGAACAGACACATCTGAACATTTGGTCAACCTTCAATGAAATGGGCAGTCCAATCCTACGTGGGCCATTTGTCATTGCTGAACTTCTGGGTGGCTGAGCTCTGCGCTGTGTGGCCATGTGGCTGCACAGCTTACAGGGAACACTGCCTCCCACTCTCTGAATTGGAAAAGGAAAAGGAAGCAGAAGAAGAGGAAGTGTAAAGGAAAGGAGAGTGGTGGGCTACAGCATCTTGGCCTAGCCCACCACTCTCCGCTTCTCCACACATCCTCTTCATATTCATCCCCCTCTTCCTTTTCCAATTCATGAAGTGGGAGAAGCAGAAGCTGGCACATTACCAGGTAAGGGGGCAGTATTTGGCACACTGCCTCATGCATCAGGAGGCCTTGGGTCAGTCATGCGTGGGCATGCGCGCGTGCGCACACACACGCACACACACCATGCCTTGTGCTGATACCCTAGCTATAGGGTATGGTAGAAAGCATCTCTCTCTCTCTCTCTCTCTCTCTCTCTCTCTCTCTCTCTCTCTCTCTCTCTCTCTCTCTCTCTCCTTCCCCCCTTCTCTCCACTGAGCGTGGAACATATTTCCTCTCATTTCCTAAGGATGACAGTTATGACTTGACTCAAGATCTGACCTGAGAACAGGGGAAATAACTAAAAAGACAATTGTTTCTTCTCAGATGTCTCTCTTGTCATACAGGCTTTGTGGAACAGTCCATCTTTTGAGGTGTGACAAGGCATTCTCTGCCTATTTTTCAATAGTTGCATACCTTTCATGCTGGAGTCTAAACAGTAACACATCTGAAAAGTTTGATAAGACCGCATTCACAGTCTTCCTGCTCCATCTACATTTTAAGAAAGGAATGGAGCCTTCTAGCTTACTCGTGTGTACTTGTGTGTTAGCTCTTCACTTTGCCATGAACAGAAACACTGAGCACAGAGCGCACACACACAGATTTCCAGATATAGTTGCAATCCCAAGTGCATATACTGGGAGTTAGTCTGATTTAAATCACTGGGACTTCCTTGTCCTGGAAGAACATGCGCAGGAATCAGAGTGCAAGTCTACATTTCTGCTGGAAGACAGACAATCCATGAGGTACAATCCATGAGAAACTTATTTTGTGAAAACCCAGTTCTGATTAAAAGAAGTGACCTGCATCCATCCATCTCCCCTAAGGACTGGTTCTGGTTATGATCTGGTTATGAAGAATTCTCTGTGAAGAGCAGAGGGGGACAACGACAACAACAACAATAATAAAGACAGTTGAGAAGTCATAACTGTGTGCTCCAATTGATCATGTATGCTACATGGGTGCAAAGCTCTGTTCTCATGGCACTGAACTACTCACGACTCAAACCAATTTCCAAGAAATACTGTACCCTGTGATATGATCCTTTATGCACCATATTCTCTATGTACGTGTGTCTTATATAGATAATTGGTAACGTTACCAAAGGCAGTAAAGGGCATTCACTAGTTCACTACTATTATCTAGGTCAGCGGCCCCCAACCTTTCCGGCATCAGGGACTGGTAGCTGTTCCGAATTGCTTCCCACGGACCGGGGGGGGGGCGCTGATGCCACGCCACCACGTGACCTGGGTGTGATGTCAGCTGCATGCACCCAGCGCAGCTCCAATCACACACACACCGCCGGTTTCGGTACCATTTTGGAGCTGTTCGGCCTCCAGGGAGGGCCGAAAAGAAGACGGCCGAAGCGGAGCGAAGGCAAGTACGCCCCAACCCCAACACTTCTGCCTCCCGCGGCTCCCCGTGGAGGCTCGGCCCGGGGCCCGGTCAGTTGGGGACCCCTGCTCTAGGTTATGTAATTAAAATTTAGCATTATCTCTTTGGGACTGTCAAATCACTAACACAAGTTAAAAGAAACCGTCCATGTAATCCTTGAGTCAAAAGATGACCAGTTTGTGTGTGTTTGTATTTTGTGTGTAAGTGAGCAGCTAATCCACATAAGTGTTTAAATTAAGTAAGAGTGTCCTTTTATGCTGAACTTTCAACTAAAGTAGAGGTTCCCAACCTGTGGTATTAGTACCACCAGTGGTACTTCGGTCAACTGCTGGTGGTACTTGGACCGCTGGACCACTGGAACCCCACTCCGACACGGTGCTTTTGGTGGTGGGTTTTTTTCTCCCAAGAAGCTGCCTTTGGCCGAGCCTCTCAGAAACGCTGAGAAGGGCCCTCCC
Organism: Plestiodon gilberti rubricaudatus; assembly: GCA_026170595.1. Lineage (NCBI taxonomy): Eukaryota > Metazoa > Chordata > Lepidosauria > Squamata > Scincidae > Plestiodon > Plestiodon gilberti. Next base: position 243,607,166 of record JANXHW010000001.1, on the reverse strand, counting down.
ACCTGCCCAGAGCCTCCTCCCTGTGTTTTCTAGCCTCTGAAAACCTGAAAACCCAGAAGTGATTATGTCATTGCCAGTCACTTCCGGTGGTACTCAGAAGGAGAGTGGTGCTGGAGGTGGTACTTGGTCAGGAAGTGGTTGGGAACCCCTGAACTAAAGCATGATCACAAACTAATGGCAAACTGGGACAGCAAGAAGTGACTCAATAGTGTAGCATAAACCTGTTGCCTAGCACAAATGTAACCAAAAAAGCTATGGTGGGACTCAGAACAATAATTAACATGGTACACTTTTGTTGTTGTTGTTGTTTTGTTGTTGTTGTTGTTGTTGTTGTTATACCGCTTTTCAACAGGAGTAGTTCACAAAGTGGTTTACATAGTAAAATAAATCAATAAATGGTTTCCTGTCCCCAAAGGGCTCACAATCTTAAAAAAAAAATACAGAAGGGACACCAGCAACAGCCACTGGAAAAGATGCCATGCTGGGGTGAAAAGAAGGACAGTTGCTCTCCCTCTGCTAAATATAAGAGGACACCACTTTGAAAGGTGCCTCTTTGCCCAGTTAGTAAGGGTTTTAAACTCATTCTAGTAATCATATTAGACTTGGTCAATGCAATAGCTGTTTATTAATGAGTTCCAAACTTGTCAACAAAACTGAAGGACACAGCAGACCCCTTTGCCGTGTATATTGTTGCTGTAGTAATAAAGAAAGTTTCTAGCCCACATGCTGCGAAGATAAGATTGAAATCAGATAAATCAGACGAAGATTGACTGAGTTTGGGCATTGCCTGGGGGATTTTAAAAGCTAGATGGGGAGCAGGGATGGTTGATATGATTTCCAGTGGCCAGGAGCAGGGTTTGAGGACCCTGCTTAGCTCTTTGTTCCTCCTTAACAGAACCAGAATCGGTTATGGAAATTTGCCAACGTATGTAAATTTGCTTATGTCACAGAAAGGTCACAGAATTCAAGTTATCTGGATGTTGATTATTTTTTGTGTGCAAAATACTGTATACACAGCCTTACCCATAGGCAGCAAGTATCTGCTGCTGTTGTGTAGGTTCAGCTTCATAGAATTGAACATATAACCACACATGAAGCTGCTTTATACTGAGCCAGACTGTTTGTAGGAGAAGAAGATGCATGGCATGGGTTGTTGTAGCTGAGAACCTTGGTTCTGTGATCAGCTGCCTCGTACGATGACGTGTCAGAATGGCAACATCATTGCTGGAGAAAATGGCTCTCAGCCTCTGAATTGGCCTCACCCACTCAGGCTGCCTGTTGGATCCTTCTGGAACAGCAGTGACTGTAAAGCGCTTCCTGTCTCCTTGGCTTTCGTTTGTTCGTGCCAGTGACTTTGGCGTCACTTTTTATCCTGACCTTTGGCTTTGTTCCAGACTCCTGGCTTGCTTCCCAGTCCTGACTTCTGACTCCCAGCTCTCCCACAGTGACTGCCCACAGCTCAGCTCTCACACAATTGGTCCATCTAGATTATTAAAGTCCATATTGACTGACAGTGGCTCTCCAAGGTTTCAGATTTCTTTGCCAACCCTACTTGGAAATGCCAAGGATTAAACCTGGGACCTTCTGCACATAAAGCATGTGCTCCACCACATGTGCAGCCACAGCTCAGGGGGTTGAGCTAGATATCTTTGTTAGCGGAGGGATTCAAGGTCTCATGGCCCTGTTCACTGTATCCCCCCCCCCCCCCGTGAACCATTCAGTGTCCTTTGTTCCCCTGAGTATATATTATTAAGCCAAGGGGATACAAGAGATTTCATCTGGGGAAGGAAGGATATACCCCAACATGGCATTTATGTTTGAGAAGGAATGTCCCCCAAGCAAGGGTTGGCCAAGTATAGCTTGTGGTCAACATTTAGTCTATCAAGGCATTTTTCATCTTCCAGATTGGGGAGAGGAGTGAGAAGCAGTAACAAGTCTGAAATTAGCTAGATATTGCCCTTGAACCATATTTTATGTACCTCTTCAACAAGGTTAAAAGTAACATCTTCTCCTAGCATGTTTTCAAAGTAGACTACACATAATATTCACAAGTAGAATAAGAGCCTAGGAAGTTTAATCCTTTGAGTCAGAATACTTATCTGCAGTGGGGCATTTACAGTCTAGAATGGGAAAGAAACAAAAGAAAGGGGGGAACCATTACCTAACTGTGAGAGGTAGGTCAAAGTAAACGTACAGTGAGAATAAAAGCCCATGCAATGCCAAGCTCAAAGATGCATTAGTAGATCTCTTACATGTAATGTAGCTAGCTTAAAGGCATGAGGCTCTGAGTCCATACTACACCAGTCATGTCTTCAAGGTTTCAGACCATTGGGCATAGAAGCTTATATTTTAAAAAGAGAATTTCCCATGATTTTATCTAGAATCTCTAGGCCAAGAAAAATACCTTGTGGGCCATAGGTCTTGCCTCACTGCAACAGCCTAATAAAAAGTAATGACCTTCATATCTGTGCAACTCAGCCCTTCCCTCCTATGTACAATTTAGGAAAATGGCTTGACAAAGAAGGGGAGAAGTTATTGTCTTTCCCGAACAAAAGTCATTGATTTTGCCTCCTTCCATTTCACCAGCCACAATTTCCCCAGACATTTTTACAAGGCAGCTATTTTTAATTCATTCTTGTTCATCATGCTTCACGAGGAAGATCACAGCATGATGCTGTTGTCACAGTTCTGCCGGCATGTCAGCACTTTATGTATTTCCTTTTTCATTGATATGGATCTCTTCCTACTGACAACGCCCAACAAATAACTTTTTACCATTTCCTCTCAAGCATGCTTAAAAAGAAAAGAATTACAGTACTTTCATTTTCATCCACACAGGTCAGACTGAGATGGGCAATTCAAGGCTCTAGGTTTGCCAACTCCAGGCTCAAGATGTGATCTCATAAACAATCACATCTCCATGCTCTAAAATATGTGCTGTATAGGATAACAGGATCCTCCAAAAAGACAGGCACAGACACAGTATTGTATAGTGCAAGTCCAGTGGTCCAGACTTCACTGCCTTTGTTGACTGTACATCTATCCAATCACCTATGTTTATAGATGGTGACCTGGCCTGGAAACAAAACACCCACACACACCACCAATAGAACTGTGTGGTTTAAATATGCTGCATGAATATGTAAAATATGAATTGTGTGAAGCTGTTCTTAGGTTGAGAAAGTAATAAAGCTATTTTTTCAGAAGCTCAACAGCAGAGGTCTGCAAAAGTCTAACTCTAACTACTTACTCCCAAATCTTTCACAAATAGCCTTACAGTGCAAGCCTATGCATGTTTACTCAGAAGTAAGTCCCACTATATTCAATGGGCTTACTCCCAGGTAAGTATGCTTAGGGTTGCAGTCTAAGCTTACCAAGTACCTTGTATTTTTAGAGTCGTATTTTATGGGAGGTTTTATTTTAATTGTACTTTCAGAGACATAAACTATCATAGACTATCAGCGCAATCCTATCCAGCTCCCCCACTGTTGCAGCAAGTGGGGGAGGGGAGAACAGGAGACTTTGGAAGGGAAAGGGGATTTAAATCCCCCTTCTCTTCCAAAGCTTCCTGGTTTGCCGAGCTGGATTGCGCTGTATCTTTTACAGCGCGCAATTAGATCTTGTCTATCATTATATCTCCCACCCAAGTTACCCAACCTACCATTCTGTAGTTTTAAGATTCATTTAATACAAATACAGTTGGGGCAGGTTGCAGGAGAAGAAACTAATTCTACAGATGTAAAATATTCTAAAGCAGGTTGATAAAGAAGGTTCTACTTTATTATTATTTTTTGTAAAGAATTGTTTACTATGGTTAAAGAGCTTTACTCCACAAGCAGCTAAGGTATGGATGGTTTTGCAATGGCAGCCATTGTATATCTGGAGAGCAACTGCAATGAAGTAAAATGGGCCTCTTGGGTTTTAGAAAATTCCTAAACACCCAGATTTGATGGAAATGACATAACACCTCAACAAGAAGAAAACACTCGGAAACTGCATATACATTAAAAACAAAACAAAACACCAAAAACCCACCTGGCATACTGTACCCAAAGCCAATTTTTGCATTAACGACAGCTCATCAAAAGGATGCAATTGATGGACCATCCCCTTGGCTTTTGTTTTTTGGCTGCTCTGTTTTTATTGTGCTTTTGTTTAATGAATGATTTTAAACTGCTTTGGGTGCTCTTTGAGGGAAAATGAGATACAATTTTAAATTAATTGATGAAGGGGAGAGGCTTTCCTAGTATGCCATTTCCCAGATTAGTCAGAAAGTGAACTCTCTCTAGAGTCAAACCTATCAGCTGCCCCTTCCTTAAGGGTCATCCATTATTCCATAACATTACAATTTCATAAAGCATAATGCTGCCCCATTTCCCCCCCCCCCCTCATGACACATTTCCATTGAACTGAGTCCAAAACACCGGAGCTCCAAAGTGGCCTTTGTTTTGGTAAAGTTCTATCTGGAAATCCTACCTCATCTGCTGGATACCTGGGCAAAGTTATTTGGCTCTCTGCTTAACGTTCCAACAGCTTATCCCCGAAGGAATGCCTGGAATCAGATCAACTATTGTTTCCTCCACATTCTGCACCACTGCTGAAGCATGAAGGAAACTCCCACCCTGGTGCTTCCGTCCTCACCTCGCATCCTATCCTCCACTGACCCACACATGGAGATGTGAGAAGAGGGGGAGGCAGCAGGAAAACAGTGAGAAATGGCATTTCTCAAAGTGGCTGGAGATTGCTTTGAGAGAGAGAGAGAGAGAGAGAGAGAGAGAGAGAGAGAGAGAGAGAGAGAGAGAGAGAGAGAGAGAGAGAGAGAGAGCATCTCTCACTCCATCCAGTGATGTGGACCATGGGAACCATCAGTCAACCATTCAGTTGTACATCTTGTTTTAACCTTTTAATGTGGCATATAATCATATAAATTAAAAGAGGGAAGGTGCTAGTCCACCTTAGGAACACACACACACACACACACACACACACACACACACACACACACACACACACACACACACGCACGCACACACACACACCCTTCCCACAACACACACATCGGGTGCTTAACACGTAATCCTTGCAGTCAGGCACATTTCAATAATCAACATATTATTGTTGATAATATGAAGAAAAAAGTTCCATTAACTACTACAGTGTGACCTACTTCAGAGCAAACATATTGAGGATTGGACTATCAATATCATTGCTCAGTAATTAAATTCTAAAAAGAACAAAGGCTCATGCCTGTCTAGTCGGCATAACCTCTGACCTGGATGTTTTGTGTCCTAACACTAGATGTGTGGGGGCTGGCCCTGCCTACTTGGGGCACAATCCACTGGACTATTCACATGCTACTGAAAGCAATCCTGGAGATTTTAATAGGGCCTCCTGGAATTTCCAGCCTTGCATCATGTTGGACAAAAAACTCTGGGAATAGCTTCAGTCAGAGTTGGCAACTCTACTCAAGTCCCATTGAAATGAATGCAGTGCGGGAAAACTTCCTAGTGGATTATACCCTCAGTGGTGATGGCAATGAGCTCTGCAGATGCTTGGAGACATATTATTACATTCCAAGTTCCTGGCCAAGCTCTGTTATTCAAAACGGTGGCCAGGTCTGGTAAGTCCCTGGCTCAGATGACATCTTGAGAATACCAAGCTTGTGTATTTGGTTGCTTTCTAATATTTTATACACCAACTTGGCAATACTCTGTAATAAGTGCAGTTATACAGCAGAGAAATGTGTCCCCAATTACAGCCATTGTTGTAATAATAAGCAAAACAAATAAGGAATATTTCAGCATTTGGATTTTACATCTTGTTTTGCTAGCACTATCTCAGATATGTGAACACCCAAAATTTCCTTCATAACCTTAATGCCTGACCCTGACATGACAAGGAAGCAGAAGACAAAAGAGGCTTCTTCTCTGCCTCCACAGGAAGGCTTCTATAAGGGCGTATAATGGTTAGAGGAAATGGCTGGCCCAGAAAAGAAAAACCTGGCTCCAGGACTAAGGGCAGAAGGCAAGGTAATGTCACTTCAAGTCAATGTAGCTGAATACTTCAGTCAGTCTCAACGGCTAGGCCCTAGTTTTGTCAACCCTCCATGACAGGCAAGGTAATGGAGTCTGCAGGAATCAGCATCAATTTCCAGGTGGCTACTGAAAACAATCCTAGAGTTTTTAAGAAGACTTCTAGGAATTTCCAACACTATACTATGCTGAAGAAAAAAAAAAGTCCTGAAATAGCTTCGGTCAGAATTGGTAACCCTATGGTGTAGGCCGGCCCGGTCCCAATGGGCTTCCTCGAATTTCCGCCAGCTATTTGTAAAGGCCATATAAAGACCACACAGGCCGGAACGGGGATGCCTTGGGGATACTGTTGCTCAGCTCCCCCCCCCCCCGACTCACACACTGTTGCGAGGATAAGCATGAGTTAAACCCATGTTGGCTGCTCTTGAGTTTGCCACAGGAAAGGTAGAATAAAAATGTGACAAATAAATATACCCCCCATGCATTTATTTGTCACATTTGGGCACCCTTCTGTCTACAACTTGCTGCCCTTCCTGATTTTTCATTCTCTACTGCCATTCTCCCCCACACTTCATTGTCTTTTGTAAAGAATGTATCCTTTCCAAAATCTACTGGATTCTGCAAAACAACAAAACACACCCAAACACAGCCATCAGAATACACTGTGCAAACTGAAATTCACAAGATACAGAATTTAGCTGGGCAGAGTTGCTATTATTATTATTATTATTATTATTATTATTATTATTATTATTATTATTATTATTATTATTATTATTAACAACAACAACAACAACAACAACAACAACAACAACAACAACAACAACAACAACAACAACAACAACAACAACATACATACATACATACATACATACATACATACATACATACATACATCCTCTATGTACCTGGTGCTTTACATGGACTGGGGGAAAACCAAAACTCAGACAAATCCCTGTCCCAAATGATCACTATCTTAAAAGGGACACAAGGGAGAAAACAGAGGAAGGAGAGAGAAACAGATGCAGGGACAGACTGGGAAAGAATATACGATTACATATAATGTACACTTACTTCGGCTTAGTTACAGAGCAGTATGAGGCATTTTGTGTATGTGGAAAAATTAGCTTTCCTCAGCACGCTCCGTGATCATCAAATGCCAGCAGAACCAACAGCAGAAGTTGACTGTTTCATGTTGACTCCACTGGGCTTTGATTTACCTTCTCAGCCCATTGTCAATAATAAATATTCCGTTGAGCCTGTGTTCTATTATAGGCCAAGGATCCATATGTCGCTGAATCGCAAGCGTTGGGCTGCAGGCATTCAGAACTGGTGGACGTCCATGGTATTCTTCTCATGGCTCTCCTTGGATTTCGAATTCAAGAAGCAAAACAAAACAGTTCAGGGTCAGATGTTTCAGGCTGCCCTTAATAACAGTGGCCCTTTTGAACACTTTTCCTTCTGCTCGCAGCAAAGGTTAAAGAGTAGGAAATGCCTGTTTGGTTTGACCTTGTGGTCACAGAAACTGACAGGAATCATATTTAAGGCTCCAATGTGTAGTTATTTTTAGTTGCTGTAACTATTCTGAAGTCAGGACTGAAGTAAATAAAAAGCAGCAGCACGGGCAGGAGAAGTCATGGTAAAATGGGGGCCATTGTTTTCTTTTTTGCCTGACTTGACTATTTACATCAACATCACTAGTTGAGCTTATGCTTCTGCTCCGAATGCTGAATAACTTCCAGCCTGCTTACATAAGCACCTGACAGTATTTTTACTTTCCTGGCAGATGAAGTCTTTGTGTCCCTCAGCTTTGGCAATTTCCTAAGAATGCATCCTGCCTGGAAAACAGCAAAGGAAGGGAAACCGTTTCGAACATTATTTCCTAATTACATTGTTTGCACTATTATGGAGTGTCTTAACAGTTCCTTCCGTTTCTTCTTCGTCTTCTTCCCCTCTTGTTTATTGAAACAGGACACCCCAAACAGCAGCAAAAGATATATAATGGAAATGTAAACACTGATCTCAAGTACTAGAGGCAGTGGAGTTGGGCTTTCAGGATGTATGCTGAATGGATGCAGGCACTGCAGCACCTTCTCTGAGGTTGTGGATACACAACTGCGTCTTCTTCCCAGTCTCTGGATTGGTGTTCATTTGTTTCAGACAGGAGAAAAGGCACACCCACAGCAATCTCATGCCCAAACTGGACTGCTTCACATTTGTTTCATAGTAAGAACAGCCTAATCTGGAGATAATCTACCTAATCTAAGTACTGAGATTAAGGGTTTTGGTTGGGGATAAATGCAAACACTCTTGGCATTCATCTGAGCAGAATGCAATAGGCATGAACCAAATCAGAGGGAACAGTGATCCATTTGAATGTGCTTCATTCCCTCAGTTTCAATTCCTACAGCCAGCCGCAGGTAGAATGGAGGAGGGAAGAGAGGGGGGGGGGAATTGTCAATGGAAATTCTCCAGTACCGAACTCAAGCATACAATGGGGTTGGAGAGTGGCATTGAGTAGGATGTGTAGAAGATGCATGGTTTCTTCATTCTTCCATTGGAGTGGATTGTGAAGGGGAGGAAGAAGTGCTACAGACTGTATTTAGTATTTTGCTTTGTGCAAAATAACATCAGTTATATTTAGGATTTTACTTCCAAACGGAGACAATTTGAGGTTTGCTTTGCCAATAGCAGACCATTCTTTAAAATCTCTTCCAATCTGACCCTTATACCATCTTCTTATACCTTGATATTTTTATGAGTTTGTAAGATTACAGTGGGCCTTTTGCCTGATCCAGTAGGACTTTTCATATGTTCTTTTTTGTTTTGGCCCAATCCTGTCCAGCATTTGTGCTGGTGGAGCACTTGCTCCGCTGACGCAAGCTGTTGCAAAAGCACCAGAAAGCGCTTTTGCAACAGCGTAGAGCCATAAAGCACACTGAGCCATAAAGCACACTGTGCTTCCAGAACACAAGTTCCAGCAGTACAAAAGTCCTATAGCAGTGGTTCCCAAACTCTGGGTCCTGACCCCCAGTTTGAGAAACACTGTCCTATAGGATTAGGCTGTGAGATAGATCAGTTGTTTGATTCAGTGTAAGGCAGCTTCATATACGTGCAGTTAAACCTAGTATAAAACTGCAACAACTCACTAAAAGACATGGTAGAGATTCAGGACTCAATAGTTTTCCTATATAGGACAACCTTCAAAATGCTATAAAGGAACTTGCCTGGCAAATTTTCCTATGGAGAGATTTGACAACACACATGCCGCCACCGCCACTAAAATCTCTTGTGCTTTGTCCGCACCACCTCGTCCAGGGACCTTAAAGATCAAGGACATTCACAAGATCTTCTATCCTCTGAGTGGCGCCCACTTCTGCAACAGTAAGTGAAAACCATGAGGGGGAAGTTAATTTCTAGGTTATGGGACAAAACCTCTTAATCTGCCTCTTAATCTGCCTCTTAATCTGATTAGGGCAAGTGTACCCATATACCAGTCAACACAATTTATCTCAGAAGGCAGAAAAATTATAGCAACATAAGCACTTAAATTGGCAATTGTTTAAAACAAAAACAAACAGCCCCCCTAGGAAAATCATTATTAGTTGGTAGAAGGGTATATGTAGTGATTTCCATTCTGTCCAATAGATGGCAGTCATATGCACTCCGGCACAAGTCTCAAAGCCAGGAAATTGGAGCACATGTAGAAGCAGGAACATATTCAGGGATGGAACAGGAAAAGGCACAAGCAGAGTCAGGGATCTGAGACCAGAGATGGATCAGCAAGCAAGACTCACAATCAAGGAATCATAGAATCATAGAAATTAGAGCTGGAAGGGACCTTCAAGATCAAACTCCTGGCCAGCTATAGCATCCCCAATACATGGCTTTCCAGCCTTTGCTTAAAGCCCTCCAACAATGGAGAGTCTACCAACTTCTGAAGCAGACTATTCTATTGCCAAACAGTTTGTACCATCATCAAGAAGTACTACTTAATGTCTACTCCCTTGCTGTAATTTACCTATTTGTCCTGGTCCATCTTTCTGGAGCGTCCAAAAACAAATCCCCTTGATCTTCCACATGACAGCCTCTCAGATACAGTATTTATAGTTAACATGTTCCCTCTTCTCCAATCTAAACATGCCCAACTCCTTCAACTGTCTTCATAGGTCATGGTCTCCAGCTCCCTCACCATCAAGGCATTCTTCAAGCTGAGATATAGTGATACAGGAAATATGTTGGATCGTTATTGCAATCTATACAATGATTTCCACCCAATCAGGTCACTCTGGGCTAGGAGTGACAAGTTCCTGCAGGTGTAGCACTGAGATCTTCCTAAAGAGGAGGGAGCTCAGAAGCGGCTTGCAAGGAAAGTGCTCTAAGAGCCCAAACTGATACTTACCCTCCTTTGTCTTTGCACTTCTTCTGTTGCTGACCGCTACAAAGCCATCAGCGCCATTTGTAAAAGGTGCTCCAGCAGTGTACTACTCAGGGAAGGCCTGCGCCTTTCCGCCAGTGCCAGTAGATCTCCAGCCGCCCACCAGATCAGGTAAGATGGCAGGGGAAGTGGGAGAGGTGGTGGGAGGGTGGAACAAGGGTGAGAGAGGGACGAACGGGGTGGCAATGGGGGCAGGGGGTGGGCAGCACGGGTCCAGGAAGGGAACAGGTTTGGCAGCAGCGGTGGCTGCCGAATCCTAACCCCTGTCCCAGACCCAATCCTGTGGCGCTATTTAGCTAGCACAGGTTGTCTGAGTAGACCCCCTGCAACGCAGAGGCATACCCCCGGGTAAGGGAATGATTGTTTCCTTATCCAGAGGAGACTTCCACAACTGCCCCCCCTCCAACCGTAGGATGTTGCAGTAGCCATTTTGGCACCACTGCGTCGGCAGAGGGGAAAATAATAGAATTGGGTTGTAAGACTCCCATGGTACTGCTGAACAGCTGCAGCTAAATATAGTTGGATGGGGGTTGGGAGATCTTTATCGACCTTTACTTAATACTAGCATGCTCTACTCACATGTCAGTATTATTACCAGCCCTCAGTTATTATTGTATATAGTATATTCATTGTGAATGGTGTGTTTTGTATGCTTCTTACGTCTGATTCAAAAAGATCAAAGAAGCAATAGCAGTAGTCAGCTTTTAAATTTAAACTGTAAGATTCTATCCCTCCAGATTTGTATGGCGAGAAAACCTATCAGCCTATAACCCCCAGACCAAGCAAGTTAAATGCAAGTTAAATGCTCCTACGTACTTGTTTTAAATTTCAAAGTGTTGGGGTTTATAAAGGGAATATTTAATGCTTCCTTCCCTTGCTGCTTTTGAGTCTATCCATAATACAAACTTATATCAGTTTTACACCAACATGGCTTTCCCCAAAGTGTTTTTGGAACTGTAGTTTGGTAAGCAGACTGGGAATTCTCTATTTAGAAATTCCCAGTCTCCTGATGCAGAACTCTCGTCTTCTGAGTTCCTTGAGCAAGGCTGGCCCATTCCTGAGGCTGACTGAGGTGGAAGATTGACAGGGGGCAGCCGCCTCCACCCGCTCATCTCCTCCTACTACTTGGCTTTGAAAAGGAAGAGAAGAATGCCAAGGAAATGTGGAGGAGAGGAGAGTGGTAGGCTAGAGCGTCTCTAGACTGCCACTCTCCACTCCTCCACACTTCCTCTAAATAAGGGGTGCACAACTTGGCAGTAGGTAGGGTCCGAAATGAATAGACTAAACTTCTTTGGGGGCCGCAGATAGGTGTCGCGGGGGGCGTGGCAAGGAACCATGATGTCAAGGAACCATGGTGGCAAGGAACCATGATGTCACTTCCTCAAGAAGTGACATCACAGGAGGCGTGTCCATGAGCCAGAAAATCTCCGGAAATGCAACATATTAATAAATAAATAAATAAAGATATTTACTTACATTTATATTAGGTATTTGATTATTAAACATTCATCTGGTAATTAATTCATTTATCAATTCATCACGCCCTTTCCCCCCAATGCAGATAATGAACGGGTCCTTTTTGTTCCCCTTCTCCTCCAGAAGGCTTTGAAGGTGCATCGCCAAAGCTCCCCTTGCAGGGACCCTGGAGAGCTCTGCAGTCGTGACGCCCCCTCCCCCTTTCTGCTATCCAGGCACTGCACGCTACTAGCAACAATAGAGGTGAGGGAGGGGGTGGGGAGGGTCTGCCTTTCCCTGCCTGCCTGCGAGAAAGCTGCGCCGAGTGTGTGGCAGGCAGGCAGGTCGGCTACTGCAGAGTAGTCAGCCAAGCACGTTTTTGTCCTTTTTCGAGGAGACCATATGCTGCAGGTAGGGTGCCTATAGATGCACGTTTCGATAGGCAGAGGCACGCACACACTGGAGGCCTGGCCGCATCCAGCCACCTCTATTGTGGAGGGCACCAGCTCATGCGCAAAGCGCAATGATGCAGACAGCCCATCCCAGACGAGTATGACACGGAGCCCCCCACATCCAGTTTGCTCTTCGTCTGCTCTTCGGACGATTCCGAAGCTTCCAGCCGCGTTACAGAAGTGACGGAGTTATGGGAAGTGCTTGGCTAGAGCGGCCCGACAAAGAAGCGATGTTGCCACTCTAGTCAGAAAACCTTTTGGGGCGGCCAGAAAACCTTTGGAGTACGCAAGCGGCCTGCGGGCTGTATGTTGTGCACCCCTGCTCTAAGTTCTCCTTAATTCCCATCTTCCTTTTCAAAGCAAGGAAGTGGAAGGAGCAGTGGCAGAAGCTGGCAGATGCCACCAGGTTAAAGGGGGTGTGTGACTCCATTTGGCACCAAGAGGTCCTGGGCTGGCCCTGTTCTTTGGAGAGAGGGAATGACCTAAACCTGTAATAGATACATGCTTTTTTGAGTTTATTCAGCAGGTCCAGTAAAGTGCCTGAAAGATCTAGCCTTTTTTCTTTGTGCCTATTAAACCACTGAACCATGAGCTGTCGATCGAAAAGTCGGCAGTTCTAATCCGTGCGACGGCTCCTGCCAACCTAGCAGTTCGAAAGCAAGAAATTGCAAGTAGATTAATAGGTACCGCTTCAGCGGGACGGTAACAGCGTTCCATGCGCCTCGGTGTTGAGTCATGCCGGCCACATGACCATGGAAACGTCTTCGGACAGCGCTGGCTCTTCGGCTTTGAAACGGAGATGAGCACCGCTCCCTAGAGTCGGACACGACTTGACTTAATTGTCAAGGGATACCTTTACCTTTTATGTTTCACCACTGACTTTTCTGTCATCTGTTTGACTCTGTTTTACTTTTTCTTAAGCGCTAGGTTTGTTTTTAATGACACACAAGAGCATAGCTGCTGCAGAAGAGGCTGAGAACTATCACCAGCCAAACACAGAGGGATCTGTCACTTGCTTTAGTTAATCATGATTCAAAGTAAAAGAGAAAATTGTACCTGTATATACAGCTGTCAGTCATAGGCAGGCTAAACAACAAATATAAGAGAAGGGCTATGGTCTATTTGATACAGACCTAAGGCTATAAGAATCTTGGCAAGGACAAGCATGTTATCTGGTTTTCAGCCAAAGCCGTGTTAACAAAGAGATTGAGGACAAGTGTTGTTAAAAATGGCAATTTGTAGACTAAAAGGCAGAACCTATGAGTGAGAATGTAAATATTAGTTTTTGAACATTTGTTCAAAATATTATATTATTTGTTAAGGTGCAATGTGTCAACCCAGTTACCTGGGGTTAGGTTTGAGAGAAAAATGAAGGGGGGGGAGTTTTCACTAAAACTGACTTTTATAACAATAGTTATATTATGTGAAGCTGTTGTGTTCTGAGTCAGTCCATTGGTCCATCTAGCCCAGTATTATCTACTCTGACTGGAAGCATATAATCTCAGGCAGAAGTCTTTCTGGACCTGGGACCTTCTGTACATAACAAACATGTAGTGATACTTTCCTGTGGCCCTGTTAAGGTGTGTGTGTGTGTGTGTGTGTGTGTGTGTGTGTGTGTGTGAGAGAGAGAGAGAGAGAGAGAGAGAGAGAGAGAGAGAGAGAGAGAGAGAGATTATACGTAGGGGTGTGTGGGTTTTTGGGTGTTATTTTTTTCAAAATTTCTTGATTAAAAGTGAAGTGTTCAGAGAGAATATATATGTGCTCTAGACAGGTGGTAGTATCAGCAAATTAAGCCACTGCTTTTTTTCAAACAGTAGTGCTGTATTCATATTCATGCCTATTGAATCTCTACAAATATGAGCAACATGAGCAGCAGCTTGCTCAAATGCAGCTCAAATACATGTGTCCCCTGCTTAACAACAGATCGCTTAACAACAATCCGCATATAAGACGGAGGTCCCCTAAAGTTAAAAATCGCGCTCCAGAAGCTTCTTCTCTGGGTCACGCGACTCCCTCCCTCCTCCCTCCGCTCAGGGCGTGCCCCTTCTGCAAGAGATAACTGTTCAGAGGCAAAGCTCTGTGCATGTGTGCGTGTGTCAGGCTGCTTCTTGGAGAGGGCAGGTGGAGCAGTGGCTGTGCGTCTTGTCTCATCTCGTTCACTGCCCCCTCCCCCTGCCACCTCATGTCCCAGGTTACTGCCCCGGCTGCTAAGTGCTCATGCCGGCTGCTCTCCTGCAAGGCTCCAGTTTCGCTCGCATTTTGCAGAGTGTGTGCGTGTGCACGCGCGGGGGGGTGACCTTTTTTGTGTGAGCCAAACGGGAGTCCAGGTGAGCAGCCAGCAGGAGCACTTAGCAGCTGCGGCAGTAACCTGGGACATGAGGCGGCGGCGGGGGGAGGGGCAGAGCAGTTTGATGGGCTGAGCGAGTGAGATGAGACGAGACGCAATCCCCCCCACAGCCGTTGTTCCACCCGCCCTCTCCAAGAAGTTGCCACATACTTTTAGCATGAAGATAAAATTAGAAAATTGGACTATTGTCAATTACTAGCATCATTAACATTTTTCTATATTATTATTATTATTATTATTATTATTATTATTATTATTATTGTGCCACAATGTACATGACACCTTAAAAATCTTACAATCTAGACATTGACACAAGGAAGACAGAGGGAGGGGAGGCAAGGATAACAGGTGAAGCTATTTCAGCTATACATACTTAAGCATAATCACAGCAGGCAAAGAGGTGTGGTGCCAAAGCCTTCATGGAAAAGGTGGGTTTTAAGAAGAGTTGTGAAGGAAGTGAAGTATTGCGTGGGTGTCCCGCAGGTGGTTCCAACAATAAGGGCCAGCAAGGGAGAAAGATGGAGTTGTTTGTGAGAGCGAGAGACTTTTGGACAGTCGTGAGTAATGGAGTTGGAAGCTCAAAAGTCATGGGCAGGAGTGAGAGCAGGCAACTGATAACTGAGAAGTAGGGAGGGGCCAGGCCATGCTGGGCTTTGAAGGTAAGGGCAAGGAGCTCTGATGAATCCAGGAATGAAAGGATTTAAGGAAGGGCTTGATGTGATCTGTGTGACAAACAAGAGGAATGACTGTAGCAGCAGACTGCTAGATTGAGGTGAGGTAACTAACAGCCCAATCCGATGATAGCCTTACGCTGACGGATCTCACAATCTGTCAGCATAAGGCCTTGGTTGCTGTTGCCCAAGCCGCTCTGACAGCAGGCAGCTCACTAATGACAGTGTGGGAGCAGGGAAGCTCTGTGCCGACAACAGCAGGCCACCAAGCCTAAGCCGGAGCAGGTAGGTTGGTGGCAGGGGTGGTTCGGGGGAGAATCATGGGCGGTGATGGGGTGGAGACCAGGCCAGGCCAGGGGCGAGAGGGGGAGCAACTTAGTGGCAGCAGTGCACACTGAGATCCTATCCCCCCTTTCCCATCCCGACATGCTCCCTATCTCTCCTTGGACGTGTCAGCTAAATAGCTGGTGTGGGTTCGAGGAGACCCATTGGAGGTCATGTGGCTTATGGGGAGATAAGTAGAAAAGTTTTCTACTTACCTCTTGTAGGCCATCTGGTCCCCCCCCCCATAGCATGCAGTGCATGCTCCATCAGAGGAGGTGCATGCTATGGGCTTGCGGGAGATAGACATTGGGGGCTTGTCCATCATTTAAAGGGGGGGTTAGGATATGGCATACATTGACTGCTCCTCATTCCTCTCACGTCCCATATCACACCCATAGTGCAATCCACTGTAAGGTTAGGTGCGTGCTCCGCCTGCCTAAGGTGTTGCAAAAGTGCCATAAGGCACTTTTGCGGCTCCTCTAATGTAAGTGGTGCCAGCACAGAGGCCGGCACCGTTTCCAAAGCCACTGTCCTGAATCAGCACCAGCCGGCTCAGGTAAGTGCTGTGCCAGTTGGTGGGAGGGCCGGGGTGGCAGGTGCCAGGGAGGGTGTGGATATCAGTGCTGGGTTGCGCTGATATCCCAAGCCCCTTCCCAGGTTGACCTTACATGGCCTCCCCAGACATGCGCCAGTTAAAGAGCTGGCGCGCATACAAGGAGGCCCATTGGGGTCTCCAGCGCTTAAACTGGGGGAAGGGGACAAGGTCAGCCTCAGTTGCACCAGCGCAGGCCGCATCCTGATTAGGGTGCAGCAGCAGCTGCGTCTTAGGCAAGATCAGGCTGCCTGTCTCCTCCCCATCTTGGCCTCTCCACTGGCAGAGTTGTGCTGGCATCCAAGTGACATCTGAGCTACGCTGGCGCGGCATTTTTCCAGTATTGCTTTGGCATCCATGGTGCTTCCGTCAGCAGACAGACGTCTACAGCAGTAGGGCTGTCATTACACTGGTGTACATGGAGATATACTGGTGTATCTTGAGAGTAGGATTAGGCTGTAAGTCCCATTGAACATAGTGTAACTTAAGTACGATTTTAGGTTTTCATGGCCAGCAATAATCTTAGATTGGTTAGAATTCACGGATAAAAAGCCATCGCAACAAAGAAACAAGCACAGTTAAAAACACAGTAAAAAAAAACATTCAAAACATGTTTAAAAAACAGTATTAAAAACAGTATTACAACCGTAATAAAAAAACTGGTACGTAACAGCAACGTTTCGAACCAGTTTGTACTGGTCTTTTTCAAGCTGGTCACTCAGTGGCATGGGACAGAATGGGACAAAACCCCTGTACTGGTGGCAGATGTGCCACCCAATACACCATCAAAGGGTGCATGGGGGCACCATAGGCATCTTAGTGCAGGGCTTTGCCCCAGGCCCCCTAGCAACCTGGGGTTGGCACTGAGCACTGCACATCCCACCATAAGCAATCATATGGGACAGGCTGTCACCCGATGCACATTTATTCAGGCCTAAACCCAATGCAATCCAGAGGGATTTAATACCAAGTAAACATGGATAGGATTAGGCTGGAAGTAATGAATTCTTCTCAATGGAACTTGGTGATTGACTTTTGGGTTGCGTCCAACATGTAAAGTACTGTATGTGGTACGTTAATCCTTATAAATTTTGCTGTAAACGTTCATTAAGAAGATTTAACATGATTCGCCTAGTTCTGAAGATGTTCACTTCAAAGTAAATTCTGCTGCATTTCATAGAATGTACTGTACTTCCTTAAGTCAAACTGTTAAATTGTGAGGAATGTTGAATATGTAGAGTATATTCCATGACATCTGTGCTGCAAACCCCAAGCATGTTTGCATGCTATCACCTGATTTAGATGCAGTATGCCTCTGAATACTATTTGTAGGGGAGCAAGGTTGCAAGAGGGCTGTTTGCCTACATCTCCTGAATCTCCTGTTTGCCTACATCTCCTGCTTCACAAATCAGTCCCAGAGCTGGAAAGAGAACCCTAAAAGCGTAACCCCTTCCATCATCCCATGTACTAAACATTAAGTTTTACTCCCTTCTGAAGGAGAAAAAAGTTTGTCAAACTATAAATCAATCATGTCATAATTCATAGGTTGGAAATTATCTAAAGGCAGATTCTCTTATGAGATTTCAGTTTTATCAGGTTCTCAGTAAGAAAAAAAATTGATTACCAGTATTTGTAGAATGATATTGCATCCATCCACTGGCGTCACTGGAGCGTGGCGGGGGGGGCCGCCAGGGGGTGACATGCGCCAGGGGGTGACGCGCGCACCCCCACGTGCGCCACCTCCGTGACACGCACCACCCTTCGGACGCTCCGAGGCCGGCCCGGAAGCCGGCCTCGGAGCGTCCGACCCCGTCGGCGCAGTGCATTCAGTGCATTCATCCGGGTATTTTTTTGAATTTTCGCGCATGCGCAGAGACCGTTTTGAGGGCTTTTTGCCCCCAAAACGGTCTGCGCATGCGCAAAAATTAAAAAAAAATACCCGGATGAACGCGCTGCGTAGTCAGACGGGGTCAGACGCTCCGAGGCCGGCTCCTGGGCCGGCCTCGGAGCGTCCGGAGGGCGACGCGGGGGGGAGTTGGCTCCCCCCCGCGTCGCGATGTCAGAGCGTCACTAGGGTGACGCGCGCCCCCTGCCCCAGGGTGACGCGCGTCTTAGTGACGCTACTGCATCCATCATGCAATGTCCTAGACCTCCAGAATATTGTTCCTTTTCATGGAGATGAGTTGTATTTTTATTTTGCTCTGCCAGTGCATATACCAAATTTGGAAAGTTCTTGAGCTCTTTCCTCTGGAGTAGTACAATAATAGCTTCCATTTACTTCCAATTGATAGAACTGATCATTTCCCCCATCAGTTTGGTGAGGTCTAAATATAAACAAGAAAAGATGAGTACATTTGGGGACAACAAAATGGCATCACCGGCACTGTTCACTGGCATTCATATCAAGGCCATTCTGATACATCAAATTTATAGCATGGGAAAGAAGTTGTGAGACACCATGTACTGTACAGCTATGTTCATCATTCTTCTGATATTATGTTAATCCAGCAACAATATGGTGATGGCTCATTTAAAATGGTTAAGTGTGGAAAGTTCAAGTAAAAAATAAAAAAATGTCTTAGGACTTAGGCTGTTTTCTTGTTTATCAGGTGTGGCGTGGTTTCTAAAAACTGTAGAATATAAAGAAGTTAGTTGTGTGGCACTATGTCCTTTCCCCTCATTAAAGCATATGGTTTAGGTCTCCATTTAAAGCTGTCTGCCTGGAAGTAAGCAGCCATCTCTTGTGAGACAAGAGATGAACCCATAACCTTCAGAAGTGCTACGGGCAATTGGCTACCACACCCATAATTAAAGTAAAATGGTGGTTAAAATAACAGCTGTTGCTATGCAACAGAAGAGAACATGGTAAGACCCAAAATGTCCACATAGTGAGTTAAACTGATGGCACAATGCTGGCTCGAAATATATGAACTGTTTTAACCACCTTTGGAGACAATGCTTTGATTAATTTCTGTCTCATTCAGATATAAAGTACCAAAACTATCAAGGGGTATATCTGAAATAGCACTGAGTCAAAAGAGGGACTACTTTCCACAAAGAGAACGGGGGCGGGGGGGGGGGCCTGCGGTTCAGGTCTGCAAAAGGGGTGGGTTCAGCGGCAGTGTTGGCCACCGAATCCAAACCTCCTGGGACCAGTCCACCTTCTCAGGTCAATGTGGACTTGCGCCAGCAGGTCCGAGTTGACCCACCGAGCCAGCAGGGGATTACCCTGGAGGAAGGGAACAAATGTTCCCTTCTCCCAAGGAGACCTCCCAAGGCCAGAACACTCCTGTGGGGTTCAGCAAACACTGCATTGGCACCGCTGCATCACCACTCAGGCAGTTAGGTAGGATTTGGCTGTCAGAGATCCTGATTAAGCACTTTTGCTTTAGAAATTCAAAATACAGGTGCCCCCTGCCTAATGACGTCCTGCCTAGAGACCCCATATATGACAGGGGTCCCTAGGCAGAACATTGTTGATCACCCTCCCTCCCTTTAAATGTTTTGGAATTCGAAAACAAACCGGAAGTGCCTTACGGAGGCCACTCTGGCGAGCATTCTGAGGCCCACAGAGGCCAGGGTCAGGCCTCCAGGTTGGTACGTGGCACCAAACCAGTCCTCTGGAAAGGCCTTGAACTCCAGAACTCAGTGAATGACGGCCCCCTTTAACAACGTTAAGTGGGGACACCTGTATATTGTTGGACCACTGAAATTCTAATGAAAAGGTAAGACTGAAGTCAGCCCACCCTTAATTTACAGCCCAATCCGAGCCAATCCTCTGGTGGAATGAGCATTCCTTGACCCGATCCCGCAGCCCGGGTCCATGGAGACCTGCACCAGCGATTTTGCTGGTGCAGATCCAAGTAGACCCCTCTGAGACTCGAGGCTTTTGCTGGGTGGGGGGAGCATGGGGTTTGGCTGTCAGAACACCATATTTTCCCAACCAGCATCAATTGGTCCACTTCCTCTTCTATTCTCTTTTTTAACTTTTTCAGTTTGCAGCATGGGCCAGATTGTCCTCTTTTGGCCTGTGGTGAATTTTACTGTAGTGTATATCTGAGTTGACTTGAAAGCAATAATTCCTGATGGAAACGACAAAGAACATACAGTCCCTATGCCTTTAAGATTTGCTAGAATGAAAGGGCACCACAGCAGAAATACTTGTTGTGCAACTCAGCCTTAAGACCTACAGCGACACATCATCACAACCTCGTGGGAAAGTATTTATTTTACCTGTAGGTATAATTATAAGTAATAAAAAAAACTGTTTAGACTTTGCCAGGAAGGGTGCAAATATCTAAAAAGATGGAAAAACTCTAAGTTCCATTACCTGAACAAACAAGTTAGTATAAAAGAGAAAAAAGTAAATGAAACAACACTGGCAAAATAATGAGGTTATGATCCATCAACAGCTGGATTGCACTTTCATTTTTAACACTGATAATGATGCTCGGACTTCTGAATAGAACAAGTCAGATTTGCTGGGTGGGGCTCAGAAAGTTTAATAATGGCTCTTTCCAAGCCAAAATGCCCTCCTGACTTTCAATGTCCTGTTTTCACCTCTTCTTGGAAGCCATTTCTCCAATTTGGCAGTTGTATGCTACTTCTCCTAGTTTTTCTTTTCTTTTTAAGGATATTATACAGTATTTCATTCTGTGGAATCTCCTTGACTGCAGGGAAGTGATAAACATAGCACAGTGACTTTTGAAAGCTAATACATGTTTACAGGCATTGCAGTGCCGACTGGTCATCTTTCTGTAGTGAAAGACTCAATTTCTCTCTTTGCACCTAGAAGCTGCAAGAATTGATTGGGCGTCACAATTATAATACTGTACAGCTAGTATTGTCAACTTCATTTTACTGAAACCCCTAAGCACAAAGTGAAAGATCCATATGACAACTCTGAAACCGCTTACTGCCGAGGAGCCCCACTGAGGCCGATGTAATTATTCCAGCATAAGCGGGCTGACAACTAGTGTGTGTGTGTGTGTGTGTGTGTGTGTGTGTGTGTGTGTGTGTGTGTGTGTGTGTGTGTGTGTGTGCATTTCTCAAAGTGTCAGGTGGCTTTTTACATCCTGAATGTTCTCCTGTACTTAGCTTTGCTTCAGAAATGCAGCCAGGAACAGGGTTGTTGTTGTTGTTTTTTGTCATGAGTTCTGGATCTTCCTGGTTCATTATGCAACATGAATGCCACAAAGAATCTCCCAAGATATTTGGCAACTTTGTTCTAAAGCTTTTACAAAAAGAAAACAAAAGTTCCTAGAGAAAGTCTTACATTACTTAAGTGTGGAAATGAACATCCATTCCATTCTTTTTATTGCTATGTGAAGTTAGAAGATGGAGTGACAAGCATTTGCCCTACTTTCCCCCATTGGTATAGCAGAAAAAGCATATGGTTGGGACCTAGGAAACATGAATTTCAGCTCAATCCTCTCTAGGGAGCGAAATGGGACAGGGGCGTTACGGAGTGGGGAGGCTGCTGCTGGATGGGGATAGGATCCGGTGCGAACCTTCTGTGATGGATCCACCCCTTCCACAGCCTCCCCATTCTGTAACGCCCCTGTCCCATTTCGCTCCCTCCCCGTCCCTGCCACGGCCTTACCTCCTCTGGCGATCATAAGGCACCTCCACAGGCACTTCTGGAGCGACTCTACATGCTGCCAGAATGGCTTTTACAACTGCCGTAGGCAGTTAATGCTGGCAGAACGTTCATTCATTTCACCAGCGTTACAGCCCAATAGGATTGGGTTCATGGTCTCTGATCTCAGGTAGTCCTTTAAAGAACACTTTTTAATAATGACTTCTAGAGCAAGGCAGGGTCCGTAGGGTGGAACAGGTGGAAAGTTTCGCTTTTGATGTCACACAAAAAGGGAATTTGACATAGCTGAAATCTGGATAGGGTAAGAGACAGCATATGAAACTGTTTTGTGACCTTTTGAGGATTTCCTGAATATCTATTCTACAAAATTTCCCTGAATGCTTTCTTGCACATGTCTAGCTGCTTCTGTACGCCAGTACAGTTGCAAGTGGCACATCTGAACAACAGATTAGTTGTGGTTTTGATTAGTATGGAAGTTGTATATCCTTTGTTTTTCAATCCTGGACTAAGCCTAAACATCTTTGGCAGAACCAAGTCTCTACAATACTTTACCATGAGATCCTCCATATGTATAGTGACATGCTACATTAAAGGAAACTCAGCAGAGTGCAATATTTGAAGAGAGTAACATACTGTGGGTGGGGAAATTTCCTCTCAGATGTAATCATTTTACCATGAAGATTCATGTGGTGTCCATGGAGACAGCCACATGTTCATTCGTGTACCTTTGCCTCCATTGTGTCATCATGACGTGTTGTTACAGATGCTGAGAACCTAAAAGATTTCAAGTTTAACATGAATCCTATTCAGGACTTTGTATTACTTTAAAAATGGAGTGTAGTATAAATGTCTTTGCTCTTGCAGACATGGGAAAAAGTGCACACTACTTGACCAGAGTTCCATGTTTATTGAGTATGAAGCTACATGAAGAGAGGTGAACATGCTTATTCAGGCAGCCCAATCCTGTGCAACTTTAAGCGGCCAGCCTAAAGGGCCGGCCGCTGTATCCTAGACCCATTGTGGCCTGCACCGATGCGACCTGAGCTCTCCTTGGGGGAAGGGGACGTTGGCGTGCATCCGGGGAAGCTGTGTAAGGCTGACCCAGGCTGGGAAGGGGCATAGGATATCAGCGGAGTACGCCGCCGATATCCCCGCCCCCTCCCAGCCTTGGCTGGTTAACGGCCTCCTTCCCTTGCCGCCTCGGCCCCGCCCCTGCACCGAAAGGCCTAGGTCTTACCGTGCCAGCACCACTTACTCTCCGGGTGCTGTAAACATGCTTTATGGCATATTTACACCACCCAAAGCCAACGGATTACACAGACTGCGCCATTAGAAGATGTTCCACCTATGCAGTAGCAGGTTATTTGTTGATATAACCCCACCCACTTTCAGTAGGAATCCCTCATTCCTCTAAACCTCATCCAGATCTTCCTCCCATGCAGTTTCTATGTAGCAAGTGAAACATGAGTTTGGGTCAAACAACTTTCTTACAAAGATTCTGGCACAGTGGTTCATTCTGTGAACAAGACAAGATTCAGCTTCAAGCTAATTTTGGAAGGTTTTCCAAGATGGGGTGGGTGACAGACATGTTGGGCAAGGCAGATGTGTAATTCAGAACTAGAGGTCTTCCCTGATATGGAATCTTAAGGACCCACATCTGGACTGAGGTCTAGAAAGTATAGCTTTTGTTCAGAACAATCGTGATTGTATTTTAAGAAAAGGTGAGTTGGGAGGGGTCACAACAATGATCCCTGTACCTAGCCCACCTATCACCATTATTCATACCGTACCTATTTCCAAAAAACAAATGAATTAATCCTGGAAGTAGAATAAATTGTGTGTAATGAGAAAAAAAAGTAAAACTTGCAAGTATTGTGCTTTTTCTTATTTGAACAGAGCACTAAACATTCAGATAACAAAAAGTGCAAATATTTACACATTTTGCATTTTATTAGCTCATTTATTTTGCTTGGAAATTTGGTTTTTGGCAAAGATTGGGGGAGCACAATACAGAAATTACTCTGATGCCTATAATTGCAACCTGTCACATCAGAGATTAATCTGCAAGAACCATTGCTGCCATCTTGCACAACTGTGCATGAATTTGCTTGCTTCAATCAACTTTGAATCTTATTTCTCACAGTCACTGATGACCCATCTTTGCCAAACACACACACACATCCACACCCAAAACATTATGTTCCAGAGTCCATCTATTCTTATCCAATGCTGTGCAGAAGTTATACAAAGGTGGCTTCAAATGTCCAGGAGGTTACCAAATTAATTAATGTTGCAGTCAACATTGGATATCCCTATATGAAGCTACATAGTGTCATAATGGACCTTGCAGACATCTTGCTTTGGACAATCTACAAAAATGCAGCAGCTTTAAAACAAGGTGCTTGGGAGTTAAGTACCAGTAGGACTACTTTGGATAGTGTAGATCCAGTGGAACCTGCTACATAGTTATGACAAACGTCAGACAGTGACAGGGGAAAATTCCTGCCAGCATTGTCTACTGAATGATGCCACCAGGAACTGGCTCAGAATCTTCCTTAATGGCCATTGTACTGCACAGAGGTAGCTCTGTGCAATACAACTGCCATTAAGGAAGATTCTGGTGACATCAAAGGACCAGCTGATTGTTGGTTATTTGTGGCTTAGGTTGTCTGACTATTTGGTTAAGCAGGGCAGGTCCAAAACCTCCTGATGCCTGAGGCACTATGCCAAATGCTGTCCCCCTCACCCAATGATATGCCAGCCTCTGCTCCTCCCACTTTCCAATGTTCTACCTCAGCACTCTCCACATTTCCTCTTCCTCTCTGTTCCCCTCTTAACATAAGAACATAAGAAGAGCACTGCTGGATCAGGCCAAAGGCCCATTTAGTACAGCTTCCTGTACCACACAGTGGCCCCACCAGATGCCTCAGGGAGCACACAAGACAACAAGATACCTGTATCCTGTTGCCACTCCCTTGCACATGGCACAAAGAAAACCTACTCCTACAACCAGGAGGTTGCTTATCCCCCATCATGGCTTGTAAGCTGTGATGGACTTTTCCTCCATAAATCTGTCCAAACCCCTTTTAAAGGCATCCAGGCCAGGTGCCATCACCACATCCTGTGGCAAGGAGTTCCACAAACCAATTACACGCTGGGTAAAGAAATATTTTCTTTTGTCTGTTTTAATCCTCCCTCCACTCAATTTTAGTGGAAGTCACCTAGTTCTAGTTTTGTGTGAGAGGGAAAAGAATTTCCCTCTATCCACTCTCTCCATCTCATGCATAATTTTATACGTCTCAATCATGTCCCCCCTCAACCGCCTTTTTTCTAGACTGAAGAGCCCCAAACGCTGTAGCCTTTCCTCATAAAGGAGATGCCCCAGCCCACAAATCATTTTGGTCACTCTCTTCTGCACCAACTCTTCCTTTTCCAATCCAGGGAGTGGAGGGAGAAGGTGAAACAGTGGATATGTAAGCAGACAGAGATGGGACCCCCCTCCCCCAACACACACAGATACTAATCTGCTACTGGAGGTGACCAGTTGGTCTCGCGGATGGGCTGTTCCTGTGGCTAAGAGGGAGCCAGGCAAGCTATGGTACGCGCATGCTCCCCCGGTGCTGATTTACACAGGATTGCGCCATGAGACAGGATGAAAATCCAAGGGAGTGTGAATGAGAGGGAAGAATTGAGGGTTTTGGGGTTTTTTTTAGTGATATTAAACACTGTGTTGGTGAAATAAAAGGGGAATGAGAAGGTTGAGAAGATATTAATTAAAAGTGGAAGGGGGTAGGGAGATGGGATATGTTTGGATAGACTAGCAGCAGTGATGTAGGATCGAAAACTTACTATAATGGAAACTTTTCCACCACTATATATATTTTTGTGTGTGGAAAAACTTTCTGAAAATGCATTGTTTCATAACATCAATTAGCAACATAGTGAATTGATACAGTATCACACAAACGGCATCGGTCACAAGTGCTACTAGTAAAGACGACAAACCAAGTCCTGTTTAGATATTGAACTAACAGGGCACACATAAGTACATGCCTCAAAACCTCAACCTTCATGCCAATGCGATTCTAAGCTTCAGCGCTGATGCAGCCGTAATGCAGCCCCGAGGTAAGGTAACAAACATTCCTTACTTTGAGGAGGCGTCCATTACTGCCCCCCACCACAGGATGCAGCGTATGTCAGTGGTGTCCCTAGGGGTTGTGGACCGCACCAGGTGACACCTTTAGGACACCACTAGTGGCCAAAATTGTGAAATCTTTGTCTTTATGAATAATATCATCATGTTATATATCAGTCGATGTGTAATTTCATGCAGAATGCAATTAAACAAACCGTTATCTGTACTCTATCAAATGTTATGGCCAAATAACTGGAAACAGAAAACACAACTGTTTTATGTAACAAAAAGTGGATTTCCTTAACTCAAAACAGACCAATAAGACTGATTGTTCTGAGAACCAAGTTGGTTACTGATTTGTTGAGTGACCTGTACTGTTATATATTAAAATAAATAAAAGTTAATGGGGGTGACATCATGAGTTACCGGACCGGGTGACACCAATCCTAGTGACACCACTGACCAGGAGTAATCTGTACAAATACATACTCCTGCCTGATGGGCATCTTTTGTAGAACCCAGCTCATCCCAACCTTGTTTCTCCCTATTCACCTCTGAGATCTATCATGGGGGTAACACACTGAGCTCTCACACTGGGTAACGCAAACCCTAGTGACACCTGCTGAAGTGTTACTTGGGATGCTACCCTAAATGTTCGCTTTATGTGGGCTGTTTATTGCTGTTGGGGGGAGGGGGCTTTTGCCTGCCAACTTAAGAAAGGTGGGAGGGTCAGAAATCAGTTACAGTCTTCAGCCTGTAAAGTCAATCCATTGATTCCCTATATAGTATAATGGGGGGGAGGCTGTTCCACCTCAAAGACACCTATGTTTCACATTGCTCAGAAATAAAATGAACTAATTTCAATGAGATTTACTCTTGAGCAAGTATGTGGAAGGTGGCAGCCCTCGTTATGATAAGTTAAAACCTATGCAGAATTCTAGACAAATGGAAAAATAGGTGCCACTGACAGATATTAAGGCATGAGAGTCTTTGGGTTCATCTAGTCCAGAGGTTCTCAACCTGTGGTACGGGTACCCCTAGGGGTACGTGGACCTCTTGCTGGGGGTACGCCAAGTCCTGCCCCTTATCTGCCCCATCAGCAGCTAATTAAGTGTCAATTAACATGGATTTTAAATTGTAATTATTTTCGGAGCCTTTCTGCCTCTCTGATTTTGGTTTTGGACTTATTTTTGTACTTTGAAAAATGTACTTTGGTGGGGTGGGGGAGGGAGGAGCTGATTTTGGGAAGTTTGACTTGGAGAAAAAAAAGAGATCCTTGCATGTGTGTCTCTCCCCCCCCCACACACACACAGTTAAATAAGACATTTTTTCACATTTAAAATGGTTTTAGTACTTTTTTATTTAACGATTAATTACCTAATTAATTAATTGATTAATCAAATTAATTAGCAGTTAATTAGCAGGGGGTACTTCAGAAAATTGGACCGTGATAGGGGGTACCCGGGCCTCCAAAGGTTGAGAACCCTTGATCTAGTCGGACCTTTGTATCAAGTTTTATTATGACATATTCAGTACAACCCGCAATAAGCGTTTCCTCTGCTTTGGAGTGCAAGTCTTGAAGCCATGGTTAATTATTTGTAATTGTTATTGAGAAGTATTACCCCCAACCCCAAGCCCAAGTATCCCATGACAATTGTTTTCTTTCAAAACAGCATGTTAAGCCTCATGAGAATATTGGGGCCTTCGGGGGGGGGGGAGAGAGAGAGAGGTATAATTATTGGTAGATCTGCACCAATTGAGAACACATAGTGGATTTGGCAGTCATCAGGGAGCTATCACTGCCCTTGCCACCAGCACCGACCAGACCACCAGGGCAGTACAGATAAACATGGCAGGAGTCAGGAGGGATTTCTGAATGCAGGACCAAAAGGAAGGCTGTGATATATCTCATTTATCTTGAAATTGGGACTGAATTTTCTTACTGACTGCTACTGATTGTGGAAGTAAGCTGGGGAGATAAGGTTACAATTCAATTAAATATTGC
Source organism: Plestiodon gilberti rubricaudatus (assembly GCA_026170595.1). Classification (NCBI taxonomy): domain Eukaryota; kingdom Metazoa; phylum Chordata; class Lepidosauria; order Squamata; family Scincidae; genus Plestiodon; species Plestiodon gilberti. The sequence continues at coordinate 243,579,116 of JANXHW010000001.1, read as the reverse complement.
CTTTAGATATTTAGAACACACACGTCTGTAAGAAGGTGAAGGAAACATTCATTGCTCAGGGATGTCAAATTCACTGGAAATAGACGGATTCCAGTTTTATTTTAGCTGCTGTGTGTGTGCGTACGCAAATGTAAGCAAATGTTGCTTTAACTGACAAGGCTGTACTATATAGACAGGGAATTGTTTTTAAGCGAGTTCAGATATTCAGATACTCTCTCCCCCCCCCCTCTCTCTGTATACACACACACACACACACACACACACACACACACACACACACACACACACACACACACACACCTTTTATTCTACTATGTTTTTCTTTCTTTTTATTTTCTTACTTTTAGTTAAATAGACTTTACAGGTTTTTGAAACTACAAGACCATGAAAAACCAGTACCAGAAGTGAAAGTCGATGACTGAATACAACACAATCATCTTTGAAACTATTTTCAATTTTCTGAAAAAATTAGCACCTGTCTCTAGCCTTGGACAACTTCCAGACACCACCAATTGACAAAAAGTCAACCCAAAGAAAGTCGTGTAATTTCTGAACACAGAACCCGGGTTTGTTCTCACTACATGAAGTAATTCAAATATCATATTAACTTATGCTAAATTGACATGTTAAACTCATAGGTACAGTGGGACACAGTTATTAGGAATTTCCATGCTCACAACTATGCACAAGAAACAGGAGGTGTAGCTAAGCGGCCCCCCGGTGACGTCACCGCCGGAAGTGACGTCACCGCCACTACACATTGCCTCAGTGGCGCAGGGTAGGCGGGAGAGCCAAAACAATCGCCCTCTCCACCGTTGCTGCCTGTTCTTCCCCCAGGCGAAACAGCACAATTCAAACCCCCACCACCCGCTTTGTCGCGCCCCCGCATGCCGCCTGGGGGCCCACCGCCCCCCTCCAGCCACTTCTGACAAGAAATCATATGTGAACCAGGTGAACAGACATACTAACACACTTGCGATGTGATTGATTTCTGTCCTTCCTATCAAAGGAAGTGCAAGTAAAAAGGAAATTACCTATCAAGGAGGTAGAAGGAAAATGGAAATTCGTCAAATAGCACATATATCAATTTTTCACATGCTGGCTCCATGCACTCCACCACGCACAGGAGATTAACACTGCAAGTTGAGCACCTCTCAGGCACTGTCAACTGGCTGGCTATTCACTCCATCTCTACCTACCTTCACACACACACACACGGTCCCTCTTCTCCTCTTAGCCATCCGAGGAGGTCTATCTGGCCAGCCCTGGTTTACACCCGGGGAAGGGGACGAGCGTCCCCTTCTCTGAGTAGACCTCCGGCCCGCCACTTGGCAGGCAGTCTTGGACCAGGATCCAGCAGGTGGCCCTGGGCCACCGGCCGGATCCTTGCGTTGGATTGCGCTGTGAGACATATAAAATTATGCATGGGATGGAAAGAGGGAAGTTCTTTTCCCTCTTGGACAACACCAGAACAAGGGGACATTCACTAAAATAGACTGGCGGGAGAGTTAGAACAGACACAAGGAAATACAGTGGTGCCTCGCAAGACAAAATTAATTCGTTCCGTGAGTCATGTTGTCTTGCGAATAATTTTGTCTTGCGAGTCACCTCCCCTGCCGTGCTATTTACTTTTAAGTATTTACAGTACTCACAGTTCCCAGAGCTCCGCTCTAGTAATGCACACCGTTTCTGGAAGAGAAGGGAAGTTTTATCTCTGCTTTGCCTTTATCTCTGCTGGTGTTAGCTATTTGTCGGGTGATAATCGGTGTGGCCTCGGGCTGTACTGTTTGCAGTCTGCTAACCCTCTTGAATACTTTATTCAAATGGCAAGTGTAGCTGTCGCCTACAGTATCCTCCTGCCGCGGTACCGGCCAGGCTAAGGGGCGGAGCAGGCACCACTAAATGCACCATTACCTCTCGGCCGTGCAACAGCTGAAGAGGCTTTCCTCGGCGTGAGGGCGGCTCCTGTGTGAGTCAGTAAGAGACTCGAAGCAGGCAGGCAGACAGCCTGTGCCGAGTTGCTGCTGCCGCTTCCGGGCCAAAACGAAGAATGGGTAGGGTCTTAATCAGTACACCTACTAGGATGGGAAGTTTTTCAGGATGGTAGTTTTATCTCTGCTTTGCCTTTATCTCTGCTGGTGTTAGCTATTTGTCAGGTGATAATCGGTGTGGCCTCGGGCTGTACTGTTTGCAGTCTGCTAACCCTCTTGAATACTTTAACATTTGAATAGATTGTGGCTTTAGGAGCTGAGTGTTCCACAAGACGAAATTGTTTTTGCAAGAAAATTTGTCTTGCGAGTCACCAAAAAACTTTTTTTTTTGTTGTGCGAGGCATTTGTCTTGTGAGGCATCACTGTACTGTATTTCTTTGACAAGTGTGTAATTAGTCTGGAACTCCTTGCCACAGGATGTTGGGTTGGCACCTGGCCTAGATGCCTTTAAAGGGAGATTGGACAGATTTATGGAAGAAAAGCCCATCACAGGTTACAAGCTATGATGACTACTGTATATGAAACTATGCAAGGGAGTGGCAACAGGATACAAGTATCTTGTTGTCTTGAGTGCTCCCTGATGAATCTGGTGGACCTCTGTGAGGTACAGGAAGCTGAACTACATGAGCCTGATCCAGCAGGGCTCTTCCTATGTCCTTATTCCCTTTCCCTTACTCTCCTTGGTTCTGTGCCAACAAACTAGCCAGCACAGAAGATCCACAGAGAAAGCGGAGGCTTTCCCCAGGGTAAGGGAAGGTCCCTTACCATAAGACCTCTGCAACTGCCCCCGCACCATAGGATACAGCTTGTGTCTCCTTGGTACGCATGCATCAGCAGGGGCAATTTGGATAGGATTGGGGTCTCAAGCTTTCAACTCACCCACTTTTAGCAGAGGACTCCAGGTTTTAGGTATGATCTGTTCAGCTGATAACCTGATTTGCCTTGATTCTACATCAGGTCCCTAATATGATATTTTATTGAGTAACAGTATTGTCAAGTAAAGTACATTGTCCAAACACTTAGGTAAGCTTATTTGCTCAAAATAAACCATTATGAAACACAGCTCTCAACTCCTGAAAGCTCTGCACACTTTGTTGCCTGTTTGTAGATTTGAACCACCTGATTGCTTCATGTCTCGCAATATAAGAACATAAGAAGAGCCCTGCTGGATCAGGCCAAAGGCCCATCTAGTCCAGCTTCCTGTATCACACAGTGGCCCCACCAGATGCCTCAGGGAGCACACAGCCAACAATGTCTCTTCTTTAACAAGTACTTGGGTTAAAAATGCTCATTTACCTACAGAAAATGGCTAGATCAGAACTGGACTGGTTGTGCAAGTTGTTTCTTTGTCTACAGTTCGTATGGCAATATTATCGATCTTAATTTTTTTTTCATTCAGTAAATGTTTAGGAATACGAGTTGAATGAACATAAATATTAAAAAAAAACATTGTTTTGTATTTTATGATGAATGAAGTAGTGGAGATATGGAGATAGAGGAGATTTCAGGATCAGAGAACTGTGTTGGATTTACAGTCCAGCAAACATCTACCTTTGGTTCATATTTAGAAGACATTTTGAGTATTTTTTTTTTAATAGCTGGTAGAATCCTGCTGATTTGTCTTTAATATCAGCCTAAATTCTGATTAGGCCATACAGGACACACTCGTGATTTGCTGATGCAGTCTGTGAGCTGAATGTTACGGTTGATTTTTCTGTTCACTCTGCCTATTGTATTGCAATAAAATAAAATATGTGCCCTGCGAGAATTCTTAACATAACCATGTGTTACAATTCATAAATTGAACTGCAAATGGCAACCCTGTGAATGTTGACAATGGCCTCATTCTGGAGGCAAGCAGCTGTGCCACCTCATTTTTTCTGGGTGAGGGCTGGTGCAAAATAGGTATTGACATCCCATATTTAAAATGCATGTTTAGTTTCAACAGAGGCAAATTAAGGTTCAAAGAAGTCCTAGGTGAAGGCACTGAGTTCAGAATTCCTGATTGATGGAAGATGAAGGATTGAGATAATGAGTCTACATGACTGTCAAGACTAGATTAAATGTTGCTGTAATTATGCTGTTGTGTACAGAAAATCTAGAAAGCACCATCACACTTCAGCCTCAGTAAACCATAATAAGGACCATATTTGGGTCTTTGTTGTTGTTCTTTGAAACGTTCCCACCCAGGCCATTTACAGCAGCAGAGCATCCCATATGAAGGCCCCTGTATGTCCCAGAAGGTAGGTCAGACTAGCGCCACTCCACTCGCCGAACTAGTGTGAGCAAGTGACACTGCAGCCAGCCAGAATCCTGGCAACCTGCCTGGCCACAAGGAGTGTCAAAGCTGCTCAGCGGCAAGAAACAGTGTAGTAGGTTGACTCACGTCTTTGCTTCTCACTGTCCTTCAATAAACTTTTGTGCGGAAGCTTGTCAAGGCTGGCCCAGAAGAGTGTATAAAAGAGAGAGAAAGCAGGCTTGGGGTTTGGAAGCACCTCCTGTTCAAACAGCATGCTGACTATGTGGCCCAGGGGGCATGAATGGCTTGTAGAACTGTGATATAAAAGGAAGGCAGAGGGCCAACTGGGCACAGCACCTACCAGCTAGTGATGGCCCATTCCTCTGTGTTCCCCATTCTTCATACTGGTCAGACTGGGATTCATTGGAAAAGAAAAGATACAGTAGCTCCTCTCCAGCGATGGACGAGGCAAAATCCTCAAGCTTCCTTCTGAATACCACTTACAGGGACGACAATTGTTGTTGTTAGGAGAGGGCAACTGTCTCCATCTCCATCAGACGTACTCTGCCAATGCAGAGCAACTAGCAGTTGCCAGCCAGTCATTCCTCCCAACCAGATGTCCCCCCAGCAGACTCTTCTTATGCTCTTGTGTTAATTCACACCAACGGCATGACAAAACAATAACATCTTTATCTTGAAATACTAGAAAAGAGATGGGCCACATGACCCTCATGAGATAGAGACTTCCATAATCAGGGTGCAAGAACAAAAAAATAGGTTGTCCATGTGACTGTCCACCTCTGTCAGAGCATTGGACACAGAACAGGGTCTCTGTGGATTGCCTCAGTGGATGGGTAGGATCACACGGAAGAAGTGGTGAGGAGAAGGAGAACAGTGTGCCTGGAGAGAGAGCGGGACACACTCATGCACATCCCTAATTGTGTATGGGTACACAACAAGGCCATATTCTCTGAATTGCAGTATTCAGAGAGCCATATTCTCTGAATTGATGCAGTGTAAATGCTTAATGTGGGATCATTATTTTCTGCAGTGAAATAACCACTCTCAATGAAGGTTGAGACTGAGTCCAGGCCTGGCCTTTGCTTGGGCACTGCCCAAGCCAGTCGAGGATTGTTACCCCGCATCCCTCAAAAATCTTGCATGCATATTAGCATGTGCACGCACATGCCCATTAGCATGTGCACGCACTGTGGCAAAAGAAATGTAAAAAGATGATACGGGAGGCCAAGCAAGACTTTGAGGAACGTATAGCAGGCAACATAAAAGGGAATAATAAAAGTTTCTTCAAATATGTTAGAAGCAGGAAACCTGCCAGGGAAACGGTTGGTCCGCTGGATGGTGAGGGAGAGAAAGGGGTGATAAAAGGGGACTTGGAGACTGCAGAGAAATTAAATGAGTTCTTTGCATCTGTCTTCACGGCAGAAGACCTCGGGCAAATACCGCTGCCGGAACGGTCTCCCCTGACTAAAGAATTAAGTCAAATAGAGGTTAAAAGAGAAGACATCTCAGACTTAATTGACAAAATAAAGATCAGTAAATCACCAGGCCCGGATGGCATCCACCCAAGAGTTCTGAAGGAACTCAAGAATGAAGTTGCTGACCTATTGACCAAAATATGCAACTTGTCCCTTAAAACGGCCACTGTGCCAGAGGATTGGAGGATAGCTAATGTTACGCCAATCTTTAAAAAAGGAAGGAGGGGGGACCTGGGAAACTACAGGCCGGTCAGCCTAACATCTGTTCCAGGGAAGATGGTGGAAAGCCTCATTAAGGATAAAATCTTAAAATACATAGAAGAACAAGCTCTGCTGAGGGAGAGTCAGCATGGCTTCTGCAAGGGGAAGTCTTGCCTCACAAACCTGTTAGAATTTTTTGAAAAGGTCAACAGGCATGTGGATGCGAGCGAACCCGTGAATATTATATATCTGGATTTTCAGAAGGCGTTTGACACAGTCCCTCATGAAAGGCTCCTGAGAAAACTCCACAGTCAGGGAATAAGAGGGCAGGTCCTCTTGTGGATTAGGAACTGGTTGAAGACCAGGAAACAGCGAGTGGGAGTCAATGGGCAATTTTCACAATGGCGAGAGGTGAAAAGCGGTGTGCCCCAAGGATCGGTCTTGGGACCGGTGCTTTTCAACTTATTCATAAATGACCTGGAGTCGGGGATAGGCAGTGAGGTGGCCAAGTTTGCAGATGACACTAAAGTTTTCCGGGTGGTGAAGACCAGCAGGGATTGTGAAGAGCTCCAGAAGGATCTCTCCAAACTGGGAGAATGGGCAGCAAAATGGCAGATGCGCTTCAATGTAAGTAAGTGCAAAATGATGCACATTGGGGCAAGAAACCAAAATTTCACATATACGCTAACGGGTTCTGAGTTGTCTGTGACTGGATCACAGTCTGGATCAAGAGAGAGATCTTGGGGTGCTGGTGGACAGGTCGATGAAAGTGTCTTCCCAGTGTGCGGCGGCTGTGAAGAAGGCCAATTCCATGCTCGGGATCATTAGAAAAGGGATTGAGAATAAAACGGCCAATATCATTATGCCTTTGTACAAATCGATGGTAAGGCCACATCTGGAGTATTGTGTCCAGTTCTGGTCACCACACCTCAAAAAGGATATAGTTGAATTGGAAAAGGTGCAGAAAAGAGCGACCAGAATGATTCGTGGGCTGGAGCACCTCCCTTATGAGGAAAGGCTACAGCGTCTGGGGCTTTTCAGCCTAGAAAAAAGGCGCCTGAGGGGGGACATGATTGAGACTTATAAAATTATGCATGGGATGGAGAGAGTGGATAGAGGGAAATTCTTCTCCCTCTCGCACAACACCAGAACCAGGGGACATGCACTAAAATTGAGTGGAGGGAGAGTTAGAACAGACAAAAGAAAATATTTCTTTACCCAGCGTGTAATTCATCTGTGGAACTCCTTGCCACAGGATGTGGTGATGGCACCTGGCCTAGATGCCTTTAAAAGGGGTTTGGACAGATTCATGGAGGAAAAGACCATCACAGGTTACAAGCCATAAGCAACCTCCTGGTTTTAGAAGTGGGTTTTCTCTGTGCCAGGTGCAAGGGAGTGTCAATGGGAAACAGGTTATCTTGTTGTCTTGTGCTCCCTGTGGCATCTGGTGGGGCCACTGTGTAATACAGGAAGCTGGACTAGATGGGCTTTTTGCCTGATCCAGCAGGGCTCTTCTTATGTTCTTATGTTCTTATATCACCCAGTGCAACTCACCATGTGAATTGGGAGCATCACTTTACATGCCCCTGCCAATGAACACCAGGGCTCTTCTTATGTTCTTATGCCCACCCATGCACCCCCTCCCCTCAGGTGCCTAAGGATCTCCTTAGCCAAGCCCACCTCCCCCCTTCCCTTTCCGTTTCCTTAACTTGTAACTGCTCTGAGTGCAGGCTCCTTCCACTGTGCCAGTCCTGTTTCAAATAAACAGGAAGAGTGGGGTATGCTGGGCTCCCAGCATGCTCCGCTCTTCCTGTTCACTGAAACAGGGCACAGAGAAAAGACGCTTATGCCAAGAGTAGCCCAAGGGAAGGGAGGGCTCCACCTCTCCCTCTCCTAGCTTACTTGGCTACTTTCTAAGAAGCTGTGGGGGGGAGGGGGGAGGGGGAGAGAGGGAGAGGTGGCTGTGGTATATTTGCTGCAGGCATATATTGGTATATTTGCCCCTTCTTCCTCCACTGCCTGTATTTGCTACAGAAAGATGCACATTGCCACACCCCAAATTTCCTTTTTCACATATTAACATTCCAAATGCAATTATTTCTCAGAGGAGCACTAGGCTGTTCCTTGTTAATTTTGCCATCCAAATGACCTTTAGTCATTGGAACTGGAATTGACTTGTGTGGGTGTAGTTTGGTATGAGCACTGAAGGCTCTCATAATTATCAAACACACCTACATTGCTCTAAGTGGAAATAAAAGGATAAGAAAAGTAAATCCTGGCATAAATGACACAAGCTTTCTTAAGTACATAAGTGAGGTAGGGCTGCATTTATTTATTGTTTAAAGTGGAAGACAAGTTTGTTATAAGGGGCAAGTGATGGCTGCATTCTGGATCATAAGATTGCATTAATGCAAAGATGGGAAGCTGTTCTGCTGGTAACTCTTCAGGCTACTGTGCATAGCACACACAATTGGCAACCATAAGGCATCTTGTGTAAGTATACCTTTGGCTCATGCAGCTTATGGTAAATTAGTTCTTTGTCTCCTTGATGCACATGTCATAGGCACACAAAATGGATGGGTTTTCTACCACACAAGCCTATGCATGTCTACTTAGATGTAAGCTTCATTCAGTTAAATGGAACTTACTCTCAAGTAAATGTGTATAGGATTGCAGCCTTACTGAATTTAAGAACCATTGTAGTTGAGTCTGTTTTAACTTCGCCTGATTTTCCTAGTTTTGGGGTTGTATGGTTCGTATTTGCGGCATAGCATCCATAGTAGCCACTGAGCAGTTAAAAAGCTGCAAAAAATAAGTGGAATCTAGTTTCGTGAGTGAGATGAGTCACTCTTTCCCTACTAGCCTGAGAAAAAGCAAATTAAGTCTTAGACAAATTGTGTCTTACTCCTACTAAATCTAACAAAGGGGCAGTGCAATCCTATGTAAACCCCCCTGCACTGATGCAGCCAGGCCAACAAGGCATGCACTGCATCCTGCAGGGGAGTTTCAGGTCCTGGAGGTCTCCTCCAGGTAAGGGAACATTTTTCCCTTGCCCAGGGGTAAGCCCCCTGTGCACCGCCCACATGGCTCTACCCGGATCTGTGCCAGCTACTTTGTTGGTATAAGTCTGAGTGGACTTGGGTAGGCGAATCGAGGCTGGGAAGGGACAGAATATTGGCAGATCTGCTGCTGCCAATATTCTATCCCTGGGATAGAATATTGGCAGACCTGCTGCTACCACCCCCTTTTCAGTCTGCTGCCCCCTCCCCGCCCCATCTCCTCCCCATTCCTCCCACCCCCACCGCCATCCAATTTACCTGTCTGGGTCTGGTGGCGGGCCTCCTGCACTGCCACTGTTTGCAGCAGCTCTCCTAAAGTGGCCACCAGTGACATGCTGCATACACCGCCACAAGCCATTTTACAACAGTGGAACTGTGTTCCGCTGCCATAAATGCCTTTGCGCCTATCTAGGATTGCCTATCTAGAAAAATGCCTACTGTATCTAGGATTGGGTCATTAGTTCAGACCAGTGCTGGTTGCTGGGAGCCCTGAGGGAAAGCTCAGTCCTGGGACCTCCATAATGTCACACCTGCCCCCTGATGGCTCATTGGGCATTATCATCACTGCCACTGATACTAGGATTCAGAGGTGGCCTGGCAGGGTTCAGGGGCCTTTGGCAACCCCTGATACCACCTCTGGTCCACACACATGCTGGCAATGTTTAGAATCTAATGTGAATGCCATACATGTGTGGTGGAATTGTCAGAAAATTCACATTTTGGGAAGAAGACAGTTGCAGTGAGTTATTAGAAGTATATCTTTTAATCCACTACCTGTATCACTAGAGAAGCTACTTTTAGAGCATTTGCTTCATTGATTCACTGACATATGCAAGGCATACACATTTGCCTTCCTTTCTATGCAGGTGGGTGGAGCACAGATAATTTGCAGGCCAGGGGAGGAAATGAACAGCTGGATGATGCATGCTAGTTTTTCCTTTCATTTATTAAGGTTAAACTCATGTGTGCCCTCTCTTCAGTGCTGGAGTGCATATGTACTGCATGCAAATGTATCTATGCCATATATGCACATACCTCCATGCAGCAAGTCTACCTAGCACCCAAACATGATAGCAACACAGGACACAGTTCTCTACGTGTCAGAGCAGCATGCTACCATGATGAGAAATAAATGCATCTTGAAATCATCCAAAAAGACCCTTACTCAGCTCTCACAGAGTTTTGCAATTCTCATTAGAATAAAAGTCTGGTTTTGGGGGTTTTTTCCTGTGAGATACAGTGGTTAGTGCTATCTGGCAGTGCTTATTTGCAAAGGTTGTCTGGAAGAAACCTTTGAGGCAGATCTCAACCACTTTGGGAAAATTTGTTCACCCAATTTATTTTTTATGAGAGCAAGTTTGATGCCACTTCATAATCTAGCCTGGCTACAGTTTGTCTTCTGTTTGCTTGTTTAAGTGCTTCTGACATTAATTTTCTGGTAGATTAAGGGAAAGGAAGAGGCTTGATGAAAACATGTATATTTATACTGGAAATGCCATAAGCATGTACCTAGAGATGAATCCAAATAAACTGGAGTCAGAACTCTACCAGTCTCTGAAAGGGTAAGAATGTACGCTTGATTGTTCACCCCTTTGGAAGACCAACTCAGAATAACTTCCTGTACTTTACTCAATACTATTATCTGTACACATATTGAACAAAATATGAACAGTGTTACATTTTAAAATGTTGACATATGTGTGTTGTGTGTTGTGAGAATTTACTGAAACACACACGGACACACACATTCTTCACCAAACATATTTCAGCTTAAAATAAAGAAAAATGACAACTGAGGATAATTTTACATTCCATCTTCACCAAAAGGGCGTTCTTATATTCCATCAACTTTCTCTTTTCTCCCTCCCAACAGTCAGTTCTGCCAACTGTTCTCCCCTCTCCCCGCCAACAGGAGTAATACCACCTAGGCACCTTTCTTGCAGTGGCAATCCTCTTACCCATATGCCCTGTAATACAGCATTGTCCCAGGGCAGTATGGGTAAAAAAAAACCAGCTACTATCAAGAGGCAGCTATGCCTTGGAGCTCCTACTGATAACAACAAAGGTGGTGGCAAGAAATAGTTAAAAGAACATTATTTAAAAGTGGCTACGAATGAGGGTTCCAAAAATGGAACACCCCCACATACTCATTGATGACATTCGTTGCCTGGTCTTTTCACTCTGGAACACATGGAACCTACAACAACAAATGGGCTCCATTGTTGCAGGTACCATTCATCCCAAAATGAATGCACAGCCCTAGTAGAGAGGGTAGGACATTCTTCACTGCCAGTGCCCCTTAGGATGCTTATGCTGCATCTGGGGAAGAATTTTATGCAATTTAGGACATGGTGCCTGTAAAAGTAATATCAAAGAGAGAGAAAAAGGCCTTGCAACATTCTCCCCCCCCCCCACCTGATCGTGGGATCCTAAGAGACTGGTTGGCAAGTAGACATGTAATTGTCCTCAGGCTATACTCAGTGCAAGCAGCTGCAATGTAACTTTAGTCATACCATAAACTTTAGTAATAATTGAAGGCATGGCTTTCATGAACTAAAAGAATGTTATAGCCACTTTGCAAATGCTCATTAATAAACTGGAATTTTAAGCTAACTATCTGCTCTGGCTTCATTTGCAAAATTATTGTGTGGGCAGTGAAAGAGCTCTACGCCAGTATTTCTCAAAGTGTGTTCCTAGAAGCCCTGGGCTCCCTGACACCCTTTCATGAGCACACCATAAGTGGCTGCCATCTGCTTGGTGTTGAGCCACTCCACACAGGCAGCAGCGCTCTGGGGCTCCCCAAGACTCCGCAGATGGGCCAGCGGGGCTCCCTGAAACTCCATTTAGGAATGTAAAGGGCTCTGGAGGCCAAAAAGTTTGAGAACCGCTGCTCTACGCTTCACCACGAAGAACAAGAAGTTAGGGTCAAACTACATGTTAGGAAGAATGTGTTGGTTTTTTCCGTTGTGAACTAACACAAGGGGGCTGTGAAATGCCATGGAATTGTGGTGGGGGTAAAGAGGGCTTTAGCGTGGTTCTGATCCCAATAACATGTCCCCCTGCGTGCCATTTATAGTTAAAAACCCATTCCATTGACTTTGAATGGAATTTTTTAAAACTGAAAATAGAGTGCAGGGTCAGAACCAGGGTGGGGGCTAAGATTGAAAACTACCCTATCCCTTGTCATAGTTTCGGGGCAGTTTTGCAAAACAAACAAACAAACAAACAAACAAACAAACAAACAAACAAACCCTTGTCTAGTTAAAAAGTATAAGAAAACTAAGGGCCCAATTCATGCGTTCTTCGTAATGTGTAGTTTGACCATTAACTTCCCTGTAATCCTAACATTCCTGATTATTCATGTTTCACAACAACGGAAAGGCAGCTTGGTCTGGAAAGAATAATCAGACTTGCATTGGTGCTGCTCAGTTGTCCTATCAGTGCAGCTAAGGAGGTTACACAAAGCTGGAAATTACTATTTCTACCTTCTTTACTTGGATAGCTATCAAACATTTTTATATATTTAGCATCAAAGCATTGTTCAAAAGAATGGCCAATCTTTTTGGCTCATGCAATAAATCTGCAGGGGGGGGTTAATATCAGAGGATGTTCAGAGGACTGAAGAGGATGTTCTGAAACGCGCGCGCGCGCGCACACACACACACACACACACACACACACACACACTTCTTTTATTCTGATCCAGCTCAATAGACAAACAGTACGTAATATCTATTCTATTCCATCAAGCATGTGGGTGACTTTCATTGTGCGAAACACATGTTTGACGCAAAGGGCTCTTCCCTAATAATAGTTCCTTTGCAATCAATCTGATGTTCATCTTCTGCATAGCAGTTTTCAGTAAACCCCATGAGGGTGGAATATCCATAACTCAAAATGATTTCCCCTGCCCGATGCCGCCTCAGGTTCATCTCCTCTGTGCGTGTGTGCGTGCATGCATGCACATGCACAAACACAAACACACACACAGCAGCAGCCACTTACTGTGCTTCTCATGCGCTTTCTTCAATTGTGAAAGTGCAGGACTTCCCTTTGATTTAAAGGGGCACCTTCATTTGAATGGTCCCTGTAAATAAATCTGGAAGTCCTGCACCAAGTCAGGTAAAGAGGCAGATTATCCACTTTCCACTCACTTTTAGCAGGAGGAAAGCAGATCAGTGCGGCTCACATCTGCAATGGGCTGGAGGGAGACAGTGGCAGACTCAGGGTGAAGGGCACCCCGAATCTGCTGCCCTCTTGCCCTCTGCAACCCACTGATGCATCCTGCATCACCTTGCCTAATGGATGGGTCATCCCTGATTGTTATCCCTACATGGCTTTACAACACTATTTCTCATTTCTTCGTTTTAGTTTTATATCTGGAGGACTTGCCTTTTCACTACGGAGCACATTGGCACCTAATAGCTGGTGTCCACAATTAATGTGTCGTAAACTGGACCAAGGAACCACTACAATTTATTCTATTCCCAGTGGGGCTGGCAATCCATGAGACCAACTGAAGTGGGGCGCCCATCTCTGTCCACCACTGTTCTTCCTAACACTCCCTGAATTGGGAAGGGAAGAGGGGGACAGAGCAGAAGCAGAAGTCTGGAAGACATGGGGGGGGGGGCTAGAGTGTCTCCAGGGAGTGCAAGCAGCAGAGACTGGCTGTTGGGGCTCGACACAGGAGAAGGGGATGATAGTCCCCTTCCCTTGAGGAGACCTCCAGCCCTGTGCTGGATACAGTGGAGCCTGCCCTGGTGCCGCTGCACCCCAATGGAGGATTGGAGAGGGATTTGGAGAGGATTGGGCTGTGACGCTCTTTTCCCAGAAGGAAACTGAACCTGTGATGGCTGCCCATGGAATTCCTGTCTTTCTGGATTAGTGCAGAGTTAAAAGCATATTTGTGTGCTGTTGTAGTGAGCTGCAAATTTAAGAACTGAATGTTGGCACTTGGACATGAACATGTTAAGGATGACCGTTTTATCAGGCATATTGCAAGCCTAAAGTGTCGTAAATTCTCCTTACAACTGGAGAGAAAGACACAAAAGACCAACTTACCCTGAGGTGAGAGAGAAACTAGATAGCTTTCTGTCACTGCTGCACCCTTCTGCCACTATGGGTGCACCGTGCCACATTCACACATATCATTGGAGTTAACTGCAAAACTCAGATTGATTTTAAAGGAGCTGGGGTTCACCCATTGATTTCACAGGTGCAATGATGGCAGAAATGTAAGAAATAAAGGGAAGGAAAGAACCTATTGGGTAAAATGACAATAAACCCACTCCTTAGATTTTTTTTTATTTGTTTTTTGCTGTCGGATTCAGGCTTGGCTTAAAAGATTTGGACCCATCTGCAAAGCTTAATCCATGCTTCTGTGAAAATGGAATACAATTACAACCTTGCCTCATTTCTTCAATTTCATCCGTGTTATGTGTATTTAAATCCAGAGAAAGAATCAGAGTAAACCTCCTAAAAAATGCTAAAAACTGAAAAACTTTTAAACACTTTTTCCTGGACAACCCTTATAGTCTGTGGCAGAGCTCAACCATTGTAAATTAAACTCCATTTACTAACATGCAGTGCTAATTTGATTACCCCAGATAAAGCTCTTATTGCAACCCTTTGGCACTTACTGTAGTGTGAAACTAGATAGATAATTTGTTAAGAAAAAAAAGTGCAAGCTTGCTTTGGCACCTTCCATTGGTTTTGTGCTTTTGCATTTGAGCGAGACTTGCAGCATAAATTGGACACAATTAGCAGCACATTTTAAAAAATACAGCTCAGTTCTGGTGCTAATTTGTCTTTGCAATAACACCAATTTCCCTTTTATTTACACTCAGTAAGCGTACAGAGGCTAACAGTGAAGAAAGCTTTCGACAATCCTCACTTGTATAGCGTAAAGCAAAGAACTCATTGTGCACTATGTGAAATGAATCGGGTATCTCAGTCTCCTTTCCAATGAACATGTGTCCAAATCACAGAATCTACCACCACAGTTGGCACTAATTGGTGGGCTCATCTGAGTGGCCAAGAAATAATGGACCATGGATACCAAGCTAACATTTTACCCTACAGGTGGTCCTTTCAGATCAAGACTGAACTAGACAGTGCTTAGTGAGACAGGAGAAATCTGTTGGGGTGGTACCTGTTAACAGAGGACTTTCATAAGCAATGAATACACATAATTAAAACTTGTATACAACAAAAGAAAATGGTTAAAAATTGAAAATGGTTAAAAATATTCCTAGCACAATCTCAGAGATGGTCTTTTTTCAGTATTCAAAACCAGCAATCCCTTTTACGCAAACGTGAAAAAACAGCTCTTTGAATTCTGCTATTTATGAGGTTTGGGGGTACATTGCTTTTGAGCCCACTTTGAGGCCTTAACTCTCAGTTATATTAGAAGGCTTTACTTCAAGACTCTCTCAAATATTATGGCAAGGAGCTGATAGTCTTTTTTAAAACATGGCTTTCAATATTTGTTGTGAGAAAACTCTCGATAGATTATCAGGAGTTGAGGGATGGAAAGGAAGCCAGGAAGTGGAGATAAACACTTTTGGCTTAAGCAAAGTGGAGGGTGGAAGCGAGGGGGGGGGGACTCAGGGTGGGCGTTCTACACCCTGAACAACTTCTTGAAGATGAGTCTATCCTCCCCCAGGAGAGATTCCAGGAACCAACACTGCCCGAGAACACCCTTTCCTAGACATGTTCCTGAAGACTGCTCCAAACAGCCTCTGGCCTGTGGCCATGATAACTACGTGGAATTTCCATGTTCAGAAGCTGTTCATGTTCATGAACCACTGGGCACCAGTTGCTGGGGCACAACAGCTCTCAGGAGAGCTATTGTCCTCATGCCCTGTTGAGGGTCCTCCCAAAAACATCTGATTGGCCACTGTGAGAGACAGGGTGCTTGATTAGAGATGGACTTTACGTTTGGTCTGCTCCAGAAGGGCTCTTATATATAACTCACCCTCATCTGGAATAAAAGGAATTATTTCAAATAATAAAAAAGCAAACTCCTAGAACTGGTTTCCTGACAACCTACTACACCAGTCACAAGAAGAAGAAATAATTACAATACTCACACATTTTGGAAAGATGTGTTTTCCTCATGGACCACAAGAATGTCTGAAAATGTAATTGCCATTGATGTGCATGTTCACTGAAAGAGACGTACTGTATATGGAAATTTACAGTGCAATCCTATCCAACTTACACCACCGGTGTAACCAGTGGTGCAGCGAGAACAGGAGGCCCCAGAATGGAAAGGGGATTCAAATTCTCTCCAAAAGGGGATTCAAAGGGGATTTAAATCTCTCCTCCCCTCCCAAGCCTCTCGCCCTGCCTCCCCCGCTGGTTGGATAGGATTGCACTGTTAGTCAAGAATGAAATGTTACAGATTACTCAAACGTAGATGTTACTTTCTTCTCCTTCTCAGTTTTCCCACCAATGCCAACAAAGCAATGCAGGTGGAGAAGGTGGATAGGCAGACCAACAGTCAGACTCACAGAAAATACTAATTCAGAACAAATTAAGAAAATTCTATTACATTTTGTTAAAATGTTACATTTAAATTTTAAAACATATTTTATGTTAAATCATAAAATATTATGGGTTTTTAAAGGAAGATGTATATACAAGCACAGTTCTCAGTACTTGGTCATGTTCCTGGAGTGCACTACTTCAGAGATGTGCAGCCCAATCCAGCGCAAATCCCCACACACTGATGCAGCGTGGCCAGCACGGGCTGTGCTGCATTCCGTGGGGGATTTAGCAGGCAGGAGGTCTCCTTCGGGTAAGGGGACATTTGTCCCCTAGCCCTGGGGAAAGCCCCAGTCCACACAATGGGTCTACTCGGACCTGTGCAAGCCATATTGCTGGCACACGTCCGTGTGCACTCCTGTCAGTGGATCAGTCCCAAGAAGGGGGATAGGATGCAGTGCGCGCTGCTGCTACCCCCTCCCAGGTCTGAACTGCCGACCCTGCCACCATCGCCGCCCTCCTTCATCCCATTACACCCCTCCTGCCCTTCCCCACCCCTCTGCCACTCAGTGCAGAGCTCACCACATCCAGCGCGTGCTGCTCCTTCTGACAGTGCGTGCGGGCCGGCACAGGCCTGCTATGCCATCACAAAGTACTTTACGGCACTTTTGCAACAATTAGCAGCAGCGCCACGTGCGCTATGCCAACATGGTGGCTGGCAAAGATTGTGCCCTGAAAGTGAGGAATCACATAGTATTCCAAATAAAAATAACTCATTGCTTCTATCTAGGCCAGGGGTTCTCAACCAGTGGTACTAGTACCACTAGTGGTACTTTGGCCAACTGCTGGTGGTACTCGAACCACTGGACTATCGGAACACTGCTCTGAAGTGGCACTTTTGGTGGTGCATTTTCGCTCCCAAGAGGCTCCTGCCTTTTGTCAAGCCTCTCGGGAACACTGAGAAGGGCCGTCCCACCCGCCCAGAGTTTCCTACCTGTGTTTTCTGGCCTCTGAGAACCTGAAAACCCAGAAGTAACTGGCGATGATGTCATCACCAGTCACTTCCAGTGGAATACAGCAGGAGAGTGGCCCCAGAGGTGGTACTCGGCCAGGAAGGAGTTGAGAACCCCTGATCTAGACAGTAAAACGTTCAGCCTAACCTTAATCCTCACAAGCTAATTATCTATATGCAAGGGATCCTTTGAGAGAGGAAGAGGATAATTCAAGCATGAGTCTTGCTTCCCTGCCCTTCACCATAACTCTGAAGTGGTACAGTTCAGAAAAATGTTCATATTGTAAGTACATAAGAACATAAGAAGAGCCCTGCTGGATCAGTCCAAAGGCCCATCTAGTCCAGCTTCCTGTATCACACAGTGGCCCCACCAGATGCCTCAGGGAGCACAAGACAACAAGATACTTGTATCCTGTTGCCACTCCCTTGCACCTGGCACAAAGAAAACCTACTCCTACAACCAGGAGGTTGCTTATCCCCATCATGGCTTGTAAGCTGTGATGGACTTTTCCTCCATAAATCTGTCCAATCCCCTTTTAAAGACATCCAGGCCAGGTGCCATCACCACCTCCTGTGGCAAGGAGTTCCACAAAGCAATTACACGCTGGGTAAAGAAATATTTTCTTATTTCTTATTATATTTCTTATTTCTTATTTTTTATTATAAGTACCGTATTTTTCGCTCCATAAGACGCACTTCCCCCCCCCAAAATAGGGGGGAAATAGTGTGCGTCTTATGGAGCGAATAAAACAAAATGTAAAGAAAAAATACTTACTGGGGCTTCGCGGAGGCCTGCAGAGGCTCGCGCAGGCCTCCCCGATCTTCATTTCGGCAAAAAACGGCCATTTTCGGTTTTCGTGAAAACCGGAAATGGCCGAAAATGGCCGTTTTTTGCTGAAATGAATATCGGGGAGGCCTGCAGAGGCTCGCGCAGGCCTCGCCGAAGCCCTGGTAAGTATTTTTTCTTTACATTTTTATTATTATTATTATTTTAATTTTTATTTAAAAAAACATTTTCCCCCTATTTTTTGCTCCATATGATGCATGCGTCCTATGGTCCGATGCGTCCTATGGAGCAAAAATACGGTAGTCCATAGCCTCAGTGGCAAGGGAGACAACACATACGTTGTGAACCAAACCCAAACTTCATTGTAAGATTCCAAGTGAAGAAAGGGTCAGGACATCAGAATCAAGGCCATTTTCTAGGAAAGAAATGCTGAAACGTAAACTTCCTGAAGGAAGCCATAAGAAAATGGGGAGAAAAAAATATCAAGCCTGGAAAACTGATAGCTCACTAGTGAGAGACAATGAGTGAGAATCATGTTATAAAAGGCTATATAGCACAGAGACTGAGCTTCAATGCAAATAGCGTACTGAATGTCAATAATCTCTCAATATGATTATTGTCAGTGAAAGAAAAGTGACTTCTCTGCTGCACTGGCAGAGATGTACCATCACAAATCCGGGAAATTCTAATCGTTTCCTGGGATGGGAGAAGAATTAATGAGAGAAACTCAATGAATAGTAGCAGGATGACATAGAACAAAGGCTATTTAGACTCAATAGCAACTATGAGCAAAGCTTCTTGGACTATGGCACAGTCTCCCCAGGAAAGAGCTAGAGGCTTCATCTTATGTCATGTTGGATTATTGGAGGAAATAATTGGGGACGTTCTAGAGAATGAATTGGATAATCCACTTCTGTTCCAACTTGTACCACTCTATAAAGACAATTTTACAATATAAGTTATGAGTAAGATGCATTCACTTGCACTGGAATATAATGAATATTCCTTGCTTCAAATTATTAAGAACATAAGAATTGCCTTGCTGGATCAGGCCCAAGGGTCCATCTAGTCCAGCTTCTTGTATCTCACAGTGGCCCCACCAGCTGTCTCTGGGAGCACACAAGACAACAAGATAATGAAAGCCTTGAAAGAGATGGGTTAAAATACCTATTTTACACAAACAAAACAACCACTTCCCCTGCATTCCTATATGGTTCAGGAGTGCTCAAGATCTCTTGTACAACAACTTCTTATTCTACCCATAAATGTTGGGAACCTTCTCAAGCATAGCATAGGCCAAGGGAAAGTGTGAAAATTACATGTAGATGTGTAATATATTTAGATCATCATTTTTCCTTGGGGAGGGGGGCAGTTATGTTTATGTTTGGCTGCTGAATCTTTGTTGGCTGATATTCATTTTTTTGTTATGAGTTTTTAAATTATTGATTTTATTATATTTGTTTGTTTACCCAGCGTGTAATTGATTTGTGGAACTCCTTGCCACAGGAGGTGGTGATGGCACCTGGCCTGGATGCCTTTAAAAGGGGATTGGACAGATTTATGGAGGAAAAGTCCATCACAGCTTACAAGCCATGATGGGGATAAGCAACCTCCTGGTTGTAGGCGTAGGTTTTCTTTGTGCCAGGTGCAAGGGAGTGGTGACAGGATACAGGTATCTTGTTGTCTTGTGTGCTCCCTGAGGCATCTGGTGGGGTCACTGTGTGATACAGGAAGCTGGACTAGATGGGCCTTTGGCCTGATCCAGCAGGGCTCTTCTTATGTTCTTATGTTTGTTGGTTGCTGACTGCCCTAAGTGCCTATAGAGATATAAGGATGATATATACATCTTTCAGTAAATGAATGAATAAAATATGATCACCCATGAAACTGTCATTGCACCTACATATATGTGTACTGAAAAAACGCAGTCAATTGCAACTTCATAGCACACACACACACACACACACACACACACACACACACACACACACACACACACAGAGAGAGAGAGAGAGAGAGAGAGAGAGAGAGAGAGAGAGAGAGAGAGAGAGAGAGGAGATTCAAATTTTCCTCATTTGAAGCCTAATATCTGAAGCAATTTTCACAGCCCAATTCTATGCACATTTGCTCCATAGTAAGTCCCACTGCATGGGGATTGCTCCCTGACAGTGTGCTTGGGCTTTCAGCCTTAGCTATTCCATTCCAGGGTTTTTAAACTCTCTTAATATGCTACATATTTCAGTGGGTAAGTTTTAGTATAATTAGTCATGATACAAAATCCCAAGGAGTTAGAGTGCAGCAAGTCATCCAAGTATTGCACAACCAACCCTTGCTCATCCTTATGCTGCTATGGAACAAGTATGAGAATTTAAGAACTGAGACCAAAACAAATATTGCCTTGGAAAGCAGAAACAACCTCAGAAGGGAGTAATGTGCTTAACTGGATGAAGCAGAAGAGTCTAGTTTTGTGCTCTTCCAACTGCTACCAAGGGCTACCTCTTAAACCTGCCAAGTTGATTTCTCACTGAATGGATTTTAATGTTCAGCAACCAGTCACTCCAGTCTAGGCTCCCTTCCCTCCCTTCTGCCAATCCTCATCTTCCTTTCATGAAACCACTGTGGACTGAGAGAAGTGGAGCAGTTTGAGATTTGCTTGTGACCAGCTAGTTTTATGCTAATTGTTTTTCATGCTATATACATGGGCTTTGGCAAGGATGCATGAGTTTCAGTCTTGTAGATATGGCTGGCTGAATATGGTCCATGTTCACCAATTCTGGCCAACAATGCAGCATTCCACTTAAATGGACTGGAAGTTACCATGCTGATCAGTTTTTTTTTTTTTTAAAGTAGTGGTGGCGGACATATTGTCTGCAATTGTGTTGGTTTAATTGAAAAGATATATGACATGAAGATGGCAGTAGACAGAAGGATCTTTGTAACACATTTGATGTCTTTCATGACATTGTTGTAACAGCAATGCCAGAATGATGTAACCTTTAAAAATTGTAGCTCTTCTGCATCCCAGTGCAATATTTAATCACTCTGCTGCATACAACTCACCCTACTTAGGACAGGAAGAGCAGAAAACCTAATTCTGATGCTCTCAATCAGGCAGAATATTCTTTCAGTCTTCCTGGAGATTACTATGACAAAATAACAAAAGGACCATTTGGCTGGCAGTACTCACTCTTGTCCTAGGCAAAGAGTGGCGATCAGACAAATCAATAAACCAACACATCAACAAAAAACGCAGGTCTATGGATAGTCAATCTAATAATAGGGGTGGCACCAACATTTTGAAAAGTGAAGTCCTAAGGAGAAACATTATTAGTTCACAAAGTGGTTTACATAGTAAAATAACAGCCCAATCCTGTCTAGAAACAGACCGGCGGAGTGCGCGCTCCGTCGGTCTAGGGTATCGCAAACATGCCGTAAAGCACGTTTGAAGCACCAAGCGACTACGCAGATGCAGATCCAGAGCTGTGCCCACAGAGGAAGTTGAGTTCCCTGCCAGGTGATGGAGGGGCGTAGGGAGGGCGGAACAGGGCATTCCGAGGGGGTGGGTGGGATTGGCCAGCCCGGCCTGAGAAGGAGGTGGGATCGTCGGAGGCCTCCTCTGCTGTATCCTATCCCCCTTCCCGGGCCTGGCTGCTGTTACACGGGCTTCCCGGATTTGTGCCAGCAAAATAGCTGGTGCACATCTGAGGAGACCCGTTTGGGCGGCTGGGGCTTACATTGGGGGGAAGGGACCAAACGATCCCTTCCCCCGAGGTGACCTCCCAGCCAGCCTCTCCGCACTCTGTATGCAGCAGACGCTGCAACTGGCCCCACTGCATCTCAGGGCGCAGAGTTAGACAGTATTGCAGAGTTAGACAAGTTAATCAATCAATAAATAACATCTGAGAAGTTTCAAGGGAAGCCAAACGAATTTCAGAAACACAAGTGAATTTTCTCAGAAGGTATCTGCATAGGATGGAATCTGGAGCCAGGATGGTGTAGTGGTTTGGGAGTCGGACTTAGACCTGGAAGATCCAGGTTCAAATCCCCGCTCAGCCACAAAGCTTCCTGGGTGACCTTGGGCCAGTCACTATCTCTCAGCCCCACCTACCTCACAGGGTTGTTGTGAGGACAAAAAGGAGGGGAGGAAATATGTACACCACTCTGAGCTCCTTGGAGGAAGGGTGGTATAAAAATGTGAAAAATAAAAATAAATAAATAGTCTTCCCCCCCCCCCAATACTTTATTTTTTATTTTATGTGCACACACACAAAAAAAAACATGAAGTGCAAAGAAATCCTTAATAACTGAGTGAAAAAAGAGAGAAAAAACAAAGAAAAGGAAAAAGGAAGTATAAATAATCAAGAGTATTGCATAAATTACAAACTTCACACAGGTTTTTTTTCGGGGAAATGATTTCTAGATATTCTTAAACATATCAAGTCAAAGTTGGTGTCAATATGTCATTCGTTCGAAAGTCAATAAACTCAAAAGGCCATCCATCCATTGAACAGTGGTTAGGGTGGGAGCAATCAAGAATGCTGGCGGCGCACATTCGCGCGACCGCCCGATTTTGTGCCCGCCCCTTCGCTTGGACGAGGCAGTAGGCTGCCCCGCCCGGCGATTGATCGGGCCGGCCGGGGGGGGCGGGATGAGCGCGCTAAAGTGAGCACGCTCGCCGCGCCTCCCGTCAGTCTGCCGTCTGGAGCCGGAACACACACACCCCAGCCCTCCCTGGCATCCAGTGCGAGAATAGCTGGCTGCCGTTTCAGGGGCTGGGTAGGAATTTTTGGCTGCCGGCCGATTGGCACTGGACAGCAGTTTTTTCGCCTACCCCGGACTGGTGTCCGGTATTTGGGTTATAATTAGGGTCCGTCACTTTACCAATTGCCCGTTTAGCAGGAACCGTGCTGGTATAGGCAATAAGACCTTTTCCTCGGCGTCCACTTGAGGTAGCAAAGTCACGGGGGAAGCCAGTACCGCTCAGATGGGTACTGGTCCGGCCCAGTGAGGTTGGCTGGCAACCCCTGTTGGCCTGGATAGCTACGGGCAGCAGGATTAAACTTGCGTGCCTGTATGTCTTGCTCTCTCGGTCCCTTATTGGGGGCTGGCAATGATAGGCTTGCGGGGTGCTCGCCCCGCAAGGTCTAGAGTCAGGTGGTACGCCCGTTTGATCATCCAGATCAATAGGGGGAGGTAGACAGCCAGTGCTGTTTTCCCCAAGTTAATGCCCGCACGGTTGTAGGTGGTAGAAGAGCCCTGCTGCATGTTACTGGTCCTGTTGACCTATTCTGTAAAGTTAATAAAGTGGCCCAGTTAACTCCAGCTCACTGTCTCCTGTGTTTATTGGGGGTGCGGGGGCAAATGTTTTACCTTGAGAACAACCTTGAAATTTGCTTCCAATTTCACGTTTTGTGAAATTGCATAGTCTTAGGGTTGACAATGAAATTTCACAAAAATTGAAATTGGAAGCAAGTTTCAGGGTTGCTCCCCCAAATACCTGAGGATTTTTAAGGGACATCAAACACGTTCGTAATAAGACAAGTGACAGTTCTCAGAGGGATCTTGCACATCCCTGTTACAGCCTGTTGCAACATTTGCTTTCATCAAGAGTGTTCATCATAAAAATGCTGGCAGTATCACAAATCCATACTATAATAAAATGGGGAAAATGTCCCGTGGTGGTATGGGCTTGCTGTTTGCCACAAATAATGAAAGAGTTTCTGAAAAGCTGGTTGACTGTGATCTAAATTTACTCTGTAAGGCTGCACATTTACTTGGCGGTAAGTCTCACTGAACATGTGAGCCAGGATGCACATTTACTTGGCGGTAAGTCTCACTGAACATTGGAGCCAGGATGGTGTAGTAGTTTGGGAGTCGGACTTAGACCTGGAAGATCCAGGTTCAAATCCCCGCCCAGCCACGAAGCTTCCTGGGTGACCTTGGGCCAGTCACTATCTCTCAGCCCCACCTACCTCACAGGGTTGTTGTGAGGGCAAAAGGGAGGGGAGGAAATATGTACACCACTCTGAGCTCCTTGGAGGAAGGGCGGTATAAAAATGTGGAAAAAAAATGTGGAACTTCCTTCTGCATAAACATGTATCGGATTGCTCTGTAAAACACTATAAGAAGCATGGTTTTTTCCCGTACATTTTCATGTCAACCTGTATTATGATGACTATATAACCATATTGCTATATTTTGCAGTTTCATAATAAGAGCCCTGATGAATCAGATCAAAGACCCATCTTGTTCAACATTGGCCCACTAGTTGCATCTCCTTCAAAGCAGAAGATTTACGCCCCTGCAATTGATATTCAATCAGAGGCATCACTCTTGAGTACAGTAATACCTCCGATTACACTGTTTCCCTTAGCATTGATTTGTTACAGCACTCTTTGTCCCAGCATGATTGACAGCTATTCTAACCAATGGGAGCAGTACACTTGGGATGCATAGAGTCCAATACGCACCAGTTTCCTATACATCCAGTTTAATGATATTTCACACAGTTGTCAACTTTCCAGAACAGATTCCCAGCATTATAACCAGTATTTCTGTACTGTATTGTGCATCACTGTACGGTACTCTGTCTATAAGAGCTGTGGTCATTTGTCACAGTGTCATGATTTCTTGCTACTGTATTATACAAGCTGCATGACTTACTCTGGAATAATATCAGTAATGTGAGTGAATACTTTAAAATGTTTTCTCTACTCCGACTCTGCCCAACTGAATAGCAACTGTACTTTTTCAAGCCTTTTGCTATGTGCTTCATTTATTATTGCCGAGTTCACCAAGAAGATCTGTGTGAAGAGGCAGGTGAAATGTACATAAATGTTGAAGAAAGTGCACATACAGAAAAGGTAACATTTCCCTTTTATGGGAATAACAGCGCAATCCTGCGCAACTATCTGGCGGGCGTCCCAGGCCACCCACCAAATCCTATCCCTGTTCTGGGCCACTCTGGAGTGGCCCAGAGATCTACTCAGGGAAATGGGAGTTTGTCCCCTTCCTCTGGTGTAAACCGGGGAAGGCCCAATGGGCCTCCTCGGACTTCTGCCAGCTAAATAGTTGGCGGAAGAGGAGACCGTGTAACGGCTGCGTCAGCCCAAACGGGGACAGGGATATGGCGGACGCCATCCCCACCCCCTCCCGGGTTGGCTCGGCCAATGCCCCCCCTCCCTCGCCGCCCGTATCACCCCCACGCCTGCCAGGGGATCTCTTACCTGCCTCCAGCGGCTGGGGGGACGTCCTGGCGGTAGAGTGAGGGCGGCCGGTCTTGCGCCAGCCACCCTTACACCCAAGTTGTCGCAAACGTGCTTTACGGCATGTTCGCGATGGCTTCCGGCAGCAGAGCACTCACTCCGTCACCAGTTTTTTCGCACAGGATTGCACTCTGTGTTTTTTCTCATGGCATTGTATTTGCCCAGCAGATTAGCATGACTTTACTATAAAATTATGCCCTATTACAGTGAACACACCATAGTCAGTTCTCATTATCCGCTAGGGTTAGGTTCCTGGAAAACCTAGTGAATACTGAATTAGCAGATACTGAATCATTGAGCCTATGGGGAAAATGGGGTTAGGTTCCAGGGGACCCTCTTCACCATACACACTATGAACTTTATGAACCTGAATATTACGTTGAAGTTTATGGGCTGGGCAATATTGTAAGCTACTGTGAGACCCCTGTTGTTGATGCTCCTACACCAGAGCTTAGAATCACATTTGAATACACCCATAGTCTGTAATAGCAAAGCCAATAAACAGCACAATCCCTCGGCAGTGTGTTGTTGTGGGGTTTTTGTTTTTTTGTTTTTTGCAAGGATCTTATCCCTTGGCTTGGCAGGCAAAAATTCAACAGGCAAAGCATTGCCTATCTCACTGTATCTCCATGCCAGAAAATGCTTTACTCCCCTGCTAAGCTTCTGCTCAACATGGATTTCTAAAATAAACACAAAGAGGGGTCTTTCCCATCCCTACCTGGAGATGGTGTCAGTATCTGAACCTGGGTCCTTTTCTGCATGCAAAGCAGGAACTCCCCTACTGAGTGGGAGTTACAGCCCTTCCCCAACCTCAAAGTACTTTTAGAATGGTGCGGAAAGCGTGACAATGGCACCCATGGTTAGGTTCAGGATGACTCAGAGCTCTACGTGGCCCCAGTATTATCAGGATGGCCGTGGAGATATCCTGGATGCAGAGATGACCCATAGAATGGTGTAATAGGGCTGAAAATTGTCACGCAAAAACGTCTTCACGAGGCTATAGAGAGAGCTCTAATGGGCCCCCATAGTATCAGGGAGGCTGCCGAGAGGTCCTAATGCCTGCCAGATTCAGGAAAAAGACCCTTACAGTGACTGAGATAGGGCTCAAAATGGCTGCCTCGAATGGCTTCAACAGGGTTGCAGAGACCTTTAGAATGCCTGCAGATGCAGCAAACAGGAGCAGATAGCAAGAACAGACCACGAATACAGAGTGGTAGGTGGCAATCCTGCTCCCTGCGAATAGCGAATTCACGGATAGCAAATGCTAGGCTTACCATATCGCCTCCGGCTTCTATTGCCCCTCCCCCCGCCTCCCTTAATGGCAAAACGGAACGTCCCGGTCGGCGATATGGTAAGCCTAGCAAATGCACAGGTAGTGAGAACTGACTGTATAATTTATAAACCACTAAAACTATTCAGAGCAGGCAGGCTGCTATTCACTGAGGTCAAAATATTTGGAATCTGTAGCAAAAAAATATATCACTGCCAAGCCTGGTTTTCTGATTCCAACATTTTGATCACAGGTAAGGTCGGGGAACAAAAGTTAGGAATAGTACAGAAGACATGAAAAGGTGATCTATGAAATTGTTATGGGTACAGGTAAAATGATATGGTAAAGTTGAGTTCTCCCAGGTTAGTCTACCAATTAATTAATTACCACTGTACGCTGGTAATGATACAAACACACTGGAAAAAGAAGAAGCTCAAAATGATAATAACATGTATAACAATAACAGCAGAGCAATAAAACCAGCCTAGTCAGAAGCAGAGCACAATCTGCAAAGTGTCTCTGAGGATAAAAAGATGTTTTACTGTGCAAGTGAAATTCATAGTTGGGGCATGATGAGTTGCCTTAAGGAACCATTTGGAAAGGATGAAAACTAACAGAAAAGACCCTAATCCCAACCCTTTCCAGCACAGGGCGATTCATGTGGGGGACACATTCTCTGAAATGCATTAGGCCCAAGTCATTGATTGGCATTGACAATCTAAAGCGGACCTTACTGGCACCTCATCTTGGCATAAACATCAAGTGCAAGTACACATGGCTAAAAAAACCTGGGACATGTGACAGAATGCTTTTGGAACCTGACAAGCATGGTTGCAGCTTTAAAAGACTTTGGTCGGAATGGCATATTTTGCACCAGAATCAGGTTATTTCTGAATTTTAGCAACATCCCAACTGGAGCAGCAACAGAAGCCAATGATGGACTCTACAGACATTACAGAGAGCCAAGGATGAGAGGAAAGAGGAGGAAAGGATTCCCAAATCCCACCATTGCCTGCACCCAGGGTCAGCCCTGCAGCTGTCAACAAACTTTGTCCAGATTGTTGCAATAAATGTTTTTCAAGAAGCATACACCATTGCCATTGAGGCCTACTTTGAATTTAGTGGCACATTGTGTTTGCCTCAACTTAGAATTTCCATTGTATTCCTACATAATCTGGGCAGACCAAAGGTTAGTCTTAATGGGTTGCTATCTTACTACTGTGGTATGTGTGAGGAATAACACTTGGAGGCCCCCCTACAGGGCAGCTGCTGTCTTCAACATTCCCACATTTTTTTCTGATTCACATGAAGGGATAAAATGATCTGCAAGCACAGGATGCCTCCAAGTAGATTTGCTTCCTTCTCCCCACCCCAAACAACTTGGTATATTCAAATTTGCAAGGCACTTTGGGAAGGGGGACACACTACAATAATGTCTAATCCTATTACTAATGCTTATTTTAGAACCTACTTGCCTATAAAGGCATGATAGGGATCTTAATTACCATCTCCGACATGTATTTGCCTGAAATAATTATAATACTTCATTCCTACAGAGACAATGAGATAAAAATCTAATTTGGTTTTATTGGCCTTCTATCCTTCAAGAAATGAGCTGCTTCAGAGGGCTTTGAAGTAGGTCCCCTTCACAGATTAAACCCCTCGAAAGTACATGAACAGAGGGAGGGAATGGGGGACTGGAGTAATTTACATCCCAGCAGACATATAATGGGAACCAACAATGCAATGAGACCTACATGATGGTTGAGAGGAAAACGTTGAGACACGCTGTTCGGGGGGGGGGGGGAGAGTCTGCTTAGCTGCAGCTTTTCGTTCAGGAAACAGCCAAAGGCTGCACTAAGTCAGAGGAAATAAGTAGCAAAAAAAGCTTCCCTAATCATATTTTCCAAATAAGAAAACACTTCATTGGATAAAAGATCATCAAATGCTTAACTGTCAGTTGGCTAAGAGCCAAGCTTCAACCAAAAGGATTAGAATTAATGGTAAAGAGCATGGTGAAAGAGTCTATAGATCTTGTTTACCTCTCAGCAGCATCTCTCCCTCTCTGAATCACTGATTTGATACAACAGAGCAGAAAATCACCGGAGTCTTTAATAAACTCAAAATGCCACAATATTTTAAAGGAATTTGCTTTATCCACACAGCACCCTCTATCCCAGTTATATTGCACATAAACATTAAACAGTGTGTGTGTGGGGGGGGAGAGATGTCCCCAAAGGCATCCGCTGAAAAAATACTCAAATGTATTATCTATTTAAAAAAAAATATCTTACAGGGCTGTATCAAAAAAAACATTAGGCATGACGAACAGCCCAATCCTGTCCAGCACCTGTGTACATAAGAACATAAGAACATAAGAAGAGCCCTGCTGAATCAGGCCAAAGGCCCATCTAGTACAGCTTCCTGTATCACACAGTGGCCCCACCAGATGCCTCAGGGAGCACAAGACAACAAGATAACCTGTTTCCTCTCGCCACTCCCTTGCACCTGGCACAAAGAAAACCTACTCCTACTCCTAAGGAGGTTGCTTATCCCCATCATGCCTTGTAAGCTGTGATGGACTTTTCCTCCATAAATCTGTCCAATCCCCTTTTAAAGGCATCCAGGCCAGGTGCCATCACCACATCCTGTGGCAAGGAGTTCCACAAACCAAATACACGCTGGGTAAAGAAATATACCGTGGGTAAAGAAATATAGCGTGGGAGCCACTTTCCCCCCTTACCCCGGGTAAACCCCCAGACTGCACAATGAGGCTACACTGAGCTCCATCACTGGCGCAAAACTGAGAAGTTCTGTATTGGGCTTTCAAGCCCAGGAGGGGGGATAGGATACGGCATGCACTGAGGCAGCTGATCCCCCCTCCTGGTCCAAATCCGCCCACCCACCCCTCCCTCTGCCCTGTTACGCTCCCTCCCCCAGCCCAGAGCAGCCTTAGATGCTCTGGCGTGCAGGACACACTGGTGGTTTGAAGTATGATTTTGCTGTAGGCCCCACAGGATTAAGATTATTTATTTATTTATTTATTTATTTATTTAATTGTGTGTGTGTGTGTGTGGGGGGTGTTCCTGGTTTCCAGCCGGGAAAATCTGGTAAGCCTACACCCTAAGCATTTTGGAGGAACAGCCCCTCCAGGCCAAAAAGTCTATTTCTACACTGGCCCACTTATTACCAGATTTTATTATAGTTTGGTCCTTATCGTCCAGATACTAATCTTCACATTTCCACATTTCCACATTTCCTTCTCACAGGAATGAGGGGTTGAGATTTGTTTTGCTTAAAAAAATATAAGATTCGTGCTGTTCTCCTGTCTTCTGAGCCATGGAGGAGAACAAGGGAACTGCAACTTAGTACATTAGTCTAACTAGAGAAAAAATTAGGTAGCTTGTGTTAGGATTTCATTTCATTTGCCTCTAATTTTTGTGTAACTTCAGGTGCCTGGTTTTTTTGCCTATTTTGAACCTTGCCCTTTTTTGAACCTTCCCTTTTTACCCTTCTTCCCTTGACCCTTGCCACCTTCCATGCTGAGAGACCCCCGAGTAGTTTGGCTGATCCTGGACAGGAAGAAGGGTGTGATAAGGTGGCCTGATCTTCTGGTTCTCTCTTCCTGGTGGCAGCAATAACCTTTTCTGGGGCCGTCTCTGTCAGAGTGCCACGTCTGTCACAATTATCCTAGGAGACGAACAAGAGTCTTCATGGAATGGTTAGGTGTAGGGGCTATGTGCCTTGCTTCTTCTACCATCCCTGCATGGTGGGCCACAGCAGCTTCACCAGATCAACACAGTTCCCAAAGCATATGCAAATTTATACCACTTCATACTCTACATATTTTGTGCTACAATAACTGAGTCACTTGTTCAATGGTGTTTCAATCCCACTCTCTACAGTGGTGTGTGTGTGTGTGTGTGTGTGTGTGTGTGTGTGTGTGTGTGTGTGTGTGTGTGTGTGATTGACAGATCATGCAAGAAAAAGTTATGATGCCAACATACTTTCTTCATGCAACTGCACTTCACTTTATAACATTTGGTGGATACCATATGGACTCATCTCTAGGGAAAGAAGGGTGTAGACAGGGAATACAGCTAAATTGTTTTTTTATTTAGACTTTTTGAGGTGTCTGATTCTGTGGTCAATCTATTGCAGGCAAATTTACCTTTGGCATCAACTAAGCTCTGTGTAAGTGGAAGACAAGTACTGTGAGACCCCAACTGTTTGGTAATTATTTGACAGTCCCTATTATTCTTTTTGTTTAGATTGTGAGCCCTTTGGGTAAAGGATCAAGGGCTATATAATTGCTAAAACATCTTATATAAATAAAAAAGAATTTATATAATCACGCCCAAACACAGGTTTGAGGTTTAGTTATTTCTTTATCTCAATGAGCATCTTGAAGTCTAGCAGCAGGGGCGTGTGTATATATATACATAGATAGATGTACACGCACGCACGCACACACACACATGCAAACACAAAGTATCCTATTAAAATGCAATTAAAATCCAACTGCTAAGATAATTTTTGCACCTCCCAAACTAATCCAGTGGGGGGGGGGGGACAAGAGTTGACAACATGTCTGAGGTCCAAACATCCAGGCAACTGAAACCACCTGCAAACACACAACGCTTCATCTGGCACCCAGCTGCAAGGTCTGGCTCCGCCCTCTTTGCCCAAGACAGTAAAAAGGACATGCAATCCTGAGACAATAGGAAAGGAAGGATATACTCAGTGGCGTCACTGTAGGAGGGGCCGGAGCTCTAAGTTCTGCTGTGATCGGAGCCTCCGTCACACGGAGGAATGAAGCGGCCCCGCCCCCTCGCCTTCGGAACCATTCAAGGCAGTGAAAACAACAC
This sequence comes from Plestiodon gilberti rubricaudatus, assembly GCA_026170595.1. Taxonomy (NCBI): domain Eukaryota; kingdom Metazoa; phylum Chordata; class Lepidosauria; order Squamata; family Scincidae; genus Plestiodon; species Plestiodon gilberti. Next base: position 243,547,440 of record JANXHW010000001.1, on the reverse strand, counting down.
ACAGGAAACTCCCTGCATGTTGCTTTCGCTGCCCTGAAAGGCTCCAAAGGCGAGGGGGCGGGTCCGCTTCGTTCCTCCGTGTAACGGAGGCTCCGATCGCAGCGGAACCTAGAGCTCCGCCCCCCCTGCAGTGACGCCACTGGATATACTACCTTTTTGTTTACAATATTATCTTGATTTATTTTGGCCTCTTTTATTTCTTCTTTTAATCTCCCAAAGGGATTGGATTATATGGAAGGAGGCGGTCTCTCAAATACCCTGGTCCGGAGCCATAACGTTTACCTCTAAATTGAACCTGACCCATTTGCTATCCTAGTATCACAAGCAAAGTGAGGTTACTATTCTGTGCTTGGCACTGCCCATGTTATTTTCTATCTCAAAAAGCAGCTGTGGGATGTCCAATTTGAATTAAGCTCACAATGCAGGGGAAGGAGGTATAACCCCTCATCCCTTCAGTGATCTTCCTTCAAAGCTGCTGTTAGCCACAAAGGCAAATATTTATTGTGCTTATAAGTTTTCCTCACCATGGGTAATAATAGCAGCTTCAGGGGGACAACCTAGATTGAGGTCATACTGTAGGGGCAATGGGTTAGCTCCATCCCCTCTTGCACTATTGCCTTGATCCAAGTTGGGCTACTTTTTGAGACAGAAAAATAAAACATATGAAGTTTCAATCAGAGAAAAACCATGTAATGTGTAGTTAGCAGGGATGTGGATCAAGTCTCTGACTCCAAGTCTCGAGTCAAGTCCCAAGTCTCTGGGTCCAAGTCTCAAGTCAAGTCCAAGTCTTTGCCTCCAAGTCCCGAGTCTTTGGATGCGAGTTGAGAGTCTATTTAAGGGAAAATGGGTTTAAACCTGAATAAAATTCGACTTGTCGTAAAAGGCTCCAAGTCTCGAGTCGTGTCTTTCGAGTCTTTTACAATTGCCGACTCAAGTCTGAGTTGAGTCATTGACGCAACTTGAGTCCAACTTGAGTTTGATTCAATAAGTCTACATCACTGATAGTTAGGCCTTGAAATCTGTTATTCATCACTAACAGCCCAATCCTATGCATGTCTATTCAAAAGTAAGTCCCATTTTAGTCAATGTAGTTTACTCCCGGGTAAGTGTGAATACTCCTTCATGGATCATTGCCTTGTCGTGGCGAAGGGGCTTGCATAACTCAATGAAGCCATGAGCTATGCCGTGCAGGGACACCCAAGACGGACAGGTCGTAGCAGAGAGTTCTGACTAAAAGTGATCCACTGGTGAAGGAAATGGCAACCCACTCCAGTAACCTTGCCAAGAAAATCCCATGAACAGTACCAAAAGGCTAAAAGATATGACGCCGGAAGATGAGCCCCTCAGGTCGGAAGGTGTCCAATATGCTACTGAGGAAGAGCGGAGGACTATTCCAAGTAGACCCAGAAAGAATGAAGCGGTTGGGCCAAAGCCAATAGGACGTCCAGCTGTGGATGTGTCTGAGGTTGAAAGGAAAATCCAATTCTGCAAGGAGCAATACTGCTTAGGAACATGGAATGTGAGGTCTATGAATCAAGGCAAGCTGGATGTGGTCAAAAATGAGATGATAAGATTGAACATTGACATCTTGGGAATCAGCGAACTAAAATGGACGGGCATGGGCGAATTTAAGTCAGGTGACCATCATATCTACTACTGTGGGCATGAATCCCTTAGAAGAAATGGAGTAGCCCTCATAGTCAATAAAAGAGTGGGAAAGGCAGTACTGGGGTGCAACCTCAAAAACGACAAAATGATTTCAGTTCGAATCCAAGGCAAACCATTCAACATTACAGTAATCCAAGTGTATGCCCCAACCACTGATGCCGAAGAAGATGAAGTTGACCGGTTCTATGAAGACCTACAACACCTTCTAGAACTAGCACCCAAAAAAGATGTCCTTTACATCATAGGAGACTGGAATGCTAAAGTAGGAAATCAAGAAATAAACGGAACAACAGGCAAGTTTGGCCTTGGAGCGCAAAATGAAGCAGGGCAAAGGCTAACGGAGTTCTGTCAAGAGAACACGCTGGTCATAGCAAACACTCTTTTCCAACAACACAAGAGGTGACTCTACACATGGACATCACCAGATGGTCAATACCGAAACCAGATAGATTATGTGCTTTGCAGCCAAAGATGGAGAAGCTCTATACAATCAGTAAAAACAAGACCTGGAGCTGACTGTGGCTCAGATCATGAGCTTCTTATTGCAAAATTCAGGCTTAAACTGAAGAATGTAGGGAACACCACTAGACCAGTCAGATATGACCTAAACCATATCCCTTATGAGTATACAGTGGAGGTGAAGAATAGATTTAGGGCATTAGACCTGGTAGACAGAGTGCCTGAAGAACTATGGACGGAAGTTCGTAACATTGTACAGGAGGCAGCAACTAAAACCATCCCAAAGAAAAAGAAATGCAAGAAGGCAAAGTGGCTGTCAGATGAGGCTTTACAAATAGCTGTGGAAAGAAGGAATGCGAAAAGCAAGGGTGAAAGGGAAAGATATAACCAACTGAATGCAGATTTCCAGAGAATAGCAAGAAGAGATAAGAAGGCCTTCTTAAATGAACAATGTAAGGAAATCGAGGAAAACAACAGAATGGGGAGGACTAGAGATCTCTTCAAGAAAATTGGAGGTATCAAGGGAACGTTTTGTGCAAAGATGGGCATGATAAAGGACAAAAAAGGCAAGGACGTAACAGAAGCAGAAGAGATTAAGAAGAGATGGCAAGAATACACAGAAGAACTCTATACAAGAAAGATCTTAATGTTCCTGATGACCACGCTGGTGTGGTCACTGACCCAGAGCCGGACATCCTAGAGAGTGAAGTCAAGTGGGCCTTAGGTAGTATTACTAACAACAAAGCTAGCAGAGATGATAATATCCCAGCTGAGCTACTTAAAATCCTAAATAATGATGCTGTGAAAGTGCTGCACTCAATATGCCAACAAATTTGGAAAACTCAGCAGTGGCCAAAGGATTGGAAAAGGTCAGTTTACGTTCCAATTCCAAAGAAGGGCAGTGCCAAAGAGTGTTCAAACTATCGCACAATTGCACTCACTTCACATGCTAGCAAGGTTATGCTCAAAATCCTACAAGCTAGGCTTCAGCAGTACGTGGACCGAGAACTTCCGGAAGTACAAGCTGGGTTTCGAAGAGGCAGAGGAACTAGAGATCAAATTGCCAACATGCACTGGATCATGGAGAAAGCACGAGAGTTCCAAAAAAACACCTACTTCTGCTTCATTGACTACGCAAAAGCCTTTGATTGTGTGGATCACAACAAACTGTGGCAAATTCTTAAAGAGATGGGGGTACCAGACCACCTTACCTGTCTCCTGAGAAACCTGTATGCGGGTCAAGAAGCAACAGTTCGAACCGGCCATGGAACAACCAATTGGTTCAAAATTGGGAAGGGAGTACGGCAAGGCTGTATATTGTCACCCTGCTTATTTAACTTATATGCAGAGTACATTATGAGAAATGCAGGGCTGAATGAATCGCAAGCCGGAATCAAGATTGCCGGGAGAAACATCAACAATCTCAGATATGCAGATGATACCACCCTAATGGCAGAAAGTGAAGAAGAACTAAAGAGCCTCTTCACGAGAGTGAAAGAGGAGAGTGCAAAAGTTGGCTTGAAACTCAACATTAATAAAACTAAGATCATGGCATCTGGGCCCATCAATTCCTGGCAAATAGAAGGGGCAGAAATGGAAGCAATAACAGATTTTACTTTTTTAGGTTCCAAGATCACTGCAGACGGAGACAGCAGCTATGAAATTAAAAGACGCTTACTCCTTGGAAGGAAAGCTATGACAAATTTAGATAGCATAATAAAAAGCAGAGATATCACCATACCAACAAAAGTTCGTATAGTCAGGGCGATGGTGTTCCCAGTAGCAATGTATGGTTGCGAGAGTTGGACCATAAGGAAGGCTGAGCGCCGAAGAATAGATGCTTTTGAACTGTGGTGCTGGAGAAGACTCCTGAGAGTCCCTTGGACTGCTAAGAGATCAAATCAGTCAATCCTAAATGAAATCAACCCTGACTGTTCCTTGGAAGGACAGGTACTAAGGCTGAAACTCAAATATTTTAGCCACCTAATGCGAAGAGAGGACTCTCTGGAGAAGACTCTGATGCTGGGAAAAATTGAAGGCAAAAGGAGAAGGGGAAGGCCAAGGATGAGATGGTTAGACAGCATCACCGATGCAACGAACATGAAAATGAGCGAACTCAGGAAGATAGTGGAGGATAGGAAGGCCTGGCGGGATATGGTTCATGGGATCACGAAGGGTCGGACACAACTTAATGACTGAACAACAACAACAAAAGTGTGAATATGATTGCAGCCAAACAGCTAATCCTATGTAACATCCGCTGCAGCGTGCAAAGTGCGTTGCACTGGACCCTGCGCGGGATCAGGGCCGTGGTAGCGGAGCTGGGGCACACCTCAGGGGAGAGGGATGTTCATCCCTTTTCCCCAGTGTCAGCTCCAGCGGCCCCAATGAGCCTCTTCAGATGTGCACTGGCAAAATGGCCGGCGCAGATCCAGGGAGGCCGTGTAAGACTGCCCTGGTCCAGGAAGGGGCTTTGAATATTGGCAGAGCACGCAGCCGATATCCCTGCCCCTCTCCCGGGTCGGGCAGCCCAATCACCCCCACCACCTCGGCCTGCCCTCCCACCGTGTCACCAGATATGGCTCAGTCAAAGGTTCAGTCCACAGATGTGAAATTTGTGATCTGCTAGGTTATAAGCCCATAAGACAATGGGACGTCCTCTTATGGAAGTAAGAGCTTTCACTTACCAGGAATAAAAATGTCATGCAGCAGTCACATAAACTAACATTTCATAGCCAGAAACACGTCAGCTTGCAGGAAAGGCACAAGCTAAGCCTAAAACCAGCAGTGGTTTGTATAAAAGCATGTAAAATAAAGTATACAACCCATAGAACTCAACAATGTCAGAGTTAAAATCCAAGATAAGAGAAGCCTTGGGAGAGATGAACAGCTATTAAAGTGAACCAGCTTATGATCTGGCATTCCCAGAGCATGAGTTTGCATGCCACATTATGCAACATGGGAAAACAGTGTGTCTCACTGCTGCAGAATTCAGCCACATCCTTTATGGGTAAACCATCAACAACCACTAGAAGTAAAGGGCTGAGTGAGAACAGCTTTGGTAAAGTTTAGATTTGCATTTGGTGATGATAGGAAGCTAGCATATGCTGGTCATTTAAGATCTACACTAATTTGTGAAATGCAACTTTATGGCACTCTAATTCTCTGCCTACAGAATACTCATTGTGATAAAGGGAGGAGGTTTGTTTACCAATTTAGAGGGACTAGTTTGTTTATTAAAAGCATGCAACATAGTTTACTCCCTGCACAGTCTTTAATATATGATTGGTACATTCATTTAGATGCTACCATTTCCCCAACCATGCAGCTACATCTTATGATGCTTATGCCACATTTCAATGTTCATGTTCGGCATTGTACCACCTGTCTACCAGAACACCAGAAGTGATCAAGTTTCCTTTCTTATGAACTGTATCTGAAAAATTCTCAAATAGCCAAGGGCCACATTGTGTTTCTTTTTTTGTTTTGTTTTGTTTTTTCCCCAAGAGCCACACTGTTAAATCAACAAGGCGGACTGAAATGCAGAGTAGTAGCCAGACCATTTTTCAACTGTGGCCCAAACCCTTGACGCCCCCCCATAAAAACGCGCGGCTGTAACCCTTGATGCCCCTCGCTGTTAGCCGTGACTCCCCATTACAGTGCTTGGAAGAAACAGGCACTCTTTACATGCTCAGAGGCACCCTTTCTTATATGTATGTGTATATGTATATGTATATTCCCATATACTAGCAGTTCCAAAGCATGTCAATGAGAGTAGATAAATAGGTACCGCTTGCGGGAAGGTAAACAGCGCTCCATGTTCCAGCCGCATGCTACGCGCTGCGGCAAGGAGAGTCATGCCGGCCACATGACCACGGAGGCGTCTTCGGACAACGCTGGCTCTTCGGCTTTGAAATGGGGATGAGCACCACACCCTAGAGTCGGACACGACTGGACTTAATTGTCAGGGGATACCTTTACCTTTACCTTTTTATATTCCCAAAACGAGCCCTAAAGTGGATTTTCCATACTTTATGCTGAGCAGCAGCTAAGCCAGGAGTGCGCAGGGTGGGGTTGGGATGCTGCCCTCCCTCCATTGGCAGGCCTGGGTAGAGGGCACTGATGTTGTCTGTGTTAGTCCTATACATGGCAAGAGAAACATCAAAGCATGGGAGGGAAGCCCCAGTTGCACAAGAGAGAAAGAGAGAGAAAGCTAGCTCCTTTTGGTAGCATCTTTGCAAGATGAAAAACAGATTCTTATACTGCCTGGCAGTTTACAGGGGGGGGGGTTGTCCCAGCAAATAGAATGGGGAACTAACTTAGAGGTGGGTCAGAAAGGAAGGAGGAGAGAAATCCTAATAATTAATCAACCAAACTAAACATAGAAATCAAAGACTGTAAGTAAAGCAGAACCTGCTCTGCACCATTTTCAATTGCAGTTCTTGCATTTGTCTTGTGTTTGCTTTATTAAAAACATTAAACAGAAAGAAAATACTTTATTTCCATTCTGCAATGTCTGAATGAAAATACCTTATCTGCAAACCTACAATGAGAGATGCTGTCTTGTCTCCAGGAGCTCCTGAGCTCAGCTTGAGTAGTTAGCTATCAATTGAGTTGTTAAAGAACAATTAACATAAGATAAGTGGGCTTCGCTGACACTGTGGTTAAAAACAAGACGTGGAAACAAACCTGAAGTGTTTTGAAATTAACTTTGAGTGACCCGATGTGAAGAGGCAGCTTTTCCAGATCTTTCTTTTTGCTCGCTCTCTCTCTCTCTCTCTCTCTCTCTCTCTCTCTCTCTCTCTCTCTTGCAAGCAAGAATATGTGTTCGCGCCTCACACTTAGAGAACCTCTTAGTGTATGCTTTGCCTCACTTATCTGTATTATAAGAGCCTCCAGCGACGACCTACTCCAGCGTGACCTGCTGCGACCCAGCGAGCTACGATCTCTCCAGGACAACTGGCGAACTCGTGTTCCTCAGCCTCGTTCCTCTTAAAGCGCCCAGTAAGCATTGCTTTACACTTCGCACAGGCGCAGAACGTCTTTTCCCTTTAAGAGCCTTTGAGAGCCTCAGTTTGCCGCCGAAATTCGGCGGCAAACCGAAACGGTCTGGGTTTTTTTTTTCCTTTTTTTTCGGCGGCAAGAAATTCAAATTCTACTCGTTGCTCAGCCTCCGCGCCCCCCCGTCCAGCCTCCCGCCCACCGCCCTGGGGCCCACCGCCACAGGCCAGACGACGCCTCTGCTGAAATGACCACTTCAAGTGGTGGGCTGAGGAAAGCAGCAAACCTGCGGGGGTGGCTTGCGCATACCACCCACCTCCTCCATCCCCTGCCTGCCAATTACTCCACCTCGTTGTGGCCCCATCCTCTTCTCATGTGTTCGCTGAGCATGCAAGTAGGAGAAGGACAGGGGTGTGGCTTGGCTTAACTCCTCCAACAGCAAAGCTGGAAGAGAAGGCAGCCACTGCTGCTGCTTCTGCAACTTCCTTTTCACTGGCATGGTGGGGAGTACGCTGGGAGTGAAGAGATTCCACTTCCAGGATCCTCCCCACGCAATTTAAAAGAAGTGGCAGCAGCAGAGGTGACGAGGCAGCAGCAGCAGTGATGGGGATGGGATAAGAGGAAGGGGTGCAGGTGCTGTAGCAATGGGCGGTAGAACTTGGTCACCAGATTGTCTTGGGCCAAGCCTGGTCTCAGGGATACTAGCTCTACTAAGCCCCAATCCTATCCTATCCTCCATCAGTTTAGGCAATGCAGCAGTGCCAATGGAGCACATGCTGTATCCCAGGGGTGCACAACATGCAGCCCGGGGTCCACATGCGGCCCCCCAAAGGTTTTCTGGTGGCCCCCAAAGGTTTTCTGGCTAGAGCGGCAACATCGCTTCTTTGTTGGGCCGCTCTAGCCAAGCACTTCCCATAACTCCGGCGCTTCTGTAACGCGGACGGAAGCTTTGGAATCATCTGAGGAGCGGATGATTCCGAAGCTTCCAGCCGTGTTACAGAAGCAACAGAGGTATGGGAAGTGCTTGGCTAGAGCGGCAACATCGCTTCTTTGTCGGGCTGCTCTAGCCAAGCACCTCTCATAACTCTGTCGCTTCTGTAACACGGCTAGAAGCTTAGGAATCGTCTGAGGAGCAGACGATACTGAAGCTTCCAGCTGCATTACAGAAGTGCTGGAGTTGGTGTTGGCACAGTGGTTATGACGTAGATCCTCGGGGAAGTTGGGCTGCTATGATGATGGCGACTTCCTTAGGAAGCAACGTGACTGTGAATTGCTGAAGAAGAAATCCCGGGATTTTGAGGTAAGCATGGGCTCTGGCTGAAAGCCCTGCAGAGGCTCTGGGAGAAGTGAATGAACATCTAAGCTCGCCGAGGTGACCGGCGGCCGATTCTGTGATGATTCAGCTCTTCTTCAGGCCATTGGACCCTCACTTCGGGGTGGCCACGTTTTTCCTCTGCTGGTCGGTTATGCATTTGAGAGCTGCAGAACGTGCAAGACAGAGTTTGTTAGGAAATACTTTTCCCAACACGGAACCTCCGCGCCATGTAAGGTTTCAGAAGGGAAGGCCCTGATGAGGATGATTGATGGGTATATATACGGTATATACCAGGGGTGGCCAAACTTGCTTCATGTAAGAGCCACATATGATAAACTTCAGATGTTTGAGAGCCACAATATTTAAGAAGCATTAAGAAGCCAACATATTTCCGAGAGGTGCACTTTATATGTTAAAGAGCCACAGGTGGCTCATTATTTATTTATTAATATGTTGAATTTCCAGAGATTTTCTGGCTCGTGGACACGCCCCCTGTGATGTCACTTCCTGAGGAAGTGACATCATGGTTCCTTGCCACACACCCCGCGACACCTATCTGCGCCCCCAAAGAAGTTTAGTCTATTCATTTCAGCCCCTACCCACTGCTAAGTTGTGCACCCCTGCTGTGTCCTATGATGAGGGGGGCAACCAGATGGCCCAGGAGAGGTAAGTAAAACTCTTTTTTTATTTACCTTCCACTAGGCCACCTGGCCACCATGGGTCTCCTCAGACCTACACCAGCTGGTGTAAGTCCGAGCAGCCTCGGGGGCAGGTCTGGACTGGGAAAGGGGGATAGGATCCTGGAGTGTGCTGCTGCTGCCGTGATCCATCCCCTTCCACCCCCTGCCCAGCCCGCTCCTCCCGCTCGTCTCTTGATCCTCCCCTGTACCTCTCATGACCTGCCCCTGCCACCACCTTACTTGCTCCAGCACAGTCTGGGTGGGTCGTTGGCATGCACGTGCACGGCATTTGCCTTTTGTGGCACTGTACCAATCCAGCACTCCTGATCTCCCAATCTGCCACCATAAGCTGCTAGACCCTGAGATTGCGTTTATACTTTTATGAAATGCTTAAAAGGGAAATTACTAACAGTCCAACCCTATGAATATCTACTCAGAAGTAAGTTCCATTGACTTCATGGAGGCTTGCTCCCAGGAAAGATTGTATAGGATTGCAGCCTAAGTGCTGCTTTTTTCTACCACTGGTCTCTTGCATGAGACCTCTGGGCAGGATATATCACCATCTCAGCTTTTTTCCAGTACAGTACATGTTGCTAGTTCAATGGGAAGAAAGGCAAAGAAGTAAGAAAGATGCCATGCCCTCTTTCCTGATGAGAGTCACAAGGAGTTCACAATGGGCATTAACCCAACAGAATCAAATCCAGGCAAGAAGCCAAAGGTTGGCATTCTGGGCAAGGGCACAGACGCTCAAGCAGGGAAATACAAACTGGAAAAAGTCTATGAACACAAAAAGTATCACCATTCACTTCATCAGTCTCCCAGGCTGACTCTATGTCTGTTTACTCAGAAGTAAGTCCCAGTGAGTTCAGTGGTGCTAAATTAAGTATGCCTAAAATTGCAGTGGTTGTTCCTAATTTCTCTTTTTAGGAGTTGTAGGGAGGCTGAAACCAATCAGCAAGAGGGACTTCTAGGGCTTATTTTCTGTGTTTGCTCACCTGGTAGCTCTCAGGTTTTAAATGAACTCACTCTATCATATATTTCACCTGCAGCAGTTCATTGTTCTTCCAAGCAGAATTAGGCTACATTTTTCTTAGGAAATTACCACTCCCAGACATTCATTTTTTCGCTGCCTGGCTTTAACCACAGCCTCCGTGTCAGAGCAATAAACTGCATCTTCTGTTCCCTTAAAAATTCTGCAGTAGATTCCATTTACTAATACTAACAGGAAATCCCATGAATCTGCCTCATGGCCTTTTACTGACTTCACAAATCCAATTGATACAGACAGAGCCAATTCCTGAAACTGCAGCTGTCTACACTTACAAAGCTCTAACTGTTAGATAAGGAAGTGCCAGCTGGAACAAGAAGTTTCCCTTACTACTCTCGATGCCATATTCTTTGCCAAGTGGGCAGCTGTCAGCTTGGGTGGTGGCAAAGCGACATAAATGGGAAACCCTAAGATCTGATCCTGCACACTCATCCCAAAGCAATGTTCTGTTGTAACTTTGCAACTCGAACTAGTAGAGAGTGAAAAGGGAGTTAAGCTCAGTCTCCAAAGAGCCAAGGTACATTTGTGTCTCTGAGCCTCCAATGCCCTGCATGCCATTGTGTCCTCTACAATACCAACAGTGCAATCCTATGCATGTCTACTCAGAAGTAAGTCCCATTTGTGTTCAATGGGGCTTACTCCCAGAAAAGTGTGTATAGGACTGCAGCCTACGTTGAAATATATGGAACTATTGAAGTCAGGATATAAGCGGTTGGGTTATAGGGATTCAGCCACCAGGTCAACAAATTTTTAAAAAAACGTTTTACTTAAGGAGGTAAAAAGAGGCATCTGACAAAATACTGAATGTTTATCCTCAGTCTCAGATGGACTGTGGGTTGCTGTGGTTTTGTGTGTTTTAATCTGTCTGTCTTTGAGATCAGGCCCTCTGGCCCATCAGGGTGGTATAGGGTGCCCAGATTCAATAAGGGTCAGGGTGCCTATACCTTTAACCATTGGAATTTGGGCAGGTGCAGCTCATCATGGAAGGGTGCAACAAGCTACACCTGCCCAAATTCCCTCTTCTTACAATGGTTAAAGGCATAGGCACCCTGTCCCTTATTGAATCTGGGCACCCTAGGGTGGTAGGATCAGCAGCAGTAGCGTATGCCATATCCTATCCTCCTTCCATGCCCGTTTCTCCTGACATGGGCCTCCTTGATTTTTGCCAACAAAAATGCCAGATGCAGACCAGAGGAGATCCATTGCGGGACTGGGGCTTTACCTGGGGTAAGAGAACAAAAGTTCCCTTACCTTAAGGAGACCTCCAACCCTGCCTACTCTGCTCAGAATACAGCACTGCCGGCATCGGCATAGCTGGATTACTGAGCAGAGCATAGGATAGGATTGTGCCCTAAAACAAACAAGCTTCAACATATCGTATGAAATAAATAGCTCAAGTAGTCATGTCCCCAACTCTTCCCTATCCATACTAACCTTAACCTTTTCCACCAATGGCCAGCCTTAAAAAATAAAAAGATTCTTAGACATAGACTTTGGTGAATATCCAAGAAGAATGGCAGTGACCCAAACTCTCATCTGAAAGCTGTCTTTGGATGCACCACGTGGCACATCACATCACAAAGATGTCCTCAAAGGATCATAGAGATGACAAAGGGATATAGAAGAGAAGTAGTTTTCTCGGGCATGCAGGACTATAACTTTTCATGCTTGCCAGGCAGAAGAATCATGCAGGGAGACTTCAGGCTGTTGATATGTTTCCTATACAACTCTTTAAATTTTTTTACACAGAGCGGTTTGTGAAATTAAAAACATCAAAGAGTGCTGCAGATTAAACAAAAAGATAGAACAGCAATACCAGATAAAATCCTAAAGCAGTGAAAATCAATTACAAGTCAGACAGAATAAATGTGAGAGATTTACCAAAAATGAGAGACGATCAGAACTATCCTGATCTAGAGAAGTTTCTTTTGGCCCAGACTTCCATTCTGATGTCTTCCAATCCCACCAAAGCTTTTCTTGAGTTTCCTGTATTTTTTTTAGATTACGTGCATGTAGGCATTACCTATTCAATCACACTCAGGGAAGGGGTTGAAACTCAATGTTAGAACCCATGTTTTGCATGCAAAAGGTGCCAGGATCAATCCCCAGCATCTCTAGATAGAACTGGGAAAGACCCTTGTCTGGTACCCTGGAGAGGTGCTCCCAATCAGTGCAGATAACATTGGCCTGGATAGACCAATAGTCTGACTCAGCCCTCTGATGATGCAGACTGATAGTCTCACATCGAGCCTGCTGCCAACAGAGGCACTCTGTCCCTGCTTCAATTCTCCAAATTCTCAAAGCAAAAGCAAGCAGTAAGAAAATCGCAGGAAGAGAATCTGGGTAGCAGTGCCCCCCCATCTTTCTCCAGCAGCACTGGAAAAAGAAAGGGGGGAGGGAACCCTGCTACGGCTGCCTTTAAAGGCAACCAAGTAGGCCAAGAGATGGAGAGGCAGAGTTCTTCAGCCCTCCCTTTCCCCTAGCTTTGGCAGCCTTGGGCACTGTCTCCTGCTTTGGGGGCATTGAAATGGAGCATACTGGGAGCCCAGCATTTCATTTCAAACAGGGCAGCCAAAGAAGATAGGGTGGGTGACTCAGCTTGGCGGCTCCCTCCTTAGCCACCTAAGGGTAAGGTAGACTCATTAATGCACCTTTTTTTACATGGGGGGTACAGGAGGGGGAGAGAAAGGCAGCATTTTGGAGGTGGCTCAAGTGGCATGTGAACTCTGGCCAGGACTGGTATAATAATAAGACCATTTCTAATGGAAAGCTAATCTAGCCCATATCCTGTTTCTAATAGTAGCGAACACAAGCAGGGCATGAAACAACAGCTCCTTCCCTACTTGCTTGTTCCCAGTAGCTGGCATTCCAATGTATGCCACATTTGAATATGGAGGTTCATGTGGCTATCAGTTGCACATGGATGGTGGGAAGTACTGTGCAAAGCAGAAACCTCCAGACTTGCATCAAGTTTTGGTAAGGTCCCAGTTCCTTCCATCTCAGTTTTTGCTGTGGAATTCTGTCTGTGGTAGAAATGGGCTGGCTGCATCCATCCTAGAAATTATAAAATGACTCTGCCCAGAGAGTTCTCTCTTTGTGATTTGTTACATTCCCTGTTGTAACTTATTGCCTGGGAAAAGGTTCTTGAAGGAATAGTAACCAGTGGCCGAAAATAAACAGCCAAATCTCGGCAGTAAATAAGGCACGGCATGCGTTTTAATGGAAACGTTCTATAGGGACCCATACAGGTTACGTCTATGGAAAGTAGCTTGTGGCTTAGTTTGTGGGATTCCTAATATAAATATCTTTGACATAAAAATTACTATCTTAGAAGGCAATGTGGATGGATTGGAAAATACTTTCTTGTATGGAGACCAATGTAAACTCTTTAATAACTAAGAAGAGACTTCTACACATTTTCTGAGAGAAGTCTTCCCTCCCCGCCCCCTTCTTGCCAAAGCTTCTGCCCCACACAGTCTTCTCTCTCCTTTTGCAAAATTGATCCTTCCAGCAATCAGTTTCATGGCTTGCCTTTGGCTCAGTGCAAATTGCATCTCCTCTCCTGAGATTGCTAGCTTTTATTCTTTGAATTCTTTTCATAATGCCATAATTGCAACATTAGAAGGAACAATTAGAGCTTAAGAGAGCCACTTCTGAGTGCCAGGGCCACATAATAACTTAATTAAATAAACAGAAATATAATTAGTATGTAAATATTTCCTTTCTTTAATTCCTAGATATCCTGAGAGTATGTTAAGTGAGATAATTTTTTTTGAAGAAAAAATATTCAGCTGTTCCCCTTTTTACTGCCTTTCTAACCCTCCTCTGTTGCAGTGGACAGACCCCCCCCTTTTTTTTTTTGCCAAGACAAATGTGTCCTTGAACATGAAAGACTCCGATAGCCAAATGTGTTTATCACTGGAGAGGAACCAGGAGGAGTAAAATGTTCTGTCATGTATATAACTGCTGAGTTCCTTCCTCAAATTATTTGCAACCGACCGTTTTCTCTGAGAACGAAATGATTCGGTTTTGTAAAGGAAAAGATGAACAGATTACGGTGTCTTTGGACATATTCGCAGCAACTGGCAACTCCTGGAGCTGTCTGGATGAGGTCGACTAGGGCGGGTGACAGACATGCTGGGTGTTTAAGAGCGGCAGCAGGAAAGGCAGACATTCAATAGGGGCAACCTCCACTCATAAAGATGTGGTGGTTGCAAAAGCCACTGAGCCATTTTGTGACGGATCAAGAGAGAGATCTTGGGGTGCTGGTGGACAGGGCGATGAAAGTGTCGACCCAATGTGCAGCGGCTGTGAAGAAGGCCAATTCCATGCTCGGGATCATTAAAAAAGGGATTGAGAATAACACGGCCAATATCATTATGCCTTTGTACAAATCGATGGTAAGGCCACATCTGGAGTATTGTGTCCAGTTCTGGTCACCACACCTCAAAAAGGATATAGTTGAATTGGAAAAGGTGCAGAAAAGAGCAACCAGAATGATTCGTGGGCTGGAGCACCTCCCTTATGAGGAAAGGCTACAGCGTCTGGGGCTTTTCAGCCTAGAAAAAAGGCGCCTGAGGGGGGACATGATTGAGACTTATAAAATTATGCATGGGATGGAGAGAGTGGATAGAGGGAAATTCTTCTCCCTCTCGCACAACACCAGAACCAGGGGACATGCACTAAAATTGAGTGGAGGGAGAGTTAGAACAGACAAAAGAAAATATTTCTTTACCCAGCGTGTAATTCATCTGTGGAACTCCTTGCCACAGGATGTGGTGATGGCACCTGGCCTAGATGCCTTTATGAGGGGTTTGGACAGATTCATGGAGGAAAAGACCAACACAGGTTACAAGCCATAAGCAACCTCCTGGTTTTAGAAGTAAGTTTTCTCTGTGCCAGGTGCAGGGGAGTGGCAGCAGGAAACAGGATTTATCTTGTTGGCTGTGTGCTCCCTGAGGCATCTGGTGGGGCCACTGTGTGATACAGGAAGCTGGACTAGATGGGCCCTTGGCCTGATCCAGCAGGGCTCTTCTTACGTTCTTATGTTAAAGTGAATTTTTCATCATGCAGGATGAGATCAGTCCAGAGACACCTGGAGCTCTTTCAAGGTGCACTCAGTGTCTTCAAGAGCTAGTGATAAACAGCACAATGCTATCCAGCTTCCTCCACCGGTGCAGCCAGTGTTGCAGTGAGAACGGGAGGTCCCAGAACGGAAGGGGGATTCAAATCCCTTTCAAAGGGGATTTAAATCCCCCCTCCCCTCCAAAGCTTCCCGCCCTGCACTCCCCCACTGGTTATACTGGTGAGAGAAGTTGGATAGGATTGCGCTGAAATGGAGAGGTGGCACATGGCAGCATCTCTAGCCACTCTGGGTGGTACAACAGGCAGCAAAACTATTCATCATTGTTGTTAAAATAGTTATATGCTGGTTTTCAACAACCACAAAAAGTTGATAGCAGTTTTTATAGAAAAAAATAAATGAAAAATTGCTCCCCATCTCATGATCCAAATAAACATACCTGCATAAAGGAGGCAGCAGCGACCAGGCACTGGGTGGTTTATTCAAACCTCAGTGAATGGATTGAAAACTACTTCCTTTGCAGTTGGTGACCCCATTGAGAGAAAAGTGGTACAGGAGAGCAGGGTCATGTTCTTCCTGAATGTGTTGATCATATTAACCATCTGTACATGGAGCCACAGTAGTCAACAACATGAGGTCCACCGCTCACTTCTATTGCAATTGGTGACTTAAAGAGAGGCGAAATGGGCATATACATGGCACAAAGTGGGTCCTGGGTTGCTGGTGAAGGTGGCCTTCAGATTTGAAAAGTCTGATGATTGGACTACCAACATTTATGTCTGCCTGGGTGGAGCCCTCCTCATCTTGACAACTACCCTTTGCTTCAGTGGAGTGAATCCATCTGGGATTGGTACTGAAATGAATAGTCAGTGTTAATATTCTCACTGAAGTACACTGTACCACCAGTTAATAGAAACGAAAGTGACTGTACAGTTGCACAAGCAACAACTTGATCAGGATGTAGCAAGAGTGTAATGTAAATTTATCAGCAGTCAGACATTTTAGCCAGTGGATTTTTTTTTGCCCTGACATGGAAATGAAGCCATAGGAAAATAATGTCATCCCTAGCCTAGTGATAGGGAAATGAGAGAAGGTGAAAGAGGGTAAAATGCAGGAAAAAAATGGTGAAAACAACTATCATTAAAATAATGATCGGAAACAGTCATAATAAGGTGCGGTGCATAAATGATGGCTTCCTGAGCAGGTGGTGATCCCAGAACTCCGTGCAAAGAGGCGATTCTTCTTTTCGTTGCAACTTGAAACATAGGAGCCAGGGTTGCTCTTGTGTATCTAACCGCAGCTTGATCTTCAGAAATCAGCAAGGGAAACCTTGAGCAGGGAGAGAAGAATAAGCAGCGGGTGGCGCAGTGGGTTAAACCACTGAACCATGAGCTGTCGATCGAAAGGTCGGCAGTTCGAATCCGTGTGACAGCTCCTGCCAACCTAGCAGTTCGAAAGCAAGAAATTGCAAGTAGATTAATAGGTACCGCGTGAGCGGGACGGTAACAGCGTTCCATGCGCCTCGGTGTTGAGTCATGCTGGCCACATGACCATGGAAACGTCTTCGGGCAGCGCTGGCTCTTCGGCTTTGAAACGGAGATGAGCACCGCTCCCTAGAGTCGGACACGACTGGACTTAATTGTCAAGGGATACCTTTACCTTTACCTTATGCCTGCAAATTACATGACTGTTGTAGGCACAGAAGCAGGGGCTGATGTGGTTATGGCGATGTAGCCAGAGAAGGCTAGCCACAATATATTCACTTGCATAGCAGGGAAGTTGGAAAAAGATAACACTATTCTTACCATTTATCTAAAAAAAAAAAGGGAGAGCCATTTAAAATTAATACTCTAGTTAGAAAGAAATTAAATGAGCAGCTAGGAGCATAGGAAGCCGCCTTATACTAACCCTGTGCAGACATTTCCTCTGCATGGGAGAGAGGACACAGGAGGGGTTTTCCAGGTTATCCTAGCCTCTACTGATGATGCGCACACTAGCCCCACCCCTGCTTTCAGCATTTGTCTGCAGAGCCAAATATTGAATGAGTGGAGAGTTTCTAATTAATGAAGTAGGGCAGTGGTTCTCACTGGTGGGTCGCGACCCACCACAAAAACCGGATGCAGTCATTACCCCTTAAGGTGTGTGGCGACGTGCAGTGACACTGCCTCTATGGAAAAAAAAGGGTATTTTCACTTACTGGGGGTCATGCCAGCACTTTGGAGCCCTCTACAGGCCCTCCTGCACCTCAGAAGAGCTTCCAATAGCATTTGGGAGCTATTTCCGCTTTTCAGTGAACACCTTCAAAACAAGCGTAAAGTATGTAAGATAACTGCTGGATATCTGACAAGCAGCCTAAGGACACACACAAGACTGGGTTCATAACTTGGCATTGTAACAACCAGTGTGTAAATCTAGTAGATATGTTTGAAGAGCAGATTCAAGAGTACCAGTTACTAAATGAAACATACACAGCTGAAGATTCAGTTCGGCACATTCAATATACTGTACATACCAAAAGTATCACGAAGGTTTAGGTGTTATGTAAATGAAAGAAGAAGAAGAAGAAAAGCAAAAATACTGTGCAAATGGAGCGTGTCTCTCTCTGCTCTTTCTTGTTTAATGGAGTCTAGCGTTTGGAGACGCTTCTTGGGAGA
This sequence comes from Plestiodon gilberti rubricaudatus, assembly GCA_026170595.1. Lineage (NCBI taxonomy): Eukaryota > Metazoa > Chordata > Lepidosauria > Squamata > Scincidae > Plestiodon > Plestiodon gilberti. The sequence goes on along the minus strand of JANXHW010000001.1, from coordinate 243,529,532 downwards.
ACAGTAGCTAGCAACAGGTGCTTGCTGCTTGGACACTGAGCACAGCCTTCCTCGGCAACAAAAGAATCAGGACTTGCAAGTTACAGAACACTAATTATAGCCAAACACTTTCCTTGGAACTTCTGGCAATAGCTTCCTTCATTTCACAGTCTAATCCCATTACTTACAGCTGAGAGCAGTCTCTCTCTCAGTCACTCGCTCATACAGGCGCGCGCGCGCACGCACACACACACACACACACACACACAGGCTGGTTGTTAATGCCAAAAATCTTAATGGCACTTCTTCTTGACTTCCTATATCAGCATGCCTAGCTATTTCCCCACAGTAGGCATACTAAATTATTTTCAAGCCTGAGTCAATGCCTCCCCCTTATCATCCCTGTAGATAGATTTTTTTTCCATTCATTAGTCTGAGTGCATTTTTTTTATTCCATGAATCTGATGTTTTTAAAGAATCCACTGATGAAACATCTCACATCACTCACTGTAGGAGAAGCAGTGATGTAATTGGACACAGAACTTAAAAATAGATGCAGGGAAGCAGCAGCTTTGTTCCTCAAAGGGAAGGAAGATCATGTGTTTCTGCTGAAATTCACATGACCTAGTTGATAAAGCAGCAGTGTCTCCACATTCCTATAGCAGCAGCACTCTCTCACACATGGCGGGGGTAGGGGGGGGAGAGAAAGGGACCAGAGAAAACTGTCAGCTAGCACAAATTCCAGCTGTTGCCTGCACTCACTGCTTCCTCAAAAGGCTTTGGTTCTTTCCCTCCTAACATAAACCTGTCAGTTTTCCTTCAAACAAGTTACATTTCCTAAAAGATCAACGAAAAAATGTCTCTCTTTCTTATTACAATTTATACTATGGTGGGGCCTGATGGCTCCAGACAGGATCGGGATACTCTTGGTATTTCATGCTGTACAAAAAAGGCATACGATACAATAACATTGCAGCAGGGTTGGTTGATTGGTTGATTCCTGCTTGATTGGCCCCTCCACCTCCCACTGCAATGCATGTAAAATGGACCCAAACAGATGACGCTATATACTTACATCACTTTGTAGTGTGTACTGCTTGATTATTCTGAAGAAGTTTAGCCTTAGGAGAATTACCTTAAGGCAGCATTTCTCAAAGTCCTACAGGGGAATTTATTTTGTGGGGGCATAGCAATGTCAGAGGCAGCACTCCAGGATTGCACCCGCCGCCAGCTCAAAAACGCTTTTTTCAATGTACCTGGTTGTTCTGCCAGCTTCCCAAAGGGTCCAGGGGCTGCTGCTGCCGCCACAGGCCTCCCCAAGGCTCTAAACAGCGGCAAACGCATTCCGAAGCCCACTTCTGGTCTCTGACAGAATTGCTGCTGTTTAGAGCCTTGGGGAGGCTTGCAGAGGCGACCCCCCCCAACCCTTCAGGGAGCTGGCAGGACAACCAGGAATGGAATAGCCCATACAAAGGGCCAAACTTCTTGTTATACTGTCTTAATAACCTGATTGGCCCTGGCATTCTTATGGCTTAATCCTGAAGCTGGAGCTACACTATCCGCATTCGCATTCCGTGTGCGTCTGGTGTCCCGCCCCCAGGTCAAACAACGGGCTCTGATTGGCTGGACATAGCGCGGACGCAGCAAAAGTCGAGGCCACCTCAACTTTTGCTGCGTCCGCGCTACGTCCGGCCAATCAGAGCCGTTGTTTGGCCTGGGGGCGGGACACCAGATGCACATGGAACATGGATGCGACGTGAACGCGGACAGTGTAGCTCCAGCTTAAGTCTCCTGCCCATTGCCTTCGCATTACAGAATGGCTCCGACGGCAAGGGGGCTGCCTCGTGCCAGGTTGTAAAAGGGGACTAGGACGGGGTGCAACTTACAGTACCACCCCTACCATAGAAACACCTCTGGACAGGGAAGGGAGTGAGAGGAACAGAGTGTTTCTCGATGGGAAAGGGGAGGAAATGGGGGGCAGGGAGGAGGCGGGAAGGGTGGATCCAGCAGCAATAGTGCAAGCTGGATCTTATCCCTTCTTTTATAAACCTCTCCACCCCTTTTCCCTCCTCAGACATACGTCACAAAACTGGGTGGTGTATGTCTGAGGAGGAGACCCATAGCCAGCCCCAGGGCTTATGCAATGGTAACTAAAAATATTTTTACTTACTTCCAGGTTGCCCTCAGGTTGCCCCCCCCCCCCGGATTCAGCATGTGCCTTTTTAGCACAGTTGTATTGGCACTGGTGGCAGGGGATAGGATTGGGCAGTTTTGTATTCGTTAGCAGTCACAAGGGCCCTCCAATCCAGATCAATAATGTGGCATAGGGGGCTTTAATCCTTTGTCTGCCACTGTAACTGATACAGATAAGTTAATAATGTGATACCCCCTTTCCTCTGGAAAGAAAGCTTCCATTGGTGCCCACTTCCAGAGAGGTAACTGTCTTTGTCTCTTGCAGCACAGACAACAAGAAGTCTTGTATCATCTGATGAAGCTGAAGACACAGGTGGAACCTGTGAAAGCTTACTCTGTATGCTGTAATCAGCGTGTTGGTCTTTAAGGTGCTGCAAGACTGGTTGTTGTCATTGGTGCCAAGGTTGCCCTTTTCAAGGCTTTGTACCTGGCATGGCCAATTTTCCCCAAATTGCCCTCCCTCCAACTAGAAAAAGAACCACTCTCTAAGCTCCAACCTGCTTTATTTTGGGTGCTTTCTCTTCTGCTTTGGCTGGGATATCTTTACATGGTTTTTGGACCTTCCAAAGACCACTGTACAGGGCACGGAGCCTCTGCAGAGCTTCACGGATTCAATGTCACAACATACCACTGTAACTGCTACGGAGCAGTCTAGAGGGTGGCCTAGCAGCCTATATTTAGGCCACTGCTTGGCTGGCTAAACACAAGCAAGGAATAACTTTGAGGTTTCCGGTTCAGCCCCTGATGGCAGCCAAGATAACAGTTATGTCATTGCTGGAGATAGGAGAACAAACACAAGTTCTCTTTCTTGTGTGTGTGTGTGTGTTTTTAATCTATTTTGGCAAAGTACAAAGTTAGGGAGGGGAATGGTGTTTAGAAGCAAAAGACAATTCTAACAAAAGATTTGTCAGATAAAGGAAATAAGTTGTTTGAGTCAGAAGGAAACTGCATGAAATTTCAGGCTATTATACATTGTACTTCTCGCTTTACTTATGAAAAATCATAATTGAGTATAATCTCACTCATCTGAATGGCCTCAGGACAGCTGAAAGACATGGATAAGCATATGCTTGAATACACAGGAGAGTTATTTACATAGGATTGCTGTCATGTGTACTATTTCAGTGACACCCATTGAAATGAAATAATTGGAAGTAGGAACTCATGGGGGAGGGGGTTGCATAATGAGGGCTTTAACGTAATCCGTAGTTTAAGTCTTAAACTTTAAGACATGAAAAGATGGAATCTGGGTGTACTGGACATGCAGAAGTGGAAACTAGATATGGACTGAACTTACGTGGCTGTGCAGATCTATGTGCATTTCTTCCGATGGATCACGGTGAGAAGACTCAGTCAGCCTCATTGTCTGATTGGATACAAAACCTGAGTTCCCGTGACAAATCTCTCTTTACTACAGGTTTGTTTGTACATCTCTAGAAATCAGATCAGATCAGTCAGCAACACCTCCCAACATCATTACAAGCCAGCTGGGCAAGATAGTGGATTTTCCAGATGGGACTCGCAAGTATTAGTCTTAGCTTAGGTAACTTCCCACAGATGAAGTGTGTTGTGTATAAGCAAATGAGACCAAGAGAAAAAGAAAAGGAACCAGAACTATAATTTCTTTCAGACTATAATTAGCTGCATTTCCTTTTGTAATCTCAAAAACCGAAGAAGTGTGCAACCCTGTCATTGGAGCAATAGGATAATTATTATAGTACAAACTGTTAAAAGTAAAAATGTCCTTCATTTTCCTTTGATCTCTAAGGAAGAATAATTAATTCAAAGACATGCAAAAATTAGGGGAATTTAAAATACAAAACAAATGCAGTCCCGTCTTGTCGAGGTGCAGCAAGCCTTTTATAGATGTTTCCACTACAATGGAGCCCCCACAGCTTTTCAGATCTCCTCTACAGGGTAGCCAGTTTATCCTAGAGTACAGACAGCAGCATAATTAAACTACTCCAGTTAAAGTGGCCCAACCTTTAAAGGCTCTTTTCTGCAGCCTTCTGCTCTCTGTGTGTCACTTCCTGAGTATGGAAAAGAAAGATGGTAAAACAACAGAACCTCCCAGCTCCCGCCTTCACAAAATAGATCCTGCAAGGCAGACTATAGTATTAACACCTTGCTCCTGTAGACCAGGGTTTCTCAACCTTTGGAGGCCCGGGTACCCCCTATCACGGTCCAATTTTCTGAAGTACCCCTTGCTAATTAACTGCTAACTAATTGGATTAATCAATTAATTAAGTAGGTAATTAATCGTTAAATAAAAAAGTACTAACAATTTTAAATGTGAAAAAGTCGTATTTATCTGTGTGTGTGTGTGTGTGTGTGTGTGTGTGTGTGTGTGAGAGAGAGAGAGAGAGAGAGAGAGAGAGAGAGAGAGAGAGAGAGAGAGAGAGAGAGATGCAAGGATCTCTTTTTTCTCCAAGTCACAGTTCCCAAAATCAGCTCCTCCCTCCCCCTCCCCACCAAAGTACATTTTCCAAAGTACAAAAATAAGCCCAAAACCAAAATCAGAGAGACAGAGGGCTACGAAAATAATTACAATTTAAAATCCATGTTAATTAACACTTAATTAGCTGCTGATGGGGCAGATAAGGGGCAGGGCTTGGCGTACCCCCAGCAAGAGGTCCGCTTACCCCTAGGGGTACCCGTACCACAGGTTGAGAACCTCTACTGTAGACCATTCCCTGTTGCTCATCAATAAAACCCATCATGTTAAGGAGTCTTTCATACAAACGTAGATGCAGGACAAAGCCAGGCATTGGGTTATGATTGCTCTGTTTGTAAGAACCTGCCTTACGGAATCTGACCATTGGTCCATCTAGATCAGTATCATCAGCATGGACTGGAAGCAGCTCTCCAGGGTTTCGGAAATACTTTTTCCTCTGCCCTACCTAGAGATGCTAGGGATTAATCTTGAGACCTTCTGTATGCACACCAGGGGCTCTAGCACAAAGCCACAGGCCTTCCCTTCTGTTAGTACTACTGCATGGGACAAGCTTTGGGAGCTCTCAAAAGGTACATTTGTCTACCACAACTTTGGCTGCCTTGCAGGAGCATTTCAGTGGGATAATATCATTACATGAGATGCTGCTGCTATCAAATAGGACAATAGCACAATTTTATACAAGCAAAATCCTGGGATTATTTTACTTCTGCAAAGTTCCTGCTCTTGTAAATTACTCTGCCCATTCCCTCTTACTGCTCCTCATGCCTGGAACTCCTTTCCAGAACTCCTGCACGGCACCCACCTCATTTTCCTCAAATCCCTGTTCGCACCCACCTTTCCAAGGAAACCGTGGACTTAACCCAAGAGCCGCCTTTGACAGAAGTGAGGGGGATGGCGGCGCGGAATAGGGCCTTCTCGGCGGTGGCGCCCCAATTGTGGAATTCCCTCCCCCTGGAATTAAGAATGACCCTCTTTAGAGGCCTTTCGGCTGGGCCTTAAGACGTTTTTATTTAGGATTGCTTTTAATGTCTGACGTGGTGGGCTGACCTTTTAACAAATGGTTTTAACATATGTAAATGTGACCCACTGGGGTTGTTTGTTTTAACTTAAGTTGTTTTAATTAATTATTTTAATGTGTTTAATGTGTTTATAAGTATTTTATGTATTTTAATATGTTGTAAGCCGCCTTGAGTGCCCTCGGGAGAAAGGCGGGCTACAAATTCCTTAAATAAATAAATAAATAAATAAATAAATAAGAGCCCTCAACCCCAACTCAAATGAAGCCAAAATATGGGCAACTGCAGTCGTTTGTGTTCATTCCTTGTTACCTGTGAGATTCTTTTGGTCAAACTACATAGTACAAGAAGCTTAGTGCTTCAGTGCTTGGTTTTTCTTACAATAAACGATATCTAGATCAGCCCAGCCCATCTCACACATCAGACCATAGCAGGGAAAATGAAAGTTAAACCAACCTTCCACGATGATCTCAATCCAGATTGCTCCCACAGCTACTGGGGGGGGGGGGGAGGATCTCCCATTGGTGCCAATGTGAGTTTTTTTTTCTTTCAGAGAAAGTAGACTGCGAGACGGGACGGGACTCCAGATCAGTCCATGTCAGGGATAGGGATAAAGTCCCCCTCACCTCCATGTTATTCTGGTTCCTTGGAGCAGCCTGATACAGTTGCTGTGTACTGTTAAAACAACAACAACAACAACAGCAGCAGCAGCAACAGCAAAGCAATGGAAGTATTTTAAGCATATGTTTCCTGTAATGTGTAGTTTGACCCATCCATTTTGTGTGGATTGTCTGCTGTCAAGATTTGGAATGGAAGCTCCAAGGGGCACAGCCCCGCCCCTTTTTTTTACTCTGCAAAGTGCCATATAATTCATGGTGCCATATAAGTAATTAAATCATCACTCTTCAGTACAAACTGTATCAGTGGTTCCATTGCCATAGTTCGTCAACGCACAAAATGTACTCCTGCTTGGAGGGCCCTCATCTACTACATTATCAGCTCAATCCTGTGTAACCTTGCACCAGTGTAACAGTAGATGCACCGATGTAAGTGCACTTATGCCAGTGTAAGTGCACTTACACCAGTGCATCTGCTGTTACACCGGTGCATCTACTGTTACACCGGTGCAAGGTTACACAGGATTGTGCTGTATGGTTGTTTGCAATGAAATGATTCTTGAAATGAATTAAGCCAAATGCTAATAACACGACAAAATCTGTACTGTATGAATTACAGTGTGCAGTTTGGATTCTGACTGTGATGCTTGGCAGCCGTTCCAGTTGTTTAGTCTAATCTTCATTTCCTGTTGGCTTGCTCTGGGTAAGAATCAATGCACATACATATAACTCTACAGGTTGGACCCACAGTTTGTCACACTCTTTAACACTCTATAACAATTGGTTATATGGCTTTCGGTATGATATGATCGTATGATGATATGAACAAGAAACCTTATGTTCAGCACTCTGTCCAAGTTACACAGAATGTTTTTTACCCTATCAGCTGTCAGATCTGAGTAAAGAGCAGCTTTCGTGGGAGGGGGGGGGGAATGGAAACACAGGTATATTCCACTGCTTAATTCTCAGCTGTGAAAGCTGTGATTGTTGTGCCATCAAAGCTTTCACAGGGAACGCATAGATACTGTGCAGTCGTTCTCTTGGTAGTGTCCATCGTGATCTGTACCACCTTAATGGATGAGTGCATTAAATACCCTCCACAGTGCACCATGGGTGTGGAGGCTGCCCATTAATACGGTGAGAGGGCCCGTCCATACTGTATATGTTCAGGATTACTCACCTTGGGGGTTCCTGAGGCTGAGTGGCATTTTGTTTTCTTCACAATTATTTCTCAATAAATGTTAGTGAGTTATCTGTTAATGTTATGATGCTATGATTTTAGTTAAGCATCCATTGCTTAGCTGAGCTCCATGACTTCCATTGAAGCAAATGGAGCTCACGTTGCCTTCAAACAAGTGGGAAGAGAACATGCTGAGGCTACAGTCCTCAAATCTCTTAGTCCAGAGTATTCCTACTGATTTCATTGGGGCTGTCCCAGTGTTTGTGATTTGAAGCTTCCAGCCTGAGTAGATTTGAGTTCAGCTAAATTTATTGCTGAGTCTAAGGAAACTGGAATGCACTCCCCTTGGTTTTGTTGCTGCATTGATTTGCAATTAAATTCTGTTGGTCTCCATAAATGAAACAGCATGTCTGTAATGGAGGTACGTATGCTGCATATTACGACTATACAGGGCACAGCAAATTTTGCTTCATCTGACAGCAACAAGTGGTGCACTTCAGTCATTTTGAACAGGAATTTGTAGAATTTTCTCTGCAAGGTTCTAATTTCAATTAAATGTCAAATGATGCGGCTGGTTTTATAATCTTCAGTGTTCGAAGGCATTGTGTTATTGCCCAATACCAGTTAACCATAGAAGTATCCTGAAAAAAAATGTGCTCATGCTTATCTTTGTGAACACTTGTCAAATTCTATCTATGTAAGCCGAAAGGGTCGCAAGAGCTATCTAGATATATGAGGGACTTGGGCAGACAATTTCTCTTCACTGTTTTTCAAGTAGGATGAGGCTTGTTGATCATAATACTCAGCGCAGTCACTAGGGCGCGTGTCACCCTGGGGCTGGGCGCGTGCGTCACCCATGCCCACCCTAGGGTGACATCGCGCTACACCTTGTGACCCCCCCGGGCACCCCCTCCAAAATTTGCTGCGCCACAGCAGTCCAAGGCCTTTTTCCCCTCAGAAACGTTCTGCGCAGGCGCGAAAAACCTACAAAATTACGCGTCGACGCTTTGGGCCTTCTCAGAAGGCCCCGGACCGTCGGACGGGCTGGACGCTCCGACGCCTTCTCCCGGCCTCGGAGAGCCTCCAGAGGATGACGCGCGCAGCGGCGGTGACGCACGTGGGTGTGCGCGTCACCCCTTCTGCGCACGTCTGCGCGGCCTGCCCCCCGCCACGTTCTGTCGACGTCACTGATAACACTGTGCATTTGTACAGCACTTATGAGTGTGCAAAGGACTATGCATGACATCTTGATGTTGTCCTTACAACAACCCAGGAAAACAAATAATTATCGCAGCTGAGGCTGAGATGCAATGGCTTGCCTAATGCCACCTAGTGAGTTTGTGGCAGAGACAAGAATCAAACAAGGGAAGTACTGTACTGGTATGCCACTCTGTTTTTTAGCCAACGCCCCCCCCCCCCTCACAACATGCAGCTGCTCTGTGGCAAAATGTATCCATGAGTTACATCCATGAGTGTCAACACACATGGGACTTGCAACCACATATTCACCCCAATCCAGGGGTTTCTTTGTGGCAAAGCCACGATAGTTCCTCCTCTAGCACTGTCAATCATCCCAGCAGCACTTACCGACTGAAAGGGGCACAAGTTTCCTCCTGAGGGCTTGCCCTTCCGAGGGCAGAAAAAATCCTGGTTCAGGCATACAGTACTATGTGATTCACCATGCCAACTTTCACAGGGAAGTTTTTTACCCCTCATCGTTCAGTTCTGTTCTTTAACCAAGAAAGCTGGATTCCGCCCAGGAGAACCTCTTTCAAAAAACTGGGTTCTGCTCCCTGCTTCTGAGCAGGACATTTCCCCACAATTTGAATAATCATGACTGCCATTGATTGATGGTCACCCAGGATGACCTACCACAGTTGAAACCAAGGAAGTGAGCCTGCTGGCTACTCTACAGGCGGATCACAGGGACTGCAACTGCACAATTCCTTTTGGCTGAATGGTCACTGACCAAGTGTGCCCCTATGACTTTCCCCATACTTAAAGTTCTGGGAACAGCAACAAGACAGGCAATTTTTCAAGGAGGAAAGGAGGACATGGGCAAAGGGGCAACATGAGGGAGGGAAACACACTCCACATCTCTGAGACTTTTAAAAATACAAATTTCAAAGAAAAAGCTATGCCCCAAAGTGCCCTGCAAAAACATTTACATAAAAAAAACTTAAAATAACTCATTGGGTGACTACTTAACACCCAGATGGTAATGTTCTCCCCAGTAACCAGTGTGAAAGTGGGTGGAAAATTATGATGATTGACCAGCTTCACTTTGGCAGATCCATCTAACAACAGACATGCCAGCCACAGGCATAGTATGCCATTGGCCAGTCCAAGTTCGTTTCCCACATTCTGTTCTCTAACCAAGAAGGCAGGGTTCTCCCCAAGGACAATCTTGTGGGTCACCCAGGACAACCTACCTAAGCAGAACCAGAGAAGGGAGCTGGTGGGTTGGCAGGTGGGTGGCACTGCTGGAGCCATGCACATTTCGCAGAAGGATCACAGCAGCTCTCTGCTACTTCAGCACTGCAGTGAGGGGTTGGATTCATTAGTGATTCAAAGAAAGAAAGAGGTGGGCTTTTTGGAACCAGCAAAGGTTGATGTTTAAAGCACTTCACTGCCATGTCACCTGTCAGTAACATTCCGAAATAAATCTGGAACTGGTCACCCCGTTCCAGTTCAGCAACAGGCCATCGTTACAATTGCACACAAAATAAGGGCTGCGTTCCAATGCAGCAGCTTGTCCAATGTACAAATGCACACCAAAAAGCTGCTGTGTTCCCATGTAACATCAGGTAATTACAACAGCTGTTTACAAATGAGCACACAACAAGTGCTGGCAAATGGGTTCACAGAAGGGGGGTCATGCAGCCCCTCAATAATCCAACCTCCTAGTGCTTTCTCCCCCCCCCCCCCCAGTTTAGGAGATTCATGCCTATACAGGTAAGGCATATCTAGAAAGAATCTTTCACAGGAGTCGTTCTACCTCTCCATGAAGATACTCATCATGCGCTGAGTGCCCCCAACAGCCCCAACTAGCATCCTAACGTCCTTGGACCTTTGCTGCACCAATGCCTCAAGCCTGGTGGTCATATTGTCCAAGGCTCACTCTTGGCTGCCTGCTGCCCTCTCCATACACATCTTCCATGCTACAGTGTCTCTGTCCTAGAGGCAGTTGATGGTCTCCATTAGCTTTTCATTCATCTCCCAGTTTGCCTGCAACAGCTCCCTGGAGAACTTAAGAAGTTACCACTTCTGCCTGTTCCTCAGATGCCTCGTCCTCTCTGCCCTGGTCATCTGAAGTCTCCATTGCTCAATGGAGAACATAGTTTTAACTAATACAGTACCTTTCAGATCCCTACTGCAGTCAATGACAAAGGCACAGAAGACCTCTCTCTCTCTCTCTCTCTCTCTCTCTCTCTCTCTCTCTCTCTCTCTCTCTCTCTCTCTCTCTCCTGCAGACGTCCATCTCCACACAGGTCAGACAGTCAACATTGCCAATGTATTGTGACTCTCCTGCACATCAATGATATCCCTCTAACCTTTGGCTGTTTTCTCAACTCTTCTCATGTTGACAACACCTTGGACCCCATGAATAATATGGCCAAGATTTCATTCTAGGAGCCTGTATTCTATTGTCTGTCTATGGAACATCTGGTTCTGATTCAGTCATTTTCATTGAGAAAAATGTGGGCTAAAAGCAGAGCTGCAGCAAGAAATGTGGAGGCCCCCTGCAAGAGTATTTATGGGGGCCTTTTCAAAACATCAAGTGAACTGAGCAAGTGAATTGCTTTCTATATTTAAAATGTATTAATTGTCATAGGCTATACCAGGGGTGGCCAAATTGCGGCTCCTGAGCCACATGCAGCTCTTTGACATGCAGATCTTGGAAATATGTTGGCTGAGCTCCTTTTTGCATCACAATTAATATAAAAGGTAAATAAGAAATTTTCAAGCTTTATAATTATTTACCAGGTATAAACTGAGAGTCCACTGGATTAAAACATAAGTTTAATGTTAATGTTCATGGTGAGTAAATATATTTAAGAATTTAAATGCTTCTTAAATACTGCGACTCTCAAACATCTGAAGTTTATCGTATGTGGCTCCTATATTAAGCAAGTTTGACCACCCCTATACAATATACATACATTCTACAACAGTGTAAACATTTGCATAACAAAACAATTTAAAAACCACTTTAAAAGCGGGACCAAATATACTCAAGAGATTCATTATTATTATGTTGGGGTTTTGCTCATATTAATTAATGAATTAAGAATATCAATGCTAATATGCTAATTAGTGATGCACAACCCTCTATCTTTGTCTCATTTCAGGATTCGACTCAATACACTAAGCTATTTTCCTGAAAGACAGAACAGCAACTTGTTTTTTCCAAATTCAATTCCAAATTTGGAAGACTTGCTGTGCTCCTAACAACATCATCATGAGCACAACGAGATTTCTGAATGCCCCCATGAGACCCCGGCCCCCTCCACATGCCTCCCCCGAACACTGCCCCTTCCTCCACTACCTGTCTGGCCTGCCAGCTAACGTTGTAAAACCAATGGGGCCAGACCTTTGGCACAGCAGCATGCCATTGGTGGAAATTTCTTCTTGGAGCTGAAGGAGAGTTCCGTTCACACAAGGGAGCTTTGTGCAAGCAGAACTCTCTGTCCATCCACAGAAGATCCTTCTGAAGTCTCTGTTCTCTATGTTACCCACTGGCAGTGTAAAAATCACGCTGGTAGCACGGCAGGCAGGAGATCTGGAGGTCAAGTCCCTGGATCCACAACAGGAGGTGATGCTCTGCGCATCCTTTGCAGCCATAGAGAGGACTTTCAGGGCCCTTCCTTCCCCAGGGAGAGGATTTGGGGCAGGGAAGGGGAGTGGCAGGAAAATGGTAATGGCCTTTTTTCAGCCTTTTGAAATTTTCAAGTGTTCAAATGGAATACTCAAAAAGCTCAATTAATTTTGGGAACCTCGGCGGTTCATGCATCCCTAGGATGGAGGTTGCATATGAAAACAGCAGAAATAGTGGGGACTGGGCAGCCCTGTCCTTGATGGGCAGACCAATCCAGCGCAAATTCCCACGCAGGAATGCAGTGGTGCACTAGCACAGGCTGTGCTACATCCCGCTCTGGACGTTTGACTGTTGGAGGTCTCCATGGGGTAAGGGGACATTTGTCCCCTTGACCTGGAGTAAGCCCCAGCAGCCTCAATGGGGCAACTCGGAGCTGTGTGAGTTGCATAGCTGGTCCAAGTTCACGTTGCCTGTGTCAGCAGATCAGGGCCAGGACAGGATGCAGCACACTAGCGCCCTTCCCCCCTCCTGGGCCTGATCCACCCATCCCCCACCCCCATTGCAGCCCACCCCCACCCCGTTACATCCCAGCTACATACATCCCGTTACATGCACGGCCTGTCAGGGGACTCACCTGCTCCAGCAGGTGTCCCCTGCGGTGCCAGCGCACATACGAAGGCCTTGGTGTTCGCACTAGTGCATCTAGCCTCCACGCCATCGCAAAGCACTTTATGGCACTTTTGCGATGCACAGAGACCTGGTGTGCCAGCACAGCATGCGCTATGCTGGTGGGCCAGTTAGTCAGGATTGCACCCTAAGGAACCTGAGGAACCTCCCATGTGTCAGTACTAGTGGAGTAGTGGAGGCATTTGCAAAAGAATTAGGCAGCTACTATAACCTAGAGAGAATCTTTGGTTTGCTTTTTAAATGAAGAAAAAATGTAGTGAATCCGCAACAGCCTGTGTAACACATAATTATCTGTTTGTGAAACCCCTCTTCCCCTTCTCCTCTCCTTCTTTATTGATTGCTGAGGAGCCAAAGGCCAGATGGGTAATACAAGTTAAAAAGATAGAGTTGCCCCATGAAAAGAAAATATCTATAGGGAATTGGGTTATGAACACGCCACATTTTTTTTTGCTTGTTGTGTCTGGAATTCTTTTCCTTTTAAAATAAAAAAAAGAACGCTCTTCTCAAACAGTTGGTCATCTTACTTGTCTAAATACAGTAAAGTTTAGGAAGCTAACTATTTAGTTGCAGCCATATTTACATTCCATTTTGCAGATAATGTTTTGGTAGACAGAATTTTCTTAATTCTGTCACAAAATGAAATGATTATTGTAATTGATTGTGTGGGGTTAGTTATTTGAGATTAATGAATGAATATGGAATACATCACAGGATCACATCCTTGTACTCAGTCCAGTCTGAGTATTTGACTGAAATAGGTCTACCAACTCCCTTGGTTATTTTCATATGACATACATACCCATATGAGGTATGGGGTGAAGTCTCACACAAGCTTTAAGGTAATTTAGGTAATCCTTTGCACATCTACTCAGAAGTAAGCCTCATTGAGTTCAACTGGACATACTCCTAGGTAAATAGGTACATAAAGTACATAAAGACTGCAACCCTAATGTGGCCCTTCCAGGTACTCATGCACAGGAACATCCCTCTTCTTATATGTGAAATGGAGCACATGAAATTGTTGTCAACAAATACCTGATGTAACTGTTAACAGAAAGCTTTCCTCAACTGAAAGGAAAGCTCACTGCCAAATCCCCTCACCATGCACCTATCTAAAGCTCAGTGCCAAAGTGGCAGTGCCTAATTCATCTCTTAGGGAAGGGGTATTGCCCAAAAAACTACTGTTCTTTTATATGCTTTATTATTACTATAACTGTACACCACTTTGAGCATTGGAAAAGTGGTTTATACATCTTTCAAATAAATAAATATTAGAAAATTGAGGTGATCTATGAGTACGCTCCTCTTCTCTCTTCTCCTATCTTACCTCTCTCTTTCATTTTTGAATCTAATTATGGTTAGCTTTACATTTGCACTGGCAGTTTCATTAACCATAGCTAGCTTAACCCAGATTCCAGACTTGCTTTTAACCATGGTTGCAAACTATGGTTTGGTGCTATCTATGGTTAGTGTGCATGTGTAATACTAACCATAGTTAGCTCTGAAACTGAAATGGAAGGGGAAATAGTGGCATGAGAGGGGAATAGTACATGAGCCTGTCAGGTACTCCTTATCTAACCATGGTTAGGAGACTGGATGGTATTATATTCTCACTGTGACTATATCTGAGAAATACAGAGGGAAGGAGCAGGGCCACTCCCCCAACCATTAGCTAAGGAATGTACCACGTCCTTGTAGCTGCAGAGAAGATAGTGTACAGAACTGAACCATGGCACATGTTTTCATCCAACTTACTTTGCATCTACAGAAGCACTTTGAGGGTGCATAAATGGCAGGTGCCACATATTTTCTAAATGAGCTGTCATCATCAATGGGGGGGGGGGCGAAGTCACAGCATTTGCAGGATGGATTGTTAGCTACAGCCCTGTCTCAAAGCTATAAAAACTTCATAAAACATGATGAAACAATCAAGAGCCAGGACGGTGTAGTGGTTCGAGAAAAAAGGCAGTTGAGGGGGGACATGATTGAGACGTATAAAATTATGCATGGGATGGGGAGAGTGGATAGAGAGAAGTTCTTTTCCCTCTCACACAACACTAGAACTAGGGGACATCCACTCAAATTGGGTGGAGGGAGGATTAAATTGGGTCTTAGACCTGGAAATTATGACTTAGACCTGGAAGATCCAGGTTCAAATCCCCGCTCAGTCACGTAGCTTCCTGGGTGACCTTGGGTCAGTCACTATCTCTCAGCCTCATCTACCACCTACCACTCAAATTGGGTGGAGGCAGTGGGGCTGCCTTTGAAGACTGTTCGGAAACTGCAACTAGTGCAGAATGTGGCGGCCTGGGTGGTTGCCGGGGCTTGTCGGTTCGACTCAGTCGGACCATTGCTTCGGCGGCTACACTGGCTGCCGGTTCGTTTCCGGGCACAATTCAAAGTGCTAGTTTTGACTTTTAAAGCCCTTAACAGCTCGGGTCCAGGGTATTTGAGGGACCACCTCCTTCCTTATAATCCGACCCGTACTCTGAGGTCATCAGGGGGGCCCCTGTTAACCGTGCCGCCATTGACAGAAGTGAGGGGGATGGCGGCGCGGAATAGGGCCTTCTCGGCGGTGGCGCCCCAATTGTGGAATTCCCTCCCCTTGGAATTAAGACCGACTCCCTCTTTAGAGGCCTTTCGGCGGGGCCTTAAGACGTTTTTATTCAGGATTGCTTTTAATGTCTGACATGGTGGGCTGACCTTTTAACAAATGGTTTTAATATATGTAAATGCTGGTGACCCACTGGGGTTGTTTATTTTTAACTTAAGTGTTTTAATTATTTTAATGTGTTTTTAAATTGTTTTAATGTGTTTATGTATTTTAATATGCTGTAAGCCGCCTTGAGTGCCCTCGGGAGAAAGGCGGGCTACAAATTCCTAAAATAAATAAATAAAATAAAACAGAGAAAAGAAAATATTTCTTTACCCAGCCTGTAATTGGTTTGTGGAACTCCTTGCCACAGGATGTGGTGATGGCACCTGGCCTGGATGCCTTTAAAAGGGGATTGGACAGATTTATGGAGGAAAAGTCCATCACAGCTTACAAGCCATGATGGGGATAAGTTGTAAGAGTAGGTTTTCTGGTTGTAAGAGTAGGTTTTCTTTGTGCCATGTGCAAGGGAGTGGCGACAGGATACAAGTATCTTGTTGTCTTGTGCTCCCTGAGGCATCTGGTGGGGCCACTGTGTGATGCAGGAAGCTGGACTAGATGGGCCTTTGGCCTCATCCAGCAGGGCTCTTCTTATGTTATGTTCTTATGACTTAGACCTGGAAGATCCAGGTTCAAATCCCCGCTCAGTCATGTAGCTTCCTGGGTGACCTTGGGTCAGTCACTATCTCTCAGCCTCATCTACCACCTACTACTGGTGTCACTGTAACGTGGCGGGCGGGCCGGGCCGCCGGGGGGGTGACGCGCGCCGGGGGGTGACGCGCGTCACCTTTGTGACGGCGCGCGTCACCCTCCGGAGGCCGGACGCTCCGAGGCTGGGGAGCGTCCGGCCCGGCCGGCGCTCCAGGGCCTTCTGAAAAGAAGAGGCCCAATGCGCTTGCGTTAAAACGCAAACTTTTAAGTTTTCCGCGCATGCGCAAAGCCTTCTGAAAAGAAGAGGCCCAATGCACTTGCGTTAAAACGTGAACTTTTAAGTTTTTTGCGCATGCGCAAACCCTTTTCTGAGGGCAAGGGCCTGCCCTCTTGTCCTCAGGAGGGTCTGCGCATGCGCGAAAATCTTAAAAGTTCGTGTTTTAACGCAAGTGCATTGGGCCTCTTCTTTTCAGAAGGCTTTGCGCATGCGCGGAAAACTTAAAAGTTCGCTCCTCTTCCCGGCCGGCTCCCGGAGGGTGACGAGTGCCGGAAAAGGTAAGTTTCTGTAGGGGGGGTGAGTCGGGGGGTGTGTGACGCGCGTCACAGTGACGCCACTGCCACCTACACAGGGTTGTTGTGAGGACACAAGAAGGGGAGGAACTATGTACACCACCCTGAGCTCTTTGGAGGAAGGGCAGTATAAAAATGTGAAAAATAAAATAAAAATAAATTCATTCCTAAGGTCCACAGAGGCTTTCAGACTTAGCCCATCAAGATTAAGGACTGCACCCAATAGTAAGTACTGAAGAGACATGCCCAGTGCCCCAAAGCACATTGACATATCAAAGGGATCCACTTAATCACGTTCATTGGGGATTGGATCATGTTATCAGCAGTTCAGTGTAGACGTTTGAAGAGGCCTTTTGTCTGAGCAACCAAATGCTTTTGGAAGCCAAGCTCCAAATGCAGTATTGATGGAGTGTGCAGTTAAAAAATCGACTGTTACTCAAAGAAGCAATCTAAGATTCGGTCCGAATTAAGTATGCTTGAATATTTTTGCTACAATGGCTGCACTCAGTCCTTTCACAGAAAGGCATTTCATGCAGTGTGTAGGGTGAGGAGCAAAGGCTTGAGGCTCCAAATGGGGAAAGTTGGGAGGGGGGGGGACACAGAAAAACCCCAAATTAAAAAAAACATATGGAATTCACAGTCAGATGCCTTTAAAACAACCACAAACATTCTTGCTGCCTCAAGCTGCAAATGTCGTGAAACAATTACTGGGCTGGGGGACTTCAAACGTTCACTGAGAGCAGTAGATTTATTTTTCAATCAAACCCAGGAATGGCCTTTTTTCTCAATGAAACTGCAGCCAGGCTTCCTGATTTCAAAAACCCCTGTTCCGCTTCGCTTGACCACTCCATAACCTTAAGAGAAGCTCAGAAAGTACAAAACAAAAACCACTGTGAGTCATTTGAAGAGAAAAAGAGACATTCTTACGTTTCACGAAAGTTTGGAAACTGCTGCATTCCCTCATGGTGGATTTAATAGGAAAGGTACTTAAAATCGGCAGCTGCTGGAAGCTGTAATCAGCAACTTTCTGGTGTAACTCTAAATTTGTATCTATTAATTGATGTGGCATGAGACTAACAGGATAGTGGATGAAGTTTTACTCGACACCATTAAAGTGCTGGGATCTTTTCTTATAATTGTTGGCTGTTTTATTATTTTTATTTTATTGTACTGTATTGTAAAAAGAGGGAAATTGACTTTGCTTTATTATTTGAGGGTGCGATCCTGGGCTCCTTAAATTCCAATGGAGACACTGGCCCCCATCCGCCTTTAGTTGCTGGCGTAGAGTTTATGCACACAAACTGGTGGTCCAGGATGCGGGTGTGCGTTACTATTTACATCAGAAGTATCCAGCCAGTTCAATAATGCTTGGATGACATAATATAGAGTTGAGATATGCACTCAGCTGTACATCAGCAGCATGCAGAAGGCTGCTTGTGTGTGTGTGTGTGTGTGTGTGTGTGTGTGTGTGTGTGTGTGTGTGTGTGTGTATGGATGGTTGTGTGATTGTTGTTGTTGGATTGGGTTATTATGGCCCTAAGTTTTTCTTCTTTGTTACCAGCAAATTTGTTACCAGCAAATTTTAGCAGAAGATTTTAGAATTGTCTTAACCAGTTTATATGCTGTTTTAGCTGCTGTGTTATGATTATTTTGTCATTTTATTGTCTATTTTCCAGAAACTATCCTAGAAACCTTGTTTGTAGGGCACTCTGCAAGATTTTCAAAATAAATAAATAATCCTCTCACCAGTTTCTGTTGTAAGACTTGGGAATGAAAAATGTTCATTCTTGCTCAGTTGACCTAAGCAGTATTTTTTTTTATCATAGCTTATGTAGATTTGGGGAAATGGTCTTGAAAATTAGGGCTGAAATTAAAAGTAAACTAAAAGTTGAATGCAAAATTGCAGGTGCAGATGCCACAGTATAAACAGTCACAAAAATAGAAAGAAAGTAAAACGGTTTTGAGATTTTTGATCTCATGGGTTCTAGTATGAGTTCTCCAGAACATTTAGCTGGAGAAAACGGCATTTTTAAACTCCAAATTCCACCCATGTCAGTCAGAACTATAATTTTGTCTATTTCCAAAGTGTGATTTTTGTTTTCAGAATGTGTGACAATTGTGTTTTTTTTTAAAAAAAACCAACCAGCCAACCAACCAACCAACCAACCAACCCAGAACTCTTGAAAATGCAAAATCGGGTTTAACATAGCCTGTGCAGATGCGGTCTTTCCCAAACCTCTGCCATTTCCAGAGGACAGGAACTCTGCAGCTGGCAGTAGCCTTTCCTCTGGCTGGATCCCAAGGGGTTAACATTTGCTTTGACCCCCTTTGTATAAAGTCAGGCATACAAGAATCATGCTGGAATAACATGCTTCCCCATTCCCTCCCCCTCCTTTGAAGAGAACTGAGTCAGATTGTTAAAAATGAAACTGACTCATTGTAGAAGAAGTGGTCACTGGAATGGCATCTCCACAACTGCTGTGGTAAGAGAGGAAGCAGCCTGACCGCAACTGCCTTTGTGCTTGTTCTAGCTGTTTAGGTTCTAAAAGCCACAAAACCCCATTTGAAATTCCACCATTTAGCTGGGTTTGTGTAATGAGGTTACCATTCATAATAGGGATCATTGACAACTGAAAACAGGCAGCATTAGTATATGTGGACGGCTTTGGAAAGTGCTAGCAGAAGCTCAGTGATGTCATTTTTAATTAAAAGTCTGCCCCTGCCCCCATGCACATTAATATAAATAGGATACAAATTAAGGAACATGCATTGACCCCCCCTTCTCCAACGATAGGAAAGCCCTTCCAGCGAGCACATCAATGCTTCTTTGCATGCCCTATAAGGCATATGGCATGGCTTTAATGGAACTAATTCACAAGTATTCTGCTTGTGTCATGCATGTCAGAATTCTGTTCCCACATTGAAAAGAAATTAGTCACAAAAGGGTAAGACTGAAAGATTATCCGGTGACACCTCCTTGGTCGTGTTTAGTCAGTTCTGCAAATATGCAGATCAGCGGAGAAATTCAGGTTGCAGTGCTGTGCAGTGCCAGATCACCATAGGCTGCGCAACCTGGTGCCACTCCATTGACAAGAAGAGCAATGACACCTACTGACACACCACGCAGTGATCTGGTTTTGTTTGTTTATATGCCAAATTAGACTTAATTGTCGTTGGTTCATTTATTTATACATAGAGTCTGCCTTCTCACAGGGGATCATAGAAGGTATCAGCTCAACCCTTTCCCCAAATTTTCAGATGCCACTATGCCAGCACAGTCCTGCTAAAGCTAATACAAGAAACAAAAAACTGAACAAGAAACTGACATACTCACAAATGACAAAAGTACGTAATTTCATTTTCAAAATTGTGTAGAATTAGGACAGTTTGTACACCTCAAATAAGCTCATCCATACATTTATAAATAAACAAAGTATTAAGAAGATATCATACTGTACATTTACACCATACAAATACCTCCATATGAACCTACCCAGGTTCTTAGATCAGCCATATAAGTTCTAGTTTCTGATGATCCATCACTGTCAGATATGAGGTTGGTGGCTAACAGGAACGAGATCTCTTTGGTGGTGACACCACAACTTTGGAACTCCCTCCTTGGGGAGATCAGACTGGGTTCCTCTTTTCCCACTTGTAAGCAGAAGTTGAAAACAGTTGTGTACTTGTTAATAAAAAGGTAAAGGTATCCCCTGACAATTAAGTCCAGTCGTGTCCGACTCTAGGGTGTGGTGCTCATCTCCATTTCAAAGCCGAAGAGCCAGCGTTGTCCGAAGACGCCTCCGTGGTCATGTGGCCGGCATGACTCTCCTTGCCGCAGCGCGTAGCATGCAGCTGGAACACGGAGCGCTGTTTACCTTCCCGCAAGCGGTACCTATTTATCTACTCGCATTGACATGCTTTGGAACTGCTAGGTTGGCAGGAGCTGGCCAAGCAACGAGCGCTCACCCTGTCGCGGGAATCGAACTGCAGACCTTTTGATCGACAGCTTATGGTTCAGCGGTTTAACCCACTGCGCCACCCGCTGGCTGTTAATACTACCCTGTAATTGTGATTGTACTTAGCAGTCTTACAGATAAGAATGGTACTGTGGCCAGTTGCATTATATAACTGACAGCACAATCCTATGCATGTCTACTCAGGAACAAGTCCTCAGTTCAATGGGCCTTACTCCCAGGTAAGTGTGTGTAGGATTGCAACCTGAACTGGTACATATGAAGCACTTACCAGAAGCAAAGGAAGGATTTTCAATAAGGAGTTGTTGTGACCTTTTGGGCATTAGCCATGTTAATTAATGAATTTGAGTTAAATGATATACTGCGAGTCTCAAATCAAGACTGGGCTGGGGATATCACAATGGAGAACAATAGCATAGAACAGACAAAGAAGGATGGTAAGTCCAAGTAAAAAAAAGATTCAATTAATCTCAAGAATGAGGAAGAGGATGGACACACCCAAGGAGAAGAATTTGCTAATGTTATTGGCAAAATCAACCCAAAATAAAGGGTTTCAATGGGAGAGTTAAGTACATGCTTAATTTCCTATCACTCGAATCAATTGGATGGCAAAAAATAACTGATTGCATTGTTCTCTATATGTAGAAAATCTGTTCAAAGCTTTCTTGAAAGAGAAATTTAGGTAATGAAAATGCAGTCTTTGCAAAACAACAACAACAAATTCAGCCAACATGAAGGAAATGGTTCCAATTTGTTTTTATTTATGGCAAAACTCGTATTGGCAAATTGCATTTCTAAGCACAAATCAAAATCAATACAAATTAAATGCTGGAGTTCCATATACATTATATTAGGTCCACAGCCTTGATATAATTTTTTTCTACCTTTATTCATTTGTCTCTCCTTGGGGACATATTAAGAAAGACAATTACAAGAATGTTTCTTTATTATTAAGAATATTTATATACAGTAATCCCTCCAATAAGGGGCTTCCTATAGCGCCGTTAGGTCACAGTGCTCTTCTTCCTGGGTTGATTAACAGGTACTGCAGCCAATGAGAGCAGGTCTTCTGGCCCATCAGCACCAGGTTCCTGCCTTATTGTCAATGATGTCACCTATACCACTGTTCCCGACAGCACTCAGCTTTCCAGGAGCATTCTCCCCATGTTACTGGAAGTATTGCCATACTGCTATTTGTTGGAATGCCATTCAACAAAAGAAAAGATGAGATTGTGAACCAGCGAGATTGGACATTTGGCTTGATTTTATCCATAAACGGTAGCAAATTCTTCACCTTGGACGTGCTCATTCACTTCTTTATTCTTGAGGGACAACAAGGAACCTTTATAGATAAACCTATGCTTCTTCCTCTTTGTCTCACACACTGTGTGTCCAGGAGGTTCTGAGAACGAAGCGGCCAATGTTTTGCCTCTATTCATCCTACCTCTGTGAATTTTAGGAGGTGGCTACAATGATCACAGTAGATGAAGTCGAACTTGTTTGCTTTAGAGGGATTACTCTGGAATAGTGGCATCAGTAGATTTCAAGACTGCATTTTCAGATATTTGTTGGGGGAAGGCTGGGGGCAATGCAACAAGGACGTACAGGCTTCAGTGCCATGGGAGAAGAAAAACGAGACAGCAGAAGTGTGTGGTAACACAAAAAGAATGTTATCTTGAAGGAAGGAAAAATATTTTCAAATGTATAATTGCAAACACATACTTTCAGCAGCTAGTCCAGAGCCCTTTCAGATTGTGAAGTTAAGAGTCTGGAAAGCATCCAAAGTATCAGTTTTATATGACAGATCAAAGCATTAAGGGAAAGAGAAGAGAATCAAGTATGATTGATAAAAATGACTTCTCCGTTCAGTTGGCTTCTATTCTCTCCCC